>OY992536.1:55084094-56543094 GCA_963921195.1 Pegoplata infirma | reverse complement strand
AAAAAAAGCTAGGATATTTCCCAAAAATGAGAAATATCCTAGCTTTTTCCTCTCCTGAGGAAAAAGTATCCTTTTAAAGGAAAGTTGTGGAAAGGATATTTCCCCTGGAGGAAAGATATCCTTTTAAAGACTGTGTAGTGTAATGTTTACCTATTGGTGTGTTCTGGTGCGGGTGTGTACCTATCGTTTGTCCGTTCTGCGCGGACGACGCCTCAACCGTCAGGCTATAGATCCTACTTTTGATTTTATCAAGAGGTTTCGTCTCTTCAAAATTAAAAAACAATACATTTGTTCAACTTTTCACTATTTAATAACTTACAATAATATGAGAATTTTTCACATTAAGTCAAAATACATTTTACATAAAACATTTAACATAAAAACACATAATTTTTAATTTAAACACAACTTAAAATTATTTCCTTTTTATCTCTATTTATACATAAAAATAAAACTTAACACAAGCTTAAAATTAGGTCAATAAAATAAATGCTACCCTAGCAGTTATTCAAAAATTAAAAGCTTATTGCACTTTAAGTTCGTAAGCAGAAATTTAAAATAACATGAAACTAAAACCTAAGCAAAAATTATTTAAACCTTATATGTTACTGTAAAAATATCCATATCCATAGGCAGGTCGGATAGTATCTAGGGGTCGCCCATCGGGCTCAAAGTTGGGCAAAAAGGAGAAAAAATCCACAATAAGCCCTACAGCTCGCCTGGTTTCAAAGAAACAATTTTTATTTTTAACACTATTATTTTATTTTAAGATTTTATTTACATTCATTATATTGAAACATCCATAAACAACCAGCTTTTGAACTTACACATCTAATTTTCAAGACACCAAATTCCGACTCCTTTATAGACTGCTATCTTCTATTTATTATCCATCTGAAAATATATTATTGGTAATTTTTTTTATAAAGGAAGACACAAATTAACAAAAAAAAAAACTTACCATTACCAAATCAAAATCCGCTTGGGTTTTTTTTTCCTTTTTAGTTTTATAAAATGATGTCCATTTTTGAAATTTGTAAACAAACAAATTAAATTTTGTTAACAGGGTAACTAATAGATTGTTTTAATTAATTAAAAACCCAGTTGTTCGTAACTAACTCAGTTATTTTAAATTTATTTCAAATCAACTGAGGATTTTCGTAACTATCTAACTGGAGAATTTTTTCGGTGTTGAAATTATTTACTGTAATAATTTTTTTTTATTCTTCAAGCTTCAATGTCCTAAGATAATGAGTATTTATCATATTGTGTTTTCCTAACTTGTTTTAATTTTATGCTAAAAAAGCCTGAATTTTTAAGCACGGTTTTCAAATCTCCAATTTTAAATTTTTATTTTTTTTTGTTAAAGAAATTTTAAAAAATCGACTCTAGACTCTGAGGTCCATTGTGATACCACGGGACCGTAATAGGTTTTCCTACTGTCGTTAAACCAATTTGAGCTTCTTATGAAACTCCTTAGATATTGAATTTTTATATCCCTCAAATCAGAAAGATCGTACAGTTCCCTAGATCCCAGTGAAGCAAGACTCTGACCAGAATGTGCCCGGCAATGGCAGATAAAGTGATCGATAGTTTCCAACTCCTCTTCATCCATGCAACTCCGGCAAAGTCATTCGACGGCACATTTAACCGCTCTGCGTGCTTCCCTATAAGACAGTGTCCGATAATTATAGAAACCACTGTCGAAATTTCTCCTCTTTGAAGCGATATAAGCTCACTTGATTAAGAGAAGGCCAAATCAGTCGTGTTGTCTCACACGTCCATCTATTTGCCCATCTTTGATTAGTCTCCGTCGCGGAACAAAGCCGTAGGTTTAGCTTACAAGTTTCTAGAGTCATAACCAACACATTCCAATTCTGTTGGAACCTGTAAGGTAGTCTTGCGAGTTCATAGTTCAATTCCCTAAAAAAAAAATTTCACTCGAAAAAAATTTTACACTCAAAAAAAATTTTAAACTCAAAAATATGTGATTTTTTTTTTTTTACAAAAATTACTAAAAAAATGTTTTACTTAAAATAAAATATTTGTTATTAAAAATTTGTAATTTGTTTCACGTTAGAAAATTTTTCTATCACTTAATTGATTCGGCCAAGTCGAATTTAACTTTTCTATTTGTTTTTTTTTGTTAACAAATCATAGGTGAATGTGTAACAAAATCCGCAATATAAATATTACGTATACGTTCAGTATTCCAAACAAACTTTTGTATTATACCGTGGCGTATGATTGCTTTACAAAAACAAAAAAAATCATACGCCAAATTTTAGTTAAAAATTTCATGTCATGAAATTAAAGTTCTGTCAAAACTACATATAATTGTGTCTAATAATATAGGCAGTCCTTTCAAAAATGTTGTCTAAACAAACATTAAATTCTAATGTTGGTAATATGATAAACAAACATCATATTCAAATAACATGTACTTTTTTTCTGCATTTCATAGTTATTATGGCATATATGCAAAAGTCAAACAGACATTATACTAATTGTAAACCACACAATAAAAATTCAGAATGTACATACTATATGTACTGAGATATGCAAAAAAAAAAATCCTACCAACCAAAATGTTATGTTGGACAAAAAAAAACAAAAACAATAACAAGAAAATAACTGGCGGTATAAAGTGAACTTATGATGATACTGCATCATTGGATTGTAAAACTTTGCAGAAGAATAATTTGTGAATCAAATTGGACAAATTAATAAACATTGTGTGAATCAAATTGGACAAATTAATAAACATGATTTTCAGTTGGAATCAATTGTTACGCCGTTAAGACACGTGTACCATAAACTTCTGAATAGCTTGTATGGATAGCCCTATATGGAACTTAGAAAATTGCGTTTTCGGTTTTTCAATTTTTCAAAAACTGGGCTTAGGAGGCGTGGTCAAATATTGGAAAAATGGTCAAATTTGTGGCGAGTTGCCTTGATTAAATATTTATCACATTAAAACGGAATGCACCACAATCTTAAAAATTTATATTCTTATATAGTTTCGTATGGGCTATCGAATAAATTTTTTTTCCTTGAAAAATTTTCAGAACCCGTTCTGAAATTTTCCATTTTTTAAAAAAGTCAATTTATCAAAAATCCGGCCACTTTTTTTTATTTTTTTAAATTTTTTTTTTTAAAGTTTAGATGTTTGTCCATCCACAAAAAAAATCAGAAATGTATTTTTCGTTTTTTTCGAGAAAATCGCATTTGAATTTTAAATTTCATAACAATTTTGTAATTTGCTTGTATTTTCTTGTTTTAAAGTTGCGAATGAGTAATATTAATTGCATGAATATTACTCATTCGACACGTTAAAACAAGAAAATACAAGCAAATTACAAAATTGTTATGAAATTTAAAATTCAAATGTGATTTTCTCGAAAAAAACGAAAAATACATTTCTGATTTTTTTGTGTGGATGGACAAACATCTAAACTTTAAAAAAAAAATTTTAAAAAAAGAAAAAAAAGTGGCCGGATTTTTGATAAATTGACTTTTTTAACAAATGGAAAGTTTCAGAACGGGTTCTGAAAATTTTCTAAAGAAAAAAATTTAATTCTTACGATATAAGAATGTAAATTTTTAAGATTGTGGTGCATTCCGTTTTAATGCGATAAATATTTAATCAAGGCAACTCGCCACAAATTTGACCATTTTTTCCAATATTTGACCATGCCTTCTAAGCCCAGTTTTTGAAAATTAGAAAAACCAAAAACGAAATTTCTTAGTTCCATATAGGGCTATCCAAACAACCTATTCAGAAATTTACGGGACATATGTTTTTCTGTAGCGGGACATTTGGTGTGGAATGCCTCATATACCGAGTTGAGGACATTTGTATGTTATTTCTGAAAATATCTTCTACTACTATCAGCAGTTTTCAGATTATTCTGATTTTCTAATGACATTGCCCACTTCGAAATAATACTGATAAACAAGTTATCGGTAAGAACTGGTAACGCTGAGGACATGTTCTAAAGTATTTACACAGGTAATTCGAAAAATATCAATTTTAATTCGACTTGTAACTCGTAGATTCCACTTGTAATTTAAAAATTCCGTTTTTTATTTGAAAATTCTACTAATTATTTGAAATTCTATTCCTCTGAAAGGATCTCAAAGTTTTAGAGGATTAATTTGTGTAAAATATTTTTTAAATATTTTTGCTTGCCCTAGGATGCCATTTATGACGGCTAATAAAAGAATAGAATCTCCCCTAATTATTTCATTTTATTATTTTGACATTTCGGGAAAAAAGAGTAATGTCTTTTCAAAACCTTATTCTTAAATATCATTTAAAATTTTTAACAAAATATTTTGACAAATTTCTGAAAGGATATTATTTACATCCTTTTTCCTGATATGGCAAATTAAAAAAAATGGAAAAATTAGCGAGGATTCTTCTCGTTAATTTGCAATCAATAGTGATATTATAAGACAAGTACAAATATTTAAAAAATATTTTACATAATGTCATCCTTTAAAAATTGTAAGTCCTTTTGAAACTGTAATTGAAGTTGTATTATTTGATCTCTACATTCAGACGTATGTCATCCGGTTCATGTTTAGTACTGGATGTCGGACGGAGTTTTTGTGGTAATATAGTAATCAGGGCACCCCATATTCATAGTCAAGAAAGACATTTACAGTGTAAAATGTGGATTTTTTCTACTGTACTTAAAAAATTTCACTCTTTGTTTGGGTTGTTCGAAAAGTTATTTGATTACTGAATAAAATCTATTGGACCTTTTTTAAAATTTTTAATGTTTGAACTTGGAAAAAATCAATTCGGAAATATTTTTAAAAAATGTTCTAAAAAATGTCTATAAATAATTTCATTTTCCAGATCGACCCTCGTAGCACATTTATTATTTACTCAATCTGGACGCCATTAAGCTTAAATTAAAGCTTTATAAATTACCTACGTAAAATTTTTTAAAGTAATACTCAATGAGTATTACTCATTTGATAACAATAACGTTTAGTATTGTTTACTTCGTTTTTAACAAATTAGATCTACTATAACAAAGTTTTCAATGTATTGTCGCCTACTGTATATAAAAAACAAGTTGAAAAGTTAAATTCGACTTGGCCGAATATATGAATACCCTCCACAATGCCCTTTTTAAGTGATAGTAAATTTTCTAACGTGAAAAAATAAAATTTTTGATTACAAATATTTTATTTTGTGTAAAAACACTTTTTTAAACTAATTTTTGAAAAAAAAAAAAAAAAAATTTACTAAATTTTTTTTTTGAGTGTAAAATTTTTTTTGAGTGTAAAATTTTTTTCGAGTGTATTTTTTTTTTTTTTTAGTGTAAAAATATTTTTGAGTGACAAAAATACGTTGTAAAATATTTTTGTGACTACAATGTTTTTAAAACATGTTTAACGGGTTTTCAACACGTGAATTTAAGGTGGAGCTAATCTGAAATTCATGGTTTTGCTAATAACTTTTGAACCACTGGACCGAGTTGGCTGAAATTCGAAATGAACCAGGCCAGGGGAACGGCAAAAATATATGCCGGGCTTCAGCATCCTCAGAACTGCTTTTTGAAAGTTAGCTTCATTTTTATCTAGTAAATTTACGAAAAACCCTTGCCGAAATTCAGTCATATGCTCATAACTTTTGAACCACTGGACCGATTTCGCTGGATTGCAATACCAACCTGACCAGGTGAATGCCCAACATATATGCCAAACTTCAGGAGCCTCTGTAAAGTCTTTCAAAAGTTAGCGTGTTTTCAACAGACAGACAGACAGACAGACAGACAGACAGACAGACAGACGGACAGACGGACGGACGGACGGACGGACGGACGGACATCGCTAGATCGTCTTAAAATCGATCGAGGATCATGAATATATATACTTTATGGGGTCCTAGACCAATATTTCGAGGTGTTACAAACGGAATGACAAACTTATATATACCCTCTATCACTAGAGTGGAGGGTATAACAATTGTCATTAACAAGACAACCCGACATTTAAAATCCTACTGATGATAACACTAACTGGAGTTTTTGAAACCGGTATAGGAATACCAGAAATGTATTTAATTTTTAGAAATTCAATTTTTCTTCTGCATTTTTTCAACTTGAACCGTTATAATAAATATAATTGTAGTGTTGGAAACTGTTAAAATTTATTCTGCAGCACAGAGCTTCTCACTAACTTTTAAATCGCGACCCCTTTTCAATATTTAAAATTTTTCGCGACCCCCCACATAAGAAACAAGTGAGAAAATTAAAGTCGGTCCAACCATATTATGCTCTACACCAGGTTTTTCCGAAAATGGGTCTTAAGTCCAAACATGGACTGATTGGATCCTTATTTTTTGAGATCTCTAATTAATGTAGAAAGCACACAGAAGTAACCATATAGGGAAATAAGCTATTTTTCTGCCAATATACCGATTTTACTGAATATCAAGCGACGTTTTTATATGAGAACTAATTGTAAGTCCAAAAATGGTCAAATTATAATCATATTAGATAAGGTTACAAAAGTACACGTTTAACAAACACGACCAACATTTTTGTCATATATTTCCTTTTCATGAATTTTGATATTTATACGAACGTCGGAAGGGTGGTTTATATGGGGACTACAAGTAGAACTGGTCCGATTTCTTTAAAATTTGGAATGGTTCTTTGTGAATACTTTTACCTGCTAAATTCCTAAAGCATACTTACTATAACACGGTTTAAAGAGTAGTTGTTCAAATATGAACACGATATTTTATAATCTAGTTTTGGATTTTCCACAAAACTGATTAGTATTGTTTAAATAGGATTGTGTTCTTTTTATTATTTACATACATATAATGACCAAAATTCCCAAATTGTGATATGTTACTTTTTATTATCATGTTTTCAAGGTTAATACTTAAGGATGTAGATAGGACAAAAATAACATAACACAAGTTTAGTTAATAAAGATATTGCTGGCATGTGTGCCCGGCAGGTAGGGAATATTCTAGTTCTAGGTTAGATTTAAGATTATTGTAGTTAGTTCTTAAGGTTTTTAATATTAATAAAATAATTAGTGTCTTACAAACATTCGTGGTACGTGTATTATTTCTATTTCCAAAGTAATTCCGTACAGTAGTTTTTGCCAAATTTAAGGGGGACGTTTGTATGGGGGCTAGATTTAAACATGAACCGATTTTGTTTACCACATTTTTTTTTAATTTTTGCTGTTTTCAAAGTCTCCAATTGAGCAAGAATGCTGATAGCATGTAGTCCTGGCGATCATATCCTGAAGAAGTCAGATTTAAAAATTGTGCTTTTTAAACATTTTAGCTAATTTTAAAGCCCTAACGAGCTATGAAGCTGAAAATGGCAAGTTAATAGTGTTAAAGATGGAACATATCCCGAAGTTGTCGGATTTAAAATTGTGGTAAAATTGTGTTTTTTGGCATGCATATAGTACGTAACATAAGATCCACATGGACCTAAATTTTTCGATGTAAGGGAACGGAAAAAGGGGGTAAATATAATTCTAACTTTCCAGAGTTTTTTCAGCTCACTGATAAGCTGAACAGCTAAAAGTAGTAGTACATTGGCAGATCGTAATGTAGCCCTATTACTACACCACACTGTGGTTTAGGGTACACTTAAAATAATTCTACAGTAAATGGTTTAGTAAGTGATTTTGTAACAACATCTACTAATAATTTACTAATTTTAGTATCTTCAAAGTACTAAAATTAGTAATTTTTACTGGTTTTTCATTAATTTTAGTAAAATTTTTAGTATTGGTTACCAATTTCTGCACTAGATCCTTTTGGACTAAAATTTAGTTTAATTTTTAGTTTTTAATACCCATGCTTTTTTTTTGGGTGTATAATGAGTTTGTAATGATGTTTGTAACTACCCGAAATATTGGTCCTAGACCCACCTTTAAGTATACCGATCGACTCAGAATCACTTTTTGAGTTGAATTTCAATTGACTTCAAATTTGAAACTTAAGCCTTTCTTGGCCCAAGGACGAAGCCTATTGAAACTGGAAAAAATCGGTCCATATTTAGACCTAGCCCCAAACCAAAAGTCCTCTTTAGTTTTGACTCAAATGACTCTAATAACCGTATTTTAATAGGTATATTTTCGAAATTTGACAGGTAAAAGTGTTTTGTCGTCACAAATCATCATTCCGAATTTAAAGAAATCGGACCAGTTCTTCTTGTAGCCCCCATACAAACCACCTTCCCGATTTTCATATAAATCTCTCAAATTTCATAAAAATAGAAAATATTTAATTAAAATTTTGTTTGTGTATGTTAAACGCATACTTAAATAACTTTAAAAAATCTGATAGTCATCGGATCAGTTTTGGACTTAGGCCCCTTTTGAAAATTTCGCCCGATATTCAGTTAAAGCGGTTTATTGTCAACAAATACAAGCCCATTTCACTAAAATTTGATTTGTGAGTGTTTTTTACACTTATAAAAGATTTGACAAAATATATATCTAATCGGTCCATAGGACCCATTTTCCGGGGCCAATTTTCGAAAAACTCTGGTGTAGGGTATTTTATGGTCGGTCTTGACCGACTGTAATTTTCTTACTTGTTTTTTATTTTGATAACTCGGAAATTACCAAAAAATTATGCTTTGCTATTAAATTTAAGAAATTTTAATTTTAATAATTTCAGTATGATGTTTACTTAACTTTTCGCGACCCCCTACAAATGCTTCTGCGACCCCCTAGGGGGTCGCGACCCACCGTTTGAGAACCATTGCTGTAGAAACTATAAATACTCACATATGTATATAAAAAACAATTTTCATTAACAAGACAAACCGATATTTAAAATCCTACTGATGATAACACTAACTGGAGTCTTTGAAACCGGTATAGGAATACCAGAAATGTATATAATTTTTAGAAATTCAATTTTTCTTCTGCATTTTTTCAACTTGAACCGTTATAACAAATATAATTAGAGCCCGAGCTCGATCTGTACTTACAGAAAAAACACTAATAAAATTTAAGTTGTCTCGCAAATTGAATGCCAATATTTGTAATATACTCTATGAAACCTACAATGAACACTCTGTTTTTTCAAAAATTCCTGCCGACCGTAGGGTAATTATATGTGTGATGGTCTCTAAGTACATAGTAGTGGTAAAATGTTTAACATTAAATGGTCACATATGAATGATCATAAAATTGCAAAAAAATAACTACAATACATAGACAAATACAAAACAAATATACTCGAAAGAGCATAACATGACATTGTCCTTAAACTATTGTATGCACTTTACAAATACATACACACATACACAGTTATATATAAATTAGAACCCACAATTGGTTTAACATTGGCGGCGGCTTGGTCTTTTAGTAGGGTAAAATTACCACAAAATACTATAAATGTAAAAAGTGAAGTACATACATACACATGTAACTGTGCTGTACGTACAATAATTTCCAATGCATTTTAAACACAATAATAACTACTTTTTTTTTGCAAATAACTACTACAATGGATAGTAAGTATCTAGCAATGGATGTTATGGCAACTTGCACAATTTACTATCGAAAAACATGTCGTTAAATGCATTAAGGTGGGTAAAATAGGGGGAGTATATTGAAAGTAAATATTACTAAAATTTTACACAAATATGAGAGAAAAATGTCTCTTATTGGCATAGTATTATTATGTAAATATCTCTATAGCAACAGAAAAAAAATAAAAATATTGATGTGGTTCCTTATTTTCGGATTATAAAACTAAATGTGTATTTGTTTATACAAGGGATGTACGAAAAATTTTGAAATTAGGGGAACAATAATTTAAAATTCTATTAGTAGAAAAAGTTTTTAAATTTTGATAATTAAGGGAGAAAAGAAAAAAAAAATAACATCGCGATGTTGGGTACCGCTGTTTTTTTAGTTATAGTTAGCTTGCCCAGAAATTTTTTTACAGGAATTTCCGGGGCGGGTTTCCCCGACATTTTTCAATTCCGAAATTTTGAAAATAAAGCGGGAATTTCTGGTAATTTTGTTTTCCTTTTGTTTGTTCATGTGTTGACGACTGTTGACAAATTTTTATTTGATTTTTTTTTTGAGATTTTATTTAAATACTTGATGACTGAAGAACAGGAGAACCCAAAATGTTTCAGAATAGCGGCAGATGCTTACTGAAAATATGTCTTAAAATCTCGATGTCAAACAAAAAAGGCTGAAGAATTTTTCAATAAAAAATTTTTCTATAAAAAAAATGTCACAGAATCTTCAAACTTTTCTACAGAAAAGATATCACAGAATCTGCGAATTTTTCTATAAAAAGATGTGTCAGAATTTTCGAATTTTTCTATAGAAAAAAGGTGTCGTAGCTTGCGAATTTTTCTACATAAAAATGTTTGTGAATCTGGGATTTTTTCTATAGAAAAAAATATCTAAGAATTTTCTTACAGAAAAAATGTCTCATAATCTAAGAATTTTCCAATAAAAAAAATGTCTCGGAATCCGAGATTTTTTCAAAAGAAAAAATGTCTCAGAATCTGAGAATTTTTCTACAGAAACATGTCGCAGAATCTGAGAATTTTTGTGCAGAAAAATGTCTCAGAATCCGAAAATTTTTCTACAGAAAAATTTTCAGATTCTGACACATTTTTTCTATAAAAAATCTCAGTTTCAGTGCAAAAAGACATTTTTTTTGTAGAAAAATTCTCAGATTCTGATTTGAATCTGAGAATTTTTCTATAGAAAAAAAAGTCTCAGAATCTAAGAATTTTCCTACACGAAAAATGCCTTAGAATCTGCAACTTTTTCTAGAGAAAAACTGTCTCAAAATCTTAAACTTTAAAAAGAGAATGTCTCAGAAGCTGAGACTTTTTCTGTAGAAAACAAGATTCTAAAACTCTTTTTCTTTTGATAAAGTCTCAGATTCTGAAACTTTTTTTATGAAAAAAAAATTCTCAGAATCTGAGACTAGATTTAGTAAAAAATTTCTATGGAAAAAATTTCTAAGAATCTGAGAATTTTTCTAAACAAAATGTCTCAGAATCTAGGAATTTTTCTACAAAAAAAAGTTCTTAGAATCTGAGAATTTTTGTAAAAAAAATATCTCAGAACCTGAGAATTTTTCAATAAACAATTTTTCTATAAAAAAATGTCACTGAATCTTCGAACTTTTCTACAGAAAAAATGTCTTAGAATCGGAGAATTTTTCTATAGAAAAAATGTATCACAATCTGTGAATTTTTCTATAGAAAAAATGTTTCAGGATCTGAGATTTTTTCTACAGAAAAAATGTCTCAGAATCTAAGAATTTTAAAATAGAAAAAATGTATCGGAATCTGAGAATTTTTCAAAAGAAAAAATGTCTCAGAATCTGAGAATTTTTCTACAGAAAAATGTCTCAGAATCCGAAAATTTTTCGACACAAAAATGTTTCAGAATCTGAGAATTTTTCTACAAAAAAAAAATGGTGACAGGGCATAATCCCCACGGACATTATCCCCATAACGGAAATGGGGATTTTGACCCAATGCATTACGGACATAATCCCCATATTAGTTGTGGGGACTATGGCCATTTCAATAACGGTCATAATCCCAATTGGGATTATGTCCCTTCCCTGTTTTAATTATAATTAAAATTTAAATTATTGGGATTATGTCCTATTAGTATAGTAGACATAATCCCTCTAATGGGGATTATGTCCACTTTTTACGTGGTAATTGTCCCCATAAAACTGGGAATAATGTCCATTTTTTATTGGGATTTTGTCCAAATTTTTTTCGGTCATAGTCCCCACTACCGTTTTGGGGATTATGACCGAATTCGTTTTGTGCATAATCCCCATAACGGAAATGGGATTTATGTCCGTGGGGATTATGTAATGTCACCAAAAAAATGTCTTAGAATCTGAGAATTTTTGCACAGAAACTGAAAATTTTTAAAATTTCTAAAATTTTTCTAAAAAAAAATATATCAGATTAGAATTAAAAAAAAAAAAAAAATTCACAAAAAAAAATGCTTCAGAATTAGAGAATTTTTCAAAAGCAAAAATATTTCAGAATCTTAGAATTTTTCTTTAGAAAAAATGTTTCAGGATCTGAAAAATTTTCTATAGAAAAAATGTCTCAGAATTTTAGAATTTTTCTACAGAAAAAACGCCTCAGAATCTGAGAAATTTTCTACAGAAAAAATGCCTCAGAATCTGAGAATTTTTCTACAGAAAAAATGTATCAGAATCTAAAAATTTTTCTACAGAAACTGAGAATTTTTCTATAGAAAAATTGTATCATAATCTGAAAATTTTTCTATAGAAAAATTGCATCAGAATCTGAGAATTTTTTGTACAGGAAAATGTTTCTGAATCTGAGAATTTTTCTATAGAAAAAAAGTATTAGAATCTGAGACTTTTCTTTAGACAAAATATCTCAGAATCTAAGACTTTTCAAAAGAAAAAATGTTTCAAAATCTGAGACTTTTTCTGAAATAAAAATGTCTTAGATCCTGAGATATTTTTTTATAGGAAAAATATTTTAGAATCTGAGACATTTTCTTTAGGAAAAGTGCATCAGAATTTAAGACTTTTCTTTTTTCTACTGGAAAAATGTCTCCGAATCTGAATGTCTCAGAATCTGAGAAATTTTCATCTTTAAGAAAGCTGTCAATAAAAGATATAAAAACATGTCTCTTATACACTGCGAATCACATCAATAAGGAATCGAGTTTTTCACTTTTTAATCGAATATATCTTTGTAACGAATAAGCGGAAAAATATAAAAAAATGCACTGATAGAGACCATTATCTAGCTAATAATATCAAATAATAACAATAATCAAAAGACTGAAAGAAGCCCTTTAAAAAAATATTTTTGGGCAACTTGTTAAAAAATTACCAGTTTTTTATGAATCACTTGAATAAGGAATTTTGTAATACAGACCAAGTAGGACCTGAATCCAGTTTGTAATGAATAGCAATCCCTCAAACAACAAAATCAAAACAGTTTTGTTTTGAATTTCAATAAAAATGGGACTCCCAAAGCTGTTAGCTCTTCCGAAAAGGAAAAAGTACTGACTTTGAAGTTCAAAGTGTTAAAGGTCGTTGAAATCGCGGAAATAAAAGAGAGGAAAAAAACTGCTATATGCAATTATCTTAGTAACATTCAGAACTATGGAAAAAACATGAATGGGCGAACTCAAATGGCAACAACTGAACGAGATCGACAAAAATTTTAAAAACTCCACCAAATTCTATGCCAACATCTTTCAAAATTCTCAAATAAAGTGGCGTTAATGCGAGAATTTGTACAGTCCGTCGCGTTTAAAAGTCAAGTAAGTTCATAGCTCGTTGAAAATTATGCAAAAACTAATCGCTGAATGTCAAACGTAGTCAGCAGCGCCTTAATCTCTGCAGGAATACAATGACACGGTCTGAGAAATTTTTCAAAGTAATTTATTCCGACGAAAAAAAAATAATACCGTTGCATTGGACGGATACAATGGTTTTCGGTAACTTGAGACAATAAAAACCGTTTTTGCATAGCAGACAGATCATAGAAGGTGTTGTTATAGTATGGGGTATGCTATTCTACTGTGGCATCATTACTGTTCCTTACGTTACCATCGATGCTTCTTAAGTTTGGAACTAAGGGGTGGCCTTTTTTTTGCAATTTGCAATAGACTATGAACTCATTTAATTTTTAATCGTAATGGACTGTCAAAATACCCGTTAAATTACCACTTTCTTTGATAATTCTGCAACCTGTCAACGTGGAATTCGAGGGATTTCTTAAAATTTTTTGTCGATTTCGTTCTGTTCTTGCCATTTTAGTTCGCCCATTCGTGTTTTTTCCATAGTTCTTAATGTTATTTAAATAATTGTCTTCAATAGGTTTTCCCCTCTCTATTATTTTCGCGATTTCAACGGCCTTTAGCACTTTGGACTTTAAATACAGTACTTTTTTCTTTTCGGAATATCTAAAAGCTGTTGTGAGTCTAATTTTTATTGAAATTCGAAACAAAACTGTTTTGTTTTTATTGTTTAAGGAATTGCTATCCATAACAAATTGGATTCAGGTCCTACTTGGTCTGTTTTAAAAAATTCCTTATTCAAGTGATTCATAAAAAACTAGTAATTTTTTAACAAGTTGCCGAAAAATATTTTTTTAAAGGACTTCTTTCAGTCTTATGATTATTGTTATTATTTGACGTTATTAGCTAGATAATGGTCTCTATCAGTGCATTTTTTTATATTTTTCCGCTTATTCGTTACAAAGATATATTCGATTAAAAAGTCAAAAACTCGATTCCTTATATTACGTTTCAAACTTTTCTTATTTCCTTCGTATATTTTGGCTTATATTTTTTTTCCTGAAAATTGTCCAATCGTTTGCATATAATTTGCTTGCATGTGTGTGTCATAACTACTTTAAGCACAACATGCTTTTGATAAAAATAAAAATTGCTTCATAATACATTAAAAACGAAATTGGTAAAATTGTCACTTAATGAAGTGTCCGTGTAACAACAAAATTCGATAAATACAGATAAATGTCAAGTATGTACTTTTTATTTTCCATAAAATTTTAAATGAACAACAATTTTTTTGCTTCTTTATCTCCCACTTAACATAATGATTCAAAAACTGAACTCGAATAACATTTTTCAACAAACCTGAAGGAAAAATCAAAAAAACATATAACTGGTGTATGGCAATTTCCACAATTTTCTTTAGTGTTGTTATTTGGATTGTACATTTTTTTTTGTTGTTTTCGATAGGATGAAAGCAAAAATTACCATTTCACCTATTTTTTTGTTTGCACTTTGATTCTTGTCTTGCCAAAAAAGACAACAAAAAAGAAGAAAAAAAGTACATTGTTTATTCTTGTCTAGAGTATCCATGTTTACCATACTACATTTTTTTGTTCGATCTTTGTAGTACCTGAATAAGTACCAAAAAAAAAAAAGAACATTGTTGTTTACTCAACTATTTATAGTGACTTAAGGCGCCAGAAAATGACTCTTTTGAGTTTTGTTTTACACCACTACACCATGAAATCGACTGTAAAATAAAGTGTTACAGATAAAAAATGTACGTATTGTGTAAATAATAGGGTAGAACTTATTATACTTATCTCATTGCATGAAAATGGTGATGCCATGTGATTTGTTTGTACCAGAGCTTCGAACGAATTAATTCTATTGAGAATTAATTCACAAAAAGTTCAATTCTGTTTTAAAAAGTTTTGAATTATCATTCCTTACTAGCATTCATCACGAATTAATTCAAAGGCTTAATTCAAATTGAATTAATTCCCAAGAGAATTTATTCCTTGCAAGCTAATCATTCAATTGAATGATCAAAATTGTTCATCATTCAGATCTATTACAAATTGAATGATGATTTTTTTATTTCATTCCCTTTGTATTTTCAAAAATGTGTTGCTTGTTTGTATTTTAAGCATCTTCGTGTGTAAACGATCGGCTGTTGTTTTGTCGACTTCTCGTCTGCTGCTTCCCACACAAGCTTAAATGTGTGTGTATGTGTGTTGCGCTTCACAGTTTTAAATTGAATGATGAGAAAATTTCATCATTCAATTTGTAGTAGATTGATTTTGATAAAAAAATAATGATTCAAGTTGAATGATCATTTTAAGGAATGAATTCTTGAAAGTATTAATTCAGTGCTTTTGAAGGTTGAATGATTTTAGGGAATGCCAAATTCTGTTTTTTTAATTCGAATTAGAAAATTGAATTAAAGAATTAATTCATTCGAACCCTTGGTTTGTACACCATCCAAACACCCAGATTTTTTTCTTCAAAAAAATTCTATACAATCGGAAAGTAATAAAGTTTGCTCGGAAGTGGGAGGGCGGTTGTGTGATTTTTTTTTAATATTGTTAATATTGGGTAACAAACTAGAGATGTGCGTGATATATTCGTGATTCACGCGTAAATCAAGCGTGATAGTGAGTGAAATTTATTTTTACTCACGTGATCTTGATGGATATTGGATTTAGAGGGTAAATAATACAAAATCGTAGGGATGTCGCGAATAGTGTATTCGGCATATTGCCGAATATTTACTATTCGGTATTCGGTTTGAACCGAATACGAATATTGCCGAATAGTTTGATTATTCATACGCATGTATTTTATCTATGTAAAAAATTGAAAAAAAGTACCAGACTATAAAACAACAACGATTTTGTTGACACTATTTTCGCGACATCCCTACAAAATTGTGATTTTAATAAATTTTTATTATCGTTTGAGAAATTATATACATTTTGTGCAAGAAACCGAAAAAAGTAAAATAAAAATTTGTTTCGTGAGCGTGATTATTTCGTGAATATGAGAAAATTTTAACTTACTTACGTGAGCATTCCTGATCGTTAGAATTACGTCATCGTGCGTGAGCAATATTTATTTCGTGAGCGTGCTTGAGTCAAACTTTACTCACGCGCCCATCTCTATAACAAACCGAAAACCAAAACAAAATCTGCCTGTGAATTTCGTACTCCGGCCCAAAACATTAAATCATGATAATGTTTTGCTGTAGATTTGGGTGTACTTGCCAAACAGTGCTGCCAGGCTTTTTTTGTAAAAAATCGTCAAAATTTGGAAAAAAAATCGTCAAAATCGTCAAAAGTTTTAAAAAAAGTCGTCAAAATATCGTCACTTTAAAAAATGTTAAAAAACACATTTTTTGATATATTCAAATTTTGAAACGCATAATAAAATTTTTTCTATCCACTTTTGTTTAATGCATTTTTTTAAATTTACATACACAAAAAGTTTTTTAGCTACATAAAAAGGAATTTTCTTTTAAAACAAGTGACAAAGTTGTTGAAAGTCATTCGATTTTTCATTTGTTTCAACAGACAGCAACATTCAATTTTAACTGCTGATAAAATAAATATGTATCATTAAATCTTAAACAAACAATTTTTTTTTACATTTATTTTTGCTATAGAAAACAAACTACAAAGTCATTAAAAACAAGAGTTATTTGTTTTAGAATTTAAGAACGCTTCAAAATAAGACACCGTTAAGACCCCCGGAAAAATATATTTTTTTTCGGGCACTTTTTCAGATTTTAAAAGGACATACATTTTAAAAAGAATTTTTAAAATTTATTGGAGCTAAAAATGAGCCTTCGAAAACACCCCAAAAGACTGTCTTAAAATGAACGTATCAAGTATTTTGTTTGAAATTTATCGATAAAGACTCCAATTATTCTTTGAGTTTTAGTTTTTGAGTCTAAAAAGAGGGTTCTTTTGGATGAATCGTCTTCATACCAAAACTTTAAATATTTCCTCCATTTTTGGAGTCACTAGAGAGTATGTTTGTTCACTGGGAATTCAAATATTAAAAAAAAAGATTTCTCATATAAAAATAGCAACAATTAAAATTAAATTAAATGAATAATCATTAATTTTTTCATACAGAGCAAAACGATATAATTTTTTAAGTGCAGTTATATTTCCAAAATAGAATGAAATATTGTAAATTTGTCTTTCTTCTGTATTTTATTTTAATCGAATTTCATTTAATTTTTGTTTTCAAAGCATTGTAAAATTCAAAAAGTTGCAAATTTTTATTTTTGTGAATAAAAGTGGAGTTACAAAAAATCGTCAAAATGTATCAAACCAGAAAATCGTCAGTCGTCATTTTGCAAAATTTCATGAAAAAATCGTCAAAATGACGAAAAATTGTCACTTCTGGCAGCACTGTTGCCAAAGCAACGTTTTTTTAGAAAAATAATGTTATATTCATTTGCCATTCCATGTAAAAGGAATTAAAATATCGGTCTAGTACCCCATAAATATAATTTTATCAAATTATATATTAGAGTGTCCCTTATTTTGGAAATGTTGGAAATGTTGAGACGGTACCCCCTCATTTTTTTCCTTTTGACTAAAAAATAACTCAGGAAAAATTTTACGCCCCTACGACCACGCCTTCCCTACGCGACGGGGCCGTAAAGAGCGGGGCCTTAAAAATCATTTTTCCATACAAAGCAAAAAATTTTTTTTTTGATTTTAAATTTTTTTGTTATTAATTATAATATTACTTGGTTAGCTTATTCACGGCAAAAAATTTGAATTTGGTGGGATGAGGCTTTCAGTTCTAAAAAATTTTTCGAAAAAAAAAATTCAGAGTTTTTGGGGTCCTTCAGTAAAAATTTTTTAAAAATTTTTTTTTTTTAGTTTTGACATGCAACGGTTTTAGTTGTAATGTTGCTTTTAATGATATATATTCATAAAAAAATATTATTCATATCTGTGACATCTTGATCGTGTATCGAAAAACATCAAAAATGCATTTTTTACCCTTTTTTAGATCACGATAAAGATGTCACAGATAGCAATAATATTTTTTTATGAAAATATATCATTAAAAGCAACAATTCAACTAAAACGGTTGCTTGTCAAAACTAAAAAAAAATATTTTTTAAAAAATTTTTACTGTAGGACCCCAAAAGCTCTAATTTTTTTTTTTCGAAAAATTTTTTAGAACTGAAAGCCTTATCCCACCAAAATAAAATTTTTTGTCGTGAATAAGCTAACCAAGTAATATTATAATTAATAACAAAAAAATTTAAAATCAAAAAAAAATTTTTTTGCTTTGTATGGAAAAATGATTTTTAAGGCCCCGCTCTTTACGGCCCCGTCGCGTAGGGAAGGCGTGGTCGTAGGGGCGTAAAATTTTTCCTGAGTTATTTTTTAGTCAAAAGGAAAAAAATGAGGGGGTACCGTCTCAACATTTCCAACATTTCCAAAATAAGGGACACTCTATTATATATACATTTTTTTTTATAAATTTTTTTGGAAAATATAAAATTATATAAAAAAACTTTTTTACTCGGGTAGATTTAAATTAAAAAAAATTGTTTTTTTTACGAAAAAACAAAACTATGATAAGACAAATGAGAAAATTATAGTCTGTCAAGACCGACCTATAAAACCCTACACCAGTGTTTCCCGGAAAATCTGTCTCAAGTCCAAACATGGATCCGATTGGATACATATCTTGTCAGATCTTAAATTAGTGTAAAAACTCACACAAACGAAATTTAAGTGAAATAGGTTTCTTTTTGCGGCCAATAGACCGATTTTTCTGAATAGCGGATGAAATTTTTATATGGAGACTGAGTCCAGAAATTTTTCAACTAAAATCAAATTAAATCTAATTTGATAAAATTTTATAAAATTATATAAAATTTGATAAAATTTTATATAAAAAAATTCGGATATAATAACACGTAATTTTATCAAATTATATATAATTTTATATAATTTTCTCAAATTTTTCGAAAACAGAAACCTCTATATATGTATATTCTTATATAATTATACATAATTTTTTCAAATTATATATAATTATATAAAAACTTTTTTACTCGGGTAGATTTCGTAAAAAAAATTAAAAAAATTGTTTTTTTTTAACGAAAAAACAAAATTATGATAAGACAAGTGAGAAAATTATAGTCGGTCAAGACCGACCTATAAAACTCTGCACTAGTGTTTCTTGGAAAATCAGTCTCAAGTTCAAACATGGATCCGATTGGATCTATATCTTGTCAGATCTTAAATTAGTATATAGGCTTCTTTTTGTTGCCAATAGACCGATTTTTCTGAATATCGGTTGAAATTTTTATATGGGGACTGAGTCCAGAAATTTTCCAACTGAAATCAATTGATAAGGTTACCAAATTATACGTTTAATACCTGCAAACAAAATTTTACCACAACATTTCAAATTTTCATGAATTTTTCGAGATTTATGTGAATATCGGGAAGGTGGTTTGTATGGGGTGACTACAAGTAGGACTGTTGCGCTTGTTTTAAAATTTGGATCGATGATTTGTGAATACGAAATACGTTGACATGCTAAAATTCAGAAGGATACCTTTTATATTACGGTTGTGAGAGGCATGTAAGCCAAATTTAGGAGGGACGTTTGTATGGGGGCTAGGTCAAAACATGAACCGATTTTTTTCAATTTCAATAGGCTTCGTCCTTGAACCAAAAGAAGCTAAAGTTTTTAATTTTAGACAAATCGAGTGATAATTGCAACCTGCATTGCTAAATAGACTCACGAAGTGATTCTGAGTCGAACGGTATACTTAAAAATGGGTTTAAGACCAATATTTCGGGTAGTTACAAACATCAGCACAAATTCATTATACACTGTACCACAGAGTGGTGTAGGGTATAAAAATATTTCATGAAAACAAAATTTTGGTGAAAACAAAATTTTTGTAACAAAAAGTTTTTAATCAAAAAAAATTTTGATGAAAAAAAAATTTTTGATGTAAAAAAATTAATAAATTTTTTTTTTATAAAAAAAATCTGAAAAAAAATTTGATGAAAAAAAAAAATAATTATCCAAAAAGAACTTGATGTAATACAAAATTTGATAAAAAAAATTTGATGTAATAAAAAAATTTAAAACGAAATTAATGAAAAAAAATTTTATGAAAAAAAAATCCAAAAAAATGCCTGCGAATTTTGTTCTCTTGTCCAAAACATTAAATCATGATAATGTTTTGCGGACGATTTGGGTGTACTTGCCAAACCAAAGTTTTTTTTAGAAAAAATAATGTTATATTACTTTGCTATTCCATGCAAAACGAATTGAAATATCAGTCGAGGACCCCATTAAAAAACCAAAAGAGCTGAACATTTCGTAAGTGAGTGCAAAAATAAATGCAAAAAAGTGTTTTTACATTTTGGAGAGTATAAAAGATTCGGCACCAAAGAATATAACACTCTCACTTGTTGTATGTACATGTGATAAACAAATGGAAAATTTTTATGCGAAATGCTTAGACTTGTTGAAAAAGTAGTTTTGGTAAAAAAAAAAAATGATTTTTTTTCACAAAAAATAAAATTATGTTAAAAAAAATTTAATGAACCCAAAATTTTTGGTGAAAAAAAATTTTTGATGAAAAAAAGTTTTTGATAAATTTTTTTGATGAAAAGAAAAATTTTTTGATGTAAAAAAAATTGATGAAAAAAAATATATAAAAAAAAAAAAAATTGGTGAGAAAAAAATTGATAATAAAAAATTTGATAAAAAAATTTTATGAAAAAAAATTGATGAAAAAAATTTTTGATGAAAAAAAAATTTTTGATAAAAAAAAATAAAAAATTGATGAAAAAAAAAATTATGAAAAAAAATAATTGATGAAAAAAAAATTTGATGAAAAAAAAAAATTGATGAAAAAAATTTGATAAAAAAAAAAATTTGATAAAAAAAAATTTATGAAAAAAAAAAAAAAAAAATTGATGAAAAAAAAATTTTTTTTTGTTGAAAAATAATTATGTTACTTTTATTCACCAGCTGGAGAAAAACGGTTTTATTCACCACAAGGTGAATTATTATCCAAGTTACAAACCCAAATTATTCAAATTTTTGGTTTTAAGAAAATGAAAATAGTAATTCTTGTTTTCTTTTTCATTAATTGTTAGCATATATAGTCAAACTGTGGTGGCGTCCTGCAACTTTTTTAAAATTAGACACCAGCCTAAAAACATTATCATGTTAAAAAATTAAAATTCCTATATCTTAAGAAGGCGATTTGATACAATTTTTATGATAACAAATTCGTGCTTAGGAGGCCAAAATACTTTAGAAAGTGCATTCAACATGTCTGTGCAAAAACAGTGTAGAGAAGTGTAATTACTTTGAAAAAAAAAATCAAAAATTATTTCTAAAAAACAAGTCTCATCCTATTATTTATAATTGTAGTACTAAAGGGGTCAAAGTTATATTTTGGTTGCTTTATAAAAAGAAGTAAAAAAATAAGTGGTTAAATACTCTATAAAGTTATCTTATGTTTTTCCTTTAAACATTTCAATTTTACGCATTTCGTTTTTCAAGACAAAAAATAAAAGAATAAAAAATAAAGAACTGAAGTTCTTTATGTTTGTTTGATAAATGTTTTAACAATGTAAATTTTAAGAGTAAGTAAATGAATAAAACAAAGAAAAATATTCGGCGTATGTTAAAAGGAAAAGAAAACTTAAAACGTTTAAGAATCTTGTGGTGTATAAAAGATTATTTGTTTGTAACTATTAAAATCGAGTGCAGCCAAGAGCCTGTTACATTCATTATATCGTCACATAAAATGCAAAACAACTTAAAAACACTTTCTGATTAATTTGTATTAAAAAATAAAAATTGTTTTATTCGACCTTTAAAATATTATATTTTGGGGATGTTTATTCTGGCTCGAGGTCATTATTTTCTTTACTAATTAAAACCATGATATTCTCATAGTATAATTTTCAAGAAAATTATTTTTTTGTTTTAAATTTATTTATGTCGGTCATTTTTGCAAGACTTAAACGACACGTGTTTCGGAATTTGTCAGATTCCATTTATCAAGATTATTTAGCAAAAATAGAAACGATTTACTACAAAGTAGCAAACGAGTCTAATGACAAATAGTTTGTGTACAAACTAAAATATTAATACATATTCGACTCTATCCACAATGGGAATTAGAAAGACGAAGAAATTGTACTATATTAGTAAGGAAACGATTGTCAATAACCAACAAAAATATTTAAAACATTTTTACATATCGCTCCTTTACTTGTGTAGTGTCACAACTCAAAATATTTGATTTTGCAGAAAACACGTTTAAAGTTTACTATTGAAACTGGTTTTTAATTGAAAAAGGCCGGTACATAGAAAATGTAATAATGGCGTGTACTCTTCTCAAACGGTGAGTTTAAAAGATATTAATACGAATTTTTGACACAATATAAAGCATGATATAACGAATAATTCTGCATCATTAACTCAAAAAACGCATTTTTTGAGTTATGACACTATACAAGTAAAGGAGCGATATGATAGTCCATTGGACTACAATAATATGTTATTTGTTGTTGTGAGTGAAATAATACCATATTAGGGTTAGTCATCACTATGGCGTGCCAACCATTATGTTCAAATTCTGATTAATTTTTATTAAAAAATAAAAATTGTTTTATTTGACCTTTAAAATATTATATTTTGGGGATGTTTATACTGGCTCGAGGTCATTTTTTTCTTTACTAATTGAAACCATGATATTCTCATAGTATAATTTTCAAGAAAAATATTTTTTTGTTTTAAATTTATTTATGTTGATCATTTTTGCAAGACTTAAACGACACGTGTTTCGGAAATTGTCAGATTCCATTGTCAAGATTATTTAGCAAAAATAGAAACGATTTACTACAAAGTAGCAAACACTTTTCTCAAAATCCAGTTCATGACTGATTGTAATGTAATTTATCAAAATAAATGTTTATACAAAGTTTTAACTCAATAAGTTAAAAAAAATACAAGTTTTACGATTAAAATTCAAAAATATTATATTTTGTACTTTCAAAAATTTTTTAAGTTCCCCTATAAAACTATCAAAATGTGATTTGACAGTTTTATCAAATCCGAAAACATGTCTAAAATGTCAGACCTGTCCGACATATTTAATATGACGAACTTATGAACAAAATTCAAAAAATGCTAAACAAGGTTTTTCAATTCTACTGTAAAAAAGCTAAAAGTGTTGTTACGTTGTTTTGCATTTTAGGTGACGATATGTATGTGATTGTGATATGTGGCATCACGTGCCACATATCTTTTCCACTGATACTGTTAATTGACAACTGTTGAGGTACATTTTATGAATGGGCTTCAGGTTTTTAATCGCAAGGGATGATGTATTAAATGTTTCTCCAAACAATTTAATATGCTTACAGGGTTTATATTTCTTAAAAATAAGGGACACAAAATAATTGAAGTTTTTGCAAATTTTAACTAGAAATTGGGAAACATTTCAAACACATTTGAGGACTAGATTGGGTCCAGACACCATTGGGTCTAGACGCTTTATGGTTTTATATGGGTCGCCACAGATTTTTTTTAGGTTCTGAGAATTTAGGGGGCCTAATAAGATTTAAGTACTATCTGGATAATATATATGTTTCCATCAAAAATAAAATATAATTTTTAACCAAATTGGTCTTAAAAGTTAGAAAATGTTAAGTATGTTATGTGAAAAATATTAAAAAAATAAAAACACGATTTTGGTCTATAAATGCTGATTACATCTGCGAACCAAAATCTCTAATTTTTTCAAATTTTCACTGCTGAAAATGCTAATTTGAAAAAAAAAAAATAAAAAAATTATGTTTAAAACTCAGAATCTGTGGACCAAAATCTGTTTTTTTTTTTTATTTTTCCTATAAGTACGCAACAATTTCTAACTTTTGAACCGGATTTGGTCAACAAATTCTGACATGAATTTTGGTCGAATAACGCGATTTTTTCAAACTTTGACCGCTGAAGATGCCGTTGCAAAATTTTTTCATAAAATTTCCTGTAAAATTTTGTGTGATCGTATTTTAAATAAATATATCTTAAAAAGAAAGATGGGTCTTAGGTTTGGAGGAAAATTTCTTTGGCAGTAAGAATTTTCCCATATATTAATGAACTCCATTTTAAGAAAACTATGAACTATATATAAGTATATGGGGCATTCCATGTCAAATCGGACACTTTGAAATTTTTTTTTTTTTAGATTTTCCCAATTTGTTTACAGTTTTTAGTACCCTTCGAAAACTCCTTCGTGGTAAATTTTCAGATTCTTTTGATGACCCGTTCAAAAGATATCGAATTTTTAAAAATTGGTAGTTTGTTCCTTTACTCAAATTTTTTTTACTCATAACTTCTTCAATAATGGTCCAAATTTCAATTTTTTTTTTTCAAAATTTTTGTTTTTTTAAGTACTTTTTGAAAAAAAAAAATCCCAAAAAATTCTTAAAAGCGCTCTAGTATGCGATTTTTAAGTTTTAAAATTTAAATCTCATTTTTGAAAATGTTTGTACTCTTCGATTTTTTTGAAATTTTTTTGTGTAAAACTTCTATCGATTCTACAAATTTTTTGCCCAAGAGGATCGTGGGATAACGATTATTACTATTTTTTTAAATTTTTTGAAAAAAAATTATTGTAATTTTTCAATCTTAAAATCATTTCTACTGCTCTAATGGTGCGTCATAGAGGGGTCATTTATAAGACCGACCCCCATTAATTTGTACGTCTTAACATTTCTTTGGAACAAACTAATACCCTATCTCCAATTTCTAAGGGGGCTCCCACACAAAACGACATTTTTTAAAATTTGCTTTAACCTCTCTAACTGCCCTAATAGTGCCCTTAGCGCAACAAAATATATAAGCGATTTGAATGGAAGCCTACTTAGGGAGTGGAGATAGGGCGTAGGTATGTTTTAAAATAATGTTGCAGGGTAAAAATAAATGGGGGTCGGTCTCACTAATGACCCCTCTCGGACGCGCCATTGGACGGGTAGAAGCTGATTAAATAAAACAAATTTACAAAAAAAAAAAAAAAATTGTATGGGGACCGCCTTAACAGTTAAATATAGAGGGTAGGTGTGTTCAGAGAAAATGTTTGGACTTAAAAAATATTGTTGGTCGGTCATACATTTTGTTGCTCTAAGGGCACTATTAGGGCAGTTAGAGAGGTTGGAGCAAATTTTAAAAAATGCCGTTTTGTGTGGGAGCCCCCTTAGAAATTGGAGATAGGGTATTAGTTTGTTCCAAAGAAATGTTAAGACGTACAAATTAATGGGGGTCCGTCTCATAAATGATCCCTCTATGACGCACCATTAGAGCAGTAGAAATGATTTTAAGATTAGAAAATTACAATACAATTTTTTTCAAAAAATTTTAAAAATAGTAATAATCGTTGTCGGCCCTATGCTCCTTGCAGGAGTAAAAGGAACAAATATATATATAATAATCGTTATCCCACGATCCTCCTGGGCAAAAAATTTGTAGAATCGATAGAAGTTTTATACAAAAAAATTTCAAAAAAATCGAAGAGTACAAACATTTTCAAAAATGAGACTTAAATTTTAAAACTTAAAAATCGCATACTAGAGCGCTTTTATGAATTTTTTTGGATTTTTTTTAAAGTACTTAAAAAAACAAAAATTTTAAACAAAACAATTTGAAATTTGGAACATTATTGAAAAAGTTATGAGTAAAAGAAGTTTGAGTAAAGG
This sequence comes from Pegoplata infirma, assembly GCA_963921195.1. Classification (NCBI taxonomy): domain Eukaryota; kingdom Metazoa; phylum Arthropoda; class Insecta; order Diptera; family Anthomyiidae; genus Pegoplata; species Pegoplata infirma. Next base: position 56,517,007 of record OY992536.1, on the reverse strand, counting down.
AACAAACTACCAATTTTTAAAAATTCGATATCTTTTGAACGGGTCATCAAAAAAATCTGAAAATTTACTACGAAGGAGTTTTCGAAGAGTACTAAAAACAGTAAACAAATTGGGAAAATCTAAAATAAAAAAAATTTCAAAGTGACCGATTTGACATGGAATGCCCCATATGTATAATGTAAAGTTTTTTCCTCATTGTTAAAAATATCTAATTTTTTTTAGCTAAATTTAAATAAATTTTAGAAAAATTCATAATTTTGAGCGAAATTGAAAAAAATTTCCATTCATATTTGCTGCGCTCTGTAATACAATCAGAGTACGTATTTGCTCACGAAAGAAGCTTTCATTTTGGCACATTCATTCATTTTTTGAAAATGAATTTTGTTTGTTTTTAATTTCATTTCATTTTATGTGCTTTGAAAAAATTCGATTGTTTTCATTTTTCGTTGCTTGTGTGTGTGCAGTGAAAGAAGAAGTAATCAAATGAGAATGAATGAATGAAACTTAAAAAAAAAGTTTCATTTTCATTTATTATTTCATTTTCATTTATATTTCATTTTCGTGTGCTTGAGATTTTTATATTCCGTGCACACGAAAGTGGCGCACGAAATGAGACAGTTTCATCTGCATTTCAGCTTCATTCTCACGGAAAAACATTTTTAACGGAAAATTTAATATTTAACGATTTTGTTTTTTTTTTGGAAACCAAGCCATTTAGAACAAATAATTTTTCAAAAAACTTAAATTTTTCAAAAAAAACAAATTTTTCATAAAAAGTTGAATTTTTCAAAAAAGTTAAAAAAATATGATATTTTCAAAGAACTTTAATTTTTCAAAAAATTTTAATTTTTTACAAAAATTTAAATTTTTTACAAAAATTTTAATTTTTCAAAAAAAATCGAATTTTTTAAAAAAAATTTTAATTTTTCAAAAAAAATCGAATTTTTTTAAAAAAATTTTAATTTTTCAAAATTAACAAAATTTCTCAAAAAAGTAAAATTTTTTCAAAAAACTTATATTTAAATAAAAAAAAAAAGTTGAATTTAAAAATTAAAGTTTTTCAAAAAAGTAAAAAATTTTTAAAAAAGTCAACTTTTTCAAAAAACTCAAAAAGTTGACTTTTTCAAAAAAATTTAATTTTTCAAAAAAAAAAAAAATTCAAAAAAGTTTTAATTTTTAAAAAAGTCAAATTTTTTCAAAAACTTGTAAATTTTTTAAAAAAGTGAAAACTTTTCAAAAAACTTAAATTTAAAAAAAAAAAAAACCAAAAAGTTGAATTCATAAAAAAATTGAAGTTTTCCAAAAAAGTTTGTTTAAAAAAAAAATCAAAAAAGTTAAATTTTTTAAAAAAAGGCTTAATTTTTTCAAAAAACTTTAATTTTCAGAAAAAGTTTACAAAAAGCTGACTTTTTAAAAAAAGTTGAATTTTTAAAAAAAAAATTCAAAAAAAGTTTTAATTTTTAAAAAAAGTAAAATTTTTTCAAAAAGTTTTAATTTGAAAAAAAAATTAAAATACTAAATTGACGTCCCTTTGCTTATATTTTGATTATTTAAAAAGTTATTCGCAATTTAAAAATCTAGCAAAGAAAAATTTGATCTGAAACCGCTAAAGAGGTTACGCAGGGGTGAAAATGACAAAAATATCATCCATTTTGCTCTAAATCGATTAGTTTTTAAGATATAATTAAAATACCAAATTAACGTCCTTTTGCTTGTATTTTGATTATTTAAGAAGTTATTCGCAATTTAAAAATCTAGCAAAGAAAAAATTGATCTGGAACCGCTAAAGAGGTTACGCAGGGGTGAAAATGACAAAAATATCATCCATTTTGCTCTAAATCGATTAGTTTTTAAGATATAATTAAAATACCAAATTAACGTCCTTTTACTTGTATTTTAATTATTTAAGAAGTTATTCGCAATTTAAAAATATAGCAAAGACAAATTTTATCTGGAACCGCTAAAGAGGTTACGCAGGGGTGAAAATTACAAAAATATCATCCATTTTGCTCTACATCGATTAGTTTTTAAGATATAATTAAAATACCAAATTAACGTCCTTTTGCTTGTATTTCAATTATTTAAGAAGTTATTCGCAATTTAAAAATCTAGCAAAGAAAAATTTGATCTGAAACCGCTAAAGAGGTTACGCAGGGGTGAAAATGACAAAAATATCATCCATTTTGCTCTACATCGATTAGTTTTTAAGATATAATTAAAATACCAAATTAACGTCCTTTTGCTTGTATTTTGATTATTTAAGAAGTTATTCGCAATTTAAAAATCTAGCAAAGAAAAATTTGATCTGGAACCGCTTAAGAGGTTACGCAGGGGTGAAAATGACAAAAATATCATCCATTTTGCTCTACATCGATTAGTTTTTAAGATATAATTAAAATACCAAATTAACGTCCTTTTGCTTGTAAGTATTTTGATTATTAAAGAAGTTATTCGCAATTTAAAAATCTAGCAAAGAAAAATTTGATCTGAAACCGCTAAAGAGGTTACGCAGGGGTGAAAATGACAAAAATATCATCCATTTTGCTCCACATCGATTATTTTTTGAAATATAATTAAAATACCAAATTAACGTCCTTTTACTTGTATTTTAATTATTTAAAAAGTTATTCGCAATTTAAAAATCTAGCAAAGAAAAATTTGATCTGAAACCGCTAAAGAGGTTACGCAGGGGTGAAAATGACAAAAATATCATCCATTTTGCTCTACATCGATTAGTTTTTAAGATATAATTAAAATACCAAATTAACGTCCTTTTGCTTGTATTTCAATTATTTAAGAAGTTATTCGCAATTTAAAAATCTAGCAAAGAAAAATTTGATATGAAACCGCTAAAGAGGTTACGCAGGGGTGAAAATGACAAAAATATCATCCATTTTGCTCCACATCGATTAGTTTTTAAGATATAATTAAAATACCAAATTAACGTCCTTTTGCTTGTATTTTGATTATTTAAGAAGTTATTCGCAATTTAAAAATCTAGCAAAGAAAAATTTGATCTGAAACCGCTAAAGAGGTTACGCAGGGGTGAAAATGACAAAAATATCATCCATTTTGCTCTAAATCGATTAGTTTTTAAGATATAATTAAAATACCAAATTAACGTCCTTTTGCTTGTATTTTGATTATTTAAGAAGTTATTCGCAATTTAAAAATCTAGCAAAGAAAAATTTGATCTGGAACCGCTTAAGAGGTTACGCAGGGGTGAAAATGACAAAAATATCATCCATTTTGCTCTACATCGATTAGTTTTTAAGATATAATTACAATACCAAATTAACGTCCTTTTGCTTGTATTTTGATTATTAAAGAAGTTATTCGCAATTTAAAAATCTAGCAAAGAAAAATTTGATCTGGAACCGCTTAAGAGGTTACGCAGGGGTGAAAATGACAAAAATATCATCCATTTTGCTCTACATCGATTAGTTTTTAAGATATAATTAAAATACCAAATTAACGTCCTTTTGCTTGTATTTTGATTATTAAAGAAGTTATTCGCAATTTAAAAATCTAGCAAAGAAAAATTTGTCAAAAAAAAAAAAATTAAGTCAAACAAATTATTTAAGGATTAATTTTTTTTGTTAATACTTGTTTTCGTTTAAAATATGTATCTTCGAATACAATACTAGAGTGAATATATTTGGACTGCAATGAAATTGAATAAACATATGATTTTTATATTATTAAACAAATAAGTTTCAATCATACACCCCTGCGTAACCTCTTTAGCGGTTTCAGATCAACTTTTTCTTTGCTAGATTTTTAAATTGCGAATTACTTCTTTAATAATCAAAATACAAGCAAAAGGACGTTAATTTGGTATTTTAATTATATCTTAAAAACTAATCGATGTAGAGCAAAATGGATGATATTTTTGTCATTTTCACCCCTGCGTAACCTCTTTAGCGGTTTCAGATCAAATTTTTCTTTGCTAGATTTTTAAATTGCGAATAGCTTCTTAAATAATCAAAATACAAGCAAAAGGACGTTAATTTGGTATTTTAATTATATCTTAAAAACTAATCGATTTAGAGCAAAATGGATGATATTTTTGTCATTTTCACCCCTGCGTAACCTCTTTAGCGGTTTCAGATCAAATTTTTCTTTGCTAGATTTTTAAATTGCGAATAACTTCTTAAATAATCAAAATACAAGCAAAAGGACGTTAATTTGGTATTTTAATTATATCTTAAAAACTAATCGATGTAGAGCAAAATGGATGATATTTTTGTCATTTTCACCCCTGTGTAACCTCTTAAGCGGTTCCAGATCAAATTTTTCTTTGCTAGATTTTTAAATTGCGAATAACTTCTTAAATAATTAAAATACAAGCAAAACGACGTTAATTTGGTATTTTAATTATATTTCAAAAAATAATCGATGTGGAGCAAAATGGATGATATTTTGGTCATTTTCACCCCTGCGTAACCTCTTTAGCGGTTTCAGATCAAATTTTTCTTTGCTAGATTTTTAAATTGCGAATAACTTCTTAAATAATTGAAATACAAGCAAAAGGACGTTAATTTGGTATTTTAATTATATCTCAAAAAATAATCGATGTGGAGCAAAATGGATGATATTTTTGTCATTTTCACCCCTGCGTAACCTCTTAAGCGGTTCCAGATCAAATTTTTCTTTGCTAGATTTTTAAATTGCGAATAACTTCTTTAATAATCAAAATACAAGCAAAAGGACGTTAATTTGGTATTTTAATTATATCTTAAAAACTAATTGATGTAGAGCAAAATGGATGATATTTTTGTCATTTTCACCCCTGCGTAACCTCTTAAGCGGTTCCAGATCAAATTTTTCTTTGCTAGATTTTTAAATTGCGAATAACTTCTTAAATAATTAAAATACAAGCAAAACGACGTTAATTTGGTATTTTAATTATATTTCAAAAAATAATCGATGTGGAGCAAAATGGATGATATTTTTGTCATTTTCACCCCTGTGTAACCTCTTTAGCGGTTTCAGATCAAATTTTTCTTTGCTAGATTTTTAAATTGCGAATAACTTCTTAAATAATTGAAATACAAGCAAAAGGACGTTAATTTGGTATTTTAATTATATCTTAAAAACTAATCGATGTAGAGCAAAATGGATGATATTTTTGTCATTTTCACCCCTGCGTAACCTCTTAAACGGTTCCAGATAAAATTTTTCTTTGCTAGATTTTAAAATTGCGAATAACTTCTTAAATAATTAAAATACAAGCAAAACAACGTTAATTTGGTATTTAAATTATATATTAAAAACTAATCAGGATAGAGAAAAATTTATGATATTTTTTTATCATTCTTACCCATTCATAACCCCCTTTAGCGACCCCAGATCAATTTTTCTTTGCTAGATTTTTAAATTGCGAATAACTTTTTAAATAATCAAGATACAAGCAAAATAACGTTAATTTGTTATTTTTTTCACTTCATAACCTCTTTAGCGATCATAGATCAATTTTATCTTCGCTAGTTTTTAAATTTAAAAAAAAAATTAAAAAAACACATTTTTTCCAAAAAAAAAAAAAAAAACATATTTTTCATTCAAATTCAACTTTTTTGATTTTTTTTTGAAAAATTACACTTTTTTTAATTTTTTTTTAAAAATATTTTTTTTTTAATTTATTTTTTTTTTTAAATAAAGTTGAAATATTTAAAATTGTTTTCTTAACAATGTTAATGTTTTTAAACATTAACTTTTTTTTGAAAAATTATTTTTTTTTTTGAAAAAATCAAATTTTTTTAAAAAAATTAAAGTTTTTCAAAAAAACTATTTTTTTTTTTTTTTAAATCAACTTTTTTAAAAAATTATTTTTTTTTTGAAAAATTCAGTTTTTTTTTTGAAAAACTGCGTTTTTAAAAAAAATTTTACTTTTTTAAAAATTTAACTTATTTAACCTTTTTTTTAAAATTTCAACTTTTTTGAAAAATTAAATTTTTTTTGAAAAATTTTTTTTTTTTGAAAAAATCAACTTTTTTTTAAAAAATCAACTTTTTTTGAAAAAATCAACTTTTTTTGAAAAAATCAATTTTTTTTGAAAAAATCAACTTTTTTTGAAAAATTAAAGTTTTTTAAAAAACTAAATTTTTTTTTGAAAAAATCAACTTTTTAAAAAAATTATTTTTTTTTTTGAAAAATTTAGCTTTTTTTTGAAAAATTCATCTTTTTTGAAAAAATAAACTTTTTTTTGAAAAATTTAATTTTTTTGAAAAAATTAACTTTTTTTGAAAAAATCAACTTTTTTTGAAAAAATCAACTTTTTTTGAAAAAATCAATTTTTTTTGAAAAAATCAACTTTTTTTGAAAAATTAAAGTTTTTTAAAAAACTAAATTTTTTTTGAAAAAATCAACTTTTTAAAAAAATTATTTTTTTTTGAAAAATTTAGCTTTTTTTTGAAAAATTCATCTTTTTTGAAAAAATTAACTTTTTTTTGAAAAAATCAGCTTTTTTTGAAAAATTAAAGTTTTTCAAAAAACTATTATTTTTTTTTAAAAAAATCAACTTTTTTAAAAAATTATGTTTTTTTTGAAAAATTCTGCTTTTTTTTTTGAAAAACTGAAGTTTTTTAAAAAAATTTACTTTTTTTAAAATATTAAACTTTTTTGAAAAATTAGCTTCGGCACAACCAAAATCGTAAACTATTGAATAAAAGAAAAAAATATTTAATCCGTGTGCATGAAACTGAAATACGCTGAAACTAACTTTCATTTCATTTTCGTGAGACTGAAAATAAAATAAAAATTCTCACGAAATGAAAGTCTCATTTGCCTAAAATGAGAATGAAAATTATTTAAAAGTTTCATTCATTCAATTCTCGTTTGATTACTTCTTCTTTCACTGCACACACACAAGCAACGAAAAATGAAAACAATCAAATTATTTCATAGTTCATGAGTGAGATATACAATTTTTATTTTCATTTTAGAGTTTCATGAAACTGAAAGAAAAAGAGTGAGCAAATACGAAGCCTGAATACAATTATATGATGGGGACACTAAGCGAATGAGTAATAAAAAATATTGTTGTGTATTACGTATACGTACAGAGAATTTTCAGTTCAAATTAGTAGCTTTTGTCTAAGAGTTGTCAACTATTCGACATATTTTTTTATTAACCGGTTTTTGAATAGTTACAAAAACCACCTTTTTTGAAAACCCGGTTTTAGGTTTTTTACGTAAAAAACCGGTTCGAATACCCGGGTTTTCCAGGATTTTTCAAAAATCCAAATTGAGATTTTTGTCAAAATGGCAAAAATTTTAAAAAAATTCTCAAAACTTATTTTATTTTTAATAAGTAGTATTTAGTATTATTTAAATTATTAAATACACTCTAAATTTAAATTTACAAAATTCAAAGCTTTTAGCTAAACATTTATGAATTAATGCAATACAAAAATATTTAGCTTGTTTTTAAATAAAAATTTTTTAATATATTTTAAATTTTTTTAAATTTTGTGAATTTTTTGAAAAACCCCAATTTTGATCCGCGATGCGTGAACAGAATATATATACCGATTTTGATCATATTGGTTTTAAAAGGCTTGTATAATCTTGTAACAACTTTTCCGCACTTTTAATAGTTTATCTGAGCACTTTTTTGGAATAAAAATCACCCCAGTCTGAAATCGAGCCACGTATAGTTTTTGTTAGAGTTTGCAAAATGATTAAAATCGTAATCGTAATCGCGATTAATCGCACTAATTAATCGTAATCGTAATCGACAAAAATATCATGCGATTACGATTAATCATTTTGTATGAAATAAACTGTTTTTTTACCGAATTTAAGATTTATAAAATCTTAGTCAATGATTCATTTAACTTGTTTTCTTTTTTTTTTTTTTCGTAAATGTCATTCAAATTTTAAGTAAAATTTAAGTTTTGATCTTAATAACCCCTCAATTTTTAAAGTTTTAAAAGTTTTGACCAGTGCGCTAGGTCGTGCTTGTGGAAAGGAATCCCGAGTCAAAGAGCACATCCAAACCACTTGAATTCAGTAATGAACGCGCCATTTAGACGCAGTGAAATCATGTATCTTTTCATCGCTGATTCAAGCAGTCTTTGTAGAGTTGATTTAAGCACAATAAAGATGTAAAAAAAATATTTTTTTCCCCCAAAAAACATAATTTATCATTCAAAAAGTGTCAAAGAATTTTATATTACACCGTCCGAGAAAAATTAAAAAAATCGTTGAACATGAACTGGATAATATACGTTAAAAACTAGAGACTGAATGTAGTAAAACTGCATTTACAGTTTTTAATTTCGTGATCCTGTTTCCTTTTTAAAGGACTTCAAAGTTTTAGAGGATTAAATTTTATAAAATATTTTTTTAATACTTGCACTTGTCCACAATTGATAGCAAATGAAAGAGGAGGATCTTCTCCTAATTTTCCTATTTTATTATGTTTACATATCAGGAAACAGGAGTTAAGTTACGTTCTTTCAAAAATGTATCCTTCAATATCATTAAAAATTTTCAACAAAATATTTTGATAAAGTTTTCAAATGACTTTATTCACAGCCTTTTATCCAGATATGTCAAAATACAAAAATGAAAAAATTAGGGGACATCCTCCTCTTTTATTTGCCGTCACCAGTGTCAGCCTAGGTCAAGTACAAATATTTCAAAAATATTTCTTTAAAACTTTGAAGTAATTTTAAAAAGAAACAGGATCACGAAATCAAAAACTCTAAATACAGTTTTTCTCCATTTAGTCTTTACTTTCTGACGTATATCATCTGGTTCATGTTTAATATTGGCTGTCGGACGGTGTTATCAGTTAAAAAAAAAAAATCAAAAAATTAAAATTTTTCTTCCTTGCGGCATTCTCAAAAGCGCTCTTTGGATGCACTGTGATACGCTATTAAAAGCTGTGCTCTTAAACTTTCGATTTATTGTTGGGAAAATTCGAAAGTTTTGTAATTTTATTTCTTAAAAATATAATTTTTATAATTTTGTACGTTTTGAAATGTATTTTTAAAAGAGTTTTTCAAAAAAGCTATTGCAATTCAAATTATTTCATAAATTCGATTAATCGATAATCGCGATTAACGGCGATTTTTTTAATCGTAATCGCGATTATGAAATATCTCGATTACTTGCAAACTCTAGTATTTGTTATATTCATACCATTAAAAAAACAGGCTGGTCGTCGCCTTAGTCAGCACAGCCACCACAATGCAAGGATATGCTCAGTTTGTGTTCTATTAATGTTGTTCTTTACATATGAATACTTTCTACAGAAGTTTAACTTTCTAAACATTTATGAATTAACAAAAATACTGAATTAAACTAAATTTAAGGTGAAACTTATCAAAAACTGGTCCGATTTCATTAAATTATAAAGCATGCTCCGTGTTCTTCGAAATTTTGAGTTTTTTTTTTTTTTTTAACAGACATAAAGACGGGCAGATGGATGGACAATATAAAACTTCTTAAACATTTTTTAAAAATCTCAATATTAATTTTTTAACATTTTTCTATGATGACATGGCGATCAAAAGTAAACCCATCATGATCATTTTTTTTTTTTGTTTTCTTACCAACAGTTTAATAGTTTATGTGCCAAATAACGAAATAATACTCATGTATTTAATTAACTTTTTCTTCAGTTTGTCATTGACCATTTTCTTTTGGCACCAAAACTGCAATTTTTTTCCGTAAATTACTTTCTCAATAAATTTAATATCTTTCATTGTAATCAAAAACACTTTTTTATTGTTAGCGGTTATATTTTATAGTTCCATGCTGTCAATAAATTAAATATGTCTCTATTGTGTCTCGTTAATTTAACTACGGTTTGGTTATAGTTTCGTTATATCCATAAGACTTCTTTCAAAAAAAAAAACTTCTTTCAACCGCAAATAAAACTTGAAGTATATTTTTTTTTATTATTTTTTGGTAAATAAAAGGACGAATGAACGAAAGAAAAATAACCAAAAACTGAAACTTCGTTTAATAAGTTTCAAGTGTCTTTCGAAATCTATTTTTTTTAACAACTTTCAAAATAAACAAGGAAAAAGTTTAATTTGGCCTTGGCAAAAATTTGAATACCCTGCAAAATTTTAAAAAGGTTATTACAAAAAGTTTTATGAAAAAACAAATTATAAAAAAATATTTTTGGTGTAATAACAATTTTTGAAGTTTCCTTATATTTTCACTGACCGGTGAAAAAATTCATTAGGTCTGGTCCTTCAAAACTTATTAGATCAATTGTATCTGATAAGATCTGTTTTATACGAGATTTGTCCCAATTTTCGAGATCTATACACACAAAAATTTTTTTTCCCATGAACGATTTTCATAGTATTTATGAACAAATTCATACAATTTATTAACTTTTTCATAATATTTATAAACTTTTTCATAGTATTTATGAAAAATATTAAAAATTCTTAATTTTCACATATTATGATTTATTCATAAATACTAAGAAAAAGTTTATAAATATTATGAAAAATTTAATAAATTGTATGAATTAGTTCATAAATACTATGAAAATCGTTCATGGAAAAAAAAATGTTTGTGTGTATAGATCTGATTCGTAATTGTATCTGATCACATCCCGAAATTAGGGAATAATCTCGGATCAAATAAATCTAGTCCGATATAATTATTTAAATTTGATCCAATTAAATTATGTCAGATATAATCCTTTTTTACGGGATGTCAAGAACTAGCAATCATAAACTTGGCATGTTTTCATCAAATTCATTGACAGATGAGCATTGCTGGATCGAGGTTAATGAATATTTGGGGTCGTAGCTCGATATTTCGCCTTGTTACAAACGGAACGAAAAACTTTTATGTATCCTCTTATACTAACAATAAGTGTAGGGTATTACAAAAAAACTTGTTACAAACACTTATAGAATGAATAAGAGTAAAAGACAAATAAACCAAAAAATAAGAGAAAAAATAAAGTAGACATAAATGCATTACTTATTATTATGGGCAAACATTTTCATCATCATTCTTACCCCTTGTTGTGGAAAAAATGGAAAAATTTCACAAAAAAATATTGTTCAAAGCAAAGAAATGCAATATCACAATTTTATATAATTGCATTGCCCTACACTTAATTCCATAAAGCATATTTGTTCATGAAGAATAAATAAAATCTAAATCTTAACCGAAATTAAAGAGAGGAACTGTTGCCGGTTTTTTCTCTTCATAAAAAATGTAAAATTTAGCAAAAAAATATCTGGAACAAACCGAATAATAGCTTAAAAATTCAGAAGAGTTAAAAAAACATCAAAAATTTCTGTAAAATTCAGAAAAAAATTTTCAAAAATCAGAAAACTGCAAAGTGGATGGTAACAGCTAAATTAGTATTACCAACCTTATATTTAGTAGATGCAACTAAAAAATTCCGTTGAACATTTATTTTTCTGATTTTCTCATTTTCTTTAGAAATCATATTTCTTTATTTTTCTATAGAAAAAAAAATACTTTTTCTATATAAAAAATGTCTTTGAATCTGAGACTTTTTCCCTAAATGTCTCAGAATCTAAGACTTTTTCTATAAGAAAAATTTTTCAGAATCTGAGACTTTTTCTATAAGAAAAATGTCTAAGAATCTAAAAATTTTTCTATAAGAAAAATGTCTCAGAATCTGAGACTTTTTCTATAAGAAAAATGTCTAAGAATCTAAAAATTTTTCTATAAGAAAAATGTTTCAGAATCTGAGACTTTTTCTATAAGAAAAATGTCTCAGAATCTGAGACTTTTTCTATAAGAAAAATGTCTCAGAATCTGAGACTTTTTCTATAAGAAAAATGTCTCAGAATCTGAGACTTTTTCTATAAGAAAAATGTCTCAGAATCTGAGACTTTTTCTATAAGAAAAATGTCTCAGAATCTGAGACTTTTTCTATAAGAAAAATGTCTCCGAATCTGAGACTTTTTCTATAAGAAAAATGTCTCCGAATCTGAGACTTTTTCTATAAGAAAAATGTCTCAGAATCTGAGACTTTTTCTATAAGAAAAATGTCTCAGAATCTGAGACTTTTTCTATAAGAAAAATGTCTCAGAATCTGAGACTTTTTCTATAAGAAAAATGTCTCAGAATCTGAGACTTTTTCTATAAGAAAAATGTCTCAGAATCTGAGACTTTTTCTATAAGAAAAATGTCTCAGAATCTGAGACTTTTTCTATAAGAAAAATGTCTCAGAATCTGAGACTTTTTCTATAAGAAAAATGTCTCAGAATCTGAGACTTTTTCTATAAGAAAAATGTCTCAGAATCTGAGACTTTTTCTATAAGAAAAATGTCTCAGAATCTGAGACTTTTTCTATAAGAAAAATGTCTCAGAATCTGAGACTTTTTCTATAAGAAAAATGTCTCAGAATCTGAGACTTATTCTATAAGAAAAATGTCTCAGAATCTGAGACTTTTTCTATAAGAAAAATGTCTCAGAATCTGAGACTTTTTCTATAAGAAAAATGTCTCAGAATCTGAGACTTTTTCTATAAGAAAAATGTCTCAGAATCTGAGACTTTTTCTATAAGAAAAATGTCTCAGAATCTGAGACTTTTTCTATAAGAAAAATGTCTCAGAATCTGAGACTTTTTCTATAAGAAAAATGTCTCAGAATCTGAGACTTTTTCTATAAGAAAAATGTCTCAGAATCTGAGACTTTTTCTATAAGAAAAATGTCTCAGAATCTGAGACTTTTTCTATAAGAAAAATGTTTCAGAATCTGAGACTTTTTCTATAAGAAAAATGTCTCAGAATCTGAGACTTTTTCTATAAGAAAAATGTCTCAGAATCTGAGACTTTTTCTATAAGAAAAACGTCTCAGAATCTGAGACCTTTTCTATAAGAAAAATGTCTCAGAATCTGAGACTTTTTCTATAAGAAAAATGTCTCAGAATCTGAGACTTTTTCTATAAGAAAAATGTCTCAGAATCTGAGACTTTTTCTATAAGAAAAATGTCTCAGAATCTGAGACTTTTTCTATAAGAAAAATGTCTCAGAATCTGAGACTTTTTCTATAAGAAAAATGTCTCAGAATCTGAGACTTTTTCTATAAGAAAAATGTCTCAGAATCTAAGACTTTTTCTATAAGAAAAATGTCTCAGAATCTAAGACTTTATCTATAAGAAAAATGTCTCAGAATCTGAGACTTTTTCTATAAGAAAAATGTCTCAGAATCTGAGACTTTTTCTATAAGAAAAATGTCTCAGAATCTGAGACTTTTTCTATAAGAAAAATGTCTCAGAATCTGAGACTTTTTCTATAAGAAAAATGTCTCAGAATCTGAGACTTTTTCTATAAGAAAAATGTCTCAGAATCTGAGACTTTTTCTATAAGAAAAATGTCTCAGAATCTGAGACTTTTTCTATAAGAAAAATGTCTCAGAATCTGAGACATTTTCTATAAGAAAAATGTCTCAGAATCTGAGACTTTTTCTATAAGAAAAATGTCTCAGAATCTGAGACTTTTTCTATAAGAAAAATGTCTCAGAATCTGAGACTTTTTCTATAAGAAAAATGTCTCAGAATCTGAGACTTTTTCTATAAGAAAAATGTCTCAGAATCTGAGACTTTTTCTATAGGAAATATGTCCTAGAATCTGAGACCTTTTTTATAGAAAAATTCCCCAGAATCTGAGACTTTTTCAATACGAAAAACGTCCCAGAATCTGGTACTTCCTTTTCGATAGAAAAAAAATTTTTAGAGTCATAGAGCAGAATCTTAATTTTAAATTTAACTTTTATATTTCAGAACCAGGGAAGGATCTCCAAAATTCCTGGTGAACGTTTAAGTTTAAAAGCATAAAATTAAAAAAATTTATGTAGATTTCCAAAATTCAAAATGGTGGATCCAAAATGGCGTTTATTTTTTTTTTTAATTTCGATTTCCTTAAAACTTGTTATCCGGGGGTTATTTGGGACGCTGATTTCAAATTTTTATTCAGATTTCAAAAATTCAAAATGGCGGACTCAATATGGCGGATGTTTTTTTTTTTTAAGTTGTCGCATTCAAATAAAACACGGTTCCCGGTGTATTATGGGTCACTTAACACGATTCTGGATTTAGATTTCCAAAATTCAAATTGGAGGATCCAATATGACGTTAATTTTTTTTTAACTTCGATTTCCTTGAAACTTGTTATCCGGGGGTTATTTGGGACGTTGATTTCGAATTTTTATTCAGATTTCAAAAATTAAAAAAAGACGGATCCAATATGGCAGATGATTTTATTTTTAAGTTGTCGCATTTAAGTTCAACTTGATAGCCCTGGAGTTTTATGAGTCACTTATTGTTAGTACGAATCTGACATCAGATTTTCAAAATTTAAAATGGCGTACTAATTGTAAGTGACTAATAAAACTACCGGCTATCGAGTTTAACTTAAATGCGACAACTTAAAAAAAATTCATCTGCCATATTGGATCCACCATTTTGAATTTTTGAAATCTGAATAAAAATTCGAAATCAGCGTCATAAATAACCCCTGGATAACAAGTTTCAAGTAAATCGAAAAAAAAAAAAATAAACGTCATATTGGATCCGCCATTTTAAATTTTGGAAATCTTAATTTAGAATCGTGTTTAGTGACCCATAATATACCCGGGAACTGAGTTTTATTTGAATGCGACAACAAAAAAAAAACCATCCGCCATATAGAGTCCGCCATTTTGAATTTTTGAAATCTGAATAAAAATTCGAAATCAGCGTCCCAAATATATTTTTTTATTTATTTAAATATTATGAATTTTAAAAGTTTAGATATTATAAAAGATATATTTTTTTTGTTTATTTTGAAAACGAAACGATATCTCATTTTAATGGAATAATAAATTAACGGTAAAATTCCAGGAATAAATCGTTTTTATTGTCGCGCTGATTAAAAACTAATTGTCTTAAAAATCATTGTTTGAGTATATCATGGTGTATTTAGTAGTAACAAAAAATTACCTAGAGCTTGAATAAACCTAAATTATTTAGAAAAATTTTAAAAATCTGCGGAAAATCTGAAAAATTCTAAAAAAAAATCATAAAATACCTGGAAAGATCTGTTAAGTTAAGAACAGTTCAGATAAGTTAAGAAAACTTTTAAAATTTCTGAAAACTCAGAAAAATTCAGAAAATCTTAGGGTAATGCTGAAAATTTAGAAAAAAAAAAATATATTTCAAATTATATTGGCAGACCCGAAGTACCCAAAATTTTGTATTCAAATATTTACGGTCAAAAGAATTCGTTCCAGTAGCCTTAAATTCTCATAATACTTCCTTTTTGCTTAAGCCGTCTTCCATTTTCGCATGGGTATATGGTATATATATGGTGGTTTTGGTTGTTACTTTTGTTTAAAGAACCATTTAGTATGAAATATACATAAAAAGAGTTGTGGTTTGTGTGCACTGTTTTTTTTTTTAAATACTGAAAACTATATGGTGGTAAAGTTGTTGACGTTCTTAGCGTGCATGTGCTTGTGCGTTTGTGTTTAAATAAAATTTCTTAATGAGAATTTTTTTTTCGCAAACTTATTTTGGCGTTACATTCATTTAAATTTCCTATCATGGGTAGCTCTTTAAAGGAGGAATAGGAAAAATAAAAACCCCAGGAGTTGGCAAATATATTCTTTTAAGTGGTTGTTTATGATACGGCCCAAGAGCCGGGGAATGTTTTTTTTTTTGTTGTTGGTTCTTTTTGTTTGCTTTTTAGCTTATTTCTGTGTAATGGCCACTTTTAACTTGTTGTTTTAAAGTTGTTCAAAATTGCTAATATATCAGGCTTGTTTAAGAAAGAACAAAAAAAAACAAAACCAAGGCAGCAACGAAAAAAAGTGATTATGCTATAAAAAAATGGGTATTTTAACAAAGTTTTAAAGAGTTCTTAATGGTTAAAATAATGTCTTTATTTATGTGGCTGTTAACTTTTTAAAGTTGTTGATGAAAACGGAATTCTAACTGAAAGCTAAGATTTTTGTTGACAAATTTGAACAATTTTGAGAGAACAAAAGAAAACCTTGAAAATGTGATTCTAGCCAAAATTAATGGTTTTAGAAATTGAAAAATTTTTAATGAAAATTAAATTTCTGATAGCAAAGAGTGTAAAAGTCATTATAAAAGAAATTAATTAAAAGTGTTAAATGCTGTTAATTAAAAATTATTCAGGCAAAAAAAGTTAAAAGAAGAAATCTTTAAATATGTAACTGTTAATTGAAAAATCCAAATTGTGGTAAGGAGTATTTTTGGTAATTATAAAAAAGATTCAATTAATATTAAGATATATATAAATAAAAATATGTTTTTCTGTGGGTTAATGGTCATTGGAAATCTTATGTTCTTTTTATATACTGGTCGTGTGCTCACAAAAGTGCTTAGATTTATTGTCATCAGTGAGGATAAATGGCATATTATATATGGGGCATTAGACTGGCATTATTCTGTATGGCAAATTTTTTTCTCCGATTTTCAAAATCCGGGCATTTTTATTATTCTACTAGGCCTATAACTTATGTGGTACCAATTTGAGGCCAATCGAATAAAATTAGCCCGTAGCACCGTGCGGTCAAAGTTTTGGATTTTTGAAAAATAAAAAAAAATATGTCTTTCGTCACAGCATATTTGTTAATTTTGATTAACAATAATTAATTAAAATCGGTCGAACGGTTTTCGAGATATTGCTATTTTAAATTTGCAAAAAATTGTTTTTTCCTACGCTCCACTATGGTCCCAAATGGATTTTTTTTGGCATAAATTCAAAAAATGAAGAAAGGTCACTTGGATTAATTCTGGGATGATTCTTTATCTCTTAGCGCAATCAAAAATCGATTGTAAAAAAAAAAATTTTTTTTGGAAATTTTTTTTTTTTTAAATTTTTTTTTTAATTTTTTTTTTTTTTTTTTGGAAAAAAAATTTTTTTTTTAATAAAATATATTTTTCCTAATTAATTAGCTTTACGGAAGGCAAAACTGTTATAAAATAAAATAATTTGAAACCGTGTCACGCAAAAAACAGCAAATTTGGCCGAAATTTGTGCTAAACTAAAATGGAAATTGTGGGAGTTTGCCAAAAAATGCTGGCAAGATGTAAATTTTAATATTAAATATACAATATTGAAAACACTTTCACGTTTAAAGACTCATGCAAGTTCGTGCCCAAACACACCTTTTTGTCCACGAAAGATATTGGCTATTTTGGCTCCAAAATCCTCATAATCAAAACATCCAAGGATAACGCCAAGGATGCATTAACTGTAAAATAGGAATTTTAAATAAGAACTAGTATCCTTAGGTTTCAATTTGTCCCTTTAGCCTCTTTATAATTTTAGTTTTTCCCATTTGCCGTTTGTATAAGTGTAATATTGATTTCACTCCGGTTTTATTATACGTCTTAAAACTTTCAACTTTGAAAGCCTAGCAAACTGAAAGTATTGGCACCAAATTTTTTTCATTATACTTTCTTGATAGCTTATAGTGTTGACATTAAGGAAATGTATAAGCTTTTGAAAATTTGTTAAATTTTATTTTTTTAATTTCTGCCAAAAAAAATGGATTTGGAACCATAGTGCGCTCAAGAAATTTTTAAAAAAAGTCAAAGAACTCAAACCGACCTAAATAAAAATTCAGTTATAGAATATACAGTCCAACAATATATAAACACAATTACTACACAACTCATAAGGTACATTGTAATTTAGTAATATTTCTAAGGCTGGATTACTCAATGCTCCGTTATAAAATAACTCTCCGCTAAATTTAACTTTTTCATACAAATTTTGACATAAGGCTCCGTTAAATCGTCAGTTAGCAGCTAACTTTTCATTGAGTAATCCGCCCTAAGAATTAGAAATATGAAACAAAAATTTAAACCAAACGGACATTTTCAAGACTTGAAAATCCTACTAAGGGTTAACAATGGGAAAAATACAACTCTGTTAGATTGATTAAGTTTCTGCCAAATGAATACAACACGAATGATGGTGGGTATACGGGTTATTCAATATAAAAGTAATTCCGATATTTAATTTGTTCAAAAGTTTCATTTAAATGGCTAATTTTAATCTGACACACATTAAGTGTGTGGCAATCGAAGGAGTGCGGATGATGGAAAGAAGATGCCACTTCCGAAAGCTGTCGACATCTCCACTTAGCCTATGTTGTCACTTGATTTTTTTCAGATTTTCTCATTGTACAACAATTATTATTTCTCAGAAATAATAAATATGGACTCAAACCGAACTAATTAAAAATTCTGTAATAGACTATACAGTTCAACAATATATAAGAGGCATTCCACACCAAATGTCCAGCGAAAAAAAACACGTGTACCGTAAACTTCTGAATTGGTTGAATGGATAGCCCTATATGGAACTTAGAAAATTGCGTTTTTGGTTTTTCATTTTTTCAAAAACTGGGCTTAGGAGGCGTGGTCAAATATTGGAAAAATGGTAAAATTTGTGGCGAGTTGCCTTGATTAAATATTTATCACATTAAAACGGAATGCACCACAATCTCAAAAATTTACATTCTTATATAGTTTTGTATGGGCTATCGATTAAATTTTTTTTTTTGGAAAATTTTCGGAACCCGTTCTGAAATTTTCAATTTTTAAAAATGTCAATTTATTAAAATATATGACATTTTTTTTTTTTTTTTAATTTTTTTTTTTTAAAAGTTTAGATGTTTGTCCATCCACACAAAAAAATTCAGAAACACGCAAATTCAGAAACAAGCATTACAAAATTGTTATGAAATTTAAAGTTCAAATGCGATTTTCTCGAAAAAAACGAAGAAATTGTTTCTAAATTTTTTTGTGTGGATGGACAAACATCTAAACTTTAAAAAAAACTTAAAAAAGAAAAAAAAGTGGCATGTTTTTTAATAAATTGACATTTTTAAAAAATGGAAAATTTCAGAACGGGTTTTGAAAATTAAAAAAAAAAATTTTAATCGATAGCCAATACAAAACTATATAAGAATATAAATTTTTGAGATTGTGGTGCATCCCGTTTTAATGTGATAAATATTTAATCAAGGCAACTTGCCACAAAATTGACCATTATTTTTCCAATATTTGACCACGCCTTCTAAGCCCAGTTTTTGAAAATTAGAAAAACCAAAAACGCAATTTTCTTAGTTCCGTATAGGGCTATCCAAACAACCTATTCAGAAATTTACGGGACACATGCTTTTCTGTAGCGGGACATTTGGTGTGGAATGACTCATAAACACAATTAACAAATTAAAAAAAATTCATTCCGTTTACCTTTTCATAGACCATGAGACAGTCTTTCATTTAAAACAAGTGGCGCTCTTCGATCAAAATTTTGGACTTTTGAAAAGTATCCACCACAATTTTGAATTTTTGAAAATTAAAAAAAAATATATATATCTTGCTATACATATTTCGTTTTTAATTTTGGCATGCTGAATAAGAATATCAAAAAATTACTAAAATCGGTAAAGCGGTTTTCGGGATATCGTCATTTAAAATTTGTCAAAAAAATTGCAAAAATGGCAGTTTTTTCCTACCTTCAAGAAATTTTTTAAAAAAATCTCAAAATTTCTTTACCAAGACCCTTTCATAGAGATTGATGCAGTATTTCATTTAAGCCTAATTTGAGCCAAATTTGATCATCTTACCCCGTGGCGCCCTTCGATCAAGGTTTAGGGTTTTTTTTTTGAAAAGTTACTAAAAAAACAAAACTTTGATCGATGGGTGCCACGGATTAAATTGATCGGATTTGGCTCCAATTAAGGTTTATTGAAAAACTATCTCCAGCTCTATGAAAAGGTCAAGGCAAAGGAATTTTGAGACTTTTTTTTAAATATTTTTTAACGTAGAAAAAACCGCCATTTTTTACAAATTTGAAATGGCGATATCTCGAAAACAGATTTACCGATTTTAAAATTTTTTTCATATTTGTACTCAGCACCTCGAAATTTACAAATATGATGTGTCGACAGGAAATAGGGCTTATGACCGAACAGATCGCGGTCATAACCCCCATATTTGTTACGAGGACTATGAGCATTTTCAAAAACGGTCATAATACCCATGGGTATTATGTCCGTTTTTTATGGAGAATATGACCGAAATAGGATCGGTCATAATCCCGAAAAGAAACTGAACGCGAGAAGCTCAGTTGAAAATGTGGAAATATATTTCCACATAAATCCTGCTACCCATAAAAAAACACTTATTTAGCGAAGCCGCTAAATTAATTTATGGAGGTTATAATCCCTAAGCACGGCCGAAGGCCGGCTACGCAGAAAAATGCCTGAGAATTTTGAACTCTTGACCAAAACATTAAATCATGATAATGTTTTGTAAAAGATTTTGGTGTACTTGCCAAAGCAAATTTTTTTTAGAAAAAATAATGTTATATTACTTTGCTATTCCATGCAAAACGAACTGAAATATCAGACGAGGACCCCATTAAAAAACCAAAAGAGCTGTACATTTCGTAGGTGAGTGCAAAACTAAGTGCAAAAACGTGTTTTTACATTTTGGAGATTATAAAAGATTCGGCACCAAAGAATATACCACTCTCACTTATTTTATGTACATTTGATAAACAAATGGAAAATTTTTATGCGAAAGCTTAGACTTTGTGAAAAAGTAGTCTTTGTAAAAAAAATGTTTTTTTTTTTTCACGAAAAACAAAATTATGTAAAAAAAAAAAATTAATGAACCCAAAATTTTTGGTGAACAAAAATTTTGATGAAAAAAATTTTTTGATGAATTTTTTTGATGAAAAGAAAAATTTTTTGATGTAAAAAAAAATTGATGAAAAAAAAAATTTTTGATGGGAAAAAAATTGAAAATAAAAAATTAGATTAAAAACTTGACGAAAAAAAATTGATAAAAAAAATATAATAAAAAAAAGTTACGAAAAAAATTGATGAAAAAAAAATTTGATGGAAAAAAATTAATGAAAAAAAAAATTGATGAAAAAAAACAAAAAAATTGAAGAAAAAAAAAAATTTGATGAAAAAAAATTTGATTAAAAAGAAAATTAATGAAAAAAAAAAATTGATGAAAAAAATTTGATGAAAAAAAGTTTGATGAAAAAAATTTGATGAAAAATAATTTGATGAAAAAAAAATTGATGAAAAAAAAATTCTGAATAATTTTTATTAAAAAATTAAAATTGTTTTATTCGACCTTTAAAATATTATATTTTGAGGATGTTTATTCTGGCTCGAGGTCATTATTTTCTTTACTAATTAAAACCATGATATTCTCATAGCATAATTTTCAAGAAAATTATTTTTTTGTTTTAAATTTATTTATGTTGGTCATTTTTGCAAAACTTAATCGACACGTGTTTCGGAATTTGTCAAGATTCCATTGTCAAGATTATTTAGCAAAAATAGAAACGATTTACTACAAAGTAGCAAACGAGTCTAATGACAAATCGTTTGTGCACAAACTAGCATATTAATACATATTCGCCTCTATTCGCAATGAGAATTAGAAAGACGAAGAAATTGTACCATTCTAATAAGGCAACAATTGTCAATAACTAACAAAAATATTTAAAAAAAAAAAAAAAAAAAAAAAGATTGATAAAAAAAAAAAATTATGAAAAAAAAAAATTGAAGAAAAAAAAGTTTGATGGAAAAAAGTTTAAGAAAAAAATTTGATGAAAAAAAAATTTATGAAAAAAAAAAATTTTTTTGGTGAAAAATAATTATGTTACTTTTTATTCACCAGCTGGTGAAAACCGGTTTTTCATCACAAGGTGAATTATTATCCAAGTTACAAACCCAAGTTATTAAAATTTTTGGTTTTAAGAAAATGAAAATAGGAGTTCTTGTTTTCTTTTTCGTTAATTGTTAGCTTATATAGTCAAACTGAGGTGGCGTCCTGCAACTTTTTTAAAATTGGACACCAGACTAAAAACATTATCATGTTAAAACTTTTTTTTTAACTTTTTTTTTAACTAAAAACCCACACGTACCAGGAACTACAGAACTCATTTCCCATAAATGGGGATTATGACTATTTGTTTTCCGTGATATCTGTGAGTTATGTCCACTTTGGGAGTATGCCCAAATTTTTTTCGGTGATAGTACCCACCACCGTTATGGGGATTATGGACGAACTCATTTCAGACTTTATTCTCAAACCGGAAACGGGGATAATGTGTATGGGGGCTATGTCACGGTCCGTTAAAATTTATTCTATAGTAACTAAAAATATTCACATATATATAAATAACAATTTCCATTAACAAGACAAACCGACATTTAAAATCCTACTGATGATAACACTAACTGGTGTGATCGAAACCGGTATGGGAATACCAGAAATGTCTATAATTTTTAGAAATTAAATTTTTCTTCTACATCTTTTCAACTTGAACCCTTATGAAAAAATTTTAGAATAGAAATTTTTTTTTGAAAAATCTCGGCTTTTGAGACGTACACTAAAAATATTTTGTAAGTAAATTCAACTGAAAAAACGTTTAAAACAATCGTTTTTCCTTTTAAAAAACGGACTACTTATATTTCATTTGAAACAACAGAGTTTTTCAGTTATTTTTAAACGTTAATAAATGACTAGACATTCCGTAAAAACAAACGATATTTCAGTTATTTTAACTGTTTACAATTTTTCATTTTGTGGAGTAAAAATTAAATTTTTTGAATAACAAACTACAAAAACCGTTCTTCTGTAATATTATGCGGTATAATCAGTCACAAATAATTTAACTGATAAAAATATTTTTCCGTAACTTTTGTAGTTTATTGTTTTAACAACCGTATGAATCATTCAATATTTTATTTTCTTTGAAAAACAAACGATAAAACGTTTAAAACAACTTTAACTAAAAACTTTTTGAATAACCGTAAAAAAGTTACTGTAAAACTTTTCTGGGTGTATTCTAACATTGGAGGCATTATTTTTTTATATAGAAAAATTACTTACTTCTAAGACATTTTTCTATAGAAAAATTATGTAAATTTCTGTTGTCGAACATACTTATGGTGTAGAATGCATCATTTGAGAATTTAATAAAAATAAAATATATATAATAGTAAAGTTAACTTGTTAGACACCCCTCCCACCAGTTGCACTAACTTCCATATAATCAGTGGCGGGTACAGCTTTTGGGTTTGGGGGGGGGAAATTTTTTTTTACTTCGAATAAAAAAATCATTATGATTTTGCAAAAAAAGTAACGGGAAAGCTATAAAATCATCAAATTTATTTGTTTTTGCCAAAGGAGGTTTGTTTATTTTTTTTTAATTTTTCTGAATCTGAAAATTTTTCAAATGTCTCAGAATCTAAGACTTCTTCTTTACGAAAATGTCTCAGAATCTGGGACTTTTTTCGCATAAAAAAATTTTTAGATTCTAAGAACTTTTTTCCACAGAAAAAGTCTCAGATTTTACAGCATTTTTGAGACATTTTTACTATAGAAAATGTCTCATATTATTAGATTTGTTCGTTCTAAAAAAAATTAGATTCCGAGACATTTTTTTCTTTTTTTCAGGAAAAAGTATCAGATTCTCAGACCTTTTCCTATAGAAAAAGTCTCAGATTCTGCGACCTTCTTTCAATTGAGTAAGTTCCAACTTCTAAGACTTTTTTTTCAACAAAAAAATACTTTTTTCAACAAACAAAAAAAGACTTTTAGAACTTTTTCTTTTTAAAAAAGATTTAGATTATGAGAACTTTTTTCTTAAAATGAGTCTTTTCTTTTTTTCCTTTTTTCTTAAATTTAGAGATTCTGAGAGCCTTATCCTATAGAAAAAGTCTCAGATTCTTAGACCATTTTCCCATCGAAAAAGTATCAGATTCTGCGACATTTTTTCCTATCAATAAGTCTCAAATTTTCAGACCTTTTTCCTATAAATAGTCTCAGATTCTGAAATATTTTATTTATAAAAAAAAAATCGCAGATTCTGAGACTTTTAGAATTTGGGAATTCTTCTACAAAAATCCAAAAAAGAAAATGTTTGAGAACGTGAAAAATTTTAGAGTTTTTTTGTACCTTTTTCTATGGAAAAAGTCTCAGATTCTGTGACTATTCTAAGAAATTCTGAAAAAATTTTCCAAAATAGTTAAACTTACCTAAGATTACCAACATTTTTAAGATTTTAAGATATTTTCCCTATTCCTATGTAGAAGACAAACATTTTTTATATAAATCAAATTTTTTCTATACAAAAAAAAAACATATTCTAAGTCATTTTTTATACCAAAATTCATAATAAGATTGACATATATTTTTTCACAGAAAATTTTCAGAATAATTCACATTTTTCCTTTAAAAATTTTCCTATAAAAATTTTCAGATTTTTTTCTTTGAAAAATTTTTGGATTTCAAGATTTTTTTCTTTCGGAAAATTTTTTAGAAAATTTTCATCTTCCTCCTTTTTTTTTTTTTCTTTCTTTCCTTTCTTTTTCTTTTCTTTTTTTTCCTTTTAAAAATTTGGTCTGGGGGGGGAAATTTCCCCTTTCCCCCCCCCCCCCCCCCCCTTGTACCCGCGCATGCATATAATTAATATTATTTAACAAAAGCACTACCCCAGACCATGGATAATAAGTAGAATAATTATATTAGAAATGATTTTTTTTTTTTGTTTGTCTCTATAATTTCGTTTGTGATTTAAGACAAAATCATGTGGATTTTCTTTGTTTTTCTTAGTAAATAAAAAGCCAACAAATCTTTTGAGCATTTGTTACATTTTCTTTTTATCTTTTATGTTTAACTTATTGTTATTTAACTTTTATAAAAAAAAAAAACAAATGTTGAAATAAAATGTGTATTTTCATAAATATTCTTTTGTTATTTTTTGCATGTTTTGTTGTCGAATAGAAAACAATAAAATATTCACATATTTAAGCATGCATAAAATTCCATGACTTTATCTTTAGGATTTGTTTTCATTTTATTTAAATATTTTTTTTTTGTTTTTCACTTTACTTTAATCTTGAAATGCATAGAAATTATTTCCATTTAAATATTGTCGTCCTTGGTGTTAAAAAAGGAGGAAAATATACTGTCTGGTGTTTTTGTGTTTTTTTTTTTTGTGTTAAAACAAAGAGATGGTAAGGTGAATGATTTTTATATTATGGGCACTGGCGCTTATAATTATGATGAGGGAAATTTCTTACGAAGCGGTTCAAAAACCTGTAATTTATATATGGTGATGCCCTTAGAAGAATTAATTGAGACATTGTGATCAAATACTTGTTCCTTATAAATCTCCTTATTTATTTGGCTCATTTAATATTTTTTAGAAATATGTATAGTAGAGCTGAGTGAATTGTTCGGAGCAAAATTTTTGACAAAATCGTCTAGGATATTTGGATTCTGCATAAAATTGTAAGAAAAATGCCGAACAAACCATGTCTCAAAAATCAGTTTTGACCCCCCAATTTTCAAAAATAGTTTAGTACGATATACGCGTTTTCCATTAATCAGCACGAGAAAAAAGTATTTTTTTTTCCTGGGATCTTTAGATTGTGTACATATTTACACTATTGAGCCATTTAGACATTCCCATTTACAGTTATATTAAATTCCAAAATCTAGCGATTTTATTCTGGATTTTCATTTTTTAAAAATCACAAAATATGAAAAAGTAGTGTAGTTTGATGAGCGATAACTTCTTAAGTAAATATCCGATTTTTAAAATCAAAATTGAAATTAAAAGCTTAAGTCCTCTACATTAAACTTGATAATTAAAAAAAATTGTGTTATTAAAAAAATGCATTTTAAATGCAAATGCATTTTTTAGTGCATTTTCGTCAACTTTTACCTCTTTTGATTTTTTTTTTAATAAACATATTATGAAAGTATGAAAAATATAACAAAAATCGGAAGACCCTCGGTCAGATTTTTTAAAATGACTCATGGAATGGACGATATAAAGAAATAAACTTTTTTTTTTTAATTTCCCGAGTAAAAAAGAGTTATATATAGCTGTGACAAATTAGATCCCAAATGTGGTGGACACAATTGTTTCAAATATTATATTCGGTTATCCTACAAGATCTGAACAGATAGTCCTATGTATAATATGATACGTAAAATGGGTCTATCTGGTTTTATCAGTTTGATCCGGACTGATACAATATAAAATAAATTGAGACTATAAGACATAAATATATATGGTAAGATATTGCTCTACATAAAGAACATATTTTTGTATATAACATTACATAAAGTGCATGTGATTATATATAATGTTATCCAACTTATATGACGTTATAAGGAGCAATATATGATCAGTTATAATGGTTTTAAATTATATATTTAATCGCATCAGTTTTCTCCAACTGATATAATTATATAGACCCAATTCACGTATCACATTATATATAAGGTTATCCCCCTAGATCATAAAATATACCCGTAGATAATTATTAAAGTAATTGTATCCGCCATATTTGGGATATATGTAATTAGTCATGAACTTTTTTTAAAAAAAAATTAAAATAAAATCGCGGGTTTTTGGAATTTAATTAAACTGTAAATGGGAATGCCTAAATGGCTCCTTAGAGTATCTGGCTTCATAATAAAAAAAATCTGAAGACCCAAGTCTAGATTTTTGTTTTTTAGCGCGGTCTAGAGCAAAATAAATACCAAATATGGATTCCCCGTACCCAAAAATACCAGGTACACCTCTTAATACAAAATAAAAGCAAAATTTATTAGTAAAACAATATATTCCAAATAATAAGCCAAGCTAAAAAGTCGTATATCGTGCAAAACTATTTTTGAAAATTGGGGGGGGGGTCAAAACTGATTTTTGAGACATGGTTTGTTCGGCATTTTTTCTTAGAATTTTATGCAGAATCCGAATATCCTAGACGATTTTGTCGAAACAAAATTCCTCCGCCCTAATGTATAGTGTGTAAATCAACATGAATGATTGCAGTTTTAGTTAAAAAATTTGGTGTTAGTTAAAAATAAAATGTGTTTTCTCATTACACTGTGCAACACGATTTTTTGTCATGATTGGGAACAAAAAAAAAAATAACACAAAACGAAATTTTTTTTAAATTTGCTCCAACCGCTCTAACTGCCCTAACAGTGCCCTTAGAGCAACAATATGTATGACCGACCCAAAATATTTTTTTAGTCCAAACATTTTCTCTGAACACACCTACCCTCTACCTCTAATTGTTAAGGCGGTTGCCATACAATTTTTTTTTATTTTTTGTAAATTTGTTTTATTTAATCAGCTTCTACCGGTCCAATGGTGCGTCCGAGAGGGGTCATTATTGAGACCGACCCCCATTTATTTTTACCCTACAACATTTTTTTGAAACATACCTTCGCCCTATCTCCCTAAGTAGGCTTCCATTCAAAATTACATTTTTATAAAATTTGCTCCAACTGTCATTTGTATGGGAGCCTACTTAGGGAGTGGAGATAGGGCGTAGGTATGTTACAAAAAAATTTTGTAGGGTAAAAATAAATGGGTGTCGGTCTCACTAATGACCTCTCTCGGAAGCACCATTGGACCGTTAGAAGCTGATTAAACAAAACAAATTTACAAAAATAAAAGATATTGTATGAGGACCGCCTTAACAATTAGAGGTAGAGGGTAGGTGTGTTCAGAGAAAATGTTTGGACTAAACAAATATTTTGGATCGGTCATACATATTGTTGCTCTAGGGGCACTGTTAGGGCAGTTAGAGCGGTTGGAGCAAATTTAAAAAAAATGTCGTTTTGTGTGGGAGCCCCCTTAGAAATTGGAGATAGGGTATTAATTTGTTCCAAAGAAATGTTAAGATGTAAAAATTAATGGGGGTCGGTCTTATAAATGACCCCTCTATGACGCACCATTGGAGCAGTAGAAATGATTTTAAGATTTGAAAATTACAATAATTTTTTTTAAAAAATTTTAAAAAATAGCAGTGTTGGCTACCGTTACCCTTTCAATACCGTTACCGATTAAAAACCCTTTGATATTGACTACCGTTACCGTTACCAATACCGAAATAAAAAATTTTAAATACCGTTACCGATAAAAACCGTTACCTTTATTCGGATATTTACCGGTATTATATTGGTTTTGTTTCGGTTGTCTTAAAATTACTTATTTTAATTTTTCTGGATTAAAAACTGTAAAATATTTTTAATTTTAGTAAAATATCGTATTGTAATTTGGACAAAGACAATCTGGATGTCGGTTCAACCAATGACCGATCACATTCGCAATTCACTTAAAAAGTTCCCAAGAGAAATATGAGTGCCTCGTATTGTAAACATTCGCCAGTGGGAAGATAGAAGAAGAGACAAACCTGAATTGTGGAAAATCGCTTAAGTGCTGCTGGTGGTGTCATCCACGCAGCTAAGCGTGGAGAGATTGTTCTTTGAAGTTAAATACATAATGAGCCCTACTCGTACACTCCGAAGAAAAAAATCTGTCGAAAAATCTGGAAAACAACTTTCAGTTTGAATTTGAAATTTTTAGCGGATTTTTAAATGAATATTTTACCTAAATTCTGTCACTCAGTTTTAGAGAATAACAAATTTTTTTCAGTATTTTTACTGACTCTGTTTGCTGAATTTATTATGATTATTTATTTTTGTTCAAATTTCAGCTGATTATTTTGTAACTTTACAAACATTTTTTTTAAGAATGTTTAATTTTTTTTTAATTGTTAATTTTTGTTAAATTTAAACAATTAAAACTAAACATTGTTCAAATGTAAAAAAATCAGCTGGTTAGGTGTTCCACCGACACAGCCCGCCCTCCCCATTAAAAAACATCCCCTGAAACATCATTGCTAGGTTTTTTTTTTATCCCTGCCGATTTTTTTTATCAACAGGCCACATTTTTATTTGAAATCACCAGATTTTTCGGCTTCCTTGACGGTTTTTTCTGCAGATTATCCAGACAGAAATTTAGGAAACCACGTCAGCTATAATTAGAAGACTTCTCAAATGGCTAAAAAAGCAGATTTCTCATATGGCTCAAAATGCAGATTTTTTTGCTTATTGTACAAAGGTGTCTCTACGAACATGAGTTCGTATTTGTTGAATTACAATATTGCGTAAATTTTTTAATTAAATTCTGAGTTAATTCATAGTATTTAATACTACTTAGAACATATATTTTTGTGTATTGAAAATGTACTAAATTTAACAGTATTTTATTTTTTTTAACGTGTTTCTAACAAATTTGTGACTTGTTAACATTTTATTCACAATACCGGTACGTACCGGTATTGATGTTTCGTTAACGGTTCACCGTTACCGAAATAATCGAAAATACCGTTACCTTTACCGTTACCGATATAAAAAATATGTAATACCAATACCGTTACCGATACCGTCATTCGTTTCGGTTGCCAACCCTGAAAAATAGTAATAATAATTATCCCACGATCCTCCTGGGAAAAAGATTTGTAGAATCGATAGAAGTTTTACACAAAAAAATTTCAAAAAAATCTAAGAGTACAAACATTTTCAAAAATGAGATTTAAATTTTAAAACTTTAAAATCGCATACTAGAGCGCTTTTAAGAATTTTTTGGGATTTATTTTAGAAAGTACGTAAAACAAAAATTTTGAAAAAAAAAAAATTGAAATTCGGACCATTATTGAAGAAGTTATGATTAAAAGAAGTTTGAGTAAAGGAACAAACTACCAATTTTTAAAAATTCGATAACTTTTGAACGGGTCATCAAAAAAATCTGAAAATTTACCACGAAGGAGTCTTCGAGGGGTACTAAAAACTGTAAGCAAATTGGGAAAATCTAAAAAAAAAATTTTCAAAGTGTCTTATTTGACATGGATTGCCCCATATATAAAAAACAATTTCCATTAACAAAACAAACCGACATTTAAAATGCTACTGATGATAACAGTTAAACTGGAACTGTTTGAAACCGGTATAGGAATACCAGGAATGTCTATAGCTTTTAGAAATTAAATTTTCTTCTACATTTTTCAACTCAAATTCTTATAATAAATATTTTTCATCAACATTTTTTTTTTCTTAAAACTTTTTTTTATAAAACCTTTTTTTTTTTTTGTCAAAAACAAAAAAATTTTTCATCAAGTTTTATTATACCCTCCACTCTAGTGATAGAGGGTATATATAAGTTTGTCATTCCGTTTGTAACACATCGAAATATTGGTCTAGGACCCCATAAAGTATATATATTCATGATCCTTGATCGATTTCAAGTCGATCTAGCGA
Source organism: Pegoplata infirma (assembly GCA_963921195.1). Classification (NCBI taxonomy): domain Eukaryota; kingdom Metazoa; phylum Arthropoda; class Insecta; order Diptera; family Anthomyiidae; genus Pegoplata; species Pegoplata infirma. Next base: position 56,486,853 of record OY992536.1, on the reverse strand, counting down.
TGTCCGTCCGTCCGTCCGTCCGTCCGTCCGTCTGTCTGTCTGTCTGTCTAAATATGCTAAATATTTTACAAAGTAATTTTGTTACTCAAACAAATAGTATACTAAAAAAAATATTTACACTCAAAAAAATTTTACACTCAAAAAAATTTTACACTCAAAAAAAATGTTTTTTTTTTTAATTTTTAATTTTTAATTTAATTATTTTTTTTTTAATGAAATTCACACTCAAAAAAATGTTGACAGTCAAAAAAATTTTACACTCACAAAAAAATTTGATTGATTAAAAAAAGTTTTACTCAAAATAATATATTTCTGATAAAAATTTGTAATGCAATTTTTTTAGAAAATTACCATCAGATAACATTGTGGAGGGTATTCATAGATTCGACCAAGTCGAATATAATTTTTCTACTTGTTTTTTTATCAATTTTTTTTTCTTCAACAGAAACTTTTTTTTTTATAAAACTTTTTTTGTCAAAACATTTTTTTTACATCAAAAAATTTTTATACATCAAAACATTTTTTTTATAGAAATTTTTTTTAAAAAAAATTTTTTCTTTGTATCAAAACATTTTTTTTTACATCAAAACATTTTTATACATCAAAACATTTTTTTATAGAATTTTTTTTCAAAATTTTTTTTCTGTGTATCAAATTTTTTTTTTTTGATTAAAAAAAAATCTTCGTCATAATTTTTTCATATTTTTTTTACATAAATTTTTTTCATACTTTTTTTTTAACAAATTTTTATTAAATTTTTTCTTAATTTATTTTCACCTAAATTACTTTTTCACCAAGCCTGAACTTCTTCTGACATAAAAAAATGTTCCATTTGTTTAACAAATGTGCAAAAATAAGTGAGAGTGCTAAATTCGTCTAGGCAGAATCTGTTATACTCTCAAAAATGTAAACATTTTTGCACTTAAGTAATACAATTTTATCAATTTTATAGGTTCAGAGGTTGGTATTTCGAAACACGTGTCGATTAAGTCTTGCACTTGACCAACACAAATAAATTAAAAATAAAAATTTTTTTAAAATTATTCTATGTGAATATTATAGTTTTAATTATAAAAAGAAATCATGACCTCGAGCTATAATAAACCTACTCAAAATATAATTTTTATATCACGTTATCATCACTATTATAAAAAAAACCCCATTACCATTGTGGTAGCACAAAAAAAAATAAGTAGCGGTTAGCAAACCATTTATGCAAATTGAATTGTTGAAAACTAAATCGATTTAGTAATTTCAAATATCAAAAGATTTTGGTATAATATAGAGCTTAAGTAAAAAGATTTTTATAAAATTAACTTTAAAACGTTAAGATAAGGAGGATTTAATTTTTTTAAAGGTGGATTTAATTGAAGCCAATTAATTGAAACCAAAAATAATACTCATTTGGTGATTGGGAATTTAAATTGTCAATAAGAGAGAATTGTATACAAGAAACAGAAATTAAATCACCGTTTTGAAGTAGACCCGTCGAAGATATAGGTAGAAATTTACATAAAGCGGTTTGTTAAGTATTTTTGTCGGATGACAGCTAAGCGGGTGGTGTGAAAGTAGCTTCATATAACCAGTGGTGTATAAAGAGGAGGTGGACCCGGGCTGTAAGAAGTTGTCTCAGAATCATAGAATTTTTTTTTGGAAAAATGTGTCAGAATCTATATATTTTCAAAGAAAATTGTTTCAGAATCTGAGGTAGAAATGGAAAAATACCTCAGAATCTCAGAGTTTTTATATAGCGAAAATATCTCAGAATTTAAGACTTTTTCTGTAGGCAAAATGTTTCAGAATCATTTTTTTCCCCCCCTTAGAAAAAATGTCATGGAATCTGCGACTTTTTCTAAAGGAAAAATGTCTTAGAATCTGAGATTTTTTTTCCAGAATATAAAACTATTTTTTTTTTCGGAAAAATGTCTCAGAATATGAGATTTTTTCAATAGGAAAAAGATGTAAGAATCTTACATTTTTTCCTTATGTCTCAGAATCTGAGACTTTTTCTTTAGGAAATATGTCTCAGAGTCTAAGACTTTTTCTACAGGCAATATGTTTGAGAATCTGAGAAAAATATCTCTGAATCTGAGACTTTTTCTATAGGAGAAGTGTCTCAGAACATAAGACTTTTTCTATAGGAAAAATGCCTTAGAATCGGAGACTTTTTCTATAGGAAAAATGTGTCAGAATTTGAGATTTTCTATATTGGAAAAATGTTTGTTTTAGAATATGAATGTTTGTTTTAGAATATTTCAGAATCTCACACTTTTCAATAGGAAATTTTACCTATCTCAGAATTTTTCCTGTCTCAGAATTTGAGACTTTGTCGATAGAAAAAACGTTCAGAATTTGAGATTATTTCTATAGGAAAAATGTCTCATAATCTGCGACATTTTCTGGGACATTTTCTATAGGAGAAAAGTCTCAGAATCTGACACATTTCTGGGGCATTTTCTATAGGAGAAAAGTCTCAGAATCTGACACTTTTTCTATGAAAAATATGTCTCAGACTCTGAGACATTTTCTGAGAAACAATTTTCAGAATCTAAGATTTTTTTCTATAGAAAAAAGTTTTCCAAGAGAGACCTTCTTGCTAAAAAATCTAATAACTTACGAAATGAAAAAAGTCTCACAATATCTAAATCTTCGATAGGGTACAATTTCACAGTGATACAAAATCGAACTTTACGAATCGGAATGGAATGATACCAAAAGCAAATGAAAGTTTACATTTAACATAACAAAACCCTCAAAACGTTTTTTAGTTCAGCGCTAGATAATTTTTTACACGCATTTAAAGTTGGTGATTTTAAAGCCTTTAAAGCTTTGGTGTACTAAACATGTCGTACATTAGGAGCGCCTGGTGGGGCACGTATTGGACATGTGGGGTCCAGCGTCTAAACTTAAGGCCGAAATTACGTTTGCTTTAACCAGTATGAATTTCGCTGCAATCGGTCTAGTACCTTCTTACTGAATAGCCAAATTATTAATCACCGTTGCGTATGATTGTTATTTAAAGGCAATTACAAAATTAATCATACGCCTTATACAATTTTCAAGGTATTATTATTATATTTATATTATTATAATTATATTAAAAGATCACCAACTTCAAATGCGTGTAAAAAAATCTAATGCTGAACCAGAAAAAAGTGTCGAGGGTTTTGTTATGCTCTCATTTGCTTTTGGTTTTATTTCATTTCGATTTTGCATGACACTTCTTTTCAGAAGCTGAGAAATTTTCTTTCTGAGACCGGCATTATAAAAATTTGCAGTATGATTATTATTTTCTATAGAAAATATTTATGTCTCTGGACATGACTCTTTTTAAATCGATAAATTGATATAAAATCTTTTTCTTTTAGAAACCATAATTTTTAATTTTTTTAAAAATTTTTTTTTAATAATTTTTTGGGGTAAATTTTCTTATATTTCATTTCTCTGAAACAGTTACATTCAATTTCAGAGACATAATTTAGATTCCTTTGAATCATTTTCATTGTGTTTTAGAGGCAAAGCGTTGTGAACCAATTTTAAAAATGAACTGAGATGAATAAGAATAATTGTTGAATTTTTATTATTACAACAGATAAAGCGATGTAAAATAACATATTCCCTTAAAAATACTTTTAAATGATTTGACCTATTTGGGACGTTTTTTTTATAAAAACTGGGTAACAAAAATTTTTCTTTTTTTCTCGAAACTTCTTTTTTTTTTTTTTTAAAGGTACTAAATAAGATTCTTATGGTGTTAATAAACATTATAAATAGTGCAATCGCATTCATAAGGTTTTTATATATTTTTTTGACAAAAAAATTTGGGTTTTTAGTTTTTACGGGAATTCCCGGGATCCCGGGAAATTTAAAAATTAATCCCGCTTTCCCGGGAAATGAAAAAGTCCGGGAAAAGAAAAACTTTACTAAGAATCTAAGACTGTTTCTAAAGAAAATACGGTCGGGAACAAATTCCAAAATGTGTGCAGACATGTAAATTTTTTCTAAAAAGAAAAATTTAAAAGCATTTTTTGGCCCCCCTCCCAAAAAAAAATAAATCTTGGATACGCCCCTGCTTGTAACGAGATACTGGTTTTATTATTTTAATTATTAGTAATGCATTATTTTTCACTTGAAAATAATACGTTATGAAACAAATGTTTGGTAAGACATCATAAAATAATGCTACAAATAAGTTATATGCATTACCTGGTAATGTGTTATATAATCTCTACCCATTACCAAAGTTTTGCTGGGTTATATGAGAGAAAAGTTTAAAAATCATATATTTTTTCTTTGAAATGTCCTTCAATACGAGGATATATCTAAAAAAAAATGGCACAGAATCGACAAATTTTATTTTCCGAAAAATATTTTTGAAAACTAATTTTTTCTTAATCTTTAAGAATCTAACGATTTTTGTGATAGAATTGTTTTTTACAATTTAATACATTAAGGAGGGTTGTTAATTTAAAATTTTTTCTGTAAGTATTAAAAAAACATATTCCATTTTGATCCATATGAGAAAATCTGTCATGACAGCAGCAAAATCCGCTGACTTCAGCTGAATAATCTGCTGATTCCAGACGTATTTTCTTTATTTAAAAAAGACTTAAACAAATTGTAAATTTATAGAAAAAAGACTTTTTTCATAATTTGTTTTTCTGTTTTTCAATAAAATTGTTTACTATTATTGAAAAATCGGCTGGTTGATGTTTTTATTTGTAAAAAAAAAGTATCACTGTTTTTTCGCAGTAAAAAAAATCCCCCCCAAACTCAAAAACTTTATCCGCCACTGCAGATATAGCATACATATAAAATTAATTTGATTGTTTTATCAATTTAAATTTGTAAATGCAATTTATTATAAATTTTAAGCCACCATTTTATATATGAATTAAACTTTAACATATTTCAAGCACATTACACAATGCTGACCAAATTTTTGTTGTAATTTAATTTGAAAAATTTCTATTAAAGTATAATTTTGCAACACAATTATGATTTTTTTTTTTGTAGTTTATAAACAGAACACGTATAGATACATATATAGTTAGTAGGTCATTCTATTATATAGTCTATATATGTATGTATAAAAATGTTCTTTTTCCAGACATATGCACTAATTTGCATGTAGAAAAACACATGCTGCTGCTTTTGTTACTTTTCCATAAAGAGGAAAATATTAAACTATAGTAGACTATGTATGAATTTTTACATCATATGTGATATACATTTTATGTGGAAAGACTATGTCCTTAACCAACCAAAAAATCAAAAAAAAAAAAAAATGGAAAGCAGGATGAATATGAAGCAAATACTTTGTAGCACATATTTGTTCGTTTACCATAAAATTATATTTACATTGAGTGAGAGAGTGAATAAGTGAGTGAGTGTTGATGTTGCAAAAAACTAAAAAAAAAAAAAACATTGCAGTAGATGCATGAAAACAAAAAAAAAAAATATATATATAAACTTCGCACATATTTCAAATATTTTACCATATAATTTAATCCATTTTAGTCTAAAAAGTTTGCGAAACTAAAAAATTTGACAGGGGCTGTTTGTTGGAGCTGAGTAAGAGAAAATTTATAAAAAAAATGTTTTAAGGTCATCTTCAGTCGGCAACTATCGGTCAAAGTTGGAAAAAAATAATGTATTTCGTGTCCGAATTTTTTACTTTGTTCAACTTTATTCAAAAAGTATTAAAAAAATTCCAAAACCGATATTTTTGTCCACAGATGCTGATTTTTAATTATAAAGTTTGTTTATCCAAATTGGTCTCAAAAGTTGGAAATTGTTATTATCTGAAAATTTTTGAAAAAAATATAGAAACGCGATTTTCGTCCAAAACTGCTGATCAGCGATTTTGTTCCACAGATGCTGATCAGCATTTTTGGACTAAAATCGTGTTTTTATATTTAAAATTTTTTTTTTTTTATAACATATTTAACATTTCCCAATGACCAATTTAGTTTCAAAATTGATTAATATGTTTAAAAATCAGCATCTTTGGACCGAAATCGCTATTTTTTTTAAATACGTTTCCAGTACACTAACAAGGGAAGTATCTCAACCCTTATGAACCGATTTGCCTGAAACTTAAAATATATATTAAAGAGACGATTTTAAGGTTGGGGTGTCTCGGCTTATCGGCCATATCGGTGTTAAAAAATTTCGTTGTCCCCTTATGAAAACATGTGGACCTTCGAGAAAATTTTGATAACTTCCGAACTAACAGGAATATCATCTACGGCAAAAATACGGGTCGACTTAAATTTAATAAAGATTATTTCTTATCCATATGGATATCGTAGGTCTATGTCTTCACATAAGTACCCCACAAAATTTACACATTTTCCTGAAAAAAATATTTAAAGAAACCGAATTTATACAAGGTTATGCCACCATTGGATAGGCTTAAAAAAACCTTTCTTCTCATATGAAAACATCATACAGTTTCTTAAAAGGAAATGGCTGAAAAATCCAAAAAGCGATTTTTTCGCCATTTTTTGACCCATATTTTAAACCCCTAAATCCCTGATATGGCAGATAAGCCGAGACACCCCAACCTTAGAATTGTCTCTTTGATATATATTTTAAGTTTCAGGCAAATCGGTTCATAAGGGTTGAGATACTTCCATTGTAAGAAAACAAAATTTTCAAATTAATCAAAAACAATCTCATTTTAAAAATAAAACAGTGACAAAAGTCAACAAACTTTGTTTTTTCTCAATTTGGAAATTTTCAATGACACTTTTAGTATGGCTTGAGTATCAAACAACATTTTAAAAATAAAATGAAAGAACATTGATTTGAAAACGTTTTCATGATCAAATCTTTATAAAATTTTATTTGCTATTATTTCCTTAAATATAAGAGATAGAGCAAAATAGACAAAATTTCAGGATCACTAAAAAAAATTACAAAAAACCTATTTTTGTATGAAATTTTTTATATAATCTTTATTTGCTATTATTTCCTTAAATATAGGAGATAGAGCAAAATAGACAAAATTTTGGGATCACTAAAAAAATTTCAAAAAATCTGTTTTTGTTTGAAATTTTTTATAAAGTCTTTATTTGCCATTATTTCCTTAAATATAAGAGAAAGAGCAAACTGGCGAAATTTTGGGATAACTATAAAAATTCAAAAAATCTATTTTTGTATAAAATTTTTTATAAAATCTTTATTTCCTTAAATATAAGAGATAGAGCAAAATAGACGAAATTTAGGGATCACTATCAAAAATTTCAAAAAATCTATTTTTGAATGAAATTTTTTATAAAATCTTTATTGGCCATTATTTCCTTAAATATAAGAGATAGATCAAAATAGACGAAATTTTGGAATCACTAAAAAAAATTTCAAAAAATCTATTTTTGTATGAAATTTTTTGTAAAATCTTTATTTGCCATTATTTCCTTAAATTATTTGCCATTATTTCCACTAAAAAAAATTTTAAAAAACCTATTTTGTATGAAATTTTTTATAAAATCTTTGTTTGTTATTATTTCCGTAAATATAAGAGATAGAGCAAAAAAGACGAAATTTCAGGATCACTAAAAAAATCTATAAAATTTTTATTTGCCGTTATTTCCTTAATTATAAGAGATAGAGCCAAATAGACGAAATTTCAGGATAAAAAAATGTAAAAAAATCTATTTTTGTATGAAATTTTTTATAAAATCTTTATTTGCCATTATTTTTTTAATTATAAGAGATAGAGCAAAATAGGAAAAATTTCAGAATCACTAAAAAAAATCTATTTTTGTTTGACATTTTTTATAAAATCTTTATTTGCTATTATATCCTTAAATATAAGAGATAGAGCAAAATAGACGAAATTTTTTTATAAAATCTTTATTTGCCATTATTTCCTTAAATTTAAGAGATAGAGCAAAATAGACGGAATAACAGGATCACTAAAAAAAATTTCAAAAAATCTATTTTCATATGAAATTTTTTAAAAAATCTTTATTTGCCATAATTTCCTTAAATATAAGTGAGAGAGCAAAATAGACGAAATTTCAGGATCACTAAAAAAAATTTAAAAAATCTATTTTTGTATCTTTATTTTTGTATCTAATTTATTGATAGACGAAATTTTTGGATCACTAAAATAAATTTCAAAAAACTATTTTTGTATGAAAATTTTTTATAAAATCTTTATTTGCTATTATTTCCTTAAATATAAGAGTTAGAGCAAAATAGACAAAATTTCAGGATCCCTAAAAAAATTTCAAAAAACCTATTTTTGAATGAAATTTTTTTATAGAATCTTTATTTGCTATTATTTCCTTAAATATAAGAGATAGAGCGAAATAGACGAAATTTGGGGATCACTATCAAAAATTTCAAAAAACTTATTTTTGTATGAAATTTTTTACAAAATCTTCATTTGCTATTATTTCCTTAAATATAAGAGATAGAGCAAAATAGACGACAAATGGAAAAGATCTATTTTTGTATGAAATTTTTTATAAAATCTTTATTTGCCATTATTTCTTTAAATATAAGAGATAGAGCATAGACGAAATTTCCGGATCACTAAAAAAAATAGAGCAAAATAGACGAAATTTTGGGATCACTAAAAAAAATTTCAAAAAATCAGTTTTTGTAAGATATTTTATATAAAATTTTTATTTGCCATTATTTCCTTAAATATAAGAGATAGAGCAAAATAGACGAAATTTCAGGATAACTAAAAAGAATTTAAAAAAAAATCTATTTTTGTATGAATTTTTTTGGGATCACTAAAACAAATGGAAAAGATCTATTTTTGTATGAAATTTTTTATAAAATCTTTATTTGCCATTATTTCCTTATTTTCTTTTATAAAATCTTTATTTGCTATTATTTCCTTAAATATAAGAGATAGAGCAAAATAGACAAAATTTCAGGATAACTAAAAAAAATTTCAAAAAATCTATTTTTGTACGAAATTTTATATAAAATCTTTATTTGCCATTATCTCCTTAAATATAAGAGATAGAGCAAAATAGACGAAATTTCAGGATAACTAAAAAAAATTTAAAAAAATCTATTTTTGTATGAATTTTTTTATAAAATCTTTATTTGCCATTATTTTCTTAAATATAAGAGATAGAGCAAAATAGACGAAATTTTGGGATCACTAAAAAAAATTTAAAAAAATCTATTTTTGTATGAAATTTTTTATAAAATGTTTATTTGCTATTATTTCCATAAATATAAGAGATAGAGCAAAAAAGACAAAATTTGGGGATCATTATCAAAAATTTCAAAAAACCTATTTTTGTATGAATTTTTTTATATAATCTTTATTTGCAATTATTTCCTTAATTATAAGAGATAGAGCAAAATAGACGAAATTTTGGGATCACTATTAAAAATTTAAAAAAATCCATTTTTATTTGAAAAAATCCGATCCATTTTTATATGAAAAAATTTTTATTTGCGATTAGTAAAATCTTTATTTGCCATTATTTCCTTAAATATAAGAGATAGAGCAAAATAAACGAAATTTCAGGATCACTAAACAAATTTCAAAAAATCTATTTTTGTATGAAATTTTTTATAAAATCTTTATTTGCCATTATTTTCTTAAATATAAGAAATAGAGCAAAATAGACGAAATTTCAGGATCACTAAAAAAAATTAAAAAAAAAATACAAAAAAAAAATAATAGAAGAAATTTCAGGATCACTAAAAAAAAATTAAAAAAAACCTATTTTTGTATGAAATTTTTTATAAAATCTTTATTTTCCATTATTTCCTTTAATATAAGAGATAGAGCAAAATAGACGAAATTTCAGGATCACTAAAAAAATTTCAAAAATCTATTTTTGTATGAAATTTTTTATAAAATCTTTATTTGCCATTATTTCCTTAAATATAAGAGATAAAGCAAAATAGACGAAATTTGGGGATCACTATCAAAAATTTATATGAAATTTTTTATAAAATATTTTTTTTGCAATTATTTTCTTAAATATAAGAGATAGAACAAAATAGACGAATTTTTTTTTTTGAATATTTTTTTTTTTAATTTTATTTGCTATTATTTCCTTAAATATAAAAGAAAGAGCGAAATAGACAAAATTTTGGGATCACTAAAAAATTTTTTTAAAAAAATCTGTTTTAGTATGAAATTTTTTATAAAATCCTTATTTGTTATTATTACCTTAAATATAAGAGATAGACCAAAATAGACGAAATTTTGGGATCACAAAAAATTAAAAAAATCTATTTTTGTATGAAATTTTTTATAAAGTCTTTATTTGCTATTATTTCCTTGAATATTAGAGATAGAGCAATAAAGACAAAATTTGGGGATCACTATCACAAATTTCAAAAAACCAATTTTTGTATGAAATTTTTTATAAAATCTTTATTTGCTATTATTTTGGGATCACTAAAAAATATTTTAAAAAAATCTGTTTTTGTATAAAACTTTTTTATAAAATCTTTATTTGCCATTATTTCCTTAAATATGAGAGATAGAGCAAGTTAGACGAAATTTGGGGATCACTATAGAAATTTTAAAACAACCTATTTTTGTATGAAAGTTTTTATAAATCTTTATTTGGCATTATTTCCTTAAATATAAGAGAGAGTGCAAAATGGGCGAAATTTCAGGATCACTAAAAATATTTAAAAAAATCTATTTTTGTATGAAATCTTTATTTGTCATTATTTCCTTAAATATAAGAGATAGAGCAAAATAGACGAAATTTCTGGATGACTAACTAAAATTTCAAAAAACCTATTTTTGAATGAAATTTGTTTATAAAACTTTTCACAAAAAAAAAAATAAAAAAATAAATCTGTTTTTTTATGAAACTTTTTATAAAATCTTTATTTGCTATTATTTCCTTAAATATAAGAGATAGAGCAAAATAGACGAAATTTTGGGATCACTAAAAAAAAATTTCAAAAAGTGATTGTGAAGTGAACATTCAGTCCATATTTCAAGTCTCTAAAACCATTATTTAAGGAAATATAAAAGGTACCAAATGTACACTTTTTTACCCATTTTACCCCTTTAGAATCAACGTTGGGAAAAACCCAGCCCTAGTGAACCTATTTTTCGGGAGGTGAATGATAATTTTCAACATGGTGGCATCGTGAAATAAAAAGTAGTTCTCATATACTTAATTCAAAAAATATAATTTTCAAATCAAGACAGAAACATAACTTCATTATTAAAATTTTCTAAAATTTAAATTTGTCGGGACACCCAACTACACACTAGTCTAAAATGGGTTAATGCAACTACATAAGACAAGTATGTTAAACATACCAAAAAAACACACAAATATTATACTGCAACATACATTTTATATTCATTTATACTTTCATAGGAGATAAAACGCCTCAAGTTGTGACAAAATTTCAAGAAAATAAAGAACAACTAAATGAACTAGTGTGTCGCCATATACGAATTTGTTTAAAATGGCAAACGATTCTGGGAAACAAGAAATCAACCTTTATTTATCAGGATTTCTTAGAATATGGAGCGTATGATTAATTTTTCATTTATAATATTTATTACTAATACGCACCCGTAACAAATTAATTTAAAAAACTTGTGCAAAAATCAACTTATTGTTATTCGATCAACTTTTATAAAAATTAACACTAAAAAAAATATATTTTGCACCAACAAAAAAATTTTACATAAGAATTTACTTTCATCATTTTTTTCAAGTGTAAACTTTTTTGAAAATTTTAAATTAATTTCGAAAATTTGCAATAAGTTTGACGGTACAAATCACTTCAACTTTAGGTGAATCATTTTGAAGATTTTTGATTAAAATAAGTGGTTTTGATCTCAATGGAGGCATTGTATTATAGGTAATACTCATATCTTTCAAACGAATTCAAATAAAAGAATATCTATTGTAAAACATTATCGTAATAATTTTTTGAAATTTTATGTTCAGTTTTATTAAATGACTATTTCTGTACTTTGTTTCAAAAATAACAACATAAAAAATAAAGACTTTCATTAGCATTAAATTTTTATAGTAATTTATTTTTGTTCTGTGTGTAAAAATAAGTGATTCTTCTTTAATTTTTAATGATTTGTGTACGTTATTTTTTTTTTTAAATTGTTGGCATTTTGTAAAGAGAAGTCATTAGTTTTTACCAACTTGTGTTGGTAATTTTTTCGTAGAAAAAAAATTATTTATAGAAAAATAAAAACATGTTTGTATCAAGTGACTTTATCACGATGGGTAGAGTGTCTGGCCAGAATGTAGTTGATAGCGGGATCGACTCCCCAAAAAATTTATTAAAATTTTTTTTAAATAAAATTCAATAGAAAAATTGTAAAAATAACACTGTGTGACGGTGAAAAAGTAACCTGGGTTTTGACCATCAATTTTACATAATTCGGGCATGCTGATTCCAATGGTCCAAGCCATTTTGAAATCTAAGGTACAGTTTTTTCGCAAAACGTCTTTAAAGTTTTTCACGTCCCCGTGAAGTTTTTTGAATAAAAAATATTTTGTGTGCGAAAAAGTCAGTCGTTTATAGTTGAAATTAAAGGATTATATCTGTAACTACATTTTAACTACAAATTCCGCTACTAAAAGTTTAAAACTTTAACAGTGTTTCGCGTTTTATCCCATTTTTTCTCATTTTTTAGCATTTTCGCGATTTTAAATGCCTAAATAAATTCCGACCTAAACAACCGTTTCAGCTTAGTATATTTGCACCAAAGGAAATATATTCCCATTAAAATATTTTTCATTTATCAATCGCATAGCACTAAAATTGCGCGATTTGTCAAAGTTTCTCTATGACAGCATCACTTTCCAACAGGACCACAAGGTCCAGATTTTGATATATTGTGTAAAAACCTCAAAAAAGTATTTGTGCCAAATTTCAAACAAAAATGTTTTCATCTTAAAAAGTTTTAATAAAAAAACATTTATTTCGCCCTACTAAATTATTTTAAACAAGTGTTTTATTTAAATTAGTAGTATTTAGTACAATGTTTTCCTTTTGTTTTTGTAATTAAAATTTAATAATTTAATTTAGTAAGGTGAAATAAAAGTTTTGATACAATAACTTTTGAAGTTGAAAACATTTTTGTTTGAAATTTGACACAATTACTTTTTTGAGGATTTAACATAATATGTCAAAAGCTGGACCTTGTGGTCATCTTGGAAAGTGATGCAGTCATAGAGAGATTTTGACTAATCGCTCATTTTTGGAGTGATGCGCTTGATAGTTGAAACGTATTTTCATAGAAATATATCCCATTTGGTGCATTTAAACTAATCTGAAGCGGTTGTTTAGGTCGGTATTTACTTAAGCATTTAAAATCGCGAAAATGCTAAAAAATTGGAAAAACGGGATAAAACGCGAAATATCACTTGAATTTCAAACATTTGATAGCGGATATGGTACTTAAAATTTAGCTACAGTTACAGTCCTTCAATTTCAATTGCAAAAGAGGGACTTTTTTGCATACAAAAACTTTTTTATTTCAAAAAGTTCACGGGGACGTGAAAATCTTTGAAGACATTTCGCGAAAAAACTGTACCTTAGATTTAAAAATGGATTGCACCATTGGATTCAGCATGTCCGAAATATATAAAATTGATTGTCAAATGTCAGGTTACTTTTAACATCCAAGATTTTGTCACGCTGTGTAACCTACGAAATCATTAATTTTTAATGTTTTCGTAGGTAATTTTTTTTTTTGAATTTGTTGGTAAAAATAACACAACAATCATTAATTTTTAATGTTTTCGTAGGTTATTTTTTTTTTGAATTTGTTGGTAAAAAAAATGAAAGTAAAGTTATTTTTTAATGTTCAATGTTATTTAAAATTTTATTTATTTAAGAAAATTTTATTAACAGTAAAAAATAAATGCTGATGTTTGTTAAAAAAAAATGAATAATTACTGGGATGGTTTTCGAATGAAAACCATCCCAGTAATTGATCCTAAATATTCCCAAATAATTCTCAAATATTTTATGGATGACGGTCCAAACCAATAGGATTTCAGCGAAATCGTAATAGTGTGTAATATGTTATAAGGAAAATTGTGAATTTGAGATGGTTTTCATTTCAAAATCATATGTTGAAGTGCACTCAAATAAATTTTTTAAATAAAATTTTTTTTAAACCATATTTTAATAAAATAATTTTCATATCTTTCCAAACTCGAAAAATTTTGTTTTTTTGGGACAGGCTAATAAATATTTTGCAAAAGACGCATAAACTACTAACTAAATTTTTGAGCAAGCAGTTACTGCAGAAAACTTATTTTTTTTTTACTGTTTTACTTTTATAGAGATGTTTTTGTGGAAAACATGTTACAACAATATACTCGTAATGCATGTTACCATTTACACAGACTTCTAGCTAAAAGTTATAAAAAAATTAAGTTAAATTCTATATATTATTTTATATATTTTTTTTGTTATAGTTTTGTCTAAAGTGCAGACACTTAAGTAAAATGATGTCTTTATAGTTTGGCTAAACATTGATTTATAATATCGACATATCGCAAAAGATAAAAATAAAAATCTCTAGCCAAAAACTTTGAACATTTACTATGAAGAGTATGGTCCGTTGAGACTAACTAATGTTTATGTTTAATGTTGTAAAAAAAATTTTATATAACTACTGACTTGTGTGGTATGTAAAGCATAAACTAAAGAAGACAGTGTTTAAAATATGTCGCAGAATATGAAATTTTTTCTATAGTTTTCTATATGAGGCATTCCACACCAAATGTCCCGCTACAGAAAAACTTGCGTCCCGTAAATTTCTGAATAGGTTGTTTGGATAGCCCTATATGTAACTAAGAAAATTGCGTTTTTGGTTTTTCAAATTTTCGAAAACTGGGCTTAGGAGGCGTGGTCAAATATTGAAAAAATGGTGAAATTTGTGGCGAGTTGCCTTGATTAAATATTTATCCCATTAAAACGGAATGCACCACAATGTCAAAAATTTACGTTCTTATATAGTTTTGTATGGGCTATCGATTAAAAATTCTTTTTTTGGAAAATTTTCGGAACCCGTTCTGAAATTTTCCATTTTTTAAAAAAGTCAATTTATCAAAAATCCGGCCACTTTTTTTTATTTATTTTTTTAAAAGGTTAGATGTTTGTCCATCCACATGTTTTAAAGTTGCGAATGAGTAATATTAATTGCATAAATATTCGTCATACGCTCTGTTGACACAAAGAAATACAAGCAAATAACAAAATTGTTATGAAATTTAAAGTTCAAATGCGATTTTCTCGAAAAAAAAGATGAACGTGTTTCTGATTTTTTTTGTGTGGATGGACAAACATCTAAACTTTTAAAAAAATAAATAAAAAAGAAAAAAAAAGTGGCCGGATTTTTGATAAATTAACTTTTTTAAAAAATGGAAAATTTCAGAACGGGTTCTGAAAATTTTCAAAAAAAAAAAAAATTTTTAATCGATAGCCCATACAAACTATATAAGAACGTAAATTTTTGACATTGTGGTGCATTCCGTTTTAATGTGATAAATATTTAATCAAGGCAACTCACCACAAATTGTACCATTTTTTCAATATTTGACCACGCCTCCTAAGCCCAGTTTTCGAAAATTTAAAAAACCAAAAACGCAATTTTCTTAGTTACATATAGGGCTATCCAAACAACCTATTCAGAAATTTACGGAACACATGATTTTTTTCGCAGAAGAAAAGTAATAATAAACAAGTAAGAAAGCTATATTCGGCTGTGCCGAATCTTTAAATACCCACCACCAATGTGATGATTTAAAAAAAAAGTGAACTTTCGGTACTTTTAATAAAAGGCACTTTTAATGATAGGTACTTTTTATAAAAGGTACTTCTTATGAGAGGTACTTTTTATAAAAGGTACTTTTTATAAAAGGTACTTTTTATTAGAGGTACTTTTTATAAAAGGTACTTTTTATAAAAGGTACTTTTTAAAAAAGGTACTTTTTACAAAAGGTACTTTTTATAAAAGGTACTTTTTATAAAGGGTATTTTTATAAAAGGTACTTATTATAAAAGGTACTTTTATAAATGGTAGTTTTTATAAAAAGTAATTTTATAAAAGGTACTTTTTTTATAAAAAGTACCTTTTATAAACGGTACTTTTTATAAAAGGTACTTTTTAAAAAAGGTACTTTTTATTAAAGGTACTTTTTATAAAAGGTACTTTTTATAAAAGGTACTTTTTATAAAAGGTACTTTTTATAACATGTACTTTTTATAAAAGGTACTTTTTATAAAAGGTACTTTTTATAAAAGGTGCTTTTTATAAAAGGTACTTTTTATAAAAGGTACTTTTTATAAAAGGTACTTTTTATAAAAGGTACTTTTTATAAAAGGTACTTTTTATAAAAGGTACTTTTTATAAAAGGTACTTTTTATAAAAGGTACTTTTAATAAAAGGTACTTTTTATAAAAGGTACTTTTTATAAAAGGTACTTTTTATAAAAGGTACTTTTTATAAAAGGTACTTTTTATAAAAGGTACTTTTTATAAAAGGTACTTTTTATAAAAGGTACTTTTTATAAAAGGTACTTTTTATAAAAGTTTTTTTTTATAAAAGGTACTTTTTATAAAAGGTACTTTTTATAAAAGGTACTTTTTATAAAAGGTACTTTTTATAAAAGGTACTTTTTATAAAAGGTACTTTTTATAAAGGTACTTTTTATAAAAGGTACTTTTTATAAAAGGTACTTTTTATAAAAGATAATTTTTATTAAAGGTACTTTTTATAAAAGGTACTTTTTATAAAAGGTACTTTTTATAAAAGGTACTTTTTATAAAAGGTACTTTTTATAAAAGGTACTTTTTATAAAAGGTACTTTTTGTAAAAGGTACATTTTATAAAAGGTACTTTTATAAAAGTTACTTTTTATAAAAGTTACTTTTTATAAAAGTTTTTTTTTTATAAAAGGTACTTTTTATAAAAGGTACTTTTTATAAAAGGTACTTTTTATAAAAGGTACTTTTTATAAAAGGTACATTTTTTAAAAGGTACTTTTTATAAAAGGTACTTTTTATAAAAGGTACTTTTTATAAATGGTACTTTTTATAAAAGGTACTTTTTATAAAAGGTACTTTTTATAAAAGGTACTTTTTATAAAAGGTACTTTTTATAAAAGGTTCTTTTTATAAAAGGTACTTTTTATGAAAGGTACTTTTTATAAAAGGTACTTGTTATAAAAGGAACTTTTTATAAAAGGTACTTTTTATAAAAGGTACTTTTTATAAAAGGTACTTTTTATAAAAGGTACTTTTTATAAAAGGTACTTTTTATAAAAGGTACTTTTTATAAAAGGTACTTTTTATAAAAGGTACTTTTTATAAAGGAACCTTTTATAAAAGGTACTTTTTATAAAAGGAACCTTTTATAAAAGGTACTTTTTATAAAAGGAACCTTTTATAAAAGGTACTTTTTATAAAAGGAACCTTTTATAAAAGGTACTTTTTATAAAAGGTACTTTTTGAAAACGGTACAGAATTTTCGGAAAGTACTTGTTCCAGAATGTTTTATTTTACTAAAGGATCCTACATTCTAAATTTCAAGTTTGAATAAAATTTCAGTAAATAAAAAAAAAGTACCAAAAGTACTTTTTTACCCATTTTACCTCAGTAGAATCAACATTGGCAAAATCCGAGCCTTAGTGAATCTTTTTTCCGGAAGGTGAACCGATATTGCAAATTTCCATTTTCGAGTACCATTATTTAAGGAAATATAAAATGTAGCAAAAGTACATATTTTTACCCTTTTTACCCTTTTAGAATCATCATTGGCAAAAACCCAGCCTTAGGGTATCTATATTCCGGGAGGTGAACATACAGTCCAAATTTCAAGTCTATGTGACAATTTTTTAAGGAAATATAAACGGTGCCAAAAGTACAGATTTTTTTCCCTTTTTACCCTCTTAGAATCAACATTGGCAATAATCCAGCCGTACTGGATCTATATTCTAGGATGTGAACATACTGTCCAAATTTCAAGTTTCTATGACCATTATTTCAGGAGATATAAAAAGCACCAAAAGTACTGTTTTTTATCCTTTTGACCCCCTTAGAATTAACACTCAGCGGTTTGGGCTGGGCGATGATGAATGAGTATGTCAGTCAGTCATATTACTCTTTTATATATATATAAATTTTCCGGATTTGGGCGATTTTTGCCATAAAGTTTATTTCTGTCTTTTATTATTTAACAAAATTTATTTTTTTAAATGAAAATATTTTTTTTTTTTAAGAAATCTGAACAAAATTGAATTTTGGCGATATTTTAGATCCTATTTGGCGACAAAGCCAAAAAAAAAGTCTGGCAACCCCGTTAATATGACGAAGCAAAAAATGGACACACACACACATGCTATATAAAAATAACTATTAATTTTTTTATTATTACTTAACGAACTTTTTTTTAATTAAATTTAGATTTTGTTTTACATATTTTAAAGCTTTTTTGTAAAGATTTTTTTCCTTTTTCTCAGTTTTTTTTTTTCATTTCCGTTTTCTTTCTTATGTATCACACAAAATATGAGCTAATTTAGGGTTATGTTAAAAAAAAAATGTGTTTTTCAGTAATTCCCTCATAACTTTTAAAATACTTAACCGATTTAAAAAAAAAAAATACATCAGTTTTTGCCTGGGAAAATTGCGCAACTTTTGGTACCCCAAGCGTTTAAATCGGTTTCGGAGTATTGCCAAAAACGTGATTTCAACAGACAGACAGACGGACGGACAGACAGACAGACAGACAGACAGACAGACGGACATCGCTAGATCGACTTAAAATCGATCAAGGATCATGAATATATATACTTTATGGGGTCCTAAACCAATATTTCAATGTGTTACATACGGAATGACAAACTTATATGTACCCTCTATCACCAGAGTGGAGGGTATAAAAAGTCTCAGAATCTGAGACTTTTTCTATAGGAAAAATGTTTCATAAACTGAGACTTTTTCGATAGAAAAAATGACTCAGGCTGGATTTTACAGTCAATACTTAAGTTTAAGTAGAGACTTAAGTACAAGGATTTTCAAGCAATTCGGACCAATTTTAAACTAAAAATCACTTTTAGTGTTTCATAGTACAGCGCTTGACAATACCGCTTGAAAAAACATTTAAATGGTCCAAACTGATTGAAAAAGCTAATACTTAAGTCTCTACTTAAACTTAAGTATTGACTGTAAAATCCAGCCTCAGAATATGAAACTTTTCCTAAAGGTAAAAAGTCTCAGAATCTGTGAGTTTTTCTATAGAAAAACTGTCTCAGAATCTAGACTTATTCTATAGAAAAACTGTCTCAGAATCTGAGACTTTTTCTATAGAAAAACTGTCTCAAAATCTGAGACTTTTTCTATAGAAAAACTGTCTCAGAATCTGAGACTTTTTCTATAGAAAAACTGTCTCAGAATCTGAGACTTTTTCTATAGAAAAACTGTCTCAGAATCTGAGACTTTTTCTATAGAAAAACTGTCTCAGAATCTGAGACTTTTTCTATAGAAAAACTGTCTCAGAATCTGAGACTTTTTCTATAGAAAAACTGTCTCAGAATCTGAGACTTTTTCTATAGAAAAACTGTCTCAGAATCTGAGACTTTTTCTATAGAAAAACTGTCTCAGAATCTGAGACTTTTTCTATAGAAAAACTGTCCCAGAATCTGAGACTTTATCTATAGAAAAACTGTCTCAGAATCTGAGACTTTTTCTATAGAAAAACTGTCTCAGAATCTGAGACTTTTTCTATAGAAAAACTGTCTCAGAATCTGAGACTTTTTCTATAGAAAAACTGTCTCAGAATCTGAGACTTTTTCTATAGAAAAACTGTCTCAGAATCTGAGACTTTTTCTATAGAAAAACTGTCTCAGAATCTGAGACTTTTTCTATAGAAAAACTGTCTCAGAATCTGAGACTTTTTCTATAGAAAAACTGTCTCAGAATCTGAGACTTTTTCTATAGAAAAACTGTCTCAGAATCTGAGACTTTTTCTATAGAAAAACTGTCTCAGAATCTGAGACTTTTTCTATAGAAAAACTGTCTCAGAATCTGAGACTTTTTCTATAGAAAAACTGTCTCAGAATCTGAGACTTTTTCTATAGAAAAACTGTCTCAGAATCTGAGACTTTTTCTATAGAAAAACTGTCTCAGAATCTGAAACTTTTTCTATAGAAAAACTGTCTCAGAATCTGAGACTTTTTCTATAGAAAAACTGTCTCAGAATCTGAGACTTTTTCTATAGAAAAACTGTCTCAGAATCTGAGACTATTTCTATAGAAAAACTGTCTCATAATCTGAGACTTTTTCTATAGAAAAACTGTCTCAGAATCTGAGACTTTTTCTATAGAAAAACTGTCTCAGAATCTGAGACTTTTTCTATAGAAAAACTGTCTCAGAATCTGAGACTTTTTCTATAGAAAAACTGTCTCAGAATCTGAGACTTTTTCTATAGAAAAACTGTCTCAGAATCTGAGACTTTTTCTATAGAAAAACTGTCTCAGAATCTGAGACTTTTTCTATAGAAAAACTGTCTCAGAATCTGAGACTTTTTCTATAGAAAAACTGTCTCAGAATCTGAGACTTTTTCTATAGAAAAACTGTCTCAGAATCTGAGACTTTTTCTATAGAAAAACTGTCTCAGAATCTGAGACTTTTTCTATAGAAAAACTGTCTCAGAATCTGAGACTTTTTCTATAGAAAAACTGTCTCAGAATCTGCGACTTTTTCTATAGAAAAACTGTCACAGAATCTGCGACTTTTTCTATAGAAAAACTGTTTCAGAATCTGAGACTTTTTCTATAGAAAAACTGTCTCAGAATCTGAGACTTTTTCTATAGAAAAACTGTCTCAGAATCTGAAACTTTTTCTATAGAAAAACTGTCTCAGAATCTGAGACTTTTTCTATAGAAAAACTGTCTCAGAATCTGAGACTTTTTCTATAGAAAAACTGTCTCAGAATCTGAGACTTTTTCTATAGAAAAACTGTCTCAGAATCTGAGACTTTTTCTATAGAAAAACTGTCTCAGAATCTGAGACTTTTTCTATAGAAAAACTGTCTCAGAATCTGAGACTTTTTCTATAGAAAAACTGTCTCAGAATCTGAGACTTTTTCTATAGAAAAACTGTCTCAGAATCTGAGACTTTTTCTATAGAAAAACTGTCTCAGAATCTGAGACTTTTTCTATAGAAAAACTGTCTCAGAATCTGAGACTTTTTCTATAGAAAAACTGTCTCAGAATCTGAGACTTTTTCTATAGAAAAACTGTCTCAGAATCTGAGACTTTTTCTATAGAAAAACTGTCTCAGAATCTGAGACTTTTTCTATAGAAAAACTGTCTCAGAATCTGAGACTTTTTCTATAGAAAAACTGTCTCAGAATCTGAGACTTTTTCTATAGAAAAACTGTCTCAGAATCTGAGACTTTTTCTATAGAAAAACTGTCTCAGAATCTGAGACTTTTTCTATAGAAAAACTGTCTCAGAATCTGAGACTTTTTCTATAGAAAAACTGTCTCAGAATCTGAGACTTTTTCTATAGAAAAACTGTCTCAGAATCTGAGACTTTTTCTATAGAAAAACTGTCTCAGAATCTGAGACTTTTTCTATAGAAAAACTGTCTAAGAATCTGAGACTTTTTCTATAGAAAAACTGTCTCAGAATCTGAGACTTTTTTTTATAGAAAAACTGTCTCAGAATCTGAGACTTTTTTTATAGAAAAACTGTCTCAGAATCTGAGACTTTTTTTTATAGAAAAACTGTCTCAGAATCTGAGACTTTTTTTTATAGAAAAACTGTCTCAGAATCTGAGACTTTTTCTATAGAAAAACTGTCTCAGAATCTGAGACTTTTTCTATAGAAAAACTGTCTCAGAATCTGAGACTTTTTCTATAGAAAAACTGTTTCAGAATCTGAGACTTTTTCTATAGAAAAACTGTCTCAGAATCTGAGACTTTTTCTATAGAAAAACTGTCTCAGAATCTGAGACTTTTTCTATAGAAAAACTCTCTCAGAATCTGAGACTTTTTCTATAGAAAAACTGTCTCAGAATCTTATACTTTTTCTATAGAAAAACTGTCTCAGAATCTGAGACTTTTTCTATAGAAAATCTGTCTCAGAATCTGAGACTTTTTCTATAGAAAATCTGTTTCGGAATCTGAGACTTTTTCTATAGAAAATCTGTCTCAGAATCTGGGACTTTTTCTATAGAAAATCTGTCTCAGAATCTGAGACTTTTTCTATAGAAAAACTGTGTCAGAATCTGAGACTTTTTCTATAGAAAAACTGTCTCAGAATCTGAGACTTTTTCTATAGAAAAACTGTCTCAGAATCTGAGACTTTTTCTATAGAAAAACTGTCTCAGAATCTGAGACTTTTTCTATAGAAAAACTGTCTCAGAATCTGAGACTTTTTCTATAGAAAAACTGTCTCAGAATCTGAGACTTTTTCTATAGAAAAACTGTCTCAGAATCTGAGACTTTTTCTATAGAAAAACTGTCTCAGAATCTGAGACTTTTTCTATAGAAAAACTGTCTCAGAATCTGAGACTTTTTCTATAGAAAAACTGTCTCAGAATCTGAGACTTTTTCTATAGAAAAACTGTCTCAGAATCTGAGACTTTTTCTATAGAAAAACTGTCTCAGAATCTGAGACTTTTTCTATAGAAAAACTGTCTCAGAATCTGAGACTTTTTCTATAGAAAAACTGTCTCAGAATCTGAGACTTTTTCTATAGAAAAACTGTCTCAGAATCTGAGAGTTTTTCTATAGAAAAACTGTCTCAGAATCTGAGACTTTTTCTATAGAAAAACTGTCTCAGAATCTGAGAATCTGAGATATCTCAGGACTTGGGATATCAATTATGAGGAGAGGCCTTTCACATTTGGCACACTGTTGTTAGCCTGATTTATTTTACTACAATCTAAAAAGTTGTTTTTTCATATTTTTTATTTAAAAAAAAAAAAAGTTCTAACACTTTTTATTTTGTTTTGCTTTTTTTGTTAACTTTAATTTAATAGTTTATTTGAAATTGGTTTTATTTATATGTATAAAAAAAATGTGTTTTTGTATAGTGGAGCAATACGAAAGGTATGCAACCATTTCGTTGTCTATATTACTGTATGAATGTATGTATGTACTTTAGATCAATATGTGTTTGGCAATAGCTATTAAAGCCTTTTTTTCTGTGCTGATTGCAACCACAAGTGCACAAAATAAGAGAATGAATATAGTTTTATGAAAAAGTTTTAACTTACTGTTCAACAGCTTGTGCTAGTTTAAAACCCTTGTCCAAAGTCACCATAACCAGGGCAACACCATTGTGGAAAATTACTATAGTGTTGATTCAAATAAGTATGAACAAAGTAAACCAGATACAAAATTTATCAGAAGTTAAAAGAAAAATTATTATTTTTTTTTTTGAGATTTCTGGACGTTTTTGGGGAATTTGAAGACTCTCATTAGCTTTTTTAAATTTCCATTTATTTTCTGAAAGATTATCCTAGTTCAAGGTCATATTTCTTTACTAATCATTACTTTGACAATATCATCGTAATGCTAAGTAAAAATATATGACCTCGAGCTATCTAGAGTTTTAATGGTTTTCAATACAAAATAAGAAAATATTCATTAGTTTTTTAATGGTTTCGTTAGTCTTTAAATTAATATTAAAAATTAACTGTAATTTGATTTTATATTAAATAAAAAATCAGTGGAATGGTTTTTAAATAAAATTTAAAGTGATTAGTCATTGGAATTTACCTGCATAATTTGCGTAGTTTCAAACAATTTTAAGAAGTCTGAAATTATATTAATGATATTTAAACTCTTACCCTGCTGAACTGTTTGACATTTGATAACGTTATATTAATGTTTAAAAAAAAAAAATTTCCAGTTCATAAAAAATCATTTTTGTAACCAAAAAACTGTGCTGGGTTGTATTTATAGGGTGAGTGTATGTGTAAGTAAATGTGGTTCTATGTAAGTATATCTATGTATATCAATGTGTTTGTGTGTGGCTTGCAAGTGTTTCTACGTGTAAGTAAAACTACAAATGTATAGGGCCATCCTTTAAATACGTGAGAATGTGCAACAATTTGATTTTTTAAGCTCCCCCGTCTAGGTCCTCATGAAGTATACGGGGCATTCCTGGCCAACTCACTCACTTTTAGACCCGACCCTCTTCGATTAATTTTTTTTGTATTTGTTTTAGTACTTATTAAATGCAACTTGCTGTCAAATTTTCAGATTTTTATACCATGTTGGTGTTGAGTGATAAATTTTTCAAAATGTCGATTTTTTCAAAAAAATTAAAAAATTTTAATTTTCAATTAATTATGGCCATTTAAAAAAAAATAGAGATATCTAAAAACACACGTTTTGTTGGTATTTAAATGTAGTTTTATAAAAAAATATTTGAAGTAAATATCTCTTATTTTTAACGTTTGAAAATTGAAATCGACTTTTTGAAAAAGTCCGAAACCTTAGATTTTTTTTTTTTAAAAAAAGTCTAAAAATTATACTCTAAATTACGCAACTTTTAAGCCATAACTCGAGATGTGATCGAAATTCGTTCTATTTTTTTTTTTCAAATTTTGAAAATTGCACTTTTTTTTTTGCTCTGATTTATTTTATACTAGCAGGCCCGCCCGGAACTTTGTCACCGGTAATATTAAATAAAGTATTAAAGAAGGATCAGGATTAAAGTCCACATTATTTTATTAAATTTTGGTCGTGTTAGGCTTTCATAAAAACTATAAAGAATAAACAATAAAATTAAAACAGCCCCCCGGCTGTTTTGATCGTTTCGGTAAACAATTTTCTTAAAAATTTGCCAGCCCTTATATCGTAATTATTGAAATCATGTCATTCCCCGTATCATTTCATATCGTTCCCCGTTCTATTCCATTTCGTTCCCTGTTCTACTCATACCAATTCACTCCTTTCTGTATAACATGTGTTAAAGAAATAAAAACATTTTAGAGTCGTTATCCCAATTGATATATAAAGTACCATATTAGCTTACCTCAACCAATTGTTTACTTCTTTTAACCCTTAAAAATTTTAATTTAAAAATATTTATGTCTTCTCTTCATTGTTAACTTTGCTGGAGGGTTTCAGGGAATAGTAGAAGTACCACAGTACATAATTTACCCTTACAACTCCATTAAAATCTAAATTTCTAGAAGGTTTTTTTAAAAATGATTTTTTGAGCTCGAGGATCTCACATTTCAAGTTTCTATCGCCAATATTTCAGGAGATAAAAAAATTTGTCAGAATGTTTTGAAATCGGATGAGTAGTTTCGGAGTTTTAAATTTTAAGTTTTAGACCCAAATTGATCTTTAAAATGGGCGCGGTCAATGAAGCCTACACTAACTCACTCTGAAGGAGAATTCTAAATATTGGTGAAATCATTTTTGCAACCTAATAAAAAGTTTCGAATGTTTTAAAATTTTACTTCGATGAACCGTAGCCTATGTCTAACCTGAAGAACCATTCTTAATATTGGAGAACATTTTTTTTTTTTTAAAATCAAATGAGTAGTTTCGGATATTTTGAAATTTTACGTTTTTCTCGCCAAAAGTGGGCGTAGAAATGGGCGTGATCAATAAAACCCAGCATATTTTCACTCTGAAGAACCATTCCAAGAATTGGTGGAAAAATTTTGGAAATCAGATAAGTAATTTTGGAGATTTTTAAATTTCAGGTTTATTGGCCAAAAAATGGGCGTGGTCGATGAGTCCTAGCCTATGTCCACCCTGGAGGAACACTCCAAATATTGGTGAAAACCTTTTTGAAATAGGATGAGTAGTTTCATAGATATTTAAGTTTAAGGTTTTTCGCCATAAAAGAGGCGTAGAAGTTGGAGTGGTCGATTGAACCCAGCATGTCTATCATGAAGGACCATTCCAAGTATGCATTGGTAAAAACAAATTTGAAATCGGTTTAGCAGTTTTGGAGATATGGAGATTTTTAAATTTTACGTTTTTTTTTTTGCAAAAAGTGGGCGTAGAAGTAGGCGTGGCCGATTGAACCCAGAATGTCTATCATGAAGGAACATTCCAAGTATGCACTGGTAAAAAAAAAATGAAATCGGTTTAGTAGTTTTGAAGATTTTGAGATTTTAAAATTTTACGTTTTTTGGCAAAAAGTGAGTGTAGAAGTGGGCGTGGTCTATGAAACCTAGCCTATGTCCGTCCTGGAAGAACACTCTAAATATTGCTGAAAACATTTTTGAAATCGGATGAGTAGTTCCGGAGATTACTTTCTACAATCAAACAAACAAAAAATACATACAAACATCACCTCTTTATAATATTAGTATAGAAGTATAGATATAGATACACTCAAAGAATTATGTAGGTAAATTCCAGTGAATATTCACTGAAAACAAATGAAATTTTATTTAAAAACCATTCCACTGTTTTTTCATTTAAAATAAAAACACATTACAGTCAATTTTAAATGTTAATTTAATGACTAACCAAAACATTAAAAAACTAGTGAATATTCAGTTATTTTGTATTGAAAAACAGTAAAACTATAGAAGAAATTTTTTACTGCCGAAATTAAATGTAACAGAAAATTCGTTTTTAATGCAGTAAATTATTTTTTTTTTTAAACTACAGAAACAGTAAAAAAATTAAATCCTTTATAAAATAAGTGATTTTTCTTTTAAAATGACTTTACTGATTACTTTTTAAAATAACCTACAAACAGTTAATGACATAATTTTCTTAGTGTATAGATGGTGCTCCAAAAAAATTAAATTGGTAGATATTGACCCTAACTTACCCTAGATATATTCACTTGTGGGTAAAAATATGTTTCACAAAAATTTAGGTTGATTCGTCATGGGTAAGGCGTGCCGCATCGGCCTTGAATTTTAATTTTTTTGGTATGTTAAATATAATTTGAATTCAGGTGGATATAGAATTTTGATTTAGAATAAAATGCCTCTCTAATAAGGTACTAAAAACTAAAATCGGTTGAAAATCGGAATTCCCCAGGCATCTAATGTGTGGCACTTGATTAAGGAATACAATCCGATTTATGAAATTCATTGACTTTTTCTACTGTAATAACTTTTTTTTATTCTTCAAGTTCAAATGTAATTAGATGACAAGTATTTATACCCTACACCACACTGTGGTACAGGGTATAATGAGTTTGGGCTGATGTTTGTAACTACCCGAAATATTGGTCCTAGACCCACTTTTAAGTATACCTATCGACTTAGAATCACTTTTAGAGTCGATTTAGCGATGTCCGTCCGTCCGTCTGTTCGTCCGTCCGTCCGGCTGTCCATGTAAACGGTGTAAACACGATACAGGTCGCAATTCTTAATCAATTGACTTGAAATTTGTAACTTAAGCCCCTTTTGGCCCAAGAACGAAGCCTATTGAAAAAATCGGTCCATATTTAGACCTAGCCCTCATACAAAGGTCCTCTTTAGTTTTGGCTCAAATGACTCTAATAGCCGCATTTTAATAGGTAACTTTTCGAAATTTGTCAGGTAATCATGTTTTATCCACACAAACCACCATTCCGATTAATGAAATCGGACCAGTTCTTCTTGTAGCCCCCATTCAAACCACCTTCCCGATTTTCACATAAATCTCTCAAATTTCATGAAAATAGAAAATATTTAATTAAAATTCTGTTTGTGTATGTTAAACGCGTACTTTAATAACCTTATCAAATCTGATTATCATCGGACCGTTTTTGGACTTAGGTCCCATGTGGAAATTTCGCCCGATATTCAGTTGAAGCGATTTATTGTCAACAAAAAGAAGCATATTCCACTCAAATTTGATTAGTGAGTACTTTTTACACTTATTAAAGATTTAACAAAATATAGATCTAATCAGTCCATGTTTGAATTTGGGAGCATTTTTCCGGGAAACTCTGGTGTAGGGTATTATATGGTCGGTCTTGACCGACTATAATTTTCTTACTTGTTTTCATATTGTGTGTTGCTAACATGTTTTAAATTAGTGCTAAAAATGCCTGCATTTTTCAACACTCGTTTGAAATCTTTAATTTTTAATTTTTATTTTCTTTTTACAAAAAAATTTTGAAAAACCAAAAAAAAATTTACACTGGAACATGAAAAATAAAAAATGTTACTACAGTAGATAATTTTAATAAATTTCAAAAATTTGACTCGCATTCATTAATCATGTAGAATGACATACGTTAGATGCCTGGGGAAGTTGTAATTACTTTGCTGATTTTTAACCAATTTAAGTTTTTAGTACCTTATTAGAGAGCCGATTTACTCCAGATCAAAATTATGTAACCATTTCAATTCTAACTTAACTCAAAATATTGAAAAAATTGAAAAAATGAACAAAGAGACATATTTTCCCCATTTAAATCGTTTTTAAACTTCATGACCGATGTAGCACACCTTAGACATGTCCGATTATCCTGAAATTTCGTGAGACGTATTTCTACATCCAAATATGTATTTAAGTGGAGTTGCGTTCAATGTCTAACAACTTATTTTTTTTTGGAGCACCATTAAAATAAACCAGACTCAAAAAAATTGAAATTTTTAAAATTTGAAAAAAAAAAAAAAATAGAATGAATTGTGATCACATATCGAATTATGGCTTAAAAGTTGCGTAATTAAGAGTAGAGTTTTTAGACTTTAAAAAAAAAAATCGAAGATTTCGGACTTTTTCAAAAAGTCGATTTTAATTTTTAAACGGTAAAAATTAAGTGATAATTACTTCGAACAACTTTTTTGAAGATATGTATACTTTTTACTGGTCAAAATTAATTGACTTTTTTTTTTTAACTCAAAGGTCCGTATCTCAGCCAATTTTCAACCGATTCTCATTTTTTTGTTTTGTTTAAGAGGTAAGACTCATATTTTTTATGTAAAACAACAAAGGTAAACATTTTTGAAGTTCTAATTTAAGAAATTCGGGTTTTCAACACAGTGATCAAGAAAAAATATATATTTCCGAACTCTATGAACTCCAACTAATCCGAATTTTTATATGGAAACCTCTGAATTTTTTTGGTGTAGCACAGTGTTTTAAAAAACTCTGAAAAATCAGTATTTAGTAAACTCCTAGTTTCAAAAAAATTTACTAAAAACTAAATTTTTATTTATTACATCAAATTCTAACCCTTTGTTTTTGCACGGGAAGCTTAAAAACAAAAATTGTTGCACACATGAGTGTTCCGTAAGTTTTACTTTTTTGATGGTTATTGAAAATTGCATTAGAGTTTTTTTTTGCCATCATTTTTTATAAATTTTTTTGTTTGTCTATTAGTTTGAAAACTAAAGTGTTTGTATATTTTGCAGCTTGGCTGTGATGACTATATTACGGTTACTAAATTAAATAAACTTTTGTTTTATAAAACATTATTTTTATATATTTTTTTTTCGCATGCGATGCTTAAACTTTCAGATGTTGTTTTAGTGCATTTTTTTTTGTATATTTTTTTGAGTATTATTTTTTTACCTTATTTTTTTTAAGCTTATCATCATTATTTACATTTTTTCTCAACAACATTTGGTATATTTTAGGGTGCTCAATGAAGGGGCAGTTTAAGTTTTTTCGGGTTTATTCCAGGATTTGGAATCTCTTTTTCTTAGGTATATTTTTTGATTATTTAATCAAACAACATGTTTTCTTAAAATCTTTTTCGATTTTAAAAATCTCTATCTTCATGAAATTACATATGGATATAAATAAACGGCTATGTGATTGAATACTCTAAAACATTGTTTCTCTATGGAATGAGAATACGGACGGAGTTTTTATGCAGATGACTAAAAGATATTTTCAAAAATTAAAAGTTTGGTGACGAGTGAACTTTGCAATATGATATCGATAACTAATATTAAAGGCGGACCAAAACTACCCCATTTTAATGTCATAAAATTTTTTTTTAGTAATATCATAATTTCATTAAATTTTTCCTCTAAATTCGGCTGCAATTGTACTGCAAAAACTACAGAACCGATTTTGAAGATTTTTTTTTATTTGTAGATTATTAAATTCTCTAGTACTTACTGTGTCCATTTTTTGAAAAATATTTAATTGTGCGTAAATTATGCTAATGTGAATTAAAACAAGTAAGAAAGCTATATTTGGCTGTGCCGAATCTTTAAATACCCTCCACCAATGTGATGATTTAAAAAACAAAAAAGTTTGTTTTATTTATACCTCAGGAAATAAAAAAGTACCAAAAAGTGTACTTTCGGTACCTTTAATAAAAGGTACCAGCGTACTTTTTATAAAAGGTACTTTTTATAAAAGGTACTTTTTATAAAAGGTACTTTTTATAAAAGGTACTTTTTATAAAAGGTACTTTTTATAAAAGGTACTTTTTATAAAAGGTACTTTTTATAAAAGGTACTTTTTATAAAAGGTACTTTTTATAAAAGGTACTTTTTATAAAAGGTACTTTTTATAAAAGGTACTTTTTATAAAAGGTACTTTTATAAAAGGTACTTTCTATAAAAGGTACTTTTTATAAAAGGTACTTTTTATAAAAGGTACTTTTTATAAAAGGTACTTTTTATAAAAGGTACTTTTTATAAAAGGTACTTTTTATAAAAGGTACTTTTTATAAAAGGTACTTTTTATAAAAGGTACTTTTTATAAACAGTACTTTTTATAAAAGGTACTTTTTATAAAAGGTACTTTTTATAAAAGGTACTTTTTATAAAAGGTACTTTTTATAAAAGATACTTTTTATAAAAGGTACTTTTTATAAAAGGTACTTTTTATAAAAGGTACTTTTTATAAAAGGTACTTTTTTTAAAAGGCATTAAAGCTACTTTTTATAAAAGGTACTTTTTATAAAAGGTACTTTTTATAAAAGGTACTTTTTATAAAAGGTACTTTTTATAAAAGGTACTTTTTATAAAAGGTACTTTTTATAAAAGGTACTTTTTATAAAAGGTACTTTTTATAAAAGGTACTTTTTATAAAAGGTACTTTTTATAAAAGGTACTTTTTATAAAAGGTACTTTTTATAAAAGGTACTTTTTATAAAAGGTACTTTTATAAAAGGTACTTTTTATAAAAGGTACTTTTTATAAAAGGTACTTTTTATAAAAGGTACTTTTTATAAAAGGTACTTTTTATAAAAGGTACTTTTTATAAAAGGTACTTTTTATAAACAGTACCTTTTATAAAAGGTACTTTTTATAAAAGATACTTTTTATAAAAGGTACTTTTTATAAAAGGTACTTTTTATAAAAGGTACTTTTTATAAAAGGTACTTTTTTTAAAAGGCACTTTTTATAAAAGGTACTTTTTATAAAAGGTACTTTTGATAAAAGTACTTTTTATAAAAGGTACTTTTTATAAAAGGTACTTTTTATAAAAGGTACTTTTGATAAAAGTACTTTTTATAAAAGGTACTTTTTATAAAAGGTACTTTTTATAAAAGGTACTTTTTATAAAGGGTACTTTTTATAAAATATACTTTTTAAAAAAGGTACTTTTTATAAAAGGTACTTTTTATAAAAGGTACTTTTTATAAATGGTACTTTTAATAAAAGGTACTTTTTTTAAAAGGCACTTTTTATAAAAGGTACTTTTTATAAAAGTTAATTTTGATAAAAGTACTTTTTATAAAAGGTACTTTTTATAAAAGGTACTTTTTATAAAAGGTAGTTTTTATAAAAGGTACTTTTTATAAAAGGTACTTTTTATAAAGGGTACTTTTTATAAAATATACTTTTTATAAAAGGTACTTTTTATAAAAGGTACTTTTTATAAAAGGTACTTTTTATAAAAGGTACTTTTTATAAAAGGTACTTTTTATAAAAGGTACTTTTTATAAAAGGTACTTTTTATAAAAGGTACTTTTTATAAAAGGTACTTTTTATAAAATGTACTTTTTATAAAGGAAACTTTTATAAAAGGTACTTTTTATAAAAGGTACTTTTTGAAAACGGTACAGAATTTTCGGAAAGTACTTGTTCCAGAATGTTTTATTTCACTAAAGGATCCTACATTCTAAATTTCAAGTTTGAATAAAATTTAAATAAATAAAAATAAGTACCAAAATTACTTTTTTACCCATTTTACCTCAGTAGAATCAACATTGGCAAAACCCGAGCCTTAGTGAATCTTTTTTCCGGAAGGTGAACCGACATTGCAAATTTCCATTTTCTAGTACCGTTATTTAAGGAAATATAAAATGTAACAAAAGTACATATTTTTACCCTTTTTACCCTATTAGAAAAATCATTGGCAAAAACCCAGCCTTAGGGAATCTATATTCCGGGAGGTGAACATACAGTCCAAATTTCAAGTCTATGTGACAATTTTTTAAGGAAATATAAAAAGTGCCAAAACTACAGATTTTTTTCCCTTTTTACCCTCTTAGAATCAACATTGGCAATAATCCAGCCGTACTGGATCTATATTCTAGGATGTGAACATACTGTCCAAATTTTAAGTTTCTATGACCATTATTTCAGGAGATATAAAAAGCACCAAAAGTACAGTTTTTTACCCTTTTAACCCCCTTAGAATTAACACTGGCAAAAATCCAGCCTTAATGGATCTATATTCCGGAAGGTGAACATACAGTCTAAATTTCAAGTCTCTATGATCATTATATCAGAAGATTTAAAAAGTACCAAAAGTACAGTTTTTTACCATTTTTACCCCCTTACCATTGGCTAAACTCCAGCCATAGTGGATCTATATTGCGGGAGGGTAACATACAGTTCAAATTTCAAGTCTCTATGACCATTATATCGGGAAATATAAAAAGTACCAAAAGTACAGTTTTTTACCCTTTTTACCCCCTTAGAATCAACATTGGCAAAAATCCAGCCTTAGTGGATCTTTATTCCTGAAGGTCAAACTACAGTCCAAATTTCAAGTCTCTAACTTCAGCGGTTTGGGCTGGGCGATGATGAATGAGTATGTCAGTCAGTCATATTACTCTTTTAAATATAAAAATTTTCCGGATTTGGGCGATTTTTGCCATAAAGTTTATTTCTGTCTTTTATTATTTAACAAAATTTATTTTTTTAAATGAAAATATTTTTTTTTTTAAGAAATCTGAACAAAATTGAATTTTGGCGATATTCCGATTTGGCGACAAAGCAAAAAAAAAGTCTGGCAACCCCGTTAATATGACGAAGCAAAAAATGGATACACACACACACATGCTATATAAAAATAACCATTAATTTTTTTATTATTACTTAACTTTTTTTAATTAAATTTAGATTTTGTTTTACATATTTTAAATCTTTTTTGTAAAGATTTTTTTCCTTTTTCTCATTTTTTTTCTTTCTTATGGATCACACAAAATATGAGTTAATTTAGTGTTATGTTGAAAAAAACGATGTGTTTTTTAGTAATTCGCTCATAACTTTTAAAATACTTAACCGATTTAAAAAAAATATACATCAGTTTTTGCCTGGGAAAATTACGCAACTTTTGGTACCCCAAGCGTTTAAATCGGTTTCGGAGTATTGCCAAAAACGTGATTTCAACAGACAGACAGACAGACGGACGGAAAGACAGACAGACAGACGGACATCGCTAGATCGACTAAAAATCGATCAAGGATCATGAATATATATACTTTATGGGGTCCTAAACCAATATTTCAATGTGTTACATACGGAATGACAAACTTATATATACCCTCTATCACCAGAGTGGAGGGTATAAAAATAGAAAAATTTGCTTTTCTTCTTTCCTTAAAAACCTAATTAAGTCAAAATTTAAAAAAAAATGGCCACGGTAAGTACTACAGAATTTAATAATCTACAAATAAAACAAAAAAAAAATATTAAAATCGGATCAGTTGTTTTTTCTGCACAACTGCAGCTGATTTTGTCCTTAAAAAAAATCATTCCACAATTGAGTGGCAACCCTTGCAATTCTAGTTGACAAAATTTTGTGTTAATCCCCCCTAAACAATTTATAAGCAAATCCAAATACATACATTTGTATTTATCGAATCAATCTTATAAAAAAAAATTATTCGCCATTTTGATTCCGCCATTTTGAAGTATGATAGCTAATTCGTATTTAGTAACCCCATTAATACCAGACCAAAAAGTTTAAGTGAATCGTAATTAAAAAAAAAATAGCCAAGAGCCATGTTGAATCCGCCATTTTGAAACTCTGATGTCAGATTCGTATTTAGTGACCCATAAAACTCTCAGGTATCGAGTTTAACTTAAATGCGATAACTTAAAAAAAAAATCATCCGCCCTTTTAGATAAGCCATTTTAAATTTTTGAAATTTAAAACACTATATTGTATCCGCCATTTTGAATTCGGAAATCTGAAGTCAGACTTGTATTTAGTGACCCATAAAACTCCCTGATACCGAGTTATATTTAAATGCGATCAACTTAAAAAAAACTTCCGCCATATTGGATCCACCATTTTGAATTTTCGAAATGCGAACGAAAATCAGCGTCTCATAAAGCCCCTGACAACAAATTTTAGAAATATCCAATAACTCAGTCGTAAGTTTCCATATTATCACGATCGGGGTATCCCGATTCGCTCCGCCATATTGTCTCAACTACCATTGGGTTATTATATATAGAATTTTTCCGTTGACGTGAAATAGCCCATATAAATTTATTTAAAAAATATTAAAAAAAAACCTTAAGAAAACAATTATTTGATGTCTTTAAAATTCTTTCATAATTATTGCTACTTTTTCGTCAATCTAGTGATACTTTCAAGTCTGTTAATCTATTGTTATTCCTTGTTTTCTGTCTGTTTATTGGCTAAAGGGCACCGGGGCGCGCCCTTACAATTAATACCCGCTACATCCCTTCTTTCCACACATTAGCTTTTAACTAAATAACATTATTCATAGATCTTACTTAGTGAGTGGCATACCATAAGCACATACAAATTTTTAAAGGTTCTGAAACATGTGGTATTAAAGTTAAACTAACAAATTTTTATTTTTATAAATGGTTAAAAGAGCTAAAAAAAAACAAAATACAATCAACAACATTCGTCATATATAGTTGGGCATAATATGAATGCAACATTTGTTCATCAAAGTGATAATGCATGTTCTTTGACTTTTTTAGTTTTTTTCCTTCCTTCAAATATATGATGTTTTTCTAACTGGCTTGTGGCAACGTTTAAGCAGCTTTTTTTTTTAGTATTTTTTGGAAAGTTTGGTGTTTGTTCCTTCCTTCCTTTTAAGGATCATATAAAACTTTTTTTTTTTACCAAAGTGTTTTCCAACTAGTTAATATGTATGTAATATTTAATACGCTAAAACTATATACGCATGCAGATACTTATTTCGCATCAGGATAACTTTGGCAAACAAAATTTTACATAATGAGGAAAATTTTTTTTTAAGGCTGGTATTTTTTATTTATTTAATATTTTTTTGATGGGTTTGAACTAGTGGCACTTTAACTAAATGACATACAACGAATTTGGAATACCATACACTATGTCAAAAAAAAGTAAGACCTAAAAATATTCTAATGTGAGTCAAAATTTACTCACGTGCCCATCTTCCATCCGGGTTGGATTTTCCGGGAATTCTCGGGAAAACTCTGACGTGAATTCCCGGGAATTTTATAAAACTAACCTTTTTACATAAAACAAGCTTTTTTTTAATTTTTAATATATTGTACCAGAAAAATTGCTTTTAAAGATTTAAAGATTTTTAAAAAAGTTCTTCGGGACTTAAAATTTTTAATGAATTTTGTGCTCCAAAGCACAAAAAAAATTTTTGTTCTGGTACCTAGAAAATTTAAAAGCATTTTTCGGTACTTGGAAATTTTTCCAATTTTAAATTTTTTAACATGAAAATGTTTTTACGCTGGTTTCTAATTTTAAAAAAGTAGCAGGACGCCACCTCAGTTTGACTATATGAGCTAAAAATTAACGAAAAAGAAAACAAGAATTACTATTTTTATTTTCTTAAAACCAAAAATTTTAATAACTTGGGTTTGTAACTTGGATAATAATACACCTCGTGGTGAATAAACCCGTTTTTCATCAGCTGGTGAATAAAAAGTAACATAATTATTTTTCACCAAAAAAAATTTTTTTTTTTTTTTTGTTCATCAAATTTTTTTTTTTTTCATCAATTTTTTTTCCATCAAATTTTTTTTTTCAATCAATTTTTTTTTTTTCAATTATTTTTTTTATCAATTTTTTTTTTCATCAAACTTTTTTTCATGAATTTTTTTTTTTTTTTTTTTCACAATTTTTTTTTTTTTTTATCAAACTTTTTTCATCATTTTTGTTTTTTTTTTTTTATAAATTTTTTTTTTCATCAATTCTGTTTTTCATCAAATTTTTTTTCATATATTTTTTTTTATTAATTTTCTTTTTCAATAATTTTTTTTTTTTTCATTAAAAATTTTTTTTTCATCAAAATTTTTTTCCATCAATTTTTTTGTTTTTTCATCAAATTTTTATTTTTTCATCAATTTTTTTTTTCATTAATTTTTTTTTTCATCGAATTTTTTTTTCATCAATTTTTTTTTTTCGTAAATTTTTTTATCATATTTTTTTCATCAAATTTTTTTATCTAATTTTTTAATATCAATTTTTTTCATAAATTTTTTTTACATCAAAAAATTTTTCTTTTCAGCAAAAAAATTCATCAAAAACTTTTTTTCAATAAAATTTTTGTTCACCCAAAATTTTGGGTTCACTAAATTTTTTTATACCCTCCACTCTAGTGATAGAGGGTATATATAAGTTTGTCATTCCGTTTGTAACACCTCGAAATATTGGTCTAGGACCCCATAAAGTATATATATTTATGATCCTCGATCGATTTTAAGTCGATCTAGCGATGTCCGTCCGTCCGTCCGTCTGTCTGTCCGTAGAAAACACGCTAACTTTTGAAAGACTTTACAGAGGCTACTGAAGTTTGGCATATATGTTTGTCATTTACCTGGTCAGGTTGGTATTGCAATCCAGCCAAATCGGTCCAGTGGTTCAAAAGTTATGAGCAAAAGAGTAAATTTCGGCAAAGGTGTTTCGCGAATTCACGAGATAAAAAACACGATAACTTTCGAAAGACAATAATGAGACTACTAAAGCTTGGCATGTATCTTTGCCGTTCCCCGGGTCTGTTTGGTATTAAATTTCAGCTCAATCGGTCCAGTGGTTCAAAAGTTATAAGCAAAACCCTGAATTTCAGATTAGTTTCATCTAAAATGCCACGTGTTTTAACAAGTTTTAAAAGCATTGGTGGTAACTAAACAATGTTTTTTAAATTTGTTTAATTTTAAAGCAATGCTTTTTAAACTTGTTTAGTTTTAAAAGCATTGGTAACTTAAAAATTACACTCGAAAAAAATTTTACACTCAAAAAAAATTTTACACTCAAAAAAATTTTACACTCAAAAAAAAATTTACACAAAAAAAATTTAGTTTTTTTTTTACAAAAATGTCAATATTTTGTGTACATAAGTACGTGCATTCACTCAGAAATATTTTTACAGTAAAAAAAACATTACACTGGAAAAAATTTTACACTAAAAAAAAAAATTGTAATTTTTCTTTAAAAAAAAAAAAAATACAATTTTACACCCAAAAAAAATTTATCACTCAAAAAAATGTTACACTCAAAAAAAAATTTACACAAAAAAAATTTAGTTTTTTTTTACAAAAATGTCAATATTTTCTGTACATACGTACGTGCATTCACTCAGAAATATTTTTACAGTAAAAAAAACATTACACTGGAAAAAAATTTTACACTCAAAAAAAAAATTAGTAATTTTTCTTTAAAAAAAAAATGACAAAAAAAGAGTTTTTTACTCAAAATAAAATATTTCTAATCAAAATTGTTAATTTAAAAATGTACTACTCTTTAAAAAAATGCATTGTGGAGGGTATTCATAGATTCGGCAAAGTCGAATTTAACTTTTCTACTTGTTTAACATAATTTTGTTTTTTGTGAAAAAAAGAATAATTTTTCTTACAAAAACTACTTTTTCAACAAATCTAAGCTTGTCGCATACAAATTTTCCATTTGGGCAAGGCCAGCGTCAGTAACGTCACGCTCGTTTACATATTTTGATCAATATCTTTATAAAATACAATTATTTCTCACAACTTGAGAGCGGTAAATTAAAGTTCTCGTCCAGGGTTGCACCTTAAAACACCTCTACTATGATTTTTTCGCCGTGTAGGGTCCCTCTATTAACCCAAGAAAAAAAGACCCAAAAATCGTAACGAAATTCGTACGTGTGACGTTACTGACATTTTGCGTCACTTTACTGACACTGCTTTTATGTCAATTACTTGATTAAAACATAAAATATTAAGCCCACCTTTTGGATAAAAATCATCTTTCCTTCCTTTTTTAAAATACTGGGCATTAATAAACATGAACTCTTTCAATTCGCTCATTTTTACACAAAAGTTCAGTTACCTCCAAACACACTCCCAAAATCCGGTGACGTAACTGACAGCTTAAAATGGTCATAACTTCACAACAAAACGAGATACAGAAAAATTGTCTGCGTATGAAACAACAGTTAACGACGAGAACTTTCATATGCCGTTCTCAAGTTGGGAGAAAAATTGTATTTTATAAAGATAATGACCAAAATATGTAAACGAGTGTGACGTTACTGACGGTGGCCTTGCCCATTCGTCATATTTGTTGCTTTCTTTTAGCTTTTCAACATAACGCTTATCTCTTTGTGCACCAGAAATCCGAGTCTAGCAATTAAATACCAAATTATTAAGCAAAAAAGTAAAAAAAACAAAAATAAAAAAATCCGTCAGTAACGTCACACAATCTTATTTTGCAAAAATACCCTGCTATATGCAAATAATGCTTCTTTTAAGCATTGATTATGAAAGTACTTCAAAAATACTAAAAAAAAATCAGCTCATCCAACCTCTTTTCTAATTAGTTAATGTATAAAAAAACATTTTATAAAAATTTGTCAGTAACGTCACCATTTATTTGCGGCTGATTACTTAAAGCCATCAATCTTGATTTCACTGCCAAACTAAATGATCTCGACTATGCCGATGATATTTGCTTAATCTCGCATAACTTTAGTGAAATGCAACAAAAACTTGACTTAGTAAGCGCCAATGCAGAAAAAGTAGGTCTTCAATTAAACACCAACAAAACCAAATCGCTGAGGCTTAATACCGAAAATACCCGTCAATTCTCTCTCCTTGACCAACGCTTAGATGATGTTAATGAATACCTCTACTTGGGATCGCTAATCGATAAATCCGGAGGAAGTTCGGCCGACATTCAATACCGCATTAACAAAGCGAGACAAACCTTTGGAACTCTTACCAAAGTCTGGAAAACATCCAACATTTCAGTGCAAACAAAAATCAAAATTTTTAATTCTAACGTAAAGTCAGCTCTATTGTATGGATGCGAAACATGGAATCTCTCAATACTTGATGCCAAACGAATTCAAGCTTTTGTCAATAGATGCCTTCGGCGCATTATTAAAGTTTTTTGGCCGAACACTATCTCCAATGATGAGCTCTGGATAAGAACTAGCCAACCATTAATAATTGAAACCATCAAAACACGTAAATATCGATGGCTTGGTCATACTCTTCGCAAACCAATGACCAACATTACAAGAAAGGCGCTGGAATTCAACCCTCAAGGCAGCAGAAGAAGAGGTCGACCAAATAACACCTGGAGACGTAACACAGAAAAGGAAATCCGTGATGCTGGGTATTCCTGGAGCCAGATCAAACGCCTGGCCGAAGATAAGGTTGAATGGAAGAAATTTGTTGTGGCCCTATGTTCCTCTTAGGAATTCTCAAGGATTATATATATACTTAAAGCCCTAATTGGTCCAAAAGCCAAGATTTGTACACAAATTAGCTTGATCATCAATAGTTTGATTTATATTCTATCCAAAACAAGTAGAAAAGTTAAATTCGACTGTGCCGAATCTATGAATACCCTCCACAATGCATTTTTTTAAAGGGTAGTACATTTTTTAACGTAAAAAAAATTAATATTTTATTTTGAGTAAAAAACTCTTTTTTTTGTCATTTAAAAAAAAAAAAGAAAAATTACTAATTTTTTTTTTTGAGTGTAAAATTTTTTTCGAGTGTACTGTTTTTTTTACTATAAAAATATTTCTGAGTGAATGCACGTAAGTATGTACACAAAATATTGTAATTTTTGTAAAAAAAAAAATACATTTTTTTTTTGTATAAATTTTTTTTTGAGTGTCCCGAGTAAAAATTTTTATATGATGCAATATATATTGATATGTAATACAATATATAATTAAACGCAATTTGATCCGAAAAATGGTGGATGTTTTTGCATTAAAAAAGATCAATTTGTATAAAATATGATTTGATTTCATCCGAGTTTTGACCAGACATTGCCATATATTAGTGGATCTAATTAGATCTAATTGCATAAAAACATGTAAAATCCTGGTGTTTTTTGGTTTGGGTTGAGTTACACCACAGGTCAACGATACATTCACCAAACATATAATTTTCTTAAAAAAAAAATGTTCGGGTACGCTTCGAACCAGATAGGTGATATACATAACCCTAACAAGGAAATGTTTAGGAACATTTTAAAAAGTTTCTTACACTTTGCCTTAAAAACTTAGAAAATTGTTGGTTAAATGGAAACATATAGTGTTATATATGAAACAGAATTGGATATATATAATTTTATATTAAATTATACAGAAAAACAAATTTTGTATTGACCCTCATGTAATTTTATATAATTATATCAACCGTACACCTTTTAATCCGAATCATGATTCAATTATATATTACTACATATGACTGCATTAAAAAAATTTAGAAAATATCTCACGGATGTATAATCATATATAATTTATTATGTTTGTATCAAGTTATGTATTGTAATATATGTTTATTTTTACTCGGGGTAAAATTTTTTTTGAGTGTAAAAGTTTTTTTGAGTGTAAAATTTTTTTCGAGAGTAATTTTTAAGTTACCAATGCTTTTAAAACTAAACAAGTTTAAAAAGCATTGCTTTAAAATTTAACAAGTTTGAAAAGCATTGTTTAGTTACCACCAATGCTTTTAAAACTTGTTAAAACACGTGGCATTTTAGATGAAACTAATCTGAAATTCAGGGTTTCGCTTATAACTTTTGAACCACTGGACCGATTGAGCTGAAATTTAAAACCAAACAGACCCGGGGAACGGCAAAGATACATGCCAAGCTTCAGTAGTCTCATTATTGTCTTTCGAAAGTTATCGTGTTTTTTATATCGTAAATTCGTGAAACACCCTTGCCGAAATTTACTCTTTTGCTCATAACCACTGGACCGATTTGGCTGGATTGCAATACCAACCTGACCAGGTAAATGACAAACATATATGCTAAACTTTAGTAGCCTCTGTAAAGTCTTTCAAAAGTTAGCGTGTTTTCTACGGACAGACAGACAGACGGACGGACGGACGGACGGACGGACGGACGGACATCGCTAGATCGACTTAAAATCGATCGAGGATCATAAATATATATGAGGCATTCCACACCAAATGTCCAGCGATAAAAAACATGTGTACCGTAAACTTCTGAATAGGTGGTATGGATAGCCCTATATGGAACTTAGAAAATTGCGTTTTTGGTTTTTCAATTTTTCAAAAACTTGGCTTAGGAGGCGTGGTCAAATAGTGGAAAAATGGTCAAATTTGTGGCGAGTTGCCTTGATTAAATATTTATCACATTAAAACGGAATGCACCACAATCTCAAAAATTTACAGTCTTATATAGTTTTGTATGGGCTATCGATTAAAATTTTTTTTTGGAAAATTTTCAGAACCCGTTCTGAAATTTTCCATTTTTTAAAAAAGTCAATTTATCAAAAATCCGGCCACTTTTTTTTTTCTTTTTTATTTATTTTTTTAAAAGTTTAGATATTTGTCCATCCACACAAAAAAAATCAGAAACACGTTCATCTTTTTTTTCGAGAAAATCGCATTTGAACTTTAAATTTCATAACAATTTAGTAATTTGCTTGTATTTTCTTGTGTCAACAGAGCGTATGACGAATATTTATGCAATTAATATTACTCATTCGCAACTTTAAAATAAAGAAATACAAGCAAATAACAAAATTGTTATGAAATTTAAAGTTCAAATGCGATTTTCTCGAAAAAAAAGATGAACGTGTTTCTGATTTTTTTTGTGTGGATGGACAAACATCTACACTTTTAAAAAAATAAATAAAAAAGAAAAAAAAAAGTGGCCGGATTTTTGATAAATTAACTTTTTTAAAAAATGGAAAATTTCAGAACGGGTTCTGAAAATTTTCCAAAAAAAAAATTTTAATCGATAGCCCATACAAAACTATATAACAACGAACATTTTTGACATTGTGGTGCATTCCGTTTTAATGTGATAAATATTTAATCAAGGCAACTCGCCACAAATTTTACCATTTTTCCAATATTTGACCACGCCTCCTAAGCCCAGTTTTTGAAAAATTGAAAAACCAAAAACGCAATTTTCTTAGTTACATATAGGGCTATCCAAACAACCTATTCAGAAATTTACGGGACACATGTTTTTCTGTAGCGGGACATTTGGTGTGGAATGCCTCATATACTTTATGGGGTCCTAGACCAATATTTCGATGTGTTACAAACGGAATGACAAACTTATATATACCCTCTATCACTAGAGTGGAGGGTATAAAAAGTAATCATCTGTCTAAACGACAAAAAAATAACAACAAAATTTACCTTTTTCGTCGACATTAATATATTTTCCAACTACGCCTTGCACGTGCTACTTATGAAAAGAATGTAAAATGTCAAAGCAGACACAAATTTTGGACTGGCATACAGTGATGACATATTCTGTACATATTTGACATTTGAAATGTAAAAAATATTTTGGGCTTTGTGACAGAAAAAAAAAATTATGTGGTTTCATTTTTCGTGGCCTTGCCCATTTGTTTATCAAATGTGCATAAAACAAGTGAGAGTGGTATATTCTTTGGCGCCGAATCTTTTATACTCTCCAAAATGTAAAAACAATTTTTTGCACTTATTTTTGCACTCACTTACAAATGTACACCTCTTTGGTTTTTGAATGGGGTCCTCGACTTCAATTCGTTTTGCATGGAATAGCAAAGTAATATAACATTATTTTTTCTAAAAAAACTTTGCTTTGGCAAGTACACCCAAATCTTCCGCAAAACATTATCATGATTTAATGTTTTGGGCAAGAGTACAAAATTCCCAGGAATTTTTCCTAAAAGCATTTCTAATAAAAATTTTTATTCCAAAACGCAAAAAAAATTGTGAAAAAATGTCTGTAAAAAAAATTGTACAAAAAATGTTTTTTTAAAATCATCACATATTAGTGAAATTCTTTACTCCAAAACAAAGACACTTTAAAAGACGTTTCATACGGGAATTTAAAAGAACAAGCTGAAAATAATAACAAACGGCAATATTTTTTTAGATTATTAGTTAATGAGCTGTTTGGAGCTTGGATATGCTTTTGCTCCAAAAGGCAAAAAAATTAAAAAATTAAATTTTTTAATTTTCTTCTCTTACTTCTCTTGTTAAATAAAATAAATTTTTTTGTGTTTTAATTAGTTGTTCACACATTGTTTATTCTAATAAAATAAAATCCCGTGAAATAAATCTTTTATTTCCCGTTTCCCGGGAAATTGAAAAGTCCTGGAATTCCCAAACACTGGTCACAGGGCACAGTTATTTTAATTTCTTTTTTTTGAAATTCAGAAATACAAAACGTTGATCGTCGGGCGCCACGATTTGAATAAAATTTGTACCATATAAGTTTTAAGCCCAGTCCAGTAGAATAAAATTTTAAAAGTCGGAAGACAAACTTTTTTACTATAGAAAAAATGCGGCTCTAAAGGGGCATAAGACAATGCTGTATGCTCAGAAAGTTTGGTATTTTTTTGGCCCTTAAGGAGGTATGAAACTAAAAAAAAAACAGCCATAAGCAATATTAAAACATCTACAAAAAAATAATTTTTTTTTATTTGAAAGATTAACTTTCGTAGCATTTTTAAAAATTTTTAACATTAAATTTAGTCAAATAGAATTTCCAGGGCTGCCACTCAATTGTGTGATGCTTTTTGTAAAGGACAAAATCGGCTGTAGTTGCACAACAATAACTACCAAGCCTATTTTGACGTTTTTTTTTATTTGTAGATTATTAAATTCTCTAGTGCTTATCGTAGCCAAAGTGATATATTATAATTCTTTCACCAAAATGATATAAGTATACATTATTCCCTTCTTTTTGTATCCTATTTATTTTCATATTGATCATTTTACTAATTCCACATTTGTAGGGTATTTAGGTACATCATATGAATATGAAAGTTATGATAAATTATGTGCTGATACCATAATTTGCATAAACTTTCATAGAAAACAACAAAGTAGTATTTTATTTTTTTTACAATGGTTTGTAATTTATGTCTAA
This sequence comes from Pegoplata infirma, assembly GCA_963921195.1. Classification (NCBI taxonomy): domain Eukaryota; kingdom Metazoa; phylum Arthropoda; class Insecta; order Diptera; family Anthomyiidae; genus Pegoplata; species Pegoplata infirma. The sequence continues at coordinate 56,442,431 of OY992536.1, read as the reverse complement.
AGTTTTGTATGTGCAACGTTTTTTTTTTTTTATTTATTCTCAAAATAAGCTATCATTTATGTTTGAATAGTTATAAATAGCTTATGCAGAAAAAAAGTTAAAGATAATGGTTGAAAAAGTACCTTGAAAAAAGAAAAATTTAAAAGTGCTTTAAAGTAATATTTTAAATTGAATTATATATGGTTTAAATTAAGAAAAGTGTGAAAGAAAAATTTTATTTTTTTTTAAATTAAAAACATCCTGTTTCGTTTTTACTAGTTTCAAATAGTTGTTTATAAAATCATCAAAAAACTTTTAATGCCAAATTTATTCAGTTAGTAGCCGCCAAGCTTTGAACCCATTATCCTCTGTCTAATATTTGATATTAACTGCCTTGTGGCTATTAAGCAAGTTACAACTAAATCATGACTTTCTATTTGTGGTTGGTTGTCGCTGTTGTTTTTTGCACAGAAGAGTGGCAATTGTATTGTGCGAGAATAAACTCTATTTTTGGTAATCATTATTCTTCATCCTCGCCTCGAACAACTCCGATCTTTGTATTTATTTTGCAACAATCGAGAACCGTTAAACAAATTATCACCAAACTTGAACAATATACCAATTTAATCTGCATCAAAGGTTGTCTTAACTTTAATTCCAATCAGTGGTACTAAATTTTGTGAATTTTTCGTATGAACAGTTAAAAAAAAAAAAAAAAAATCAGTTCTGACTACTCAAAACACCTTACAACAGCACGAACGAAAACAATTTTTAATTGTATTTTTTTCAATGCATTTTTAAAAATCTTTAATCTTCTTTTTATAAACCATACGCTTGTTATTTTATTTCATACATTTAACGCTCTATATAAATTAAAATAATTTGTTAAAATAATTAAGGCATTTATGGTCTTAAATTACTTTGTATCCAATCAATATAATCAGCAACACGTGTATAAACTCCAGGCCAACCCTCAAGGCCACAGCGATTACCAAATGAGACAACACCCTCCAAATACCAACGTTTCATATAACCTTTACGCATTAATGGACCACCAGAATCGCCATCGCAACTATCTTTAGCGAACTCACCGCCAGCACATAATTGTGAAGGAATCAAACTAACTTTGCGGGTGATAAACTTTTGTGCACAACTGTCATGATCATTAACCGGTACAGCTAGCTGTTTTTTAACATTTGATTGGCGGGCTAAAATAAATTTAAAATAAATTTTATGAAATTATATTTGAAATATCTATAAATATTTTAAGAAATCTTTACCCAATAAAGTTCTTCCCCAACCGGCTACAATTAATAAAGCTCCAGTATTAATCTCCTGCTTTGTGGCTGGTAATGGTAGACATACGGGACGTATAAAATCGCTAAGTTCCACATCGCTGGCCAAACGTATTAGGGCAATATCATGATGACGATTATTGTTTTTGTCATCATATTGAGGATGTGGTATCACCTCTTCATAACCCACTTCTACAACTTTATTATTACAATCTACGCCAACACAATCAATTTCAGAATTTATATCATATTCACCCAAACGTATGCGTGTTCTAAAATTATAAACAAATTGCAAATTTTATAAATTTTTAACATGATAATGTTTTTAGGCTGGTGTCTAATTTTAAAAAAGTAGCAGCACGCCACTCCAGTTTGACTATATAAGCCAACGATTAACAAAAAAGAAAATAAGAATTACTACTTCTATTTTCTTTAAACCAAACAATTTAGTATTTTGGGTTTGTAGCTTGGATAATAATTCACGTCGTGGTGAATAAGAAAAATATTCACCAGCTGGTAAATAAAACGTGACATAATTATTTTTCATCAATTTTTTTTTCATTCATATTTTTTAATCATTATTTTTTTAATCAATATTTTTTTATCAATATTTTTTTCATCAATATTTTTTTTTTTCATCAATATTTTTTTTTCATTAATATTTTTTTTGTCAATATTTCTTTAATCAATATTTTTTTTATCAATATTTTTTTTTCATCAATATTTTTTTTGTCAATATTTTTTTTTTCACCAAAATTTTTTTTTTTTCATCAATATTTTTTTGTCAATATTTCTTTAATCAATATTTTTTTTTTCATCAATATTTTTTTTGTCAATATTTTTTTTTTTTCATCAGTATTGCATCAGTATTTTTTTTTCACCAATATTTTTTTTCCATCAATATCTTTCTTTCATATTTTTTTTTCATAATTTCTTTTTCATACATAAAAAAAGTTTTTTTTTTCACATATATGAGGCATTCCACACTAAATGTCCCGCTACGGAAAAATATGTGTCCTGTAATTTCTGAATAGGTTGTTTGGATAGCCCTATATTGAACTAAGAAAATTGCGTTTTTGGTTTTTCAAATTTTCAAAAACTGAGCTTAGGAGGCATGGACAAATATTGGAAAAATGGTCAAATTTGTGGCGAGTTGCCTTGATTAACCCATTTCGATCCTCTGTTCGATTTTTCGAACAGTAAAGAACACCTTTTTCAAAAAAAACATTTATGTATGAAAGAGTCTAAATTTCGGGTAAATATGGTTACGAATGCTAAGTCTCATCTTTTTGCAATTAAAAAAATATATCCCTGAAATGCAATGCAAATCAGCACAGAAATTGTTTCAAGCAAAACCGAAAATTTAGCATTTTTTGATTTTCGGCTTTTAATTTCTTTGATTAATTGAAAATTTTTTTAGATTTAATTTATTATTAAATTCCACTAATTTGAATTATTTAGAAACTATTTATTTTGAAAATAATGAAATAAATTAATAAAATAACAAATAAATCCAAATATCAAAATTGAAATTTTTTTTGACAAGATTTTTGAGATTAGCGGGTGCGAATTACCTTAAAAAAGTACCTTTATCCAAAAAAGAAAAATAAAATTGAATCGTGGTCCAAAATGAGTTAAATATTTATCACATTAAAACGGAATGTACTACAATCTCAAAAATTTACATTCTTATATAGTTTTGATTGAAATTTTTTTTTTTTGGGAAAATTTTCAGAACCCGTTTAGAAACTTTTTATTTTTTAAAAAAAGTCAATTTATCAAAAATCCGGCCACTTTTTTTTAAATTTTTTTTTAAAGTTTAGATGTTTGTCCATTCCCACAAAAAAATTCAGAAACGCGTTCTTCGCTTTTTTCGAAAAAATCGCATTTGAATTTAAAATTTCAATTTTGTAATTTGCTTGTATTTTCTTGTTTTAACGTTGTGAATGAGTATTATTAATTGCATACTCATACGCTCTGTTGAAACAAGAAAATACAAGCAAATTACTAAATTTAAAATTCAAATGCGATTTTTTCGAAAAAAAAAAACGAAAAATAGGTTCCTGAATATTTTTGTGTGGATAAACAAACATCTAAACTTTAAAAAATTAAAAAAAAGTGGCCTGTTTTTTGATAAATTGACCATTTTAAAAATGGAAAATTTCAGAACTTTTGAGATTGTGGTGCATTCCGTTTTAATGTGATAAATATTTAATCAAGGCAACTCGCCACAAATTTGACCATTTTTCCAATATTTTACCACGCCTCCTAAGCCCAGTTTTTGAAAAATTTTAAAAACCAAATACGCAATTTTCCGTATTTTCAGAAGTTTACGGTACACATATTTTTTTCGCTGGACATTTGGTGTGGAATGCCTCATATTTAATACATTTTTTTTTTGTGTTCATCAAAAATTTTGTTTTTTTTTAATCAATATTTTTTTCTTCCATATTTTTTACTTTAATATCACAGCTTGACAAAACTGACCACTATTTAAGAAAACAAGAGGTGTGACCAACGTTTCAATATATTTGAGACATGCTGATTCGAATGGCGTACTACATTTTTCGATGTATGGTAAAGTTCTCTTGCAAAATGTCGTTAAAGATTTGGTGATTTCGAGCCAGTTTTTCAACAAAAAAATTTGCAAAGTTAATGATTTTTAAATTGTATGTCATGAAAATAAAGATACGACTTGTAGCTATATTTTTTATGCCCATTTGGTTTAAAGCTTTTCATCTTAAGCCCTTAAATTCGCGAATTTATTAATTTTTTGAGGTTTTCGCGAAATTAACTGCCAAGTTGGTCTTTGATTAAAAACTTGCTTTTAGTGAATCAAAAAGGCATCCCTAACAATACGAATAGTGGACAAAAAACAGCTATGTTATATGGACCATCATGATGAAAATCGCGAAAAACCGTTATTTTTTGTGTTCCGCAGTGTATTTTTTTCTTCAATATTTTTTTCTCCAATTTTTTTTTCTTATCAATATTTTTGTTTTTTTCATTATAATTTTTGTTTAATATTTTTTTGTTTTTATCAAAAATTTTCTTATCGATAATTTTTTTTTTCATTATAACAATATTTTCAAATGAAAATTTTTTCATCAATATTTTTTTTTTTTTCATCAACATTTTTTTTCATATGTACGTTTTTTGCTTTCATACCTGTTTGTTCAATATTTATTTTTTTTTTTTTTGTTTTTATCAAGTAAATAATCTTATCTTATTTCGCGAGCTGATACCGGGAAAAAAAATCCAAAAAAAATGAAGTCTGTCTTTACCTCCCTACAACCGGTTGAAGTTCGCAATCGTAGTGTATTTTGTCAAAAAAATATATTTTTGTTTTGGCCGCAATTGGTGTCAAAATTTGCATAATGCAGAGTGCATTAATGGAACAATATTTGCATGATGAAATAAAATACACTTATTCAATTTTTGTTGCAAAAACTAGTAAAAAAATATTTTTTTTCCGACTTTTTTTAAATTTTTTTCAAGTGTCTTAAAATGGTACTAAAAGAACATGAACGATTTAAAGTACCATTTTGAACTTGATTGATTAACATGCCCCAGTCTGCACAGTTTCGAAGCGACAATTTTTTCGAAGTTTTTTCGAGGCTTTTCCGCAATAACGATCCGAAGTCGATATTATATACAGTCGATATTTTAACGTTTCCCGAACTCATATTTTTATTGAAAAACTAATCGATTTCGAAATGATTTCCAATCTACATTTTAGGAATTCTCGTATTTGTTGTTCCATAAAAAAATATTTATTTTCAACCCAGTCTGCACAGTTTCGAGGCGACAATTTTTTCGAAGTTTTTTCGAAGTTTTTTCGAAGCTTTTCCGCAAAAATGATTCGAAGTCGATATTATATACAGTCGATATTTTAACGTTTCTCGAACTCATATTTTTATTGAAAAATAAATCGATTTCGAAGTGATTTCCAATCTACATTTTAGGAATTATCGTATTTGTTGTTGCATCGAAAAAAATCCTCCTTTTGATAAAACATCCAGTTTTAATTTTATTTAGTTTAACAAAAAGTCCACAAATTTTAATTGTTATTATAAAAAAATTAAATCTAACATCAGAACAATAAAAAAAAAATAAAAAATAAATCCGCGACCGGGGTTTGAACCAAGGCCATAAAACTACTAATCATAAGCTGCAGAACCTGCTAACCAACTAGGCCATACACAACTTAAAATTTGTTTGTACTAAAATATATTTTGAAATAAAAATATTTTAAAATTTTGAGGTGTGTCAAAACAAAATAAAATGAATATAAAAACAGGGTAATTCAAATAATAATAAAAATTTAAGGGCAATTCAAATAATAATAAAAATTCAAATTTTAGTAAAAGTAAATTTAAAAAAGTACTTTTATGATCAAACTTTGGCTGAAGGAGTAAGGCGTTCAACCAGTAAACTGGGAGTTCTGAGTTCAAATCTCAAGTGAGGCAGATAAAAATAATAATTAGTAAAAATTACATTTAAAGAATAACGTGGTTATTCATAAAACTTGAAATATATTTAAAGTAGGTTTATTTGACAGATATTGCAGGAACAATTGTCAAATAAACCTACAATAAGTCTGTTATAAGTATTATGAATAGGAGCCTAAATAAATTAAATTAGTAAAAATTAGTTAATTGTAAGAAATAAAATATTTTTTTTTATAATTCTTACCGTTTTTAAAACAATTAACTAAATTATTAAAAAACAAATGTATCGAATTCATGAAATTTTCGATTAAAAATCGAATCGGATCCTGTACCAAAACTCGATTCTATATCACCTTGCATGCCACATAGGAAAACACGCTTTATACCGACATTATATCGAACTCGATATCGATGAAATTCTTAGAGAAAACGATTCTTTTTCGAATCGATATCGACTCATTTTGCATACTGGGAATATAACATCGAGTTTTAGTTTTATTAAATTTTACAAAAATTCCACAAATTTTACTTTTATTATTAAAAAAAAAATAATATCTAACACTAGAACAATAAAAAAAAAAATAATAAAAAATCCGCGACCGGGGTTTGAACCAAGGCCAAAAATCTACAAATCATAAGCTGCCGAACCTGCTAACCAACTAGGCCATTCACAACTTGAAATTTGTTGGTACTAATATATATTTTGAAATAAAAATATTTTCAAATTGGGAGAAGTATGTCAAAACAAAATAAAATGAATATAAAAACAGGGTAATTCAAATAATAATACAAATTATAATTTAAGGGCAATTCAAATAATAATAAAAAATTCAAATTTTAGTAAAAGTAATTTTAAAAAACTACTTTTATTATCAAACTTTGGCTGAAGGAGTAAGGCGTTCAACCAGTAAACTGGAAGTTCTGAGTTTAAATCTCAAGTGAGGCAGATAAAAATAGTAATTAGTAAAAATTAAATTTAGAGAATAAATAAATTAAATTAGTAAAAATTAGTTAATTGTAAGTAAGTAGTAGTAAGTAAAAAAATATTTTTTTTTAATTCTTACCGTTTTTAAAACAATTAACTAAATTATTAAAAAATAAATGTATCGAAATTCATGAAATTTTTCGATTAAGAATCGAATCTAATCCTGTACCAATACTCGATTCTATATCACCTTGCATGCCACATAGGAAAACACGCTTTATATCGACATTATATCGAACTCGATATCGATGAAATTCTTAGAGAAAACGATTCTTTTTCGAATCGATATCGACTCATTTTGCATACTGGGGCGGGTCAATATGAAAATTTAAAGTTCAATATTGCCAAAAACTTTGATTTTTTTTTCTTAAAATGCTCTGGTAGACCAATATTATTCCCTGAAAACTTTTTTAGTACTTTTCCCTTAATGTACTAAAGAATCAGCAAATTTTACCACCAATAGCGGTCGAAACAAAACATATTTATTTTTGACAAAACACACTACGATTGCGAACTTAAACCGGTTGTAGGAATGCAAAGACAGACTTCAACTTTTTTTGGATTATTTTTCCTATTAGAAACCTTTACGGATCAATAATACACTAAGAAAAACCTTGTACACACAAAAAATGATCAACAAAATTCAAATAAGTCAATCAATGTATTGATTAAAATTTTTGTTATTTTTCTTTAACTGTCGAATTACAAATTTTCAACATTCCATATTTTTTTCGCTTTAATTTATTTGAATAGATTTATTCAAAAATATATAAAATAATCGTGTTTTACGTTTTTTATTGTTGCTAACATATTGGAAAGCAAAATATATGATTTTTTTGATAATTTTGTCATAAGCTTACAATTCGTTTGTTAAATCAATCATTATTTTGATTGACTATAAATAAAAAATTGATCAAAACCGGAAAAATGTTTGATTAAAAAAACTTTTCAATCAATCAACTACAATTTGATGATTGGTGTAACAATTTTTTTAATTTGAAGAATTTCAATCAAAAATTGATTGAATGCGCGTTTTTGTTGATTGAAATTCGTTTCAAATTTTTTCTGTGTACAGTGAAAAGAAAAGTTTGATATTTTTTTGCTACCTCCTATTTGAAGAGAATCCCTAGTAATTTTACACGCTTATTAACAATAATTATGTAATTTTACAAGGCTTTTTACCAATAAAATTGTAAATTTACAAATTTTTTGACGCGATAAAACTTACAAGGAGGTTTCAAGTTTTTACTAGATTTTTTGCAACCTCCTATTTTACGAGAATTCCTAGTAAACATTACGAGCTTTTCCGTAATTTTACAAGATTTTTACCAATAAAATTGTAAATTTACAACTTTTTTGGCGCAATAAAACTAACAAGGAAATTTCGTGAATTTATTTTTGTAAAAAAAATGTTTCAAATTTGTAAAATTACAAAAAAAAATTGTAAAATTGCAAAAAAAAAAATTAAATTTCGATCAAAAATTTTTTGTTAAAAAACAATAAAAACTGTCAAATATTGGTAAAATGGGATTAAGAGACTTTTTCTAGTAATTTGACAAGGTTTTTTTTTTTTTGTGTGTAATATACTTTCTTGAGTTCAAAAGGGGCTGTAGGCAAAAGCGCCCAAAAAAAATTTCTAAAAAATGAAAACAAAAATTCGCCCAAAAATTTTTCACATAAATTTGGGTCATATTTCATATGAAAAGTTAACCAACATTTTTGGGCAGATTTTCATAGATTTTGGGCAAAATTTCGAAATTAAAAATTGGGTGATTTTTCATAACGAAAAATTACCCAAAAATTATATATGAAAAATTGCCCAATTTTATTTTGGTTTTATTTTTTGTCAAAATCTTGAAATGTTAAAACTGAAATATGTATGTCACAATAAATCAGTATATTATTATTTTTAGAAACAGTAAACGTATACCCTCCAACTACAGTATGGGGGTATACTCACTTTGTCATTCTGTTTGTAACGCATCGAAATATCGGTCGGGGACCCCATAAAGTATATATATTATTGATCTATAATCGATTCTAAGACTTTTCTAGATTGTCCGTCCGTCCGTCTGTATAAGACACGATGCAGTCCAAAATAAAAGAGAAAGACTCGTTAAGTTTGGCAGGAATATGCCTTTTGGTCCTAGGCAGTTTAAGTTCGTAAATGGGCAAAATCGGACGAGGGGAAAAAGTTCCCCCTTGAAGAACTTAACTAACCTCTGAAAAACGACATATTTTCACTGTTTTTTTTTTGTATTTTTGTTAAGCAAATGAAACAATTTGATGTCAGAAAAAGTTCAAGGTCCTGCACTTGGACTTAGGAAATAAAAAAAAAAAACTTTGCCCGGCCCCCCCTTTTGTGGGCGTGGATTTTAAAAATGTTTTTAAATAATGATAAAATTGTATTACTTAAGCTCAAAAAGCAAATAAATGAATTTTAAAACATTAACCGCATGGGTTTATGGGTTCCCCAATGACCCAATGAAAAATTTTTTTTAATTTTTCTTTTATATGTTGGAGGGTATTATAGATTCGGCACAGCCGAATTTAACACTCTCACTTGTTTGTTATAAACTATATATTTAACTAACCAAGAAAAAGCTAAAGCAAAACCGTTCTGTTGTTGCTAACTTGCAAAGGCTCTGGTGGGAATCGAACCCAAAACCCCTGCTCTTACATGCAGATTACCACGCTATATACACTAAGAAAATTATGTCATTAACTGTTTGTAGGTTATTTTTAAAAGTAATCAGTAAAGTAATTTTAAAAGAAAAATCACTTATTTTATAAAGGATTTAATTTTTTTACTGTTTCTGTAGTTTAAAAAAAATAATTTACTGTATTAAAAACGAATTATCTGTTACAATTAATTTCGGCAGTAAAATATTTCTTCTATAGTTTTACTGTTTTTCAATACAAAATAACTGAATATTCACTAGTTTTTTAATGTTTTGGTTAGTCATTAAATTAACATTTAAAATTGACTGTAATGTGTTTTTATTTTAAATGAAAAAACAGTGGAATGGTTTTTAAATAAAATTTCATTTGTTTTAAGTGAATATTCACTGGAATTTACCTACATAATTCTTTGAGTGTATTAATCTATTGCAGCGCAGTAGAAAATCAAAAGTAATAATTTTAAAAACAGCATGCAACTCCGATGAAAGCTCCGCAGGTGAACAATTTTACCAACAAATTTTAACAAAAAATCGCGCGATTTTTTGTTAAAATTTGTTGGTAAAATTTTTCACCTGCGGAGCTTTGATTGGAGCTAATTCCATTTTTTTTTATTTGGTTAAAATTTAAGTTTCACACTAAAACTTTTACATCAATTACTTTTGCATTTTACGGGCTCAAAACAACGATCTATAAAAATAAATAAAAATAAATAATAACCACGTAACCAATGGTCTTATCTTAAAAGTTTTTGTATTTGTCTTAAAGTTCTTCTGCGTAGCCGGCCTTAGGCCGGGCTTAGGGATTACAAACTCCATATCTTAGACTCACCCTCTTCGCAAAAGAAAGCTTTTCTGTGTAGTCATTTTTCATATTTTTTGGGCGATTTGGCATTTGGGCGATTTTTCATAAAATTTTTTGGGCGATTTTGCCTACAGCCTTCAGAGGGGTTAACAACACCCAGCAAAAAAAAATCGAAGTAGTTCAAAACGAAGTAGACTTAAACTACATAAAAAGTAGCAATTAGTGAATATTTTTTGTTGCAAAAAAAGTAGTTTAAAATAACATCCAAATATGTCAATAAGAAGGAAAATAATATGGATTCCACTACTTTAAAACACTATAGTCGGAATGAGTTTTTTTTTAATATTTTTCAAACGTAATGAAAAGGACATATTAATTTAAATTTATTTAATAGAGTTTTACCCCCCTATTCTAGAAAAAATTATCATTATAACAATTTGTTATAGAATTTTGTATTTTGATTTCTCGCGATATTAATAATTTTTATTGATTCAAAAAATGTGTTAATACATAAATACAATTTGGCAAAGCCTTTGTCATTAAAAATGTTTTGCAAAATTAGCTAATTGTGAAGATACTTACATAGAAAATTTGCCTTGTTATAGTTTTGTCATTTATTATAGATGACAATTTTCTTAGAATAGGGGGGTTAGTCTAAACTATAGTTTTATATATAATTGAAAGGCAAAAAGTTAATATTTAATAGGTTACAATTCCAGGAATAAAAACATTTTTTATTTTTAATTTGTTTAATTTTAAATTTGGTGTTAACTGATTTTGTTTTTATACCTTTTAACTACAGTATAGGGGGTACACTCACTTTGTCATTCCCCATAAAGAGAATCGTCGCCTAAAATGCAAAACAAAGTGACAATACTTTTTTCAAAATCAAGTTATTGATAGTGATGCATTGTCCCCCTATAAAATTATCAAAATGTGATTTGCTAGTTGTGATACAATTCATTATCTGAAACCATTTCCAAAAATTCAGACCTATCCGATAAAAAATGACGGACTTATGAACAAAATTAAAAATGTTTCACAACGCTTTTCGCTGCTACTTTAAAAAAGCAAAATGTGTTGGATTTTTGGTGACGATATATTATATTGATCAGTGATCGATTCTGAGAAGTTCTATGAACATCCCTCCGTCTGTCTGTATGTAACACGATGTAGTCCAAAATAAAACAGCTATCTACCTGACGTTTGGTACAAATATTTTTTATAGTCCTAGGTAGGTTAAAATCGGACCGGAGGGGAAAAGTTTCACATTGGAGAAGCGAACCAACCTCTAAAACGCAACCTCTAAAACGCAACCTCTAAAACGCAATCATTGTTTTTTGTCAAGCAAATGAAACAATTTTATGTCGGATGAAGTATAAAGTCCTGCACTTGGACCCAATTTTTTGAGGTACGAACACTTTTGTGGGCGTAAATATGTATAATAGGGTTATAACTTTTTTATGTCAAAAAAAAGCTCATCCAAACACGCGATGGGCAATGTTGTACAGATAATAAAAATCATTTCTTTAGTTCATTTTGGTGAAAAAAGGTTCACGCAACAAATGCAATTTCTAAAACTTCCCCAGGAATATTTTTTTTTTAACTTTTATATTATACCCTCAAATGATAATTATTAAAAAAATACACTACTGAACATTTTGAAAAAATATTGATGCGACTGGGCCGCGACCTTACACAGTTAATTGCAATTATTCTACTCATCACAAATCTGGTCTCCAAACTTTTCCATCACATCAAGTTTTTGGGAAAATTGATGTCAAAATTAAAAAAAAATATTGCCGTTTTGTTAATTTTTGCCAAATCATAGCGGATGAACCCGACATGATAGCGACTTAAAAAAAAGTCGAGGCTAAAGCTTAAACATTGCCCTTAAGGATTCTGAATTCTTTTGGTCAGTCGCCTTAACTCCTACACTCATAGAAATATCTTAATAGAAAAATTTGTAAACCCATTGTAGATCAAGTTTTACAGAATATTGCCGCATTCAACAAAAATTAATGTTGATATCGTTGAATAATCATTAAAGTTGAATCAACTATTTACAACGATTATACAGAATTCAATAGATAAAACCAAAAATGAAAAAACAACCCTGTTCGTTCATTTTTGTATTATCAAGTTGGTAGCAATGTGAAATTTTTTTGTGTCTTATTAAATTTTTTTATGTGTTTGTTTCTTATAAAAGTATTTAATATTATAAAAACAAATAAAAATAGGATCTGATGATCAGATTCTGATCTGTAAATATTTGGTAAGTAAAAAAATACATTGATTACTTTATGTATTCATACTATATTATAATTTTTTTTGTTTTTTTTTTAAGGTTTTTGATTTGGTGTCATTAGAAAACTGGAGAATGGCTTACGAGTGCATAATACCAAATTCGCTTTAATTTTTTTAAACATGTTTAAGCACTTAAACATGTTTATGTACCTCAACAAGTTTAAATTTAAACATGTTTAAATGGTTAAACATGTTTAAAAAAATGAATGCGAATTTGATATAACATAAATAAACGAAGAGTGTGTGAAAATCTCGTGTTTAAATATTGAAGCTTTAAAAGCCGGTGATAATTCTAAAAAATATTGTGATTTATAATAGTTAATAAAAGAATATTTACAAATAACAACAAGCTTTTTTTTTAATAATAAAATTTCTTATATCAACAAAAATATGAGTTGAGTTTACAACAAATACGAGTTGATTTACAAAAAAACGAGTTGATCAACTTTTACAAAAACTGACAACAATTTTTATTGAAATCAACATAAATATTTGTAGGGTCAAAATCAACAATGATTTCTGTTGAATTTACAACGATTTTCTTTGGGAATACAATGATTTTTGGTTGAGTGTAGGGCACCAATCGTCTCTTAATGATGTCTTGTTCCCAAAAAAACGATTTTTGCCGCTACAAATCATATGAAAAAAAATCCTTATTCGAATGGAACGCCACCTTATAGTATAAGGCTTATAAACATAATTACAATTATTCTCCTGGTCACAAATCCGGTCTCCATACTTTTTAAGGGTAAAGCTCAAACATTGCTCTTAAACACGTACAACTCATTTCATCAGTCGCTTCAACCTTCGGAGCAATTATCTTTTAATAAAGTGTTTTCCCCCAAAAAATTTTTTTGATGGTACAGCATTGAAATACAATTGGTGCCCAAAAAGTTAAGGCGACTGACCAAATGAGTTCTGCATCTTAAAGAGGAAAGTTTTAGCTTAACTCTTTTCGGGGCACTACATGAAATTGTTAAAAACCAATTAAAATTTTTATTTTATATTATTAATTATGGTAATTTAATGAAAAAAATTTATTCAAAAAAATTTTGTCCTTCAAGGATTCTGCGAAAGGATGTATTATGATAATCATACCATCACGCATAAATGGTTTGTTTTATTTAAGTATCACACAGTTTTGTGGACGACAATTAATAAATTTTGGGAAACACTTTTGACACTTCACTGATGCACTTTTTTTGCCAATAAAAAACATCTCTTAATATTTCTTTTTCTCACTTGATATAATTTTTTTTAAATAATATTAGCTCGAAATTACATATTTAATCGATATTTATATATAAAACTAGTGCGTACAAAATTTATAAAAAATAATAAATAAGTGGTATGGTTTTTATACCACCGTCCCGGAAAGAGTTAACCCTCGACTTAGTTTGAAGTCACCATCACATCGGGTATATCCGCTTTGAGTTTCCAAAAATTACCAAAACGGCGATTTTTTTGAACTTTGAACACAATTTTCTCAAAAACCAGAAGTGTGGAGATCGGATTTTTGACCAGCAGAACTAATGTAATCAAGTGTATAAGGTCGCGTCCCAGTTGCATTTTCGATGTTTAGTAATGTTATTAGAACATTGGCATCGTCAGAATCGCTTACTAAATCTACTTCCTAATGAATTCTAAAAATACACTTTTTAGGTAGTGCAAAAATGCTCTTAAATAGTGATCTTAAAGATGTAATTAAACTTTACATAAAAAAACTTAAACTACCCGAGTAAAAATAAACATATACAACAATATATAACTAGATACAAACATAATAAATCATATATGATTATACATCCCGTGAGGCATTTTCTAATTTTTTTTAAATGCAGTCATATGTTGTAATATATAATTTAATCATGATTCGGATTAAAAGATATACGGTTGATATAAATATATGAAATAATATTAGGGCCAATACAAAATTTGTTTTTCTGTACAATTTAATATAAAATTATATATAGCTTATTCTGTTCCATATATAAATGTTTCCAATTAAATGTTTCCAATTATCCCAAAAATGTTCTAAGTTTTTTAAGCAAAGTATAAGAAACTTTTAAAATGTTCCTAGACATTTCCTTGTTAGTGTAATGTATATCACCTATCTGGTTCGAAGCGTACCCAAACATTTTTTTGTTTTAGAAAATTATATGTTTGGTGAATGTATCGTTGACCTGTGGTGTAACTCACCCAAACCAAAACACACCAAGATTTTTTATGTTTTTATGCAATTAGATCTAATTGGATCCAATGAAATATGGCAATGTCTGGTCAAAACTCGGATGAAATCGAATCATATTTTATACAAGTTGATCTTTTTTAATGCAAAAACATCCACCAATATTCGGATTAAATTGCGAATAAATATATGTTGTGTTATATATCATTATGTATTGCATCATATACAAATTTTTACTCGGGTATGACAACAGTATGAGTAATACTTTATATGTACTTAAAAAAATGTAAAAAAAACTACTTATTTTGCGCGACACCGCTATGTCAAATTCACTAGAGTTTCAGCAAAGTTAGAACTACTTTAGCAGCAGTTGAACTACTTTTTATTAACATTTTAGTATGTTCTTTTTTTGCTGGCCATTGTCACGAAACAACAAAAAAAAAACAAAAAAAAAACTTACAAAGGTCCAACAACTTTTTCGATTTCACCTTTAACACAATGGGCAGCTGTTAAAACATAACGTTGATTTATCAAACTACCACCGCAATTTAAAACACCTTGACCACTCTCTATAAAAAAAAATTAAAACAAAATCATGAAATCTTTTATAAAACCAAAAACAACAAAAAATATAAACTTACTATCTCTATATTCCAACAGTACCATCCATGGATATTGATCTAAAGCTGTATCATTACCATTATAGATTTTGCCATCCAAAGGGTCTGGACCACAACGTGGTGGTTCTGGCAATACGTTGGCCATACCATTACTAGGTGATGCATCTCTGATCACAGAACTTGCTGTTGTTTGCTGTACTACAGTGGGTGTTTGACTTTGAGTAAAACTTTTATCAGCCGTACAACAGACGTGCGGTGGATTGCCATAGCCATCTTGGCATTGTGATTCACGTAGAAATTGTAATTCTTGTGGTGCTAAGTTGATTTTTTGTAGTACAGATAACAAACTATTGCACTGATAGATGGAAACACACAAGCCAGACTTGTGGTTAGGATTTTCACAGCCATCTGTAGAAAAGAAAATTAATTAAAATCTCTTTTTCTTTTAGTTGAAAGGTAGTTTTTAAATGTTAATATGAGAACTTTCAAGTATTTTCATTTAAAGACAAGAAGTGCAAATGTTGTAATTTAGTTAAGCAAGTGATAGTGCAGTAGACAAGTATATTTTTGTATGGAAAAACGGGTTTCAGCCGATTTTGAATATCAGGAAAAAATTTTAATCTCCTACATTAAAAAAAAGCCTTGTAAAATAACAAGAAAAACTTGTAATTTTTTTTGTTTGCTACCTCCTATTTGAAAAAATTCCTAGTAATTTTACAAGATTTTTACCAATAATCTTGTAATTTTACAAGGTTTTTACCAATAAAATTGTAAATTTACAAATTTTTTGACACAATAAAATTTACAAGGTTTCGTAATTTTACTAAATTTTTTGCTACCTCTTATTTTACGAGAATTCCTAGTTATTTTACAAGCTTTTTACCAATAATTTTGTAATTTTACAAGCTTTTTACCAATAAAATTGTTAATTTACAGTTTTTGTGCGTAATTGAAATTACAAGCAATTCTCGTGAATTTACTAGATTTTCTGTAATATTTTCTTGAAAATTTGTAAAATTACAAAAAAAAAATTAAATTTTGGATTTGTTAAACAACAAGGAAAACTGTTAAATATTGGTAAAATGGGATTACGAGACTTTTCCTAGTAATTTGACAGAGTTTTTTTTTTTTTTGTGTAGTCCTAAAAGAAATGAGGACAATCGGATAAAATTGTTGGGATTTTCGAAAATTAAAAAAAAAATATATGTGTTGATGCGCTGAACACAAATATCAAAAAAAAAAAAAAAATCAATCGAATGGTTATTGAGATATCGGGTTTACCAACGTGTAAGATATTTTTTTAAAAAAATTAAAAAACTTATTTGTCTAGACCTTTTCATACAGCTTGATACAGTTTTTTCATTTAAACTTTATTTGAGCTAAATCCGATAACACTGTGTGACGGTGAAAAAGTAACCTGGGTTTTGACCATCAATTTTACATAATTCGGCCATGCTGATTCTAATGGTACAAGCCATTTTGAAATCTAAGGTACAGTTTTTTCGCAAAACATCTTCAAAGATTTTCACTTTCCCGTGAAGTTTTTTGAATAAAAAATATTTTGTATGCAAAAAAGTCGCTCTTTTATAGTTGAATTTAAAGGATTATATCTGCAACTACATTTTAAACACAAATTCCACTACTAAAAGTTTAAAACTTTAATAGTGTTTCGCGTTTTATCCCATTTTTTCTAATTTTTTTGCATTTTCGCGATTTTAAATGCTTAAATAAATACCGACCCAAACAACCGTTTCAGCTTAGTATACTTGCAGCAAAGTAAATATATTCCCATTAAAATATTTTTCATTTATCAACCGCATAGCACTAAAATTGCGCGATTTGTCAGAATTTCTCTATGACAGCATCACTTTCCAACAGGACCACAAGGTCCAGATTTTGATATATTGTGTAAAAACCACAAAAAAGAATTTGTGCCAAATTTCAAACAAAAATGTTTTCATCTTAAAAAGTTATAAGAAAAAAACATTTATTTCGCCCTACTAAATTATATTTAACAAGTGTTTTTTTTTTATTAGTAGTATTTAGTAAAATGTTTTCCTTTTTTTTTTGTAATTAGAACTTAATAATTTAATTTAGTAAGGTGAAATAAATGTTTTTCTATAATAACTTTTGAAGATGAAAACATTTTTGTTTGAAATTTGACACAATTACTTTTTTGAGGATTTAACACAATATGTCACAAGCTGGACCTTGTGGTCATCTTGGAAAGTGATGCTGTCATAGAGAAATTTTGACTAATCGCTCATTTTTCGAGTGATGCGCTTGATAGTTGAAACGTATTCTCATAGAAATATATCCCATTTGGTGCACCTATACTTATCTGAAGCGTTTGTTTAGGTCGGTATTTACTTAAGCATTTAAAATCGCGAAAATGCTAAAAAATTAGAAAAATGGGATAAAACGCGAAATACCACTTGAGTTTCAAACATTTTATAGCGGATATGGTACTTAAAATGTAGCTACAGTTATAGTCCTTCAATTCTAATTACAAAAGAGCGACTTTTTTGCATTCAAAAACTTTTTTATTTCACAAAGTTCACGGGGACGTGAAAATCTTTGAAGACATTTCGCGAAAAAACTGTACCTTAGATTTCAAAATGGTTTGCAACATTGGATTCAGCATGCCCGAAATATATAAAATTGATGGTCAAATCTCAGGTTACTGTTAACTTCCAAGAATTTGTCACGCTGTGTAATTTTAACTCGTGGTGCCCTTCGATGAAAGTTTTGGATTTTTTACTAAAAGATTTAATTTTTGAAAAAATATCTTGCGAGAAATAATTTTTTATTAATTTTGGTATATCAGTCGAGCTGTTTTGGAAATATTTTCAATTAAAATTTGTCAAAAAATTTCTATAAATGGCTATTTACTACGTTCATGAAATATATAAAAAAAAAATCTCAAAAATGTTTCATACTATTTATTTCATTATGATTAAGACAAACTTTGATTTAAACTTAATTTGAGCCAAATCAGAACCTTGGCGCCCTTCGATCAAAGTTTAAAACTTTTAGAGAAAATTTTCTAAAAAACCAAAATCTTATCGATGGGCGTCATGAACGGTCGGATTTTTCTAAAATTAATTTTTAATGAAAGTTTGTCTCAAGCTCTATAAAAGGGTCAAGGAAAATAAATTTTGAGATTTTTTTTACAAAAATATCTTGAAAAAAACACAATTTTTTGCAAAATTTAAAATAGTGATATCGACGGCTCCATTCTAAAACATGCTAATTGTAAGTCAAAAAAGTTAGTTTTGAGATAAACGCCTTAAAAGTTTATGGACGATATCTCGGGAACGATATGAGATTGAACCTTGGGACTTTTTTGTTTATATCATAATTGTAATAGATTTTTTTAGTTTTTTGAACTTTATAAATTTGTAGTAGATCATAGTTAAAAGTGACTTAGAATACTTTAGAAAAAATTTTAGAAAAAATTTTCAGTGGCATTTTTTTTTTAGGGTTATTGAAGGGGTCAGTAGGGGAAATTTTATCAATATTTAAATACGTTTTTAATATATACGTCCATACGTTGGTGAATATACCTTGGGCGTTTTTTTGGACATTGAGGGGGCTTTTAATAATGTAGAATCCATTGCAATTAGGAACGCTTTACAGAAAACTGGTGTCGATAATCCAGTTGTCGATTGGTTAATAGAAATGTTGATAAATAGGCACATTTGCTCAGAAATGGGCAGCACGAAGTTACATGCTGTAGCAACTAGGGGCACACCTCAGGGGGGTGTCATTTCACCTTTGTTGTGGTTACTGGTAGTGAATGAGATTCTCGATTCACTTAATGCAAAGGGTGTAACCGTTGTTGCTTATGCAAAAACTACTATCTTGTAGTTTTATCGTCAGGTAAATACCTGGACACAATATCGGATATCTTGGACGATTCGTTGAAAACTTTGTCTTCATGGGCTAGGAGTTGTGGTTTGAATGTGAACGCAACAAAAACTGAGTTGGTTCTCTTTACAAGAAAACAGAAAATAGAAAATTTTAATACTCCGAAAATCGATGGAACGGCGCTGGTTTTATCACCGTCAGCAAAATTCTTGGGGGTCAGACTGGACTCTAAGCTAAATTGGAATGAAAATCTTAAGGAAAGAACAAGGAAAGCGTATGCGGCGCTTTACTCATGCCGAAAACTTATAGTTGGGAAATGGGGTTTGAAACCTAAACTTTTTCACTGGTTGTACACTGCTGTTGTTCGACCTGTGTCAACATATGGTTGTCATGTTTGGTGGCCAGTGGTTCAAATAGGGGTACATGCGAACAGATGTACTAAAGTAAATAGAGCAGCTTTATTGAGTTTGACAGGTGCAATGGGTTCAACCTCTACAGCATCCCTAGAGATTCTTTTAGGTATTACGCCATTGGATCTCCATGTTATGAAGACGGCGGCCATAACGATCACTAGATTGCATCAACTTGGGTGTTTACGAAATCGAACAGTTCGGCATACTGAGATTCTGGGTGGTCTGGTTTCTAATCTTAACACGGACTATAAGATTCCGGTTAACATAGTCGAAGGAAAAATAGACGTATTGTTTCCATCGCTTGATGACTGGATGATGGATAATGTTGATTTCTCTCAGACAAACGTTTTTACGGATGGTTCAAAAACCGAGACAGGCACAGGA
Source organism: Pegoplata infirma (assembly GCA_963921195.1). Lineage (NCBI taxonomy): Eukaryota > Metazoa > Arthropoda > Insecta > Diptera > Anthomyiidae > Pegoplata > Pegoplata infirma. Next base: position 56,422,456 of record OY992536.1, on the reverse strand, counting down.
AGTGGTGTGCACTGCTCTGAATTAAGTATTGATGAATCTTTTCGCTTGCAGAATGATTGCAGCATTTTTCAGGCGGAGATCTTTGCGATCGCCAAGGCAGCGATGAGGCCATAATAAACTCGCGAAACACATGGTAAGAATCGGGGTTATGTCAGACGATACTTGCAGATGGTGCAATGAATCTGTCGAGGACAGCTTCAATTTCTTATGTGAATGCCCTGCATTAGCATTTAGAAGATTTAAATGTTTAGGTTCTTATGTCTTTCAGGATATTCAGGAACTTCGAGGTATAAACCCTTGGCTACTCATGTCATGCATACAAGCGTCAAAGTGGGAAACGTAAAAATGCGTTTTCTTGGGTAAGAACAAAATTGAATGGAGAGAAGGAAGGAAACAATAGTAGGAATCATAATGGGCCAAAATTGGCCTCTATGGATGTCATTCCAAACAAAATTTTTATTTTTTTTTTTTTGGGATTGGCGTCATCCTCATTAACCTAAACTAACCTACGTCCACAAAAGGAGGCGAACCAGTTTTTCTAATCCCCTGGGTCCAAGTGCAGTACTTCGAACTTAATTAAACATAAAAATGTTTAATTTGTTTAATAAAAGTATTTTAAAAATTTGTTAGAGTAATTTTTAGCTCAAGGCTCAAAAATATTTCTTTAAAAAAGTTATTCATCTCATAGTATTACTATACAGATTGGTTTAACCCTCACTAAGGGATCACCAGAAGATTCTAGAGAATCATTGTTGGTCAATAAAACATCATACCATAATATTTCATTTATTTCACAAGTTAAATGAGAAATACAATTACGTCCAAAATCAGTTTCACAACGAAAATCACTCGCTTTAAGAAATATTGTATACACTAATCTACTACCGGTGCATAATAATATATTAGTTGTTGTTATTTTTACAATAACAACAGTACCTAACCAAACAATAGTATAAAAAACCCTGCACAAAAAATTGAGATTTTTGGAGGTTGGTTAAGTTCTTTAAGGGGAAAATTTATTTCACCGTTTCTGTATTTTTCCATTTTCTAACATAAACAGCAGCACATATTAGTGACAAACTTTAGAAGCGTGGCGTTCTTATCTTAGAATCGGTATTTCGATGCGTTACACACGGTATCGATGAGTTACACACGGTAAGTTCTGTGGTTGGAAGGTAAAAAATTCATAAAATTGTATTTTTTTTTTAAGAAAAAGCCGGTTAATTCTATCTTATAATGTTAAATGTAAATCAATAATTCCGTTCAATTTGTTTAAGACAAATTCCAGCATTTTTCTTGGTTGAGAACTCATCATCTATAAAAAAATCGAGCACTTTTTGCAAAAATCGGGTTTAAATTGCAAAAAATAAAAAAAAATCATTCTTCAAAATTCAAATATATGGACTCAATAGATTTTGAACTAATGATTCCAAATTTGCTTTCAAATTTTTTGTTGCATACACTGTTTTCAATATATTTGCGTTTGCAGATTTCGCTATTTTAGTACTTTCTGTTGTTCCACTGTAACGTTTTCTAAAGTCGGTAACAACAAACTTTATAGTAAACGGACCTCCAGAAACCGAAACAGCCATCAAAACTTTTCTAGCAGTATCAATTTTCCAGATATTCGCGTTTAAATATTACAAAAAAACGCGAATTTTGCGGTTTTTAAGACGGAACTGCAACGTTTTTGTAAGTAAAAGCCACAAAATGGGACATGATTTTACGTAAAATGTACCTCGTGATTCCAAATCCGCAGTCAAAATTTCTCTATAGGCTTTCGTTTTCGAGATATTCGCGATTGATATTTAAAAAATGCGATTTATAAGCGTGTTCGTGGTTCCACTGTTATATATTATTGCGTTAATGCCATAAACTAAGAGTGGATTTTATATAATACAGACCTCTGGAATCCAAATTTGTCATCTAAAATGCTGTAGCTTGTTTCGTTTTCGTGTTATATATTAATTCCTAAGGTTCCAGACTGGAACAAAGGGCACATTTTTGTGTTATTCGCGTTTAAATATGTGCCCAATTTCGTAACACAAAAAATACATTCAAAATTCGTTTTTTTTTTTATTTTTTGACTGTTTAAATACTGCAATGCACATTTTTAAATACTTTATATAAATGAATTTTTTCCGAGGAATATTTTGTGTCATATCCCTGCTGTTAGGTTAAGCCCATTTGGTCCAATTTTTGGATTGTTTCCTTTGTAACTTTTGAACGGTGATATATACTGGCTTAGATTTTTTGCTCATGGGGTCTTTTTATAAAACAATGTTATTTACAAAAAATCTAGGTTCTGACTTAAACCAGGACTGAGAAAAATAAAAAGTTACGTATCTTAGGTTAAGGGACCATTTGGTCCATCGTATATTTTCTCCTGCGATTTCGATAGCCGGAGCCCATGAAACGTCGATTTTAGAAAATTGGATGCACGCATTCAAAGCGGGTATTCCGGCAAAACTTTTAAAATGGTGACGGCCATGTAATGCATTGCCAAGTAATGCATAGCAAAAAAATAAAAATATGAATTTTTTCCCTATCGCTTACCATAGGCATAACATTTTTGTATTTTTCACACATTATGTAAAACTCATGCGCTACTTTGAGTCTTATCCCAAACAAAAATCATTAATCCAGTATAGAATAATGCAACTTTACAATACCCTATACTTGATTGATTCTTTTTGTTGGATGTCACTCAAAGTAATGCATTTTACATAATGCATGAAAAATAAATATAGTGAATGCCTATGGTAAGCGGTAGGCGAAAATTAATGCACATTTTTTTAATTTTTATTGGGCTATGCATTACATGGTAATGCATTACATAACCGTTACCATGTTTAAGGTTTTACTGGGATATCAAGTATGTTTGCAAATACAACGTTAGGCCATTGATTTCTTGCGCGTTTCGTGCTGTAGGAACCAACCATTTGATCAGCAAAATCCACGCCACCTAAATGAGATGAATAATTAGAAATTATAGGAAAAAACAAAACTAACATATGTACCTTTTGTTGAATTGTAATGCAAAACAATATCTAAGGTAAAGAATATGAAAAAAGGGAATCCTTCAACAAATGTTTACATTAGCTGTGTTGAGTAGAGATGGGTGCTGGTCACGTGATTTTCGTGGTTCTCGTGAATCACGCGTGACTCACGCTCGAGCGAAAGTCTAGTTAATTACGAGAATCATCATGCTTGAGTAAGTGTGATTCCAAAACCTTTATGTGTGAGTGCTTAGAAATCGAGCCTAATTTTTGCGTGAGTGCCATTTTCTTGCGTGATTCAATATAATTTTTTTGTATTGTTTTCTGTTTTATTTATAGTTTTATTTTTGTTTTTCGTTCAGCAATCAGTTAAAATTCAAATCAACGGTCTGCTAATATATGATTTTTTTTTTTTTTAATTTCCTTAAAATTGTGTATTTGTAAGTGAATATTGCGTGAATTGAGGTGAGCGTAATCATGAATCACGTGAGTCACGCATGATCGTAACTTATTTTAATTTTACTGACGTGAGTAGTAAGTGAGCGTGAGTAAAGAAAAAAATCGAGTGAGTGATTCATGAGGGATTATAATATTTCTTGCGTGAGCGTGACCCAAATTCACTCACGCACCCATCTCTAACGTTGAGTTAAGCTTAAAATAATCGTATTTAGGTAGAAATGATCCAAAATATATACAAATATAATATTAAATTATTATTTTGTTTGAATATTAAGTATGGACCAAATGGTCCACTAACCTAACATCCGTAAGTTTTTTCTAACCTAACAGCAGGGATATATAATTTTTTGATATCTCTCATAGTTTTCAAAAAAATCAAATATTGTAATTTTTCCAAATTCAACCGCGATTTTTGCAAAAAGTGTTTAATCGAAGATTTTGATTTTTGTTGCTAAATTATTCTTAGACATCATAAATACATATTCAAAAAAAAAAAAAAATATGGTATTCGCATTTTTAGGTTAAAACTGTCTCGGACCACCCGTGGACAACTTTGAATTTTTTGAAACTTGATAAATTATGCTAAGTACATTTTTTCTTATAACTTTTGATAGGATAGTCCGATCAATACCAAAATTTGACAAAATCTAAGTTAACAATCAATGAAATTCTATTCCCAGTAAAACATGTTAAGTCGACTTAGCATGTTATGGAATAGGACCGTCGATATCTCGACAGATTAAAATATTTTTTGTATTGTTATTCGTGCTGCGCAAATCAAAATTAATAAGTATGATGTATTGTGAGACATATTTTTTATGAGTACTCTCCAGAATGCCAAATCAATTTTAAATTACTTTTATTTGTTTTATTGTAAAAATTCTGACTATACAATTTTTATTTAATTAAATAATTTTTTTTTGCTGTTTTGTACAAAAAGCTATTTTTTGAGTGCATTTTTTTTTTTTTTTTTTTTCTTTTTAATGTAAAATATTTTACTTGGTGTTAACATTTTTTCGAGTGCTTCAAAACGTGAATTTGCAAAACACCTAACGTTTATTTTACGGTTTTGGTTATAACTTTTAAACCCCTAGACCGATTTTGTTGAAACGGGATACTTAATTCACGAGGAGAACGGCAAATATTTATACCAAGTTCCAGCTGCCTCAGAATAGTCTTTCGAAAGTTAGTGTGTTTTCAACAGACGGATAGACATCGCTAGATGGACTTAAAATCGATGGAGGATCATAATAATAAACTTTACGGGATCTTAAACCGATATTTCGAGGTGTTAAAAACGGAATGAAAATCACTAGTTTGGAAGGTGTACAAAAAACAAATTTCTGTAAAATTCAGCTGTGCCATTTCTTGTATATCCTCCAAAACCTTTTATATTTCCTTCCCTTAAAAAATTATCAAATTTTATTTTGTTATAATTTTTTTTTCGTTAGCAGAGCGTCATCTGTTTATCAGTTTCTTCAAAAAAAAAAAAAAACAAGCAAAATAATCAACACAACTCAAAAAATGAATAAGACTGACTGATCTTATGATTCTAATTAAAATGAAATTCAATGAACTACTAAACAAACAAAAAATCAAATTAAAAAAAATACATAAAAATCCAGTATTTTGAAATAAAAAAAACTCAAACAACTAATTATAATTTTTATATGGAAATACCAAATCACAAATCTCACAATAAAACAAAACAAGACATATTTATTCTAAAGCCGGTTAAGATAACACACGTTGGTAATTTGCAATATATGGTCAGCTTAAAAGCAAATGGACTTTCATAAGAAAAACTAGGGATGTTGGGAATAGTGTATTCGGCATTTTACCACATACCGAATATTCAGTATTCTGTTTGAACTGAAAACCGAATAATGCCGAAAAGTTTGATTACTCATACATCTGTAGTAAACCCATGTACAATATAGTAAAAGAAGAAGACTTTAAAAAGCAACACTGTACTTGGCATTACTTTTTCAGCTACCTTAACAATTCGAATTTTAATAAAGTACTCTTGCTTTTTTTAAAAAAAAAAACGTAATATAATGACTTTTGGACGTAAAAAAAGTGTTTTTTTAACTAATTTAAATTTTGCCGAATATTCGGCAAACTGTTTACAAATATTTATTTTGCCGAATAATAAAAAAAACACACCGAATATTAACGAAGATTCGCGACATCCCTAGAAAAATCATCTAAGAAATTGTTCTCTATTTTAAGAGTTTTCTTTTAGTTCTATATTCGAACTTAACTTTGAACATAAGACATTTTTTGCAAAAGTTAAGCAGTCCAAAACTTAAGGTGCCATTAACAGACATATTGATATCAAGATATCAGTGAATGTCTGAGAAGCGATCAAGCATTCAAAATATATATTTTATGATGTACCAGACCTATATTTCGATGCAATACACACCGAAGAGAGTATATTTCCATACTGTGCACTAAACGGAATTTTCTGGTATTTTCTGGCCAAACCCCTGAAAGCTGGGATATTGACTAAAAATTGACTCAAGTTTTAAAACTCTCTATAAAAAATTTGTATAATCGGACCTGATAATTCGCGTTTTTAATGCAATTTTGTGATATAGTTTTGTTAATATTTTTTACATATACGCCCACAAAAAGGGGTGAGCGAAAAAATAGTAATTTTGGTCCAATTGCAGGACTATAAACTTCTTGTGCCGTATTTTTGTTTAAATTTTTAAGCAAAAGTACAAAAAACAAGTAAAAAAGTTAAATTCGGCTTCGCCGAATGTAGTGATACCCTCCACAATTTCAAAAAGATTATTGCAAAAAATATCGTTCAACTGTTGACAAGTGTGGACGTGTTTTAATTTATCTACGTGCTATTAATTGAATTTTTGAAATTGTTCGTAATAGGTATTTTTGTAATATTTTTATGACCACATCCAGGAAAATAAAAATATGGACACAAATGATACCGATTTAATTCGAGGCTCTGCCTCACCGACTGGTGCTAGTCCTAGCACTGGTCTTAGGGTTGCGACCTTGAAGTCCGACCTTGATTCTGGTAGGGGTGCTCAGCCTAATATTGGTGGTAAAAAGAAAAAGAAACTTAAACCATCAAAGGTCAGGCACAACCAGAGACGGCTTTGTTTGAAAATAATTAACAGACTAAGCCAACTTGATGGAACGAAGCTCTCCGAACGTGAGAGGGCGTCGCTATCATGGGCGAAAGGAGTCATTGAAGAACAGGACAAACTTTCGGCAATGCGCGCATCTGACAAACAAAGCGCTGTTTCGGCCTCGTCATCGAAGTCTGGTAAAAGGTTGCGCTCGCCCGACGAGAAACCTTTACCTAAGAGATCTAAGGTGACCGGCAACGTCTGGACTCAGTCTTTTAGTGAAGTGGTTAAAGGTAACTTCGTTAGGGCTGTGATAAACAGGCAAAATGGGGATTGTAGTATTCCAAGGGACAGGTGGAGTTTAGTTGAAACTAAACTAAATGAAATCTACTATAGGCTCCTTGAGAGTATGCCTGATTTTCTACCTACTACTGTCAACGCAGGTTGGTATCAGGGGCGAGTAAAACTCGTTGCTTTTGGGAACGAAAGATCCGCAGCCGTGTTTAAGGTTGCCATTAGCCAAGTGGGAGAGTTATGGCCTGGAGCCAGACTGGACGTTGTGGAAAAACATGATATCCCCTCGCAACCCAGAGCTCATGCATGGATCCCAATGGCTACAAATGACACTGCGGTGATTCTTAAGATGATAAAAGTCTGCAATCCTGACCTTCCAACTCAGAATTGGCAAATTGCCAGATTGGGTGAGATGGAGGGCGCTCGTCGTCAAGCAGTGGTCTTGGTTAATGAGGAATCGCTTCCGCTTTTAGCCAGGACTGACGGCATTATTAGATTTGGATTTTTTCATATAAGAGTCAATGTCTACAAGGGAGACCAGAAGACTATTTTGGACGCAGACAAGCCAGTGGCAGAGTCGGCTGGGGAGGAGAATCTGGAAAAGGTTGATATTCAGCTGGCCGATTCTAGGCTGATGGGAGATGCATCTGGCATTTTTGAAACCGAATCTGGTAACGAATGCGACCTCTGTGATGGCATGGAGGATAAAGCCGATGCCACGATGGGTGACATTCAGGACGAGGCCCATGCAGTGAGGAATTCGGAGAGTTCTGTTGCCTCCGATTCAGAACAGATGGGATATATATCAAGAAATCTTTTTTAAATTTCAACTCAGTGAAACTGAAATAAATGTTATAAAAAACCGGCAGTTTTTGGAATTAAGAAAAACTGTAAATGCAGTTGTGTAAACAAGACCTTGAACCATCACTGAGCAATGTTTAAGGATTACCCCACTTTATCCGTAAAAGTTACAGAGGGTTAAAGTTGAAAAATCGATAAAAATGGCTTGAAATAATCCATAGTTTTTACATTATTTCGCTTTTTTTTTTAAGTTCTCCTTATATTTCAATCTTTTCCGGCATAACACAAAGTCAGTACATATAAGAGATTATTTTAGTGTTGGTTTGATAGATGCTTCATCGCTTGGTAAGAAGTTATAAGACGGTTAAATTTTGAAACCAAAAATTAAGAGTTTTTAAATTTTCGAGGTTTTTTGATCAGGGATTTCGGCCCCCTCTATAAAATGAAAAAAGTTGAACTAGAGTTAGTAGCTGTTGTAAATCTTAACATTTTGGAATTAATCCCGTTAATGTGCCACGAATAGTTAAGGAGTTTCAGCAGATCAAAGTTCGCAAGAAAAAACGTAATTTTTTTAAAATACCAGTTTTTCGCGAGGCACATTCGCGGTTTCATTCGAAATTTGGTGGACTTTTGCGTAAACCGAGTTTTTTGTGAGTTTACATAAAAAAATCACTGGCGGGTTTATAAAAAATAAATTGCAAAAATTTTATGGCATTTTTGAAAATTGTGCGAAATTTGCAAATCTGTTTCCTATTTTTTTTAGTAGCAATTAATGCATCATGTTCATTTTAATACACCAAAAGACGTGCCTTAACGAGTAGAACTGATTTGCTTTTTGACTTTTTACTTTAAGCCATTCTGAGCGGAAAGCGCGATGATTTTATCTAAACCTGTTTTGATCTGGCACATCCAAGGCTTTACACGAAATCGGATGAAATTTTTTTTAAATGAAAGCCCACTTGATGTGTCATCATAAAATCACAGGCGGGTTAAAAAATTTTGATGATTATAGATTTTTTGGACCATATTAAATTTTCTTGTTATAAAAAAGCATCACCGATTTTTTTTTAACTACTGGTACAATGATACGATTTTCCGTGATTTTCTTCAGTAATACCAACGCGTATTGCCTAAATATGTTATAAAAAATTGTGAAACTTTTCTTTTACCGCGAATTAATCGCGATTTTAGGTACTTAGATATTTTTTTTTTAAATCGTTTGGTCATCAAAGGGTTAAATTTATATCATATATTTTAGAAGAAATGATATATCCTGGCATGTTTTAATAACGCATGCAACAAATGTGTAGAAAATAAAATCTTTAAAATATTTTTAAGATTTTTAAAACCGCTAAATCTTAAAACCGCCATAACTTTTGACCCCCTTGCGCGATTTAATTGACGCGAACGAATTTCGTATTCTAAAATAGCATCTAATATTTATGCCAACTTTCATCGATGTGCCATCAAAACAAAAATCACATCTTTTTTAACTCAAAATTTAAGTCTAAAACGGAACTCCTCATATCTGGCTTATTCGAAACCGAATCTGGGGACGAATGCGACCTCTATGATTACACGGAGGATGAAGCCAATAACACGTTGGTGGAAAGGATGGTGGAAAAAAAGCAAGATGTTGCGGTTCCTACAAATAAACCTCCATCACTGTAAGGCAGCCTCAGCTGCACTCTTGCTGCGCCTGACGACAGGAGCAGTTGACTTGGTTTTTATCCAAGAGCCCTGGGTGCGGGATGGCAGGGTTTGCGGATTGAAGACCCCTGGGTTTAAGTTGGTGGTTGCCAAAGGTGAGGGCTCACCAAGAGCCTGCATCTTGGCAAAAGATGGCTTAAATATATTCTTTTTATCAACTTTTAGTGATATGGATGTTACAGCGGCTAGCTTAGAGCTTCATGGGAAGTCTATTTGGCTCGCCTCTGCGTATTTTCCTAATCCGGGGTCAATACCCCCGGAGAAGGTTGTCGGTCTAATTCGGGAGTCTGAATCTAGGGGACACCAGTTAGTAGTGTGTTGTGATGCTAATGCACATCATTCGATATGGGGAAGTACAGACACAAATGATAGAGGCGAATCACTTTTGGAGTTTTTGTTAAGCACTAACCTCTATATTTGTAACAAGGGTGGTGAACCAACTTTCGTTACAAGTACGCGGCAAGAGGTTCTTGACGTAACACTTGTATCAGATACATTGTCTGATAGAATTGATAACTGGAGAGTTTTGGAAGAGCATTCTTTCTCAGATCATCGCTACATTGAGTTTTTACTCAGGGAGCGTGCCCCGGTTGAGACAGTCTCTAGAAATCTGAGGAGAACAAACTGGGTGAAATATAGGGAGACTTTTTCTTTGCTTTTGGATGAGGTACCCTTATCTAAACCACATAGTTTGGCGCAAATTGACTGTCTGGTTGACCATATAACAAATGTTTGTAATAGGTGCCTGGATGCGTCTTGCCCTTCTGCAAAGCCTAGAGGGAAAAAAAAGCCACCTTGGTGGTCAAATGAGTTGCAGACGAGCAGAGATTCCTGCAGAAAGCTCTTTAATAAGGCTAAATTTTCAAGAGCGGACGAGGACTGGTCTGCATACAGGCTGCAACTTAAGAGTTATAAAAAGATGATCAGAAATGCAAAATGTGATTCTTGGAAAAACTTCTGTGGAAACATAGAAGACGTTTCTGAGGCATCCAGGCCGCGCAAGGTTCTGGCTTCTTCTCCTTGCACCCTGGGATACCTGAAAGATCCTAATGGGGTGTGGTCTTCCTCCAGTGGAGAGTCGCTGGATCTCCTTTTAAACACGCATTTTCCGGGCAATTCCATGACGCCGTTTCAAGCTTTGGAACGTTCTGACGCCCAAGCATCTGAAATTGCTTCGGAAATAATAAATATGCCAACATTAATCTGGGCGATAAAAAGCTTCAGGCCCTATAAATCCCCGGGACCTGATGGTATAATCCCGGCTGAGTTGCAGCAAGTGTCGGACTATATAGCCCCGTTGCTGTATAATCTATACACAGCATGCATCAACTGGTCGTACATTCCTTTAAAATGGAGGGATACCAGAGTCGTATTTAATTAGTCTGTCTTCTTTTTTGTTAAAGACAATGGAACGAATGATAGACTCATATTTGCGTAGAGTGATTGACCCGAGGTTGCTTTCGACAAAGCAACATGCATACAGCAAGGGACGATCAACGGAAACAGCTCTTCATGAGCTCGTTGGTACCATCGAGAGATCACTTTCGGTAAAGGAGTACACTATGGTGGCCTTTCTTGATATTGAGGGGGCTTTTAATAATGTCATCCCAGAATCGATAATATTGGCATTGTCTGGTCTGGGAGTAAAGCGTGAAATCGTTTTAATGGTGGAAAGCCTACTTGCCAGTAGACGTATAACGTCTGAATTGGGAGCGTCCGTCATATCTCGATTTGTCAATAGGGGCACACCACAAGGAGGTGTTCTTTCGCCGCTTCTTTGGAACCTGGCACTGAATTCAATGCTACTATCTCTAGAAGCACGTGGTTGTCATGTTGTCGCATATGCTGACGATGTCGCGATAGCGGTAAAGGGGAAGCATCTGCCAACATTGCGGGACATTCTTCAGGGTTCTCTGAAAGATCTGTCTAAATGGGCAAGAGACTGTGGTCTAGGAGTTAATCCTAGTAAAACAGAGCTTGTTTTATTTACAAGGAAAAATAAGATTCCTGCTTTTGATCCTATTTCTCTGGACGGTACTGAAATCACCTTCTCAGATGGAGCCAAGTATCTTGGAGTATTTCTAGATAGGAAGCTGAATTTCAGGCGTAACGGGTGAGAAAAGCAACGATTGCTTTGTATTCCTGTAAAAGGGCCATTGGAAAACGATGGGGTTTTAGCCCTCAAGTCGTTCATTGGATCTATACAGCAGTGGTTCCAATTTTGCTGTATGGAATCATTGTCTGGTGGCCTGCTTTAGAAACAAAAGCGAACTGTGTCTTTATCACGAAGGTACAGAGAATGGCGTCAATGTGCATCACTGGTGCTCTTCGTACTACACCTACGGCTGCATTAGAAATCCTCCTTCACCTGATACCCTTGGACATATTGGGTAGGCAGTATGCAGCTGCGTCGGCAATTCGACTTAATAGCACGCTGCAATGGAGGAGCAGCGATTGTGGCCATAGCGCGATCTTGAAAAAGATAACAATACCACAAAATATAGATTGTGCTCCCTCTTTGAGCCTCTTTGAGCGCCACTTTACCACTATGATACCATCCAGGGAGTCTTGGATGGGGGATACTCCGGGAAGTGGAGCTACCATAAATTTTTACACAGATGGATCGAGGCTGCACGAACAAGTGGGCTTTGGGGTCTATTCGGAAGAGCTTGGATTGAGCCTGGCTCGTAGATTGCCAGATCATTGCAGTGTCTACCAGGCAGAGATGCTGGCAATAAAGGAAGTGGCTGACTGGTTGAGCTGCAATGTCTAGTCTACAACCGCAGTCAACATCTATACTGACAGTCAAGCCGCGGTCAAGTCCCTGGATTCAATGTTTCTGAAAACAAGATCTGCCCTTAACTGCCGCACGTCTTTAAATGAGATGGCCAAGCAGTTTAACATACGACTCATATGGGTCCCAGGGCACAGAGACATTCCAGGGAATTGCAAAGCCGATGAGCTTGCAAGACTAGGAACTACCTTACAGGTTCCAACAGAATTGGAATGTGTTGGTATGCCTCTAGAAACTTGCAAGCAAAACCTACGGCTTTGTTCTGCGACGGAGACTAATCAAAGATGGGCAAATGGATGGACGTGTGAGACAACACGACTGATTTGGCCTTCTCTTAATCAGGGGCGCACAAGTGAGCTGATATCGCTTCCAAGAGTAGAGATTTCAACGGTGGTTTCTATAATTACCGGACACTGTCTTATAGGGAAGCACGCAGAGCGGTTAAATGTGCCGTCGAATGACTTTTGCCGAAGTTGCATGGATGAAGAGGAGTTGGAAACTATCGAACACTTTATTTGCCATTGCCCGGCACTTTCTGGTCAGCGACTTGCTTCACTGGGATCTAGGGAGCTGTACGATCTTTCAGATTTGTCGGATGTCAAAATTCAACATCTAAGGAGTTTCATAAGAAGCTCAAACTGGTTTAACGACAGGGACTAGTAGGGAAACCTATTACGATCCCGTGGTATCACAATGGACCTCAGAGTCTACGTGTGTTGACGTAAAACGTCAGCAGCCACTTACAACCTAACCTAACCTATTGCAAAAAAAATTTTTTTAAAAGGAAATTACTTAAAAAAAAAAAAAAATTTCAGGGAAAAAAAATTTTTGGTAAAAAAAAAAATTCGCGATTTTTTTATTTTTTTGTCAAAAAATATGTTCGTACATGTTTAAATACCATTTGGTGTTCAATTATGTTCACATATGTCAACCAGCAGCCGAATTAAAGCATTTTGTATTTTTAGGTTATGTTGAATGTACAAAATTTTTGAGGTGTCCTTACATTTTCGTTCATAACTTTTAAACGGCTGAACCGATATCGCTCAAATGCAATACCAAACTTCTCAGGAGAACTTCCAATAAATGTGTTAAGTTTCTGTCATATCCGTGTAGTATTTTTGTCGTGATCACCATTTCCACAGACAGACGGACCGACGGACAGACGGACATCGCTAGAATGTCTTAAAATCGATCGGGAATCATGAATATATATACTTTATGGGGTCCCAGACCGATATTTCGATGAGTTACAAACGGAATGACAAACTTATATATACCCTCTATCACTAAGTGGAGGGTATAAAAAGCAAAAGATGGGGTTTTGCATTGGTAGGCTTAGTTCTTTAAGGGGGAGCTTTTTTCCACATAGTCCGGTTTTGCCCATTTACGAACTTGATCAGCACAAAACCCTAAGACACATTCGAGCCAAACATCAGGTGGCTAGCTCATTTGGTTTGGACAGCATCGTGCATTCCCCAGACAGTCAGACAGACAGACAGACGGTCGGACGGACATCACTAAATAGATTTTCCCCTTGGAGCCGCATGTTATGGTCCTATTCTCCTTATAGGAACTACGGGAGCTAATATATATTAGAGCCGCTGATGAATACATCTTACTCACAAAGAGTTAAATGTATGCAAAAAAAGTAGCAGTCGAAAAATATATTTCGATTAAAAAAGAAACAAATTAATTAAATTAAAAAAATATATAAATCTGCATTCTAAAATTGTACTTTGTACAAAATATATTTATTTGCTCCATTCCTAATTGAAATTAATTTTAAGAGATTTTAATACAGGATAAAAGGTACGTTAATGTTGTTATAAGTTATGTTCTTTAAAATGTAAAAAAATAAACATGTAACTTAGTTTTTGACGCCTCTGTACTAGCGGTAAACGAGTTTGGAGAACAAATATATGCGTTATTTCCTACTTTTATATAATGGCACCAGAAAATTTTTTTTTGAACACATCAAAATTGGACTTGGCTAACAATTCCTTATAAATTTCCTATAGTACTGTTGAAAGAAACAAAAAGAAACAAGTAAGAGTATTAAATTCGGCTGTGCCGAATCTTTTATACCCTCCAACATGTTAAAAAAAATACAGGAGCGCTTTTTTTTTGGAAGGTAGGTTTCAGAGAGAGCTGCGGGGGACACTTCCCCCTCTCGAAAATTTTTTACTAATTTATTTATAATGCTTTTTACGCTAACGTTATACAATTTTATCATTATTTAAATTATTGTTTTATATCCACGCCCTAAAAAGGGGGCGGACAAAAAAACTAAATTTTTTATTCCCCCCGGTCCTAGTGCAGGACCCTGAACTTCTTCTTGTATAAACTTGTTTCATTTGTTTAACAAAAGTATAAAAATCACTTTAAAAAAATCGTGTTTTTCAGAGGTTGGTTTAGTTTCTCAAGGGGCAACTTTTTTCCCCCTTATCCGACTTTGCCCATTTACGAACTTGACCTGCCTAGGACCATGAGACATATTCGTATAGCTGTTTTATTTTGAACTGCATTGTGCCATCTACCGACAGACGAACGGAGCGACCGACAGACAGACGGACGGACGGACAAACGTACATTCACAGAATGTCTTATAATCGATCATGGATCAATAACACTGTGCAACAAATTTTGGGTCATCGCATTGAGCCTCAATGCCTTCAACGCCATATGAAAGTAGACCATCAAGTGGACAAAATCACCAAGGGGTTTTGCAAAGTCAGTTCGGATTTCTTTTTTATAGCCCACTGAAGTTTTCATTTTTTTGTCAAAGGCGTTTGTAAAACGCCAAAAATACTACAATAAAAACACATCTGAGCTTCAAAATATGATTTGATGTCTTCAGTGAAATTTTATGGCGGTTCTTTTCTTAGAACATTTTAACCCTCTAACTGCCATTTTAAGGGGTCATTTTAGTCCTTTTTCTAAACCTAAACATGGAAGTCTAATAAAACGTCCATTTAGAGGGTTAAAATGTTCTACAAATATTTTCCTCATAAAATTTCACTAGGGGTTGTCAAATGTCAAAGTTTGTGCGACATGTGGATAGTGCTTAAAAAGGGTCAAGTATAAATAATCAATGTTTGTTATTTTTTTTACCAAAGCAGTGTTAAAATATATCGACAAAAAACAGTGCAAATATACTTTTGAGCTAAAAATGATGTTCTGATGTGTTTTGTAAAATTTTATGATGATTCTTTTCTTTGACCAAATTAACCCTCTAGGTCCCACTTTAAAGGGTAATTTTTGTCCTTTTTTAAAAGAAATACAAAGAAGTCTATAAAAAAGGCAGTTAGAGGGTTAAAATGTTTTACAAATATTTTCTGCATCAAATTTTACTACGGCACGTCTAAGACAGAAAGTTCGTCCAGCATATAGAAAATGCTTAAAAATTTTAAAGTATTTAATTTTTTTTTTATTTTTTTTCGGCCCGAAATATAAAAAAAAAACAAGTAAAAAAGTTAAATTCGACTTTGTCGAATGTATTGATACCCTCCACAATGTAAAAAAGTTTATTTGCAAAAAAAAAATAAAATTTAAAAAAAATCCGCAAAAAAAATTTTTTGGTAAAAAAAACTTCAACGAAAATGTTTTTTTTTAAATATGTTTGTACTTGTTTAAATAACATTCGGTGATCAATTCTGTTCACATGTGTCAACCAGCAACCGAATTAAAGCATTTTGTGTTTTTAGGTTATGTCGGGCCCTTTTTTTGACTCAAAAGAAAGCTTAGGTCTTTTCCTCACCTAATTCTTCTTCGTCCTTAAATATATTTTTGCTCCACCAAAAAATTTCCGCTAGAACGGCATCACGCGACTTTTTCCCAAGATATCTAAAATGGTGATCACGACCAAAGTATTAAACAGATAAAACAGATATATAAGACTTAGAATATTTACTTGTTGTTGCCCTAAGTAGTTTGGTATTGCATTTGAGCGAAATCGGTTCAGCGGTTTAAAAGTTATGTAAGAAGACCTCGAAAAAAATTTGAATACTTTAAAATGTTAAAGCATTTTCTATATGCTGGACTAACTTTCTGTCTTAGACGTGCCCAAGTAAAATTTGATGCAGAAAATATTTGTAAAACATTTTAACCCTCTAACTGCCTTATTTTATAGACTTTTTTGTATTGCTTTTAAAAAAGGATTAATTTGGTCAAAGAAAAGAATCATCATAAAATTTTATGAAACACATCAGAACATCATTTTTAGCTTAAAAGTATATTTCCACTGTTTTTTGTCGATATTTTTTAACACTGATTTGGTAAAAAAAAATAACAGACATTGATTATTTATAATTGACCCTTTTTAAGCATTTTGTGCATGTCGCACAAACTTTGAACATTTGACAACCCCTAGTGAAATTTTATGAGGAAAATATTTGTAGAACATTTTAACCCTCAAATGGACGTTTTATTAGACTTCTGTATTTAGTTTTTGAAAAAGGAATAAAATGACCCCTTAAAATGGCAGCTAGAGGGTTAAAATGTTCTAAGAAAAGAACCGCCATAAAATTTCACTGCAGACATCAAATCATATATTAAAGCTCAGATGTGTTCTTATCATAGTACTTATTTTTGACGTTTTCCAAACGCCTTTGATAAAAATATTAAAACTTCAGTGGGCTATAAAAAAGAAATCCGAACTGACTTTGCAAAACCCTTTGGTGATTTTGTTCACTTGATGGTCTACTTTCATATGGCGTTGAAGCCATTGAGGCTCATTTTTCTTGTTGCACAGTGTAATATATATGGGGGTTTTCGTGTCAACTGACACAACTTTTGAAACCGATGTCTTCCGATCGGGATGAAATTTGCACCAAGGTTAGTCCTATTGGATAGTAGTTCAGACTCAATTTTTCAACGAGATCGGTAAAGAACTCTCTGAGTTAGAGGGGGTCGAAATTTGACATTTTGGCCAAAGAGGTGTTGATTCTCATCCATGTAACTTCTTACCTATTGTTATTAGCAAAATGTGTCCCAAAGAGTTTAGATAGCTATTTTTTCAGTCTTTCGAAAAAAAATATAAAGAAAATAAAAAAAAAATTTTTGATTTTTTTTCTTAAAAATCCAAAACTTTTTTGACTTTTTCCTCAAATTGGGCCCTTTTTTTTTTTTTTTTTTTTTTTTTGATTCAAAAGGAAGCTTAGGTAATTTTCTTTAAGAGCTGTGGGGTCGCTTAGTGGGATGCGAGTGGGATATCTATGAAAAATTTTTTTTTTTAACTTTGGAACACAAAAACGGTTCTTCAATTTACACTATTAGACGTGGGATAGCTGACCAGTTTTCGATTTCGATCCGCGATACCCTCTAACTTTTTTAGGTTCGAAAAAGAAAGCACGAGCCAAAAAATGTTGGCGGTGGGGAGGGGCCATATGGCCCCTCATTGGGGTCAAAGTTGGTCGTAAAGAGGTAAAAATCCTCAAAAAGCCCCAAAA
Source organism: Pegoplata infirma (assembly GCA_963921195.1). Lineage (NCBI taxonomy): Eukaryota > Metazoa > Arthropoda > Insecta > Diptera > Anthomyiidae > Pegoplata > Pegoplata infirma. The sequence goes on along the minus strand of OY992536.1, from coordinate 56,404,851 downwards.
CTCCCCTAGAAACGCCCCTGGAGGGGTGCAATGTGAGACCGACTTCCAATAATTTTCTGCCCCCAACATTTTTCTTGAACATACCTTACCCCTATTTCCACTTCCTAAGGGGGCTCCCATACAAAACATTTTTAAAAAATTTGATCCTACCATTCTAACTTACCATAAAGTGCCCCTAGTGGGGCCAAATGTATGACCGACCTCCATTATTTTATTAATTCCAACATTTTTTGCAAACATACCTACAATGTATCTTTAACCCTTAAGGTGGTCCCCATACATTTCTTTTATTTTTTATAAATTTGTTTTATTAAACCAGCTCCTACCGCCCCCACCGTGCCTCCTAGAGAGGCAAAAATTACGACCAACCCCCATTATTTTTTAGTTACCAACATTTTGTCCGAACATCATAAAACCCTATCATTATAAAAACATGTATTTTTAAAAACTAATAAAAAATAAAAAAAATGTATGGGGACCCCCTTAAGAGTTGAAAATAAAGGGTAGGTATATTCTAAGAAAATGTTGGAGTTGGAAAAATATTAGGGGTCGGTCATACATTTTACATCTCTAGGGGCACCCTATGGACAGTTAGAGCGGTAGGAGCAAATTTTATAAAAATGTAATTTTGTATGGGAGCCCCCTTAGGAAGTGAAAATAGGGGTAAGGTATGTTCAAGAAAAATGCTGGGGGCAGAAAATTATTGGAGGTCGGTCTCACATTGCACCACTCCAGGGGCGTTTCTAGGGGAGTTTAGGGGCTTTTTGAGGATTTTTACCTCTTTACGCCCAAATTCGACCCCAATGAGGGGCCATATGGCCCCTCCCCACCGCCCCTATTTTTTGGCTCGTGCTTTCGAAATCGAAAACTGGTTAGCTATCCCACGCCTAATAGTGCAAATTGAAGAACCGTTTTTTGTGTTCCGAAGTTAAAAAAAAAAATTTTTCATAGATATCCCACACACATCCCACTTAGCGACCCCACAGCTCTTAAAGGAAATCACCTAAGCTTTCTTTTGAATCAAAAAAAAAAAAAAAAAAGGGCCCAATTTGAGGAAAAAGTCAAAAAAGTTTTGGATTTTTAAGAAAAAAAATCAAAAAAATTTTTTTTTAATTTTTTTTTATATTTTTTTTCGAAAGACTGAAGAAATAGCTATCTAAACTCTTTGGGACACATTTTGCTAAAAACAATAGGTAAGAAGTTACATGGATGAGAATCAACACCTCTTTGGCCAAAATGTCAAATTTCGACCCCCTCTAACTCAGAGAGTTCTTGACCGATCTCATTGAAAAATTGTGTCTGAACTACAATCCAATAGGACTAATTTTGTTGCAAATTTCATCCCGATCGGAAGACATCGGTTTCAAAAGTTGTGTCAGTTGACACGAAAACCCCCATATACTTTATGGGGGTCCCCGACTGATATTTCGATGCGTTACAAACGGAATGACAAAGTGAGTATACGCCCATACTGTGGTATAAAAAAAAAAATTATTAGATGTTATTTTCATCGATATTTCAGAAGACGATATGATTTTTTTTTTTTTATTTTACTTAACAAATTTTACTTATTTAAAAACTGATTTACACCTGTATACATCTAACACTTTTTTTACACAGTTTCTTTTTTAAATTATTTTTTTAAATTTTTTAGTTTAAAAGTTTGCTGATTCAAATTGTCCCAGATTGTCTATTTAATACTGAAATTTACTTTTAATGTTGAGACAAACTCGCATTATTGCCATTTAAGTTTAGCTCAAATTTCGACAAAATTCGCTTTTTTTGCGTGACACATTTTCAAAATTGTTCTTTGCCTTCGGCCAAGATAAATAATTACGAGAAGAAATTATTTTTCGATAAAAATTCGAATTTTTTATTTTTGTTTTTCAAAATCGATTTTTGATTGCGTTGGAAGATAAAAAAGAATGCCAAATTCAAATCCATAAAATTTTCATTATTTTTCTAACTTATGCTAAAAAAAATTGATTTGGAACCATAGTGGATCAAAAGTTGTAAGCAAAAGAGAATTTCGCAAGGGTTTTTTGAGTTGAAAATCACGCAAACTTTTGAAAGACAATCCTGAGGCGGCTGAAGCTTGGCATATATATTTTTCGTTCCCTTGGTCTAATTGGTATTGAATTTCAAAAAAATCGATAGAGTGGTTCAAAAGTTATGAACAAAACCATGAATTCCAGATTGGTTTCACCTTTAACTTACTTTTAAACAAGTTATAAAAACATTGGTAAACAAGTTATTAAATCAAGTTATAAAAACAACAAGTCACAATAATATTTTATAAATTATTTTTGTCAGTCAAAAATATTTTTACACTAAAAAAAAATACACTCGAAAAAAATTGTGAAATCCAAAAATATTTTACACTTACAAAAAAATTTACACTCAAAAACAAAAATTATTAAAAAAATGCTTTACTCAAAATAAAGCATTTCTTATCAAAACAGTTATTTTTTACGTTAGAACATTTTATTCTTACTGTGGGCATTGTGGGGGGTATTAATGGATTCGACCAAGTCGAATTTATCTTTTCTACTTGTTTTGTATTTATATAAAATATATTTAAATTTTGAACATTTTGGTGTATCAAAAGATTTAGCAAGGTTAAATTAATCTTTTTTGATTGCTTTTTTTTTTCTACCGGTCTCAAAAGAGGGTAAGATGTTTTTTTTTTTGTGATCAGGTAGCATGACTCATAATGGTTTTTTTCTACACATTTTTTATATACAAATTGCGTGTGAATTAATGTTCAAATATACACTAATTTGTATTCTTGGTTACTTACTTTGTGCATTAACACAATTACTGGTAAAAGTAAGAAATACCACGAAAAAACATGTTAAGATTTTAAATTTTTCTAGATTTTTTTTAGACACTATGGGATTGGCTAACATTTTTATAGTATTCTTTTTTTTTTTGGTTTTAAATTAAAATTAATTTTATATGCATGTGTGTTATCTGTTACATTCAAACATGAACTTTTGATAATCTTTTAAATAATTTATTTAGAACAATGTTATTTCAAATTTTGTTTAATCCAAGATGTAAACACTTTTAAAGCAGCTCGCGTTAACAATCGAAACAACCTTTTGTTGTTGATTGTTTAAAGACAACTGTTTGGTGCTCGCTAGCAGATGTTAAAAATTTTATTTAATTTAAATATTTTTATTTATTTCTTTATAAGAGCGCGTATTATTATTTTGTTGTTGTTTAAGTTGAGCTAAGCTTAAATCTTTTTGTTAACGCTCAATTATCTCTCAAGTTTTTAATTAGCTTAAATTTTGTGAATCTTTTTTTTTTTTATTTGTTTAAAGAAAAAAATAAGTGAGAATACTATATTCGGTTGTGACGAATTATAAATACCCTTTACAATTCATGAAAATTTTTCTGATATTTTTTCTAAACAGTTTTGAACTTTCCTAAACTTTTCATTTATTGTTTACTAAATTGTTTTGATTTTCTCGAACTATTTAAAATTTTTATTTGTTTATTTTTTATACCTTTCACTTACAAGAAAGATATCCCATGAGAAAATAATTCGGCCATACAGTAAGTACTGGAACGATTGCAGTGAAATTTATACCAGCTATAGCTAACGTAATTTCAAGCTAAAGTTTGGACGGAGGACCCCACATGTCCAATAGGGGCGCTTCCAGGGCCCCTTAAGTAGGACACCTTTTGCATGCAAAGGCTTTAAGTGTTTGCCTATTTGTTGTTTATTATCAGATTTTTATGAAATTTGGATTTTTTTTATAGCGCTACACTCAAAAAAATACGTAAGTAAAAAAGTTTTTAAAATGTATTGTATCCCAACTTTACAACTTTTTTACTAAATTGTACTAAAAAAATAATTTTTAGTAATTCGTTTTAGTTAACTCGCTTTACAAACTATTAATTTTTTACTGATTTTTTAATAATTTTTTCAGTTGATTTTTTAAAAATTTCGTACTAACTTTTGATAATTATTTTCGGTTTTCTTTTCTAGAAAAATAATGCACTATAATAAAATACAAAAAGGAAATGTTTTTGAAATATTTGAAAATTAAAAAGAGCATTAAAAAAAATATACAGTTAGTTATTTTTTTATTTTTATGTTAAAACTGCGCTTTGATGATCATGAATATGTTTATTATTTTTAATATTGAATTTATCTGCGAAATTTTTTTCTTGTGTACACAAAGGGCACTGTTGCCAACTATTTTTAACCAAAAACCTCTGAATTTCACTAAAAAAGCGCTAGAAACCGCCAAAAATAAATTTAACGGGGAAATTTTAAAATTCTCCCGCTAAATTACGAAAAAAGCACTAAAAACCGAAAAACTTGGCAGTTTTGATTGACAAAAAAAGAAAATTAAAAAAAAAACCTCCAAATTATTTTTTTACAAAAATTGACTTTTCACTAAAAACGAGCAAGAAACCGCCGAAAAAAATTTAGCGGGAAAATATAAAATTCTTCCGATAAATTACAAAAAAAAAAGCGCTAAAATTCGACAAACTTGGCGTTTTCGATTGAAAAAAAAAAAAAAAATTGGAAAAAAAAACCTAAAAGTTTTTCCCACTAAATCCAAACAAAAAGCGCTAGATTTTCCCGCTAATGTACCGTTCCCGCTAAAACCAATTTTCCCCCGCTAAATCCAAAGAAAAAGCGCTAGATTTAGCGGGAAAACCTCCAACTTGGCAACAGTGACAAAGGGTTGATTTCTTAAGAGAATAATCACAATTGGAGCGGGAAGCGGTTTTCCGCCACTCTCCCCATACATTTTGTATGAAAACAAAATTCCGCGGCGTTTTTCCGTCGAAATAGATTCTATTCTATTTTCATGGCGTTTTTTCTCTCTCTCTCTCATTTTTCCTCTCATTTTATTTTTTGGCGTTGCCGGATTTGCTTAAAATCCGGCAACGCCGGAAATAAAAAATTTACAAACAACAAAATATTACAACTCAAAATACATAACAGGTAACCAAATTTTACAGTATTTTTTGTTTAAAATTAACTCTTTTTTTAGGATAATAAATTAAACAAAATAGAAAATGATGAATACAGGTAACAACTGTATATTTATGTGTTCCATTTAAAAAATATCAATATAATGTATTTTTTATTCTAGAACACCAATTTATTCAACATGTCAATTTATTCAACACAATTTTCAAAGCACTAATTTTATGTGGTATGTAATTTATATTTTGTATTAAAAAAATGTATTCAATATTTTCTCTTACATATTTCAGATCAAAAATTCTAACAAAAACTGACTTACATTGAAATAATAATGGCGATAACAATCGCAATACGCAGTTTACATATAGTATAAAAACACCAAAAATTTAAAATACACAATTTACAATTTTTTTTACAAAAAAAGTTAATATTATTTACAAACGCGTTTTAAAATCCATTTTACAATAATTCTACAGAAAAATACTGTATTACTAATTTTTACCAGTTATTTTAAGTTTACTAATTTTTGAAAACCAAAGTTTGAAATGGTAACTAAAAAAGTTATCGGGCACAAATTGAAAACTTTATTAGTAATGGTAACAGACTTTTTTGAAAGGAATACTAACAAATTTTTTTGAGTGTAGTAAATACCTAAAAAAACTAACTTTTTGACTTTACTTTTCGGTTTATAGCCATTTGAGTGGGCCAAAATTTAAATTTTTCCGATCATGGTCCAGTTTTTCGGGAATAGGTTGGTCACTTAACGTCCGATTTTTTTCAAACCTAAATTTTTAGTTGATTGGCCTTACATTGCCCTTTTCTAGTTGTAACTCCGAGGGAGGATTTTCGTATTTCTTACCGCCACCTTTGCTCTGATAAGCTGTTATTTGCCCCACAATTGCCTCGAAGTCGCTTCTAGAGGGTGTAATGTAAGGCCTACCTTCAAAAATTTTTACACTCCAACATTTTTTTTATGAAAAAACCTACTTCCTATTTCCACTCCTTAAAGGGACTTCCATTAGGGATGCCAAACGGGATTAACTTATAAAAATACCGGGATTCGGAACTTTTAAAATTGAAATTTCGGGATCCCGAAATTTTCGGGTTTTTTTTCGGGATCCCGGGCTTTTCGGGATTTTCGGGATTTTATATTTCCTTTTTGAAAAAAATAATATTAATATATGTGGGTTTTCGTGTCAACTGACACAACTTTTGAAACCGACTACACCAAGGTTAGTCCTATTAGATAGTAGTTCAGGCACAATTTTTCAACGAGATCGGTCAAGAACTCTCTGAGTTAGAGGGGGTCGAAATTTGACATTTTGGCCAAAGAGGTGTCTAAATCCTCAAAAAGCCCCAAAACTCACCTAGAAACGTCCCTGGAGGGGCGCAATGTGAAACCGACCTCCAATAATTTTTTGCCACCAACATTTTACTTGAACATACCTTACCCCTATTTCCACTTCCTAAGGGTGCTCCCATACAAAACATTTTTAAAAAATTTGATCCTGCCATTCTAACTTACTCTAAAGTGCCCCTAGTGGGGCCAAATGAATGACCGACCTCCATTATTTTATTAATTCCAACATTTTTTGCAAACATACCTACAATGTATTTTTAACCCTTAAGGTAGTCCCCATACATTTCTTTTATTTTTTATAAATTTGTTTTATTAAAGCAGCTCCTACCGCCCCTACCGTGCCTCCTAGAGAGGCAAAAATTACGACCAACCCCCATTATTTTTTAGCTACCAACATTTTGTTCGAACATTATAACACCCTATCTCCACTCCCTAAGGGGCTGTCATACATTATAAAAACATATATTTTTAAAAACTAATAAAAAAATAAAAAAATGTATGGGGACCCCCTTAAGAGTGGAAAATTAAGGGTAGGTATATTCTGAGAAAATGTTGGAGTTGAAAAAAATATTGGGGGTCGGTCATACATTTTACTTCTCTAGGGGCACCTTATGGACAGTTAGAGCGGTAGGAGCAAATTTTATAAAAATTTCATTTTATATGGGAGCCTCCTTAGGAAGTGGAAATAGAGGTTAGGTATATTCAAGAAAAATATTGGGGACAGAAAATAAATGGAGGTCGGTCTCTTATTGCACTCCTCAATGGGCAGTTCTAGGGCAGTTGTGGGGCTTTTTGAGGATTTTAACCTCTTTACACCCAATTTTGACCCCGATGAGGAGCCATATGGCCCCACCCCACCGCCCTTATTTTTTGGCTCATGCTTTCTTTTTCGAACCTTTCAAAATTAGAGGGTGTCCCGGATCGAAATCGAAAATTGGTGAGCTATCCCACGCCTTATAGTGCAAATTGAAGAACCGTTTTTTGTGTTCAAAAGTTAAAAAAAAATTCATAAATATCCCACTCGCATCCCACTAAGCGATCCAATAGCTCTTAAAGGAAATCACCTAAGCCTTCTTTTGAATAAAAAAAGGGCCCAATTTGAGGAAAAAGTCAAAAAAGTTTTAAATTTTTAAGAAAAATAATCAAAATTTTTTTTTTATAATTTTTTTTCGAAAGACTGAAGAAATAGCTATCTAAACTATTTGGGACACATTTTGCTAAAAACAATAGGTAAGAATTAATATGGATGAGAATAAACACCTCTTTTGCCAAAATGTCAAATTTCGACCTTCTAACTCAGAGAGTCATTGACCGATCTCGTTAAAAAATTGTATCTAAACTACTATCCAATAGGACTAACCTTGGTGCAAATTTCATCCCGATCGGAAGACATCGGTTTCAAAAGTTGTGTCAGTTGACACGTAAACCCCCATATACTTAAATATTTTTATTTGTCCTTTTTTATGTAAATATGTACATAAAATAGTTGAAAGTATTTAGTATGTTTCGACCAAAAAAATTAAAGTAAACCATAAGTAGACACCCCTAAAGGTTTTAAAAACTTAGCTCGAGTTCTAAAGTTTTTAATTTGTTTTCAAATGTGTTTGGAATAAGTATTAAAACTGCTGCTGACCTTGATAATATTAGTACATGACTTCGGTAAAAATTGATGGCGTCTTTTTTCCTAGAACATATTAACCCTCTATCTGCCATTTTAGGTCACTTAATAATTTTTATCAAATATCCCTATAGAACACCAATAAAACGACCGTTGAAAGGTTTACCATTTTCTACAAACATTTTCAACTTGCATTTTACAAATTTCTTTAGACTTTACGCTTATCAATAGCATTATTTATATACATATAGATACTACTTTGCTAAGCCGTAAGGAACATTTTGAAGTTGATTTTTATAAGTGATACTTAAATTCATCCAAATCAGATTTGTTTTTTTTTTGTAAAAAAATAAATAGTAGAATTATAAATTTCGAATTTTTTACAAAAATCCCGGGATTTGGGATTTTATAAATCCCGAAAAATCCGGGATTTTCGAGCTCGGGATTTCTAGTTTGGCATCCCTAGCTCCCATACAAAATGACATTTTTATGAAATTTTCTCTCACCGCTCTTAGTGCCCCAGAGTTGCCCCCATGCGAGCCAAATGTTTGACCGAATTCCAATATTTTTATACCCTCCACTCTAGTGATAGAGGGTATATATAAGTTTGTCATTCCGTTTGTAACACCTCGAAATATTGGTCTAGGACCCCATAAAGTATATATATTTATGATCCTCGATCGATTTTAAGTCGATCTAGCGATGTCCGTCCGTCCGTCCGTCCGTCCGTCCGTCCGTCCGTCCGTCTGTCTGTCTGTCCGTCCGTAGAAAACACGCTAACTTTTGAAAGACTTTACAGAGGCTACTGAAGTTTGGCATATATATTTGTCATTTATCTGGTCAGGTTGGTATTGCAATCCAGCCAAATCGGTTCAGTGGTTCAAAAGTTATGAGCAAAAGAGTAAATTTCGGCAGGGGTGTTTTTCGAATTTACGAGATAAAAAACACGATAACTTTCTAGAGACAATAATGAGACTACTGAAGCTTGGCATAAATCTTTGCCGTTCCACGGGTCTGTTTGGTATTAAATTTCAGCTCAATCGGTCCAGTGGTTCAAAAGTTATAAGCAAAACCCTGAATTTCAGATTAGTTTCATCTAAAATGCCACGTGTTTTAAAAAGTTTTAAAAGCATTGGTGGTAACTGAACAATGCTTTTCAAACTTGGTTAATTTTAAAGCAATGCTTTTTAAACTTGTTTAGTTTTAAAAGCATTGGTAACTTAAAAATTACAGTCGAAAAAAATTTTACACTCAAAAAAATTTTACACTCAAAAAAAATTTTACACTCAAAAAAAAATTTACACAAAAAAAAATTTAGTTTTTTTTTTTACAAAAATGACAATATTTTGTGTACATACGTACGTGCATTCACTCAGAAATATTTTTACAGTAAAAAAAAACATTACACTCGAAAAAAATTTTACACTCAAAAAAAAAAATAGTAATTTTTTTTTTTTTTTTTTTTAAATGACAAAAAAAGAGTTTTTACTCAAAATAAAATATTTCTAATCAAAATTGTTAATTTTTTTACGTTAAAAAATGTACTACCCTTTAAAAAAAATGCATTGTGGAGGGTATTCATAGATTCGGCAAAGTCGAATTTAACTTTTCTACTTGTTTTAATACCAACCGTTTCGCAAAACATACCTTCCCTCAATCTTCATCGCTTAAGGAGGTCCCCAAACATTTTTGGGGACACTCCTTAAGGGGGCTTCCATACAAAATGGCATTTTTATGAAAGTCCTCCCACCACTTTAACTGCCTCAGGGTTGCCTCTAGACGAGTGAAATATATATTTTGTATAAATTTTTTGTATTTATTTTTTTTTTTAGGACATCAGCTCATAGCGCTCACATGGTTAACCCTAGAGGGGTAAAATGTATGGCTAGAGAATCTATTTTTGCTTTAGTAGGGACAACAGAGGTGTGTAAATTTTTTCCCACTTGAAATTTGTTTTGAAAGTGAGTCAACTTTTGGCGAGGCTGAGGAGCAAAAAATATAAAAATTTGACACGATATTTTTTTAAACTGATCAACGTGTTGTTACCTTGTAAATAAATTGATAAAATTAACATGTTCTGAATGAAACTTTTAAGTTGGAAGCAAAAGAGTGTTGGTACGTTTTGGGCAAGAAATTACATTTTTTATACCCTCCTCTCTAGTAATAGATGGTGTATATAATTTTGTCATTCCGTTTGTAACACCTCGAAATATTGGTATAGGACTCCATAAAGTATATATATTCATGACCCTCGATCGATTTTAAGACGATCTAGCGATGTCCGTCCGTCTGTCTGTTGAAAACACGCTAACTTTTGAAAGACATTACGGAGGCTCGTGTAGTTGGGCATAAATGTTGGGCATTTACCTGGTCAGGTTAGTATTGCAATCCAGCGAAATCAGTCTAGTGGGTCCAAAAGTTATAAGCAAAATACTGAATTTCGACAAGGGTTTTTCGTGAATTTACGAGATAAAAAACACGCCAACTTTCAAAAGGCAATTCTGAGGATGCTGAAGCTTGGCATATATATTTGTTATTCCCCTGGACTAATTCGTGCTGAATTTCAGCCAAATCGGTCCAGTGGTTCAAAAGTTATTAGCTAAACCGAGAATTTCAGATTAGTTTAACCGTAAATTCAAGTGTTGAAAACCCGTTTAACATGTTTTAAAAACATTGATAATTCACAAAAATATTTTTGTCACTAAAAAATATTTTTGCGCTAAAATGAAAAAAAAAACTCGAAAAAAATTTTACACTCAAAAAAAAAAAAAGTTTGTAAATTATTTTTTTTTTTGTTTCAAAAATTACTAAAAAAAGTTTTTTTACACAAAATAAAATATTTCTAATCACAAATGTTATTTTTTTCACGTTAGAAAATTTATTATCACTTAAAAAGGGCATTGTGGAGGGTATTCATAGATTCGGCCAAGTCGAATTTATCTTTTCTACTTGTTTTTGAATAATTTTTTAGTTTAAATTAGAGTAACTTTTTAAGAAACCCAGATTTCATTTGTTATGGTTTAAAAAATCACAAAACTATCAAGTTAACTTAAAATTCAGGTTTGAAAAAATCGGACATTATGTGACCACTATATTCCCAAAAAACTGGACCAGGATCGGAAAAAAAGTTAAAATTTTCGCAATTCAAATGGCTAGAAATAAACAGAATATACTAGATGCACTGTTTCAAGCATTTTTTTTTAGGAATTTTCTAGCACTTTATAAAAATCCAAACCCAAAACAAATTTTGGATAATAAACAACAAATTGGCAAGCATTTAAAGCTTTTACTTATATGCAAAAGATGTCCTACTTTATTGGACATGTGTGTCCACCGTCCCAACTTAAGCTCTAAATTAGCCAAAACTCGCATAATTTTCAATGCAATCGATTGAATACTTACTGTATTGCAGAATTATTTCCAAAAAAATCGATTTTTAACCACTGTGCATTGGTAAGCCACACAAATATTATACGAATTGTTTTTGACTTTCAAAAAAAAATTAACACAAAAAAAAAACAAGTAAAAAAGTTAAATTCGGCCTTGCTGAATGTATTGATTCCCTCCACAATTTCAAAAAGATTATTGCAAAAAACTTTATTTTTTATTTTTATTTTATTAAGAATTCCCATATAATTACAAATTATATACTAATTTTACCTAACCGAGAACTGGTAACAATGACCTTCGTCTCGTTGTAGCGAATCAGACCAAGGCCTCTGGTGGGAATCGAACCCACGACCCCCAGACTCATAGGCTAGCACGCTACCAACTAGCCTACTGGGGCGCTTAAAAAAAAAAAAACTTTATTTAGAAAGAAATTACTTTTGAAAAAAAAAAAAATTTCCGCGAAAAAAAATTCGCGATTTTTTTTGTCAAGAAATATGTTCGTACTTGTTTAAATACCATTTAAACAAGTACGAACATATTTCACACATGTCAATCAGCAGCCGAATTAAAACATTTTGTGTTTTTAGGTTATGTAGAATGTACACTCAAAAAAAAACTGTAATGTTAGCAAAAAAGCTTGTAAACCTACAAGAAAATTAGCTGATTTTGAACCCGCAATGTTTTTGCTAAAGTTAGCAAAAATGTTTTGCTAATAATTAGTTAACTAATTTTTTTTTTTTTGAACTTAGTTTATACACATCTGAGAACCCCATTGGGCTCGGACCCGATAGGATCAGACCCCGATGGGCCTAGATCCAGTTAGGTTCCTTTAAAATCGTCATAGTTTTTGATCCAAAATTTGTGTCCGTTTCGCTCTACCTTGCTTAGCTTTTGAGATACGTGATTATAGGGGACCACTGGGGTCTTGAGAATTAAAAAACTCGATAACTTCAAAAATATTACTCGGAGAGCGTTTGTCTTGTTCTATGTGTTGAGAGCTACAAAAATGCTTTTGGACTTTTTGTTGTGTCGGCAATATTTACCGAGATATGAGCATTTTAAAATTTTTGGGAATGCTAACTTTTTTGGATCCAAAGTTAGGGCCCATTAGGGTCCACACATGTGAAGAGGACCGGCGATACTATGGAGAGCCCGAGAACCAAAAATGGCCTCCATTTTTCTATATCTGGCTTAGTTTCCGAGATAGCGCCATTTTAAGTTTTCTGAAAATAAAAAAAAAATTACCATTTATTTTGCTAATATTAGCAAAAAATTTTGTAAAAATGTTGTCAACTCAATTTCAAATTTAGCAAAAGAAATTAGTTCAAAGTTTGTTTTAAATTGCTAATGTGCACGGTGAGCCTCAGCGATGTTTAGGTTGAACTATAGTGTCGACGAAAAGTGTAAGCGCAGTTCGATTTCTACAAGATTAAATGTCACAAAACTGTTAACAGCGAAATCGTAGCTGCTCGCATTCGCGAGATAATGCGAAATTAGTGTTTTTGTATTTTTTAAAATTTTGACATTAAAGTTTTTTAAATATTTTCAAAAACTGAGTATACAATTTTAATTGTACTTATTTAAAGGTCACAAAACAGTAAACATCAAAATCCTATCTTCTTTAGTTCGCGAGAAATCGCGAAATGAATTTTTGCCGTTTTTGTTTTGGTTTTTATATCTTTAGATAGGTTTCTTTAAAATTTCGTAATAAAATGGTATGCAGGTTTACTTGTGCTTGATCAAAGGTCTCACAGCTGTTGACATCGAAATTGTAATTGTTAAATTTGGCGAGATATCGCGTTATTATACAAATTTTTTTTATTATTTATTTATATTTTAAAACCGGTTCTTTCGAAATAATAAAAAAAGTGATATGCAGTTTGATTTGAGCATGTTAAAAAAAATTAAAACTGCCCACAAAAAAATTATAGCTGCTCACTTTCGCGAGAAATAGCGAAAAATAGCTTTTTGGGGGTATTTCTTGTTTTGATTAATAAAAGAAATTTCCTTAACATTGTTGAAAAACACGAAATGCAGTTTGATTTGCTATTAATTAAAGGTGATAAGGCTCTTAACATTTAAATTCTAGCTGCTCAATACTTCGAGATATCGCTAAAAAAACTCGCTAAACTACTATTTATTCATTACTTTGTGTTATTTTTGGTCTGTAAAAGCATTTACTTCAATTAGCGACAAAAATGTGATATGCAGTTTGAATTCGAGATTATTAAAGTTGACAAAACTGCAAGCATAAAAATTATAGATGATCAATTTTCCGAGAAATTGCAAAATTACTGTTCAAGCTTTTATATTAATTAATTTATTTTTTCTTTAGTGTCTAAAATAAAGGAAAAAAGTCAAGAAAGTACAAATGTATTGTGTGCAGTTTCAATTGTATGTGGTTAAGGGTGGTAAAACTGCTCAAATCAATATCTTGACTGCTAATTTACGCGAAAAATTATTTTTTTCCAATTTTTATTTTTTTTTTTTAATTTTGCGATTTTTCGCGAAATTGAGAAAATATGATTTTGATGTTAACTATTTTCTGACCTGTAAATAAATACAATTAAATTAAAAGACTTCATTGTCAAAATTTTAGAAAATACAAAAACACTAATGTCGCGATATCTCGCGAATGCGAGCAGCTACGATTTCGCTGTTAACAGTTTTGTGACATTTAATCAAGTAGAAATCGAACTGCGTTTACACTTTTCGTCGACACTAAAGTTGAACCTAAACATCGCTGAGGCTCACCGTGTGTGCTAAATGAAGTTTACAAGAATTTTTTGCTAACATGCTAATCTCAACTAAAAATTTGCTAAAAGTTAGCTAACTATCGTTAGCAAAAAAAATTAGTAAATCTACTAACGTATTTTTTTGAGTGTACCAACATTTTTGAGGTGTCCTTTCGTTTTCATTCATAACTTTTAAACCGCTAAACCGATATCTCTCAAATTTAATACCAAACTTCTCGGGAGTACTTCCAATAAATATGTTAAGTTTCAGTTTTGAACAACTGAACTCGGTTTTTTACTTAAAATAAAAGAAAATCTAGTCAGAATTGTTGTAACTTTTTTTTTTGCGTTAAAAAATATTCAAATCTTTGAAAAAATGTTATAGAGTCCTGGGCCATTAGCTAATTGTGTTACAAATGGAATGACAAACTAATTTATACACTATATCTCCTAGTGGGGAGTATTAGCAACAAAAAGTGGGGTTTATAAGATTAAAATATTTTATTTTTTGTTTTGCTTGTACATTATTTTGCTTTTAATTATTTAATTATTTATTTAATACCGCATTTATTACAAAAAAAGCAAAACACAAAGCTTTTTTTGTAATAAATGCGGTTTTTTTAAGAATGGTGTTTTTTTTTACTTTTAAAGTAAAATATGTATCTGTCGACTCAGCAGTAAAAACTACAGAGATTTAAAAATTTAAATAATAAACTCAAGCATCAAGGGGCCAAATAGGGTATGGGATTTGGATGCAATAGACTCCGTTGAATCAGATACATTTGATATAATATAAAGGTTTGATTTGTTTCAATTTACCTTACTTAGTTTAAGAGATATAAATTTAAAAAACTGTACAACTCAAAATTATTATTCGGAGGGCTTCCTTATAATTCAATTATTTGATGAAGGTTATCAAAGTGTTTTGGACCTCTTCTCTTAAATTTAATTTTCGGTTTTGCTTAAACACACATACATATAAATACTTAATTATATTTTCCATTCGAACACTTTCTTATCAAAAGAAATTTTAATTAAATGAACCCATTCATTTTTAGATTTTTTTTTTGCTTAAGTCAATGTTCTGTTAACTTAATTACTTCGACGATTGGCAGTTTTTACCAAATATTTATCTTCAAAACACTTTTAATCAAATTCATTTCTTAGAATTTCCATTGTTTTATCTTAAATCTTAACGCAGTTTAGCAACATGTAAATGTAATATGAAAAAAAGGAAATCTCTACAGTTTGCAATACCTTTTGTTAGATTTTATGCAAATTTCTTTAGGGTACTACTAATTGTCTGAAGCAGAGATTCTCAAATTATGATAAACAAATTGGTATGAAAAATTAAATATACAATTTTAAGGTTAAAAAGGGAGAATATCTGCTTAAATTAAATCATTTCACACAGTGATACGGATGACTAGGGGTGGGTGGACCGAAGCAGCAAAAGGATACTAGGTCTTGAATTACGTACTATAAAATATGCTATCTACACCATTTCCAATGGTATTTTAAAAATTTCCAAATGTATTTTAAAAGTGTCCAAATGTATTTTAAAAGTGTCCAAATATACTTTAAAATTGTATTGATGAAATGAATTTTAAAATTGTCCAAATGTATTTTAAAATTGTCCAAATATATTTTAAAATTGTCCAAATGAATTTTAAAATTGTGCAAATGTATTTTAAAATTGTCCAAATATGTTTTAAAATTGTCCAAATGTATTTTAAAATTATCCAAATGAAGTTTAAATTTTTCCAATGGTATTTTAAAATCGTCCAAATGTGTTTTAAAATTGTCCAGATGTATTTTAAAATTGTCCAAATGTAATTTAAAATTTTCCAAATGTATTTTAAAAATGTCCAAATGTATTTTAAAATTGTCCCAATGAATTTAAAAATTGTTCAAATGTTTTTTAAAATTGTCCAAATGTATTTTAAAATGTCCAAATTAATTTAAAATTGTTCAAATATATTTTAAAATTGACCACATAAATTTTTAAATTGTCCAAATGTATTTTAAAATTGTCCAAATATATTTTAAAAAATTCCAAATGTATTTTAAAAATTGTCCAAATATATTTTAAAATTATCCAAATGTATTTCAAAATTGTCAAATGTGTATAGTTTGAAATTTTCCAAATGTATTTTAGAATTATCCAATTGTATTTTAAAATTTTTGAAATGTATTTTAAAATTTTCCAAATGTATTTTTAAATATTCTATATATAATTCTATGTAGAATATTTTAAAATACATTTGGAAAATTTTAAAATACAATTGGACAATTTTAAAATACATTTCGAGAATTTGAAAATTCATTTGAATAATTTAAAACTACATTTGGACAATTTAAAAATACATTTGGAAAATTTTAAACTACATTTGGACAATTTTGAAAATACATTTGGAAAAGTTTTAAATACAACTGGACAATTTTAAAATATATTTGGACAATTTTAAACTACATTTGGACAATTTTAAAATTCATTTGGACAATTTTAAAATACATTTGGAAAATTTAAAACTACATTTGGACAATTTACAATACAATTGGAAAATTTTAAAATATATTTGGACAATTTTAAAATACATTTGGTCAATTTTAAAATACATTTGGACAATTTTAAAATACATTTGGACAATTTTAAAATACATTTGGACAATTTTAAAATACATTTGGACAATTTAAAAAAATTGGACAATTTTGAATTATATTTGGACAATTCTAAAATACATTTATACAATTTTAAAATTATTTGGACAATTTTAAAATACATTTGGACAATTTTAAAATACATTTGGACAATTTTAAAATACATTTGGACAATTTTAAAATACATTTGGACAATTTTAAACTATATTTGGACAATTTAAAAATACATTTGGACAACTTTAAAATACAACTGGACTTTTTTAAAATATATTTGTTCAATTTTAAAATATATTTGGACAATTTTAAACTATATTTGGACAATTTTAAAATACATTTGGACAATTTTAAAATTATTTGGACAATTTTAAAATACATTTGGACAATTTTAAAATACATTTGGAAATTTTTAAAATGCCATTGGAAATGGTGTGAAAGACAAAAAATATTTTGCACAATACTTTTGTAAATTAGAAAAAGTTTTGTAAAAAAAGTTTTCAAAGCAAAAAAAAATACATTAAAAAATTTTAATTTTTAAATTACTGCAAAACCGTTTTATATTCAAAATTAAATTTTTCTAGTCAAAATGTAAATACATTTTTATACCAAAGAATGTGGTATACTCACATTGTCATTCCATAAGTAGTGCATCGGAATTCCAGTCTTGGACCCCATAAATCGATTGTAAGTCATAATGATCTTCGTCCGTCTGCGAAATACACGAAACAGTCCAAAGTAGAGATGGGAACAAGAGCAGAATTCAATTTTACTCACGTGATTTCGAGTGAGTATGAGTGTAAAAAAATTGCGTAAGGTATATGCGTGAGTCCATTTTTTTTTGCGTGAGTGTGCGTGATTTGTATTGCCTCAATATTCGCCCCGAAAAAAGCAAAAAAAATGTTAGACTTGGCTTAACCTAATATTTTTTTTAATGTGGGTGAAGATTGTGTTAGTGCACGTAAGTGTGAGTTGTAACTCAACACTTATAAAAATTTACTGATTTTTTATTTATTTTTTTTATTTTTATCTGTACATGTATTTTAAATGACTGTTCCCACACAGCAATAACTATCGGTCTCTGCCATTTTGTTCCACCTCCCAGATCTTGATCCACAAATTTATTGCTAAGTGTTATTGTTTTCTTTTAGCTATATTAAAACTTTAAGAACCCCTGGCCTGTGAGTTAGTTGCGTTAGGTAGTAGTAAATATATAGTCTTGCCCCATCTATTTACTACGTTTTCATTTAAATAAAAGTTACCATGACTGTTTTTTTTGCAACATTTTTTACTTCAGTTTTAGTTTTCGCAAAAGCGAATGAATGTCATTGTAATAAAATTGAAACAAATACTAAATCTTACTTTGACCTGGTAAAAGAACAACCGGAAAGAATGTTTTTTTTTCCATTTTTTTTATCATTTTCTGCTTGTTAGTTACAAAAAAGGAAACAAACTCCCGCTTTTTTTTCCATGTTTAACTCGACTTATACGTTGTTCATTATATGAACATTAAGCTGGACCGATATAACGAGCGTGTTTGCCGACGGGACGAAAAAAATCGGCCTTACCCAACATATTGATAAACTTTATTTAAAAAAAAAAAAAAATTTGAAAAATTTTGTGAAAAATTTTGTTAACAATTTTGGTGAAAATTCTGAGATATAGAAAAAGTCTGCAGATTCTTGAACATTTCCTATACAAAAAAAAAACCACCGATTCTAACACAATTTTTCTATAGAAAAAATCTAAGTTCTTAAACATTTCCCTATAAAGAGACATTATTCCTATAGAAATATTCTCAGATTCTAGGACTTTTTCCTATAGAAAAATTCCTAGATTCTGAGACATTTTTCCTAAAGAAAACTTCTCGGATTCTGAGAAATTTTTCCTATTGAAAAATTCTTGGATTCTAAAATTTTTTTCCTATAGAAAAAGTCTTACAAGGGAAGTATCTCAACCCTTATGAACCGATTTGCCTGAAACTTAAAATATATATTAAAGAGACGATTTTAAGGTTGGGGTGTCTCGGCTTATCGGCCATATCGGTGTTTAAAAATTTCGTTGTCCCCTTATAAAACCAAGTGGACCATCGGGAAAATTTTGATAACTTCCGAACTAACAGGAATATCGTCTAGGGCAAAAATACGGGTCAACTTAAATTTAATAAAGATTATTTCTTATCCATATGGATATCGTAGGTCTATGTCTTCACATAAGTACCCCCCAAAATTTACACATTTTCCTGAAAAAAATAATTAAAGAAGCCGAATTTTTACAAGGATAGGCATTAAAAAAACCTTTCTTCTCATATGAAAACATCATATAGTTTCTTAAAAATAAATGGCTGAAAAATCCAAAAAACGATTTTTTCACCATTATTTGACCCATGTTTTGAACCCCCAAATCCCCGATATGGCCGATAAGCCGAGACACCTCAACCTTAGAATTGTCTCTTTTATATATATTTTAAGTTTCAGGCAAATCGGTTCATAAGGGTTGAGATACTTCCCTTGTTAGATCATGCGACATTTTTCATTAAGAAAAAGTTTTAGGTCAGAATACAGTTTTTTAATAGAAAAAGTCGCAGATTCTGACACATTTTTCCTGAAAAAAAATTCTCAGATTTTGAGAAATTTTTTTCTACAGAAAAAATCTTAGATTCTGAGACACTTTTCCTATAGAAAAAGTCTCAGATTGTGAGACATTTTGACTATAGAAAAAGTCTCAGATTCTGAGACATTTTTCCAATAGAAAAATTCTCAGATTCTGAGACATTTTTCCAATAGAAAAATTCTCAGATTCTGAGACATTTTTCAATAGAAAAATTCTCAGATTCTGAGACATTTTTCCAACAGAAAAATTCTCAGATTCTGAGCCATATTTCCTATAGAAAAAGTCTCAGATTCTGAGACATTTTTCCTATAGAAAAACTCTCGGATTCTGAGGCACTTTTCCTATAGAAAAGTCTCAGACGCTAAAGCATTTTTCCTGTAGAAAAGTCTCAGACTCTGAGACATTTTTCCTACAGAAAAATTCTCAGATTCTGAGACATTTTTCCTATAGAAAAATTCTCAGATTCTGAGACATTTTTCCTATAGAAAAAGTCTCAGATTCTGAGACATTTTTCCTATAGAAAAAGTCTCAGATTCTGAGACATTTTTCCTATAGAAAAAGTCTCAGATTCTGAGACATTTTTCCTATAGAAAAAGTCTCAGATTCTGAGACATTTTTCCTATAGAAAAAGTCTCAGATTCTGAGACATTTTTCCTATAGAAAAAGTCTCAGATTCTGAGACATTTTTCCTATAGAAAAAGTCTCAGATTCTGAGACATTTTTCCTATAGAAAAAGTCTCAGATTCTGAGACATTTTTCCTATAGAAAAAGTCTCAGATTCTGAGACATTTTTCCTATAGAAAAAGTCTCAGATTCTGAGACATTTTTCCTATAGAAAAAGTCTCAGATTCTGAGACATTTTTCCTATAGAAAAAGTCTCAGATTCTGAGACATTTTTCCTATAGAAAAAGTCTCAGATTCTGAGACATTTTTCCTATAGAAAAAGTCTCAGATTCTGAGACATTTTTCCTATAGAAAAAGTCTCAGATTCTGAAACATATTTCCTATAGAAAAAGTCTCAGATTCTGAGACATTTTTACTATAGAAAAAGTCTCAGATTCTGAGACATTTTTCCTATAGAAAAAGTCTCAGATTCTGAGACATTTTTCCTATAGAAAAAGTCTCAGATTCTTAGAAATTTTTCCTATAGAAAAAGTCTCAGATTCTGAGACATTTTTCCTATAGAAAACGTCTCAGATTCTGAGACATTTTTCCTATAGAAAACGTCTCAGATTCTGAGACATTTTTCCTATAGAAAAAGTCTCAGATTCTGGGACATTTTTCCTATAGAAAAAGTCTCAGATTCTGAGACATTTTTCCTATAGAAAAAGTCTCAGATTCTGAGACATTTTTCCTATAGAAAAAGTCTCTGATTCTGAGACATTTCTCCTATAGAAAAAGTCTCAGATTCTGAGACATTTTTCCTATAGAAAAAGTCTCAGATTCTGAGACATTTTTCCTATAGAAAAAGTATCAGATTCTGAGACATTTTTCCTATAAAAAAAGTCTCAGATTCTGAGACATTTTTCCTATAGAAAAAGTCTCAGATTCTGAGACATTTTTCCTATAGAAAAAGTCTCAGATTCTGAGACATTTTTCCTATAGAAAAAGTCTCAGATTCTGAGACATTTTTCCTATAGAAAAAGTCTCAGATTCTGAGACATTTTTCCTATAGAAAAAGTCTCAGATTCTGAAACATTTTTCCTATAGAAAAAGTCTCAGATTCTGAGACATTTTTACTATAGAAAAAGTCTCAGATTCTGAGACATTTTTCCTATAGAAAAAGTCTCAGATTCTGAGACATTTTTCCTATAGAAAAAGTCTCAGATTCTGAGACATTTTTCCTATAGAAAAAGTCTCAGATTCTGAGACATTTTTCCTATAGAAAAAGTCTCAGATTCTGAGACATTTTTCCTATAGAAAAAGTCTCAGATTCTGAGACATTTTTCCTATAGAAAAAGTCTCAGATTCTGAGACATTTTTCCTATAGAAAAAGTCTCAGATTCTGAGACATTTTTTCTATAGAAAAAGTCTCAGATTCTGAGACATTTTTCCTATAGAAAAAGTCTCAGATTCTGAGACATTTTTCCTATAGAAAAAGTCTCAGATTCTGAGACATTTTTTCTATAGAAAAAGTCTCAGTTTCTGAGACATTTTTCCTATAGAAAAAGTCTCAGATTCTGAGACATTTTTCCTATAGAAAAAGTCTCAGATTCTGAGACATTTTTCCTATAGAAAAAGTCTCAGATTCTGAGACATTTTTCCTATAGAAAAAGTCTCAGATTCTGAGACATTTTTCCTATAGAAAAAGTCTCAGATTCTGAGACATTTTTCCTATAGAAAAAGTCTCAGATTCTGAGACATTTTTCCTATAGAAAAAGTCTCAGATTCTGAGACATTTTTCCTATAGAAAAAGTCTCAGATTCTGAGACATTTTTCCTATAGAAAAAGTCTCAGATTCTGAGACATTTTTCCTATAGAAAAAGTCTCAGATTCTGAGACATTTTTCCTATAGAAAAAGTCTCAGATTCTGAGACATTTTTCCTATAGAAAAAGTTTCAGATTCTGAGACATTTTTCCTATAGAAAAAGTCTCAGATTCTGAGACATTTTTCCTATAGAAAAAGTCTCAGATTCTGAGACATTTTTCCTATAGAAAAAGTCTCAGATTCTGAGACATTTTTCCTATAGAAAAAGTCTCAGATTCTGAGACATTTTTCCTATAGAAAAAGTCTCAGATTCTGAGATATTTTTCCTATAGAAAAAGTCTCAGATTCTGAGACATTTTTCCTATGGAAAAAGTCTCAGATTCTGAGACATTTTTCCTATAGAAAAAGTCTCAGATTCTGAGACATTTTTCCTATAGAAAAAGTCTCAGATTCTGAGACATTTTTCCTATAGAAAAAGTCTCAGATTCTGAGACATTTTTCCTATAGAAAAAGTCTCAGATTCTGAGACATTTTTCCTATAGAAAAAGTCTCAGATTCTGAGACATTTTTCCTATAGAAAAAGTCTCAGATTCTGAGACATTTTTCCAATAGAAAAAGTCTTAGAATCTGAGACATTTTTCCAATAGAAAAAGTCTTAGAATCTGAGACATTTTTTCTATAGAAAAAGTCTTAGATTCTGAGACATTTTTCCTATAGAAAAATCTTAGGTTTTGAGACATTTTTCCTGTAGAAAAATTATTAGGTTTTGAGACATTTTTCCCATAGAAAAACTCTCGGTTTCTGAGGCACTTTTCCTATAGAAAATTCTCAGACTCTAAAGCATTTTTCCTGTAGAAAAATTCTCCGATTTTGAGACATTTTTTCTATAGAAAAAGTCTAAGATAAAAAAATATTTTTCATTTAGAAAAAGTCTCAGATTCTTAGAAATTTTTCCTATGAAAAAAGTCTCAGATTCTGAGACATTTTTCCTGTAGAAAAAGTCTCAGATTCTGAGACATTTTTCCTATAGAAAAAGTCTATGATTCTGAAACATTTTTCATATAGAAAAGTATTAGATTCTGAGACATTTTTCATATAGAAAAAGTCTCAAATCATGAGACATTTTTCATATAGAAAAAAGTCTCTTAAAACCACAAAATTCGCGTTTTTTGTAGTATTTAAACGCGAATATCTTGAAAATGGATACTGCTAGAAAAGTTTTGATGGTTGGTTTGGATACAGGAGGTCCATTTAATATGAAGTTTGTTATGTTAAAAGTTTGTAAAATGTTACAGTGGAACAACGGAAAGTACTAAAATTGCGGTTTTTGGAATCTGCAAACGCTAATATCTCGAAAACGGTGTATGCTTCAAAAATTTTAAAAACAGATTTGGAATTATTTTTATTTTTTGAAATTTAAACTTGATTTTTGCAAAAAGTGCTCGATCAAATATTTTGGTTTTTGTTGCTAAAATTTTTCTTAGACATCCCAAATACATATTCAAAAAAAAAAATATATGGTATTACAACGTTTAGGTTAAAACTGTATCGGACCACTCGTGCTCAGATCATGAGACATTTTTCATATGGAAAAAGTCTCAGATCATGAGACATTTTTAATATGGAAAAAGTCTCAGCAGGGTTGGCAACCGAAACGAATAACGGTATCGGTAACGGTATTGGTATTGGATATTTTTTGTATCGGTAACGGTATTTTCTATTAACATCAATACCGGTACGTACCGGTATTATAAATAAAATGTTAACAAGTCACAAATTTGTTAAAAATGCGTAAAAAATAAAAAAAAATTGTTAAAAAAAATTGTTAAAAAACTGTTAAATTCTGTACCTTTTCTATACATAATTATATTTGTACTAGTATTAAATACTATGAATTAACTCAGAATTAAATTAAAACATTCACGCAATAGTAGAGACACCTTTGTCCAATAAGAAAAACATCTGTATTTTATGCCATATGAGAAATCTTCATTTTAAGCCATTTGAGAAATATGATGATTATAGCTGACACGGTTTGCTAAATATCTGTCTGGATAATCCAGGTAGAATCTGCTGAAAAAACCGTCAAGACAGCAGACAAATATGCTGATTTTATTAGAGAAATCGGCTGATTTCAAATAAACAGCCTGAACTGATTATTTGAAATCAGCAGATTTCTCTGTTAAAATGATCAAAATTTTTTGTCCTGTTGTTAAAAAAAATCTGCAGGGATAAAAAAACTTGGCAAGGATGTTACAAGGGTGGTTTTTTAAGGGGGAGGGTGGGCGGTATCGGAGCGACACATTTCCTCTCGCCATAGATGTTAAGAAATTCATTTTATTTATATTTACGCATAAATAATACAATTTTATCAATGTTTAATTTTATTTGCTATAGCCAAGCCCCCAAAAGGTTCGGACCGAAAAAAATCGCATTTTCTAATCTTGGTCAATGAACTTGACACGGCATAAAAATGATTCATTTTCATTGTAATTTTTTCAGAGAGGAAATTTTTTTCATCTGTTCCGATTTTCCCATTTCGGAACTTAACCAGCCTATGACCATAACGTTTATTTGTGGATCGTATTGTGTCTTCTACATACGGAAAGACGAACATCGCATAATATTAATGCAACCAAAAAAAACCGATATAATACCGATAAAAATTCGAATAAAGGTAACGGTTTTTTATCGGTAACGGTATTTACAAATTTTTATTTCGGTATTGGTAACGGTAACGGTAACGGTAGTCAATTTTAAAGGGTTTTTAATCGGTAACGGTATTGAAAGGGTAACGGTAGCCAACACTGAGAAAAAGTCGTAGATTCTGAGAATTTTTTTTCTATAGAAAAAGTCTCAGACTCTGAGACATATTTCCATAGAAAAATTCCAGATTTTAAGACATTTTTGCTATAGAAAATTTCGCAGATTCTGAAACTTTCTGACACTTTTAAAGTTCATGTGATTATTCCTAATAACTTCTCAGAAGTTTATGATTTTCCGATGTCTGCCTGAATGATGGCCCCCCCCTCTACAAATTTGGGAAAAATAAAAAAAAAAATAAAAAAATATTCCGATCCATCCTATTGTACAACACATACTTTGTTATGTTAATGTGATGGCTGTAAATTAAATTTACATTTTTTAAATGTACGACCAAAGGGTATAGACGGTTGAAAATACATACAAGAACATTGCTATTGGGTAACATCATTAGCAAAAAATAGAAAATGGCAAGATATACGAAATATAAATCTGCTGTTGCATTATTCTTTTTAAATTTTAATTACATTTACATAAAAGTTGTTGCACTTTTAAGGTGTTCGGTAAAAATTAAAATTTAACACATCTGTATTTAATGAATATTTTTTTTTGTTTTAAAATTTTTCATAAATTTCCTTCGGCATATTGAAGCCTTTAAATATTTTCCACTTAAATTAATATTTTATCCTTTTTTTTTCATTATTTCCTTAACCTTTGCTATAATTCCAAGAATATTTTCTTTTGCCTAGTCATATAAGCAGCTTAAATTTATTTAATTAATTTATTTCTAGAAGTGAACGTGTGAGATTCTTTTAATAAATAAATACATGTTGTTAGGTATTAAGTAGGTATTATCAACATATTGTGGTAAAATAACAAATCATATTATAAATTAAAATAAATAACACAAAAGAAAGAATTTATGCAAAATTGAAGTAAGAAGACTACACAAAAGGCATTAACAAATATTTTATTAATTTTACAGAAGAATCAAAAAAACGGTTTTACATAAGGGGCATTCCAGGCCAAATCACTCACTTTTAGATTGGACCCCCTTCGATTAATTTTTTTTCTGGATATATTTTAGTACGAATTAAATGAAAATTGCTCTCAAATTTTTTATCCATTTTTTTTTATAAAACTTTTTTTTTTGTTTCCATCAAATTTTATTTTTCCATCAAATTTTATTTTTTCATCAAATTTTATTTTTTCAAAATTTTTTTTTTTTTCTTTTTCGTGAAAAATTTTTTTTCGTCAATTTCTTTTTTTCATCAAAAACATTCTTTCATATTTTTTTTCAATAATTTTTTTTTTCAACTTTTTTTTACATCAAATTTCATTTTATCAACATTATTTTTTATAAAATTTTTTTATATCAATTTTTTTTATTAATATTTTTTTTCATCAAATTTTTTTTTTCATCAATTTTTTTTTTTTTCATCAAATTTTTTTTTTTTCATTTAAGTTTTTTTTTCATCACAAACTTTTTTAATCAAAAAGGTTTTTTTTCACTCAAACTTTTCTTTCATCAAACTTTTGTTTTTCAACAATTTTTTTTTTGTTCATCAATTTTCTTATCATTAAATTTTTCATCAAATTTTTTTTATCAAATTTTTTTTTTATAAATGTTTTTATAATTTTTTTTTTATAAAAAAAATATTTTTTTTTTCTAAAAAAAATTGTTTTTTATCAATTTTTTTTTTAACATATTTTATTTTTTTATCAAAAACTTTTTTTCGTCAATTTTTTTTTCATAAAAAACAATAACAATAATAACCCTTATATGGATTACACTGCGGAACACTAAAAAATAAACAAGAGTTACGACCTTCATTTCTATATATTTCGGACATGCTGATTCGAATGGCGTACTCCGTTTTTCGATGTATGGTACAGTTTTCTTGCAAAATGTCGTTAAAGATTTGCTGATTTCGAGCCAGTTTTTTAACAAAAAAATTTGCAAAGTAAATGGTTTATAAATTTTATGACATGGAAACGAAGATACGACTTGTACGACATTTCTTATGCAAATTTGGTTTAAAGCTTTTCAATTTAAGCCCTTAAATTCGCGAATTTCTTCATTTTTTAAGGTTTTCGCGAAATTAACAGCCAAATTGGTCTTTGATAAAAAACTTGCTTTTAATGAATCAAAAATGCATCCCTAACAATACGAATAGTGGACAAAAAACAGCTATGTTATATGGACCATCATGATAAAAATCGCGAAAAATCGATTTTTGTATATGACAGCATCACTTTACGAGATGATTTAAGGTTCCATCTTTTAGTATATAATGTTGGAACCTTAAACAACTAACTGACCAAAAATTCGGCCAAAAAAGTTTACATTTGAAAAAGTTATATTATCAACAACTATTATTTCAGTGTTTGCGATACAATAACACTGCGGAACACTAAAAAATAAACAAGAGTTACGACCATCATTTCTATATATTTCGGACATGCTGATTCAAATGTCGTACTCCGTTTTTCGATGTATGGTACAGTTTTCTTGCAAAATGTCGTTAAAGATTTGCTGATTTTGAGCCAGTTTTTTAACAAAAAAATTTGCAAAGTAAATGGTTTATAAATTTTATGACATGGAAAACAAAGATATGACTTGTAGCAACATTTCTTACGCAAATTTGATTTAAAGGTTTTCAATTTAAGCCCTTAAATTTGCGAATTTCTTAATTTTTTAAGGTTTTCGCGAAATTAACAGCCAAAATTGGTCTTTGATAAAAACTTGCTTTTAATGAATCAAAAATGCATCCCTAACAATACGAATAGTGGACAAAAAACTGCTATGTTATATGGACCATCATGTTGAAAATCGTGAAAAACCGTTTTTTTGTATATGCTAGCATCACTTTACGAGATGATTAAAGGTTCCATCTTTTAGCATATAATGTGGGAACCTTAAACAACTAACTGACCAAAAATTCGGCCAAAAAAGTTTTCATTTGCAAAAGTTATCTTAACAAAAACTATTATTTCAGTGTTAGCGATACAATAATTATAGTTTTTGTTAAGATAACTTTTGCAAATGAAAACGTTTTTGGACAAATTTTGGGTCAGTTCATTGTTTAAGGTTCGCACATTATATACTAAAAGATGAAGCCTCAAATCATCTCCTAAAGTGATGATGACATATACAAAAAAACGATTTTTCGCGATTTTAATCATGATGGTCCATATAACATAGATGTTTTTTGTCCACAATTCGTAGTGTCATGGACGCCTTTATGATCCACAAAATGCAAGTTTTTTATCAGAGACCAATTTAGCGGTTAATTTCGTGAAAACTTAAAAAAATGAAGAAATCCACGTATTTAAGGGCTTAAGATGAAAAGCTTAAACCAAATTTATATTAGAAATATTGCTACAAGTTATATCTTTGTTTTCCATGCCATAAAATTTAAAAATCATTAGCTTTGGATTTTTTTTGTTAAAAAAGCAGCTGAAAATCAGCCAATCTTTAATGACATTTTACAAGAAAACTGTACCATACATCGAAAAACGGAGTACGCCATTCGATTCAGCATGTCCGAAATAAGTATATTGAAATGATGGTCGTACCTCTTGTTTTCTAAAATAGTGGTTAGTTTTGTCACGCAGTGTAATTATAGTACAATAATTATAGTTTTTGTTAAGATAACTTTTGCAAATGAAAACTTTTTTGGACAAATTTTGGGTCAGTTTTGTGTTTAAGGTTCCCACATTATATACTAAAAGATGAAGCCTCAAATCATCTCGTAAAGTGATGCCGGCATATACAAAAAAACGGTTTTTCGCGATTTTCATCATGATGGTCCACATAACATAGATGTTTTTTGTCCACTATTCGTAGTGTCATGGACGCCTTTATGATCCACAATATGCAAGTTTTTTATCAGAGACCAATTTAGCGGTTAATTTCGCGAAAACTTAAAAAAGTGAAGAAATCCGCGAATTTAAGGGCTTTAGATGAAAAGCTTTAAGACAAATTTATATTAGAAATATTGCTACAAGTTATATCTTTGTTTTCCATGCCATAAAATTTAAAAATCATTAGCTTTGGAGTTTTTTTTGTTAAAAAAGCAGCTGAAAATCAGCCAATCTTTAATGACATTTTACAAGAAAACTGTACCATACAGCGAAAAACGGAGTACGCCATTCGATTCACCATGTCCGAAATATATTGAAATGATGGTCGTACCTCTTGTTTTCCAAAATAGTGGTTAGTTTTGTCACGCAGTGTTATTAACTCACAACAACACAAATAACATATTGTTGTAGTCCAATGGACTATCATATGCAAAATTGTTTTAAATAATTTTGTTGGTTATGAACAATCGTTGCCTTATTAGTATGGTACAATTTCTTCGTCTTTCTAATTCTCATTATGAATAGAGGCGAATATGTATTAATATTTTAGTTTGTGCACAAACGATTTGTCATTAGACTCGTTTGCTACTTTGTAGTATATCGTTTCTATTTTTTGCTAAATAATCTTGACAATGGAATTTGACAAATTCCGAAACACGTGTCGATTAAGTCTTGCAAAAATGACCAACATTAATAAATTTAAAACAAAAATAATTTTCTTGAAAATTATGCTATGAGCATATCATGGTTTTAATTAGTAAAGAAAATAATGACTTCGAGCCAGAATAAACATACTCAAAATATAATTTATCAAATTTTATTTTTTCATTCATATTTTTTTTCTTTATCATCAATATTTTTGTCTATTTTTTATCAATTATTTTTTCATCAAAAACTTTTTTTTGTCAATTTCTTTTTTCATCAAAAACATTTTTTCATAATTTTTTTTCAACAATTTTTTTTTTATCAAAAGTTTTTTCATAATTTTTTTTTATCAATTTTTTTTATCAAAATTTTTTTTATCACAAACTTGTTTTCATGAATTTTTTTTTTTCACTAATACTTTTTTTTTTCATCAAACCAAGATAGTACTAACCAAGTACTAACTATATGCCAAATTAGAGCGTGATCGGTCGAATGGGCGTAAAATGCCATGCTTTTTTGCCAGTGGGCGGAGGGGTGGCTAAATCGAATTTTTACATTGCACCACTAATGACATCTATATATAAAAAAACGGTTGGACCGATTTTGATGAAATTTAAACCAACGATAGTACTAACCAAGTACTAACTGTGTGCCAAATTAGAGCGTGATCGAACAAATGGGCGTAAAATGCCATGCCCCTTTGTATTGAATTTAATTTAATTTCTGCATGCTCCGCAATAACGCAAAAACTGTTGATTTTATCTTAATTAAATTTTCAGCACTGATAGCGTTAACCGAGTGTGGAACTATAGGCCATGTTATACTACGATTGGAAAAAGGGGCGTAAAATGCCACGCCCCTTTGTAGTATACTGGACATTGTCTGCCTGTTTCGCAATCACACAAAAACAGCTGAACCGATTTTCTTAACATTTTCACTACATACAGTGCTAACCAAGTGCATATGTAGGCCATATAAGATCGTTATTGGAAAAAAGGATCAAAATTGCAACGCCTTTAGTACTATACTGACCACGATTGAACAAAGAGGCGTAAATTGACACGCCCCTTTGTTTTATACTGAACGTTATATCTGCCTGTTTTGAAATCACGCAAAAACAGATAAGCCGAATCTGTCACTACTGATAGAACCAACCGAGCGGGAACTGTAGATCATATGTGTAGCGCGATTCGGTAAAAGGGTTTAAAATATCACTCCCGTTTTTCATAAATAAAAAGTTATTTCCTCCTCTTTCGCAATCACACAAAAACGACAAAACTGATGTCAATGAAATTTGCAGCACAGATAGTACTAATCGAGGATGCAGCATAGAACTTTAGACTATCACGATTTGATAAAAATGCGTTAAATGACACACCCCATTGTACTATACTTAACGTTATGTCTGTCTGTTTCGAAATCACGCAAAAACGGGTGAACCGATTTTGTTGAGATTTCTCTATAGATAGGTTACTTGCTGTACCCGGACCCGTGCTTTAATTTTATCCGACACTGTATTTAAATTAAGATGCAATATAAAACAGTTTTTTTCTTAGGGCCAGCAACGCGGACCGGGTATAGCTAGTAGTATATAAAATTAATGGGGTCCCCGACGGATATTTTAATTCGATTTGCATGCAATGGCATAACATTATTTTTTCTGAAAAAAAAACTTTGCTTTGGCAAGTACACACAAAACTTCAGCAAAATATTATCATCTATATAAATAAAAATCAATTGTCGTTCGTTGGTAACAGCATCAGTTGAGAACGGCTGGACCGATTTGGACAATTTTTTTTTTGAAATGTTCGTCATAGCCCAACTTAGGTTTTTACGTTAAGAAAAATTGACCACGCCCACTTTTACGCCCACTTTTTTTGATTTATCTAAAATCGGAAAACGGCTGTACCGATTTGGGTAATTTTTTATTTATATGTTCGTAGTAATCCAATTTAAGTTTTTAGTGAAAGAAAAATCGACCACGACCACTTTTACGCCCACTTTTTCAATTTATCTAAAATCTGAAAATAGCTGGACCGATTTGACTAAATTTTTTAAATGAGTTTTCAATCATATTCCAACTTTGGTTTTATGAAAAAAGAAAATGACCTCACCTACTTTGGCTAATTTTTGTTGAAATTTTTTATCATAATTCAACTAGGGTTTTTACGGAGAGTAAAATTTCCCACGCCCACTTTTTTTATGTATCGAAAGAACTATAACGGCTTAACCGATTTGGTTATACTCCGCAAAAGATTCTCAAGGAAAGAAAAATTGTCCACACCTACTTTTACGCTTACTTTTCCCAATATATATATTTTAAATCATGGAATGGGTGGAACAATTTGTCTATTTTTGTTTTTAATGTTCGTCATATTCCAACTAAGGTTTTTTTGAAAGAAACATTTTCCATGTCTACCACCTACTTTTGAATGGAGGCACCGAGTTGGTTTAATTTAAATAAGGATTTTATGTAAGAAAAGTTGTTTTCGATACATATAAAAACTGCTCTATAGAAAAATAAAATATAGAATAATAAAATATAAATAAAAATCAAATGTAGTTCGTTAATTCGGATCACTTGAGAACTGACCGATTTGGATAATATTTTTTTTTAAATTGTTCGTCTTATTTTTTTTTTTAATATTCGTCTTAAATTTTTTCGGAAAACAAATTAATCACTCCCACTTTTACACCTCCTTTTTTAGATATATCTAAAATCGAAGAACCAGCCGATCGATTTGATAAACTTTTTTTTTTAATGTTCGCCATAGTGTAACTTACGTTAAAACGAAAAATAAACATTTTTCACGCCCACTTTTATTTCGATACATCTAAAACGGAAGCACAACTAAGGTTTCTACGGAAAGAAAAATTGTCCACTCCCAGGTTTTTCAATAAATCTAAAATCGGAGGACGAATGATCTGATTTGATAATTTTTTTCTTTAATGATCATTATAGTCCAAGTAAGGATTTAATGGAAATAATTATTGTCCTCCCCCTTCAAATCCCACATTTTTCAATATCCTTAAAATTTGCAACACTTGAGAACGCCTGGACTGATTTGGTTAGATCTTTTTTGTTTGAAATGTTCGTAATAGTCGATATAATTGGTCGGAAAGAAAAATTGTCCTCGCCCACTTTTTTTTTCGATATATCTAGAATTAATTTTTACTCCAATTCGATCTATTAAAAAAAATATTTCTTAATAGATTCCGCATAAACTTGGTACAAATGACAAGTTTAACTTACCACACAAATTTTAACGCCTACTTTTGTCTAAATAAGTCGATTACAAATGACCGGACCGATTTTTTTATTAAATATTAAATGCGAAAAGTGTCCTGAAAAAATAGAAAATTCAGGAAAACTGTAAAGGGTTGTTTGAACTCAAGACAATAGCTCACAGTAAGAACGAAGGATATGTGTGATTCATTTTTGTGTTGTTCATAATGATACTAAAGAAGTTTTAAATTTGTACAGTTCGCAAAGTCGAAGACATGGTAATTTTTTTTTTTGTTCTTAAAATATAATTTGAAGATGATTATCTGCCTAATCGGGTCTTAAAACCACTCCCACAAATGTTTCTAAGCCACGAAATTCACTACATTTTTTGCAGGGCTATAAATATGAAGCGAGACGAAATATGTATAACACTGATCTTATATTTGGGCCAGCAACGCGGACCGGTCCAGCTAGTTCATAATAAAATAAACAATATGAACAGATATTGGATACGAGTATTAATAGCAGCCGACCAGCCAAAAATCTCACAAGACTTTTTTCCTCCAAAAAAGCACATATTCGGAAGCGATTTTCCTATTGAACTAGTGTCAAATTATAGTTATTTTTTTAAAAAAACAATAAAAATCGTTTGAAAATCGCAAACTTTAAAACGAAATA
Organism: Pegoplata infirma; assembly: GCA_963921195.1. Taxonomy (NCBI): domain Eukaryota; kingdom Metazoa; phylum Arthropoda; class Insecta; order Diptera; family Anthomyiidae; genus Pegoplata; species Pegoplata infirma. The sequence continues at coordinate 56,371,916 of OY992536.1, read as the reverse complement.
GCTTTTGCTTTTTACCTGACCAGTCAAAACGGAGAATGACACTGGATACGTGTCCCAACGTGTACTATACAACAGCAGTCGCGGATCCAGCTCTAGGATTTTTAAAAAATTTCTACTATAAAAAAGTTTCTGGTTCTAAAAAAAGTCCCAAACTCTGAAATAATTTTCCTATATTAAAAATTTCATATTTGAGACATGATTCATCTTTAAAGTTTTCTAAGACATAAGCTTAAAAAAATGCCTGCGAATTTTGTACTCTAGCCCAAAATATTAAATCACTAGCTGGACCGGTCCGCGTTGCTGGCCCAAATATAAGATCAGTGTTATACATATTTCGTCTCGCTTCATATTTATAGCCCTGCAAAAAATGTAGTGAATTTCGTGGCTTAGAAACATTTGTGGGAGTGGTTTTAAGACCCGATTAGGCAGATAATCATCTTCAAATTATATTTTAAGAACAAAAAAAAAAATTACCATGTCTTCGACTTTGCGAACTGTACAAATTTAAAACTTCTTTAGTATCATTATGAACAACACAAAAATGAATCACACATATCCTTCGTTCTTACTGTGAGCTATTGTCTTGAGTTCAAACAACCCTTTACAGTTTTCCTGAATTTTCTATTTTTTCAGGACACTTTTCGCATTTAATATTTAATAAAAAAATCGGTCCGGTCATTTGTAATCGACTTATTTAGACAAAAGTAGGCGTTAAAATTTGTGTGGTAAGTTAAACTTGTCATTTGTACCAAGTTTATGCGGAATCTATTAAGAAATATTTTTTTTAATAGATCGAATTGGAGTAAAAATTAATTCTAGATATATCGAAAAAAAAAAGTGGGCGAGGACAATTTTTCTTTCCGACCAATTATATCGACTATTACGAACATTTCAAACAAAAAAGATCTAACCAAATCAGTCCAGGCGTTCTCAAGTGTTGCAAATTTTAAGGATATTGAAAAATGTGGGATTTGAAGGGGGAGGACAATAATTATTTCCATAAAATCCTTACTTGGACTATAATGATCATTAAAGAAAAAAATTATCAAATCAGATCATTCGTCCTCCGATTTTAGATTTATTGAAAAACCTGGGAGTGGACAATTTTTCTTTCCGTAGAAACCTTAGTTGTGCTTCCGTTTTAGATGTATCGAAATAAAAGTGGGCGTGAAAAATGTTTATTTTTCGTTTTAACGTAAGTTACACTATGGCGAACATTAAAAAAAAAAGTTTATCAAATCGATCGGCTGGTTCTTCGATTTTAGATATATCTAAAAAAGGAGGTGTAAAAGTGGGAGTGATTAATTTGTTTTCCGAAAAAATTTAAGACGAATATTAAAAAAAAAATAAGACGAACAATTTAAAAAAAAATATTATCCAAATCGGTCAGTTCTCAAGTGATCCGAATTAACGAACTACATTTGATTTTTATTTATATTTTATTATTCTATATTTTATTTTTCTATAGAGCAGTTTTTATATGTATCGAAAACAACTTTTCTTACATAAAATCCTTATTTAAATTAAACCAACTCGGTGCCTCCATTCAAAAGTAGGTGGTAGACATGGAAAATTTTTCTTTCAAAAAAACCTTAGTTGGAATATGACGAACATTAAAAACAAAAATAGACAAATTGTTCCACCCATTCTATGATTTAAAATATATATATTGGGAAAAGTAAGCGTAAAAGTAGGTGTGGACAATTTTTCTTTCCTTGAGAATCTTTTGCGGAGTATAACCAAATCGGTTAAGCCGTTATAGTTCTTTCGATACATAAAAAAAGTGGGCGTGGGAAATTTTACTCTCCGTAAAAACCCTAGTTGAATTATGATAAAAAATTTCAACAAAAATTAGCCAAAGTAGGTGAGGTCATTTTCTTTTTTCATAAAACCAAAGTTGGAATATGATTGAAAACTCATTTAAAAAATTTAGTCAAATCGGTCCAGCTATTTTCAGATTTTAGATAAATTGAAAAAGTGGGCGTAAAAGTGGTCGTGGTCGATTTTTCTTTCACTAAAAACTTAAATTGGATTACTACGAACATATAAATAAAAAATTACCCAAATCGGTACAGCCGTTTTCCGATTTTAGATAAATCAAAAAAAGTGGGCGTAAAAGTGGGCGTGGTCAATTTTTCTTAACGTAAAAACCTAAGTTGGGCTATGACGAACATTTCAAAAAAAAAATTGTCCAAATCGGTCCAGCCGTTCTCAACTGATGCTGTTACCAACGAACGACAATTGATTTTTATTTATATAGATTTTTTCAAATTATTTTTCATACTTATTATTAAAATGATCCTTTGAAGGCCATGAACAATTTATATTTCAACAATACAAAATTTTTAGTTCATAATTTTCTCACACAGCATGATTCAATTAATTAATTTTTATCAATCAATTCAATTTCATGCCCATACAACGTTTAAACAAATTTTCATTTTTAAATTAATAATTTTAATCCTGAATCATAGAATATTGAGCTAAATGCATATTAATGTATTGACGTAACACGAGTATAAATGGTAAAAGCATTTTTTGGTAAATTTTATAATTTAGCAAAACAATTTACTAATAAAATTTCCCAAAATCAATCGATAGCCTATTGTCCAGTTTTATATATTTTTTGGAAATAACTGTGTGTCATTAGAGCGGCATTTTTTGAAGATTTCAAAAATTGTTCTCTTTAGACTTTGAACGTTTAGGCAAATTTTTATTCTCCTTATGTGGTATAAATTTGAGGCCTATCGGATTAAATTAACCCGTGTCATCCGGCGATAAAATTTTTGAATTTTTTAAATTAAAAATAATTAAAAAATTTATCTTACTACACATCATATACATATATTAACTTTGATGTACTGAACACACATATAAACAAATCTTTAATATTGGTCGACTTGTTTTCGCGATATCGCTGTTTGAAAGAGGAACCCGTGTTAAAATGGTCGGATTTGACTAATATTATTTTTAAATAAAAGATATTAAAAAATATCGTTTTTGCAAATTTGAAGTAGCGATATCTCGTTGATATTCATGTTCAGCGCATCAAAGTTAGAAAATATAATGACTCACAAGACATAAAGTTTTTTTTTTTTTGTTAATTCACAGCTTTGATGGGTAGGTTAGGTTGGAACTGGCTTCTGACGTTTTACTTTAGCCCACATAGACTCTGAAGTCCGTTGTGATACCACGGGTAAGTCTTAGGCCTACGAGAACAAAAACTTTCAAGGACACTGGGGGAAAAAAATAAAAAAGTTCCACTCTAATGTACCATGTACTTAATTTAAAATTACAAACCTTTTAACACAGACCTTATACCCACACAATTACATTTATGATATGAAAATCTACGTTACATTTAGCCATGATTATGTATGTACAATAAATGTGTATTTCTAATTTATACAATTCAAACTGTTTCTCACTTAACTTAAAATTCAAAACATTTTTATATTGAAAAATCATATTATCGTTCACATGCAGTTGTAACGCATTAACTCGAGCAATTCAAATTTTATTAAAAGCAAAAAAAAATATTTTAAATTTTGTTTTGCTTAAAAAAAATTTCATATTTTCAATGAGTGCTTATTAGAATTGGGTAAAAATAGTAGTTTGTTAAATGTTTAGTTTGCAATGTGCTGTTATTAGCTCACAAAAAATGCTCACGGTTTTTTATAACATTCACATTTAGTGATATAAATAATATACCTACAGTTGATATATTATATCTCAGAATCTGAAACTTTTTCTTTAGAAAAATTTCCCTAGAATCTGAAACATTTTCTATGGAAAAAATGTCTCAGAATCTGAGACTTATTCTATAGTAAAAATGTCTCGGAATCTGAGACTTTTACTATAAAAACAATATCTCAGAATCTGAATCTTATAGTATAAAAAAAATGTCTAAGAATCTGAAACTTATAGTATAGAAAAAATTTCTAAGAATCTGAGACTTTTTCTATAAAAAAATTTCTTAAAATCGGAGACTTTTTCTATTAAAAAATGTCTCAGAATCTGAGATTTTTCTATAGAAAAAATGTGTTAGAATTTTTTTTTTCTACATAAAAAATATCTCAGAATCTCAGACTTTTATTGTAGAAAAAAATCTCAGAATCTGAGACTTTTTCTGTAGAAAAAATGTCTCAGAATCTTAAATTTTTTCAATAGAAAAAAATTCTCAGAATATGAGACATTTTCTATAAAAAAAACTGTCTTAAAATCTGTACAAAAATGACTTAAATCTTTGACGTTTTGTATAAAAAAATATCAAAATCTGAGACTTTTTCTATATTTTTTTTTTTAAATTCTAAAACTTTTTTTTTTTTACAGAAAAAATGTCTCAGAATCTGTGACTTTTTCTATAAAAAAAAGTTACAAAATCTTATAATTTTTGGTGACAGGACATAATCCCCACGAATATTACCCCCATTACGGAAATGGGGATTATGAACGAATTCGTGGAAATGGGGATTATGACCGAATTCGTCAAGGTCATAAGCCCCATAATAATTGTGGGCACTATGACCGTTTACAAAACGGTCACAATCCCAATGGGGAATTTGTCCGTTCCCTGTTGGGATATCGACCGAACTTTTTTCTGTCATAACCCCCATTCACGTTATGTGGAGTAAGTCTAAAGCAATTTTTGTCATAATCCCCGTTTTCTACAAAATTAATTTATGTAATCCCTAATCCAGGCCGATGGTCGGCTACGCAGAAAAAGTTTTAAGACAAAAACATACAATTTTTGGGATTACGACCAACTAGTATAGTGAACATAATCACTTTGGGGATAGGGATTATGTCAATGGGGATTATGTCATGCCACCCACATTTGAGGCCAAGCGCATTATATTAACCCGTGGAGCACTGCGACCAAAGTTTTGGATTTTGGAAAATTAAAAATTAAAATAAAAGCATGTCTTGCGACAAATCACACTTATAAATGTTGATGCGCTGAACACAAATATCAATAATAATTAAAATAGGTCAAACGGTTTTGAAAAAAAAAAATGGCGGATATTTTCCAACGTTCAAGAAATTTTTTTCCTTTGACCTTTCATAAAACTGGAGACAATCTTTTATTTAAACCTAATTTAAGCCAAATCCGATAATGTTAACCCGTGGCGCCATTCGATCAAAGTTTTGCATTTTTTGAAAACTTACACCAAAATTTTGGATTTTTGAAAAATTAAAAAAAAAAAAAAAAATTTCTTGCCATACATTATTTTTATTACACTCAAAATAATAACTCTGTAAAATACTCTGTAAAATGACTGTAATCTCAATTCAACAGACATTTGACAGAGTTTTCTGTCAAATTACAGATTAAAAGAAAATACTTCGTATTTTGTTGTGAAAAAAAACAAAGTTTCACCTGTTATATTACTTTTAACTTTGTAATCAAAATTTTACAGACAATTAACAGAGTTTTCTGCTAAAATACAGATTTTAGCGAAATACTCTGTATTTTTTATAACCGAAAAACTAAGTTTTACCTGAATTTTTCTTATTTCTATGTAATCTTATAAATAATTAAAAACAGAGTTTTCTGTAAAACACCAAAATTTTATCTGTATATTTTTTTTTTGGATAAAATGTTAAAAAAGTACATAAAAAAATCTTATCAAAAATGTTATACAAATTTTACGAAATAACATGTATTTTACTAAAGTCTGTAAGTTTACAGAGTTATTTACTGTAAAATTTTAGTTGCGTCAAATGCATTTTACAAATATGTGTAAATATATAGAGGTTTTCTTTGCTAAATGGTGTTTTATTTAACCAATATTTTACTAGAAACTCTGTAACAGTTTTTTTTGCCAAAATCATTTTACAGAGTTTTATAGTAAAATTACCAAGAAATGTTGCTAGCTGGAAAAGTATGGTGTACTCTGTTAAATTAGCAGAGTTTTTCTGTAATTTAACAGAGTCATTATTTTGAGTGTAATTTTTGAATGTGAATATCAAAAATTCTGATCAGTTGAGCGGTTTTGGAAAATTTGTTAAGGTCGAACCAGAATCAAATTGCTTCGCGCAAGACGTAAAAAAAGCAAATTCATCGAATTTGAAATTTTTACGTCCGTTAGATTTAGGTACCTCACATTTAAATATTAGAAAAGAAAAATTATTGGGTATTAAGCCTTACGCGACGTAACTTGATTCAGGTTCGACACTTAAAAATTCCAAAAATGGAATTTCATGCATTCAAGAAATTTAAAAAAAAAATTCAAAATTTTTTTTACTGACTTGAGACAATCTTTCATTTAAATCTAATTTCAGCCAAATCAGGACGTTTTAACCCATGACGTCCTTCAAACTTTGGAGTTTGTGGTTAACATTTTCTAAAAAAATAAAATTTTGATCGAAAGACGCCATGTGTTAAAATAATTAGATTTGGATAAAATTAGTTTTAAATGAAAGCTTGTCTCAAGCTCTTTAAAATCGTTAAGGGAAAGAAATGTTTTGGTTTTTTTTTTTTTATTTTTCGAACGAAGAAAAAACCGCAAATTTTTGCAAATTTCAATAGCGATATTTTGAAAACCGTTAGACCGATTTTACTGTTTTTGTGATATTCATATTCAGCGCATTAAAACAAATAAATACAATGTGTCGCAAGACATATATTTTTTATTTTTTCTTTTAATTATAGAAATCCAAAATTGTGATGCCACGGGTTAACTTTGTCTGATTGGCCTCAAATTTGTAAAACACAATTTTTAGCAGTATTAGAATCTATTAGAATAGAATTTGCCCAGACAAATCAAAAGTTGAAGAAAAAATGTCACTCTAATACTCATATCCGATTTTCTCTATTTTAATTAATAATATATTTATATCTTATCGAAGCTGGCAGATCTCAGATTAAGTCCCCATATTCTGAATCTTTTATTGATCGAGTTCATGGTTCGTTGATCAAACCGATATTATTTTAATTCAGATTCGCGTTAATAATAAAAAAATGATTTTAAGAGGCATAACTTAAATTTAAAAAAAAAAAATTCCAAAATTGGAAAAGTCATCAGCAGGATTTTAAATGTCGGTTTGTCCTGTTAATCGAAATTGTTTTTTAAATATGTCTAAATAATTTTAGCCTCTACCGAATAAATTTTGACAGTTTTTAACACTACAATTCTGTATCTAGCAATGTCAACCTCACCCCATACTTTCTTTAAACTCTTTTGCCTCTTACATTATTTCGCAAAGGTTACCAACATGATCTTGAATTGCAGTCACAATTGAAGGAATTTTTTTTTTTTTTTTGGTTTCGGAGACGTGCCTAAAGGCAACATATTTGGTCAGTAATTTTATGTATTGTTTTTCTATGTAAGTACAGACCGAGCTCAAACTCTAATTATATTTGTTTAAAAATTGAGAAGATAAATTGAATTTCTAAAAATTATAGGCTATTCTGGTATTTCCATACCGGTTTTAAATACTCCAGTTAGTGTTATCATCAGCAGGATTTTAAATGTCGGTTTGTTAGCTTTCGAACATACAATGTTAAACGACTGTGCCATAATCTGTGAAGGAAATTTAATTTTTTCAATCCACTCTCTAAAGTAGTTATGACCATGGCAATGTTGATTGGTTATTTTCACTACTGTTAGTTCTGATTGACCACCCATTTTGTTTTTGGGGGACGGTATCATTTATATGATTTTGCTATCATGATTTCAGTGCCTCTGCAGTTGTGTGAAGTTTGAATATTTATTTGCAAATTATACGTTTTTTTTTTTTCATTACGTTCTATGGCATAAAATGCCAAATGAATATCTATGCAAAACCAAATTTACAATTTTCACTGATGTTTATGTTATTACGAGTATATGACTAGTCAAATACGCAATGCATAACTAAATATTTATTATACGAGTAATATTTGCCAACATGAATTTAATGTACAAATATTTTATATACAAACACTTTGAACTGTGTAAATGCTGTATATGGAGGAACTATATTCAAAACTTGCTATCTGCAATATTTTCAAAAGAGAGTTTTCGATAAAAATGTGTTCACTGAACTAGTTGTCATCTATCAAAGTAATTTTTAACTGAAATATGATATCAAAAAATTTTTTTTTCAATTATTTATATTTTAAAAATAATATTAATAATACTCTTAGAAATACATTAAAATAACAGTTCCTTTTGATCTCCTAAGAAATGATTATTATGCAGATAGCAAGTTTTAATTATTCGTCCTCGATATGTATTCTATATTTATGTATTAGTTGGGTATTTATTGAGTGTATTTTTATTAAGTAACGAATTTTTTTGCTGAAATGGCGATCACGGCCAAGATATACAGAGATGACTGTAACTTAATAAATTTACTTGTGGTTGCTTCGAGAGGTGTGGTAATGTTCGGACAACTCAAAAATCTGGGTATATTCAACGTAACCTAAAAATTCAAAAAGTTTTAATACGGCTGCTGGTGGACATATGTTAATGAAATTGGATACCAAATGTTATTTAGACACATACATAAATATTTTTCCTTACAAAAAAATCTTTGCAGAAAGATTTTTTCATCAAAAATATTGTTTGTCTGCGGAAGTATATATTTTAAAAATTTTTCGCAAAAATTTGTTCTACAATTTTTTTTTAATAATGTTTTTTGAAATAATCTTTTTTACACTATAAAAGACTTTTCTGTATATTCTTGATTACTTTAACTTTGCACTTAATTGGCTAATTTTGCTCTCGATGTTAGAAAATAAGTGCCATATTATTTATGTTAAATGGTATCACTTAGCAACCATAAATAAATATTTATTTCTCTGTATATATTTTTTTTTTTAATTGTGCTGAGTAGTAATAACTTTTAATTTCATCTACAAAGGTCAAAATATGTTTTTGTTATGATATAAATATGTATTCAATTGAAAAAAAAACAATGTTTTATTAAAATCGTATTTTTGCATGATATTTGCAAATTTTTATTTATTTGTTAATCAATATGAATTGAAAATTTTTGATGCATCTGCAATAGAAAATAAGTAAAAGATTAAATTAGACACGGACGAATTTTTAAATACACTTCACAATGCTCAAAATACTTTTTTTTAAAGAAATTTACGTATTTATAGATAAAAGAATTATTCAAAACTTCTGACTAGAAAATTTTTATTTTAATTAAAAATTTTCTTTAGTTATTTTTGAGTGTAATTTTTTTTTTAGTGTAAAACTTTTTTTTGGGTGTCAAAATTGGGAAATTCCAAAAAAAAATAGAGCAGTTTTAGTCGTTTTTGGAAATGGTGTCATCAGATTAATTTAAACGCTCCACAGTGGTTTATTATCAATTTTTTTGGAAATAATTCGGCCATTCAGTTAGTACTGGGCCGATTGCAGTGAAATTTATACCAGTTATAGCTAACGTAATTTGTTAGGGTTGGACGGAGGACCCCAAATGGCCAATAGGGGCGCCTCCAGGGCCCCAGAAAACTTTTGCATACAAAGGCATTAAGTGCTTGCCAATTTGTTGTTTATCTTCTGATTTGTATGAAATTTGAATTGTTTTAAAGCGCTAGTAAAAACCTAAAAAAACAAGCTTGAAGTAGTCGTTATCTCTTTTACTTTCCGATTTATAGCCATTTGAATGGGAAAAATTTTAATTTTTTTTCGATCCTGGTCCAGTTTTTCGGGAATATGTTGGTCACCTAACGTCCGATTTTTTTAAGTCAGATTTTTTAGTTAGCTACACAGCAAATACTATGTTTTATTTAAATTAAAATATTAATTGCTTTTTAATTTATAATCAATTAAATTTTTAATGAATATAATTAATTGTTTAATCAAATGCTTAACTTTTTTTAATTAACATTTTAATTGTTTTTTAGTTTAATATTAATTAAATATTGAATAAATATAATTAATTGTTAAATTAAATTTCTAGCTTTGCTTATTTTTTTTTTTTTTGTTTTGTTTTGTTTTCCGTGTGGGCGAGTTTGTGTTTTCTCTTGCATTGTTTTACTTACGAAAACAAATACAGAAGTATAAACAGTTTGTTGAAAGTTTTTAATTTATCATATAGATTTTTAAATTCTCATTTTGTTTATAGTTTTATGTGTATTAGACCACCCAAATTAGCAAAAGTATTTTTTTGTTCGCTCCACCGGCAGTTTCTGATAGATTGGCCATAAAAAATAATATCTGTTCAAGAACTGAATCTCTCGGTTGCATACAGGCCAGTCGATTTGAACTTTTGACCCTATAAGTGACCTAAAAGCACTACAAAGCTTTTACGTGTCATAACTCTTATAATGTGCGTTTTTCCAAAAAATGCTATATAAGTTTTATTTTGCAGAATAAGGAAGCAAACATTTCCTTCATACAAATTTTTAGCCTAAGTCTAAGACATCGTGGTGTTTTTGGCGGTTAAAATAAAAATTTATGTGAAGACTTAATTTAAAACGGCCCTCGTTAAAATTTGGTATTAAGTTTTTAATTAACTAAATATCCATTTATTTTTAATTAACGAAATACAAATATTTTTAATTTATGTGCGAATTTTGGTGATTGGTCCGGGTTTAATTATTTTTTTAATTAAATCTACGAATTGTTTAATTAATTTTTTTTTCTGTGTAGATAAATATATGATATTTTAAAACCATAATGAAGACAATATCTTTTTTTGTTAAAAAGTTACACACTCAAAAAAAAAGTCCAATGAAAGATTTACATAGTATTTATGAACAAATTCATAAAATTTATTAACTTTTTCATAATACTTATAAGCGTTTTCATAGTATTTATGAATAAACCATAATATGTGAAATTTAAGAACTATTTAATATTTGTTCATAAATACTATGACAAAGTTAAAAAATTTAATGAAAAAGTTTATAAATACTATGAATTTCGTTCATTGCCAAATATTTTTTTTCTGTTTACTATTTTAAACTTGAAAAAAAAAATCAAAAAAAAAGGGATTTTTCGCCCAAAAAGCACCAATACTTTCGTTCAGAAGTTTTAAAAGTTTCGTTCAGAGCATGTAAAATAGCATGTCAAAAATTCTTATTTGAGATCCTCAGCCTCATCGAAAGTTGACCCATTTTCTAGGGTGAACGATGTAAGCGCTATGACCTGATGTCCTAAAAAAATAATACAAAAATGTATGGGGATTACTATAAGGACTAAAAATTGAGGGTAGATATGTTCTAAAAAAATGTTCGTATTGAAAAAATATTGGAGGTCGGTCATACATTTCACTCGTCTAGTGCTAACCCTGGAACAATAATAGCGGTGGGAGCAAATTTCCTAAAAATTCCATTTTGTATGGGATCCCCTAAAGGAATGGAGATAGGGAGTAGGTTTGTTCCGAAAAAATGCCTGCGAATTTTGTACTCTTGCCCAAAACATTAAATAATGATAATGTTTTGCGGAAGATTTGGGTGTACTTGCCAAAGCAAAGTTTTTTTAGATAAAATAATGTTACACTAAGAAAATTATGTCATTAACTGTTTGTAGGTTATTCTAAAAAGTAATCAGTAAAGTTATTTTAAAAGAAAAATCATTAGTTTTATTATGGATTTCTTGTTTTCTACTGCTTCTGTAGTTAAAAAAAATAATTTACTCTCTTAAAACTGAATTTTCTGTTACATTCAATTTCCGCAGTAAAAAATTTCTTCTATAGTTTTACTGTTTTTCAATACAAAATTAGTGAATATTCACTAGTTTTTTAATGTTTTGGATGTCATCAAATTAACATTAAAAATTGACTGTAATATGTTTTTATTTTAAATGAAAAAATAGTGGAATGGTTTTTAAATAAAATTTCATTTGTTTTAAGTGAATATTCACTGGAATTTACCTACATAATTTTTTGAGTGTATATTACTTTGATATTCCATGCAAAACGAATTGAAATATCAGTCGAGGACCCCATTAAAAAACCAAAAGGGCTGTACATTTCGTAAGTGAGTGCAAAAATAAGTGCAAAAAGGTGTTTTTACATTTTGGAGAGTATAAAAAATTCGGCACCAAAAAATATAACACTCTCACTTGTTTTATGTACATTTGATAAACAAATGGAAAATTTTTATGCGAAAAGCATAAAAATGATTTTTTTTTACAAAATGATTTTTTTTACAAAAAACAAAATTATATTAAAAAAAATTTAATGAACCCAAAATTTTTGGTAAAAAAAAAATTTTAATGAAAAAAAGTTTTTGATGAAAAGAAAAATTTTTTGATATAAAAAAATGGAAAAAAATTTTTTGTGACAAAAAAATTGATAATAAAAAATTTGATAAAAAAATTTGATGAAAAAAAATTAATGGAAAAAAATTAATAAAAAAAAATATGATAAAAAAAATAATTTATGAAAAAAAAAAATTTGATGAAAAAAAAAAAAATTTGATGAAAAAAAAAAATTTGATGAAAAAAAAAAATTATTGAAAAAAAAAATTGATGAAAAAAGAAAAATTGATAAAAAAAATTTGAAAAAAAAAATTATGAACAAAAAAAGATTGATAAAAAAAAAATTATGAAAAAAAATTTGAAGAAAAAAAAAAAATTTTGAAGAAAAAAAGTTTGATGAAAAAAAAAATTTTATGGACAAAAAAATTGAAAAAAAATTTGATGAAAAAAAAATTGATGAAAAAAAAAATTTGATGAAAAAAAAAAAAAATTGATGAAAAAAAAAAATTATAAAAAAAATGATTAAAAAAAAATTTATAACAAAAAAATTATGAAAAAAAAAATAAAAAAAAAAATTAATGAAAAAAAATTAATAAAAAAAAAAATTTATGGAAAAAAAAATTTGATGGAAAAAAAAAATTTATGAAAAAAAAAATTTTATAGAAAAAAAAATTTGATGAAAAAAAATTGATGAAAAAAAAAATGATGAAAAAAAAAATTTTTTTGTTGAAAATAATTATGTTACTTTTTATTCACCAGCTGGTGAAAAACGGTTTTATTCACCACGAGGTGAATTTTTATCCAAGTTACACACCCAAGTTATTAAAACTTTTGGTTTTAATAAAATGAAAATAGTAATTCTTGTTTTCTTTTTCGTTAATTGTTAGCTTATATAGTCAAACTGAGGTGGCGTCCTGCAACTTTTTTTAAAATTAGACACCAGCCTAAAAACATTATCATGTTAAAATGTTTGGAGGAAAAAGGAAAATAAAAAAAAAAATATTAAATTTTTATAAAATTATTTACTTAAATTTGAGTAAATTTTTAATTGCATCAATTAAAAAATTACTCAATTTCACTTTGAAATTTAAACAAGTGATTGCTTAAAAATTTTTTGCCCCCATATTTTTTCTGTGCATGATCCTAAAATTTCATCAATATTTTTTTATATAAAAATTTTATAATAAAATTGTGAATCACATTTTTCCATTTTCAAAGTGTAAAAATAAAAATTTATTAAAGTGAATACTTATTCAAAATAATCTTATATTTCTGGTATTTCCTGCTAATTAACAAACAATTTAACAAAATCTAATACTGCAATACCCACTCATACCTTAAACATTTGCTAACAATGTGTTAATTAAATCTGCATCTGAATTACTCTCTATTATAGTGAAAGTATGATTGAATGTCGACATAAATACAAACATATGTTGTACTTCTCTGTAATTGTATGAAGGGAAAACTAATCGAAAAACTCTTACAAATTTCACTAATTTCATTAGTTAACGATGAATTTCAGCTGCTGTAGTGAAAATTGCCATAGTATAAGTGGTAATTTGGCAGTTGTATAAAGTAGCTGCCGTTGTTGGCAGTTGTAAGACTATACACATATTTATAGAGGAAACCACTAAAAGCGACATACAAACATTGACACTAGGCTTGTGTTTGCAAAAAAAAAAAATATTGTTTAAACAAGTATTAAGTTGAGTGCAAACTCAACAACGTAGAAACGTTTTAGGCGTTAAAAAAAATTATTGTCCTATTTAATACCCCCGAAACATAGTATGGGAGTATACTTTGACACTCCGTTTGTAACGCAATGAAATATTGGGGTAAGGTCAATATTCTACATCGATTATAAGCCGATCTATACGCTAATCAAAATATGTTGAAATTTTTCCAATTTATAGTAGAAAACTGGACTCCTAATGTAAATTCGGTATTTTTACACTGCATGTTTAAATTAAAAATGAGTGGTCAATTCAAAATAAATGAGGTGAATTAAAAATAAAGAGTAAAAAACATACGCTTTGAAACAACACCACTTAGCCAACTAACCGCACAGTGGTTTATTATCGTTTTTTTTTTTACATGATAATGTTTTTTGGCTGGTGTCTAATTTTAAAAAAGTTACAGGATGCCACCTCAGTTTGACTATATAAGCTAACAATTAACGAAAAAGGAAACAAGAATTACTATTTTCATTTTCTTAAAACCAAAAATTTTAACTTGGATAATAATTCAGCTCGTGGTGAATAAATAAAAAGTAACATAATTATTTTTCAAAAAAAAAAAAATTTTTTGCATCAAATTTATTTCATCAATTTTTTTTTTTTTTCATCATTTTTTTTTTCATAAATTTTTTTTCCAATAATAAGACGATACGTGTCTTGTGAGTTTTAAAAGTATTCTGATTTATTTTATTTTCAATATTTCAAATTTCAAACAAAATTAAAATCAAAGATAAGTTGTTTTACAAAATTTAAATAAATTCAAACAAAGTGTTCTATAAAATTACAGAGATGGGACTTCTAAAATGTAGTTTTATCAAACTTTTTTTTTCATCAAATTTTTTTTTTCATTAAACTTTTTTTTTCATCATTTTTATACCCTCCAACCACAGTATGGGGGGTATACTCACTTTGTCATTCCGTGTGTAACCCATCGAAATATCGGTCTAGGAACCCATAAAGTATATGAGGAGTTCCGTCTAAGACTTAAATTTTGATGAAAAAAAGATGTGATTTTTGTTTTGATGACACATCTATGAAAGTTGGCATAAATATTAGAAGCTATTTAAAAATAAGAATTTTGTTCGCGTCAATTAAATGACGCAAGGGGGTCAAAAGTTATGGCGGTTCTAAGATTTAGCGGTTTTAAAAATCTAAAAAATATTTTAAAGATTTTTTTTCTGCACATTTGTTGCATGCGTTATTAAAACATGCCAAAACATATCATTTCTTCTAAAATATATGATATAAATTTAACCCTTTAATGACCAAACGATTTAAAAAAAAATATCTAAGTACCTAAAATCGCGATTAATTCGCGGTAAAAGAAAAGTTTCACAATTTTGTACAACATATTTAGGCAATGCGCGTTGGTATTACTGAAAAAAATCAAGGAAAATCGTGTCATTGTACCAGTAGTTAAAAAAAAACCGGTGATCATTAAAAAAAATTTCATCCGATTTCGTGTAAAGCCTTGGATGTGCCATATCAAAACAGGATAGATAAAATCATCGCGCTTTCCGCTCAGAATGGCTTAAAGTAAAAAGTCAAAAAGCAAATCAGTTCTACTTGCTAAGGCACGTCTTTTGGTGTATTAAAATGAACATGATGCATTAATTGCTACTAAAAAAAATAGGAAACAGATTTGTAAATTTCGCACAATTTTCAAAAATGCCATAAAATTTTTGCAATTTAGTTTTTATAAACCCGCCTGTGATTTTTTTATGTAAACTCACAAAAAAACTCGGTTTACGCAAGAGTCCACCAAATTTCGAATGAAACCGCGAATGTTCCTCGCGAAAAACTGGTATTTAAAAAAAAATACGTTTTTTCTTTCGAACTTTGATCTGCTGAAACTCCTTAACTATTCGTGGCACATTAACGGGATTAATTCCAAAATGTTAAGAGTTACAACAGCTACATACTCTAGTTCAATTTTTCTCATTTTATAGAGGGAGCCGAAATCCCTGATCAAAAAACCTCGAATATTTAAAAACTCTTAATTTCTGGTTTCAAAACTTAACCGTCTTATAACTTCTTACCAAGCGATGAAGCATCTTTCAAACCAACATTAAAATAATCTCTTATATGTACTAAATTTGTGTTATGCCGGAAAAGATTGAAATATAAGGAGAACTTAAAAAAAAAGCGAAAGAAGGTAAAAACTATGGATTATTTCAAGCCATTTTTATCGATTTTTCAACTTTAACCCTCTGTAACTTTTACGGATAAAGTGGGGTATTCCTTAAACATTGCTAAGTGATGGTTCAAGGTCTTGTTTACACAACTGCATTTACAGTTTTTCTAAATTCCAAAAACTGCCGGTTTTTTAAACATTTATTTCAGTTTCACTGATTGTGAGTTGAAATTTAAAAAAAGATTTTGTGTTATACGAAAAATGTCTGTAAATGTGAGACTTTATTTTTATACGAAAAATGTTTTACAAGGGAAGTATTCCAACCTTTATGAACCGATTTGACTGAAAATTAAAATATTTATAAAAGAAAAAAATTTAAGGTTGGGATGTCCCGTTTTATTTCCCATATCGGGGACTAGGGGTTCAAAAACTGGTAAAAAATGGGGAAAATCGTCTTGGATTTTTAAGCAATTTCTTCTTAATAAAGGGGTTTCACTTGAGAATAAAGGAGTTTTTAAGACCTATCCAACGGTGGCATGACCTCTGTGAAATACTTTTTCCGAAACTGAGTAAATTTTTTTTTGGGGGGGGGGGGGTGGGAATTTAAGTGAAGGCATAAAAATACGAAATTTATATGAATACGAATTAATCTCTATTTAATTTAAGTTGACACGTATTTTTGCTCTAGATGATATTCACGTTTGTTCGGGAGTTATAGGAATTTTTCCAAAGGTTCATAAGGGAGCAACGAAATTTTTAAATACTGATATGCCCGATAAGCCGATACACAGTGTGTATTACAAACTAACAAGGAATGTCTTCCACAGGGCACCCAAGGATTGTCCTGAAACTGGAACATAGGAAAGAGGGGAGCAAATAAAGAGTTACCTGTTTTTTTATAGCTGCCCAATCCCACATTTAGTGGGTCAAAGGGGAGGGGGAAAAACGGATTTTTTTAATTGTTTTGAGGATTTTTCCCATTCCTTTAAAAGAAACTATATGAGCATTTTATACAGGTCGAAAGGTCTTTTAAAGGCCTATCTAATGGTGTATCGGTCGTTTCCAAATTCGGTTTCGTTAAGTTCGTTATTTTCAAAAATGTATAATCGTTGGGGTAGTTAAATTAAGCTGACCCGTGTTTTTTCCTATCCAACCGATTCTTATAGATTTTGCTCTCCTGAATACAAATCTGCCGTCCAATTTTTTCTAACACTCGCTTTTAAAAAGTGAAGAAAAAACCAATTAATTTTTGTTCCACTGTTACAGATTCTAACAAAAATAAGACTTGATTTCATATAAATTGGGCCTCCTGATTTCAAAACTGCAATCCAAATTTTTCTAGCATGTTCCGTTTTCAAGATATTCGCGTTATCTCGAAAACGGAACATGCTACAAAAAGTTGGATGCAGTTTTGGAATCAGGAGGCCCAATTTATGTAATCAAGTCCTATTTGTTGGAAGCAACATAACAGTGGACCCC
This sequence comes from Pegoplata infirma, assembly GCA_963921195.1. NCBI lineage: Eukaryota > Metazoa > Arthropoda > Insecta > Diptera > Anthomyiidae > Pegoplata > Pegoplata infirma. Next base: position 56,354,415 of record OY992536.1, on the reverse strand, counting down.
CAAAAGTTCGAAATTATTGGTTTTTTGACTTCTTAACAGCAAATATCTCAAAAACCATACGTGCTAAAAAAAATTTTAATGGCTTATTTGAATTCAGGAATGCAAGTTGCATAAGAATCAGTTGGACATTTAACTGGGAGGTATTTGTTGTCGAACAGTGTAATTATTTAGCAATAAAAGGATCAGCTAGGTTTTTCCTGTTAAAGATCTTTAAAGTTCAAAATAAAAAGGAGTTAAATCCAATTATCCGGTTTTGCACCATTTTAACACTACCTAAACATGCTTGAAGAGGGGTGTGCCTGGGTTCAAGTACCAGCAGCAATTTTTTTTTTTTATATATATCGAGGCGAATATTCAAAACTTGCTATCTTCATAATGAAAATGTTTGTAGAAATGCAAAAGAACTGTTAGTTTTAGGTAATTCTATGAGTTATTATTAATCTCTTTCTACAATATATTTTAAAAGCAATTATTTCTGAAATATTACTTCAGTTAAAAATTAACTTGATAAATGACAACTAATTCAGTGGAGACATTTCTATCGAAAACTCTCTTTCGAAAATAATGCAGATAGCTATTCGCCCTCGATATTTATATATATTTTTATTAATTTTAATGAAATTTACCATTAAAATTTATCAAATTTTTAAAAACATTAAGTGATGAAACCGTTTCAACAATATGATAAAGCATTTTTTTCTTTGAGTGTAGTATGAAGGTATTAAGGGATACTCGAAATATTCTTGTAAATTTGTATTTAATATGTATTTAAAACATTTTGAATGGTAAAAATTTGACAAAACTGAAACCTACTTTATTTTTACCGTACCTAAAAAGAAACAAAAACTTTATTTAATACCTAATAGTACAGCAAACCTTTATAACCGAATTCATTCACAAAAGTATTCAGTTTATACCAAACAACAATAATCATAATCGAATTTATATGCTTGAACCGTTTTAAATTTGGAGTATTTTAAGTGCATTAGCCAGTATGTGAAATGCAATTTATACTTTAACCCAAATATACAACGATATCGGTACCCACCCACACAAGTGCAATACAATACAGCCACTTTCGCTACGAGTACAAACATATTTGTATTTGTATTTACTATACATACAAATAAATTTAATATCCTAAAGGGTTTATATTTGCATATATGCAGATAGACCTCGATAAACGATTTCTACTTATGTAGGTATAATGTTACAATCTATGTGAAAGCAGTTTTTAAAAGAAATATTTTGACAATGGTGTTTAAAGAAACAACTGAGCCGATTTTCATCAAACAAAAACCATATGAAAGGTACGATTATGATATCCAGGCGTGGATCCACGGGGGAAGAAAGGAAATTCCCACCCCCCCAAAAAGGAAGAAAATAAAAAAAAAGGAACGGAACGGAAAGAATAAGAAAGAAGTGGGAACAGAAAGAAAGTAAAAAATAAAATTAAATTAATAATCTGAGAATTTTTTCTTTGAAAAAGTTTTTAACTTGGATAAAAACTCGCCTCGTGGGAAATAAAAAAAAAATATTCACCAGCTGGTGAATAATTCTTAACATAATTATTTTTCATAAATTTCTTCTTTAATATTTTTTTCATCAATATTTTTTTTCGTAAATTTTTTTTCATCAATATTTTTTTTCTTATTTCATGGAAAGTATAAAAATTGATTGAAAAATATGTATGAAAAAAAATATTGATGGAAAAAAAATTGATGAAAAAAAATTTGATGAAAAAAAAATTTGATGAAAAAAAAATATTGATGAAAAAAATATTGATGAAAAAAAAATTATGAAAAAAAATATTGATGAAAAAAAAAAAAATATTGATGAAAAAAATATTGATGGGAAAAAAGTCTTGATGAAAAAAATAGTGATGGAAAAAAAGTATTGATGAACAAAATAAAGATGAGAAAAAAAATATTGACGAAAAAAAATATTGTTGCAAAAAAAAAAATATTGATGAAAAAATAAAGATGAGAAAAAAAAAATTCTGATAAAAAAAATAAATAGTTTATTTTTTTTATCAATATTTTTTTTATTATTTTTTTCATCAAAATTTTTTTTCATCAATAATGATGAACCGTTTTGTATTATGGTCATTGGAGTACATTTTGAACCTGTACGATAACTTATAGCTTGTAATGTCATCTAATGCAAATCCTTATAGTAAAGCATTTTTTGTAGGGATTTCATCATATTGATGAAAAAAATATTGATGATAAAAATACATCGCTCTACAAATCTGAGGGTTGTCGCTGCGTTTTGGATGAAACCAAAAAAAAAGTTGACAGGGTTTGGTGCCCCGATTCCAAAACGGTCACTCAAATTTTTCTATTACGTCACAATTTTGAGAAAAGCGCGGTTAAAGTGTCAAAAAATACCCATTTTGACGATTTTTGAACGCCTATAAAATAAGATCCTTACATGCAAATGACTTGCTATCTAGCTCATTCGAAAGTGTGTAATTTTCTCTTTCAGACAAGATCAAATCTTCTGGGAATTTAATTTTCTAAAATGGTAAAAAAATAATTAGCCACAAGTGATTTAAATCTAAAATTTACGTATGAATTTGTATGGAAATTTGATAAAAAAAACACTGTGTAAATAAACTAAATATTGAAAAAATGGAAGGTTTTATGCTAATTATTTTTTTACCATTTTAGAAAATTAAATTTTTAGAAATTTTTTTCTTATCTTTAAGAGAAAATTACGGGCTTTCGAACGAGCTTGATACCAAGTCATTTGCATGTCAGGATCTTATTTTATAAGCTTTTAAAAAAGGTAAAAAATGCCCTTTTTCGGCACTTTAACCGCGAATTACTCAAAATCCTGACGTGATAGACAAATTTGGGCTCCGGATTTGGAATCAGCGCAACAGACGCTATCGGCATTTTCTTGTTGAGCTGTGAATATCGATGAAAAAAATATTGATGAAAAAAAATTTTGATGAAAAAAAATAATGATGGAAAAAAATAATGATGGAAAAATATGTTGATGAAAAAAATAAGGATGAGCAAAAAGTATTGGTGCAAAAAAAAAAAATAATAATGAAAAAATAAATAATTTATTTTTTCATCAATATTTTTTTTCATCATTATTTTTTTCATCGATATTTTTCTCATCAATATTTTTTTTCATCAATATTTTTTTTCATCATTATTTTTTTCATCAATATTTTTTTTCATCATATTTTTTCATGAATTTTTTTTTTTCATCAATATATTGTTTTTTCATCAATATTTTTTTCATTAACATTTTTTTTCATAAATTTTTTTATTTTCATCAATATTTTTTTTTTTCATCAATATTTGTTTTTCATAATTTTTTTTTCATACATGTTTTGTTCAATCAATTTTTATACCCTTCAGCCACAGTATTGGGGTATACTTACTTTGTCATTCCGTGTTTGGCACAAATATGTCTTATGACTGTCAGCAGGTTAAGTTCGTAAATGGGCCAAATCGGCCTAAGGGCAAAAAAGTTTCTCCTTGAGGAACTAAACCACTAAACTCTTAAAAATTCCATTTTTTTGTGTTTTTGTTGAACAAATGAAACATTTTTATATCAGACGAAGTTCAAAGTAGGGCGTTTGGCCCCAGGAAATTATATTATACCATTTTTGCAGCCCGCCCCCTTTTGAGGGCGTGGATATAAAGAAACAACTTAAATTATTATAAAATGCTTGTACAACGTTAGTGAAAAATCAAAACAAATAAATTTGTAAACATGTTTCGCTAGGGAAAGATATGCCTCACCGAGATCTCCCCCCTCCACCCACGCCAACCCCTCGTCTTCCAAAATACAAAAAGACCCTTTTTTGTATTTTTTTTAGAATGTTGGAGGGTATAAAAGATTCGGCACAGCCGAACATAATACTCTTACTTACCAACCTCATAATACTCTTACATCACCAACCTAAAAAAAACGGAATTTTTTTGCAGGGATTTTTGTACTTTTGTTAATGCAACAATTTTATGTAATAGGAAGTTTAAAATCCTGCGCATAAAAAAAAGAAAGATTCGACCCGACCCTTTTTGTGGGCGTGGATATACAAAATTTATCTTTTTTTGTAATTGTTTATTGGATTAATTCATAATAAATCCATTTTATAACATATAAAACAAGGAGAAGGTGTTCCCCAAGGTTTCTCACCAAACCTCCCAAAAAAAAAAAAACGACCCTGGATATTTTTTTTATTTTTTTTATATTTTGGAGGGTATAAAAGATTCGGCACAGCCGAATATAACGCCCAACTTGTTTTTTATTTGAAAGATAAACTGAAATAATATTTTTAAAATTTTACAACTCAAAATTTGGCCAATTAGAATTTCCAGGGTTGCCACTTATAGATTTTGTACTAGACAAATTTTGCTTTTATATCCACCTTAGGTGAAATCTCATTCGAACGATATTTTTATAATATGGTTATTAGGCTGGGTCGTATTCCAACAAAGTGCTCAGATCAACTATTAATAGTGAAAAAAAGTTGGTACAGGTAAATACAAGCAAATTAAAACCAAAATGAACAAAATCGGTCCCTGGCTTCCGTTCTCGCATCGCGGGTCAAAATTGCGGTTTTTGAAAAAATGGACATAATTTAAAAAAAAAAATTAAATATTTAAAAAAAAATTATTTAAAAAAAAAAAATTTTTTTTGTATCGCATTAATTCAAAGATATTTAGAAAAATTTTGTTTGTTTTTTTCGGATATCGATAACCCACCCAAACGTGAGGCCAAAAAAAACTCACATTTTTAACATGGAGCTCAAAACTACTTTTTCACTATTTTAAAAATTTAGTGAAACAAAATTTTTAAATATATTAGTTTATCCACTTGATATCATTGAATACATCTCAGGGATTGTAGAAAAAAATTCTTAGTTAAATTCCTTCGTCCAGTTGGTGTGTGGAGCGATTTTAATTTAGGGGATTTCCAGAACATGTGTTTTTATCGACATTTTTGACTAATTTGTAGTTGTTAGCAACATTTTACTTAAATTTACCAACTGTTTTTGTTCAAATGGTTGTTTTGGACCATAGTAACTCTGCTTTGAAATAATAGGCTTTTTGGACAACGTTAACCCTTGCCGGCACGGGGTTAAAAAATTCCTCCAATGAAATTTTTGAAAATTCCTCACTCTAAAATCGTGTATGTGTTTAAATAATCAACAATTGCGCACTTAAGCGGAAAATGCTTAAAACTAAATAAAATAAAAAAAAATGGCATCCGAAATTTCATTACGTCTTCGTCGTTTTTACTGTGTAAAGCTAAAAGTGAAAAACATATTATTTAATATGTCAAAAAAGTCCATTTGACTATGAGCAAAAAAACAGCTGTTTGAAATTTTTTGGGCGTTCGTTCAACAAGGGTTAAAGATGTCCTTCATGAAAACTTTGTATAAATTTGTAATTGTTGATTATTTAAACACATACACGATTTTAGAGTGAGGAATTTTCAAAAATTTCATTGGATGAATTTTTTAACCCCGTGCCGGCAAGGGTTAACGTTGTCCAAAAAGCCTATTATTTCAAACCAGAGTTACTATGGTCCAAAACAACCATTTGAACAAAAAAAATTGGTTAATTTAAGTAAAATGTTGCTAACAACTACAAATTAGTCAAAAATGTCGATAAAAACACATGTTCTGGAAATCCGCTAAATTCAAATTGCTCCACACACCAACTGGACGAAGGAATTTAACTAAGAATTTTTTTCTACAATCCCTGAGATGTATTCAATGATATCAAGTGGATAAACTAATATATTTAAAAATTTTGTTTCACTAAATTTTTAAAATAGTGAAAAAGTAGTTTTGAGCTCCATGTTAAAAATGTGAGTTTTTTTTGGCCTCACGTTTGGGTGGGTTATCGATATCCGAAAAAAAACAAACAAAATTTTTCTAAATATCTTTGAATTAATGCGATACAAAAAAAAAATTTTTTTTTTTAAATATTTTTTTTTTAAATATTTAATTTTTTTTTTTAATTATGTCCATTTTTTCAAAAACCGCAATTTTGACCCGCGATGCGAGAACGGAAGCCATGGACCGATTTTGTTCATTTTGGTTTTAAATTGCTTGTATTTACTTGTACCAACTTTTTTTCACTATTAATAGTTGATCTGAGCACTTTGTTGGAATACGACCCAGCCTAATGGTTATGTATAAAATGCTTGTATTTCTATGCCTTAGTGTTTGGTGGTTCCTGTAGGAATGTATTTAAAAATTTAACACAGTTAAAGTGTTGATTTCGCATAAAGGATTAATTTTAAAATTGAAAACACACAGCCCTTGATTATCAAATAATTGTAAATACAGCAAATTATCAAATTGATGAAAATATATTTAAACTTTTTTCAATATTTTGACTCTTATGTAATTTAAAACATACCAGGCAGAAAAATACAACCGCAACAGCGTTGTTAAAGCATCCTCAAAGTGATTTCAGAAGATCAGAATTATAATTTCGATCTACGCTAGATTATAACGTTTCAAAAGCCATATAATAAAGGTATTATGATGTACACTTTTTTTCCTCAATTTTTTGTCTTGATAAAGAACGGACGAAAAAGTCCGACTATATTCTTATAGGTTTTATAATGAGTAAAAAACAAACACTATAAAAACAAAAAAAGTTTTTTCTTGTCACAATTTCAAGTTTCTGAAAGCAGAGAAACTTTGAAAAAGACAAAAATTTTTGTCTTTTTATTATTTTTCAACTGGCAGTTTTTTCTTTTTCCAAAACAAATAAACAAAATTAACAAAAAAAACCAAAACAAACAAAAAAAAAATATTTGAAAATTACAAAAAATATCGAAAATTGTGTTGATTTTTAATAAAAATATGCAAAAAATTGGAAAATAAATTAATAGCAAAATAAATATATATAAATATCATAATTTAAATGTGTTTTATTGCATAAATTTTACGAAAATTTGAATTTTTATTAATATGTTATTTTTTTGTTTGAACAATGGGACAATTTCGTTTATTTTTTGGAACAAAATTTGTATACTTAATTTTTTTCTATGTATTCAATGCGGTTTGCACGGTTTATTATGAAAAATATGCTTTAATTTATACTTTGAAGATTTCTTGTAACTTTCATAAATAAATAACATTTTTTTAGAATTTTTAAAATTTGTTTAATTTGTTTTACAAATAAAGATATTTGACCCATTGTGTTATTAATATAATGTAGTGCCTACGGTCAGTACCGTAGTACCGGGAATACCGGTATTCCCGGTTCTCGGTATTACCGGGAAATGGTACCGGTTTCCCGGTTCTTAATTCATTCCCGGGAATACCGGTATTCCCGGTTCCGGTTCTGACAGTATTCCCGGGACAATTAAAATTTTTTCTTTGCTTTTACCAAAAAAAGATACAAAACATATGAAAAATACCATTTCCATTTAATTTTTTTAATTTAAAAAAAAATAGTTACAAGATTTTTAAATAATTTTTCAAACACAACTAAATATTACTTAAATACTGATTAAATAGTGTAATTTAAATATTTTAAGGTATAGTATTTTTTGGTTTTTGAGAACCGGTACCAGGATCAGAACCGGGAATACCGGTATTCCCGGGAATATATATAGAACCGGGAAACCGGTTCTAGAACCGGGAATACCGGTATTCCCGGGAATACCGAGAACCGGGAAATGGGGGGCACTAATATAATGGAAATAAAAAAACGTCAACTTCGAAAATTCCTTATAGTTTTTATTCTTTTACTCATAGATAGCTATTTCGCTCACACCGTGCTTAGAAGAAAAGACGAAAAAAAGTGTACATCATACCTACTTAAGTGGTTTGAGAACGCTTTATATTAAGTAATCAAAGCTCTTTAAAACCTTTAGTAAAAACGCAAAAATAAATGTCTGCGACGTTTCTACTCTTGCCCAAACCATTGAATCATGATAATGTTTTGCTGTATAAGTAGGTGGTCTTTCTAAAGCAAGTATTTTCTAGAAAAAATAACGCGATATTAATTTGTCATTCCGTGCAAAACTCATTGAAATATCGTTCGAGGACCCCATTATGTTTATATATTATTGATCCGTAAAGATTTCTAATAGTACGTTCAGATTGGCCTCGAAACCTCGTTAAACGAGCCAAACCTCATTTGAAAATACGTATTTTCCCTCACAAATTTAAACCTTTTTGTAGTGAGGTTTCAACGAAAGTACGATCGAAACCTTATAAATCTCATATTTTTTCCACTATGCGACAATGAGAAATAGAGAAAATGGGAAAATGACAAAAATAAAAAAATAAATAAATCAATTTATTTACAAAAATTCTTCAAAATATTTATTTATTTACAATAAAAATAAAATTAAAACGTGAAAAAAATAATTTCCGCGTAATTAAACCAGTTAAAAAAAATATTTTTGTGTATGATAGTTTCCGAAACCTACATAAGTGTCAAAATTGTTGTGTGTGAACAGGTGAGTTTTTAAATTGAAAATACTTACGAGGTTTCAACGGGGTTTCGAAGCCTATCTGAACATAGTATAAGACAATTTTGTGATATCCATCAATCTGTTTGTCTTTGTTTGTCGATAAAAAAAGTTTTTTATGAAAAAAAAGTTTTGCTCCAGGGGGTCTACCGGTGCCCAGCTCCCTTAAATTTTAATTGTGGCATATATTTTTTTTTTAAATATTCGTGTTCCATAAAGTGCACTTTAGCCAAAAAAATTATGAAAAAAATATTGAGGAAAAAAAATTTAAATATTTAAATGAAAAAAATAAAAAAATATTGATGAAAAAAAATTTTGATAAAAAAAATATTGATGAAAAAAAATATTGAAGAAAAAAAAATATTGATGAAAAAAATATTAACGAAAAAAAAGTATTGAAGAAAAAAAAATATTGATGAAAAAAAAATAATGTTAAAAAAAAATATTGATGAAAAAAAAATATTGATAAAACAAATCTGATTAAAAAAAAAATATTGATGAAAAAAATATATTGATGAAAAAAAAAAATAGTGATGAAAAAAAAAATATTAAGAAAAACAAGTGAGAGTGTTAAATTCGGCTATGCCGAATCTTTGATACCCTCCAACATGTTAAAACATTTAAAAAAATCCAGGGTCGTTTTGGGGGGGGGGGGGGGGGGGCTCGGTTGGGGTGGTGGGGGATACTGTAACCATCGCGATAAATGTTAACTAATTTATTTATTTTGCTTTTTGCAATTTATTAATACCATTTTCTCATTATTTTAATGATTTTTTTAAATCCACACCCACAAAAGGGGGCGGGCAGAAAAAAACTAAATTGTCCAGCCCCCTGGGTCTAAGTGCAGGAGTTTAAACCCCTTCTGACACAAAAAGGTTTCATTTATTTAACAAAAATGGCAAAAAAATGTAAAAATGGCGTTTTTTAAGAGGTTTTTTTAGTTCGTTAAGGGGGAACTTTTTTCCCCCTGGCCCGATTTTGCCCATTTCCGAACTTAACCGGCCTATGAACATTAGACATATTCTTGCCAATTTTCAGGGGTCTCGCTCTTTTATTTTGGACTGAATCGTGTTTTATACAGACGGACGGACGGACGGACGGACGGACATTCATAGAACGACTTAGAATCGATCATAGATCAATAATATATATAGTTTATGTGGTCCCCGACCGATATTTTAATGCGTTACAAACGGAATGACAAAGTGAGTATACCCCCATACTGTGGTTGGAGGGTATAAAAAAAAAATATTTATGAAAAAAAAAATATTGATGAAAAAAAAAATATTGATGAAAAAAAATATTGATGAAATAAAAAAATAGTGATGACAAAAAAATATTGATGAAAAAAAAAAAAAATATTGATAAAAAAAAAATTGTAATGAGAAAATAAAAATATTGATGAAAAAAAAAAATATTGATGAAAAAAAATATTTATAAAAAAAAAATATTGATGAAAAAAAATATTTATGCAAAATAATTATGTTACGTTTTATTCACCAGCTGGTGAGTATTTGTTTTATTCACCACGAGGTGAATTATTATCCAAGTTACAAACCGAAGTTACTAAAATTTTTGTAAATTAAACACCTTCATTTTATAACCATTCAAGATTTTACTCTCTCATATCAATTAATTACACCTTTTAAAGGGGGGCTCCGTAGGCTAGTTGGTAGTGTGCTAGCCTTTGAACGTGGGGGTCGTGGGTTCGATTCCCACCAGAACCCTTGGTTTTTTTTCGCTACAACGAGACGACGGTCATTGTTATCAGTTCTCGGTAAGGTTGAATTCATTAAAAATGAGTTGTAAATAAATAGAAAAGAATAAATAAAAATAATTGATCATGTGATCAAAAACTATTATATACTAAAATTTTTGGTTTTAAGAAAATTAATACAGTAATTCCTATTTTCTTTATTGTTAATCGTTAGCTTATATAGTCAAACTGAGGGGTGGCATCCTTTTAAAATTAGACACGAGCCTAAAAACATTATCATGTTAAAAATGCCAAAAATAATTTTGTTCAGAAATTTTCGGTGCTTAGAAAATTATTCAAATTTTATTTTCCTAAAGGCATTTCGAAGGAACTTTTTACTCCAAACGATTTTGTGTCTGGGATTATTTTAAAACTTTTTTTTTGGAACTTCGAAGATGTGTTAAAATTTGTTGTTAGTAAAATTCTTTACACAAAAAATAAAAAAAAAAATATTTTATAATAAAAATTATTTATTTAATTTTAATTTTTTATTAAAGTATTTATTTTAATTTAAAATAAACAAATAATAAAGAACTCGGCAAAAATGATGTTCGCCTGTTTAACATAAACATATCTTTTTGAATTTTTTTTACAGTTTTTCAATTTTTTTTTGAACAGCACATTTTGTTCTATGAGTACAGCAAAATGCTTTAAACTGATTTGAAGCCATTTAATTTTTCGAAAAGTCATAAATTTTGCTATACCAGTAAAGCAAAATTCTCTTTGGAAACCGTTGTTATTAAAAAAAAAACGTTGTTAAAGCGTTCATAGGCAGGACTATTATACTTACTGCTTTGAAACCATTAATGTTTTTTAATAATTATACATTTTGTAAATTAAGTACTCTCATAACGCTTTTCGAATGCGCGTTCGAAAATAACGTTCTAGATGGATTTCTTTTGGTTACACTGCTTTTTTTCTGAACTGTCGTCAATTTTGTTAGGGTTATTATCATTATTTTTACTTTTTAAGAATATATAGATTTTTTTCATTTCCGCAAATTTAAGGTTAGGTGTTAGTAATATTACCATAGTAACACACGTTAATCGTTGCTAACTTGTTAAAAACGTCCAGCCAAAATAAAATTTTTGGCTGCGATTTTTGTACGATTGGATTTTATTGCATTTAACTACAGAATAAAATTGTTTTAAATAAATATTGAAATTTAACTGGGAAAAAATATTTGTAGTGCACAGAACTTAAGCCCATTAAAAAAAAGCTAATCAATATTTTTCGAATTCTGTTTGAGTTTGCTTAAAAATATTAAAGATAAATTCAAGTTACAGCAAAATGCATTTTAAAACTAAAATGTATTGTTAATTGTTTATTTTGGCATTTTACGGTAGTTTTTTTAATTTTCCGATATTTTTCTTATTATACCCTGCAACTGCAGTAAGATCCATCACTTGGGTTTGGGAGGGAGGGGAATTTTTTTTTGACTCAAACATTTTTATTAGAAAGCTCAGAAAAAACAATCACTGTCAGAAGAAAAAAATGCCTGCGAATTTTGTACTCTTGTCCAAAACATTTAATCATGATAATGTTTTGCGGAAGATTTGGGTGTACTTGCCAAAGCAAAGTTTTTTTAGAAAAAATAATGTTATATTACTTTGCTATTCCATGCAAAACGAATTGAAATATTAGTCGAGGACCCCATTAAAAAACCAAAAGAGCTGTACATTTCGTAAGTGAGTGCAAAAATAAGTGCAAAAAAGTGTTTTTACATTTTGGAGAGTATAAAAGATTCGGCACCAAAGAATATAACACTCTCACTTGTTTTATGTACATTTGATAAACAAATGGAAAATTTTTATGCGAAAAGCATAGACTTGGTGAAACAGTAGTTTTGGTAAAAAAAATTACTTTTTTCAAGACAAACAAAATTAAGTTAAAAAAAAATTAATGAACCCAAAATTTTTGGTGAAAAAAAATTTGATGAAAAAAAGTTTTTGATCAATTTTTTAATGAAACGAACAATTTTTTAATGTAAAAAAAATTTATGAAAAAAAAATATGAAAAAAAAAATTTTTTTGGTGAGAAAAAAATTGATAATAAAAAATTTGATAAAAAAAATTTGATGAAAAAAATATTATAAAGAAAAATTATGAAAAAAAATTTGATGAAAAAAAAGTTTGATGAAAAAAAAAAATTCGATACAAAAAAATTGATAAAAAAAAATACTGAGAAAAAAAAGTTTGATGGAAAAAAAAATTTATGACAAAAAAAAATTTTGATGACAAAAAAAAATTTTGATGAAAAAAAAAAATTGATGAAAAAAAAAATTTGATGGAAAAAAAATTGATGAAAAAAAAAAATGATAAAAAAACAAAAAAAATTGATAAAAAAAAAAATGATGGAAAAAAGTTTGATGAAAAAAAAAAAAAAAAAATTAAGAAAAAAAAAAATTGATGAAAAAAAAGTTTAATGAAAGAAAAAATTTGATGGAAAAAAAATTGAAGAAAAAAATTTAATGAAAAAAATTGATGAAAAAAAAAAAAAAAATTTGATCAAAAAAAAAATTTTTTTTTTTTGCTGAAAAATAATTATGTTAGTTTTTATTCACCAGCTGGTGAAAAAAGGTTTTATTACCAGTTATTAAAATTTTTGGTTTTAAGAAAATGAAAATAGAAATTCTTGTTTTTTTTTTTCGTTATTTGTTAGCTTATATAGTCAAACTGAGGTGGCGTCCTGCAACTTTTTTTAAAATTAGACACCAGCCTTAAAACATTATCATGTTAAAACCTAAGATTCCAAGATATATTTTCTAAAAAAAAGTCGCAGATTCTGTGTAATTTTTCCAATAGAAAAAGTCTCAGATTTTAATACACTTTTTCTATAGAAAAATTCTTCAAATTTTAAGATTCTTGGACATTTTTCCTGGAAAAAAATTCTCACATAATTTATTTTTCTCTTTCCTTTTTATCCATCTTCTTCTCAGATTTTTTCAAAGAAGAGTTATCAGATTTTTTAAAATAAATCCTATAGAAAATCTCGGAATGTTAAAATGTTTCTATTTTTTCTATAAAAAATTGTCAAATTTTTTCTATAAAAAATATTGAAAATTTCGAGATGTTCCTTGTAATTTTAACTGCGCCAAAAAAGTTGTAAATTTACAATTTTATTGGTTAAATAGCTTGTAAAATTACAAAAAGGCTCGTAATTTTTACAAGAAATTCTCGTAAAATAGGAGGTAGCAAAAAATCAAGTAAATTAACAAAACCTACTCGTAAATTTTATCGCGTCAAAAAAAAATCTAAATTTAAAAAGCTTGTAAAATTACAAAATTATTGGTAAAAATCTTGTAAAATTACAAGGAATTCTTTTCAAATAGGAGGTAGAGAAAAAAGAGGTACAAACTTTTCTTGCCACAAGATTTTTTTGAGTGCATAGAAAAATTCTCAGATTTTAACTATTTACTAGATTTACAAGATTTTTTTGAGTGCATAGAAAAATTCTCAGATTTTTCCTATGGCTAAATTCTAAGGATTTTCCTATAGAACAAATCGCAATTTATTTCTATAGATTTTTTTTTTAATTTTTCCTATAGAAAAATACTGACATATTTTAAAAAATATTCTAACATTCCGAGAAATTTTTCCTTTACAAAAATTATAAGACTCGAAATTTTTCATACACTCAAAATAATACATTAGTAGATTTACTAATTTTTTTTGCTAATGCTGGTTAGCTAACTTTTAGCAAATTTTTAGTTAAGATTAGCATGTTAGCAAAAATATCTTGTAAACTTCATTTAGCGCATTAGCAATTTTAAACAAAATTTGAACTATTTTTTTTTGCTAGATTTAAAATTGAGTTGACCAAATTTTTACAAGCTTTTGCTAATATTAGCAAAATAAATGGTAATTTTTTTTTATTTTCAGAAAACTTAAAATGGCGCTATCTCAGAAACTAAGCCAGATAGAGCAAAATGGAGGCCATTTTTGGTTCTCGAGCTCACCATAGTATCGCCAGTCCTCTTCATATGTGTGGACCCTAATGGGCCCTAACTTTGGATCCAAAATAGTTAGCATTCCCGAAAATTTTAAAATCGTGGTCTGGACCTATCGGGTCCGAACCCAATAGGGTCCTCAGATGTGTATGAACTAAGCTAAAAAAAATAAAAATTTAGTTAACTAATTATTGGCAAAACATTTTTGCTAATTTTAGCAAAAAAATTGTGGGTTCAAAATTAGCAAATTTCTTGTAGTTTTTTTTTGCTAACATTACAGTTTTTTTTTTTTGAGTATAGACAAAATTCTCAGATTATTTAATTTTCTTTTTCACTTTCGTTTTTTTTTTCGGTTGAGCGGGGGAATTACCTTCCCCTCCCCGTGGATGCACACCTGGTATGGAGGTATACTCACATTATTATTCCGCGTGTAACGCATTGAAATATCGGTATATTATTGATCTATGATAATTTCTAAGATGGATTTTTAAACCAAAATTACCCCGTACCTTTTGTTTTTATCGGTATATCATGGCCCACACCATAATATTAGGTACTTAATTTGGTTAAACGCCTATTTTACATAATCTGTGGTCTGCGCTCTGGTTAGCTTTGCGTGATTTTCCTAATACATACATTAGAGTGTCCCTTATTTTGGAAATGTTGGAAATGTTAAGACGGTACCCACTCATTTTTTTCCATTTGACTAAAAAATAACTCAGGAAAAATTTTACGCCCCTACGACCACGCCTTCCCTACGCGACGGGGCCTTAAAGAGCGGGGACTTAAAAATCATTTTTCCTAAAAAACCAAAAAAAATTTTTTGATTTTTAATTTTTTTCTTATTAATTATAATATTACTTGGTTAGCTTATTCACTACAAAAAATTTGATTTTGGTGGGATAAGGCTTTCAGTTTTAAAAAAATTTAAAAAAATAAAAAAATTGGAGCCGTTGGGGTCCTACAGTAAAAATTTTTTAAAAAATATTTTTTTAAGTTTTGACATGCAACGGTTTTAGTTGTAATGTTGCTTTTAATGATATATATTCATAAAAAAATATTATTCCTATCTGTGACATCTTTATCGTGTTCTAAAAAAGGGTAAAAAATGCATTTGTAACGTTTTTTGATACACGATAAAGATGTCACAGATATGAAAAATATTATTTTATGAATATATATCATTTAAAGCAACATTACAATTAAAGCCGTTGTTTGCCAAAACTAAAAAAAAATATTTTTTAAAAATTTTTTAATTGTAGGAACCCAACGGCTCCAATTTTTTTATTTTTTTAAATTTTTTTAAAACTGAAAGCCTTATCCCACCAAAATCAAATTTTTTGTAGTGAATAAGCTAACCAAGTAATATTATAATTAATAAGAAAAAAATTAAAAATCAAAAAATTTTTTTTGGTTTTTTAGGAAAAATGATTTTTAAGTCCCCGCTCTTTAAGGCCCCGTCGCGTAGGGAAGGCGTGGTCGTAGGGGCGTAAAATTTTTCCTGAGTTATTTTTTAGTCAAATGGAAAAAAATGAGTGGGTACCGTCTTAACATTTCCAACATTTCCAAAATAAGGGACACTCTAAGCAAACTTTTTTTTTCGAACAAATTTTTAGAACTGAAAGCCTTATCCCACCAAAATCAAATTTTTTGTCGTGAATAAGCTAACCAAGTAATATTATAATTAACAAACAAAAAAATTAAAAATAAAAAAAAAAATGGTTTGTATGGAAAAAATGATTTTTAAGTCCCGCTCTTTAAGGCCCCGTCGCGTAAGGAAGGCGTTGTCGTAGGGGCGTAAAATTTTTCCTGAGTTATTTTTTAATCAAATGGAAAAAAAGGAGTGGGTACCGTCTCCACATTTCCAACATTTCCAAAATAAGGGGCACTCTAACACACATACTATATTTGTAAGCTTCGGAAATCCCCATGAATATTTATTATATATGTATTTTTTTTCCGCACGTTTATAATGTTTTATAACATCCTGAAACAATTGAATTTGTCAACCAAAAAAATAGTTTAATTTGTTTTTTTTTTGCTTAATTTTAATTATTATTTTTCGTGTTTCACCATAACTTCTAAATAATTTCACAGTTAATGTAAATATTTAATTCTATGCAAAAACACAAAAAAAAAATCGAAATCAAAACATATTTATTCATGTAGTATAAATAAAATTTTTAAAAATATTATAAATAATTAATATTTTTAGCACTTGCCTACTGAATACACTCAAAAAAATGAATAAGTTGTTAGCTTATATGTATACGTCAAATATTTATTTTTTCGTCAATTTTGCGTCTCTGGACCTAAAAATATCTATCGAGTAAAAACAATGATAAAATTTTATAAATTTTTATCGACTCATTTTCCGCATAAAATTCTATATAATCACATATGATCTTTGTAAAATTATATGTAATTATATAAAAATATGGGTATAAACTTTTAAAATGCAAAGTAATGAAAATTGTCCAAAAATTCTCAAATTTTTCCTAAAAAAAATCTCAAATTTTTCCTAAAAAAAATTCTCAAATTTTTTCCTAAAAAAATTCTTATATTTTCCCTATAAGAAAATTTTCAGAGTTTTCCTTTAGACCAATAAAAAATCCAAAGCATTTTTAGTATATATAAAAAAATATATTTATTTTCCTTCTCAATTGTTTTTTATAAAAAAATTCTTATAATTTTCCAAAAGAAAATTTCTCAGATTTGACCTAAAGAAATCTCTTTCAGAAAATTATTTTCTTAAATTGTAAAATTTCTAGAAAAAAACTAGTAAGCATTAACAAAAATGTTACAAAGTTTGTCAGCAAATCGATTTTCAAATGCATTGAACTATTTTTTTTTTTGTGAGTGTAGTACAATATACATTACAATAATTATATCCGAATTAAAACAATGGAAAACAAGCATGTTTAACATAAAAACAGTATGTAACAATAGAATTTATTAACTACCAAAAAAAAAAACAAGCAAAAAATTGCATTCAGCTGTCACGAATCTTTGAATGCACTTCACAATGAAAACAAATAACGCAAACTAAACTTTTTTAAGTTAATACATCTTTTTAAATTGGATTTTTAAAAATATTTTTTCATTTGTTTTAGTTCATATATTTCTTAAAAATAAGGTAAACTAGAAAATATGAAAAATTTCCATCAACAAGACAAACCGACATTTAAAATCCTACTGATGATAACACTATCTGGGGTTTTTGAAACCGGTATGTGAATATCAGAAATGTCTTTAAATAGTGTGTCAGCAATTCCAGAGCATGTTGGTAACCCTTGCGAAATAATGTAAAAGACGAACAAGTTGAAAGAAAGTATGAAGAGAGGTCGAGATTACAAGAAATAGAATTGTAGTGTTGGAAACTGTTCAAATTTACTCTGTAGAAACTAGAGTTTGCAAATAATCGAGATAGTTCATAATCGCGATTATGATTAAAAATATTGCCGTTAATCGCGATTATCGAATTTTTTAAATAATTTGAATTGCAAAGCTTTATTGCAAAACTCTTTTAAAATTTACATTTCAGAACGTACGAATTTACAAAAATTGATATTTTTAAGAAATATAATTATAAACTTTCGAATATTCCCAGCAAAAATAAATCGGAATTTTTAAAACACAATTTCTTTTTACAGCATATCGCAGCGCATCCAAAGAGCGCTCTTGATAATGCAGTAGAAGTAACACAGAAAATAAAATCGCCAAATTTAAATCAACAAACATCAATTGTAAATCAAACAAACATGATATCAATCAAACATTTAGTAAAAACGGCCAACTGTTATTCTATAACATTCTTCGATTTTGTTTTAAACAACCTCAGTCAAGTAATTTTATTTCAAAATTCTTTTAACATGTCAATAAATAGTGTTTGTGTTTGTTGAATGTCTTTGTTGATATAACAAATTTCCATATAGGAGCACTTTCAGTGAAAAAATTAATTGTATTCACAAATATGGGGGTCAATATAACAATTCGTTTTCTTCTGTGAAGGGAGGAAAAAACACTTTTTGAATGATTAATTATGAATTTTTTAAGAAAAATACAAGATTTTCTTGCATCTTTATTGCGCTTAAATCAACTCTACAAAGAGTGCTGGAATCAGCGCTGAAAAGATACGTAATTTAACTGCGTCTTAACAGCGATTTATCTGAATTACCAAGAAGTGCTCTGAACTGTGACATAACCCACGGAAATCATGCCTGAATTCAGGTGGTTTGGATGCGCTCTTTGACTCGTGATTCCTTTCCAAAACCTGCTTCCAGTTCAGCAAAATTTCTATTGGGTCTTGTCGGAATACCAGTCGATGGCAAGTAAAGAGCTGATTGTGGAAAAATTTATTAAACAATTTTATAATAGCATCTTTAGTCGGCAACCAGCCATAAAAGTTTTAAAAATTACGTTTTTCGACAAAATCATACATCGTTTGAATTTTTTGACCAAACCCGGCCTTTTGAATATATTTCTACAACCAAATTGAGGTGTTACTAAGATCAGAATTTAAATTTTTCTTTAAATTTAAACTTAAATATTTACGGGGGAAAAAAAATTCAAACAAGTTAAATGAATCTTGGACCAAGATTTTACATATTTTAAATTCGTTATAAAAACAGTGTATTTATGGTTAATCGTAATCGAATGATTTTTTTGTCGATTACGATTAATTGGCCCGATTAATCGCGATTACGATTACGATTTTAATCGTTTTGCAAACTCTACTAGAAACTATAAATATTCACACATATAAAAAACAATTTCCATTAACAAGACAAACCACCATTTAAAATCCTACTGATGATAACACTAACTAAGGTGTTTGAAACCAGTATGGAAATACCAGAAATGTCTATAATTTTTAAAAATTCAATTTTTCTTCTTAACTTTCAACTTGAACCCGTATAACAAAAATAATTAGATCTGTATACTTTAGTTCATACACTTTTGAGGACATAGGTCTGGACCCCATTGGGTTCGGACCCCATGGGTATAGTCCCTGTTGACTTCATACCCCGTTGGGTCCTATATATGTTGCCATAGGTTTTGAACCGAAACTTTTGTCCATGTCTCAGAATCTGAGACTGTTTCTAAAGGAAAAATGTCTCAAAATCTGAGTCATTTTATATTGGAAAAATGTCTCAGAATTTGAAACTTTTTCTGAAGGAAAAATGTCTCAGAATCTAAGACTTTTTCTATATGAAAAATGTCTCAGAATCTGAGACTTTTTCTATATGAAAAATGTCTCAGAATCTAAGACTTTTTCTATATGAAAAATGTCTCAGAATCTGATACTTTTTCTATTGGGAAAATGTCTCAGAATCGGACATTTTTCTAAAGAAAAAATGTCTCAGAATCTGAGACTTTTTCAGTAGGAAAATCTCTTAGAATCTGAGGCTTTTTCTATAGGAAAAATGTCTCATAATCTGAGACTTATAAAAAAAGGTCTCAGAATCTAAAACTTTTATTATACAAAACAAATCTAAGAATTTGAGAATTTTTTCCTAGAAAAAATATCTCAAAAATGCTTTAGAATGAGACTTTTTTTTATAGTAAAAGGTCCCAGAACCTGAGACTTTTTCTTTGCGAAAAATTTCTTAAAACCTGAAAATTTTTCTATAGGTAAAAATTCCCAAATGTAAAGTAATGTTTGTAAAGAAAAATCTCAGATTCTGAGACATTTTTCCTATAAAAAAAGCATTTTTTTACGAAAAATCTATTAGAATCTGCTTTTTTCTGTGTAGAAAGAATTTATTCTATTGAAAAATTCTCATATTTAGTATTTTCCAAACGACAAATGTGGTAGAATCTAAGATTAAAATTAAAAAAAACAAGTAAGAGTGTTAAATTCGGCTGTGCCGACTCTTTTATACCCTCCAACACGTTAAAAATTAAAAAAAAAAAAATCGCAGGGGCGTTTTTTTCGTTGGGGGGGGGGGGGGGGGGATCGGCGAAGTTGGTGGGGGACACCTGTACCCCGCTATATATGTTTACAAATTATTTGTTTATGATATTTACGCTTAAATAATAAATTTTTATCGTTATTTTTAATTAATTTCTATAACCATGCCCCCAAAGGGGGGCGGCCTGAAAAAATCGAATTTTCTAACCCCCTTGGTCCAAGCGCAGGTCTATGAACATAATATAGCATACAAATGTTACATTTGTTGAGCAAAAGTTAAAAAAAACTCGTAAAAATATCGTATTTTTTAGGGGTCATTTTAGTTCTTCAAGGGGGAACTTTTTTCCCCCTGGTCGGATTTTGCCCATCTTCGAACTTAACCTTACCAGTAAAATAAGAGATATTTTTGCCCAGTTTCTGGAGTCTAGCTTTTTTGGTTTGGACTGCATCGTTATTTCTACAGACGGACGGACGGACGGACGGACGGACGGACGGACGGACGCACAGTGGTCAATTTCGCGAGATAGCGGTCAAAACTCTATAACTTTTGACCGGATTGGTATTTTTTTACGCAATTTGTTTTGTTCAATAGGAGGGACTTTAAGCTTCAATTTGCGTGTTCAAACGTAAAAATCGACTGATAGGAACGTAAGTAATGTGGAGTTAAAAATGCATTTTAATTTTTTGTTGAGTTTCCATGTACAGGGTGTTTCAAGTTCGAGTTTCTTTTTAAAATGCAAAATAAACACACTTTTTTAAAGGAAATTTATTATCTGTTTATTAATATATGTAGTAGACGTTCTACCATTTATGAATAAAAAATAATATCTTCCAAATGTCCCCGTGTCTACGCTTACACACATCGATTCATAAACCAAAATTTTCGATGACATTTTGGCATACCTGTGGCTTTATCTCTGCAATTTCACGCCAAATGTTTCCTTTCAAGGCTTAAATTGTTTCTGGTTTATTTGTTTAAACACTCTCTTTAAGATGGTCCCAAAGAAAATAGTCCAAAGGCGTTAAATCTAGCGATACTGGCGATATTTATTAATAAACAGATAATAAATTTCCTTTACAAATGTGTGTTTACTTTGCATTTGAAAAAGAAACTCGAACTTGAAGCACCCTGTATAAGTTGAATATTTTGACATTTTAAATAGGTATTTTTTTTATAATTTCTTATTTTCTTCAATCGTATTTTACAACCAATACTTATTTATTATTCCTAAATTTAATTTTGGTCAGAAAATGCCAACATTTGGTCTCAATATTCACAGGGGCCAAAGGTTGGTTTTTTTTGGAAGAAAGCTAATTCTTGTGAGGATTAAACTGAAAAATAACACTGAAATTCCCAACAATATCAATACCATTTGGATATATTATATACAGAACACAACATCGATAAAATTTTAAGTAAACTCTTACTATTGATTTAAAGTGCACATATATTTTATTTAAATGTATTAATAAAAATTTATACTAAAATTAGAAACAAATTATAATCTTTAAACTAGTATTAATTAAACAATATTAGTAAAAATTTCTTCCAAATAGCTTTGATTTTCATTTTGCAGTAGTTGTTTAGCTTCTTCATCTAACTCTAATTAGGTTGATTTGCATTTTTGTCGAATACTGGACATATATGGGTCTGATGTGCACAACAAAATATTAATAAGATCTTCATTAGTACAATATCTGGAAATTTTTCTTGTATTGTGCTCGCGAAAGAATCTGTAGTCTTTGTTTCTGTTTTCTTGCGCTTCTTCTGAGAGATCTCCAATTGGAAGCATATTGTGCCGAATTATTTGTTCCCCATGGAACAAAATTTTGTGAACTGTGGTTGGCATATGTCTCCAAGAATATTTTTGGTTATAACGGGTTGCTGTCTCATTAGTAGAGTTTTTCACGGGAATTCCCGGGACGGGATTTTTGATCCCGAAATCCCGGGAAATAGAGCGGGAATTCTCGGGAATTTTCATTTCTTTGAAATTGATGATTTTTCGACTTTTATTGAATATTTTGTATGTGATTTTTTAGAGATTTTATTAAAGTTTTTGATAATTTTGGCGTAAATTTTCCTACAATTGCATTACTCTGAAACAGTTACACTCAGTTTCAGAGACAAATTTAAGAAATTCCTCTGAATCTGTTTTATTGTGTTTTAGAGGCAAAACGTTGAGAACCAATTGTAAAAATCAACTGAGGCGAATTAAAATAAATGAAGAATTTTTATTATTTAAACAGATAAAGCGATGTAAAATAAAATATTTCCTTAAAAATACTTTTAACAGACTTCGACATATTTGGGCCGTTTTTTTTATAAAAACTGTGTAACAAAAATTGTTAATTTTTCTCGAAACTTATTTTTTTTTTGTTTGTTTTAAAGGTACTTAATAAGATTTTTATGGTGTAAATAAACATTAAAAATATTGTAATCGCATTCATAAGGTTTTTATAAATTTTTTTTGGACAAAAAATTTGGGTTTTTAGTTTTTGCGGGAATTCCCGGGATCCCGGGAAATTTAAAAATGAATCCCGCTTTCCCGGGAAATGAAAAAGTCCGGGAAAAGAAAAACTCTACTCATTAGCATACTGACCAAATTTTTTTGTATCTATCTTTTTGCTACATGCTATAACTTCTAATATGATTTGGAATCGTCGTATTAAATCATAATCTACTCCAGTTATAGAAGCTGCAGTTTCTGGATCGGAAAAAAATCTCCTTGCTGTGTTTCCATCATTAGAATTTCCTTCTCCTTGCTTTGGCTGGTCAATTATAAGGCCTATCTCACGGTATTTTTCTTGAATATCTTTTTATACCCTCCAACTACAGTATGGGGGTATACTCACTTTGTCATTCCGTGTGTAACGCATCGAAATATCGGTCGGGGACCCCATAAAGTATATATATTATTGATCAGTGATCGATTCTAAGACATTCTAGCGATGTCCGTCCGTCCGTCCGTCCGTCCGTCTGTCTGTCCGTCCGTCCGTCCGTCCGTCTGTAGTTAACACAATGCAGTCCAAAATAAAAGAGCTAGGAACCTCAAGTTTGGCACAAATATGTCTTATGTTCCTAGGCAGGTTAACTTCGGAAATTGGCCAAATCGGACCAGGGGGAAAAAAGTTACCCCTTGAAGAACTAAACCAACCTCTAAAAATATACACGTTTTTACATGTTTTTTTGTATTTTTGTTAAATAAATGAAACATTTGGTACATTTATCGCGATGGGAAGGTGCTCTCAACGTGCCCCACTGATCCTACCAACTCCCACCCCCCCAAAAAAAAAACGCCCCTGTCAATTTTTTTTTTTTTACATTTTGGAGGGTATAAAAGATTCGGCACAGCCGAATTTAACACTCTCACTTGTTTTTTTTTGCTTTCTTTTTTCCAAATTTTCTTTGTTGTTTCTCACTGTTTCGCCTAACGGGCCAAATTCCAAATCGTATCCCAATTTAAGAATATGCTCCATAAAACGAATTCTAGCATGAAGAGGTGACATTCCAAATTCATAAGCTTCATTAAAACTATCGTCTTGTGTTGGTGGTTGTCTCAATTGACTTGATGTTTTTTGGCATATGGTGCAGCTTGACGAAGACTTTGTTTCGGTTAAAGCTTGTGCAACTTTTCCATCGATCATTGTAAGTGACATTTTAAAGTTAACTTCGATGCATTGGTCATTAAATTCAAATATCACTTCTTTAATTTCATCTCTTATTTTGCCAACTTCTTCAGTTATGACATCTTTAGTTTCTTTTTTGTAAGCAAACTTTGTTGGTCTACAAAATTTTGTTGACGAGGGAATTTCATTCTTCCATACATCTATCTCTGCTGCTCTACTTGTTCACGGCTCTGAACCAATATAAGTTTTTGTTAAACGTAGTGGAACGAAAGAAATCATGAATAAATTGGCATCTGATGAATTTTCCGCATTACATTGTTTGTATTGTTTTTGGCCAGAGGACCCATCACATCCCCATTTAGAAATTAAAGTCATGCTGCAATTTTTAAACTTCTTTAAATAGTCAGGATCAAATGTCTTTAATAACACTGTGCTACACCAAAAATATGCAGGGGTTCTCATATGAAAATTCGGGTTGGTTGGAGTCCATAGAGTACTGATATACTCATAGTTTTTCTGGATCACTTCGTTAAGTACGTTTTTTATTGGCAAATGTGTTGAAAAACGGCAATTCTTAAATTACAACTTTAAAAAATTATTACTTTGTTAGTTTGCAACCGATTTTCGATTTTATGGATTTTTTTGAAAGGTATAAGCCTTACCTTTTAAACAAAACAAAAATATTAAAAATCGATCAAGAATTGGCTGAGCTACGGTCGTTTAAGTTATAAAAAATCCAATTTTTTGAAAAATTTGTCATGTTCTTTATACTCTAAGTTGAAAGTGCATCATTAAACAATTTTTTTTTTATTTTTGTATAAAAGTATAGTAAAGTAGCTTTCCAAAACACCAAAAAACATAACAATCGGTTAAAAAATGAATGAGTTATGCTAAGTTTTGTGATAGAACATTTTTAATTTTTTTCAGAAATGCTTGTAATTCATGTATTATTCATAAATCTTATTGCTAGTAGTAATTTTATGTGCCTAAACAAGAGATGGTAACATAATTAGATTTGTGCGTGATTGACACATGATCACAAGTGAGCGTGATTGAAAATCAATTTTACTCACGTCGTTGTGAGTGAGTGTCAGTGGAATAAAAAAGTGTGAGTGAAATAAAAAAAAATTTTCCATTTTTAAATAAAGTCAATTTATAAAAAATCCGGCCACATTTGTTTTTTTTTGTAAATTTTTTTTTTAAGATTAGATGTTTGTCTAAGAGATGGTCACGTGAGTGAATTTTAACTTTCACTCAATCACGAGCATAATTTTTCTTCTAACACTCACTCACAATCACGTGTGTAAATTTAATACAACTCACACTCACGTACGCCGATGCAAGAGTCACTCACGCTAACGTTGACTCTCACTCACGATATTCTTATTTATACTAAAAATAATTTCAAAAATCTTTCAAAATTTTCAGCAAAATCTAAAATTTTACGTTTGTTTTGATTTTTTCGGGACGAAATCTGAAGTTAAGCAAAATTTTACATTTTTTTTGTTGCTTTTTTTGGAATGAAAGGAAATATGAAGAGAAAATAAATCACGCAAACTCACGCAAAAAATCAACTCACGCTCACTCTTTCACGCAATAATCTTTCTCACACACACTCACAATCACGTGAGTAAAATTGAATTCAGTCACACTCACGCTCTTATCTGCTCATGTTCCCATCTCTAGTTTGTCTATCCACACAAAAAAATTGTAATGTGTTTTTTTCGTTATTTTCGAGAAATCGCATTTGAATTTTGAATTTCATGACAATTTGGTAATTTGCTTGGTTCATCGTAGCGTATGACTAATGCAAATATTTAATAGTCATTCGCTACGTTGAAACAAGAAAATACAAGCAAATTACAAAATTGTTTTGAAAATTAATATTCAAATGCGATTTTCTCAAAAAAACATATGTCTGAATTTATTTGTGTGGATAGACAAACATCTAAGCTTAAAAAAAAGTGGCCGGGTTTTTGATTTAATTGACTTTTTTTAAAAATGCAAAAATTTCAGAACTAATTCTGAAAATTTTCCAAAAAAAAATTTAATCGGTGTTTGAGATTGTGGTGCATTCCGTTTTAATTTAATAAATATTTAAACAAGGTAACTCAACACAAATTTGACCATTTTTCCAATATTTAATCCTAAGTCAAGTTTTTGAAAAATTTTAAAACCAAAAACGCAATTTTCTTAGCTCCATATAGGGCTATTCATACAACCTGTTCAGAAATTTACGGTACACATGTTTTTTTTTGCTGGATATTTGGTGTGGAATGCCTCATACGTTTATTTATAAATAAGTAAAATTTCCATCAAATGATCCTACAATTTTACCAATTTCGTTTCAAAAATGTTTGCAAACGTACAACTTTTTCTGTCATAAAAATGTTGCAGGTATAACTTTTCAAAAAAGATTTTTTACTTAAACGAGCCTATTTTCAATCTATTCTCAATATTTTTGTTTTTAAGAAGTACCCAGCAAAACTTAGAATACCAAATAAGGTATAAAATAAGGTATAGGATCTCTTATTTTATACATTGCAGCATTGATGATTTTAACAGGCGATGAGACTCAAAGTAATGCATCTACATTATCACAAAGAATACCAGTAAGGTATAAAAGAAGTCATAAGTTTATAACGAAGAATACGAGTAAGGTGTAAAATATATGATATTTTATAGGTTACGAGAAATGAAATAATATAGCATACCAGAAGATAATATATAAGGTGTTACGAGTAGTGAAAAAGTAATTTTGTATTAAATTTACTCACGTGATTGTAAGTGAGTGTAAGTAGATAAAATATGCTCGTGAGTGTGTGTCGTTAGAAATTTCCTGTCGTGAGCCCATCTCTAGTTTAAACTTATGCATTTTTTATAAAATAATTATTTTTTATGTTATTGTAATGCATTATGCATCCAATTATAAATAATGCATTATTTCAAACTTTGAAATAATACATAATGTAACCAAATATAAGTCATCCATGATTTAATGTTTAGAAATAATAAATATGAAATACATTTTTTTCAATAATCATGCATTACGTAGCAAATTATTAGTAATGCATTATTTTTCAATTTAAAATAATACGTTGTGGAACAAATGTTTGGTAAGACATCCTAAAATAATGCTAAAAATAAGGTATATACATTACCTGGTAATGTGTTATAAAATCACTACCCATTACCAAAGTTTTGCTGGGAACACTCATAAATTATAAATGGGATTTAGAAGCAACTGACATGCCCATTTTTTTTATTCCACTCACTCACAACCACGTGAGTGAAATTGATTTTCAATCACGCTCACTTGTGATCAGGTTTCAATCACGCACAAATCTAATTATGTTACCATCCCTTGTTTATATGCATAGGCACATAAAATTACTACTAGCAATAAGATTTATGAATAATACCTGAATTACAAGCATTTCTGAAAAAAATTAAAAATGTCCTATCACAAAACTTAGCATAACTCATTCATTTTTTAACCGATTGTTATGTTTTTTGGTGTTTTGGAAAGCTACTTTACTATACTTTTATACAAAAATAAAAAAAAAATTGTTTAATGATGCACTTTCAACTTAGAGTATAAAGAATATGACAAATTTTTCAAAAAATTGGATTTTTTTTAACTTAAACGATCGTAGCTCAGCCAATTCTTGATCGATTTTTAATATTTTAGTTTTGTTTAAAAGGTAAGACTTATACCTTTCAAAAAAATCCATAAAATCGAAAATCGGTTGCAAACTAACAAAGTAATAATTTTTTAAAGTTGTAATTTAAGAATTGCCGTTTTTCAACACATTTGCCAATAAAAAACGTACTTAACGAAGTGATCCAGAAAAACTATGAGTATATCAGTACTCTATGGACTCCAACCAACCCGAATTTTCATATGAGAACCCCTGCATATTTTCTTTTTGGTCATTTGTAGCACAGTGTAATCGTTCTGCAGTGTGTTCAAGAAGATCCTGCAATTTTAGTTCTGCTGAACTTTAAATTACACTAATAGCAGTTGGTGAAGGTAAGCAATCTTTTTTGGCAGAAACTATATCTCGATATGATGGAAAAATTCCACAATTTTTTTCATTGGTTCGCTTCCGCAATTCTGTATATTGGTTTTTAGTCATTTTCAAATCCAAAAATAGTGCAAATGCTTCTTCTGGAGTAAACTTATTTTCTTCAGTTGGTGTCGGCATACTTTCTAAAATCCTTTTTGTGCGTCTGGGGCTTGCTTCCACTATTTTTTCAATGATAGCAACTTTACTCTTTTTAGTTTTCGATGGTTGAATTTTATGCAGAAATGAATCCTTTATGATTCTACAAGAAACTTCTTCATTGATATGTTTAAGCTTGCGTCTTCGTGATCTTTCACTACAATTATCAATTGGCTTTGCTGGTCGACCACCTTTTCCAGTTTCCGTGGTAGTTACTGATGGCTTTTTAAAAATAAGTTTATTTCTTAGCCATTCTTGGTTGCGTGAGTAAAACAATTTCTTGTTTCTGGAACATTGATTGTACCGTTTTCTTAAAGTATTTAAAAAGTTTTTTATTTTTAAGTTATGAATTTTAATTTCTTCTGTTTGTCGCATATTTTTAAGAATGGATTATTCATTATATGTAAAATAATGTCTTTTTCATATTTCCGTTTAAAATATATATCAGATAGAACACTATAACTGAATTTAGCCATTGTTTAAACAATAATGAAGAAAAAAATGAATGCATGGATTAATATGCTATTGCTCGAAGTTTCAACATGATCTTTTTTACCTCTTTGAAACATAATATAACAGGTACTTGGTTTTACCAGTTATTTCTATTGGTTTTAAATTTATTTGCAATTTTCAGGTATTTAAGTTATGTAATATTAGATGACAATAAAGTCATTTTTTAACTTTTCCAAATGAATTGCCAGATACCACATAATTTGAGAGTTCTATTGTCATTTTTGTCAAAATTTTGATACACCCTTCTATGTGGACTAGGTCCAAATATCTCCTAATTTCAACAGAATTGTTTTTTGGGTCAATAAGAACTCTTGTACAAAATTTCATCAAAATATATGCATAATAGCCACTTTCACATACAAATAACTTCTCAAAAAATATGACGTGCATTTGTACCGAATATCTTACCTTGGGTCAGAAAAATTGCTGTAGCTCAAAAAGTGCAGTTCCGATGCATGGACATGTACATATAGGAATGTAGGGGAGAGTTAGGACTACAAAATAGTAAATTTGTGTTTTGACTCAGCTTGACTCACAGGAGTTGTGCTCTATGAAGTAAGAAATTTCCGAGAAATTTGACCTTTTTTAAAAAAAATATTTAAATTGTTCTGAAAACAGTAAAGCTTAAATTTTTTTACCAGTAATAGGAAATAAGTTAAGTTACAACACAAAATTTATTTCGTCCAAAAATCTTGAAAAACAAAAAAGTTATGATCATTTAAACTTTAAAAATTAACTAAAAATATCATAAATTTACTAAATTCTGAAAAAGCCCATTTTGGACCACCCTGTTCTCAGTGAAATAGTTGAAATAGAGTTCTAATTTTTTGGCTCCGGAGGTTTACTACTGTCTACTTTCATATGAGTCTAATAACTTTAAAATCGGAGAACAAAAACCAAAAGGAGTTTTGGCCGCTATCTCAAAATATTGACCACAGTGGGACGGACAGACGGACGGACGGACGGACGGACATCGCTAGAATGTCTTAGATTCTATCATGAATCAATATTATATATACTTTGTGGGGTCCCCGACCGATATTTCGATGTGTTACACACGGAATGACAAAGTGAGTATACCCCCATACTGTGGCTGGAGGGTATAAAAACGTAAATATGATCATGAAAAACAAAGCTGCTTTTCGAAGTGTTGTGATTTAAAACTTATTAGTATTACCTTTTCTTTTAGTATAAGCTTTTCTCTGTAATTACACTGTTAGTAAAATTTTAACTTTTAAAATGACCAACAAAAACGCCGAGACACCCCAACTTATTTTTCGGTCATAGAATCCAGTTGGCACTCCGTTTTAAAAAGTGAGCTCAAAATAACGAGATATTTCGATTTTAAATTAGTCTTGGAATAAAGACGATTTTTGATATCATTTGGGAGAAAAACCTGCAAAAACTCGTGTTAAAACAATTTATATTTATATATCGAGGGCCTATATTCAAAACCCTCTATCTTCTATTTTCACGAAAATGACTTTTTGATGGCAAAATATTCAGCAAGACAGTCCTCATCGGTAAAAAAAATATTTTTTGTCTTAAAAATCAGCACCTGTGGACCAACGACCGCGATTTCGGAATTCTTTATAAGCCGTTATCATTAATAAATCACGTTAAAATTTTACCGATGTCGTAAAAAAAATCATAATAATTAATTTTTGCTAAAATGCAAAACCCTCTCTCTATCTGATCATTTGCATTGATGTACTTAATATTTTTGAGAAACAAAACCCTCTATATTTCATAATATCCCCAATAGTGCAAAATTTTAAAAACGAATTATATGTGAGATTCAGTAGTTGATTTAAAAAAATATTGTAGGATATCGAATTTTAATTACTCTAACAAAACGCGAAATAAAAAGTTTTTTGGCTCTCCTGAAAAGTTGGGTTTTTTAAGAAAGAGGGTTTTGAATACATGCCCTCGATATTATATTAAACTGTAAAGGCATATGAAGACCGTTTTTCTGGAAAAAAATTGACTCAATGCTTACTGATTTCTGCTGGTTAAGTGCAAACGAAGAGTAAAAAATGAATAAGTAAATCAAAAAAAATTTTATAAAATTTATCAAAATAAGAAAAAATTTCTAGATACAAATTTTGACAAATAAATAATAAACAAATTGATTTTAAACAAGTTTTTGAATTATTTTCATTCAAATAAAATCCAAAATTTCCTTAAATCTACCTACAAATTTAAAATCAAAATATCTCGTGATTTTGAGCTAACTTTTCCAAACGAGGTACACCACTGGATTCTACAACAGCGATGCCATAGCGATAGCGCGTTTCGATATAGACTAAGCGCTTTCTGACCACCCAAAAGCGCATTTTTTCAATCTCGCGCGTTTTTTGAAAGGCGCTGATTTGGCGAGTTTTCATATTTCCATTTAGCGCTTTTAGCGCCTTTTGTATACAACTAATCACCAATCCTTTTTTTACACATCCTTTTTTAAATTTCTTGATGCATATAAAATATGAGTCATTCCACACCAATTGTTCTACTACAGAAAAACCATGGTGGTTTCAATAGGATATCATTTGCAAAGTATTCGCCCTTAGGGCACTATTAAATAACAAAAATAAAATTTAAGATTTTTCAAAAAGTGGGCCTTGGAGGCATGGTCAAAAATTGAAAATTTCATCATTTTTTGCCTAAGTATCTTTATTTCAATATTTATGCCAATAAAATGAAACACAGTGATGTCTTTAAAATAAATGTTTTTTAAAGATTTTTGTATGGGCTATCGATTAAAATAAATAAAAATTAGAAAATTTTCAGAAGAAGTTCTGAATATTTTAAATTTAAATTTAAACTTTTTATATCAAAAAACATGCCACAATTTTATTTTTTTTTACATGTTTAAAAAATAGTTAAGGTGTATATCTATCTGTTCTGAAATTTTCAGAGATGCTTTTTTCCTTGTTTTCGAGAAAAAAAATGTTGAACATTGCACTATGCTAATAATTTACAATAATGGGGTATATTACATATGCGAATGAGTAATATTAACTCTTAAAAAACATTTAAAATAGAGATGTGATCGTGGGTAAGTTTTTGTTTTATCATCACGCACTCTCACCAAGGAAATTATTTTAATCACGCATGATAATTTATTTCGCTCACGGTTAGTCACGCTCACATGAGTATCGTGCCCGTGAAAACATTTTTTCTACTCACGTGAGCGTGCGTGAACGTGAGGAAAATTAAAAATCGTGCGTGATTAAAACTTTTCCTTCGTGAGCGTGCATGATCGTCAAAAAAAAACTCACCCACGAAAACATCTCTATTTTAAATGTTTTTTAAGAGTTAATATTACTCATTCGCATACGTAATATACCCCATTATTGTAAATTATAAGCATAGTGCAATGCTCAACATTTTTTTTCTCCAAAACAAGGAAAAAAGCATCTCTGAAAATTTCAGAACAGATAGATATACACCTTAACTAATTTTTAAACATTTAAAAAAGAAATAAAATTGTGGCATGTTTTTTGATAAATAAAGTTTAAGTTTAAATTTAAAAAATTCAGAACTTCTTCTGAAATTTTTCCAATTTTTATTTTTTTAGTCGATAGCCCATACAAAAATCTATAAAAGACTTTTATTTTAAAGACATCACTGTGTTTCATTTTATTGGCATAAATATTGAAATAAAGATACTTAGGCAAAAAAGGCTGAAATTTTCAATTTTTGACCATGCCTACAAAGCCCACTTTTTGAAAAAACTGAAATTTTATTTGTGTTATTTAATAGTGACCTAAGGGCGAATACTCTGCAATTGATTTCATATTGATATGACATCACTTTTTTTTTTGCTGAACATTTGGTGTGGAATGCCTCATATGGGTTAAAAATGGCACATTTATGTTGTGTAACCTATAGAATTCCTTCATATATTCCATCAACAATTAATTTAAATTCAGCATATAAGAAGTCGAAATATTATATAAATAAAAACATTACTATGACCAGCAGATGAAAAGAAAAATTAAACAATTTTAATTTGGTTGATGATCTCAAAGTATCCAAATAAAGTGAGGATTCTTATTTACAGAAACGGCCGAATAACAATCTTTAATCCATATTTTTCTTGTGCTCTTTGTAGTACAACAATAAAAATGTTAATCTTTTTTTATCATAATTATTTATACAAATTAAAACTTTGATATTCTCATAGAATAATTTTTAAGAAAAAAAAAACATTTTTTTTGAAGTAAAACAAAATGTCCACCCTCCTAAACGTAAAAGCTGTACCCGCCAGTGATATAGCAAACGCATTGACAAACTTATATAACCCGGCAACACAAATTGTAGGGTATACCAATGAATTACATTTTCTATATTTATTTTTTTTTTGTTTATAAACAAAAAAAATTATTATAATTTTTTGCTTATTATACATTTAATAAATTCAAATTTAATTAGTCACAAAAAAACCTAATTTCAATTCAAAAAAATTTAAATTTTTAAATTTCAAATTCAATTAAATAGATTTTAACATTAGTATTGTTGTGATAACAACATTTATTAGTTATTATTATTTTTAGTAACTTTAGCTACTTTATTATTTATTTCATTAATTTTTAATATAATTAAAATTACTTTACTATTGTATTTAACTAAATACTTGAAAGATTAAACAAAAAACATTGGGGCTCCCAAATGGGGGAATTTGTTAATAAGTTAAAAGTTAAAAATGTGATAAGGAAACTTACAAACCGATTGCTCTGCAGTTTCAAGGAATAACAGGGTACTGAAATCTTAGATCATCTTGTTGTTTTATTTGCCAACTCGGCAGTTAAAAATAGTTACCATGTTAAGAATAAAATCGAAAACACGTACTGGTCTAATTCATAATGGCATAAGAGGGCATTTTTCATTTGACCTTTCAATATATTGACAAATATCATTCGTCTACAGTAAAATACTACAGTTCAAACAATAGGGTTAGAGATTAAAACAATGCTTTAGATTTCTAGTCATTAAGAAGCTCTGTTGTAAAACACTATCGTTATATTATTCATTACACCTTAATATGAACTTAAGTGGATGTGTTTGTTTTAATGTGTATGTGTGTTAGGTTTTAGTAACAAACGTCAGGTGTACACAATTTGTCAATGTATACAATTACAATAGTATTGACTCCGTGTGGACTACAAAAACAATAGTGGCATTCACAATCTTAAATAACAGAGCTGATGTTGTGGTTAATGGATAACATTAACCGAAATCGTAGATTAAATTGTACTGATTCAATGTAAGTGAAATCTACAATGAGAATTGACTGAATGCAAGCACCATTCAATATTGTTGGGTATTTAAGTATATGACATATTCCTCAGAAAATTTCCGTATGCAAGTATAGTTATTATACAATTATGGGTATAGGGGATATATCACATCAAATTTAAAAAAAATTCTAATAGGAAAATATTTTTTATATTATAAAGTCTCAATTCTGAGACATTTTTCCTTTAAAAAAAGTCTCAGATTCTGAGACATTTTTCCTATAGGAATCTGAGACATTCTGAGATATTTTTCCTATAGAACAAGTCTCAGATTCTGATACATTTTTCCTATCGAAAAAGTCTCAGATTCTGAGACATTTTTCCTATAGAAAAAGTCTCAGATTCTGAGACATTTTTCCTATAGAAAAAGTCTCAGATTCTGAGACATTTTTCCTATAGAAAAAGTCTCAGATTCTGAGACATTTTTCCTATAGAAAAAGTCTCAGATTCTGAGACATTTTTCCTATAGAAAAAGTCTCAGATTCTGAGACATTTTTCCTATAGAAAAAATCTCAGATTCTGAGACATTTTTCCTATAGAAAAAGTCTCAGATTCTGAGACATTTTTCGTATAGAAAAAGTCTCAGATTCTGAGTCATTTTTCCTACAGAAATAATCTCAGATTCTGAAACATTTTTTCTATAGAAAATGTCTCAGATTCTGAGACATTTTTTCTATAGAAAAAGTCTCAGATTCTAAGACATTTTTCCTACAGAAAACCTCTCAGACTCTGAGGTATTTTTCCTAAGGAGAAAGTCTCACATTCGGAAACCTTTCTCCTTTAGAAAAAGTTTCAGATTCTGAGACATTTTTTTAATAGAGACATTTTTTCTATATAGGAAAATTTTTATTTTCCTTTTAAGATTTTTCTATAGTAAAAGTCTCAAATTCTGAAGTATTTTTTCCTATCGAAGAAGTCATAGATTCATTTTTCTCTCAGAAAAAGTTTTAGATTTTGAGACACTACTCCTATAGAAAAACTCTCTGATGCTTAGGTTTTTCCCTACGCACAAAAAAAACCTTGTCAAATTACTAGAATAAGTCTCGTAATCCCATTTTACCAACATTTGACAGATTTTCTTGTTTTTTAACAAAAAAATTTTGATCGTAATTTTAATTTTTTTTGTAATTTTACAATTATTTTTTTTTTTAATTTTACAAATTTCCAAGTGTTTTACAAAAAAAAAAAAAATTACGAGAATTCCTATTAATTTTTATTGCGCCAAAACAAGTAGTAAATTTACAATTTTATTGATAAAAAGCTTGTAAAATTACAAAAATTCTCGTTATTTTTACTAGGAATTCTTGTAAAATAGGAGGTAGCAAAAAATCTAGTAAAGTCACGAGACCTCCTTGTAGGTTTTATCGCGTCAAAAAATTCAAAATTTGATTTAAAAGTTTGTTTAAAAATTCTGTAAAATAATCTTCGGTACTTATTATCATATATAAATTTCAGAACAATCGTTGTGTAATCTATGGGATACCTTCGGTGTTAGGGGTAGATGGAATAAAATTTGAATAGTAAGGGGGCAATGAAACTGAAATCACATACACCCAAAAAACTATGTCATTAACTGTTTGTAGTTTATTTAAAAAGTTTTCCGTTTAGTCGTTTTTAAAAGGAAAAACATTTGTTTGATGTTCAGTTTTTATTAATGACTACTTCAGTCCTTTGTTTCAAAAAAAAACATACTAAAAAATATAGACTTTCAATAACCCTAGTAAAAATATTATGCTAATTTTACTGAATAGATCTAATTTGAATGGTTGTATCAAATAATATCTAATTGTATTACTTTAGATAAAAAAATATAAAAATTGATACAATTTGATCCTGAATTTGGTCAAATCTAATTAGATCAAATTGATCTTATAATATCAATTTTTATATAATTTGATGAGCAAAACCAAAATACGAATCTAATCATATATGGAGCAATATCTAACCATATAAAGTGGATCAACCGTATCAAAGTGATAGATACAATTTTATATAAATTTATACGGAAGTATATTAACTCATATAAGATTGTATCAAATTATATATGATTAGACCAGAAAATTTTTACTCGGGAACATTTAATTTTTAAAGTCATTAATTTTTGTTCTGTAAGTAAAAACTACTGATTATTCTTTTGATTTTTAATGATTTGTGTAAGTAATTTTTTTTTAAATTGTTGGTATTTTTTAATGAAATATCATTAGTTTTTACCTACACAAGTTAGTTATTTTTTTGTAGAAAAAAAAAATCAAAAAATTATTTATACAAATATAAAAACATGTTTGTATCAAGTGACTTTGGCACGATGGGTAGAGTGTCTTCCCAGAATGTAGTTGATGGCGGGATCAATTCCCCAAAAATTTTATTACAAATTTTTTTAAATAAAATTCAATAGAAAAATTGTATAAATAACCTACGAAATCATTCATTTTTAATGTTTTCGTAGGTAATTTTTTTAGAATTTGTTGGTGAAAATAACACAACAATCACCATTTTGTAATGTTTTCGTAGGTTATTTTTTTCGAATATGTTAGTAAAAAAATGAAAGCGACGTTATTTTTTAATGTTCAATGTTATTTATTTTATAAAATTTTATTTACAGTAAAAATAAATGTTGACGTTTGTTAAAACAAATGAATAATTACTGAGATGGTCTTGCGAATGTTTTATCACTTGTTTGAAATATTTTTTCATTTGTTTTTGCCTTCAAAAATTTTTTTCAGTGCACATTTCTTGAAAATTAAAATTTAAGCATCAATATTTATATAAAGATACAAAACTTTCTTTAGTTTCAATATGTTTTCTTCGTAAAAATGTAATTTTTCTACCAAATAAAAAAAAAATAAAAACGGACATTTTTTTTAGATGGTATAAAATATCGTCACCTAAAACGCAAAACGCCCTAACTAACAAAAAATTCAAAATCGGTATTTTGATAGATTCTGGTGTATTTTATTAACCTACACGTCCCAACAAAAAATAAGGGTCACATAATAAAAATTTGCGATTTTATAGCCAAAAATTAAAAACATGTGTGTTGCGAAATCGCCAATGAACGCAACTAGAAATACATTTTTTAATCATTTTGTGATTAATTTTGATACATATTCACAAAACGTACGTCCTCACAAAATTTTAGCCCAATCCAATCAAAACCAACAAAGTTATTAACAAATTAAAAATTTTACTCTATACTGTTTTTTGCTTCTCCTGTAAAATTAATAAAATGTTAGTTAGGGCCTTTTGCATTTTAGGTGACGATATGTATTGTAAGGGGGCAATGAAACTGGAATCACATATATGTATATTAAACATATACGCAATACACTGCTAATGTTTAACGATCTACAGACAATTAAGTGTAAATGTATATAAATGTTTACAAGTGTATATTGTTGCATGTGTCATAGACTTTTGTATACACCTTTCCTTACAAATTGCCAAATTTTGCATTGGCTTTAGATGTTCGCCTGAGGTTTAATATACAAAATAGAAACCATAATATGCATTTGGATTGGAAAAGCTTGTGTATATGTGAAATAATAACAAACCAGAAAATCACTTCTAGACATTTAGGATTTATAAAATGTAGAATGGGTTGAAATATGTACAAAAAAGTGTTTGGATCAAATCAAATTGTGCTAGAAAAACTGTTAATCGGTCAAAAACTAATATAAAAGAAATTAAATTCAGTAGAGCTTTTATCATTATCACTTTTTTTTTTAATTTAGTAGATTAACCCTTTTTATACCCTTCACTTACAATTAGTGATAGAGGGTATATATAAGTTTGTCAGTCCGTTTGAAACTCATCGAAATTTTGGTCTAGGACCCCATAATGAATATATATTATTGTTTATATAGTATTATGCTTGGCTACGGATTGGGTTAAAATCTGAAAATCGGTCAACAGTGCGTATGAGTACTAAAAAAATAAATCTTTATTTATAAAGTATACGTACAAGTATTTTTGCAAATAAAAACACAAGATAATATCAGATTAGGGTTTCTATTCGGGAAAAAATTCCCGGGAATTCCCGGGAAATATTTTTCTTAAAATCCCGGGATTTTTTCATCGGGAAATTTCGGGAATTTAAAAATAATTTTTTAAGAAAAATTTTTTAATGAAATACAAGTTATTATGATTTATTGAACAAAAATTATAACTTGAAATAAATTAAAGTTATTGGACAAAAATAGTAGGGGTATGTGTCAGTCTGCACATTTCTTAAGCTTTAAAATTAATTTTCTTCAATCGATTGCCAATTTCACATTTATTTAAAGGAATTCAAACAAACCAGCGTTATAGCTTAAAATTCCACAAAATGTCCATATGTTAAAGGAAAAGTATTTCAATTTAACGACTGTTTAGAAATAGTTAAAGTAAATTGGTGTCTTCATTTCAGCAAGGATGTCTTAACCCGATTATTTAAACAAATTAAATTGCGTTTTGAAATGTATCTTCAAAATATAGTTCTAATTATAATGGGTCAAAATTAGTCGAATTCGCAAAAAAAAAAATTACATAAAAAAAATTGAAAATTGGACAAGCTCTGTCTTCCGAATTGCGACAAATAAATCATCAGCTCATAACACGTTTTTAGACTCTGATAATAAAAAAAGATTTTGTATGGAGTGGAAATACGCCAAGGCAAATATGAGAACCGTGATAAGGTCCAAAACAAAACCAAAATGTAACCATAATTTGCAAAATAATAATTTATGTTTAGCAAGATTCAGAATTTGTCTTAATTAAAAAATTCCCGGGAATTCCCGGGAATACGTTTTTTTATAACGCTTTCCCGGGAATTGAAAAAGTCCGGGAATTTAGAAACCCTATATCA
Source organism: Pegoplata infirma (assembly GCA_963921195.1). Lineage (NCBI taxonomy): Eukaryota > Metazoa > Arthropoda > Insecta > Diptera > Anthomyiidae > Pegoplata > Pegoplata infirma. The sequence goes on along the minus strand of OY992536.1, from coordinate 56,315,818 downwards.
GATGCAATTTGTGTTGATAGACAATATTCTGGAAAAAAAACACATGTAAATAAAATTTACACTCGATTTATAATGTATCCACTAACCAAAGTAGGCTTCTACCGAAAATTAAACTCGGTATAGCTGTCGGTATAGCTTATCAACCATTTACCATTTGTTGTTAATGAAAACCACATTATTGATATTTGTTTATGATGTTTATACTGATGTTGCTGCCTGCCATTATTAACACCGAAATGTTTACTTATGTATGTAGGTGTGAATTTTTTAAATCCAGGAAAATATTTATAAAAGAGAAATTAAAAAAAAATATATATAAATAAATTTCTGACGCTTTCAACAAACAGTTATGCCTCAATTTACAATTAATTTTTTTTTAAACTTATTTTTGTTACAGTTTAATTGGTTAAAAATCTATCATTTTTAGACTCTGAGAATTTTTCCGACAAAAATAGTCCCAGGTTCTGCGAAATTTTTCCTATAAAAAAAAGTCTTGAACTCTGTGACCTTTTTCCTTTGGAAAAAGACTTAGATTCTGAGAAATTTTTCCAGAAAAGGAAGTTTTAATACTGAGAAAGTGTTTCTTTAGAAAATGCCTTGAGTTCTGAAATATTTTAACATGATAATGTTTTTAGGCTGGTGTCTAATTTTAAAAAAGTTGCAGGACGCCACCTCAGTTTGACTATATAAGCTAACAATTAACGAAAAAGAAAACAAGAATTGCTATTTTCATTTTCTTAAAACCAAAAATTTTAATAACTTGGGTTTGCAACTTGGATAATAATTCACCTCGTGGTGAATAAAACCGTTTTTCACCAGCTGGTGAATAAAAAGTAACATAATTATTTTTCAACAAAAAAACATTTTTTCATCAATTTTTTCATTAACTTTTTTTCATCATTTTTTTTTATCAATTTTTTTTATAAATTTTTTTTTCATCATTTTTTTTTCATCAAATTTTTTTTTATCAAATTTTTTTTTTCATCAATTTTTTTTTTTTTTTCATTAATTTTTTTTTTCATCAAATTGTTTTTTTTTTTTATCAAAAAATTTTGTTTCATAAATTTGTTTGTTTTTTCATTGAAACCGGTATAGGAAATACCAGAAATGTCTATAATTTTTAGAAATTCAATTTTTCTTCTGCATTTTTTCAACTTGAACCCTTATAACAAATATAATTAGAGCCCGTGCTCGATCTGTACTTACAGAAAAAATCAAATAAAATTACTGACAAAATATGTCGCCATTAGGCACGTCTCCGAAACAGAAAAAGCAAATTCCTTCATTTGTGTCTGCAATTCCAGATCATGTTGGTAACCCTTGCAAAATAATGTAAGAGACAAAAAAGTTGAAAGAAAGTATTAAGTGAGGTTGAGATTGCTAGAAATAGAATTGTAGTGTTGGAAACTGTCAACATTTATTCTGTAGAAACTATAAATATTCACATATATAAAAAACAGTTTTCATTAACAAGACAAACCGACATTTAAAATCCTACTGAAGATGACACTAACTGGGGTGTTTGAAACCGGTATAAGAAATACCAGAAATGTCTATAATTTTTAGAAATTCAATTTTTTTTTCATTAATTTTTTTTTTTCATTAATTTTTTTTTTCATCACATTTTTTTTCATAAAAATTTTTTTTTCATAAATTTTTTTTTATCATATTTTTTTCATAATTTTTTTTTCATAATTTTGTTTTCATAATTTTTTTTTCATAAAATTTTGTTGTCAAATTTTTTATTATCAATTTTTTTCTCACCAAAATTTTTTTTTATACCCTCCACTCTAGTGATAGAGGGAATATATAAGTTTGTCCTCGAAATATTGGTCTAAGACCCCATAAAGTATATATTCATGATCCTCGTTCGATTCTAAGACGATCTAGCGATGTCTGTCCGTCCCTCTGTCCGTCTGTCTGTCTGTTGAAAACACGCTAACTTTTGAAAGACTTTACAGAAGCTCCTAAAGTTTGGCATATATGTTGGGCATTTACCTGGTCAGGTTGATATTGCAATCCAGAAAAATCGGTCCAGTGGTTCAAAAGTTATGAACAAAAGAGTGAATTTAGGCAAGGGTTTTTCACGAATTTACAAGATAAAAAACACAATAACTTTCTAAAGGCAATTCTGAGGATGCTGAAGCTTCGCATATATATTTGTCGTTTCCCTGGGCTAGTTCGTGTTGAATTTCCGCCAAATCGGTTCAGTGGTTCAAAAGTTATAAGCAAAACCGTAAATTTCAGATTCGCCTCACCTTAAATCCACGCACAGTGCCACATTTGGCCAATCTAGCACGACAAAAATCAAAAAAAAAAGTTCCCCGATTTTTATGATTTGTTTGTATGCATTATAAAACATTCCTAATAACACGGAAATACTCATATAAGAACTATAATTCTATTTCTTATTAAGATGTAGGTGCATAAAGTTGCATCTTGTAAAATCCTGAAAGTAGTGTTCATTATTTCACATTAATTAAGTCGATTTTAAACGGTTGTAACTTTTTAACAAAAAAAAAATATTTATACACTCTTTTCTGGTAATTTTAAAGGATATTTAAAGGCTTTAAGTCATATCTTTTCTTCTTTTTTTAAACAATTTTTTCTATTTTTTATTAAATTTTTAACATAATAAAAAATTTTGAAAAGAAAATTATATATTTATTTTTTTTGATGGAATAGAACTTTTGTGTTTGGTCTCTATTGGTCGCCGGACTTTTTCAGACATATTGACCAATATCCATAGTACTTATTTCAACGGCTAACTTTTGCGACCGTCTGCGACGCCGACTACAGTGGGACGATATGTAAACCTTGTTTTTACATATTTTTTAAACATATTTTTAACAAGTGGGCGTGGCAGTTGTCTGACCGCCCCCTTTTTTGTGATATTATTTCTACAGTCCTTGAGAGTATATATACCAAGTTTAAAGAAATTACAACCAAAATTAAAAATTTTTTAAAAAGTGGGCGTGGCCGTTAACTGGCCTCCCATATTTTTCATAATGTTGTTTTTGAAGTCAAAACGAACATTTATACCGAATTTCTAGTCAATATAAATAAAATTGGATTTTTGTCGTCCTAGATTGGCCAAATGTGGCACTGTGCCACGTGTTGAAAACCCGTTAAACATATTTTAAAAATATTGGTAAGTCACAAAAATATTTTACAACGCATTTTTGTCAGACAAAAATATTTTTACACTAAAAGCAAAAAAAAAATACACTCGAAAAAAATTTTACACTCAAAAAAAAAATTTTACACTCAAAAAAAAATTTAGTAAATTATTTTTTTTCAAAAATTTGTTAAAAAAAGATTTTTTTTTTTTCACAAAATAAAATATTTCTAATCAAAAATTTTATTTTTTCATTTTAGAAAATTTACTATAACTTAAAAAGGGCATTGTGGAGGGTATTCATAGATTCGGCCAATTCGAATTTAACTTTTCTACTTGTTTTCATATTTTTTTTCATCAATTTTTTTTTTTAAATCAAAAAATTTTTCTTTTCATCGAAAAAATTCATCTAAAACTCTTTTTCACTAAAATTTTTTTTTACCAAAATTTTGGGTTCATTAAATTTTTTTTAACATAATTTTGTTTTTCGTGAAAAAAAAATAATTTTTTTTAACAAAACTACTTTTTCACCAAGTCTAAGCTTTTCGCATAAAAATTTTCCATTTGTTTATCAAATATACATAACACAAGTGTGAGTGCTTATTTCTTTGGACTCGAATCTTTTATACTCTCCAAAATGTAAAAACACTTTTTTGCACTTATTTTTGCACTCACTTACCAAATGTACAGCTCTTTTGGTTTTTTAATGGGGTCCTCGACAGATATTTGAATTTGTTTTGCATGGAATAGCAAAGTAATATAACATTATTTTTTCTCAGAAAACTTTGCTTTGGCAAGTACACCCAAATCTTTAGCAAAACATTATCATGATTTAATGTTTTGGGCAAGAGTACAAAATTCGTAGGCATTTTTCTTTTAGAAAATGTCTCAGACATTTTACAGACAAGTTACAGAGTTGTAACTTTTTATGTGGAAAAAAATATCTTAGAAACTAGGAATTTTCTATAGGAAAAGAGTCTTAAATATCTTTGAAACAATATTCCTATATTATATTCTGAGATATTTTTCCTACATAAAAAATTTACAAATCTAAGATACTGTTTCTATTGAAAAAGTGATAATGTTTTAAGCTGTTGTTAAATTTTAAAAGTGAAGACTTAAAAAAAGAATAACTTTTTTCATATTCTTAAAACTCAAAAGATATGTAACTTGGATTTGTAATTCACATGCTGGTGAATAAAAAAATGTTTCACCTGCTGGTAAATAAAAGGAAACATAACACGTCTCTGCACGGTTTTTGCACAGATATTTTGAATACATTTCCAAAATATTTTTGCCTACTAAACACGAATCTGTCTGTTTTTGTGGACCAAGCCCTTAAAACCAAAAAAAAAAAAAAATGATATTGAAAATGTGTATGTTAAAGTTATTTATATTTTTTTGCAAGAACCTTTTGCAAGAAATCCGGACTCAGTACGATCAAGAATGCAATCAGGATATTATAAGGAAGTTCAAATGTAATTTTTTTTTGGTTTTATCCTTATAAGTATCCGAATGCTGCAAGAAGTATTAAAAACAAAACAAAAGTGGCCGGATTTTTGATAAACTGACTTTTTTAAAATATGAAAAATTTCAAAACGGGTTCTGCAAATTTTCCAAAAAAAAAAAAAATTAATCGATAGCGAAATTTAAAATTTTTGAGATTGTGGTGCATTCCGTTTTAGTTTGATAAATATTTAAACGAGGTAACTCGACAAAAATTTTACCATTTCTTCAACATTTGACCACGCCTCCTAAGCCCAGTTTTTTAAAAAACCCAAAAACGCAATTTTCTTACATACATATAGGGCTATTCATACAACCTATTCAGAAATTCACGGGACACATGTTTTTCTGTAGCGGGACATTTGGTGTGGAATGCCTCATATGTGGACCAAAATCGCGGTTTTGGAATTTCTTAAATATTTTTCTCGTTAACTTACAATTTGGGAATGGTGTAAAAACCTGGGGAACGGTGTGACCGTAAAGTTTGCATTAATGTGTTAACTTAAACTTAAATGTTAATTTTAAATCAGTATAAATCAGGGTTGGCAACCGAAACGAATAACGGTATTGGTAACGGTATTGGTATTACATATTTTTTATATCGGTAACGGTAAAGGTAACGGTATTTTCAAGTATTTCGGTAACGGTAAACCGTTACCGAAACATCGATACCGGTACGTACCGGTATTATGAATAAAATTTACCAAAAATGTTTAAAAGTCACCAAATTGTTAAAAAAAACATAAAAATCAAAAATTTATTTCAAAAAATTAAAAAAAAAAAACTGTTAAATTCAGTGCATTTTAAACACATAATTATATAGTTGTATTTTATACCAATTATTAACTCAGAATTTAATTAAAAAATCACGCAATATTGTAATTCAACAAATATATTTTTGATTTTTTACATGTTTATTAGATGTTTTTGTCCAATTAGGGGAAAAATCTGCCTTTTGAGCCATTAGAAAAATATGTTGATTTTAGCTGACGCGATTAGTTAAATTTCTGTCTGGATAAACCAGGTAGAGTCTGCAGAAAAATCTGCTGATTTCAGGTAAACAGCCTGAACAGCGAAATTGTATTTTATTTAAGTAAAAGATTGTTAAATTCAGCTGTTCCGAATCCTTTATACCCAAATATTGACAGGACATTTCCGGGGGGAGTGGGAGAAGGGGAAAGCCGCAGTGCGGATGTGTGGCTTGTGTGGCAAAACAAATAAGCAACACAATAATTTTACAGAAAGAAATTTTTCGATTTTTTTAAATTTTTTTAGTTATGCTACTTTTAAATAAAATTTTTTAATTTTTTCAAAAGAAAATTTTATTAAAAACAGGAAAACTAAATATTTCTGTAAAATTACACAGCTCAACAAGAAAATGCGTATTGGATTCTGGTTAGTAATTTGGATAGTGTCTATTGCGCTGATTCCAAATACGGAGCCCAAATTTGTCTATCACGTCAGGATTTTGAGTAATTCGCGGTTAAAGTGCCAAAAAAGGGCATTTTTTACCCTGTTTAAAAGCTTATAAAATAGGATCCTGGCATGCAAATCACTTGGTATCGAGCTCATTCGAAAGCCTGTAATTTTCTCTTAAAGATAAGATAAAATGTTCTAAAAATTTTATTTTCAAAAATGGTAAAAAAAATCATTAGCAAAAAACCTTCCATTTTTTCAATATTTAGTTTATTTACACAGTGTTTTTTAACAAATTTCCATACAAATTCATACGTAAATTTTAGATTTTAAGCACTTGGGGCCAATGATATTTTTACCAGTTTAGAAAATTTAATTTGAAGAAGATTTGATCTTGTTTGAAAGAGAAAATTACACACTTTGGAATGAGCTTAATACCAAGTCATTTGCATGTCAGGATCTTATTTTATAGGCGTTCAAAAATGGTCAAAATGGGCATTTTTTGACACTTTAACCACGATTTTCTCAAAATTGTGATGTGATAGAAAAATTTGAGTGGCCGTTTTGGAATCGGGGCACCAAACCCTATCAACTTTTTTTGGTTTCATCCAAAACGCAGCGACAAACCTCAGATTTGTAGAGCGGTGTTATCAAAATAGTCTAATTTATTTTACATTTGAAAAATTTTTTGTTGCAATCGTTTAAATTAGACAAAAATTAAAAAAAGTAATCTGCTAAAATTTGAAATTTTTTTTTTAATCAGAAAACAATGTCAGTAAAAATATAGAAAAAAATCTGTAATTTTTTAAAACTTAATGACATAGAATTAAGTTAAAGTATTCATTTAAGCAGAAAATTCTGGTAAAAGCTTTCCAATTCAAACTGAAAGTTGTTTGACACCACTCCACACTGACCTGTGTGGATGACACCGCTAGCAACACCAGCGATTTGGCACAATTCAGACTTGCTATATCTTTTATCTCTCTTTTATTAAAGAATTCACTTGTTTATTCGGAACTTTTTAGGTTGGACCAATTTCCACATATTTTTTGTCAAAGTTTACTTAATTGCGAATGTGATCATTGGTTGGACCGATTTCCTCATTGCTTTTGTTCAAATAACAAAACGATTTGCAATGAACAAATATTTTTGTTTTTATTTTACATACACTCAGAATATTTAACTTTGTTTTTAACTCCAAAAAAAAATAAAAATAAGTAATATTAAGACAACCGAAACAAAACCGATATAATACCGGTAAAAATCCGAATAAAGGTAATGGTATTTTATCGGTAACGGTATTTAAAAATTTTTATTTCGGTATTGGTAACGGTAACGGTAGTCAATATTAAAGGGTTTTAAATCGGTAACGGTATTGAAAGGGTAACGGTAGCCAACACTGGTATAAATTAATGTAAATGTTTTTAATTCGTTATAAATATTTTCTGATATTTTTGAAAATTATTTATGTTTTCAGAAAAAACTACCGCTTCATTAACATGTTATTATTTTAAATATTTTTCTGATGTAATTAATGTAAAATGGTATTATTTATTTAAAAAGCTTGCAAAAACAATTTAATTAAAACGATTTAACTTTCTATATTTATTTATATAAATTTCTCAGGAATTAATTAATAAAAAATATGTTGCATATTTAAAGGAGTAGTTATTGTTGATTTGATAAAAACATTATATATTTGTAGAACAGAGGTCAGCAGAGGAAGAGCATTTGAATGTACGTATTAGTTTATGAATATTAATATGAATCTATTTGTGTATTTCTTAAACAGAGCGGTACACAGTGGACCAAATGCCTTATCTATCATGAAAGAGAGTATAATTCGACTTACAGAGCACCTAGAAACATGAAATATGAAATAAAACAGGAAAATTAAATGAGCTACTTTATCATCAAAATGTGGGCGGTATTTGAAGGGGCGTGGCACCTATAGCAACTTTGTAAAAATAAAATATAAGTAAAGTAGAGGTAATATTAAGTAGGGAAAGTATTTTTTTTTTCCTTTAAAAAAAATTCTTAAACAATTTTGAAAAGAAATATTATATTTTGTACAAAAAAAAATTGTTTTTGAGTGAATTTTTTTTGGAGTTTAAAATTTTTACTTTGAGTTTAAAAATTTTTAAAAGTGACGAAAATACTCTGCAAAATATTTTTGTGTTTTACCAATGTCTTTCAGAGCGTGTTTAGTGATTTTTTCAACACGTGTATTCAAGGTGAACCAATCTGAAACAGTTTTGCTCTTAACTTCTGAACTACTGGATTTCACTGAAATTCAATACCAACCTGATCAGGAAAAATGCAAGCGAATTTTGTACTCTTGCCCAAAACATTAAATCATGATAATGTTTTGCAGAAGATTTGGGTGTACTTACCAAAGTAAAGTTTTTTTTAGAAAAAACAATGTTATCCCAGCAAAAATTGGCATTACTAGTAATGGGTTTTGTAATCCGAAACAGATGTTAATAAGTAGTTACTTATCGAATGAAACACTAATTATTTTAACAAGGGCGTGAGACAAAAATAAGTAGTGAAGAGTACGGAGATAAATAAGTAGTTACTGACTCGGATTACTAATAAGGAGTAAAAACCCATTACCAATTAGAAGTAAAATAATTAGTTAGTTAAAACATTTTAAATTTAACTTGTTTTTAGTAAAACTTAAAAATTGTGTAATTTTTATTAAGTTTTTAAGTACTTTTTAAGTTAATTGAATTGTAAAGGTTAAAAACTGCAAGTGCAAGAAGATATTATTACTTAGAAGTGCTTTTATAACATATTACTGAAAAGTAGTTACTTTTGGGCTTAACATAATGTTAATGGTAGTGGGTACTCATTATAAATAATGTACTTGGTAACTCATTACCATGTTTTTGTTGGGATATTACTTTGCTATTCCATGCAAAACAAATTGAAATATCAGTTGAGGACCCCATTAAAAACCAAAAGAGCTGTACATTTGGTAAATGAGTGCAAAAATAAGTGCAAAAAAGTGTTTTTACATTTTGGAGAGCATAAAAGATTCGGCACCGGAGAATTTAACACTCTCACTTGTTTTATGTACATTTGGTACACAAGTGGAAAATTTTTATGCGAAAAGCTTATACTTGGTGAAAAAGTAGTTTTGTTAAAAATATTTTCTCACGAAAAAAAAAAATATGTTAAAAAATTAATGAACCCAAAATTTTTGGAGAAAAAAAATGTTGATGAAAAAAGTTATTGATGAATTTTTTTGATAAAAAATTTTTTTTTTTTGATGTAAAAAATTAATAAAAAAATATAAAAAAAAAAAAATTGGTGAGAAAAAATTGATAATAAAAAATTTGATAAAAAAGTTGATGGAAAAAAATTGATGAAAAAAATATGATAAAAAAAAATTCATGAAAAAGAAGTTTGATGAAAAAAAATTTGATGAAAAAAAAATTGATAAAAAAATTATGAAAAAAAATAAAAATTTTTTGAAAAAAAAAAGTTTGATAAAAAAAAATTAATGAAAAAAAAAAAAAATATGAAAAAAATGATTAAAAAAAAAATTGATAAAAAAAAAATTATGAAAAAAAAGTTTGATGAAAAAAAAAAAAATTAATGAAAAAAAAAATTATGGAAAAAAAATTTGATGGAAAACAAAACTGATGAAAAAAAAAAAATAATGAAAAAAAATAATGAAAAAAAAATTGATGGAAAAAAAAATTGATCAAAAAAAAAATTATGAAAAAAAAGTTTGATGAAAAAAAAAAAAATTAATGAAAAAAAAAAAAATTATGGAAAAAAAATTTGATGGAAAACAAAACTGATGAAAAAAAAAAATAATAAAAAAAAAAAAATTAATGAAAAAAAAAAATTGATGGAAAAAAATTGATGGAAAAAAAAATTTATAGAAAAAAAAATTGATAGAAAAAAAATTTGATAAAAAAATGATGAAAAAAAAAAATTTGATGAAAAAAAAAATGATTAAAAAAAAAAAAATTTTATGAAAAAAAAAATGTTGATGAAAAAAATAATTATGTTACTTTTAATTCACCAGCTGGTGAAAAACTGATTTATTCACCACGAGGTGAATTATTATTCAAGTTACAAACCCAAGTTATTAAAATTTTTGGTTTTAAGAAATTAAAAATAGTAATTCTTGTTTACTTTTTCGTTAATTGTTAGCTTATATAGTCAAACTGAGGAGGCGTCCTGCAACTTTTTTAAAATTAGACACCAGCCTAAAAACATTATCATGTTAAAACTGCGTACCATATTAACCACTTGGTCCACCGTGCGACAGCAACCTGCTTTGTGGAAAGCTTACAGGTAACTGAATGATGTAATTGTATTTTTATAATTTTATTTGAGAGTTTTGTGTGACAATCGTGTTGTGTACATGTAAATACCCGATTGTGTTCTCTGGTGGCGATTGGTGGTAATCACTGTTCTATAATATAAAATATTCTATTTATAACACCGTCCGACAGCCAATATTACACATGAACTGGATGATATATGTCTGAAAGTAGATATCAAATGGAGTAAAACTGCATTTACAGTTTTTCATTTAGTAATCCTGTTTTCTCTTTAAAGGACTTCAAAGTTTTAAAGGATACATTTTATAAAATATTTTTTAAATATTTGTACTTGTCCTATGATGACACTGGTGATGGCAAATGAATGAAAACGATCTCTAATTTTTCAATTTTTTTATTTTGCCATATCCAGATGAAAGGATGTGAATAAATTTATTTGAAAACTTATCAAAATATTTTGTTGAAAATTTAGAATAAGAACGACACATTTTTGAAAGGGCGTAACTTACCTCCTTTTTCCTGATGTGTTAAAATAATAAAAAAAGAAAATTAGTGCAGATCCTCCTCTTTCATTTGCTATCATTAGTGGCATCCTAGAGCAAGTATATATATTAAAAAAAATATTTTAAAAAATATAATCCTCTAAAATGTTAAAGTCTTTTCAAAAGAAAGCAGGATCACGAAAAGAAAAACTGTAGATGCAGTTTTACTACATTTATTCTCTAGTTTCAAACGTGTATTATCCAGTTCTTGTTTAACGACTTTTTTCATTTTTGTCGGACGGTATAATAAATATTTGACCTTTATTTAATTTTTTATTATACCCTCCACTTAGTGATAGAGGGTATATATAAGTTTGTCATTCCGTTTGTAACTCATCGAAATATCGATCTGGGACCCCATAAAGTATATATATTCATGATGCCCGATCGATTTTAAGACATTCTAGCGATGTCCGTTTGTCCGTCTGTCCGTCTGTCTGTCTGTCTGTGGAAAATGCTGTCGCGGACAAAATATTGCACAGAGATGACTGAAACTTAACATGTTTATTGGAAGTTCTCCCGAGAAGTTTGGTATTGCATTTGAGCGATATCGGTTCAGCGATTCAAAAGTTATGAACGAAAATGTAAGCACACCTCAAAAATTTCAGTACATTCAACATAACCTAAAAATACAAAATGCTATAATTCGGCTTCTGGTTGGCATATGTGAACAAAATTGAACACCAAATGGTATTTAAATAAGTACAAACATATTTTTTGACAAAAAAAAGAAAAAAATTGCGGATTTTTTTTACCAAAATTTTTTTTCGCGGAAATTTTTTTTTCAAAATTTTTTTTTTTTCAAAAGTAATTTCCTTTTAAATAAAGTTTTTGCAATAATCTTTTTGAAATTGTGGAGGGTATCACTACATTCGGCAAGGCCGAATTTAACTTTTTTATTTGTTTTTTTTTTTAATTTTGTTTATTGAATATTGTTTTAATAAATTTATATAAAATTTATTCATTCGGAATATATATTTATTTTTAATTGACCATAACATGTGTACATTGTCTACTTTACATTGATTTTCCTATAAATTTTCACTTTTTTGTTAAAAGTAAATTATTTGTTATTGCTATATGTATGAAAGTATGACTAGTGTATGTCATTGTGGCATGTCATTGTGGTTAACCAAGTCATAGAGTTTGATGCTTTAAATATTTATGGTTAAACAAAGTAAAACAAATTGTTTATACATACACACTTGAAAATTTAATATTAATTAAAATATAATAGAAAAAACCATTTATTAAGAATTTTTTGGATCATTTTATTATTTAAATTCTGCAATTAAAAATGATCTTCAGATATTGTTAAAAATTAGTGTATTGTTTTCCAAAGCAAAATTTCTTAATGAAGAAGTCTTGGATAATTAAGACAACAAAATATTTAGAGGCAGGACCTAATTTGAGTAAAATTAAAAAATAATATATAATAAATTAGAGCAAATCCATGGAAAATTTAAATGACGGATCACCGATTTTATATATTTTTGGTTGTTTGATAGCGCTTCCTAAATGATTAAAAACCATATAGAAGATATGGGCGTTTCAGATAGCGCTTTTTTGACTGTTAGACAGTATATAAAATTATGAAGATTTAAAAAAAAAAAATTTTCAAAAATTTCAACAAAATATTTTGAAAACAATATTTGAATGACCTTTTTTCCTGGGAAGGACACCATTGATTTCCAAAAGCAAATATTTTTTAAAGTTTAGAATACCCTTTTAACGCTGTTAGAATTTCAGAGAGGTGTTTTTTCGTATTGTTGAGCAATAAATTTTCAAAGTTTGTTAGAAAGCCAAATATTTGATTTTTTAAAAAAATTTGGCAAAAAATCAAATAGTAGGCTCTAGAAAGTTTTTTTTTGTGCTTTTTTTACTCGGAAACAGCTTGTACGATGAGGAGCGTTTTCCCCACCGGCAGCTATATAGAGCAATTAGAATTTATAAAAGTTATCTATATGCTGCTGAACGATTTTGTGGGACAGTGTAAATAACAAGAAATTGCGACCGTGAAACCGACAAGAAAAAATAACGACAACACTCGCTTTCAATTTTAACAATACAATAATTCTTTATTTAAAATAAACCCTAGCTTAAACCTAACAATTAAAAAACATACAAATACAAAAAAGGGCCCACTGTTGTTGTTGGTATTTTTGTCTCTTCGCTAAATGCAACTTTAACTCAATCATAATATGTATTTTATTTCCAAAAACAAAATACCCTATGATCGAGTCAGTTGCATTTATTTCAGCTACAACAACACCATAACATGTAGTTATGGGCAGAGCAAATGAAGAGACAGAAAAATTTAATATTAAAACCAACGGTAAATTTAAGCAAAACACAAATACAGTGGGTACTAGATATAATGATTTAAACAAAACTACAGTGGATACAAGTTATAACGAATTAAACAATTTTAAATGAAATAAAATGTGGACAATTATACAAAACAAATAAATTAACAAATCAAATGAACTAAATACTTTATACGGTGATCTAACACAGCTAGTTGTACAAAAAAACTTTCTGTGACAATATTGTTGATAAAATTATGGAGATTTTAAATTTAGAAACAAAAAAAAAATTAAAAAAAAAATTAACAAAATTGTTTAAAAACAATATTGGAATGTTCTTTTATCCTATCGAGGACACCATGGATTTCCAAAACTAAAACTTTTTATTAAAGCTTAGAATGTACTTTTTACGCTGTTAAAATTTCAGGGAGGAGTTGTTTTGTGATGTCGAGCAATCAATTTTTGAAATTGGTGATGAAGATAAACTTTTGACTTTTTGTCAAAATTTTGAAAAAAAAAAAATCAAATATTTGGCGATCTAACATACTTTAAAAAATAATTACTCAACAATACGAAAAAACACCTCTCTGAAAATTTTACAGCGTTAAAAGCACGTTCTAAACTTTAATAAAAAAATTTTGATTTTGGAAATCCATGGTGCCCTTCCCAGGAAAAAAGGACATTCAAATATGGTTTTCAACATTGTTTGTTGAAATTAAAAAAAAAAAAATTTTGTTTCTAAATTTTAAATCTTCATAATTTTATATAGAATATTGTTTTTAGTAGTTTTTTCGTACGTCTAACGGCTTCCGAACACAAAAATGTTAAAAAACTGTCTTTAAGTCAATATTGTCAAAAAATCGCTTTTTTAAACGCTCACATCTTCCAAAGTATTAATCCAAAAAAAAAAAAAAAAAATATGGGTTTTAATCATTTACGAAGCTTTATCAAATAACCAAAAATAAACAAAATCGGTGATACGTCAGTTAAATTTCCCATGGATTTGCTCATTATGAATCTTCGAAGTTTCAAAACGTTGCGCTGGACCAAAATTGTTCCAAAAAACTTAATAAATATTTTTAAAAATATAAAAAATTATATATTTTTTTTTATCAAATGCACTACGGATGCAAACTTAAAGCACTTGTTGCGCCCTGAAGATGACTTCCAAAAAAATTTTTTTTCCTTCACCTTTTTATTAAAAATCGATTTTAAGATGATAGTGCGGAAAATTACACTGAAAAAATCAGAGAAATACACACTCCCATGCATTAAATATATTTTAAACTCCTGACTTTAAGTCTGCCCTACAAATTTTTCTATCATGTACCGTTTTCATGATATTCCCGATTGAAAATGTAAAATATGTCGAAGTTTTTTAAAAGTATTTTTAAGGAAATATTTTATTTTACATCGCTTTATCTGTTTTAATAATAAAAATTCATCATTTATTCTAATTCGCCTCAGTTGATTTTAACAATTGGTTCTCAACGCTTTTCCTCTAAAACACAATGAAACAGATTCAGAGGAATTTCTTAATTTTGTCTCTGAAACTGAATGTAACTGTTTCAGAGAAATGGAAAATTTACGCCAAAAAATTATTAAAATATGTCTGCAAATTTTGTACTCTTGCCCAAAACATTAAATCATGATAATGTTTTGTGGAAGATTTGGGTGTACTTGCCAAAGCAAAGTTTTTTTTAGAAAAAATAATGTTACATTACTTTGCTATGCAAAACGAATTGAAATATCAGTCGAGAACCCCATTAAAAACCAAAAGAGCTGTACATTTCGAAGTGAGTGCAAAAATAAGTGCGAAAAAGTGTTAGTACATTTTGTAGAGTATAAAAGATTCGGCACCAAAGAATATAACACTCTCACTTGTTTCATCTACATTTGATAAACAAATGGAAAATTTTTATGCGAAAAGCTTAGACTTGGTGAAAAAGTAGTTTTGGTAAAAAAAAATATTTTTTTTTTCACGAAAAACAAAATTATGTTAAAACAAGTAAGAAAGTTATGGTCGGTCAAGACCAACCATATGATACCCTACACCAGTGTTTTCCGGAAAATGGGTCCCAAGTCCAAACATAGACCGATTGGATTTGTCTTTTGTTAGATATTTATTTAGTGTAGAAAACACACAGATATCAAATTTTAGTGAAATTGGTTTATTTTTTTTGTCAATAGACCGATTTAACTGAATATCGGTCGAAATTTTTATATGGGGGACTAAGTCCAAAAATGGTCCAATTATTTTTCGATTTGATTAGGTTACTAAAGTACACGTTTAACACCTAAAAATAAAGTGTTTATCAAATATTTCGATTTTTATGAATTTTGAGGGAATTATGTGAATATCGGGAGGGTGGTTTGTATGGGGACTACCAAAAGGTCTTACCCGATTCCTTTGAAATTTAGAACGATGATTTAAGCATACAAAGTTTGGTTACCTGCTAAATTTCAAAGCGATATCTATTATAATACGGTTTTTAGAGTCATTTAAGCCGAATCCAAATGGGACGTTTGAATGGGGGCTAGGTCTTAACATGAACCGATTTTATCCAATTTCAATAGGCTTTGTCCTTGGGGCAAAGGATGCCTAAGTTTCAAATTTTAAATCAATTGATAGAAAATTGCGACCTGTATCGTGCTTAAACCGATAGATGGACAGACGGACGGACGGACAGACGGATGGACATCGCTAAATCGACTCAAAAAGTAATTCTGAGTCGATCGGTATGCTTGAAGGTAGGTCTAGGACCAATATTTCGGGTAGTTACAAACATCAGCACAAACTCATTATACCCTGTACCACAAAGTGGTGTAGGGTATAAAAAAAAGTTTAATGAACCCAAAATTTTTGGTGAAAAAAAAATTGATGAAAAAAAGTTGAAAAAACATATGAAAAAAAAATTTTTTTGGTGAGAAAAAAATTGATAATAAAAAATTTGATGAAAAAAATTTATGAAAAAAAAATTTTATGAAAAAAAAAATTTTATGAAAAAAAAAAAATTAATGAAAATAAATTTTATGAAAAAAAATTACTGAAAAAAATTAATGAAAAAAAAAAAATTGATGAAAAAACAAAAAAATTTATGAAAAAAAAAAATTTTAATGAAAAAAAAAAAAAATTGACAAAAAAAATTAATGAAACAAAATTTAATGAAAAAAAAATTTGATTAAAAAAAAAAATTATCGAAAAAAAAATTTGATGAAAAAAAATTTGATGAAAAAAAAAATTGATAAAAAAAAAAAATTTGATAAAAAAAAATTGATTAAAAACAAAATTGATGGGGAAAAAATTATGAAAAAAAAAATTGATGAAAAAAAAAAAAAATTTGGGTGAAAAAGAGTGATTAAAAAAAAAAAAAATTGATGAAAAAAAAAATTTTATGAAAAAAAAAATTGATAAAAAAAAATTTTTTTTTGGTTGAAAAATAATATTGTTACTTTTTATTCACCAGCTGGTTAAAAACATTTTTATTCACCACTAGGTGAATTATTATCCAAGTTACAAACCCAAGTTATTAAAATTTTTGGTTTTAAGAAAATGGAAATAGTATTTCTTTTAAAAATTAGACACCAGCCTAAAAACATTATCATGTTAATACCGCTTACATACCACTTTTTGCATCTCTCCCCTGGTTTAACAGAAGGCGCTAGTGAGAAAACTTCAATACCATTCTGTGGTAAAACTAACTTACCTAAAATACATTTAAAATTTTTTTGTTATTTTGTGCTTTTTGACATAAGCTATTATTACTTAGTAACACATACATAATTAAGGTAATAAAACTTATAAAACTTTAAAATACACACACTACTTATAAACTTAAAACACACACACTTACGTACACACTTGTAAAAACAATTGCAATTATGCATGACATTAACAACAGCAAAAAGTTAATAGAAACAAGAGGCAACAAAAGAAAATTTTATACAAAAAAAAAAAAATTGTTGACATGTGTCAACGACAACAACTACAATTAAAGAAATAAAAAATCAAGTAATAAGGAAATTTGTGTAAAAAATCAAGATATTTAAACAATAAGAGTAAGAGAAAATATCTACTTTTATAAGAGTAAGAAAAAAAATATATAAAAACTTTTTTAAAATAAAACTTTTTCATTTCCACTGTTAAGCTTGACTTTCTGACTGCTAACAATTAATTTAAAATTAAAACAGAACAAGGTGGAAATAATAATTCTTCGTTTAGATTTTAAGGGGTAAGGCATATTTAGAATATTGAAAAAAAAAAAAATAATCTAGAAGAAATTTCTTAGAAACTGAGAATTTTTTGTAATCTGAGACTTTTTAACATGATAATGTTTTTAGGCTGGTGTCTAATTTTAAAAAAAGTTGCAGGACCCCACCTCAGTTTGACTATATAAGCTAACAATTAACGAAAAAGAAAACAAGAATTACTATTTTCATTTTCTTAAAACCAAAATTTTAATAACTTGGGTTTGTAACTTGGATAATAATTCACCTCGTGGTGAATAAACCCGTTTTTCACCAGCTGGCGAATAAGAAGTAACATAATTATTTTTTTTTCATCAAATTTTTTTTCATCAAATTTTTTTTTTTTCATCAATTTGTTTTTTTCATCATTTTTTTTTTAATAATTTTTTTTTTGCATCAATTTTTTTTTCATCAAATTGTTTTTTTTCATCAAATTTTTTTTTTCCATCAAATTTTTTTTCCTCAATTTTTTTTTTTCATCAAATTTTCTCTTTTTTCATAATTTTTTTTTTATCAAACTTTTTTTTTCATAATTTTTTTTTATCAATTTTTTTTTTATCATATTTTTTTTTCATTAATTTTTTTTCATTAAATTTTTTTTTTCATCAAAATTTTTTTTTTTCATCAATTTTTTTTTTCATTACTTTTTTTCCATCAAAATTTTTTTTTTCATCAAATTTTTTTTCCATCAAAATTTTTTTTTCATAAAGTTTTTTTTTTATCATATTTTTTTTCATCATTTTTTTTTTTCATCAAATTTTTTATTATCAATTTTTTTTAAATCAAAAAATTTTTCATTTCATCAAAAAAATCATCAAAAACTTTTTTCATCAAAATTTTTTTTTACCAACATAATTTTGTTTTTTTAACATAATTTTGTTTTTCGTAAAAAAAAAATAATTTTTTTTTAGCAAAAACTACTTTTTCACTAACAAGGGAAGTATCTCAACAATTATAACCGATTTGTCTGAAACTTGAAATATATATAAAAGAGATGATTTTAAGGTTGGGGTGTCTCGGCTTATCGGCCATATCAGTGTTTCAAAATCTCTTTGTCCCCTTATGAAACAATGTGGGCCTCCGGGAAAATTTCGATAACTCCCGAACTAACCGGAATATCCTCTAGTGCAAAAATACGTGTCGACTTAAATTTAATAAAGATTATTTCGTATTCATATGGCTATCGTAGGTCTATGTCTTCATATAAATACCCCCCAAAATTTACACATTTTTATGAAAAAAGTATTTAACGAAGTAAAATTTTTACAAGGTTATTCCACCGTTGCACTATGGTTCCAAATCCATTTTTTTTTTGGCAGAAATTCAAAAAAAGAAAATTAACAAATTTTCAAAAGCTTATACATTTCCTCAATGGCAACACTATAAGCTATCAAGAAAGTATAATGAAAAAAATCTGGTGCCAATACTGTGAGTTTGCTAGGCGTTCAAAATTGAAAGTTTTAAGACGTATAATAAAACCGGAGTGAAATCAATATTACAATTAAACAAACGGCAAATGGGAAAAAATAAAATTATAAAGAGGCTAAAGGGACAAATTGAAACCTAAGGATACTAGTTCTTATTAAAAATTCCTATTTTAGAGTTAATGTATTCTTGGCGTTATTCTTAGGTGTTTTGATTATGACGATTTTGGAGCCAAAATAGCCTATATCCTTCGTGGACAAAAAGTTGTGTTTGGGCACAAACTTGCATGAGTCTTTAAACGTAAAAGTGTTTTCATTATTGTATATTTAATATTAAAATTTACGTCTTGCCAGCATTTTTTGGCAAACTCCCACAATTTCCATTTTAGTTTAGCACAAATTTCGGCCAAATTTGCTGTTTTTTGCGTGACACGTTTTCAAATTATTTTTTTTTATAATTCTTTTACCTTCCCTTAAGCTAATTCAGTAAGAAAAATAATTTTTTTTCAAAAAAAAATTTTCAAAAAATAAAAAATTCAAAAAAAAAAAATTAAAAAAAAAAAAAAATTGCCCTAAGAGATAAAAATCATCCCAGAATTAGTCTAAGTGACCTTGCTTCATTTTCTGAATTTATTCCAAAAAAAATGCATTTGGAACCATAGTGCGTTGGATAGGCATTAAAAAACCTTTCGCCTCATATGTAAACATCATATAGTTTCTTAAAAAGAAATGGCTGAAAAATAAAAAAAAAAAAATTTTCGACATTTTTTGACCCATGTTTTGAACCCCTAAATCCCCGATATGGCCGATAAGCCGAGACACCCCAACCTTAGAATTATCTCCTTTATATGTATATATTTTACGTTTCATGCAAATCGGTTCATAAGGGTTGAGATACTTCCCTTGTAAGTCTAAGGGCCTAATTTTGTAAAACGCAACGCGCCTTTTTATCTCGCGTTGGACAATTTTCTATTTTGTAAAACGCGAGCACTGAACAGGTGTTTTTTCGCGTTGACTTACGTGTTTGTAGAACAAATTGTATGGAAAATGGAATTTTGTAAAACGCAAGAGAGTGTTTTTTCATCACTTGAAGTGTCAAAATGATCACTTGAAATTTTGGGGCGTTGATGTAACAAATATGCTTTTAAATAGCAAAAAATAAATAAATAATGTTGGAATATGTAAATATACAACAAAAAAGTAATAAATGTGTAAAAAAAACTTCTCCGGCAGAAGAAAAACATCAAAATAGCAAAGCGTCTCGTTGTGATTTTTATTGCTTTTTTCAACTAATTTATGTTACTTTATTTTGTTCTCTTTTTTCTCAAATATTCTCTTTGCAGGTGTTGCCTTATCATATATATGTGTTTCCCCACTATAATGGGTGTGTATCCCCTACAAAATGGGTGGCCAATAGAGCACCCACAAAATGTATGGGATGTGCAAAATTGTATTTTTTATCGCTCCCCGCTAATTTTCGGCTGAGTTGGGAGTAAAAAATAATATCTATCCAGAAATTGGACTTCTAGGTTGCAAACAGGCCAAGCAGTTTGAACTTTTGACCTCAAAAATGGGCTAAAAAACCTTTATAGATTAATTTGGCTGTAACTCTTAAAATAAAAGTTTTTAGCAATTAACTTTCATAACAACTTTTTTGTAGAATCAAAATACAAAGACTTTTCTCTCATACTGTTTTGACCTAAATATGTCCGATCGCGGTTTTTTAAGCGGCTAAAGTCGAAATTTGGGTCAGAACTTTTTTTAAAAAAATTCTCGTAAATTTTTAAATTGGGCAAAATTTGAGCTCTTTGCATAATTCAATAGGGTATTGAATGCAGTTTTCGAAAAAAAATTTTTTTGGAAAAATATATCGACCCTTCCATGAAAAATTGCCAAAATCCTACCCTGAACCACAATTTTTTGACCTCCAACCACTTTATGAGGGTGTACTCATTTTGTCATTGCATGTTTTACGCATCGAAAGATGAGTCTAGGATTCCACATAGTATATATGGGGTATTCCATGCCAAATCGGACGCTTGGAAAATTTTTAATTTTATGTTTTTTCAATTTTTTAGTACCCTTCAAAAACCCATTCCAAGTAAATTTTGACATTCTTTTTTGATAATCCCTAAATATATATGGGGTATTCAGTGCCAAATTGGACACTTTGAATTTTTTTTTTACATTTTTTAATTATTTTTAAATTTTTTTTTAAAAACCATTACAACCCCCATCCAAGTTAGTTTTCAATATTTTTTAAATTACCCGTTTCAAAGATATGGAATTTTCAAAAAAAAACTATCGTTTTCCGTATTTTTATCATAACAAATTCAAAAATGGTCAACATTTTTTTTTTATTAATTTTTGTTTTTTATTAAAAATTTCTTAAAGTGTTCTAATACGCAATTTTTAAATGATTGCTCTCTTTGTTTTTTTTTCAATCTTTTCTTAAAATTTTTTATTTGATTTTTTTTTTTAATTTTTCGTGGTAATCTTAATATTTTCTTAAAATTTTAAGCTTAAGTAGATCGTGGGATTATGGTAATTAATATATTCAGCGGGTTTTGATTTTTTTTTTTTGTTGTTTTCCAATCTTTATTTAAACACTTTGAAGAAAATACTAAAATTTACACAAATTATTTCGAATTTGGACCATTTTTAAAGAAGTGAAGACAGAAAAAATCGTTTTTTTTTTAATTCGATATTTTTTGAACGGATTATCAAAAAAGAATGTCAAAATTTACTTGGAAAAGGTTTTTGAAGGGTACTAAAAAATTGAAAAAACATAAAATTAAAAATTTTCCAAGCGTCCGATTTGGCATGGAATACCCCATATATACTATGTGGAATCCTAGACTCATCTTTCGATGCGTAAAACATGCAATGACAAAATGAGTACACCCTCATAACGTGGTTGGAGGTCAAAAAATTGTGGTTCAGGGTAGGATTTTGGCAATTTTTCATGGAAGGGTCGATATATATTTCCAAAAAAAATTTTTTTCGAAAACTGCATTCAATACCCTATTGAATTATGCAAAGAGCTAAAATTTTGCCCAATTTAAAAATTTACGAGAATTTTTTTAAAAAAAGTTCTGACCCAAATTTCGACTTTAACCGCTTAAAAAACCGCGATCGGACATATTTAGGTCAAAACAGTATGAGAGAAAAATCTTTGCATTTTGATTCTACAAAAAAGTTGTTATGAAAGTTAATTGCTAAAAACTTTTATTTTAAGAGTTACAGCCAAATTAATCTATAAAGGTTTTTTAGCCCATTTTTGAGGTCAAAAGTTCAAACTGCTTGGCCTGTTTGCTACCTAGAAGTCCAATTTCTGGATAGATATTATTTTTTACTCCCAACTCAACCGAAAATGAGCGGGGAGCGATAAAAAAAACAATTATGCACATATGGGTGCTCTAGTGGCCAATTTGATTAATTTTAGAATGTCTGGCAACACTGATTCAAATATAATTGACATTTCAAGTGATGACGTAAAAATTGAACGCAATAACGTAGTGATTTACAAAATTGTACTTTTTGAGTCTCGCGTTCACGTTAACGTTGGTGATGCGTTCAACGCGAGTGGTTTACAAAATAAGGCCCTAAGCTTTTTCGCATAAAAATTTTGCATTTGTTTATCAAATGTACATAAAACAAGTGAGAGTGTTATATTCTTTGGTGCCAAATCTTTTATACTCTCTAAAATGTAAAACCACTTTTTTGCACTTATTTTTACACTCACTTACGACTTGTACAGCTCTTTTGGTTTTTTAATGGGGTCCCTGACTGATCTTACAATTCGTTTTGCATAACTTTGCTTTGGCAAGTACACCCAAATCTTCCTGAAAACATTATCATGATTTAATGTTTTGGGCAAGGGTACAAAATTCGCAGGCATTTTTGTAGGAAAAATGTCTGAGAATGCTAGATTTTTTCTATATAAAAAATGTCGCAGAATTTTAGAATTTTTCTGTAGGAAAAATTTCTCAGAATCTGAGATTTTTTTTCGGCAAAATGTCTAAGAATCTGAGTTTTTTTTTTTAAACATAAATGTTTTGGAACCTGAGAATTTATATATCGTCCATTCCACCAGACATTTGGTGATTTTGGGCATTTTTTGGCCGAGGGTTTTCCGATTTTTGTTATTTTTTGCATACGGATACTCTATGGAGCCAGTTTCAAATTTCATACATCAGATCGAAAATATTCGAAAAACTCGCGATTTTATTCACGATTTTCGTTTTTAAAAAAGTACAAAAATGCAAAATCTGTGTAACTTTGAGCAGCTGAATTATCTAAACTACTTATCGCAATTTAACAATCTATAGCGCATACGAATGGTATGTAAGTCTATTTTAATATCTAATAAACTGAAAAAATATTGGTGGTTTAAAAGTGAATTTTATATGCAAATGCAGTTTTGAAGTGCATTTTGCGAAACTTTTACCCCTTTTAATTTTTTTTAATTAGCATATTTGGAAAATTTTGAATTTTTGCTACAAAAGAATGTTTTCATTACAATGGACCGAGAATGTATGCTATTTTTAATATTTATTTTTAAAAAATACTTCCTTAAGTTTCCCTTATAAAAATTTTTATTTTTAAAATTATACCAAAATCATGTAAAAAGACATGTTTTTAAACCGTTATATTTTCAAAAGTACTAATCGCATGTCATTGTTTTTATGCACATTAGAAAGGTATTTTTCTTAATTTTTTGCATTTAATGACCGCAAAAATGTTGGTGTTTCACAAATGCATTTCAAATGCAAATGCAGTTTTGAAGTGCATTTTTCAAAACTTTTACCCCTTTGAATTTTTTTTTAATTTTAATTCTGTTTTTTATATATTGTTGGACTTTATATTTTATAACTGAAGTTTTTATTTATTTCGGTTTGAGTCCATATTAATTATTTCTGAGAAATAATTATTTTTGTTGTAGAATGAGAAAATCTGAAAAAAATTAATTGACAACACAGGCTAAGTGGAGATGTCGACAGCTTTCGGAAGAAGCCACCCTTCCTTCGTCAGCACTCTTCGATTGTCACTGTAGGTGTGTAAGATTAAGATCAGCTATTTAAACGTACATTAAGGTGAAAAAGCGAACGGGAATTATATCACATTTCATTACCCATATGTTACGTTTAGCACGAACTTAATGAATCTAAATAATTTATAATTAATATGGACTCAAACCGAAATAAATTAAAACTTCAGTTATAAAATATAAAGTCCAACAATATATCGTGAACCTATATTCAAAATATGCCAACTCAAATTTGACGGAAATGAGTTTCCGATGGCAAATAGCTCCCCTATGTAATACCTATCTGCCATAAAAATTTCAGAGCAAACAAATAATTTGTTGTCGTTTTACATCCATTTTTGTTATTCTGCTAACTCAAAGTACATATTTTTTTGGTGGAAATAAATGCCAACTCCCATTGTAAATTTCCAAAAATTTTTCAAAAATTTTTTTAAAAAAAATTAGACCACATATCATATTGCATTTGCCATGCTAAACACGAATCTTGTAAAGATTTTGATATCTAATGACTGGTTCTCGAGATATTGCCATTTTGAAAATATCGGTAAATAGTGTTTGCAAAAAAAAAAATGCTTATATTTATGTAACTTTCAACCTATTTATCAGATTGAAACATAATGAATGGGGCAAATAAAGTCAATGATATAAGCTTTCAAAATAGCTAGTTTGGAGTGACCCTATTGCAATACAGCGTGAGTTACAGAGTGCCAAAGTTGACCACCCTGAGATTAAAAGGCTTTCGGAGCTAGTAACTTTTAAAAATATGCAAAGATTTTTAGTTTTTTGTTCAGGTTTTGCAATTACCGTAATAAGGATAACAAAAACCAAAAAAAAAAAAATTTTTAAATTTTTCAAAAAAAAATGTATTTTTATTTTCCGACAAAATATGCCAACTCTAAAAAAATATTTGTTTTTTGATAAAGTAATAAATGCCATCTCTGAAAAATACGCGAACAAGTGCAAAATATGAAAATTTTTGCATAGGTAAAAATTGTTTAGAATATTTAAACCATCTTGTGGAAGGTACATTGTTTATTTTTGCAATAATATGCGAAATAACTAGTTTTTTAGCTCTCCTGAACAGTAAGCTTTTTCGAGTTGGCATTTATTGAATATAGTTCGACGATATAAAAAACAGAATTAAAACTCAACTCATAAGGTACAATGCAATTTAGTAATATTTCTAAGAATTAGAAATACGAAATATAAATTCAAACCTAACGGACATTTTTCAAGACTTGAAAAGTCCTACTAAGGGTTGCAACTCTGAGAAAATCTACTACAGTGTAAGAAATTACAACTGTGTTGGAAAAAGTTAAAAATAGATTCATTAAGTTCGTGCTAAACGTAACATATGGGTAATGAAATATGATATAATTCCCGTTCGCTTTTTTACCTTAATGTACGTTTAAATAGCTGATCTTAATCTTACACACCTACAGTGACAATCGAAGAGTGCTGACGAAGGAAGGGTGGCTTCTTCCGAAAGCTGTCGACATCTCCACTTAGCCTGTGTTGTCAATTAATTTTTTTCAGATTTTCTCATTGTACAACAAAAATAATTATTTCTCAGAAATAATTAATATGGACTTTTTTTTTAATTATCATATTCGAAAAGTTTACAATTTTTACTACAAAGTAATGTCCTCCTAATAATGGACCCACTGTGTGTTCTATTTTTAAGGAAATTTTAAAAAGTTCCTTACAACAAATTTTAATATTTTAAATTAAACCAAAAAAAATCCGAAATTACATGATTTTTTAAAAAATTCTAAAAAATAGCACATACATTGGGTCCATTACTAGGAGGGCATTATTTTGTAGTAAAAATTTTAAACTTTTCGAATATGATAACTAAAAAAAAATTCAAAGGGGTAAAAGTTTTTAAAAATGCACTTCAAAACTGCATTTACATTTTAAATGCATTTCTGAAACACCAACATTTTTGCGGTCATTAAATGCAAAAAATGGAGAAAAATACCTTTCTAATGTGCATAAAAACAATGACATGCGATTAGTACTTTTGAAAATATAACAGTTTAAAAACATGTCTTTTTACATGATTTTGGTATAATTTTAAAAATAAAAATTTTTATAAGGGAAAATTAAGGAAGTCTTTTTTAAAAATAAATATTAAAAATAGCATACATTCTCGGTCCATTGCAATAAAAACATTTTTTTGTAGCAAAAATTCTAAATTTTCCAAATATACTAACTAAAAAAAAATTAAAAGGGGAAAAAGTTTAGAAAAATGCACTTCAAAACTGCTTTTGCATATAAAATGCACTTTTAAAAAACCGATATTTTTTCAGTTTATTAGATATTAAAAAAAACTTACATACCATTCGTATGCGCTGTAGATTGTTAAAATGCGATATGTAGTTAAGAAAATACAGCTGCTCAAAGTTACACAGATTTTGCATTTTTTTTACTTTTTTGAAAACGAAAATCGTGAATAAAATCGAGAGTTTTCCGAATATTTTCGATCTGATGGATGAAATTTGAAATTGGCTCCATAGAGAGTCTGTATGAAAAATATAACAAAAATCGGAAGACCCTCGGTCAGATTTTTTAAAATGTCTCGTGGAATGGACGATATAGGAAAAACGAAACTTTTTCTAAATAGGAAAATTTTTTAAAAAATCTGAGACTTATCTGATATACGAAAAAGTCTCAGATTCTGAGTTATTTTACCTTAGAAAAAGATTCAGTTTTTGAAACATTTTTCCAATAGAAAAAGTCGAAGGTTCTGAGACATTTTTCCTATAGAAAATGCCAGTGATTCTAAGACACTTTTCCTTTAGAAAAAGTTTATGATTCTGAGACATTTTTCCTATAGAAAAAGTCTCAGTTTCTGAAACATTTTTTAGAAAAAGTTTAATATGGTGTTTCTGTTAAACGGACGAAACAATACACGAACGAACGCTACCCGTACGAATTCGTAATGATATCAGTTTCCATAACATTTTCGTTTGATTACGTTATTTTTTTCGTTAGTTACGTTTGTCTTGACCATTTGTCAAATTACAGTATTGCCAGAAAGTTTTTTTTTTAGTTTTTGTTTATTTTTTTCAACAAAAATTATCTAAACTAAACGAAGTGGCAACATCAACACATCAGCTAAAGAAAACAGCTGATCAAATTTCATGTTTATAAAAAAAAACACAATTATAATCAAATCAAAGTTTTTTTATTTATTATAGCTAAAAAGTTAACACAATTTCAATAAAAAACAAATGAAAACAATAATTTGTATGATGACCCATGGCTTTTAAATTGTTAATATAAATTGGTTAAATCCGTCTTTTTTTTCACTGATTTGTTTTAATACACATTTTTTTCAAAGCATTTAGTTATAAAACATTCACATTTTTTAATTTTATAAATTAATATTACTTATTTTTGTTATAAATTCACATTTTTCACTTATTTTGTTAAATATTTCACAAAAAACTCCTTAACGAATGGTATTTTCCATTCGTGTGGTTTTGGCGTTTTTGACATTTCAATTCGTGTTGTAGAAACAGAAAAATATGAAGAAAAATGACAACTCTTACGTTTTCGTTCGACTAAAATGACATACGCAATACAGAACCTCAAATTGATTTTCTTATGTCATTTGGACGAACGAAAATTAAAATTCGTAATAGAGAAACTAGACATAAGATTCTGAGATATATTTGCTATAGAAAAAGTCTCAAATTCTGAGATAACAATGCGTTTTATGCAAAAAAACAAAAACAATCACATTCAATTTAAAATTTTTACGTCCGTTTGATATACAAAGTAAAAAATTTATTTCAAATCTTGGCAACTTTCTATGAAAAAAAAAAAATCAATTTTTTAAAACCATAGTGACAGAAACTTTTTTGTATAAAAAAATGTTATAATGAGTTTATTTTCATTGAAAAACCAACGACTCTATGCCTTGGGGCACAACTTTGATTAAAATACTTGATTCTAAAAAAAAAAAAAATTAAATCAAACTTTTTATTAAAATTTTTTAAATGCGTGTAGTGCCTTATTCTTGTATTTATGAGCATAAAGTTGTATGCATGTATGTAGATATTTCTTGGAATATAAAGTTTATTAAAACTGTATGACTGTGAATTATAATGACTTATTTACTTATTTATTTGTGCCCTACATTCCATAAACATGCTGATTTTAATATTATTAGAAATTATAAGGACTGCTTAAAATTTTAACTCTTAAACAACTCTGATATAAGATTCTCTCGCTTTAAAGATCTTAAATGTATATTAACGACAAAAGTTTAATATTTTTACTAAACTATATCACAAATGGTCTACGATTTGTCTAAAGAATATTTTTGTATTATTCCGAAAAGTAAGCATTGCATATCATAAAATGGTTTATATCAATTAAAAAAAATCATTTTTGAACTATTTGTTTCAAATGTTTTTTAATACCATTGCTTTATTTTTATATTAATTTTTAGGTTGATTAATCGAAAACATTCTATGTATTACAGTTTGTGAATATGAGTTGGACTTAGCATAATTTTTTTAAGACTTAGCACTTTAGAAAACAATGAAAAATGAAATATCTTTTAGACTTTTAATGACATATTATGAGAGAACTGAGTTTTTTGTAGAATTTGGACTTAAAGCCTTTTCATATTAAGCTAAAGATTTATTAAAAGAAAAGCGTTTTAAATATTTCTATCGTAAGGTATCATAGCTTTCAACTGTTAACTCCATAAAATTTTCTCAATTCAGTTTTCTTTATAAAGAACAGCACGTCTTAAAATTTTTAGAATCATTTTAAAATCAACAAAATTTCTTAATTCTCTAAAATGTTTGATATACTACCTGGTTCTCTTTTTTCTTTCTGTTAATAACAATAACTTAATTACAATTTCATATCGCATGTGCCAAAAAAAAATTTATGTAAATAAATAAAGAAAATACTCAAATATAATTCCTTAAATATACCTAAAGGCATTAACAGTACGTACGTAATACATAAAAAGTAGCTGAAGAAAATATTTCTTATTAAATAATCCAAATTACGTGATAATTAAAATGTAAATATGAAAGAAACCTGTCTTAAATGTAAGACAACAAAAGCTCATAATGGTTAAGACAAATATGGTGGAGTATTTAAATAGTAGAGGTATTTACAAATCATACTATATGAAATAAATTCTAAGCAAAAATAAATAAAAACTAGTAAGAATATTACAGTCGGTCAATACATACGGTCGGTATTGACCGACTGTAATATTCTTACCCAACACCAGAATTTTTTTTTTACTTAAAAAAAAAAAATCATAAATTCACCTTTGTTGGACGAGCAAAAACAGGGATTCGTTTTTTTTTTTGCAAAAAAAAGGTGATGGAAACCTATAAAATCATCAAATTCATTAGTTTTTGCTGAAGGAGGTTTGTTTTTCATGATCATAAGTATTTCGTTTAGATAATTTTTTTTTTAATTTTTCTAAAAAAAATTGTACATTTTCGTATACATAGAAAAAGTTTCAGATTCTAACACATTTGATGTTTAAAAAGTCAAAATCTAAGACTTCTTCTTTACAAAAAATGATTCAAAATCTCAAACTTTTTTTCGTATAGAAAAATTTTCAGATTCAAAGTACTTTTTTCCACAAAAAAGCCTAAGGTTCCTTTTATAGAAAGTTTCTCATATTTAAAAGCATTTTTAATATATTTTTCTTATAGAAATTGTTTCAGGTTAGTATATTTGTTTTGTACTGAAAACAATTTATATTCTGAGAAATGTTTTCTATAGAAAAAGCTTCAGATTCTGATACCTCTTTTCTCAGACCTTTTTCCTATAGAAAAAGTTTCAGATTCTTAGACCTTTTTCTTTTTAGAAAAAGTCCCAGATTCTTAGACCTTATTCCTACAAAAAAAAGTCTCAGATTCTCAGACATTTTTCCCATAGAAAAGTTTTAGATTCTGAGAGCTTTTTCTTATATAGAAAAAGTCTAAAATTCGGGCACTTTTACCCCTAAAGAAAAGGTGATAGATTTTTCCATTATAAAAAGTTTCCAATTGTCATACCTTTTTTTTCAATAAAAGTATCGATTCTTAAAAATTTTCCTATAAAAAAAGTCTCAGACTCTAAGACCCTATTCCATAGAAAAAGTCTGAGATTGTGAGATTCTTTCCAAAAGAAAAGGCTTCTGAGACGTTTTTCCTATAGAAAAAGTCTTAGATTCTGAGACCTTTTCTTAGGTATAGTTTTAGTATTAGTCTAAGATTCTGGCACTTTTTTTCTAAAAAAAAATCTCGCAGATTTTGGGACCTTTTTCCTATAGAAAAGTCAAAGATTTTGGACCTGTTTCCTATAGAAAAAGTCTCAGTTTCTAAGACATTTTCCCTATAGAAAAAGTCTGAAATTCTGAGATTTTGAGACCTTATTTCTATAGAAAAAGTCTTAGATTCTAAGACCTTTTTCCAATAGAAAAATTCTCAGATTCTGTGACCTTCTTCCAATTGAGAAAGTTTAAACTTCTGAGACTTCAACAATAAAAAGTCTCAGACTTTGAGACATTTTTCTTTTTAAAAAAGACTAAGATTTTGAGGTCTTTTCCTTAAAAAAAGTCTAAAATTAAGAGATTCTAAGACCTTTTTCCCATAGAAAAGTCTCAAATTCTTATACCTTTTTCATTTCAAAAAAGTCTCAGAGTCTTATACATTTTTCTTTTCAAAAATGTCTCAGATTCTGCGACCTTTTTCCTATAAATAAGTCACAAATTTTGAGGCCCATAGAAAAAGACCCAGATTCTGAGACCTTTTTCCTTTAGAATAAGTCTCAGATTCTGAGACTTTTAGAATTCTACAAAAACCCGAAAAAGAAAATTTTTGAGAATGTGAAAAATTTTAGAGCTTTTTGCACCTTTCTATAAAAAAAGTCTCAGAATCTGAGACCTTTTAAATATAGAATAAGTCTCAGATTCCAATACCTTTTTCCTATAGAATAAGTCTCGAATTCTGATACATTTTTTCTATAGAAAAAGTCTCAGATGTTTCACAAAGAAAAATTTTTCAATCCTCAAGCATTTTCTTTTACGGTTTTTTGTAGAAAAATTCTCAAAATATAAGTACTATTAAAAGACACCAAAATTCATAATGAGATTGACAGATATTTTTTCACAGAAAATTTTCAGATTGAGTCACATTTTTTCCTTTAAAAATTTAAAAATTTTCCCTACAAAAACTTTCAGATTTTTTCTATGAAAAATTTTGTGGAAATTATTTATCAAGAAAAATCGTCGTTTTCCACCGTTAAATGGTATCTAAAACCTAGTTACACTTATTCATGTATACTTTCATTTATAAATCTTCTAAATTTCTTTCCAGAAATTCATTCTTTTTTGATATTTCAACAAATGATGTGAGTTATCTTGTTCAACAAAATCGCAACCAATTTCGTTAAAATTTTAAAATTGCTGCCACGAAATATTGCTGGAGAGTGTGTAGCAGGTATGCTGAATCACGATATTTATTTGCAATATGCTATTTTATGTAGTTATGTGCGTATTAAATAAAAAAGTTGAAAAATCAAGAAATTGTTGTTTTATTCAGAAAACCCTCCAAATGTAGGTGAAAAACCACGGAATTTTATCGAACTACTGTAATATTAATGTTTCAGTGAAGAAATAAATCAAAATGTACCAAAATATCATCAATATTTTGTTAATTCTCAGTATGTACAAATTCATAAACTGTATGAACAAGTTCTGGGAAAAAAAGTCATGTTGAATTCATACAGTTTATGTAGAAAATCATTCCCAGTATGGAAATTTTTTTTCTGTGTAGCAGTTCTTTTCAGGAAACGTTACAACTACTTAACCTGATTGTTAGCAATGGACTATTTTTTTAAAAAAGTGATATATAGGAAATTTCGCCAAGCCTTAATATAAGCTGGATAGAGTCCAGATTGAGCAAATATTAAACGATATACGAGGGTAGCTCTGGAAAATTAAATTATTTATAGACTTTTTTTTTTAAATTTTTAAAAATATTTTTAAGTCAATTTTTTCCAAATTCAGACATTATTAGTTTTAAAAAATGATCCAATATTTTTTATTTTTTGACCTCCAAGATAGTTTTGTCGTGACTGCCATTTCAACAAGCTGCCGGACATCGATAGATCGACTTATTTTAGGGTATAAAGAGTATAAAATCGTTTGAGTTAAGAAATAAGCATTTTGTATAAAAAATGTTTTGATTTTAATTTTACAATTTATATTAATATTATCACTTCAATTATGAATTCCTCTAATATTTGATGAGTTTTGTAGGTATTACATTCATAGTCTTCATAAATTAATATTTCAACGGAAGCGGAAGCTTTCAAAAATGTTAAGCAAATATGAAAAAAAAAAATTCTAAATGCTTAATTGTTTTAGTTAAAAAAAAAATTAGGAGACACAAAATGATTATTTTGCATATTCTTAAAGTTTTTTTTAAAGACAGAGGATTTTGCATTTTAATAAATACAAATTACTAAAATTTGATTTATGACATCGGTAATTTTTTAACATATCTTATTTAAAATAACCTTCTTCTTCTTTCGATTTTTATAATGAAAACGTAATATTTCCATGGTAAATGTCCACAGCCTGTGCGGATCCAACACCCAGAAAAGTTTTACAGTAACTATTTACGGTTATTCAAAAAGTTTTTAGTTAAAGTTGTTTTAAACGTTTTATCGTTTGTTTTTTAAGGAAAATAAAATATTGAATGATTTAAGTAGTTGTAAAAACAATAAACTACAAAAGTTACGGAAAAATATTTTTATCAGTTAAATTATTTGTGACTGATTATTCCGTATAATTTTACAGAAGTACGGTTTTTGTAGTTTGTTATTGAAAAAATTGTATTTTTACTTCACAAAATAAAAAAATGTAAACAGTTAAAATAACTGAAATATCGTTTGTTTTTACGGAATGTCTAGTCATTTTTTAACGTTTAAAAATAACTGAAAAATTATGTTGTTTCAAGTGAAATATAAATAGTCCGTTTTTTAAAAGGAAAAACGATTGTTTTAAACGTTTTTTAGTTGAATTTACTTACAAAATATTTTGAGTGAAGAATAAATTAGAATAATTGATTATCTAAATTTCCAACTTTGTCCAACCTTAATGTGCTCAATGAAAGGAAATCAAATGATGTTTTTATATACGGGGGATTTAATCTCAAGTGAACACGTTTTTTGAAACCAAGGATTAGATCTATTGGGTAGGAATTATCACACAAAATCTGTAAGAGCTCAGTAAAAAAGTCGCCGGTCGACTTTTGGCATTGTTATGGGAGCTATGGGGTCCACTTGTTTAATGAGATCTGTTTATCTATAAAAATTACGGTAGAAAAAATTACTAAATATTATATTTTTAAAAATTTTTAGAATGTAAATCGGTGGATTTATTTACACAAATCATAAATTTTTTTTAACATGATAATGTTTTTAGGCTGGTCTCTAATTCACCTGGTGGTGAATACAAAATTTTTTTACTAGCTGGTTAATAAAACGTATTTATTTTTCCTTATTTTTGTTTTTATTTTCATCAAAATTTTTTTTCATAAAGTTTTTTTGATCAAAAATTTTTTTGTTTATAAATTTTTTTTCTTCACAATTTTGTTTTTTCATCAAAAATATTTTTCACCAAAATTATCTTTTTTTTTTTATTTTGAGTAGGTTTATTCTAGCTCGAGGTCATTATTTCCTTTACTAATTTAAACTTTGATATTCTAATAGAATAACTTTGCAAGAAAATAATTTTTCTGATTTTAATTTACTTACATATAAGTTATTCCACACCAAATGTGCCGCTACAATAAAAAAACATGTGCCACGTGAATTTCTGAATAGGTTGTATGGATAGCACCTTTATGGAACTAAGAAAATTGCGTGTTTAGTTTTTAATTTTTCAAAAACTGGGCTTAGGTGGCGTGGTCAAATATTGAAAAAAATGCTAAAATTTGAGTCGAGTTGCCTTGATTAAATATTTATCAAATTAAAACGGAATGCACCACAATCTCAAAAATGTACATTCTTGTATAATTTTGTATGGGCTATCGACATTTTCTTTTTTTTTTTTAATTTTTATAACCCGTTCTGAAATTTTTCATTTTTTAAATAAGTCAATTTATCAAAAATCTGGCCACTTTTTTTCTTAAATTTGTTATGATGTTTGTCTATTCACGCAAAAAAATTCAGACATGTGTTTTTCGTTTCTTTCGAGAAAATTGCATTTGAATTTTAAATTCCATAACAATTTTGTAATTTGCTTGTATTTTCCTGTTTCAACATTGCGAATGAGTATTAAACATTTGCATAAATGTTACTTATACGCTACGGTGAAACAAGAAAAAACAAGCAAATTAATTACTAAATTGTTATGAAATTCAAAATTCAAATGCGATTTTCTCGAAAAAAAAAAAACAAAAAACGCATGTGTGACAAAAATCAAAACTTTTAATAAATTACACTGTGCAACAAATTTTGGGTCATCGCATTGAGCCTCAATGTCTCCAACGCCATATGAAAGTAGACCATCAAGTGGACAAAATCACCAAAGGGTTTTGCAAAGTCAGTTCGGATTTCTTTTTTATAGCCCACTGAAGTTTTAACTTTTTTGTCAAAGGCGTTTGGAAAACGCCAAAAATACTATAATAAAAAGACATCTGAGCTTCAAAATATGATTTGATGTCTTTAGTGAAATTTAATGGCGGTTCTTTTCTTATAACATTTTAACCCTCTAACTGCCATTTTAAGGGGTCATTTTAGTCCTTTTTCAAAACCTAATCACAGAAGTATAATAAAACGTCCATTTAGAGGGTTAAAATGTTCTACAAATATTTTCCTCATAAAATTTCACTAGGGGTTGTCAAATGTTTAAAGTTTGTGCGACATGCGCAAAGTGCTAAAAAAAGGGTCAAGTATTAATAATCAATGTTTCTTATTTTTTTTTTACCAAAGCAGTGTTGGAAAATGTAAAAAATACTATAATAAGAACACATCTGAGCTTCAAAATATGATTTGATGTCTTCAGTGAAATTTAATGGCGGTTCATTTCTTAGAACATTTTAACCCTCTAACTGCCATTTTAAGGGGTCATTTTAGTCCTTTTTTAAAACCTAAACACAGAAGTCTAATAAAACGTCCAGTTAGAGGGTTAAAATATTATACAAATATTTTCCTCATAAAATTTCATTAGGGGTTGTCAAGTGTTCAAAGTTTGTGCGACATGCGCAAAGTGCTTAAAAAGGGTCAATTATAAATAATCAATATTTCTTATTTTGTTTTACCAAAGCAGTGTTAAAAAATATCGACAAAAAAACAGTGCAAATATACTTTTGAGCTAAAAATAATGTTTTGATGTGTTTTATTAAATTTTATGATGATTCTTGACCAAATTAACCCTCTAGGTCCCGTTTTAAAGGGTAATTTTTGTCCTTTTTTAAAAGAAATACAAAAAGTCTATAAAAAAAAGGCAATTATAGGGTTAAAATGTTTTACAAATATTTTCTACATCAAATTTTACTAGGGCACGTCTAAGACAGAAAGTTCGTCCAGCATATAGAAAATGCTTAAAAATTTTAAAGTATTCAAATTTTTTTTAATTTTTTTTTCGGCCCGAAATATAAAAAAACACGTAAAAAAGTTAAATTCGACTTTGTCGAATGTAATGTAATGCAAAAAAAAAAAAAAAAAAAATTAAAAAAAAAAAATCTGCGAAAAAATTTTTTTGGTAAAAATTTTTTTTTTTAATATGTTTGTACTTGTTTAAATATCATTCGGTGATCAATTCTGTTCACATGTGTCAACCAGCAACCGAATTAAGCATTTTGTGTTTTTAGGTTATGTCGAGCCCTTTTTTTTGATTATAAAGAAAGCTTAGGTCTTTTCCCACCTAATTCTTCTTCGTCCTCAAATATATTTTTGCTCCAGCAACAAATTTCCGCTGGAACGGCATCACGCGACTTTTTCCCAAGATATCTGAAATGGTGATCACGGCCAAAGTATTAAACAGATAAAACAGATATATAAGACTTAGCATATTTACTTGTTGTTGCCCTAAGTAGTTTGGTATTGCATTTGAGTGAAATCGGTTCAGCGGTTCAAAGGTTATGAACGAAAATGTAAGAACACCTCGAAAATTGTGGTACATTAAACATAGCCTAAAAATACAAAATGCTTTAATTGGGCTGCTGGTTGACATATGTGAACAGAATTGATCACCGAATGGAATTTAAACAAGTACAAACATATTTAAAAAAAAAAAAACATTTTCCTCGATTTTTTTTTTTAAATTTTTTTTTTTGTTTTTTTTTTTTTTTTTTGCAAATAAACTTTTTTACATTGTGGAGGGTATTAATACTTAACTTTTTAACTTGTTTTTTTATATTTCGGCCCAAAAAAAATATAAAAAAAAAATTGAATACTTTAAAATTTTTAAGCATTTTCCATATGCTGGACGAACTTTCTGTCTTAGACGTGCCCTAGTAAAATTTGATGTAGAAACTATTTGTAAAACATTTTAACCCTATAACTGCCTTTTTTATAGACTTTTTTGTATTTCTTTTAAATAAGGACAAAAATGACCCTTTAAAACGGGAGCTAGAGGGTTAATTTGGTCAAAGAAAAGAATCATCATAAAATTTTATAAAACACACCAGAACATCATTTTTAGCTTAAAAGTATATTTGCACTGTTTTTTGTCGATATTTTTTAACACTGCTTTGGTAAAAAAAAATAAGAAACATTGATTATTTATAATTGACCCTTTTTAAGAACTTTGCGCATGTCGCACAAACTTTGAACATTTGACAACCCCTAGTGAAATTTTATGAGGAAAATATTTGTAGAATATTTTAACCCTCTCACTGGGCGTTTTATTAGACTTCTGTGTTTAGTTTTTGAAAAAGGACTAAAATGACCCCTTAAAATGGGAGTTAGAGGGTTAAAATGTTCTAAGAAAAGAACCGCCATTAAATTTCACTGAAGACATCCAATCATATTTTGAAGCTCAGATGTGTTCTTATTATAGTATTTTTGACATTTTCCATACGCCTTTGATAAAAATATAAAAACTTCAGTGGGCTATAAAAAAGAAATCCGAACTGACTTTGAAAAACCCTCTGGTGATTTTGTTCACTTGATGGTCTACTTTCATATGGCGTTGAAGTCATTGAGGCTCATTTTTCTTGTTGCACAGTGTTATAAAAAAAAAAATTGGACGAATTTTTGATAAATTGACTTTTTTAAAAAGTGGAAAATTTCAGAACGTGGAAATGCAAAAAACTTTTTTTTTAAATTTTTAAATTCCAGACATTGCAAAAAATGTGGTTTAAATTAGCAAAAAAAAAAAGCTGTAGTTTTGGAAGTTGCAAACATTTAAGTAATAATAGCAAAACCATTTTGCTAATCAAAAAATGACTGGGAATTTTGTACTCTTGCCCAAAACATTCAATCATGATAATGTTTTGCGGAAGATTTGGGTGTACGTGCCAAAGCAAATTTTTTTTAGAAAAAATAATGTTATATTACTTTGCTATTCCATGCGAAACGAATTGAAAAATCAGTCGAGGACCCCATTTTTATGCGAAAAGCTTAGACTTGGTGAAAAAGTAGTTTTGGTAAAAAAAATGATTTTTTTTTCGCAAAAAACAAAATTATGTTAAAAAAATTTAGTGAACCCAAAATTTTTGGTGAAAAAAAATTTGATGAAAAAGAGTTTTTGATAAATTTTTTTGATGAAAACAAAAATTTTTTATGTAAAAAAAAATTGATGAAAAAAAATATGAAAAAAAAAAATTTGATGAAAAAAAAATTTATGAAAAAAAAAATTGATAAAAAAAAATAATGGAAAAAAAAAAGTTTGATGGAAAAAAAAGTTTGATGGAAAAAAAAATTGATGAAAAAATAAGAAAATTGATGAAAAACAAAAATTGATGAAAAAAAGAAAAATTTATGAAAAAAAAAAAAAATTTTATAAAAAAAAAATTTGATAAAAAAAAAAATTTGATGAAAAAAAAAAAAATTGATGAAAAAAAAATTTTATGAAAACAGATTTGATAAAAAACAAAAAAAATGATGAAAAAAAAAATTTATGAAAAAAAAAAAAATTGGTGGAAAAAAAATTGATAAAAAAAAGTTTACGAAAAAAAAATTTGACGAAAAAAAAAAATTGATGAAAAAAAAAAATTATGAAAAAATAAAAAAAATTATGAAAAAACAAGTAAGAGAGTTAAATTCGGCTGTGCCGAATCTTTTATACCCTCCAACATGCATACAAAATGAAAATAAAAAAACAGGGGCGTTTTTTTTTTTTTTGGGTGGTGGGGGGGGGGTATTGTTAATTGGGTGGGGGGGGGGGTGAATATTTCCTCTCGAATATGTGTTTAAAAAATAAGATGCTTTTTGCACTAAAGAAATACAAGTTCATCATGATTTAAATAAAATGTTTTATTCCACGCCCAGTGGGGGGGGGGGGCTGTGTGTAGAAAAAACGACATTTTCTAATTCTCTGGGTCCAAGTGCAGGACTTTAAACTTCTTGTAGCATAAAAATGTTGCATTTGTTAAACAAAAACACAAAAAATCACGTAAAAAAATGGTATATGTCAGAGGTTGGTTTAGTTCTTCAAGGGGGAACTTTTTGCCCCCTGGTCCGATTTTGCTCGTTTACGAACTTAACCTGCCTATTAACATAAGACATATTTGTGCCAAATGTCGGGAGTCTAGCTCTTTTTTTTGGACTGCATCGTGTTAACTACAGACGGACAGACGGACGGATAGACGGACAGACGGACGGATAGACGGACAGACGGACGGACGGACATCGCTAGAATGTCTTAGAATCGATCACTGATCATAAATATATATACTTTATGGGGTCTTAGACCGATATTTTGATGCGTTACACACGGAATGACAAAGTGAGTATACCCCCATACTGTATGTAGTTGGAGGGTATAAAAAGTTGATAAAAAAAAAATTTGATGAACAAAAAAAATTTAATAAAAAAAAAAAATTGATGAATAAAAACAAAAAAATGTTGAAAAAAAGAGAAAAAATTTGATAGAAAAAAAATTTTATGAAAAAAATGATGTAAAAAAAAAAATTGATGAATAAAAAAAAATTTTTGTTGAAAAATAATTAAGTTACTTTTTATTCACCAGCTGGTGAAAAACGGATTTATTCACCACGAGGTGAAGTTACAAACCCAAGTTACTAAAACTTTTGGTTTTAAGAAAATGAAAATAGTAATTCTACTTTTCTTTTTCGTTAATTGTTAGCTTATATAGTCAAACTGAGGTGGCGTCCTGCTACTTTTTAAAATTAAAAACATTATCATGTAAAAAAAATATTGATAGAAAAAAATATTGGTAAAAAAAATTGATTAAAAAAAAATTGATGAAAAAAATTGATGAAAAATGATTATGTATGAATTTTATTCACCAGCTGGTGAATATTTTTTTTTATTCAGCACGAGGTGAACTATTTTCCAAGTTACAAACCCAAGTTACTAAAATTTTGGTTTTAAGAAAATGCAAACAGCAATTCTTATTTTCTTTTTTGTTAATCATTAGCTTATAAAAACAAACTGAGCTGGCGTCCTGAAACTTTTTTTAAATTTAGCCACGAAAAAGTGATATAATATATTATTCGTTCTTACCTGCATGAACTGTTCAATTGTTTAATATGTTTAGATTTATTGTCGATATTTTTATTTATTTTTTTTTTTTTTGAAAGAAAAAAAATCAAATTTCATTTCGCATTACCGCAAATGATTGATATAACTCAGTTTTATTTAAAATTTTAAAATCAGTTATAAATATATGCTTTCAAGATGTTTTTTTTTCTGCAATTTTAAAACATTTCAAATCAACATTCACATTCCTCTAGCTGTTGAGAGATTTGTTTGACTTACGTATGCTTTTTTTAAAATATTTATGCATATTTTTTATATTTTTGTTGTATGTAGTTTAAATATCCATATCTTTTGGTTGAATGAAAAACATGCAAAAACATAACTTAACATGATTTATTTTTTTTTGTTTCAACATATCAAATGACATGCCACAAAAACAGTTGGTACTCCCATTCATCTTATATATGTTCTGAAAACGAATTTGTTCGTTTACATAAAGACCAAAAACAAAAAAATATTAAATTATATTGTAATATTTCAACAGATGTTGATATGAAATGCACTATAAACATACCTATGGGGGAATATGAAAATGTTATTTATAATAACAATTTTGAGTATGAATGATTTTAAAAATTGCAAATGTGTCTACCTACATTTTGATACGATATGATATGTAAATTTTATATAAATTATTCGGTACTGGCCTATATAAAGTATGATTGATATATAATTGAGTTGATGGTAGATACCTTAACGCATGAGTTTTATGAAATCGGAACGAGAGACGACAGTGCTACTTACTTGTTTAAATTTTAATTTCATATGCATTGTGTAAATAAAGGATTTAAAAATCAAATCTATAGAAATATTTTTATAACGACAATAATTGAAAATGTAACAGAGTTTCAAAAAGAAAATTTTTAATTTACAATTTTTCTTTTACTAGAAGAGTATATGCATATGAGGCATTCCACACCAAATGTTCACCAAAAAAAGTGATGTCGTGTTAATATGAAATCAATTGCAGAGTATTCGCCCTTAGGGCACAAATAAAATTTGAGTTTTTTTAAAAAGTTGGCTTGGTGGACATGGTCAAATATTGAAAATATCAGCATTTTTTGCCTGAGCATCTTTATTTCAATATTTATACAAATTTAGTGAAACACAGTAAAGTCTTT
Organism: Pegoplata infirma; assembly: GCA_963921195.1. Taxonomy (NCBI): domain Eukaryota; kingdom Metazoa; phylum Arthropoda; class Insecta; order Diptera; family Anthomyiidae; genus Pegoplata; species Pegoplata infirma. The sequence goes on along the minus strand of OY992536.1, from coordinate 56,275,072 downwards.
AAAATAATTTTTTATAGATTTTTGTATGGGCTATTGATTAAAAATTTTAAAACGGGAAAGTTTTCAGAAGAAGTTCTGAATTTTAAAAATTTAAACTTAAACTTTAATTATCACAAAACATGCAACATTTTTTTTACAGGTTGAAAAAATATGTAGTAAAGGAGTATTTGTTCTGAAATTTTCAGAGATGTTTTTTGCATTGTTTTCGAGAAAATTTTTTTTTAAATTTCACATACTTATATTTTACAATAATGGAGTATATTATGCGTGCGTATGAGTAATAAGACTGTACGACACGATTTTGCACCCATGATCGGGACCAAAAAATTCTGAAAGTAGAGGTAAAAAAAAGATACACGTGTCTCCCAGTTTTTCTAGATCAATTCCTTTTCGCGTTTTACTAGAAAATCAATATTTTGTATATATATGCGTTTTAATTACTTGGGGAAGTAAGGATTACGCACGCAACAGTTAATCGTAATGGCTTAACTTAAGCTGAAATACTTGCAAATAGTATCTGATAAAATGTGCGAAACATGAGGAAAATCGCTCTACGGGTTTAAACGTTATGAAGAAATTTCTCAAATACGGACGATTTTCACATGTTTTAATACCCTCTTTTAAATTATAGAGTGTTAAAAATACGTTAACTTTTGAAAGACAATTTGGATACTCCTAAAGTTTGACATATATATTTATTCTTTTCACGGTCAAGTTGGTATTGAATTTCGAGAAAATCGATCCAGTGTTTCAGAAGTTATGATCAAACCCGTAAATTTCGAATAGGTTTCATCTTGAATTCCCTCTTTCAAAAAAAACTTAAATGCTCTTTAAAAAATACTGGTATGCCACAAAAATATTTTACAAAGTAATTTTATAGCTCAAAAAAAAATTACACTCAAAAAAAATTTACGCGCAAAAAAAAGTACACTCAAAAAAATTTTACACAATTTTTTTTAAGAGTGTAAAATTTGTTTAAGTGTATTTTTTTTTTCGATTGTAAACCTTTTTTGGAGCGATAAAATTACTTTGTAAAATATAATTGTGGCATACCAATATTTTAAAAGATCATTTAGGGTTTTTTTGAACGAGGGAATTCAAGGTGAAACCAATCCGAAATTCACGGTTTTGATCATAACTTCTGAAACCCTGGATCGATTAAATTGAAATTCAATACCAACCTGGCCAGGTTAATAACAAATATATATGCAAAACTTTAGGAGCATCCAAATTTTCTTTCAAAAGTTAGAGTATTTTGAACCCTATATCACTATATAGTAGGGATGTCGCGAATAGTGTATTCGGCATTTTACCGAATATTTACTATTCGGTATTCGGTTGGAACCGAATACGAATATTTGCCGAATAATTTAATTAATCATACGCCTGTATTTTACCAATGAAAATATTAAAAAAAAGTACCAGATTAAAAGACAACAACGCTGTTGTTGACACAATTTTTTCTGGTACCTTAACAATTCGAATTTTAATCAAGTGCTCAAGTTTTTTTTGTATAAAAAACAAACTGAAATTACTACGAAAAAGAGTCAAACGTTAATAAAAAGTGTTTTTTTAACTAATTTAAATTTTGCCGAATATTCGGCAAACTGTTACCGAATATTTATTTAACCGAATATTAAAAAAACATGCCGAATATGCCGAATACCGAATAGTGACGAATATTCGCGACATCCCTACTATATAGAAGGTGTAAAAACATGTAAAATACATCCAAATTTGAAAAATTTCTTCATAACTTATAAACCCATGTACCGATCTTCCTCATGTTTTGCACATTTTATCTGAAACTATTTACAAGTATTTCAGCAAAATTTAAGCTATCACGATTAACTGTTGCGGGTGTAATCCTCACTTCTCCAAGTGATTGAAATTCGAATATATACCAAATATTAATTTGCTTATAAAACGCGAAAACGAATTGATCTAGAAAAACTGGGAAACGCGGGTATCGTTATTTTAGCTCTTTTTTCAGAATTTTTTGGTCCCGATCATGCAACCAAAAGTTGAATTTTGTCGTACAGTGTAATAACTCTTGAGAAGCATTTTAAATTGAGATGGGATCTTGAGTGAATTTTTTTAACGATCACGCACTCTTACGAAGGAAAAATTTAATCACGCAGGATTTTTCATTTTCTTCACGCTCATTCACGCTCATGTGATAGAAAACAATTTTGTCACGGGCATGATACTCACGTGACCGTGACTGAGCGTGAGCAAAATAGGAGATCGTGCGTAATTAAAATGTTTCCTTCGTGAGAGTGCGTGATCTTCAAAAAAAAACCTCACCAACGATCACATCTCTACTTAAAATTTTTCTTAATAGGTAATATTACGCATGCGCAATGTAAGACCATAAAAAATCAAGAATAAGTAACCAAACAAAAACAAGTAAAAAAGTTAAATTCAGCCTTGCCGAATGTATTGATACCCTCCACAATGCAAAAATGATTATTGCGAAAAACTTTTTTATAAAAAGAAACTACTTTTGAGAAAAAAAAAAAAATTAAAAAAAATATCTGCGAAAAAAAATGTTGTAAAAAAAACCGCGATTTTTTTCATTATTAAAAAAAAAAAAATTGCGTACTTGCTTAAATACCATTCGATGTTCAATTCTGTTAATATATGCCAACCAGCAGCCAAAATATTTTTTAAGGGTAATATTTTGGCCGTGATTACCATTTCTACGACAGACAGACAGACGGACATCGCTAGAATGTCTTAAAATTGATGTTACTACAGTAAAAAATTAAAAAAATTTAAAAATCGGACTCGTATTCCTTAATCAAGTGGTCTACCATACGTTAGATGCCTAAGGAAGTTGTAATAACTTGGCTGATTTTCAACCGATTTTTGTTTTAAGCACCTTATTAGAGAGGCATTTTACTCCAAATCATAATTCGTGACCACTTAAATTCAAATTTAACTTAAAATACCAAAAAAAGAGAAAAGAGAAAAAAAATCATATTTTCCCTTGTAATCCATTTTAAAAATATCAAGGCCGATGCGGCACGACTTATCCATGTCCGATCGTCCAAAATTTTTGTGAGATGTATTTTTTAAAATAAGTGAATATGATTAGGGCAATATCTACCAATAATTTTTTTTGGAGCACCATATAAAATAAATCAGAGTCAACAAAAAAGTGTAATTTAAAAATTTTGAAAAAAAGTAGAACCAATTGTGATCACATCTTGAATTATGGCTTAAAAGTTGCGTAATGTAAAGTACAATTTTTAGAGTTAAAAAAAAATCGAAAGTTTCGGACTTTTTTAAGAAGTCGTTTTTCAAACGTTTAAAAATAACTGATAGTTACTTCGAATATATTTTTTTTTATTTTTTTCTAAAACTGCATTTTAATACAAACAAGATGTTATCCAACTTTTTTTAAGATTTCAATATTTTTTACTGGGCAAAATTAATTGAAAATTTCAATTTCTTAATTTTTTTTCAAAAAATCTGCATTTTGAAAAATTGATTACTCAACATCATCTTGAAATAAAAGGCTGAAAATTGATGTGTAAGTTGCATAATACGTACTAACAAGGGAAGTCTCCCTAGTGTCACCCGCGGATCTTTATGGAATTGGTTTTATTTTGTAGAGCAGAAAAAATAAAGGGACACGTACTTTTTTAGCGGCCCAAATTCATATTTAGGGGGTAAAAAGGAGGGGGGAAGACAAGGCCATTTTTCAGTTTTTTTCGTTTATCTCCTATATTATATAAAGAAACCTAGTCAAGTTATATACCAAATGAAAGGTCTTTGAAAAACCTATTGTGCTAAGAACGTGTTCAAACATGCACAACTTTTTGTCATATTTTGTAAAATACCAAAATTTTAGGACATTTTTGTTAATAAGTCGAAAAATATTAACTTCTTTGGCCCGTTGTTAGCACCACGAGATAGCAATCTCACATGTAGCGGGTCAAAGGGGAGGGGGAACAACGGGATTTTTTTCGTTTTTTGAGGATTTTTCCCATTTATTCAAAAGAAACTATATAAACATTTTATACAGGTTGAAAGGTTTTTTGAAGGCCTTTTCAATGGTGTATCGGTCGTGTCCAAATTCGGCTTCGTTAAGTTCGCTATTGTCAAAAATGTATAATCGTTTAGGTAGTTTATATGGAGATGTATATACCTAAGACCGCCAAAATCATATATAATAATCTCTATCAAAATTAAGCTGACCCGTATTTTTTTCGTTTGGCGAAATTCCTGCTTATTTGGCTTTTAAACGGATTTTCTCGAAAGCCCTTATTTTTTCATAAGGTGTCACCCCTATTTTAAATTTGAGATTGGGTAGCTAAAAAAAACAGGTAACTCTTATTTTTTCCCAATTATTCCAATATTCAAATTTCAGGACAATCGGTTGGTGCCCTGTGACAGACCTTCCTTGTAAGTGGAGTGTATAAAAAAGGGGGGAAAATTTTAAATCACGAAAAATTCACGCAAAAATTTTGGTCTTAAGTTAGTAATAGTGTAAACTTAGTTTGAGGTTTGTTATCATTTTTCAGGACATTATCACGATTTCATGTTTTGGGCAAGAGAAAAATTTGCAGAAATTTTTAACGTAATTTTTCAACACAAGTTTTACATTCTTGTTATGTACAAATTTCTATACATTTCCGGTTATATTGTCGAGACTATACATTTTATTGCGGCAATTATTGAATTCGTATCGCCGGTGATACAACTTTCGGGAAAAACTGTTACCCGAAGCCAATACATCCCGGTGGTACGATAGCGTTTAAAGAGCAATATCGCCGGATAATCATATTAATGAAAAATAAAATATATTTTGCTGGAACATCACTAAAGTAATAATCCGGCGATGCATCTAAATCGATTTATTTATGCTAAAAATAGACTTAATTTTTAAAGTGATTATATTTTTAGGCTGGTGTCTAATTTTAAAAAAATTGCAGGACGCCACCTCTGTTTGACTATATAAGCTAACAATTAACGAAAAAAACAATAAGAATTAATATTTTCATTTTCTTAAAATCAAAAGTTTTGGTTACTTTGGTTTGTAGCTTGGATAATAATTCACCTCGTGGTGAATAAAAAAAAAATTACCAGCTGGTGAAAAAAAAGTAACATAATTATTTGTCAGCAAAAAAAAAATTTTATCAAAATTTTTTTTTTTTTTATCAAATTTTTTGTCATCATTTTTTTTTTTTTCATCAATTTTTTTTTTTTTCATCAATTTTTTTTTTTTTCATCAATTTTTTTTTTCGTTTTTTTTTTTTTCATAAATTTTTTTTTTCATAAATTTTTTTTTTCATCAATTTTTTTTATCATACAATTTCTTTACATAAATTTTTTGTTCATCAAATTTTTTTTAGCAAACTTTTTATTACATAAAATTTTTTATCAATTTTTTTTTCAAAATTTATTTTTTTTCAATTTTTTTACATCAAAAAATTTTTCATCAAAAATTTTTTTTTTCATTCAAATTATTTTTTCATCAACATTTTTTTTTTCTTAATTTTTTTTGAAAAAAAAATTGTTTTCTTCATCAAAAACTTTTTTATACCCTCCAACCACAGTATTGGGGTATACTCACTTTGTCATTCCGTTTGTAACGCATAAAAATATCGGTCGGAGACCCCATAAAGTATATTTATTATTGATCTATGATCGATTCTAAGTCGTTCTATGAATGTCCGTCCGTCTGTATAAAGCACGATTCAGTCCAAAATAAAAGAGATAGACCCCTGAAAATTGTTGAGAATATGTCAAATGTTCATAGGCCGGTTAAGTTCGAAAATTGCCAAAATCGGGCTAGGGGGAAAAAAGTTCCCCCTTAACGAGCTAAAAAAACCTATTAAAAACGTAATTTTTACATCTTTTTTTTTTGCCATTTTTGTTAAACAAAAGAAACCTTTTTGTGTCAGAAGGGGTTTAAACTCCTGCACTTACAATTAGACCCAGGTGGCTGGAAAATTTAGTGTTTTTCTGCCCGCCCCTTTTGTGGGCGAGGATTTAAAAAAATCATTAAAATAATGAGAAAATGGTATTACTAAATTGCAAAAAGCATAATAAATAAATTAGTTAACACTAATCGCGATGGGTAAAGTATCCTCCACCACCCTTACCGAGCCCTCCCAAAACAAAAACGATCCTGGATTTTTATGTGTTTTAACATATTGGAAGGTATCATAGATTCGGCATAGCCGAATTTAACACTCTCACTTGTTTCATCAAACATTTTTTTCACCAAAAATCATTTTTCCCTTTATTTTACCAAAACTACTTTTTAAACAAGTCTAAACTTTTCACATAAAAATGTTCCATTTGTTTATCAAATGTACATAAAACAGTGAGAGTGTTCAATTCTTCGGTGCCGAATCTTTTATACTCTCCAAAATGTAAAAACACTTTTTTGCACTTATTTTTGCTTTCATTTACCAGGCTCTTTTGACAGATGAACGGATGAAAATAGCTAGAGTGTCTTATTGTTAGAAATGGATCCATAATATATTAACTTAATTGGGTCCTCGAACGATATTTCAATTCGTTTTGCATGGAATGACAAATGAATGTAACAATATTTTTTTTTAAAAGCTTTGCTTTGGCAAGTACACCCAAGTCATCAGCAAAATATTATCATGATTTAATGTTTTGGGCAAGAGTACAAAATTCGCGGGCATTTTTTCATTCAATCGGACTAAAGACATTTATCTGAGAAATATATTCTCAATATTCGTTGATTTTTTTTAATTTTTCTTTGAAAGCAAATTTGTGGTTTTCGGTCAAATTTACACAGAAAAAAATATTCAATGGAAAAAAACAATTAAATATTTGCTCAGCTTAAAATTTGACATTTAATTAAATTTTACTTGAATCAATTAACCATTTGCTCAAATCTGAAAAATTCACAAAAAAATTCATAAAAACAAAAAAACTCATCATAGTAGGCTTTGAGTAACAATGCGATGAACGCTGTTGCGTTTTTTGTTTTAGTTTTAGTTAGTCGTCAAATAGAAAAGTACTTTCACGCACACAAAACGAAAATAAACAAAATAATATAAAGCACAAAAAAAAACAATTTAAACAAAAGACTTGAAAAGACTGACAAAAAACACTACAACTGTAAAATAATGATTAACCATTCACTCAGATCAAGCATTGGATTACTCAAAAATAACCAAATTTATTGATTAACCGCTCACTCAAATCAAGCATTGGTTTAATCAAAAATTACAGAAAAATAACAACTAACAAATTACTCAAATCAAGCATTGGTTTAATCAAGGAACAGTCAATGACTGACCTACAATTTTCGTGCTTGATCCAACAATTTTCCTCATTAGATGACTTTTAATTAAAATAATGCTCAACCTGGTGTATTTCGTGCTTGATCTAACAACTCATTTTTATCTGTGTACATTCTTTCAAAAAAACTTCTTGTGGTTATTTTATTTTAAATTGACCCAAAAATAAAATGTTCAATAGTTTTTGTTTATCTCCAAAATATCTTCAGTATGAAAAAATGGCGATATATTTAAATTACTTTTTTGATTTTTATTAAAATGATAAATTTCTAATATTCCGATAGGGCAATATATCGCCCAACTGTTTGCAGGGTATCTATGATTTTCTTAATATGTTCGTGTAACTCATATTTTGTTGACATTTTTTGTTTTGTTTGTTTACTTTGAAACGGCAATAAATATATATTTTTTTTTTTAATTTTCCGTCTATTTTTCAGTTTTTCAGATGTGCCTATTGCTGTTGTGTAATTTAAATTAAAGTTTTGAAAAGTTTGCAAAATTTATCCATAATAAAAAAATGTCCAAATTTAGAGGATCATTTATTTTAACATATGATGGTCAACGCGCATCAAGCATACCATTATGTGAATCACAAAAATCTTTAAATACCAGAAAGTCTTCATCAAATACAATAGTTTCTGAATCACCGTCTCAAACAAAGAGTCCTTATAATTTAAATCTAACTGGTGTGAAACGTTTTACCAAAACGGATTTACCAATTACGGGTTCAAGTTTATTACAGCAACATTTACAAGATTCTGGGAAAAAGAGTTTTAAAGACGGTGTGGATCATAGCAATCATCCTAGTTATAGTCAACTTAAGGCTCCATAGTATGTTGTAATCAATCCTGAGATTATTTTGTTTATTAAATCTAATTTTTATTTTTAGCTATCGCCTTTGCCGTGAACGTTATAAAGCGGTTAAAAAACTTTATGAACAACAATTCCAAGCTGAGATTGAAAATATTGTAGCACAGCAATCAACGGCTTTTGATGCTGTTTGTTGTGTTAGGTAAGTTCTTTGATATAATTAAAACTACCCAAGTAGAAATTCATGACGGTAATAAAAATAAACGTTTTTAAGGCACTCAAAAGTAAAAATTTATGATGGTTAAAAAAAACAAAACTTATTCAAAAGAAAGAAATAAAAGCATTCGTACTACCATACATAGCGTTTTAACCGTTGTATTTTTCTGCCTGGGTAGACTTATTCAATAGCTTAATCTTATTAAAGTAATTTAAATTTTTTTTAATTCCACTTTTAGAGTTCTGTCAATAACTTCTTTGTGGCCACCATTACATACTCATCGCCAGGTTGATCAGACTCATAAACTTTTCGAGTTGTCTCCCAAGCAAAAGAAAAGACTAGCTTATATTATGAGAGTTGATTGGAGTAAAACATAATCGTTCCATTTTGATTTTTTTAACAGGGGGTAGACTAAATTATTTATGTAAAGGTTTTTAGCTCTAAATTCTGTTTTAATTTTTAAATTAATAAAAATTAGTTACAAATAAAACAATTGTTTAACAAAAATTCAGCTTTGCCGAATCTTTTATACCCTCCAACACGTTTAAAATTAAAAAAAAAAAAATCGCAGGGGCGTCATTTTTTTTGGTGGGGGGGCTTGTCGGCGGAGTTGGTGAGGGACACCTGTACCCCCGCTATATATGTTTACAAATTATTTGTTTATGATATTTACCCTTAATTAATAAATTTTTATCGTTATTTTTAATTAATTTCTATAACCATGCAACGAAAATTGGGCGGCCTAAAAAAATCGAATTTTCTAACCCCCTTAGTCCCAGCGCAGGTCTATGAACATTAAATTGCATACAAATGTTACATTTGTTGAGCAAAAGTTAAAAAAAACTCGTAAAAATATCGAATTTTTCAGGTGTCGTTTTACTTCTTCAAAGGCGAACTTTTTTCCCCCTGTTCCGATTTTGCCCATCTTCGAACTTAGCCTTACCAGTAACATAAGAGATATTCTTGCCAATTTCAGGGGTCTAGCTCTTTTGGTTTTCGCTATTTCTACAGACGGACGGACGGATACGGACGGACGGACATCGCTAGAATGTCTTAGATTCTATCATGGATCAATATTGTATATTAGGGCGGGTCGATTTTTTTTGTCAAAAATCGTATAGCAAAAACATAATCTACAAGAAATTCTAAGAACATTTCCCAAAGAACCCATGTTTCTAAAATCAAACCCTATACCGCGCCTATCGACATGAAGATTTGTCCGTCCGTCCGTCCTTTTTTTCATAAGCAAAATATAGAACTTGACACTTTTTTGGTGTTTGTGTTAATTTTTGGGCTTTGGTCTGCTCTGAGGTATATAGTAAAATTTTATTGGCAACATTTTTGTAGAACATTTCATCCCCACCCTCCCCCTCTTTCGGGGTGTTTTTTGCGATTTGTTACAATAGAGCCAAAAAATACCGATATGAGAGGGAGTTAGAGGGTTAATATGTTTCACAAAAATATTTGCCATAATATTTTCTACAAAGTTGCTGAACATACCCTACCCCTTAGATGTAAAGAAAACATAGTTTTATATACCGATATGCTGCAAGAACATATCCAGCGACAATGTTTTACTAATTGCCGCTGGATATAATTCAAACAATTTTTGAGATTATGGGCGGCAAGTATATTAGTAGACATAATCCTTGAAATGGAGAAATAAATAAATAGATTGATTTGTAATGCAAACGCCACAGACGAAAAATTATAATCAGAAATTTTAACAATAAATCGCTGTTTTTTTCGTTAATCCATGACAATTTTACTCCATTATTTATTTTTTATTGGGCTGTAGTATACACACAAAAAATTTTTTTTTCCATGAACGATTTTCATAGTATTTATGAACAAATTCATACAATTTATTACTTTTTCATAATATTTATTACTTTTTCATAATATTTATAAACTTGTTCATAGTATTTATGAAAAATGTTACAAATTCTTAAATTTCACATATTATGATTTATTCATAAATACTATGAAAAAGTTTATAAATATTATGAAAAAGTAATAAATTGTATAAATTTGTGCATAATATTATGAAAATCGTTCATGGAAAAAAATTTTTTTTGTGTGTATTAACATGTATCGTGATACTCTGAAAGTAAGTACAGGGGTTGTGGGTTCGATTCCCTCTAAAGCCTTTGCATGTTAATTACAATGGGAAGCTGGTGCAGCGGATTTTTCTGAGTAAATAAAAGTATGCAATTGAGGATCATAATGATATTTAGTCAAAAGAAAACCTAGATACTTTTGTGGGATGAGATTGGGGAGTTGCATATCGGAGAGGAAAAAACCTATGTTCGATAAAAATTTTTGATAACTGAATATTTTTTTTTACATCAGTTAGTGTTTATAAAAAACCGACATTTTAGGAAACCGGTTTCTCGGTTAACCGAAAATAAGCTTTTTCGGTTAACCGGTTTTCTCGGTTAAACCGGAATAAAAAAACCGGTTAACCGGTTTTTTTTTTCTTTAACTGACAAAACCAAAAAATACTTGAAAATAGCTAATTTTCATTAAATAATATAGCGAATATAGCTTAAGTTACATATTTGTTTCTTTTATCAAGGTTTGCAACTGTTACCCTATAAAAATAACGGTATTTAAATAATGTACTTTATTTTCGCATATTCACTGGAACTTTAATTAAATTTTAATTGGCTTTATTTTAAAAAAATACATCAATTCGTTAGAAGTAAATTGGAGTTCAGTATTTATTTTCATGTTCCCCCGATTTTAAGCCGGTTGGCTTGTTTGACTGTCTGGTTAACAGTCACTTAATAAGTTTTCCATGAAAGTGTCAAAAAACGCTTACAACGGTGAGTATTTCAAATATTTATCTGATTCGAAATAAAATTCCTATATGATAAATTGTTTCTTGAAGTGAAAAACTATTTTAGACTTTCTTTCTCAAGGATTTTCAAGGTGTTTTCAAAGAAATTTTGAAAATTTCATAAAAAATAAGTGTAAACTATTAATATTTGCGAAAATATTCCGCTTAATATTGTATTTAAAAAAACCGGTTAACCGACAGGAAAAAACCGGGTTTCGGTGCACCGGAAATTTCCAATTCCGGTTAACCGGTTTGCAAAATAACCGACATTTTGGGAAAAAACCGGTTTTTCGGTTAACCGGTTAACCGGTTTATAAACACTAACATCAGTATTTGATGTATTTTGAGTAAAATTTTTTTTTTATTTTTTGTAAAAAAAAAAATTTCGAGTGTTAATTTTTTTGATTGTATTTTTTTTTTTTTTTTGAGTGTAATATTTAGTTTTTTTAGTGACAAAAATAGTTTCTAAAATATTTTTTTTTTTTGGGCTTACCATTCCTTTTCAAAGCGTGTTTAGCGTTTTTTTCAACACGGGAGTTCGGGTTAAAACCCATCTGAAATTACCCATTTTGCTAATAACTTATGAACCACTGGACAGATTTCTATGAAACTTAGTAATAATCTGACCGGAAGAATCACAAATATATACGATAAGCTTCAGCAGATTGCCGTATATATATTTTTCATTCTTCCGCTAACATTTAAAAGTTAGCGTGTTTCACACAGACAGAAAGAGTCTGTCTTTGACGGACGGATTTTCATGTCATTAGGCGCGGTATAGGGTTTGATTTTAGACCAATGGTTTCTTTGGAAAAGTTTCTTAGAATTTCTTGTAGATTTTGTTTTTGCTATACGATTTTTCAGTTTTTTTCGGTCCATACAAATCGACCCGCCCTATTATATGTACTTTGTGGGGTACCCGACCGATATTTCGATGTGTTACACACGGAATGACAAAGTGAGTATACCCCCATACTGTGGTTAGAGGGTATAAAAAGTGAGAGTATTAAATTCGGTTTTGCCGAATTTTTGATACCCTCAAACATGTACCTAAAAACGGTTAAAAAAAATTAATAAAAAAATATGGTTAAAAATATTTATCTGCATATTTTATAAAAAAAAAAGTCATATGTCTGACATTTTTAGATTACATTGGAATCATACAATTTAAACTTTTTTTATTATTGTTCATAATTCAATTTAAAAATTGACATCACTGAAAAAAACAATATCAACATTGTTTATGGACAGTTTCATAGCGACTATGTAAGGGCGTCCAAATGGAAGTAATGCATAAATGTCTGTCAATTAAACAGACACAGAAATGCAAATAATTATTAAATTTTAAAATAATTTTTCACATGAAATAATAAATAAACGTATTTAAACATGCATCCTCGTAGCCAGTAGCTTGATGTACAAAAAACAATAAAAGCGAGTTTTATGGATGTAAGTTAAACTTAGTTTAGAAAGACTGATATTAGCGTGATCTCACAGAATCTGAAAATTTTAGATATTTTTATACCCTCCACTCTGGTGATAGAGGTATATATAAGTTTGTCATTCCGTTTGTAACTCATGGAAATATCGGTCTGTCCGTCTGTCTGTCTGTGGAAATGGTGATCACGGCCAAAATATTACACATAGATGACTGAAGCTTAACACATTTATTGGACGTTCTCCCGAGAAGTTTGGTATTGCATTTGAGCGATATCGGTTTAGCGGTTCAAAAGTTATGAACGAAAATGTATGGACACCTCAAAAATTTTAGTGCAATCAACATAACCTAAAAATACAAAATGCTTTAATTCGGCTGCTGGTTGACATATGTCAACAGAATTTAACACTAAATGGTATTTAAACAAGTACGAACATAATGCCTTAGAATTTGAGATTTTTCTATCGGAAAAAAGGAAAAATATCTCAGAAAATGAAACTTTTTCTATAGAAATAATGTCTTAGAATCTCAGGCTTTTTCTATAGGAAAATGTCTCAGAATCTGTGTTTTTTTCTAAAGAAATAATGTCTTAGAATATCAGACTTTTTCTATTGTATTAAAAAACCGTTCCCAGACACTTTTTCTACAAGAAAAATATTTCAGAATCTGAAAGTTGTTTTTTAAGAAAAATGTTTTAAAATCTGAAACTTTTTTATAAGAAAAACGTCTCAGAATCTAAAACTTTTCCTAAAAAACAATGTCTTAGATTCTGGAACTTTTTTTACAGTCTCAGAATCTAAGACCTTTCGAAATATGTCTTAGAATCAGGGATTTTTAACATGATAATGTTTTTAGGCTGGTGTCTAATTTTAAAAAAGTTGCAGGACTCCACCTCAGTTTGACTATATAAGCTAACAATTAACGAAAAAGAAAATTAGAATTACTATTTTCATTTTCTTAAAACTAAACATTTTAGTAACTTGGGTTTGTAACTTGGAAAATAATTCACTTCGTGGTGAATAAAACCTTTTTTCACCAGCTGGTGAATAAAACTAACATAATTATTTTTCAACAAAAAAAAAAAATTTTCAACAATTATTTTTTTCATCAAATTTTTATTTTTTTCATCAAATTTTTATTTTTTTCATCAAATTTTTATTTTTTTCATCAAATTTTTATTTTTTTCATCAAACTTTTTTTTTTCATCAAATTTTTTTTCCATCAATTTTTTTTTTTCATCAATTTTTTTTTCATCAAATTTTTTTTTTGTTTATTAAGTTTTTTTTTCATCAATATATTTTTTTCAATCAATTTTTTTTTCATAAATTTTTTTTTCATATTTTTTTTTAATCAAGTTTTTCTTTATTTTTTCATCATTATTTTTTTTCTCAATTTTTTTTTCATCAAATGTCATCATTTTGCTTGTTTTTTCATCAAAATTTTTTGTTCATCAACATTTTTTTGTTCATGAAATTTTTTTTTTGATAAAATTTTTTGTTTTTTCATCAAACTTTTTTTTCAATAATTTTTTTTTTCTCAATTTTTTTTTCAATCAATTTTTTTTTATTCATAAATTTTTTCATAATTTTTTTCATCAATTTTTTACATCAATTTTTCTTACATCAATTTTTTTTTACGAAATTTTTTTTTATCAAATTTTTTATTATATCAAATTTTTTATTATATCAATTTTTTTTTATCAATTTTTTTTCTCATAATTTTTTTTTTTTTCATAATTTTTTTTATCAACTTTTTTTACATCTAGATATTTTTCTTTTTATCAAAGTCTGAGCTTTTCACATAAAAATGTTCCATTTGCTTATCAAATGTACATAAAACAAGTGAGAGTGTTAAATTCTCCTGTGCCAAATCTTTTATACTCTCCAAAATGTAAAAACACCTTTTTGCACATATTTTTGCACTCATTTACGAAATGTAAAGCTATTGTGGTTTGGACAGCATCTTGCTTTCCAAAGACATATGGACGGATGTATATAGCTAGAGTGTCTTAGAAATGGATCAATAATATATAAACTTAATGGGGTCCTCGACTGATATTTCAATTCGTTCTTTTTTTCTAAAAAAAAACTTAGCTTTGCAATGTACATTTTGGTAAATGAGTGCAAAAATATGTGCAAAAAGGTGATTTTACATTTTGGAGAGTATAAAAGATTTGGCACAGGAGAATTTAACACTCTCACTTGTTTTATGTACATTTGATAAACAAATGGAACATTTTTATGTGAAAAGCTCAGACTTGATGAAAAGAAAATATCTTGATTTAAAAAAAAAATTATAAAAAAAAAAAATTATAAAAAAAAAAATTATAAAAAATAAAAAAAAAATTATAAGAAAAAAAAGTTGATAAAAAAAATTTATGTAATAAAAAATTTGATATAATAAAAAATTTGATAAAAAAAAATTTCGTAAAAAAAATTGATGTAAAAAATTTATGAAAAAAAAAATATGAAAACAAAAATGTATGAATTAAAAAAATTGGTGAAAAAAAAAATTGAGAAAAAAAAAAATTTGTGAAAAAAAAGTTTGATGAAAAACAAAAAAAAATTTATGAAAAAAAAATGTTATGAACAAAAAAGATGTTGATGAAAAAAAAAAATTGATGAAAAAACAAACAAAATGATGACATTTGATGAAAAAATAATTTTGATAAAAAAAAAATAATGATGAAAAAATAAAAAAAATTATGTAAAAAAAAATTGAAAAAAAAATTTATGAAAAAAAAAAAAATTGATGAAAAATAAAATTGATTGAAAAAATATATTGATGAAAAAAAAAAAATTGATAAACAAAAAAAAAATTGATGGAAAAAAAAAATTGATGAAAAGAAAAATTTGATGGAAAAAAAAATTGATGAAAAAAATAAAAATTTGATGAAAAAAAAAAAAAATTGTTGAAAATTTTTTTTTTTGTTGAAAAATAGTTATGTTAGTTTTTATTCACCAGCTGGTGAAAAACGGCTTAATTCACCACGAGGTGAATTATTATCCAAGTTACAAACCCAAGTTACTAAAATTTTTGGTTTTAAGAAAATGAAAATAGTAATTATTATTTTCTTTTTCGTTAATTGTTCGCTTATATACTCAAACTGAGGTGGCGTCCTGCAACTTTTTTAAAATTAGACACCAGCCTAAAAACATTATCATGTTAAAATGTCGCAGAAGACAATTTCCATAGCATTTTTTTTTTTTTTAATCTGATACATTTTCTTTATGAAATAAACTCAGAATCTGACTGTTCCTAAAGCAAAAATGTCTGTAAAACATAAATCAATATTATATTACATTCTAGGGAGAGAAACATAATTTTTAACCATAGTGTAGGTAAATGTTTACAATAAATTCGTCTTTTAAGTTGCTTCACATAGCCATATTTTCACCAAATAAAAGAAATTAAATTATTGTAATTAATTTTTCTGTTGTGGTCTGCAATAAACAGAATTTAAAACTCATTAACATATGCATGATAAATATTTTACGCATCATGCACCCAGTATTGTTATCGAAGATGGGAGTTCTCCCTAAGTTAAAATTTTTTATAAGATGTTGATATAAGAAATAGTTAGAATACAAAAAAAAAAAATAGATAACATTTTCTTTATCCTTTTTTTTGTAAATAGAAAAGATGTAAAAATGAAAACTGATCTGCTGTTCAGACAATCCAACAGGGCTTTAATTACACTACTAAACACCAATAATGTATTAATCATTAATAACGTAATGACGCGACCATATAAACTTAATTAAAATAGTTTTGCTGGTCAAAAATGTGGTCTTCAAACTTTTCCATCACAATAGGTTTTTGAGAAAATTGAGGTCAAAGTTAAAAAAAAATCGCCGTTTTGGGCACTTTTGGACACTCATGTCGGATGAACCCGATGTGATGGCAACTTCAAAATAAGTTGAGGTTAAAGCTTAAACATTATTTTTTTAGATGAAGAACTCATCAAATAAGTTTTACATCCTTAAGAGCAATGTTTGAACTTTACCCTTGACTTATTTTTAAGTCTTCAGAATATTAGGTTCATCCGCAATGAGTTGTCAAAATCGCGAAAACACGTTTTTTTTGTACCTAACATTTTTTAAAATTCTGACGTAATGGAAAAGTTTGGAAACCGAATTTGTGACCAGGGGAATAATTGTAATCATGTGTATAAAGTGGCGTTCCATTCGCATAAAATTTTTTTTTCATATGGTTTTTAGCGGAAAATTAAATTTTTGGTTCATCCGCGAGTTGTCAAAAATGCCCAAAATACCGATTTTTTGAACTTTAACCTCAATTTTCTCAAAATCCTGATGTAATGAATAAGTTTTGAGACCAAATTTCTTTAGTTTTTTTTTTTTTCAAAATGTTCAATAGTGTTATTTCATTGTTTCGATAATCTTAATTGTAGATTCTATAGTCTAAACATTACTTTTCGAAATAAATTCATGGATTTTTGCAATACAAAAATATAAAACTTACTAATTTATCACATTTTTAAACCACGTGTTAATTGTTCCAAAATCCCACCTATGATTCTTAAATAATATGCAAGTAATTATATACTTAACTTAAAGCGCAAGTATGTTTGACATGTTAAAGTGTTGATATATTTTCCAATTATCCTCAAGTGTAAAATAAAAATATTAAAATGTCTGCTTAAACTTTTTTTTATTAATGTATATTTATAATTAAGATGCTTGCCACGAGTACATTAATGAACTTTATTAATTTCAAATTTAATTATGATGACTTTGTGAGCATGTACGAGTTCAAACATAAAAATTTGAACTCGAATAATATCGAAGATAAAAATCTTAAATTCTGAAATATATGTATGTATAGAAAATTTTACAGATGTTGAATCATTTTTTCGTAAAGAAGAAATTTTATATTCTTCACAAATTTTTAGAATTTTTTTTTGTTGGTAAAATTTCTTTTAAACTCGTGAATTCAATGTGAAGCTGAATTTTGCTAAAGTGCAATACCAATCTGAATACGAGAATGACAAATATTTGTCAAAAGTTATGGTGTTTTTCGACAGAAAGACGACAATGGTAGATCGTCTTACAATCGATCGGGATCATGAATACCTAAAAGGAATGGCAAATCTGATCACTTTGAAATTTTTTTTTTTAGATTTTCCATAATTTTCTGATTTTTTTGATGCTTTTTCTACGCGAAAAATGTCTCAGAATCTGAAACCTTTTCTATTCGAAAAATATTTTAGAATCTTAGACTTTTTCTTTACAAAAAATGTCTTAAAACTTGAGACTTTTTCTGTACGAAAAATGTCTCGAGAGTGTGGGATTTTTTCTACACGAAAAGTGTCTCAGAATCTGAGACTTTGAATGATATAAGAGTATCAAAATCTGAGGCTTTTTATTTTGGAAAACTCTATGAACTTTAGACTTCAGAAATCTCACAATCTGAAACTATTTCACAATCTGAAACTTTTTATGCAGAAAAAATTTCTATGAATTTGAGACAAATTTGTACTAAAGAAAAAGTCTCAGAACTATACGAAAAATCTGTTAGATTTTAAGAATTTTTCTGTAAGAAAATGTAAAATTTTCTTTGAAAACAATTTAAAAAAATAAATGTTGTTCCATTTTTGGGGCCCCTTAGGTCGGTGGCCTTAGGCACGTGCCTAGTTTGCCCTAATGGTTAAAACGGTACTGACTATTGGACCGGTTTTGGATCTAGGTCCATAGACTAATATTCAGTTAAATTGGTCTATAGGCAACGAAAATAAGCCTATTGCACTCAAATTTATTGAGTGTTTTTTCTACACTAATTAAAAATCTAAGAAAAAATAAATTTAGTCGGTTCATGTTTTGACTTCGAAAAACACTGGTGTGGGGTTTTATATAGTCGGCCTTGGCCGACTATAATATTCTTCATTTTTTTTTTTCAATTTTTGGTTTAAGAAAAAATTTAAAAAATTAAATAAATGTCTAAATTTCCAAAAATTTATATTTTTGGTTTAAGAAAAAATTTAAAAAATTTAATAAATTTCTAAACTCACGTAAGCAAAAACAATCTTGTCAGAGCCCAGCTAGTTCATTCATATGCATGATGTATAAAAAAAAAATATTGAAGGTAACAAATTAATTACAATCACCAGAATTAAAAAAATAAATTAATCATTTTATAACAATGGCCTCTGTTAATAATTAAATTTATCATAATTATTGAAATACACGTGTAAAATAAAAATACCTGTGTTGTGATTGATATTGATAAAAATCAATATTTTTTCGTTTTAAATATATTTTTTATTCATTTGCTAAATTTAATACAAGCCAGCATTTCACAAAACTTTTCTAAATTAAGTCGATTCTTAAAAAATTAAATTTCCTTGGAAATTAAACGATAGTTTATTATTGTTTAGATAGAAATCATATTAAAGCTTAAAATGCCTGAGAGAGATTAAACCAATAAAAAATGACTTTTGCTTTTAAAAGGAAATCTCAACACATTATTAAACGAATTTTTCTGGGAAATAGTATATGAAATCTTTTTCTAACTTAAAAGTAACTTTTATACCCACTGTCCTTGCATGTGTAATCAATCTTTTTATCGTGCAGTATTTATAAAGTGTTACATATTTAAATAGACGCACATACATTTTTTTAATAAATCTGATGATATTGAAGAAAAAGTAGTAAAAAATATATATTTTGAGATACATCAAAAAATCAAAATTGAATATTAAACAAATTTTGAAATCGGTCGAGAGGTTTTCAAGATATTGCTGTCTTAAATTTGCAAAAAATTTTGGATTTTCCTACATTCAAGAATATTTAAAAAATAATCACAAAATTTCTTTTCCTTGATAATTTTATAGAGCTTGAGACGATATTTGATTAAAACTTAATTCGAGTCAAATTTGATAATTTTAATCAGTGGCACATTTCAATCAAACTTTTGGATTTTAAAAAATTGTCATCAAATATGAATTTTTGAAAAATTAAAAAGGATAAATATATAAAAAAATAACTAGCGATACATTGTTTTCATTAATTCTGCACGCGAATATCAAAAAGGTCCGAAATAGATGAAGCAGTTTTCGAGAAACCACCGTTTAAAATTTATCAAAAAATTCCCAAAATGGTGGGAAATACGCTCAAGAAATTTTTTAAAATAAATATTTTTTTTTTTTAATTGTTTCATAAATATTAAAACACTTTGTATTAAAACTTGATTTTAGCCAAAACCGATATTTTTGACAATGACGACGTTAGATCAAAGTGTTAAAATTTTAGCGAAGAGCGCTGAAGGGTTTAAATGATCGTTTGTGGCTCAAATTAATTTTAAATAAAAGTTTGTCTCAAAGTCACAAAAATTTTTAAATTTTTAATAATGTCTTAAGAGTAGAAAAACATTTTTTTTGCAAATTTCCAATAGCGATATCCCATTGTTCGACCAATTTAAAAAAAAAAAAATATGTTCTCAGTGCATCAAAATTAATAAATATGATGTATCTCGCAACACATATTTTTGATTTATTTCTTAACAAAATTTTCAAAAATCCAAAAATTTTATGCCACGCGTAAATTTTTTTCAATTGGCCTTTAATATGTACCATATAGTTTTTAGGTCTGTTAGAATAAAAATAAAAAAAAAGTAAAAAAGTTAAATTCGGCTTTGCCGAATGTATTGATACCCTCCACAATGTAATAAAAGATTATTTGAAAAAAGAAAAAAATTCGTGGAAAAAAATTTTTGGTTGAAAAAAAATTCCGCGAAATTTTTTTTTTGTAAAAAAAAAATGGTTTTTACTTGTAAAAATTCCATTCCGTGTCCAATTCTGTTCACATATGAGGCATTCCACACCAAATGTCCCGCTACAGAAAAACATGTGTCCCGTAAATTTCTGAATAGGTTGTTTGGATAGCCCTATATGTAACTAAGAAAATTGCGTTTTTGGTTTTTCAAATTTTCGAAAACTGGGCTTAGGAGGCGTGGTCAAATATTGGAAAAATGGTAAAATTTGTGGCGAGTTGCCTTGATTAAATATTTATCACATTAAAACGGAATGCACCACAATGTCAAAAATTTACGTTCTTATATAGTTTTGTATGGGCTATCGGTTAAAAATTTTTTTTTTGGAAAATTTTCAGAACCCGTTCTGAAATTTTCCATTTTTTAAAAAAGTCAATTTATCAAAAATCCGGCCACTTTTTTTTTTCTTTTTTATTTATTTTTTTAAAAGTTTAGATGTTTGTCCATCCATACAAAAAAAATCAGAAACACGTTCATCTTTTTTTTCGAGAAAATCGCATTTGAACTTTAAATTTCATAACAATTTTGTTATTTGCTTGTATTTCTTTGATTTAAAGTTGCGAATGAGTAATATTAATTGCATAAATATTCGTCATACGCTCTGTTGACACAAGAAAATACAAGCAAATTACTAAATTGTTATGAAATTTAAAGTTCAAATGCGATTTTCTCGAAAAAAAAGATGAACGTGTTTCTGATTTTTTTTGTGTGGATGGACAAACATCTAAACTTTTAAAAAAATAAATAAAAAAGAAAAAAAAAAGTGGCCGGATTTTTGAAAAATTGACTTTTTTAAAAAATGGAAAATTTCAGAACGGGTTCTGAAAATTCTCCAAAAAAAAAAATTTAATCGATAGCCCATACAAAACTATATAAGAACGTAAATTTTTGACATTGTGGTGCATTCCGTTTTAATGTGATAAATATTTAATCAAGGCAACTCGATACAAATTTGACCATTATTCCAATATTTGACCACGCCTCCTAAGCCCAGTTTTTGAAAAATTGAAAAACCAAAAACGCAATTTTCTAAGTTCCATATAGAGCTATCCATATCACCTATTTAGAAGTTTACGGTACACACGTTTTTTTTCGCTGGACATTTGGTGTGGAATGCCTCATATGCCAACCAGCAGACAGACAGACTGATCACTATTCAATAATATATATGGGGCATTCCATGTCAAATCCGACACTTTGAAATTTTTTTTTTTGGATTTTCCCAATTTGTTTACAGTTTTTAGTACCCTTCAAAAACTCCTTCGTGGTAAATTTTCAGATTTTTTTGATTACCCGTTCAAAAGATATCGAATTTTTAAAAATTGGTAGTTTGTTCTTTACTCAAACTTCTTTTACTCATACTTCTTCAATAATGGTCCAAATTTCAATTTTTTTTTTCTTCAAAATTTTTGTTTTTTTACGTACTTAAAAAAAAAATCAAAAAAAACTCTCAAAAGCGCTCAATTAGGCGATTTTTAAGTTTTAAAATTTAAATCTCATTTTTGAAAATGTTTGTA
The DNA here is from genome assembly GCA_963921195.1 of Pegoplata infirma. NCBI lineage: Eukaryota > Metazoa > Arthropoda > Insecta > Diptera > Anthomyiidae > Pegoplata > Pegoplata infirma. Next base: position 56,253,165 of record OY992536.1, on the reverse strand, counting down.
CTCTTCGATTTTTTGAAATTTTTCTGTGTAAAACTTCTATCGATTCTACAACTTTTTTGCCCAGGAGGATGGTGGGATAACGAATATTACTATTTTTTTAAACTTTTTTGAAAAAAAAAATATTGTAATTTTCCAATCTTAAAATCATTTCTAATGCTCCAATGGTGCGTCATAGAAGGGTCATTTATAAGACCGACCCCCATTAATTTTTTCATCTAAACATTACTTTGGAACAAACTAATACCCTATCTCCAATTTCTAAAAGGGCTCCCACACAAAACGACATTTTTTAAGTGTAAGTGTATGACCGAACCACAATATTTTTTTGGTCTAAACATTTTCTCTGAACACACCTACTCCCTATCTTTAATTGTTAAGGCGGTCACCATACAATTTGTTTTGTTTTTTTGTAAATTTGTTTTATTTAATATTTCATTAGTGAGACCGACCCCCATTTATTTTTACCATGCAATATTTTTTTAAAATATACCTACGCTCTATCTCCACTAGGGCTTCCAATCGGGATTGGTTTTTCTGAATCCCGGGATTCGGGATTGAAGAAAAATTTTCGGGATCCCGATTTCGGGATCCCGGGATTTTCTGAATATTTTAAATCCCGGGATTAACGGGATTTTTTGGAAATTTTCGGGATTTTTCGGGATTTTCAAAAATTTTTAGTATTTTTTGCCACTTTAACAAATTCACGCGTTCGTAAAAATTAGCAAAGTTTTGTTGATGTCGTGAACTTCAAAAAAAGGTAGGGATTCCTCCTGTGAAGAATATCCGTATTCGGTTTTCTTTCTTATCTTTCGTCGTGGCTCCTCGTTATCAACTTTTAGTGAACGTGAGTTGAAAAAAAAATTCAAATGTTTGCATAAGTGATTCATTTTTTGCTATTTTTTTAAATTTATTTGATTTTTTTTAATTTTTTTTTTTTTTTTCTTGCAAAAAAAATGTTTTTTAGCAATGTTTTTTTTTTTTTTTTGTATAAAAATGTGTTAGCGAGAGTGCGAGAGTAGAGTTTGCATGACTTACGCGTGAGCGTAAATGATAAGTGAGTAATTCCATTTTTATTTGCGTGAGCGTTTAGTAAAACATAAAATTAAAAAAGTTTACAACTTAAGGAGTTATGATGTGTCAAAAGCTATTTTTAGCAATATTCTACTTTTAAGAGTAAAAGGAATAAATATAAAAGCCCTTATGTCAAACCACCACTAGTTTTTAGAATTTCTTTACATTTCGCAAACGTTTCACCCTTTTCTATAACAAAAACATGGTACCTGACTGAACTTTTGTCGATTTTTTTTATTTTGTACCACAAAATTCATATTTTATTCAAATTATTTAAAAAAAATCTAAAAATAATAAAAAATATTGTATTAAAAAAAATCGGGATCCCGAAAATCCCGGGATTGAAAATCAGAAATCCCGAGATTCGGGATTTGCCTAATCCCGAAAATCCCGGGATTTCCGGGATCGGGATATCCCGATTGGAAGCCCTAATCTCCACTTCCTAAGTAGGCTCCCATACAAATAACAGTTGGAGCAAATTTTATAAAAATGTAATTTTGATTGGAAGCCTACTTAAGAATTTTTTGAGATTTTTTTTTAAAAAGTACGTAAAAAAACAAAAATTTTGAAAAAAAAAAAATTTGAAACTTGGACCATTATTGAAGAAGTTATGAGTAAAAGAAGTTTGAGTAAAGGAACAAACTAGCAATTTTTAAAAATTCGATATCTTTTGAACGGGTCATCAAAAAAATCTGAAAATTTACCACGAAGGAGTTTTCGAAGGGTACTAAAAACTGTTAACAAATTGGGAAAATCTAAAAAAAAAAAATTTCAAAGTGTCCGATTTGACATGGAATGCCCCATATATATTTTTTTAAATTTTTAAACGTAAGAAAATACCGTTAGAAATTTCAAGAAGTTGGCTCAAATTAAGGTTAAATAAAAGTTCGTATCAAGCTGTTTGAAAAGGTAAAGGTATAACTGGTTTCAAAAGTGTGTTCGCGTGAAATGAAATTCCACGCATATACTTTTTTTGGATTCTAATTCAATAACACACGAAATGATAGAATAGTATAGCCCCATTACTAAATGAATTGCGTACACATTTGTATGCTCCTAATTTATAACTTATCACTGTAGACATTGATAGTTTATTTATATACACTTTTAATACGCATCCCTTTGTACTAGAGGTTAAATATAAGTTTTTCATATCCTTTGTAGCAGCTCCATATATTTGTGAAGGACACAGAGTAAATTTATTTATTTTTAATATCCGATCGATTTATAGACGATCGCGATACCTGTTCCTATGTCTGTTGCTTAACATATATCCTATCTATTCTATATAAATAAAAATCAATTGTCGTTCGTTGGTAACCGCATCAGTTGAGAACGGCTGGACCGATTTGGACAATTTTTTTTTGAAATGTTCGTTGTAGTCCAACTTAGGTTTTTACGTAAAGAAAAATTGTCCACGCCAACTTTTACGCCCACTTTTTTCGATTTATCTAAAATCGGAAAACGGCTGCACCGATTTGGGTAACTTTTTATTTAAATGTTCCTAGTAATCCAATTTAAGTTTTTAGTGAAAGAAAAATCGACCACGCCCACTTTTACGCCCACTTTTTCAATTTATTTAAAATCTGAAAATGGCTGAACCGATTTGACTAAATTTTTTAAATGAGTTTTCATCATATTCCAACTTTGGTTTTTACGAGAAAAGAAATTGACCACGCCCATTGGCTATTTTTTGTTGAAAAAGTTCGTCATAATTCAACTAAGGTATTTACGGATATTAAAATTTCCCACTCCCACTTTTTTCTATATATCGAAAGAACTAAATGGCTACACCGATTTGGTTATTGTCCGCAAAAGATTTTTAAGAAAAGAAAAATTGTCCACGCCAACTCTTACGCCCACTTTTCCTGATACATGTATTTTAAATCATGGAATGGCTGGATCAAGTTGTCTAATTTTGTTTTTAATGTTCGTCATAGTCCAACTAAGGTTTTTAGAAAGAACAATTTTCCATTTTTACGCCCACTTTTGAATGGAGTTGGTTAAATTCAAATAAGGTTTTTACGGTAAGAAAAGTTGTTCACCTACTATTTTTTTCGATATATATAAAATTTGCTCTATAGAAAAATAAAATATAGAATAAGTAATAAAATATACATAAAAATCAAACAAAACGATTTGGATACAATTTTTTTATATGTTCGTCTTAGGTTTTTTCGGAAAACAAATTAATCACGCCCACTTTTAAGCCTCCTTTTTTTGATATATCTCAAATCGGAGAACGGCTGGATCGATTTGACTAAACTTTTTTATTTAAATGTTCGTTATAGTCCAACTTAGGTTTAAACGGAAATAAAAATTTATCACGCCCACTTTTATTTCGCTATTAGTAGTATTTTTTGACGTTCGTGATAGTACAACTAAGGCTTCTACGGAAAGAAAAATTGTCCACTCCCACGTTGTTCAAGTCATCTCAAATCGTAGAACGACTGGGCTGATATGGTAAATTTTTTCTTCAATGATCATTATAGTCCAAGTAGGGATTTTACGGAAATAATTATTGTCCTCCCCTACTCAAAGCCCAAGTTTTTCAATATCCTTTAAATTAGCAACACTTGAGAACGCCTGGTCCGATTCGATTATTTTTTTTTTTGAAAGAAAAGTTGTCCTCGCCCACTTTTTTCGATATACCTAAAATTAATTTTTACTCTAATTAAAAAATTAAAAAAAATATTTCTTAATAGATTCCGCTTAAACTTGGTACAAATGATTTTAAATCCTTGGGTATTGTTAACATATGTACAAGTTTAACTTACCGCACAAGTTTTAACACCCACTTTTTTCTAAATATGTCGACTACTAATGAGCGGACCGATTTTTTTATGTTAATTATAGTTCTAATTAAGTTTTTAAGGAAATATAAATCAGAAAAGTGTCCCGGAAAAATAGAAAATTCGGAAAAACTATAAAGGTTTGTTTGAACTCAAGACAATAGCTCCCGATAAGATCGAAGGATATTATTTTTGTTTTGTTCGTAATGATACTAAAAAAGTTTAAAATTTGTACAGTTCGCAAAGTCGAAGACATGGTAATTTTTTTTTAGTTCCTAAAATATAATTTGAAGATGATTATCTGCCTAATCGAGTTTTTAAAACCACGCCCACATATTTTTCTAAGCCAAGAAATTCATTACATTTTTGCAGGGCTATATATTTGAAGCGAGACGAAATATAATACTGATCTTATATTTGGGCCAGCGTTGGTCCGGGCCAGCTAGTATTTGTATAAATATAAATGTCACCAAATGTACATGACGTGCTTGTTGACCTTGGAGATTAGAAAAGTAAATTTTTTTCGGCAGCCCCTTTTTAGGGGCGTGGATATAAAAAATATTATATTGATCAAATCGTATTATTTCAGTGCAAAAACCATAATTTATTTATTTGACAACATCTATCACGAGGTGGAAGGTGTCCTCCAAAGTATATTGCCCCCCCCCCCCCTCTGAAAAATATCAAAAACGCCCCTGACATTTTTTTAGCTCTTTTATATTCTGCACAACTGAAGTAACTTGTTTTTTTTTAAATTTTTTTTTTACATATCGAAGGGTACTTAAAATTCGGTACAGCCGATTTAAGCACTCTCACTTGTTCTTGTTTAATTTATTCCTTTTACACATCGTCTATCCAGCTAACTAATACATAAAACTTATGCATGCATGAACTTTGAAGAATAAAAAAAAAATCTATATTAAAAATGTTTGTTGATTGTGTCTGTTAGTCATTTAATGCCACATGTTGATTGTGTACACAACAACAAACCAACAACTATACTTTCACTACACACTACGCCACACACATGCATGAATGTGTTTATTTAATACGTTTTTCTTTACTTTCTTTCAATTTCATGCGAACTCACATTTATTAACATCTCAGGGACAGGACGGGAATGAATGCCCTCCGATCTTTATAAGGATACGCATATAAGTGAATACAACTGTGTCATCTTTTAAATTCAGTTTTTTAGTATTCTGTTTTTTTTTATCAATAGTGTAAGTAATTCTTTTGTGAACAACTTAAGTTACTTTAAGGCAATTCCAATGTAAATTTATGTATGTTTATCTATGTGCAATTGATGTCCATATATTTTTTCTCCTAGTTTTTATAGTTTATCTTAATAAAAGTATCATCAAGAGTGTTTTCTGTTTTTTTTTTTTTAAGTTTTGTTTGGAATGAATGGCATTTATGCTTTAACTAGACTAACGAACAATAAAAGATAAAAGTTTTTTTTTTTTTTTTTTTTTTTTAATATGTGAACATTTTTAACGTTTAATACTGGAACTTTACTTTGTCACTCCGTGTGTAACACATCGAAATTCTGGCCGGGGACCCCATGCCAAATCGCACACTTTCGGAACCAACTCCCTTCGATATATTTAATTTTTAAATATGTTTTAGTACGTATTAAATGCAACTTGTACACCAATTTCTAGCCTTTTATTCCAAGATGGTGTTGAGTACTAAATTCATTTTTTTCAAAAAAAATTAATAAACTGAAATTTTCAATTAATTTGGACCAGTAAAATATATCGATATCTAAAAAAATTGGACAACATTTTGTTGGTATTTAAATGCAGTTTGAGAAAAAAAATATGAAAAAATTTTTCGAAGTAACTGTCACTTATTTTTTAACGTTTGAAAAATAAAACCGACTTTTTGAAAAAGTCCGAAACCTTTGATTTTTTTAAAACTCGAAAATTTCGCAACTTTAAAGCCATAATTCTAGTGTGATCACAATTGGTTCTATTTTTTTTTTTTTTCAAATTTTGAAAATTGCACCATTTTTTTTATACCCTCCACTCTAGTGATAGAGGGTATATATAAGTTTGTCATTCCGTTTGTAACACATCGAAATATTGGTCTAGGACCCCATAAAGTATATATATTCATGATCCTTGATCGATTTTAAGTCGATCTAGCGATGTCCGTCCGTCCGTCCGTCCGTCTGTCTGTCTGTCCGTTGAAAACACGCTAACTTTTGAAAGACTTTACGGAGGCCCCTGAAGTTTGACATATATGTTGACCATTTACCGGGTCAGGTTGGTATTGCAATCCAGCGAAATCGGTCAAGTGGTTCAAAAGTTATGAGCAAAAGAGTAAATTTCGGCTAGGGTATTTTACGAATTTACGAGATTAAAACCACTCTAACTTTCCAAAGACAATTCTGAGGGTGCTGAAGCTTAGCATATATATTTGTCGTTCCCCAAACCTGCTTGGTTTTGAGTTTCAGCAAAATCGGTCCAGTGGTTCAAAAGTTATAAGTAAAGCCCTAAATTTCATATTGGTTTCACCTTAAACTGTTGAAAACTCGTTAAACAAGTTTTAACAGCATGGTGAAATACCAGTTTTTTTAAAACTTGTTGTTGTTAGTTTTCTTGCCGTGGCGTGCAGTTTAGTTGTTAGACAAGTAAATATTTGTTATTGTGTTGTTTTTGTTTTTGTAACTGTATGTAACGGTGTATAGTAAGTATTTTTGAAAAAAAATAAAAAAAAGTGGGACATATATGATTGAATGTTGGGTTGTTTTTGGTTTTTAAGGAAGAGGTTGGTAAAATAAAAACAGGGAAAATGTGAAATAGTTTTTTTTGCATTACATATGTATATGTCGGTATAAAACAACAAAAATATTTTACAAAGTAATCTTGTTACTCAAAGAAATTGTACAATGCAAAAAATTTTTACACTCAAAAAAAATGTTACACTCAAAAAAAATGTACACATATTTTTTTTTTTTTTAATGAAATGTCACACTCAAAAAATGTTGACAGTCAAAAAAATGTTACACTCAAAAAAATTTGATAGATTAAAAAAATTTTTAATGGAATTTTTTGAATTTTTTTTTAGAAAATTACTATCAGATAACATTGTGGAGGGTATTCATAGATTCGACCAAGTCGAATATAATTTTTCTACTTGTTTGATTTGAAATCGGGAAGTTCCAAACAAGGTGCAAAAAACGGTTTGATTTTTTTTGTTAAAAAAAAACGTTTTTGATTTTTTTTGTAAAAAAGGTTTTTATGATGGTCGAATAACTTTTTTTGAACGGCCCGCATCACACACTCCACCCAACCAAGAAGGTTTGTTCCCATGACGGAAGAACACGTACGCACAATGTTCCCGACGCTAAGCGAAGTCGAAAAAAATCGACCAAACCTCAGGAATAGGTTTATATTCACCAGTGAAAAGTCATGAAGCAGTACACAGAAAAAAATAAAAAAAATATTTAATTAAAAAATTCGTAGATTTAAATAAAAAATTAATTAAATCCGGACCAATCACTAAAATGCGCAAATAAATTAAAAATATTTGTATGTCGTTAATTAAAAATAAATGGATATTTATTTAATTAAAAACTTAATACTATAAATTAAAAAATTTAATTAAAATTTAAAAAAAAATAATTTAAATTTTAATTGTATAAATTAAAAATATTATATTAAAAAAAAATAGTTTGTAAAAACATTCTTTTTGAATAAAATAGTTTAAAAAAAATATTTTTTCAAACTTTACCAAATTTATTTATGCCTTAAAGACATAGTCAGTGAGATTATTTTATAAAGTTGATTATAAACCTTTCATATACATACACATAAAACTATAAACAAAATGAGAATTCAAAAACCTATGCGAAAAATAAAAAAAACTTTCAACAAACTTTTTATACTTATGTATTTTTTTGTATGTAATACAATGCAAGAGAAAAACACACACTCGCAAACACACGGAAAACAAAACAAAAAAAAAAAAAAATAAGTAAAGCTAGAAATTTAATTAAACATTTAATTATATAAATTAAATACTTAATTAATATTAAATTTGAAAACAATTAAAATATTAATTAAAATAAAGTTAAAAATTTAATTAAACAATTAATTATATTAATTAAAAGTTTAATTAATATTAAATTCAAAAACAATTAAAATTTTAATTAAAATAAAATATACGATATTATTTTCTGTGTAGATAAACTGACTAATAAAAAACTCATTCATTATATAATATTTTTTTCAACCCGGGCAACGCCGGGTGCAAAACAGCTAGTTATATATAATTATATATAAACTTTTTTACTCGGGCGGGAAGAGACTTTTGATTTAAATTTTTTTTTTTTGATTGGCGATGAAAATATAATTTTGATGGAATAAAAATATTATAAAAATTTTGTATTGCAATTTATCGCTTCCACTGTCTTTGTAAAAAACTGGCAAAAACAAGTAGAAAAGTTAAATTCGACTTGGCCGAATCTATGAATACCCTCCACAATGCCCATTTTAAGTGATAGTAAATTTTCTAAGGTGAAAAAATAACAGTTATGATTAGAAATATTTTATTTTGTGTAAAACATTTTTTTTTAGTAATTTTTGAAAAAAAAAAATACTAATTTTTTTTTTGAGTGTAAAATATTTTCGAATTTTACGTTCAAAAAAAAATTTGCAAATTTTTTTTTTGAGTGTAAAATTTTTTTTTGAGTGTAAAATTTTTTCGAATTTTATATTAAAATTTTATTCCGTCCGTCTGTCTGTCCGTCCGTAGAAAACACGCTAACTTTTGAAAGACTTTACAGAGGCTACTGAAGTTTGGCATATATGTTTGTCATTTACCTGGTCAGGTTGGTATTGCAATCCAGCCAAATCGGTCTAGTGGTTCAAAAGTTATGAGCAAAAGAGTAAATTTCGGCAAGGGTGTTTCGCGAATTTACGAGATAAAAAGCACGATAACTTTCGAAAGACAATAATGAGACTACTGAAACTTGTCATGTATCTTTGCCGTTCCCCGGGTCTGTTTGGTATTAAATTTCAGCTCAATCGGTCCAGTGGTTCAAAAGTTATAAGCAAACCCCTGAATTTCAAATTAGTTTCATCTAAAATGCCACGTGTTTTAACAAGTTTGAAAAGCATTGGTGGTAACTAAACAATGCTTTTCAAACTTGTTTAATTTTAAAGCAATGCTTTTTAAACTTGTTTAGTTCTGAAAGCATTGGTAACTTAAAAATTACACTCGAAAAAAATTTTACACTCAAAAAAAATTTTACACTCAAAAAAAAAAAATACACAAAAAAAAATTTAGTGTTTTTTTTACAAAAATGACAATATTTTGTGTACATACGTACGTGCATTCATTCAGAAATATTTTTACAGTAAAAAAAAAATTAAACTCGAAAAAAAATTTACACTCAAAAAAAAATTTGTAATTTTTCTTTTTTTTAAAAAAAAAAGGCAAAAAAAGAGTTTTTTACTCAAAATAAAATATTTCTAATCAAAATTGTTAATTTTTTCACATTAAAAAATGTACTACCCTTTAAAAAAATGCATTGTGGAGGGTATTCATAGATTCGGCAAAGTTGAATTTAACTTTTCTACTTGTTTTAATTTTAATTTATTTTATAATTTAAAAAACGGATTACAAGGGAAAATATGATTTTTTTTCTGTTTTCTAAATTTTTTTGATGAGATTTTTAGTTAAGTTTGAATTTAAGTGGTTACAGAATTATGATTTGGAGTAAAATGCCTCTCTAATAAGGTAAAATCGATTGAAAATCAGCCTAGATATTACAACTTCCCCAGGCATCTAACGTGTGGCAGACCACTTGATTAAGGAATACGAGTACGATTTTAGAAATTTATTGAAATTTTCTTCTGTAATAATTTTTTTTTATTCTTCAAATTTAAATATAATTAGATGACAAGTATTTTTATACCCTCCAACTACAGTATGGGGGTATACTCACTTTGTCATTCCGTGTGTAACTCATCGAAATATCGGCCGGGACCCTATAAAGTATATACTTACGTTATTGATTAGTGATCGATTCTAAGACATTCTAGCGATGTCCGTCTGTCCGTCCGTAGTTAGTAGTTAACACGATACAGTCCAAATTAAAAGATCTAGACTCCTCAAGTTTGGCACAAATATGTCTTATGGTCCTAGACAGGTTAAGTTCGGAAATGGGCAAAATCGAACCAGGCGGAAATAAGTTTCCCCTTAAAGAACTAAACCAACCTCTGAAAAAAATAATTTTTTACATGATTTTTTGTCTTTTTGTTTAACAAATTCAAAATTTTTATGCTACAAGAAGTTCAAAGTCCTGCATTTGGACCCTGAGAATAAGAAAATGCCTTTTTTTTGGTCCGTCCCCCTTTTATAGGCGTAGAATAAAAAAAATTAAATTATGATAAACTTGCATTTCTTTAGTGCAAAAAGCATAAGAATGAATTCTCAAACACATATTTGAGAGGAAATTTGCCCCCCCCCAAACACAACAACCAAAAAAAATAAAACGCCCCTGCATTTTTTTTTTATTTTTTTGCATGTTGGAGGGTATAAAAGATTCAGCATAGCCGAATTTAACACTCTTACTTGTTCATATTATGTTTTGCTAACATATTTTAAATTATTGCTAAAAATTACTGTATTTTTCAACACTGTTTTGAAATCTTAAATTTGTATTTATTTTTTTTTTTTTTAATTTAGAAAATTTAAAAAAATATTGCACTGGAACATGAAGGCTAAAAAAATATTATTATATTATTTCCATAAGTTTCAAAAATTGGACTCGTATTCCTTAATCAAGTGACATGACACCTGCACTCAAAAAATTATGTCATTAACTGTTTGTAGTTTATTTCAAAAGTTTTACGTTTAGTCGTTTTTTTAAGAAATAACCTTTGTTTGATGTTCAGTTTTTATTAATGACTACTTATGTCCTTTGTTTCAAAAATAACACACTAAAAAATAAACACTTTTATTAACATTCAATTTTAAAAGTCTTTTTTTGTGTTTTGTACGCAAAAATTTATGATTATACTTTAAATTTTTAATGATTTGTGTAAGTAATTTTTTTTTTAATTGTTGGTATTTTTTAATAAGATATCATTAGTTTTTACCCACACAAGTAGGTTATTTTTTTGTAGAAAAAAAAAAATCAAAAAATATTTATAGAAATATAAAAACAGGTTTGTATCAAGTGACTTTGACACGATGGGTAGAGTGTGTGGTCTGAATGTAGTTGATTGCGAGATCAATTCCTCAAAATTTTATTAAAAAATTAAAAAAAAAATATTTCAATAGAAAACTGTAAAAAATAACCTACGAAATCATTAATTTTTAATGTTTTTGTGGGTTATTTTTTTAGAATTTGTTGGTAAAAATGATAGAACAATCAAAAAATTTTAATGTTTTCGTAGGTTATTTTTTTTTTTTTAATTTGTTGATTAAAAAGAATGAAAGAAACCTTATTTTTTAATGTTTAATGTTATTTATTTTAGAAAATTTTGTCAACAGTAAAAAATAAATGTTGATGTTTGTTAAAACAAATGAATAATTACTGGGATGGTTTTCAATTGTTTTTTCACTAGTTTTAAATGTGTTTTTCATTTGTTTTTGCCTACAAAATATTTTGAGTGTGTTAGATGCCCACCCTAGTAAAAAAGTTTTGATATAATGATATATAATTTGATACAATCATATTTAATTATATATGACTTTTTATTTGGTCAGATCTAATTTTATCTAAGATTTATTGCGGCTCCTTTTTCTTATCTGAGGTTATACATGAATATATCTGACTTTATGTAATTATATAAATTTATATTAATTTATACAAAATAAGATCAAGTGGATTTAATTGGATGTGACCAAAATTCGGATCTAATTGTATCATTTTTTATATTTGTGTATCTAAAATAATACAATTAGATCAATATCTTATCCAACTTGATACAGCCAATTTTGAGATCAAATTAGATCTTAAAAGGTTTTTTTTTTACCCGGGCAGTGAAGTTTTAATAACTTGGCTGATTTTCAACCGATTTAAGTTTTTAGTACCTTATTACACCGTCCGACATACTTTTGTACACATGGACCAGGCCGACAAATTCTGAAAGTAGGGCCAAAAATAAAATGCACGTGTCTCCCAGTTTTTTTAGATCAATTCGCGTTTTCGCGAACAATGCCAATAAAAAAGTTGTGTTTTTCCAAAGAAGTGTGAAAAAAGTCGAAAAATGTATTAAATCTACTTGTGAGCCAAGAAATGATTGAACATGTCTTTAGTGAAATTTAGAGACGGTTCTTTTCTTAAAACATATTAACCCTCTATCTCCCATTTTAAGGGTAATTTTTGTCCTCATTTGTAATGCTCTCATAGAAAACCATTAAATCGTGCGTTTAAAGGGTTAAAATATTCTACAAAAATGTTTTGCATCAAATTTCACTAGGAGTTGTCAAAGGCCAATAATTTGTGCGATGCTATCAAAATTCTTAAAAAAGTTAAATTAAAACACAATTTAATTGAATACAATATTTTACAATTTTACTTTTTTAAGCATTTTACTAACATCCCACGTACTTTTGGTCTTTGACAACCCCTAGTAAAATTTTAAGCAAAACTGTTTTGTGTAACATTATAACCCTTTAAACGCACGATTTAATGATTTCCTAGGACAGTATTTGAAATAAGGACAAAAATGATCCCTGCACTCAAAAAATTATGTCATTAACTGTTTGCAGTTTATTTAAAAAATTTTACGTTTAGTCGTTTTTAAAAGAGAAAACATTTATTTGATGTTCAGTTTTTATTAATGACTACTTCTGTCTTTTGTTTCAAAAATAACACACTAAAATATAAAGACTTTCATTAACATTTAATTTTTAAACTCATTTATTTTTGTTCTGTAAGTAAAAACTACTGATTATTCTTTAAATTTTTAATGTTTTGTGTAAGTAATTTTTTTTAAATTGTTGGTATTTTTTAATGAAATATCATTAGTTTTTACCTACACAAGTTGGTTATTTTTTTGTAGAAAAAAAAATTCAAAAAATTATTTATAGAAATATAAAAACATGTTTGTATCAAGTGACTTTGGCACGATGGGAAGAGTGTCTGGCCAGAATGTAGTTGATTGCGGAATCAATTCCCCAAAATTTTATTAAAAAATTTTAAAAAAATATTTCAATAGAAAATTGTAAAAAATAACCTACGAAATCATTAATTTTTAATGTTTTGGTAGGTTATTTTTTTTGGATTTTGTTGGTAAAAATTACAGAACTATCATTAATTTTTAATGTTTTCGTAGGTTATTTTTGTTTGAATATGTTGGTAAAAATGAATGAAAAAAACGTAATTTTTTAATGTTCAATGTTATTTATTTTAGAAAATTTTTTCAACAGTAAAAAATAAATGTTGATGTTTGTTAAAACAAATGAATAATTACTGGGATGGTTTTGAATTGTCTGGTTTTAAATGTGTTTTTCATTTGTTTTTGCATACAAAATATTTTGAGTGTAAAACTAGGAGATAGATGGTTAATACGTTTCCAGAAAAGAACCGCCATTAAATTTTACTGAAGACGTCTATTAACACCATTTTTCTCAGTATTATATTTACTATTTACAAACATTTTTTTTTTTGCATTTTTCGCGAAAATGCGAATTGATCTTGAAAAGCTGGGAGACACTGGTATTTTTTTTCGGCCATACTCTCAGAATTTTTTGGTCCGGTTCATGTGTACAGTCAAAATTTGAAATTTGTTGGACGGTGTTAGAGAGCCATTTTACTCCAAATCATAATTCTGTTACCATTTGAATTCAAACTTAACTCAAAATTCCGAAAAAATTGAGAAAATTATAAAAAGACATATTTTCCCCGTGTAATTAGTTTTTAAAATTCATTGCCGATGCGGCACACCCTACCCATGTCCGTTTATTCTGTGAGATGTATTGGGGGGGGGGGGTGACAGAAAGCCATAGGCAATAAGGCCATATGGCCTTATTTCCCAAAGAGTTGAGAAAAAAGGCCATATGGCGTTATTACCAACCACTGTTGGAAATAAAGCCATATATGGCTTTGTTACTCATTTGAATATTTTTTAAAAATGTTCATCATTTTTTTGCGGAGAGTGTGGAAATATATTTCCAGGTAAATCCTGCTACCCAAAAAAAAAAAAAAAATTTTAGAGAAGCCGCTAAATTAATTTATCCCATAATGTTACACTGGTGAAAACCATCACACCGCTCCTAAAACAGATTTATACATCTTGCCTTAGGCTATCATATGTACCAAAGAGATGGAGGGAAGTTAAAGTTATTTTCATACCCAAGGTTGGTAAGATACAACACAGCAGCGCTAAGGACTATAGACCAATCAGTCTATCATCGTTCCTACTAAAGACACTGGAGAGGATTCTGGACTACCACTTGAGAAATAGTATGGGTGCAGGGGAGCTCTCTGAAAACCAGCATGCATACACAAAGGGTAAATCAGTGGAATCAGCCCTTCACGAGCTGGCAATGAATATCGAGGAAACCATAAACTATGGCGAATATACTCTGGCATGCTTCCTGGATATTGAGGGAGCATTTAATAACATAAAATCTTAGGCAATAGAGGAAGCGTTAACACAGTCAGGCAATGACCCAATGGCGAATCATTGGATAATGGAAGTTCTCAAGAACCGTATAATTGAGGCGGAAATTGGAGGGGCATCAGTGAGAGCGATGGCAACTAGAGGCACTCCCCAAGGTGGCGTCATCTCACCGACCCTATGGATTCTGGTTCTAAATGGGGCCTTGCTAGAACTCAGAAGGCACGGAGTTAGAGTAATAGCTTATGCTGATGACCTGGTGATTTTGGCAAGAGGGATATCACTGGACACCATATCCGACATTATGGAGCGTGCTCTCTCATCGCTCCACAAGTGGGCTACGGCCAGCGGGTTAGGTTTAAATCCTCAGAAAACGGAAACAGTCCTCTTCACGAGAAGGAGAAAAATTGCTGAATTTCGACTCCCGCGCATGGGGGAAACATGTCTGACACTTTCGGACAGTGCTAAGTTTCTAGGTATAATCTTTGACAGGAAATTAAATTGGCTTGAGAATCTAAAGGAGAGAGTCAAAAAGGCGTATGCAGCTATGTATGGATGCCAGAAAATGATTGGGAACACATGGGGTCTTAAACCGAAGCTCATACACTGGATTTTCACGGCAATTGTAAGACCAACTTTGGCACATGGTGCAATAGTGTGGTGGCCTATTGTAAAAACGGCCACACACGCTGCGTATCTGAACAAGGTGAATAGAGTAGCTGCCTTGAGTATTACTGGAGCGCGCAGGACGACATCTACACATGCACTGTGTAGGATTCTGGATTTACCATCTTTGGACCTATACATCCAGGAATACGCTCTTAGGACACAGCTAAGGCTGGCACAAAATCGTGTGCTAAGGGTGCGGGAATATGGCCACACAAAACTTATTCGAAATCATCGATATGAGAACTGTGTGACTGACTATATGACTCCCCATACTGTATGGGATGAGAGCGTGCAAATTGAAATACCATCTAGGGAATACTGGGAAAATCCACATGGCGGGGAACATCAAAATGAGGTCTACACTGATGGATCAAAAATGCAACAGGGAACAGGTAGTGGAGTCTACTGTGAAAAACTGGGAATTGAATATAGCTTACGGATACAGGACGGCTGTAATATTTTTCAGGCGGAACTGTATGCAGTGTCGGAGGCTGCTAGACTCATTTCAATGAGACCGATCTACTCTAGTGAGATCATTATATACATTGATAGTCAAGCGGCTTTAAAGGCATTAGGAAATAGGAATATTCGATCTAGGGTAGTCAGCCGTTGTCGCCAAGAGCTTCAGGCTCTTATCGAACAACACTCTTTAAGACTGTGCTGGGTTCCAGGTCATAAAAATATTCCAGGGAATGAAAAAGCGGACGAGCTAGCTCGTATGGGCGCCATTCTACCATCCAACGCAATTAGGACCGATGTACATCTGGGCCTGGATGCTATTTACATGGAGATCAGGAAAAACTTTGAACGCCAAGAAGATTCAAGATGGGAATGCAGACATGACTGTATCCAAACAAAGGCTCTATGGACTCGCGGCGAAAATCGTGTTCAAAAAACGCTTTTACATATGGAAAAGGCAGATCTAAGGAAGTATGTAGGTATAATAACAGGCCACACCGGCTTGAAATGTTATTTGAAAAAGTTAAGATTAATTATGGATGACTTGTGCAGATGGTGCGGGGACGAAGAGACAGTGGAAGATTCACTCCATTATCTTTGTCAGTGCCCTGCACTATCTCGCACTCGATTTAATTGTTTTGGCTCTTATTTCTTTCAGAATGTGGAGGAACTAAGAGGGATTTGATGAGACGCATGTGTGGACTTAAATAGTCATGCTATGGGACAGGAAGACAGAAGAACGTGAATTAATGTATAGAGAAGCCCAACACCCCACCACAATCCCCCCTCCCCGCCCCCTTCAACACCCCCTTTTCATGAGGTATCACTATGGATCAGGATCTGGTCTTGTGGCCACTATGTCAACCTCTCAACCTAACCTAACCTAAATTAATTTATGGAGTTTGAAATGGCGTACGGACATATCGCCCTAGGTCTTATCGCCCAAAACCGTAAATGTCATATCGCCCAAGCTGCGACATATAGCCCAAAATGATAGGTCTAAAAATGTTGTTTCTCCGGGGGGGTGAAATAAAGCCATAGGCAATAAGGCCATATGGCCTTATTTCTCAATTCAATGAGAAATAAGGCCATATGGCTTTATTACCAACACAATTGAGCAATAAAGTCATATTGATTTTGCAACCAAAGTGGAAATAAAGCCATATCAGTTGAAAATGTGGAAATATATTTCCCCGTAAATCCTGCTACCCAAAAAAAAAATATTTAGCGAAGCCGCTAAATTAAATTATGAAGTTTGTAATCCATAAGCCCGGCTGAAGGCCGGCTACGCAGAAAAAATTTTTTTTTGACTATCTTTAAATTAAAAAACCACATATACCAGGAACCTCGGGACTTAGAGGGGTCTAGAGGCACCAATTTTTTATTGGCAGGGTTTTTAATTTAAAGATTGTTTCACAAAAAAAGTTTTTCTGTGTAGCCGGCCTTTGGCCGGGCTTAGGAATTACAAAATCCATGCATTAAACCCACCCTCTCCGCAAAGTAAAGTTTTCTAGGGGAGCAGGCCTTTGCGCTATCAAATTTGTTATGCCTCAAAAAGGCCTGATAACCAAAATAGCCTTGGTTTGCAGAGAGGGTGGGTTTAATGCATGGAGTATGTAATCCCTAAGCCCGGCCAAAGGCCGGCTACGCAGAAAACCTTTATTACAAAAACACAAATCATAGAAGTCGTAAGTTCGACATTTCGCCCAAATAATATATTTCGGATTTTTTGACAATTTTGTTTTGCGAGAAGTAACATTTTTAGACCTATAATTTTGGGCTATATGTCGCAGCTTGGGCGATATGACATTTACGGTTTTGGGCGATAAGACCTTGGGCGCTATGTCCGTACGCCGTTTCAAACTCCATAAATTAATTTAGAGGCTTCGCTAAATAATTTTTTTTGGGTAGCAGGATTTACGTGGAAATATATTTCCACACTCTCCGCAAAATAATGATGAAAATTTTAAAAAAATATTTAAATGAGTAACAAAGCCATATATGGCTTTATTTCCAACAGTGGTTGGTAATAACGCCATATGGCCTTATTTCTCAACTCTTTGGGAAATAAGGCCATATGGCCTTATTGCCTATGGCTTTAATTCACCCCCCCCCCCCCTATTTCTCCCAAAACCAAATTGTCAAAAAATCCAAAATATTTTTTTTTGACGAAATGTCGAAATTACGACTTCTATGATTTGTTTTTTTTTGTAATAAAGGTTTTCTGTGTAGCCGGCCTTTGGCCGGGCTTAGGGATTACATACTCCATGCATTAAACCCACCCTCTCTGCAAACCAAAGCTTTTTTGGTTATCAGGCCTTTTTGAGGCATAACAAATTTGATAGCACAAAGGCCTGCTACCCTAGAAAACTTTGCGGAGAGGGTGGGTTTAATGCATGGATTTTGTAATCCCTACACAGAAAAACTTTTTTTGTTAAACAATCTTTAAATTAAAATCCCTGCCAATAAAAAATTGGTGCCTCTAAACCCCTCTAAGTTCCGAGGTTACTGGTATATGTGGTTTTTTTAATTTAAAGATAGTCAAAAAAAAAATTTTTTCTGTGTAGCAGTCCTTCGGCCGGGCTTAGGGATTACAAACTCCACTTTTTGGGTAGCAGGATTTACGGGGAAGTATATTTCCACATTTTCAACTTATATGGCTTTATTTCCACTTTGGTTGCAAAATCAATATGACTTTATTGCTCAATCGTGTTGGTAATAAATCCATATGGCCTTATTTCCCATTGAATTGAGAAAAAAGACCATATGGCCCTATTGCCTATGGCTTTATTTCACCCCCCCCCCCCCTTATAAGAAAGCTAATTTGTTCCAAACCATAAAAATTTAGAAAATTAACAAAAAGACATATTTTCCCCTTTAATTCGTTTTTAAACTTCATGACCGATGTAGCACACCTTAAACATATCCGCTTATGAATTTCGTGATATGTATTTCTACATCCAAATAAATACATCTAAGATAAGTTGCAGTCAATATTTAACAACTTAATTTTTTTTTGGCACCATATAAAATTAACCAGATTTAAAAAAAACTAAGTGCAATTTTCAAAATTTGAAAAAAAAAATAGAACGAATTGTGATCACATCTCGAATTATGGCTTAAGAGTTACGTAATTTAGAGTAGCATTTTTAGGCTTAAAAAAATCGAAGGTTTCGGACTTTTTCAAAAAGTCGATTTTAATTTTGAAACGTGAAAAAATAAGTGATAGTTACTACGAATAATTTTTTCATATTTTTTTTCTAAAACTACATTTTAATACCAACAAAACGTTGCCCAACTTTTTTAAGGATATTTATATTTTTACTGGTCAAAAATAATTAGAAATTTCAATTTTTTAATTTTTTTGAAAAAATTGCCATTTTAAAAAATGGCGCCGACCCGACCACCTTCAATTGAAAAATTGAAGGTGGTCGGGTCTAAAAGTGAGTGATTTGGGCTGGAATGCCTCATAAACATATCGCTCATTTATTTGCATAGTGTCATAACTTAAAATATTTGATTTGGCAGAAAACACGTTTTAAATTTATAATTGAAACTGATTTTCCATTTAAAGAGGCCGGTAAAAATAAATAAACATAACATATCGCTCATTTACTTGCATAGTGTCAAAACTTAAAATAATTGATTTTGCAGAAAACACGTTTTAAGGTGACAGGACATAATCCCCACGGACATTACCCCCATAACGGAAATGGGGATTATGACCGAATTCATTACGGTCATAATCCCCATAATAGTTGTGGGGACTATGACCGTTTCCAAAACGGTCACAATCCCAATGGGGATTATGTCCGTTCCTTGTTGGGATTACGACCGAACTTAATTCGGTCATAACCCCCATTCACATTATGGGGAGTAAGTCCAAAGCAATTTTGGTCATAATCCCCGTTTTCTGCAGAGAGGGTGGGTTTAATGCATGGAGTTTGTAATCCCTAAGCCCGGCCGAAGGCCGGCTACGCAGAAAAACTTTTAAGTAAAAAAAAAAAATTCTTTTAATTTTGGGGATTATGACCAACTAGTATAGAAGACATAATCCCCATAATGGGGATTATGGCCATTTGTTACGTGGTCATTATCCCCATAAATCTGGGAATTATGTCCGTTTTTTATTGGGATTATGTCCAAATAATTTTCGGTCATAGTCCCCACTACCATTATGGGGATTATGACCGAAATGAATGTGGTCATAATCCCCATAACGGAAATGGGGATTATGTCCGTGGGGATTATGTCATGTCACCACGTTTTAAGTTTACAATTGAAACTGTTTTTTCATTTAAAAAGGCCTGTAAAAATTAATACTGGTATATTCTCTTCTCAAACGGTGAGTTTTAATATAAAGCAAGTTATAACAAATAATTCTGTATCATTAACTTAAAAATCACTTTTTTTGAGTTTTGCCTCTAAGCAAGTAAATGAGCTATATGTAGTAGAATATTTAATTTTATATAAATTGTTTAATAAATTATTGTATTTGCCAAATATAATTAAGCCACCTAAAATATTTTATAAACACAATCATTTAGTGGATAAAATTGGACAACAAAATCCATATCAGACACAGTGGAATATTAAATTTAATTAAATCGACTTCATGCTGAATAGGTTAAGTGCATAAATTAAATGAGTTATAGACCGTTGAAAATATTAGAATATTTTTGAGTGGTTTGCGTACAGTAAGGCTTGGTTGAAACTACAAATCTGAGGATTATCGCAGCGTTTTAGATGAAACCAAAAAAAAAAAACTTGATATGTTTTGGTGCCCGATTTTAAAACGGTCACTAAAGAAACACTGTGTAAATAAACTAAATATTTAAAAAAATTATGGTTTTTTGTTAATGATTCTTTTACAATTTTAGAAAAATAAATTTGAAGAACAATTTATCTTGTCATTAAGAAAAAATTATAGATTTGCGAATAAGCTTGATATCAAATCTTTCGCATTATCATGCTATTTAAAAAAAAAAAGCTTTCTAAATAGTCAAAAATTTCCTTTTTCGGGCAAAATTATAATTTGGGGCCTTATTTCAATTCCAAATTTTGGGGACTTGTTTCATAATGAAATGAAGCCCTAAAACAAAAAAATTAAGAAATCCCCAAATAGTAAAAAACACCCCACTTTGATTTGGCGCCTTATTTCATTGGGCTCTTTTTTCGTAGAGAATAATTCATCACCCTATTTAAAATATAAAACAAATAGATCTAATCTTGAATTTAATTTAATAAAGTTTAACTTAACTGACTTTTAAACTGAGTTAAAGCGACATGTTAAGAAATCATCATTAATTGATATTTCAATGGCATTCTTATTGTAAATAGCGTATAATAATCAAAGAGATTTAACAGATTTAATGAAAAAATTAATTAATTTAACTTTTATCAAATACAGAGTATTCTTCTTTAATTAATATTGTTAAATTCGGGGTAAAATTCATTGCTATATGACATAGAAAACATATTAAATTTTGTCAAACATTTAAAATAAATTTAACTTCAGCTTTTAAATGAACTAAACTAAAATAAAAACTTGCTGACAAATTTAACAATGACAAAATAAAAAAAAAAATATTTTAATTAAATGTAACAGCTATTTTGTATTGCTGTTTTATCAGACGGTATGCAAAATTATGGATTATTTCATTAAATATATGGTGCATAACATGTAGAAACAAATTATTGTACACATAAATTTACATTAGGGTGTAGCGATTTCCTTCTTTTTCGATTTTGCTAAGATCACAACTGTTAAACACTTGATTTTTAAGATTAATATTAGCACAAAACAATTTATTTTTTGATTGAAAAATCGTTTTTTTGGTTCTTTAATAATTCTCCTCGTATGATGGCTTATGTTTTTTTTATACGATCGGTTGAGTAGATCAAAATTTATGAGCAAAACCCAAAAAAAAATTCAGGTTCATATTTTGCGTAGATACTAGAGTTGTCAATTATTCGACTTTCAACTTTGTTCGAATAATTCAAATAATTGTTTTTCCTCGTTCGATCAAACGATTAAAGATCAAAATTTATTCGATTAATCGAAGAGAATAACGAATAAAAAAATTATTTTAAAAAATATTTTTATTAACAAAAAAATAAACAATTCATATAAAATAACTTAAAATAAGAAAGTTAAAATTTTTATTAACGAAAAAATGCATAAAAAACTTAAAAATAAAATATTTAAAAGTTAAAAAAACTTAAAAATTGAATAACTGAGATCACTTTTAATTAACGGATGTCGATTTTAATACTTGTTGAGAAATAATTCAAATACAAATTATTGTTTGAAGAATTCAGACAAAATATATCATAAATGATTTTAATTTTTGTCAAATAAGACAATTTAAGTTGTTCTTAAGAAATAATCTTTTAAAAATAAAAGTTGACTCAATTTTTTTGCTTTCAAACGATTCTTTCGCTTATTGTTGAAGTAGGTGATATAGTAAGAAGAGCATACAAAAGTTTATCTAATTTTTCTGTTCTTTTTTCAGATTTTCCCAAATATACCATATCGTCTGATATATCGCTGAAGTCCTTTTTATTTTCTGAATTTTTAATATGTACTTTGAATTGAATTATTTAACTCGCATAAAAGATTATTATTTTCATTACTAATAACTTCCTCTATTTCAATACTTTTATCTGAATTATTGTGATTACTTTCAACATAAAATAATCTGGAGTATAATTCATTTTCATATTATTTTGTTTCGCTTTTTGGAGAATATTTTAAGAAACTTTCATTGCTCGGAAAATTTCCAGAATTTAGAAAAATTATTATCGTATTTAACATTTTTATACGTCTCTCATTAATTCTTATTTTAATACGTTTTACTAAGTCTGATGCAAAAGAATTATTAATTTTTCCTAATTCTATAATGGATGTGCTATCTAGGGCTATGGCTACAATATATTTTAACTTTCCTACATTTTGTATAAAATCTTTCAAAATTTATGAGAATAAATTAAATTCTTAGCATTTATTTAATTTTTTAATTAAAAAAAATTGTTCGATTAATCGACATTAATTAATCGATTTATTCGTTATTCGAAAATCGTAATTTTTGAATTATTCGAACAAGAGTTGGGTTTTATTTGATCGATTAATCGAATTATTCTTAATCGACTGACAACTCTAGTAGATACATAACAAAGAAAACTAAAACATTATAAGCTGAGCGAAACAAAAAAAAGTTTAATTTAAATGGCTAATTTATATCTGACACACATTAAGTATGTGGCAATCTAAGGAGTGCTGATGATGGAAGGGTGGCATCTTCCGAAAGCTGTCAACACCTCTACTTAGCCTGTGTTGTCATTTAATTTTTTCCAGGTTTTCTCGTTGTAATACAATTCCTATTTCTCAGAAATAATTAATATGGGCTCAAACTGAACTAACAAAAAGTGACTTTTTCCCCATAGGTAACCTCGTAGGTTCTGAAACTATTTTATAAAAAGTTCCTGAGATTAGAAAAATTAAAGACTTTAATGCTTTTAAACATTTTTTGAGTCAATTTCCTAGATTCGCAGACATTTTTCTATAGAAAAGTATAGATCTCTGAGACACTTTTCCTTAGAAAATATCAACAATTCTCAAATATTTCCTGAGATATATTTCCTATTGAAAAGTCTGAGAATCTAAATAAATTTGTTTCAGCTTCTAATATATTTTTCCTATACAAAGAGTCACAGAGTCTGAGACGATTACATTTTCTACAGAAAATGTCCGAGTCTCAGAGACATTTTTCAAATAGAAAAATCTTAGAATTTAAGACAGTTTCTCAAATGCTGGGACATTTTTTCTATAGAAAATATCTAAGATTCTGAGTCATTTTTACTTTAAAAAAACTCTCATATTCTAGATTTTTTTTTTTATATAAAAAACTCACAAATTCTGATACAAGTTCTGATACATTCCTATCGAAAAACTCTGACAATGATTTAAAAGTCTTTGATTCTTAAATACGTATATTTCAAATAAAAATAATTTCAGATTCCGAGTCACTATCTCAGAATCTGGGACATAAGAAAACGTTTTAGATTCTAAAATGTTTTTTTTATAAAAAAAACAGATTCCGTGACATTTTTCTATAAACAAATCACAGATTCTGTGTAGTTTTGCCTTAAAAAAAAGACTCAAATTCGAATACATTTTTTCTATAGAAAAATTCTTAAATTTTCCCTAAAGAAAATTTTCTTATTTTTCTATAGAAAAAATTTAAAGCTTGCAATAGTTTTTCGCGTAAAAAAAATCAAAGATTTAAAAACAGACATATTTTTAGAAAAATATTCTCACATAATTTCTTTTTCTCTTTCCTTTTTACCCATCTTCTTAGATTTTTTCGAAAGAAGAATTATCAGATTTTTCTTATAGAAAGTTCTCAAATTTTCCTATGAAAAATTTTCAGATTTTTCCTATAAAAAATTCTAAGAAAAATTCGCCAATTTTTTCTATAGAAAAATTTAAAAATTTTTCGTCTAGAAAAATTGCCAAACTTTACGTCTAGAAATATTCCCGCATTTTTTCCTAAAGAAAAACAAAAACACAGAAAAAACTTGATTTTCGGAGACTTTTTTCATATAAAAAATTCTAACATTACGAGACATTTTTCTTTAGAAAAATTTTAAGATTCTGAGACATTTTTCATAGAAGAATTTCTATTAAAAATGTCTGCTTAAATTGTAAGATTTTTCCTATTGAAAAATTATAAACTTTTTCCTATAGAAAAAACGCATAATATTCCCATAGAAAAATTTTAAATTTTTTCCCAAATTTTTTCTGTCATTTCGAGACATTTTTCTTTTAGAAAAATTTTAAGATTCTTAAGAAATTTTTCATAGAAAAAATTTTCAGATAATTTCCTTTTCTTTTTCACTTTCCTTTTTCCCGCTTCTTTCCTTTTCTCTTCTTTTCCTTCTTCTTTTTTCCTTTTTTTCTTTCAAGTTCTTTTTTCCCACCAGAGTTAAAACACCTCAATTCAACCGAAAAAAGTAGAATTTTTGACCTTACCCCTTTCGAATTTCATGAAACTTGGAATATTGTTGGGCCCTTACAAAAAAATCATAGTGCCAAAATTTTGGACTTCTGGTACTTTTTCTTCCCGAGATATGGGGTCTTGAAAATTGGCAAAATCGTATATATTTGAGAAAAGTGTTCTGAGATAAATAAAGATAACTCGAAAAGTAATTATAATATACGTCTCAGTCAGGTCGCAAATAATAGGTAATAAGACAGCCTTTAAAATGGCATTCCCCAAGACTTTTTTTGAAAAAGGTCAAAGGTCATTGGTTTTAACCTTAATATTTGGAGAGCTATATCTCAAAAAACGATATTTTTAAAATTTTGGAAAAAATATATGTGATTAAGAATCATCCATACTACTTAAGTTTAAATTTTCAGGATGGAGACTTCATTGGAACTTTTTATATTAATAGAAACGTTGTGACAGGAAAGAAAAAGCGGTGTAATTTCCCTTAGAAAAAAAAATATTTTTTTTTTGTCTTTGAAATTCTGGTACCAAAATTTATTTTTCTGAATCTTTTTGACGTGCTGAGTCCAAATATGACCTTTGAACTGGCCTCTCGCTATTAGTTTTCGAGATATCTGCACATAAATATGTGAAAATTGCTAAAATGCTATTGCTGTGTTATTTTTGAAAATTTAGGTGCATATATCTTGAAAAGTAATAGCGATAGGCCAGTTCAAAGGTCATATTTGGACTCAGCACGTCAAAAACATTAAGAAAAATTAACTTTGGTACCAGAATTTCAAAGACAAAAAAAAAATATTTTATTTTTAAGGGAAATTACACCGCTTTTTCTTTCCTGTCACAACGTTTCTATTAATATAAAAAGTTCCAATGAAGTCTCCATCCTGAAAATTTAAACTTAAGTAGTATAGATGATTCCTAATCACATATATTTTTTTAAAAATTTTAAAAATATCGTTTTTTGAGATATAGCTCTCCAAAAATTAAGGTTAAAACCAATGACCTTTGACCTTTTTCAAAAAAAATCTTGGGGAATGGCATTTTAATGGCTGTCTTATTATCTATTATTTGCGACCTGACTGAGACGTGTATTGTAATTACTTTTCGAGTTATCTTTATTTATCTCAGAACACTTTTGTCAAATATATACGATTTTGCCAATTTTCAAGACCCCATATCTCGAATACTGGAATGACCAGAAGCCTGAAAAATTGGCAAAATCTCTTTTTTTTTTAAAGTAAACATCAGTACTTAATTTCATTAAATTTTGAGGGGGTGCGGTCAACTCCTCGGTTGAATTGAGGTGTTTTAGCTCACCAGTGGAACCGTTCCTGCCTTAGGGGGTTAAAGTTTTGCCATTAAAAAAAATTTTCCCCATAGCGAAAATACCTCCAAGAAACCCTAAAAAAATGTATTAAAAAAATATATCCGTGAAAAATTTGTTCGCTGAAATTTTGGAGTTAAGCAATCTATATTACATCCAAAAAAATAAAAATAGTCGCTTCACATATTTTCAGAATTTTAATAAGTTGCAAATTACACAGGCCAACAATTTTTTAACCTATTGACAATAGTATTGAGTGGAGTTGAGGGTGGGTTTTACAAGCCATAAATAAGGAAGTTTTTAGAAAAGTCCATGGCGCTCAGACTCAAAATAGTCCATTGATCTCATAGTTTGTCCATCGCAACAGGTTTTCGAGATATCTTAGCTTGCGGATTAAAAACCCGGGGTTTTCGCCATATTCGAGATATTATAACTGCGCGAATCCACCATTATTTGTAAAACATGTTACATCATTTGAAAGTGCAACAAATTCCTTTACAATGAATCTTTTACCTTTGTAAAATCCTATTCCATCACTGAAATATCTTAACCTACTGTTTGAAAAACCCGGTTTTTCGCTATGTTCATGGTATTTTGCTATGAATGCAAAAGGCGAAAAATAGGTTTTTTTTTTTAACTTTAAGCTAAGATATCTCGAAAACCCGATGAACAAATTGTGACTGCAGATTCGGATTCAGCGCAACTTTAACCCTTAGGAAAGTATACTCTAGTCTTGGGGTTTCGACTTTTTTTTCAAATTTTGTCGGCCTGTGTAATATAATAATATTAAGTGCATTATCTAGGTGACATTAAGAAAACTGAACCTAAAATTTTTTGTTTTTTTAATAAGCTAACCAAGTAAAATAATAATTATTAAAATAAAAAATCGTTTTTTTTTGGTTTGTACGTAAAAAAATTTCTTCAGGGCAAAACATTAAACAACGCAACAGTACGAGTAAGAGTACAACAGTACGAGTAATAGTGCAATAGTCCGATTTTGCTAAAAATATGAACACAGAGTTTTTAGACCAAAAGGAACTTGGCAATAAACGTGACTGGAGAAAGTAATTTTTCATCCACCCTACTGTACATGATATTACCGCAAAACGAAACCATATTTATTGTATTTACAAAATTTTAAGCCAAAGACTAAATCACCCTTACCAAAAGAACAGAAAAATCGGTTCTAAATATATAAGCTTTACGAAAAAAATGGGAACTAAATTTTAACCTTTACTCTTTCACAACTTTTCAATTCACATGAAATTTTCCGAATTAAATGAAATCAAATTCCGTGTTCTATTGTTCACATTTTCATTCGAAGTTTAAATCGAATAAGTAAAAGTTAAAAAATTATAAACACCAAAAAATTCGAAAATTTTCATTTTCACATATTTTTATGTGAATTACTTTTTTGGAACAGCGGCCTACAGATGGTTAATTTTTATAGTAATATATTTTTTTTTCTTTATTTTCCTTTAGTATTAAGTTCTTTTGTTTGTTTATTCTAAAAAAAAGCCTTTCAAAATTCTGTTTTGAATTTCAATACATATTTTAATTATACGGATAAAATAAAGTTTTCTTTTAGGCTCAGTTGATTTTAACAAAAATTTATTTTTTATGGCAAGGTCCACCATTCATAATCCTCATAAATATGTAGATATTTATGAGGATTATATTTAGTTTTTGTTTAAATATTTTGTAAATTAATACTGAATTTAGATAAAGTTTGTTGTTATATACAAAGCAGAAATGGTTGAAAATTAATATAAATTTAACTGTCATTAAAAAAAAAAGAAGGAGCAAATTAAATTAATGTAATGTTGAACACATTAAAGCTATTTAGAACAGACATAATCTGATTGATAACAAATTTGCAACAACAGTTTGTGGTTTTAGTGGAGTCAATAATTTAATTCTGCTGTTGTAACTTTTAAAAGTTTTGACTTTCTCCAGTTTCTAGGCATCCATGTCAAATCGGACACTTTGAAATTTTTTTTTTTTTTAGATTTTCCCAATTTGCTTACAGTTGTTAGTACCCTTCGAAAACTAATTCGTGGTAAATTTTCCGATTTTTTTGATGACCGTTCAAAAGATATAGAATTTTTAAAAATTGGTAGTTTGTTCCTTTACTCAAACTTCTTTTACTTATAACTTCTTCAATAAAGGTCCAAATTTAATTTTTTTTAAATTTTTGTATTTAAAAAAAAAATCCAAAAAAATTCTTAAAAGCGCTCTAGAATGCGATTTTTAAATTTTAAAATTTAGATCTCATTTTTGAAAATGTTTGTACTCTTAGATTTTTTTGAAATTTTTTTATGTAAAGTTTCTATCGATTCTACAAATTTTTTGCCCAGGAGGATCGAGGGATAACGATTATTACTATTTTTTAAAATTTTTTGAAAAAATTTTATTGTAATTTTCCAATCTTAAAATCATTTCTACTGCTCCAATGGTTCGTCATAAAGGGGTCATTTATAAGAACAAAATAATACACTATCTTCAATTTCTAAGGAGGCTCCCACACAACACGAAATTTTTTAAAATTTGCTCCAACCGCTCTAACTGCGATAATAGTGTCCTTAGAGCAATAAAATGTATGACCGACCCACAATATTTTTTTAGTCCAAACATTTTCTCTGAACACACCTACCCTCTCTTTAACTGTTAAGGCGGTCCCCATACAATTTTTTTTTTATTTTTTGTAAATTTGTTTTATTTAATCAGGGTCATTTGTGAGACCGACCCCCATTTATTTTTTACCCTAAAACATTTTTTAAAAACATACCTACGCCCTATCTCCACTCCCTAAGTAGGCTCCCATACAAATAACAGTTGGAGCAAATTTTATAAAAAATTAATTTTGAATGGAAGCCTACTTAGGGAGTGAAGATAGGGCTGTGGTATGTTTTACAAAAATGTTGGAGGGTTAAAATAAATGGGGGTCGGACTCACTAATGACCCCTCTCGGACGCACCATTGGACCGGTAGAAGCTGATTAAATAAAACAAATTAACAAAAAATAAAATAATTGTATGGGGAACGCCTTAACAATTAGAGATAGAGGGTAGGTGTGTTCAGAGAAAATGTTTGGACTAAAAAAAAATTTTGTGGGTCGGTCATACATTTTGTTGCTCTAAGGGCATTATTAGGGCAGTTAGAGCGGTTGGAGCAAATTTTAAAAAATGTCGTTTTGTGTGGGAGCCCCCTTAGAAATTGGAGATAGGGTATTAGTTTGTTCCATAGAAATGTTAAGACGTCAAAATTAAGGGGGGTCGGTTTTATAAATGACCCCTCTATGACGCACCATTAGAGCAGTAGAAATGATTTTAAGATTGGAAAATTATAATAAAATTTTTTCAAAAAATTTGAAAAAATAGTAAAAATCGTTATCCACGATCCTCCTGGGAAAAAAACTTGTAGAATCGATAGAAGATTTACACAAAAAAATTTCAAAAATATCGAAGAGTACAAACATTTTTAAAAATGAGATTTAAATTTTAAAACTTAAAAATCGCATACTAGAGCGCTTTTAAGAATTTTTTGGGATTTTTTTTTTAAAAGTACGTAAAAAAACTAAAATTTTGAAAAAAAAAAAATTGAAATTTGGACCATTATTGAAGAAATTATGAGTAAAAGAAGTTTGAGTAAAGCAACAAACTACCAATTTTTTAAAATTCGATATCTTTTGAACTGGTCATTAAAAAAAAATCTGAAAATTTACCACAAAGGAGCTTTCGAAAGGTACTAAAAACTGTAAACAAATTGGGAAAATCTAAAAAAAAAAGTGTCCGATTTGACATGGAACGCCCCATATATTACACCATGCCTAAAACTTATACGAAACAAATTTATGAACTATCTGAAAACATTGACCTGCGGCGCATGGCTATACAAATTTAAGATTTTATTTAGTTTAATCACAGTTCGGTGATCAAAAAAAATAAAAAATTAAAATTAAAAAAAAATATATTAGAAAAATTGTTGACACTTATATTATTAGGCAAGTTTGTTTGTTAATTGTTTTATAACTAAAACATGGCTAATTTACATAAAAACACTCATTGAGCCTTTTCAACTCCTAGTATTGTGCAGTAGTTTTCTCCTCATGCTGAAAAGTAACCAATGTTGAGCCAATCCCTAAAACGGGGGCGGCTACTAACCCTAAAAAATTACCGGCCAATTGCAATTACAAACTTGGGAAGTATTTAGAGAGTAAGTTTCTTAAAGACCTAGTTTTTAGTTTCAGCAAATCGGTATATGGTTCCCCTGTTAGTTGTGGATGGTATACAAAATTATATCGCAAAATATGTTTCTTTTTTTTAATTTTGATTCTAATTCTTGTTTGTTTATGGTTTATTTATATGGTTTTGTTATCCTGTATTAAATACATTGAATATTACATAATTAAACCGTATTTATTTTGCTGCTTTATTCTACAATATTTGTTATAAAATTGTGGTTGTATTTAAAAAAAAAATAATATTTTAATGAACTTAGGCTGGATTACTCAATGCTCCGTTATAAAATAACTTATCGTTAAATTTAACCTTTACATACACATTTTGACATAAGGCTCCGTTATATCAACAGTTAGCTGCTAACTGGATATTGAGTAATCCGCCCTTAATGTGCAAAACCATGTTTATATTAATAACTAGGGTAGAGATTTCTATGCAAATGCATGTTTTTTGTCGAAAGTCTAAAAACGATATCGATCAATTATTTTTCCGAATCAAAAAATTTGTGTTAAAATGGCATCGATTTGTTTTTGAATATTTTTGCATATTTTGGTGAAAATGCATATTTTGGTTTTAAATGCATATTTTGTGCATATTTCCAACTTTTAAGTGCATATTTTTACATATTTTGGCATACACTTGCAAAAACACAAATTGAAATTTATTTTTTTTTCAAAAATATTTCAAATTTTAAAAATTTATTTTGAAAATAAGAAACATTATTTTTTTCTTCTTAATTTTAACATGATAATGTTTTTAGGCTGATAATTACTATTTTCATTTTCTTAAAACCAAAAATTTTAATAATTTTGGTTTGTAACTTGGATAATAATTCACCACGTGGTGAATAAACCCGTTTTTCACCAGCTGGTGAATAAAAGGTAACATAATTATTTTTCAACAAAAAAATTTTTTTTTTTCATGAAATTTTTTTTTTCATCAATTTTTTTTTCCATAATTTTTTTTTTTTCCATAAAATTTTTTTTTCATAAATTTTTTTTTTTCATAATTTTTTTTTTTTTCATCAATTTTTTGTCATCAATTGTTTTTTTCATCAAATTTTTTTTTTACAAAATTTTTTTTTTTCCTCATTTTTTTTAACAAAAATTTTTTTTTTTTTTTTTATCAAATTTTTTTTTCATCAAATTTTTTTTCATCAAATTTTTTTTCATCAAATTTTTTTTTCATCGAATTAATTTTTTTCATTAATTTTCCCAGCAGAAATAAATCGAGATTTTGGCGACACAGCATCTGTTTATAGCATACCGTAGCGCATCCAAAGAGCGCTCTTAGGGATGCAGTAAAAGGAAGGGGAAAAAATTTTAATTTTTTTTTAAGATTTTTTATATAAAACTTATAATGTGTAATTATTTTTTGATAAAATTTCACACTTGCTTTCCTTTTTAATATTTTTAACACTTTTTGAATAAAAAAACATGAGTTTTAGACAAAGACACATGATTTGACTGCATCATTATTGCGCATTAATCAGCGCTGCAAAGAGCGCTTCAATCATAGCATCTTTGACCGCTGTTCCCAAAAAAAATCCCATAAAAAGTGTGAAAATGAAAATTTCCGATATTTTTTTGATGTTCACTTCCGATTTTTTTTTTCATTTTGTTTCACATAAATAAAGTTTTGTAAAGTAAAACGAATGAATTTCTTTGTTATATTTTTTTAAATTTTAGTTATTTGATTTCAACTTTGAATTTACAGCATCTTTATTCTGCTTAAATCAGCTCTACAAAGATACATGAATTCACTGCATCTTTAATCTGCTTAAATCAGCGCTAAAAAGATACATGAATTTACAGCATCTTTATTCTGCTTAAATCAGCGCTCTAAAGACACGTGATTTCAGTGCATCTAAAGAGCGCTGTTTCTGTGTATCCAACTAGCGCTCTAAAGTGGGACATCGCCTTAGGGAATCATGCATGAATTCAGCGCAATTGGATGCGCTCCTTTACTCAAGTTCCCCTTCCAAAAGCTGCTGAACGTTCAGCAAAATTTCTGCTGGGTTCTTTTTCGTCAATTTTTTTTCCATCAACAATTTTTTTTTCATTCAAATTTTTTTTCATCAATTTTTTTGTTTTTTCATAGATTTTTTTCATTTATTTTTTTTTCATCAAATTTTTTTTTTTTCATAAATTTTTTTTTTATCATTTTTTTTTTTTTCATCAATTTTTTTTCATCAAATTTTTTATCAAATTTTTTATTATCAATTTTTTCTCACCAAAAATTTTTTTTTTTCATATTTTTTTTTTCATCAATTTTGTTTTTAAATCAAAAAATTTTTCTTTTCATCACAAAAATTTATAAAAAACTTTTTTTCATCAAAAATTTTTTTTTTATACCAAAAATTTTGGGTTCATTAATTTTTTTAACATAATTTTGTTTTTAGTAAAAAAAAAATTTTTTTTTTTTTACAAAAACTACTTTTTCACCAAGTCTTAACTTTTCGCATAAAAATGTTCCATTTGTTTATCAAATGTACATAAAACAAGTGAGAGTGGTATATTCTTTGGTGCCGAATCTTTTATACTCTCCAAAATGTAAAAACACTTTTTTGCACTTATTTTTGCACTCACTTAGGAAATGTACAGCTCTTTTGGTTTTTAAATGGGGTCCTCGACTGATATTTCAATTCGTTTTACATGGAATAGTAAAGTAATATAACATTATTATTTCTAAAAAAGCTTTGCTTTGGCAAGTACACCCAAATAGATTTAATTTTTTGGACAAGAGTAAAAAATTCGAAGGCATTTTTTTTAATATTTGTACTTAACTTTGGTTGCCATTGTTAATAGCAAATGAAAGAGGAGGATCTACGCTAATTTTTTGCATATTTGAAAAAGATGATGTGAATAACGTCCTTTAAAAACATTATCTTTCAATATAATTTAAAAACGGCTTCAAAATTTTAAAGGATAACATTTTTGTAAAATATTTTTTTTTTAATATCTGTACTCGTAGGGGGCCCCCGTAGGCTAGTTGGTAGTGTGCTAGCCTTTGAACGTGGGTGTCGTGGGTTCGATTCCCACCAGAACCCTTGGTTTTTTTCGCTACAACGAGACGACGGTCATTGTTACCAGTTCTCGGTAAGGTTGAATTTATTAAAAATAAGTTGTAAATAAATAGAAAAGAATAAATAAAAATAATTGATCATGTGCTCACTATATTAAATATAAATTATTTATCTGTACTCGTCCTAGGAAGCCACTATTGAAAGCAAATAAAAGAGGAGGATCTCCGCTTATATTTTTGTTTATTTTGCCAACCAAGAAAAAAGGATGTGAATAATGTCATTTCTAAACTTTATCCTTGAATATCCTTTAAAAATCTGCAACCACAATATTTTGAAAAAATTAGCTTAAAATTAATATATTTACAATCATGTTATCCCCCGAAACTATGAAATCCTTTTAAAAGGAAACAGGATCACGAAATGAAAAAACTGTTAATGCAGTTTTACTACGTTTGATCTATTGGCTTTCGGACGGTGCAACCGGTACAAATTTCAATGCAATCTGTCCAGTACTTACTGACTGGCCAAATTATTTAAAAAAAAAAATAATAAATAATAAAATAAACCGATTAACAAATGATTGTGTATTTTTTTTTTTGCTAAAAACGTATACATTTAACACAATTTTAGTTTGTTATTTTTTGGCCATTTATGCAATTAATTATAAATTAATTTAAAAACAATAGATTTTTGGAAAAACATTGTTTGGGCCATCAAAATTATGCTCATTAGGGTGTTTTTTTTATACCCTCCACTCTAGTGATAGAGGGTATATATAAGTTTGTCCTTCCGTTTGTAACACCTCGAAATTTTGGTCTAGGACCCCATAAAGTATATATATTCATGATCCTCGATCGATTTTAAGACGATCTAGCGATGTCCGTCCGTCCGTCCGTCCGTCCGTCTGTCTGTCTGTCTGTCTGTTGAAAACACGCTAACTTTTGAAAGACTTTACGGAGGCTCCTGAAGTTTGGCATATGTGTTGGGCATTTACCTGGTCAGGTTGGTATTGCAATCCAGCGAAATCGGTCCAGTGGTTCAAAAGTTATAAGCAAATGAGTGAATTTCGGCAAGGGTTTTTCTGGAATTTACGAGATAAAACACACGGTAACTTTCGAACGGCAATTCTGAGGGTGCTGAAGTGTGGCATGTATATTTGCCGTTCCTCTGATCTGGTTCGTTTTAAATTTCAGCCCAATCGGTCCAGTGGTTCAAAAGTTATTAGCAAAACCGTAAATTTCAGATTCGCCTCACCTTAAATTCACGTGTTCAAACCCCGTTAAACAGGTTTTTAAAACATCGGTAAGTCACAAAAATATTTTACAACGCATTTTTGTCACTCAAAAATATTTTTACACTAAAAGAAAAAAAAAATACTCTCGAAAAAAATTTTACACTCAAAAAAAATTTTACACTCAAAAAAAAAATTTAGTAAATTATTTTTTTTTTTCAAAAATTAGTAAAAAAAAAGTTTTTTTAAACAAAATAAAATATTTCTAATCAAAAATGTTATTTTTTCACTCTAGAAAATTTACTATAACTTAAAAAGGGCATTGTGGAGGGTATTCATAGATTCGGCCAAGTCGAATTTAGCTTTTCTACTTGTTTTATTTTTATTTTTTTTTTTTGAATTTCGAGGAGTGATGGGCGGAGTTTTGTGCTATTGTATCTAAAAGTAATTTTGAAAAAATTTAAGATAGATTGGATTTTATTAATTAGTGCTGCAGTGAGGCCAAAGTTTCGAAATAAAGCCAAAATGGCCATAATTTTATCAAAATGAAAAAAACTGTAAATTTTGTGGAAATAATCAAAACAAAACTTTTTTTATTTGACTTTTACCCAATAATACTCAAATAAAATTATTTTAACTTTTATGGCAGCGCTAACACTTTAAAACTAGCAATACAAAAAATACCATGCATTTTGGGGGGTACCTGAAATAAGTATTTTTAATTTTATGAAAATTTTATTAAACAAAAAAAAAAAATAAAATCTTGGTATTTTATAGCAACCCAAGCAAAAATGTGAAGAATCAGTACTGATCTCGGATCAGTACGATGTCATAATAAATATTTATCACAGAGTAATTTTTGTCAACTGAAGTAATATACACTCAAAATAATAACTCTGTAAAATACTCTGTAAAATGACTGTAATCTCAACTCAACAGATATTTGACAGAGTTTTCTGTCAAAAAACAGATTTAAAGAAACTACTTTGTATTTTGTTGCGACAAAAAAACAAAGTTTCCTCTGTTATATTACTTTTTACTTCGTAATCTTTATTTTACAGATAATTAACAGAGTTTTCTGCTAAAATACAGATCTAAGCAAAATACTTCGTATTTTTTTATAACCAAAAAGTTCTCTTTTTGAGTAGTTTTTGTTTTTGTTACCAAACATCTTATAAAAATTTTACAAAATAACATGCATTTAACTAAACTCTGTAAATTTAGAGAGTTTTTTCTGTAAATTTTTTTTGCATCAAATGTATTTTACAAATGTATGTAAATTTACATAGTTTTCTTTGCTAAATGGTGGTTTATTTAACCAATATTTTACTAGAAACTCTGTAAATTAACAGTTTTTTTTGTCTAAATCATTTTACAGAGTTTTATAGTAAAATTACAGAGTTTTCTCTGTAAAAAAGGTTTCATATTTAACCAATATTTTACTATAAACTCTGTAAATTAACAGTTTTTTTCTGTCAAAATCATTTTACAGAGTTTTTTAGTAAAATTACCAAGAAATGTTGTTAGCTGGAAAAGTATGGTGTGCTCTGTTAAATTAGCAGAGTTTTTCTGTAATTTAACAGAGTTATTATTTTAAGAGTACAGAACAAGACTTTTTTTTACTAAAATCGAGTTTATAGTAAAAATGCATAGACAAAAATGTTATATCCTTCAAATCCGTTTTGAATTACGTTTTCTTAATTTTGTGAAACAAAACCCAATCCGAAATCAAATCGACCACATACTGATCAGCAGGCGATTTCATAATTCCCTTCTAGATGTGCGTACTCGAAGAGGTGCTGACATATACAGTGATCATAATTTACTAGTGGGTCAAATAAGACTACGTCCTGCCGCAATTCAAGTGCACAGGAATAGACACCGAAGGTTTGATACTGGCAAACTCGATAATCCACTGGTACGAGAAAGTTACGTAGATGGTCTAAGGAGAGAGTTTTCAGAGCTTAACGAACAACCGACCCACAGTGTTGCGTCTTCATTTAAAGAGTGGCCAAAAATAGAAGGAGTTAAGTTAGAGCGTTAAAATTTGGAGCACTTGTTAAGATCGATAAGATCAAGAAAAATTTTAAATTTGGTCAATATCCGCCCAAGGATTCATATCCTTCCCATATATCCTGAAATTAAAATACGGCATAAAACGAAAACTGACGCTTTAATCTTCATGTTATTTATTGTAGTTATTACCTAGAATGCCATTAATTATTCTACAAAATTTTGTCCAATTCGGAGCAAGGATACGCCTAGCTCAAAAATGTCCTTTTTAAAATAACGTTCAGAAAAAGGGTAAAAATTGAACTTATTTCATGAAATTTTGAAAATCCAACTGTTATTAAATGCTCAATGTATTTGCCAAAATTTGTGCAAATCGGAACAAGGATACGCCCTCCTCGAAAATGTCCTTTTTTAAAAAAGTCAAGAAAAAGTTGAAAATTCAAATTCCTTCATGAATTTTTGCATCCGCAACACTTAGAATATACCTCAAATCTTAATCAAATGAAAAAATTGAAGCAAGGATGTAATACATTAATTAAAAATGTCCTTAAAAAATTAAAAAAAATAGTTTAAAAAATCCTTCGTACTTCATGAAGTTCTGTTCTGATAATGTAGAAAATACCTTATTTTAGTATAATTGAAGCAAGGATTATCCTTAACCTATCCTTAGGATATTCTTAGCGCATAAATATCCTTTTTTAAAGACTTGAGAAAATTCGGGGAAATCCTTTGACCTTAAAACTATCAATAATTCACAACATTTTTGCACGTAGTATTTACAATACGTTGAATATTGTTTTTAAGTTTTAGCAGGGATATATATATATTTATTCCTTTTATTCCTAGGAGGAACATAGGGCCATAACAAAGTTATTCCATACTATTCTATCTAAAGCTATATATTTTATTTCATTCCAACTTCGACCAGCACTAGCTGCTTCTGTTTCAACAAGTCTTCTCCACGTATTTGATGGTCTTCCTCTTCTACGACTTCCTTGTGGATTCCAATCCAGTGCTTGTCTGGCTATGTCATCATGTGGCTTCCTTAAGGTGTGTCCTATCCACCTCCAGGGATATGCCTATCTCAAAAAGACCGTTATAAAATAAGCAAGTAAAAATATAGTACAACGTACTATATATACAACATACTATACCTCAACAAAATCTTTCTAAATAAAAGTCTGCATCTGTTAATGTACAACTGGTGTCTAGCCAAGCATCTAATTTATGTCAGGCCTGGATGGCAAATAATGATTCTTGAACCAATTTAAATAAAATTTAAAATTTAACCGACCAATTCATTTTGCATTCCGATTTATTTTATGTGTTCCATAACTATTTTTTGCAATACATTTCAAATTATCAAGGACAACTGTTGCATCTTGTTGTTTTCGTTAAAAAAATTTCCAAATTTATATTCGGGTTCCCACAAAAAAAATTTATTAAAAAAAAAAAGTGGAAAAACGTGGACGAGTTCTTTTGTTATTTGTAATCTACATACTTATACCAATATTTTCTGCAAAGAACTAAGCGCGCCAATGAGGGCCACAAAAATGGCTGACTATCAAATATGAAATTTGCAAAATAAATTAGTATTTTCTTTGGAACTCATTTTATAACAGCGTTACTTGCCATATAATTAACTTATGTCGACCAAAACAGCATTCTCATGCAAGCAACATATCTAACTTAAAACTTTATTACCAATAAGGTCGAATTTTAAATGCAATATAATTATTTAACCGTTACAAGTTCATGTGGATTTCAAAGATTTTAAAAACAAAATATGATATATTTCAAAAAGTTCAACTTTAGAGACATGTAACTTAAAAACTATTAAAGATATCTATAAACTGTTTTGGATTTGTTTTATTTATGATGTTTTCTTAAAATAAAATTCATATAACCTTAAGTTTTAAGACATTTAGTTTGACCATTTATGGCCAAGGTCACAACACTGTGCGACCTGGGATGATGTATGTCAAATATGCAAAACAACAGCCGAAGACAAAATTGGTTTCAAACAAGTTGAAAGGAAAGCATGGATCAGTGATGGAACATGGGATCTCATACAGCAAAGGCGGTCTTTGAAAGTCTCTATGCTTAATACACGCTCTGAAAGAGAAAAGCAATTAAGTAGGGTAAAATACAACGATGCTGAACGATTAGTAAAAAAAGCGGCCAAAAAAGATAAGGAGCAATATATCAACAATATGGCTAGAGAAGCCGAAATTTCTTCTAGACGTAATAACCTAAGAGATGTTTATAAGGCCATTACAAAACTTACTAACACAAAGACAACGGTCCCCCCACTCCAAGATAACAACGGAATCAACCTCACATCAGATGCACAACAACTCGCACGGTGGAAAAATTCTTTCAAGATGAAGATAATGACGCAAATGTGACTCATATAACAGCAGAAACTGACCAACGTCGAAATCCCAATCATAATATATACACGGCATCCCCGACAGTGGATGAAATTTCACAAGCAATATTACAGCTAAAACAGAACAAATCCGCTGGACCTGATGGACTTCCAGCTGAACTTTTTAAATATGGTAAAGAAATATTGGCTCCGATAATGCAACCTATAATACGAAATATTTGGGAGTCTGGTTGCATCCCAACGTCTTGGAAAGAGGGCTTGATAATCACTATCCCAAAGAAAGGAGATCTAAGCAATTGTAGAAACTGGAGAGCAGTGCTGTATGCTATGATTGAAATAACGAAACAAATAAATAACAATATTTTTAAAAAAATATTCAAATAAGCGATTATTCAAATATTTTGAAAATGAATAATATTTATTTGCTATTATTTAAATAACGAAAAATTTAAATAATTTTTTCTGATTGATTATTCAAACAAAAAAAAATAAATTTTTCTTATTATTCAACAAAAATTTTTGAATAATTTTGGTTATTCACAAAAATATCAAATAAATAACGTATTATTCAAACAAAAAAAAATAAATATTCTTGAAAATTTTGTGTTTGAAAAAAATGTATTTTATTTGTTTTGTCATTTATTATACAGTGAAACATAAAATTATTCATACAAAACAGTTTTGTTTAAAATTAGCTTCTTTTAAAAAGTATTATTTTTGAATTTTTAGGAGAATTGTTGTATAGAGAATGCTATTAAAACTCTAAAAAGCCCAATTGAATTTCAGAAAAGCGTAATTTATAAAAAGTCAATTGAAATACAGAAAAGTTATGTTGTAATTCAGGAAATTCCAATTAAAATTCCACTTTTCTGTCATCCATATCTCCCACTCTATTTTTAGCTTCACTGGTGATATTACTGTAGCTTTAATTTGAGGCCAATTCATTATTAATACTCCTTCGCCAAGTCTATAATGGAGCACCAGGGGAGGGAGTCGCCGGGGGACATTGAGGGACACCTTCCCACTCGTGATAAATGTTAGCAATTCATTTATTATGATTTTTGTAATAAAGTAAGGATGGATACAAATACCTTTTCAATACCAATACCCTTTAATACCAATTTAAGTTGAAAACCAATACCGATGAAAAACTAATACCTTTATTTGGGCGATACCAATACCTGTAACAAAACCAATACCGTTATCCCACTACCAATAGCATACTCAGATGAAAAACTGTCGAAAAATCTGTAAAAGAGCTATCGGGTAGAATTAGCTAACTTTTAGCAGATTTTTCTTCTGGAATGGATATGTTTACTAAGTTCTCTGATAGACAGAAATATTTAGTTATCCTGTTTTCAAGAATTTTCTTTTTTTTCAAACATATAATTTTTTGAAAAAACCCAAACAAAATTTTTTAAAAAAGATCAACATGTCTAAAAAAATAACGCTTTAAAAAAAACAAACTTAGAAAATTTTCTATGAAACAATTAAAATCACTGTTTTAAAAGTTTTAGAAAAAAATTATGCTCAAAATCTTTTTTAAGTCTTTTTTACGTAAATATGATACATTATAGATGGTAATTTAACCTTGCCAATCTTGTTTATATAAAATCAACAGAGTTTTCTGCTAAATTCAACAGATTTTTCTGCTGTCTTGACATATCTTGTCATATGGCTTGAAATGTACTTTTTTCTAATTTAAAGTCTGTTATCCAATATTTAAAAAAAATATGTTTATTATTTTTTATATACATAAATATATTTTTATATATACAGACAAATTTGATTAAATTTTAAAGAAAATAAAATACGATAAAGTGTAATATATTTTTAACATTCACATAGAAAAGTTCATGTCGATTAGCGGCGCACCGGCGCTGGATATTTGCGCCGACGATAATTTCTCACAAGCTCGGTTACCTTTTACCGTAATGGAATAGCTACAAAAAAATTATGAATATACTTCCACTGTCAACTAGAGATGGGCGCTGGTCACGTGATTTGCGTGATTTGCGTGATTTACGTGAATCACGCGTGAGTGTGATTTCAATGTGATTGTTAGTTGGAAAAAAATTTGCGTGAGTGATTAGTGAGTGAGTCGATTTTTTTTTGCGTGAGTTTGCGTGATTTAATTTTTGATTTTACTTATTTAATTTTTTCATTTCTTGCAAAAAAAAAAAATTTAGCTGTTTTTTTTGTAAGAAAATTTGTTTGCGTGAGTAGAGCTTGCGTGACTCACGCGTAAGCAAGATTGAATCTGGCGTGAGTCACGCGTGAGCGTGAGAAATTTTAATTTCAATCACGTGATTGTGAGTGAGTGTGAGTGGAAAAAAATTGCGTGAGTGATTAGTGAGTGATTCGTTTTTTTTTTGCGTTAGCGTGAGTGAGTGTGAGTCAAAATCCACTCACGCGCCCATCTCTACTGTCAACGATATGTTTTTGTTTTTATCCTTGATCGATTTTAGGACTTCCTAGTGATATCCGCCTATATCTCCGTCTGTCTGACCTTATTTCTGCAGAAAGTACGAAAGAGAAAAACTAAAGAAAATTAAGAGCTTAAACGTGTTGCTTACACGGATGTAGGATTCGAAGAAGAAATCAACACTTCATTTTCATAAGAAATGCCTAAAAGTATTTAAAATATTCAGCGTACATTTTGACCATTAAGGTTTAGTTAGCCTAAAAACGTAAACTTAACGTTAACTCTATGCAATGTTCATTAAGCAAAATAGTACAGAACATTCTTATTTATGTTCTGTTTTTTTATGTTAAGTTAGAGAAATTTTATTCCCAACAAAACTTCTTTACGTTTTTACTTGACATAGAAGTAAAAAAAATAATAAAGACTAGGTTAGCTACCCGTTACCGTCCCCTAACGTAGCGTAGCAGTCAAAATCATATACAAAATTCCGTAACCTTCTGCAAAGAAGAATAATTGCTCTCACTTGTTCCCATATAACAAAAACCTCTCTACGCTACGTTAGGGTACGGTTACGGGTG
Organism: Pegoplata infirma; assembly: GCA_963921195.1. Classification (NCBI taxonomy): domain Eukaryota; kingdom Metazoa; phylum Arthropoda; class Insecta; order Diptera; family Anthomyiidae; genus Pegoplata; species Pegoplata infirma. The sequence continues at coordinate 56,211,342 of OY992536.1, read as the reverse complement.
CATTAAAAAATAGAATAATGCATTCAAAAATATTTTTTTTTCTATAGGAAACACTTTTAATTGGATACATATGCATTTTTTTTATTTAAATAAATTTTGTGTAGTAGAAAGATTTCAGAGTTAATACTAAAGAATATTTTCTTAAAAATGTCACCAAAGCCAAAAACCTTGAAAATCTAAGTAAATATACATCCTAACAGGACTTTCTGTTGTATTTGAAAAAAATCTGAAAGTATTTTAAAAACTACAGTATTTTCCATAGGAAAATGTTTTAACAACATTTTAAAATAGTAAAAATCTAAAGAGTTCAGCCCGGGAAAATTTACAAAGAATATTCTAATTAATGTTTTAGTAAAAAAACGCTTTGTTAAGAAGTTTACTATTTAACAATATTAGTTTGTAAAAATAATTTTATGTTTCACTGTATAATAAATGACAAAATAAATAAAATACATTTCTTTTTCAAACACAAAATTTTCAAAAATATTTGTTTTTTTTTGTTTGAATAATACGTTATTTATTAAATTTTTTGTGAATAACCAAAATTATTTACAAATTTTTGTTGAATAACAAGAAAATTTCTTTTTTTCCTGTTTGAATAATCAATCAGAAAAAATTATTTGAATTTTTTGGAAACAAATATTATTTTATTTGTATGAAATTGAATAAAATAAAATTTTATTTTATTCAAATCAAAATAAATAAAATAACAGATCATTTTATTTTTTGATAACCAACTAAAATATCAAAGTATTTTATTTTTTCCAAAAAATTCAAATAAAAGTATTCAATAACACAGCTTTGCTGGAGAGGCATAACATTATTAAATACAATTCAAAAGATTTTAGCTTTTGTGATCCTGAATCGTATCTCACCAGTTTTGAATAGACAACTTCGAACTGAACAAAATGGCTTTAGACCCCAAAGATCTTGTGTCGACCACATAAACACATTGCGCATAGTTGTAGAGCAGTCCGTGGAATGGAGATCACCACTATACCTCTTGTGTGTTGATTTTGCCAGGGCTTTTGACACCATTAATAGAAATGCTATATGGTACACATTACAGAAGAGCGGTGTTCCAGATAAAATTTCAAATCTTATATGTGAACTTTATAACAATGCAGAATGCTGCGTAAAGTATAAAGGAAATATGAGCAGCAAATTTGCTATAAAAAATGGTGTCCGTCAGGGATGCGTTCTCTAGCCACTCTTATTTATCCTAGTACTCGATAAGGTTTTAAGGACTACGAACTTAGAGGTACCCGATGGCATTCAATGGCGTCCTCATCAGAAGCTCTCCGACCTAGACTATGCGAATGACATTTGCTTCCTTAGTAACACATTATCAAGGACACGAGCAAAGTTGGAAGCTTTAATACGTAACGCTGGAAAAGTGGGTCTTAAGGTAAACATGAAAAAGACAAAGCTAATGCGAATTGGAACTGAAAATCGTACTCCTCTCATAGTAAATGTTGGTGGCACATCAGCTGCTGTAGAAGATGTTGACAAATTCATTTATCTCGGCAGTATGATTACGACAGATGGTGGTGCGGAATCAGACGTTTCAGGTCGCATAAATAAGGCCAGAACCGCTTACCATAAAATGAAGAGGATCTGGTTGTCGCGTAACATCAGCAGAAAAACAAAACTCAAAGTTTTCAACACAAGTATAAAACCAATCCTTATGTATGGTTGCGAAACTTGGAAAGTTACAAATGGTATTTGTCAAAATCTTCAAGTATTCGTTAATAAATGCCTTCGCCGTATTTGTCGTATATTTTGGCCCAATACCATAACAAATGAAGACCTTCTTACCCAAACATCAACCCATTAGTTGCGAAATAAAGCGTAGAAAATGGCGTTGGATTGGGCACACGCTAAGAAAAGAAGACGACGACATAGCAAAAATGGCCTTTAAATGGAATCCACAAGGTACAAGACGCAGAGGAAGACCACGACATACTTGGACTCGCTCGATACATTCTGAGAGTCGACATATTGGCACATGGCCTGAAATTCGAAGAATCGCACAAGACCGGCAAGAATGGCGTGCGATTGTTTCCGCCCTATGTTCCGTATAGGAACGGCAACTGATGTATATTCATTAACAATTTATGTTATGATAATGTAATAGTATTACTTTTGATTTATTATTATGTTGTGCAATATCATTATAGTTTAATAAATATATTTCCAATATCAAGGAAAAAAAAATTTTTTTTGTTAAAATTATGGCCATTTTGACTTTTTCTTGAAACTTAGACCTCGCTACGGCACGGGTTAATTAAATCCGATTTTCCTAAATATTTAACACAATTATTTTTAGATCAAATAGCACAAAAATCCGCCCGGCACTAATCGAAGTTAAAAAAAAAAAATTCTCCCAAGAAAAAAACCAACCTAATGTCCATATATTTTCAACAAAAAAATAAATATATATATGTACATATATATTATCCTTACATATGCGATCCGCCCTAATAAAATCTTATACATCAATAGTCCATTTTATTTTTTTGACATTAATTATTTTAGTATCACTTTTTTGTAACAGTAGCACTGACATTTATGTAAATTTATTACATTTAATTGTAGCTTATTTAAAACTCTCTGCGGAAACTAAAAATATTGCAACAAATATCAAATAAATTCAATTAAATGTTATAACACTTTATGTGAGAAATTGGTAATTGCATTTATGAAAAAACTATAAAAATAAAATTTATTAAAATTTCTTAACTGTATAAATTTAAATTAGGCAGTCCCATAAATTTTATATATTTTTAAAGTTTGTTGAGATGACACATTTTAGCTTATTCATGCAGGAAACATAATTGTGGTGACTGAAGTGGAATTTGTTGTAGCAACCATATTATGGTCCAAGCTGTAAGTAGTCACAAATACATTTTTTGATTGTTGTGCATAATATTATACTAGTTGACTACAGTAGCGTATCCAGGGGGGGGGGGGTGGAGTTAAATTGATTTTAAAAATTTCAGGATTTGGTATAAAATAACAAGTACAATGTAAAACAAGTAGGAAAGTTAAATTCGGCTTTGCCGAGTCTATGAATACCCTCCACCATGCATTTTTTTAAAGGATAGTACATTTTTTAACGTGAAAAAAAAATTAACAATTTAGATTAAAAATATTTCATTTTGAGTAAGAAACAATTTTTTTGTCATTTAAAAAAAATAAAAACTACTAATTTTGTTTTTGAGTGGAAATGTTTTTGGAGTGTAACGTTTTTTTTACTGTAAAAATATTTCTGAGTGAATGCACGTACGTATGTACACAAAATATTGTTATTTTTGTAAAAAAAAAACAAAAATTTGTTTGCGTGTAAAATTTTTTTTGAGTGTAAAATTTTTTTCGAGTGTAATTTTTAAATTACCAATGTTTTTAAAACTAAACAAGTTTAAAAAGCATTGCTTCAAAACTAAACAAGTTTGAAAAGCATTGTTAAGTTACCACCAATGCTTTTAAAACTTGTTTAACACGTGGCATTTAAAATGAAACCATTCTGAAATTCAGGGTTTTGCTTATAACTTTTGAACCACTGGACCGATTGAGCTGAAATTCAATATTAAGGAACGACAAAGATACATGCCAGGTTTCAGTAGTCTCATTATTGTCTTTCGAACGTTATCGTGTTTTTTATCTCGTAAATTCGCGAAAAAAAAACCCTTACCGAAATTTACTCTTTTGCTCAGAGGAGAAATGTTACAAAATCTTATACTTTTTCTATAGGAAAAATGTCTCAGAATCTGAGACTTTTCTATAGGAAAAATGTCTCAGAATCTTAGACTATTTCTAGAGGAAAACTGTCTTAAAATCCACATTTTTTTCTGTAGGAAAAATGTCTCAGATTCTGTGACTTTTTCTATACGAAAAATGTGACAGAATCAGAGATTTTTTCTATCGGAAAAATGTCTCAGAATCTGAGTCTTTTTTAGATAACAATTTCTCAAAATCTGGGACTATTTCCATTAGAAAAAAAAACTCAGAATGTGAAAAGTTTTATATACGAAAAATGTTATATAATCTAAGACATTTTCTGTAGGAAACATGTCGCATAATCTGAGACTTTTTGTAGAGGAAACATATCTAAACATGTCTTAGTATCTGTGACGTTTTCTATAGAAACAAGTAAGAAAAGTATAGTCGGCCAAGACCGACCATATAATACCCTACACCAGAGTTTCCCGGAAAATGGGTCCCATGTTCAAACATGGCCTGATTAGATCTGTATTTTGTCAAATCTTCAATAAGTGTAAAAATCACTCACTAATCAAATTTGAGTGGAATAGGCTTTTTTTGTTGAAAATAAACCGCTTCAACTAAATATCGGGCGAAATTTTCACATGGGACCTAAGTCCAAAAATGGTCCGATGATAATCACATTTATTAAGGTTATTAAAGTACGCGTTTAACATGCACAAACAGAATTTTAATTAAATATTTTCTATTTTCATGAAATAGTTTCATTCGAACTGCCGGTGTGATAAGTACTAGCTAATTATTGTCGGATAAACAAAACAAAAACTACGTGCATTGCATGCATTTTTTTGCATACATAAAAATATTTACAAGAAAGAAAGAATAAAAAAAAAAAATAATTAAAAAACTTTAAGTGGAATTCTGCCTAGCAACAGAATGTCCGACTTAAGTGATTCAGAGGAAAGTGATGAGAGTATAGTTAAATGGCAAGTTTTTCGGCCTAGAAAACGAAGCATTTCTAGGTCACCAACAAAACAACCTATTAAAAAGAGAGCAATTGATAATGACCAATCAACTTCTAATAACAATAGATTTGAGGTACTCGATGACGACATTAATGATCAAGACAAAGAGAGTTATGTTGGTTCGGATGAACCAACAACATCCAACGCAACTTCTTCACCCAAACCACCACCTATATTCATACCTTGTGTAGAAAACGTATCAAACATGATCACAGATTTTTCTAAAGTAATTTTAAAAACCGAATTCACATACAAAGCATTAAAAGACAATCAAGTAAAGCTAATGATTAAATCTGTTGAGTCGTATAGAAAAGTTGTAACATTTTGTAATAAAAAAGAAATAAAGTTTCATACATACCAACTTAAAACTGAAAGAGCATTCCGTGTTGTAATCAAAAATTTACACCATACAACACCAATTAATGATATCAAAGAATCCCTCGAATTAGAGGGGTTTAAAGTAAGAAATGTCTCAAATGTACGCAGTAGAATAACAAAACAGCCTTTACCATTATTTTTTGTTGATCTTGAACCAAGTGAAGATAACAAGCAAATATATTTAGTCAGACATCTTAACTATGCCGCGGTTAAAATTGAACCCCCTCGTAAAGTTAAAGAGTTGGTGCAGTGTTACCGTTGCCAACAATTCGGTCATACTAAGGCTTACTGCCATAAAGCTTTTCGATGTGTCAAATGCGGTAATGAACACCCTACTGCCGAATGCAAAAAGACCAGAGAAAGTCCAGCTCGCTGCATAAACTGTCATCAAGATCATCCAGCCAACTATCGTGGCTGTGTATTTTACCAAAAAATTATTAAAAACAAACGAGATGTAAGATCTTATGCTCGTAACTCTATGCCAAACAACAATGATCATTATGAGATTCCTCAAACCAACACAAACCAAAACAACAATTATCGTAGATCCTACGCTAATGCCATAAAATCAAATGAAACAAGTTCTTTTGCAAAATTAGAAGCTTTAATGCAACAACAAATAGAGCAAAACAACAACCTTTTGAGAATGATTACACTTTTAGTATTAAAATTATGCAAATAGACCTTAGAGTAGCAATATGGAATGCCAACGGATTGTCTAATCGCAGGCACGAAGTAGAAGTTTTTCTAAATATTAACAAAATTGACATACTACTGGTTTCAGAGACACACTTAACAAAAAAATCATATTTTAATATAAAAGAATATACTTTAATAAATACAAACCATCCGGATGATTCAGCTCACGGGGGCTCTGCCATTCTAATAAAATCAAAAATTCCCTTTAAAACTTTAGACGAAATTCAAGAAAAAAATTTACAGGCTACTGTAATATCAATAAATTGTGAAAGTGGTCCCTTAACTGTAGGTGCCGTGTACTTTCCTCCACGATTTAATCTTAAAAATGAAGACTTCAAACGTTATTTTGACAAATTTGGATCGAGATTTTTGATAGGAGGTGACTTTAATGCGAAGCACCCTTGGTGGGGGTCACGTACTACTAATCCAAAAGGTACGGAGCTCCTTAAATGTTTACAGGAAAAAAATTATTCAGTAATCTCAACGGGAAAACCTACGTATTGGCCGTCAGACCCTCAAAAGATCCCAGATCTCTTGGATTTTGTAGTGTATAACGGAATACCAAGGCACCATTTAGATATGCTTGAATGCTTTGACCTCAGCTCGGACCATTCGCCAATATTCTTAACGTACAGCACAACACTTTGCTATAATTCAGGCAATACTTTTTCATACAAAACTGACATAGATTCATTTATGTATTGGATAGAGAAAAATATAAACTTAAAAATTTCTTTGAAAACAGGAGAGGAAATCGATGAAAGTATAGAATTTTTTACAAATTTGCTACATGAAGCCTCCGATCTTTCAACACCAACAAATAACAATCTTTCGAATAACAACAAATTTCTTTTATCATCAGAAATCAAAGCTCTTATTGTCAAAAAAAGAAAATTACGAAAAATTTGGCAATCCACTCATCACCCTCTTGATAAAAGAAATCTTAATAGAGCTACCAAAGAGCTGACTCAACTGTTGCAACAATTTAAAAACAATTCTATTAAAAACTACTTACAAAACTTGGACCCAAATGCACGTGATGATTATAGCTTGTGGAAAGCTACTAAGAGTATTAAACGACCGCAAAAACGAAACCCCCCCATAAGGGATGAAAATAACAGATGGTTGAAATCGGACCAAGACAAGGCTTCTGCCTTTTCCTCTTACTTAGAAAAAGTTTTCACACCTTTCAATTTTAATTCCGGTAGTCCAGATAAATCAAAAATACTAGAGTTTATTGACTCCCCCTGTCAAATGGACCTTCCTATAAAACATTTTACACCATCTGAAATACAAGAAGAAATCAACAGCCTTAACTGCAAAAAATCACCAGGATATGACCAGATCACTGCAAAAATGTTAAAACATCTTCCAAAAAAGGGTATAATTTTTCTGATGTATATTTTTAATGCTATAATACGACTGGGCCATTTCCCATCACAATGGAAGTGTGCAATGATTATTATGATATTAAAGCCGAATAAACCAGAGAACAGTATTTCATCGTTTAGGCCCATAAGTCTGCTAGCGACTTTTTCTAAAATATTCGAAAGGATGTTTATTCGTAGAATGGCACCCTTGGTAGAAAAATTCAACATAATACCAGAGCATCAGTTCGGGTTTCGCCACAACCATGGAACACCTGAATAGTGTCATAGAATTGTACAATATATTACGGAAGCCTTGGAGAACAAAAAGTACTGCTCTGCAGTATTTTTAGATGTTCAACAAGCATTCGATCGTGTGTGGCACCCGGGGCTATTGTACAAACTTAAGCTCTTTTTACCAACCCCATATTATATTTTACTAAAATCATACTTATCTGATCGATTCTTTTATGTCAAACACAATAATGATTACTCAGATTTCTTACAGATATGCTCAGGAGTTCCTCAAGACAGTGTACTGGGACCAGTATTGTACACAATATATACTTCTGATCTACCAGTTGCTAACAACGTTTTAGTAGCTACATATGCGGACGACACAGCTATTTTGGCATGTAGTGATTCGCCCATCGAAGCATCATATTTAGTACAAAATCAACTTAATATCTTACAGAATTGGCTTACAAAGTGGAATGTCAAGGTAAATTCAAATAAATCAAACCATATAACATTCACACTAAGGAAAAATAATTGTGAAGAGGTCAAAATATACAATGAAACTATACCACATAAAAACTGTATCAAGTATCTTGGAATGCATATGGATCGGAGGCTTACTTGGAAAGATCACATCGCCAATAAAATTCAGCAGCTAAAAATAAAGTCTAAAAAACTATATTGGCTACTTCGTCCAAAATCGCAGCTTAGCATAGAAAATAAACTAAAGATTTATAAAGCTATACTAAAACCTATTTGGATTTATGGTATCCACCTTTGGGGTACGGCGAGTAACTCTAATATAGAAATCTTACAAAGATTTCAATCAAAAACGCTCCGGACTATTTTAGACTCACCATGGTTTGTCACAAATAATACAATTCATCACGATCTCAATATGCCAAAAGTAAAGGATGAAATAAAAAGGTTTTCAGAAAAATATTTAAATAGAATTAGTTATCACCCTAATGTTCTGGCCATCTGTTTACTAGATGACAGTAATGAAACGAAGAGACTTAAGAGAACACATATACTAGATCTCCCATTTAGGGCATAAATTTGTAAATATGTACATATATCATATGAGGGGGTTAGAGCACAAGGGGTTCAAGTGACTTTTTTAAAAAAATTGAGTTAACATATGGAATTAGTAGGTGAAGTTCACAGTAGTTCATAGCACCAGAAATTAATGTGAAATTCTTATTCGTTAGCGAGATATGGCGACAATTTTTAGCTCTTGTTACTAAAATACCTGTTTTGCTTGGAGCACAAGGGGTATATGAGCACTTAAACCCCTTGTGCTCCAAGCAATTATTAAAATTTAGTTTTTCACGTGGACAAAGTGGTTGAATTCCGAGAAGTTCTTGTAGTAATAGTAATCAAATTTTGCAAGAGCATCTTCAGTCTGTAACCAGCGGTTAAAGTGTGAAAAATGGCGATTTCCGACCAAAATTCATGTCCGAATTTTTTGACCAAATTCGGCTCAAAAATTAGGAATTTTTGCGTACATAATAGGAAAAATATAAAAAAATCCCAAAAAAAAAATATTGGTCCACAGATGCTGATTTTTAACATAAATATTATTTTTTTTATCCAAATTGGTCCTAAAAGGTGGAAAATGTAAAGCAAGTTATCTAAAAAATATTAAAAAAATATAAAAAACACGATTTTCGTTCAAAAATGCTGATCAAAGATTTTGATACCAGATGCTAATCAGCCTTTTTGGACCAAAATCGTGGGTTAATTTTTAAAATTTTTCACATAAAATACTCAACATTTTTCGACTTTTAAGACAAATTTGGTTAAAAATGTTTTTTATGTTTATAAATCAGCATCTGTGGACCAAAATCGCAATTTTGAAATTTTTTAAATATTTTTCCCATAAAACGCGCAAAAGTTCCTTATTTTTGACCCAGATTGGGTTAAATATTTCAGATATAAATTTTGGTCCAAAAACGTAGTTTTTTAAACTTTGACCGCTGGTTGCAGACTAAAAATGACCTTGCAAAATTTTTTCATAAATTTTCCCACAATTAGCTACTCCATGTCCATCGTTCGGCAGGTATCACGGCACGAAATTCGAAAGTTTAGATTTTAAGGGACGCCCTAATGAAGATGAAGATGAGCCCGATGATGTCATGGAATCTGATTATGACGACTAAAAAATTAAACAAAGAACCATTAAAGACTTTCGCAATAAAATGTGGTTTCCTTTTACAAATAACTAACATTCTTTTCATAATTTAGAAATTTATAAAAAAAGTTAGAGCACAAGGGGTATAAGTGCCACTTACATAATTCAGAGGCCATTTTTGGGTGCTTGTATTTGTGAAATATGGTATTTTTTTAACTTGTTAGATTAAAATATATCTCAGGATCTCTATTAACTAAAAAATAATATTCTAGATATCATCTAACATTTTTTACTGTAATTTAACTATAACCTCTTTTTTCCTATTATTAAATTTAAGGCACTTAAACCCCTTGTGCTCCAAGCAATTATTAAAATTTAACTTTTAAGACCAATTTGGTTAAAAATAATTTTTATGTTTGAAAATCAGCATCTGTGGACCAAAAGTGGAATTTTTAAAAAAAATTTCCCATAAAGTACTCAAGAATTCCTAATTTTTGAGCCAGATTTGGTTAAATAATCGGCAGGTATTATGATACAAAATTCGAAAGATTAGATTTGACGGGATGCCCTAATGAAGATGAATATGAAGATGAGCCCAATGATGTTATGGAATCTGATTATGACGACTAAAAAATTAAACAAAGAACCATTACACATTTTCTTAATAAAATGTGGTTTTCCTTTTACGTATTTACAAATTTATAAAAAAAAGTAAGAGCACAAGGGGTATAAGTGCCACTTACTTACTTCAGATGCAATTTTTGGGTGCAAAAGGGTGTAAAAGACGATACTTTTTTAACTTGTTAGATAAAAATATATCTCAGGAACTCTATTAACTAAAAAATAATATACTAGATATCATCTAACATTTTTTATTGCAATTTAATGGCGCTTTTCGACCAAAATTCATGTCCAAATATTTTGACCAAATCCGGCTCAAAAATTAGGAGTTCTTGCGTACAACTGCTAAATGCGTAGGAAAAATATTGTGCTCGATTCTGGAGTACTATTTCACCATTCACCAAATTTTTAAAAATTTGATATTCTTTTGAATTTCAAGATTTTAAATTTTTTTTCTTGTTAAAATATAGTAATATCTTAAATAATTACAAGGAAAAATTTAAAAATCTTAAAATTCGAAAGGATATCAAATTTTTAAAAAGTAGGTGAATGGTAAAAGAGTACTCCCGAATCGAGCACATTAAAAAAAAAAAAATATTGGTCCACAGATGCTGATTTTTCTGCACAATTTTTTTTCTTATCCAAATTTGTCCCAAAAGTTGTAAAATGTAAAGCATATTATATAAAAAATATTAAAAAAAGTATAACAACACGATTTTGGTCCACAAAAATTGATCAGAGATTTTCGTCCACAGATGCTTATGAGCATTTTTGGCCCAAAATCGTGTTTTTATTTTTATATTTTTCACATACTCAACATTTTGCTACTTTTAAGAGGAATTTGGTTAAACATATTTTGTATGATTGTAAATCAGCATCTGTGGACCAAAATTGCTATTTTGGAATTTTTAAATATTTTTCCCAAAAATTCCTAATTTGTGTGCCAGATGAGGATGAATTTTAGTCGAAAACGTACGAAATTCGAAAGTTTACATTTGACGTGATGCCCTAATGAAGATGAAGATGATCCCAATGATGTCATGGAATCTGATTATGACGACTAAAAAATTAAACAAAGAACCATTACAGATTTTCTTAATAAAATGTTGTTTTCATTTTACGAATTTACAAATTTATAAAAAAAAGTTAGAGCACAAGGGGTATAAGTGCGACTTACTTACTTCAGATGCAATTTTTGGGTGCAAAAAGGTGTAAAAGACGGTATTTTTTTAACTTTTTAGATTAAAATATATCTCAGGAGCTCTATTACCTTAAAAATAATATACTTGATACCACCTAACATTTTTTATTGCAATTTTACTTTAACCCCTTTTTTCTCATTATTAAATATAAGGCACTTGAACCCCTTGTGCTCTAAATAGAAATTTATAAAAAAAGTTAGAGCACAAGGGGTATAAGTGCCACTTACTTACTTCAGATGCAATTTTTGGGTGCAAAAGGGTGTAAAAGACGGTATTTTTTTAACTTGTTAGATTAAAATATATCTCAGGATCTCTATTAACTAAAAAATAATATTATAGATAGCATCTAACATTTTTTATTGCAATTTAACTTTAACCTCTTTTTTCTCATTATCAAATATAAGGCACTTGAACCCCTTGTGCTCTAACCCCCTCATATATATTAACTAATAAACTGCTCATTTTTATTATAATTCCTATAATAAGTTATATTAGGGATATTACATACTGATGTAATATACTATATGTTATTGTTTATTGTACCTGATTTTATAAAACAAATTTGATTGCAAAGAAATAAAGATGAATTTAAAAAAAAAAAAAAATTTCATGAAATTTGAGAGATTTATGTGAAAATCGGGAAGGTGGTTTGTATGGGGGCTACAAGAACAACTGGTCCGATTTCTTTAAAATTCGAAATGGTGTTTTGTGTGGATGAAACATGACCTCCAAAATTTCCTATTAAAATGCGGCAATTAGAGTCATTTAAGCCAAAACTAAGAGGACCTTTGTATGGGGGCTAGGGTAAATATGGACCGATTTTTTCCAATTTTAATAGGCTTAAGTTTCAAATTTCAAGTGAATTGATTAAGAATTGCGACCTGTATCGTGTTTTCACCGTTTACATGGACAAACGGATGGACGGACTCAAAAAGTGATTCTAAGTCGATCGGTATACTTAAAAGTGGGTCTAGAACCAATATTTCGGGTAGTTACAAACATCAGCACAAACTCATTATATCCTGTACCACAGTGTGGTGTAGGGTATAAAAATCTAGACTCTTGAATATGTCTCATGGTCATGGGCCGGTTAACTTTGGAAATGGGCAAAATCGGATCAGGGACAAAAAATATCAAAACTAACCTTTAAAAAAACGAAATTTTTAACAGCTTTGTTTTTGCATTTTTGTTAAAAAATGAAACCTTTTTATGTCAGAAGGAATTCAAAGTCCTGCACCTAGACACAGGTAGGCTAAACAATTTTGTTTTGTTTTTGCCCCGCCCTCTTTTGTGGATGAATTATGAGATAATGGTATTTCTGAAGTTCAAATAATAAATTAGTAAACATTTACTAAGTATTTCCCACTTCCCCAAACCAAAAAAAACACTCCTGTTTTTTTAACATATCGGAGGGTATCAAAGATTCGGCACAGCCGAATTTAACACTACACTCAAAAAAAAGTGAACTAAAATCTGGGATAATTAACTCAATTTTAAGAAAAAGAGGGAATGATTTGTCTTCAAAGATTTTTTTCTTGGTTTTAGTTTATAATTTTCCCAAAAATAAGGAAAACTAAGTTAATTAATTTTAGGTCAATTTTAAATAGAAAATGGGAAAAATTATATTACATACATATTACACATTACTTTAGTTCATTCACATTTTAGAACTAGATTGGGTCTAGACCCTGGACTCATGGGTTCGGACCCCATGGGTCGAGCCCCTGTTAACTCGAGACCCCGTGGGTCCTTTAAGGGTAAGTTTGTGAAACTTACACAAAAGTTAATAATTTTTTAATTAAATACTTTGGGAAAAGATTATCGTGAACAAAATTTGTTGGGCACCCTCCGAAATAAAATCCTAGATACGCGCATGGTTGGTTCAACCATAATATAACAAATGAAAGTTTTGTCTATGACCCCTTTTCATTAAAGTTAAAAAAAGTATTATACAATCATATTTCTTCTATATAAATCTGCAAGTGTTAAAAAAATTATTTAAAATGTGATTGATGTACAATTTCCTTATACTCGGTTTAAGTGTTTCAGTAAAATTCTGATTGAATTGATTTATATTTTTACATTTTCAAAACGTTTTAATTTAAAATATTTAAATTCATATTTCTGTTAACATTTGATACTATGTATATCTTTTAAACTTTCTAAGAATTTTTTTTATTCAAAAATAATTTTGCTCAACTGACCCTAATACAACATTGAAAATTCAAATAACAATTTATGTTTATTTTTAAATAATGACCCAAAAAAATTTAGTCAAAACACTTAACAAGTTTATAAGTTAAGTATTTTCCTAAAAACACACACACACACACTAGAACTTTCATAAAAACCCTAAAATTTATTGCTAAAAATATAAAAATAAAGTAAAAGGTAAATTAGTTAACAGGAAAAAAGTCATACCTTAACATACAATTGTTTGTGCAACACAAACTCCACCAACAGTTTTCTCTACAAACACATTCGTAAATGAAAAACAAATACATGTAAAGAAAACAAATTTTATTTATACACACACTCATACAGATATATATATTTATCATGAATGTGATTTACAGTTTAGTTATATTATTTATGTATGCATATGTCTGTGGGCGAATCTATAAACTTAACAGAGAGTCTCAAGTATATGTTTGCAAAACGAAAAGTGGTTATTATTTGGAAAATACTTCTTTATCTATTTACAAGGGCATTGTTGTGGCGAAATATCTTTGAAGGGAAAATCATCATAAGTTCAACAAGATTTACTTATATTATTTGGCAATGGGAAGAAGATTGGTTAACCTTTGTCAATAGAAGAAATTTATTTTGTAAAATATTTAAAGTGTCACACTTAGGCGTATGAGTTATATTATATTTAATTATATAATTATTAATCATACGTACACGTAATCATACGTGTTGAAAGAAAATGTTATAATGAAAAATTGCTTTTGTTTAAAAATATACGTTACAAACTGTAAAGTACGCACAACTTGTGCAAACATTTATAAAAACGATTTCATAATTTGATTAACGGTCTACACATGAACCATGTGAAAAAACAGAACCCAAGCAAATACAATAACAAAAAAGAAAAAGGAGTAAAGTTTTTTTGTTGCAATTTTCGAATATTTATATAAAACCACATAAAAAATATTAACCCAAAAATTGAAACCATTGGGCTGAAATCGAAAAAGATAGGTAAGGTTTAAAGTACGTGTTTATGCATACAGCGTCTCTTAGGTCGTTGTGAAACCACGAGAAATAAAAAAAAAAATTCAACAGATTTGCTCTAATAAACCGAGTCCACAGATATTAAGCAGGGGCTGGCGGATAGATCTCTAGAGTTTTTTGGAAGGGGTTATGTTTTTAACATAATAATGATTTAGAGCAAGGGTCTAATTTTTTAACTTAAGCAGGATGCCACCTCAGTTTGACTATATACTAGAGTCGTCAATCGATTAAGAATAATTCGATTAATCGAACAAACAAAACCAAACTCTTGTTCGAATAATTACAAAATTACGATTTTCGAATAACGAATAAATCGATTAATTTATATCAATTAATTGAACAATTATTTGTTATACCCTCCAACTACAGTATGGGGGTATACTTTGTCATGCCGTATGTAACGCATCTTAATATCGGTCTAGGACCCCATAAAGTATATATTATTCATCAGTGATCGATTCTAAGACATTCTACCGATGTCAGTCTATCTGTGCGTATGTGGAGGACACGATAGAGTACAAAATAAAAGAGTTAGACTCCTGAAATTTGACTCGATTATGTGTTATAGTCATAAGGTGGTTTAGGTTGGTGGCAAAATCGGACGAGGGGAAAAAATGTCAATTAAAGAGCTAAAAAACTTTTCTACATTTTTTTTTTGTTTATTGACCTGCATTTGGACCAAAATGATTAGGAAATCCTATTTTTTTTGGCCCGCCGCTTTTAAGGGTGTTGTTATAGAAAATAATACAAAATAATGATAAAAGTGTGTTTTTAAGCGTAAATATCATATCGTAACAAATGAATTTGTAAGCATTTTTAAAGAGATGAAAGATATCCTCCAACGTCACCCACCGACTCCTCTCACTCAATAGTGATTTCAGTTATTAATCTGTAAGTTTTTTATGTATTTTTACATAAAAAAGTGATCTCAGTTATACAATTTTTAAGTTTTTATTTTTTTTTGTTAATAAAACATAAACATTTTAATTCTTAAGTTTTGTATATAAATTGTTTATTTTATATTAATAAAAATATTTTTAATAAGCCCTATTTTATTCGTTATTCTCATCGATTAATCGAATATTTTTTAGATTGAATCGTTTGATCGAACGAACAAAAACAATTTTTTGAAGTATTCCAGCAAAGTTGAAAGGCGAACAATTGACAACTCTACTATATACATTAGGGTGGTTTTTTGCTTGTATGTAATATTTTTTATTTGAATTTCGAGGAATGCGCATCATAATTATGTACCATTGGATGTTACAATAATTGTGTAAAAATTTAAGCTAAATCTCAAAAAATTAACCCGAGGCGCACAGAGGTCAAATTTTCGAGAAAAAGTCAAAATGGCCAAAATTTAAAAAAACTTAAAAAGATGTAAATTTTGTAAAAATAAACAAAAAAAATATTTTTTTATTTTAATTTTACCCTGTAATACTCAGAAAAAATTATGTTAACATTTTATGACAGCACTAACACTTTCAAACATGCAATACAAAAATTACCATTCATTTTGGGGGGTAGCTGAAATGAGTATTTTCGATTTTTTGAAAATTTTATTAAACAAATCTTGCTATTCTATAGCAATGGATTATTAAGTACATCCTTAGGCTTCAATATTTAAAAAATTGGGGATATCCATCAACTCAATTTTTTTTTTTGAGTCATTTGAGTTTTGAGAATTTCAAGGAAAATTGATTTTTGTCTATGAATTTTTACTTTAAACTTAATTTTGGTCAAAATTTACAAATCTTGTTCTGTTAACTTATTCGGTTGTATGCAAAATCGCCCAAATGCAAAATCGCCCAAGAATAAAAAAATCCAAAAACTCGTTTTCCCCAAAACATACGAGGAGTCGCAGAACAAAACGTATTTTTCGCATTTTTTGACAAATTGATTTTTTGTTCTTTTTATATTATTTTATATTATTAGTTCGAAATCTATCAGAAAAAATTTCCATAGCGTGAATTTTTTTTGTTTTTCATCAAGAAAATGGATTCCTTAAAAGTTGGTGTGTAACAAAACGTACTTTTTTTTTTAATTTTTTATCAAAACGTACTTTTTTCATTGTATTTCATATGCAAGATTTTTCATAATTTTATAATATGCCATTTTACTCTTATATTTCATATACACTCAAAATATTTTGTAGGCAAAAACAAAAGAAAAACACACTTAAAACCAGTGAATAAACAATTGAAAACCATCCCAGTAATTATTCATTTGTTTTAAAAACATCAACATTTATTTTTTACTGTTGGCAAAATTTTCTAAAATAAATAATACTAAACATTAAAAAATTACGTTTTTTTCATTCTTTTTTACCAACAAATTCGAAAAAAGTAACCTACGGAAACAATAAAAATTAATGATAGTTCTGTTATTTTTACCAACAAATTCCAAAAAAATAACCTACCAAAACATTAAAAATTAATGATTTCGTAGGTTATTTTATACAATTTTCTATTGAAATATTATTTTAAAATTTTTTAATAAAATTTTGGGGAATCGATCCCGCAATCAACTACATTCTGGCCAGACACTCTACCCATCGTGCCAAAGCCACTTGATACAAATATGTTTTTATATTTCTATAAATAATTTTTTGAATTTTTTTTCTACAAACAAATAACTGACTTGTGTAGGTAAAAACTAATGATATATCATTAAAAAATACCAACAATTTAAAAAAAAATTACTTACACAAATCATTAAAAATTTAAAGAATAATCAGTAGTTTTTACTTACAGAACAAAAATAAATGACTTTATAAATTAAATGTTAGTGAAAGTCTTTATTTTTTAGTGTTTTATTTTTGAATCAAAGGACTGATGTAGTCATTAATAAAAACTGAACATCAAACAAATGTTTTTTCTTTTAAAAACGACTAAACGGAAAACTTTTTAAATAAACTACAAACAGTTAATGACATAATTTTTTGAATGTACATATAAATGCCCACAAAGATTTTTTGAGGCCTTCTTGCTGGCCAGCGAAGGATTTCCCCCTTATTCTTGTTATATGTCTATTTACACCCCACAACTACAGTATGGGGGTACATTAACTTTGCCAATTCGTGTGTAACGTATCTAAATATGTAGTTTGTAATAAATAAGAACATTTTTAAAACACTCAATCAAATAAGTATCGTCTAAAAAAATACGCACATCAAAACGTCGTTTTTCAATTATTTTTAAACAAAACGTACTTTTTTCATTATTTTTTACAAAACGTACTTTTTCCAAAGTAAAAGTGGTTTTATATTAAACATCCTTAACATATAATGTGGTGACTTATGGCAGTTTGATGCATCTCTTGATAAGCAAAAAACTTGTTACCATATACAGGTTCATGCAGTTTTTTAAAGGGGCGAAATAAATAAACCTCAATTTCCCAAAAAAATTTAATGTGCGAAAAAGTACGTTTTGTTCTGCGGCTCCTCATATATTACCGAAATAATTTTTATTTCGCGGAGAGGGTGGGTTAAAGCCATGGAGTTTGTAATCCCTAAGCTCGGCCCAAGGCCGGCTATGCAGAAAAACTTAAAAAAAAAACAGCTCACTACCTCCGGTTTTCACTAGGTATTCCCCGAGCAATGGCTAGCTAGAGTGAGAAGGCGGCTAAGTAACCTGTAGAAACACGAAGTGACACATTTAAAATACTAGAAATTTCATCAGTTTTTATAATCGCTTTTGAAAATGTACATATCTTTATTGATTGCGGTACAATAGCCAAATACCGTTATTCTAGGTGGGTATCGGTTGCCAATCCTGATTAATTGCTACAAAAAAAAAATTGGAAACAGATTTGCAAATTTCGCACAATTTTCAAAAATGCCATAAAATTTTTGCAATTTATTTTTTATAAACCCGCCAGTGATTTTTTTATGTAAACTCTTAAAAAACTTGGTTTACGCAAGAGTCCACCAAATTTCGAATGAAACCGCGAATGTGCCTCGCGAAAAACTGGTATTTTAAAAAAATTACGGTTTTTCTTTCGAACTTTGATCTGCTGAAACTCCTTAACTATTCGTGGCACATTAACGGGATTAATTCCAAAATGTTAAGAATTACAACAGCTACCAATTCTAGTTCAACTTTTTTCATTTTATAGAGGGGACCGAAATCCCTGATCAAAAAACCTCGAAAATTTAAAAACTCTTAATTTTTGGTTTCAAAACTTATCCGTCTTATAACTTCTTACCAAGCGATAAAGCATCTATCAAGCCAACATTGAAATAATCTCTTATATGTACTGACTTGTGTTATGCCGGAAAAGATTGAAATATAAGGAAAACTTAAAAAAAAGCGAAAGAAGGTAAAAACTATGAATTATTTCAAGCCATTTTTATCGATTTTTCAACTTTAATCCTCTGTAACTTTTATGGATAAAGTGGGGTAATCCTTAAACATTGCTCAGTGATGGTTCAAGGTCTTGTTTACACACTCAAAAAAAAAAAAAACTGTAAAGTTGGCAAAAAATTTAGTTAAATTTAACAAAAAAAAACACCTGATTTTGAACCTACTAAATTTCTAGTTAATTTAACAAAAAATATTTAGTCAACTTTTCGTAGAATGAATGTAGCAAAAAAACAGTAATTTTAACTAAAAATTCAGCTGAAAATTTCGTAACCTTTTTTATTAGGTGAATTCAGCTAACCTTTTTTTTTAAATAAAAAAAAAAAATATTTTTCACAGCGTTAAGTTCAGCTTAAGTAGGACTAATGAGATTTGCATAGGAGGCTACACAAGAAATGTTTAAAATTTTCGACTTGACAAAAATGTTACAAAAAATCAGCAAATTAATTAGTAAAAATTCGTAAACTCAGTTTTAAAGTCAACAAAAAAAATTAATTCCAAATTTGTACAAAACTAGTATTTTCGTAAATCGAACTTATCTAAAAAAAGTAGTTAAAACGCTGATTTTAACTAAAAATTTGCTAAAAAGCCAGTAAACTCGAGTTAACAAAAAAAAGTTTGTTAACTTTGTAGTTTTATTTTTTTGAGTGCACAACTGCATTTACAGTTTTTCTAAATTCCAAAAACTGGCGGTTTTTTTAAACATTTATTTCGGTTTCACTGAGTTGAAATTTAAAAAAGATTTCATGATATATACATATGGGGCATTCCAAGCCAAATCACTCACTTTTAAACCCGACCCCTTTCGATTTATTTTATTTTTGGATATGTTTTAGTCCTTATTAAATGCAACTTGGACACCAATTTTCAGCCTTTTATTCCAAGATGGTGTTGAGTAATAAATTTTTCAAAATGGCGATTTTCTCCAAAAAATTAAAAAATTGAAATTCTTTATTAATTTTGACCATTAAAAAATATAGATATTTTAAACAAAATTGGACAACGTTTTGTTGGTATTTAAATGTAGTTTTAGAAAAAAAATATGAAAAAAATTTTCGAAGTAATTATCATTTATTTTTTGACGTTTAAAAATTAAAATCGACTTTTTGAAAAGGTCCGAAACCTTAGATTTTTTTGTAAAAAACTATAAAAATTCTACTCTAAATTACGCAACTTTTAGTGTTTCTTCACAATACAGCAGCAAGCAGCAGACAGCAAAAGTAAAAAACGCGGCAGTTAATTATAATTGAGCAGCATTACTGCTGAGCAGCAAACAGCAACATTTTGACGTTTAATAGAAAAAAATGCTCTTCAGCAAACACTTGATTTTAAATACAAGACAAAAGATTTTTTTAAATTTATTATTGGTTTAATAAATAACAAGCGTATAAAAATATTTAATGTTATTTTACATATATATGTATGTTCATTTTACAGAAAATACCTAAACATTTTACATATACCGAAATACACAAAAAGGATTTTTTGTTTAGTAAGTTATTTCTATTTGTTTTTAGAAACGTTTATTAAAATAATTCATATTTTTAGCAATTAACATGTCGGAACATATGGAAGAGTTTGAAAGAATTGTAAATCTCACATCAGCTGTATACAATCTATATATGGCATGTGAAAATTTTGATGATATTGATGAGACACCCAGACGCAGATGGTGGGTACGTCCTGCCAATACCACTCGTGATAAGATCGGCTTTTTCATAACCTGTATGACAGAAATTAAAAACAAGGATGAGGAACATTTTTATCAAGCCACACGAATGTCCATTAAAACTTATGATTTGTTATTAAATCTAATGAAAAACAAGTTAAGACGCTTTTCCCGCCGGAAACCCATTTGTCCAGAAAGCAGGCTCGCTTTGACGATTCTGTAAGTTGTTGCCAAAGGATCCTAGGCATAAGACCAGCATATAAAAATGACTCCCAGCATATTAAAGCTTTGTGTATCGGCTAAGGAGTTTTTCCTGAGTCGCGTTAACTTCTTTGGAGGGGTCACGCCCTCTTTCGAGTGGGCAGGGCTTCAAAGTTAAACATTTTTTCTTGTATATCTTCAAAACTACTTATCCGATTTAGATGAAATTGATATCATTCGAAAGCTTAAAGAATTTTTTTTCGAACATTACTTTACATGGAAAAATTTCATTAACCTATTAATCGCTTTTTTAAGCGAAGCCTAAAGGAATCTATGGAGTTTTTAATTCATAAGCCCGGCCGAAGGCCGCTACGCTGAAAAGCTTTATTTAGTGAAGCCGTTTGGGGTGAATTTACGGAGCACCAACACTTTAACCCTTTATATATCTATAAAAGTCCACATGAGAGCTTACGAACTTGGCTACAGGCCTATGAGTTCTTTTAATGACCTTATATACGTAACATTTTTGAGATATTTAGAAATTAAAACTAAGAAAAACTTAAAATCGCGTTTTGGCTCTTAAGGGGTTCATGAAATTTTTCTTGTAAAGGAGTGTTCGAAAGAAATTTCTTCAAGCTTCCAAATGATACTCATTTCATCCAAATCGGATAAGAATTGTTTAAGATATTTAAGAAAAACTTTAAAGCCAATCCCACTCGAAAAAAGGCATGTCCCCTAAAGTTTGACTGCACATTTTTACTCTGAGATCGAAGGTTAAAAGTTAAAAAAAATTAAAATCTCAATTTCGGTATATTGGTTGAGTTCCGTATGACCTTGAACTTTGAATTGTAAGATGTCTAAATGTGGTGTTGAAACCAGTGGGGACACAGCACTTTATAAGGGGCAGGGCTTCAAATTTTGTTTTTCATAAATATCTCAAAGACTTCTTAACCGATCAGGCTGAGTTGATATCACACGAGTTGTAACGTGAAATATTTCAATTAACCCGTTAAGCAACAAGAAAATATTCTGTGAATGGGGAAATGTAGTTACGGGCAAATGTAATAATAATTTCTGAAAATTTTGTTGACGCAGGTCATTCCATTTTCTCACAGTGGGCCAAATCACTCCAGAAATATATGGGCACAAAAAATGGGATAACCAAAGCCTGAAAATTAATGTAAATATTCTGTGAATGAGGAATTGTGGTACAGCGCATAAGTAATGATTCCTATAAATTTTATTATGTATATATATATATTTGTTCCTTTAACTCCTACAAGGAGCATAGGGCCTCAAATGATACAAATTTTATTAACCCAGATCCTTCCGTTTGTTCACATTTTTTGTGCACATACATTTCTGAAGAGGTTTAGGCCGACTGCGAGCAAACTAAAAGACTTGAGTCAATAACAGAACAGAAGGCAAAAGTAATATACAAATTATTACTTTTGCCTTCTGTTACAATTCTACATCAACAGATTATAAAAAAATCATTTTCAAGCTTTGGTTATTCCATTTTTTGTGCCCATACATTTCTGGAAAGAAATGGAGCACGTCCCATTAAGTGTTTGAACCCCACATACGACTTCTCAGAGGTCAAGGTCATATATATTTTATTTGTAATTTTAAGAAAGTTCGGTAAACTTAATGAGTTGCAAAAAAATTTATACGTTTTTGACTATTTTAGTTACCTTGCACATGGAAGCAGTATTCAAATGCTGGCGTGGTCTTTTAAAATGGGACTCTCAACTGTGAGAAAAATTATTATAGAAACATGTGAAGCTCTGTGGACTGAGCTTTCTAGCATATACTTAGCAGAGCCAAACCTTTCAGATTGGTTTTATTACTCCCAAAGCTTTTATTTAGAAACGGGTCTACCTCACTGTTTAGGGGCCATCGATGGGAAGCATATCTCTATTGTTTGCCCCAAAAAGAGTGGTTCGTTATTTTTCAACTACAAAAAACATTTTAGCCTTGTTTTAATGGCAGCTTGCGATGTAAATTTCGCATTCACGTATGTAGACATAGGAGCCTTTGGAAGTCAGAGTGATGGGGGAGTATTTTCCAAAAGTGTATTTGGAAGAAAAATAATAAAAGGAGAACTCAATATTCCACCTCCAGAAAATCTTCCCAATTCTGATGTATTATGTCCCTATTATTTTGTTGGAGATAATGCATTTCCGTTGCTATATAACTTGCAGAGGCCTTTTCCGGGAAAACATTTAAGCCCCGATAAAAGAAATTTTAATGAAACATTATCTAGTGCAAGGTGCCGAATAGAAATCGCATTCGGAATTTTAGCTCAAAGATGGCGAGTATTGATGAAACCTATACATCTTGATCCCAAATACGCAGATAAAGTTGTAATGGCAGTTGTTTTATTACACAATTTTTTGATATTGCAAGATGATGAAAAATATTACAGCGCTGATGAGGTACCTTCGTTATATACAAATAATCTTCCCAGTATTCCAAATGGTGGAGCGAACCGTAGTACTAATATTGCTTTTAATATAAGAAATAATATCAAAGATTACTTATTAAGTTCAAATTAGTTTAAAAACATTTTGTCCGTTAAAAATCAAAGAGTTCAAATTTTTTCTATGCAATACAGAGTTTACTTAATAAAAAAATTAATCCAAAAAGAAGCTTGACTCATTTGGTATTCCATACGTTAAAGACAAAAGTTTAGTCCTTAATAACTCTAGCGTCCTTGATAGGATCACAAAAAATTATAAAAAATAAATATTTGAATGAAATTTTGTTTGAAGGTGTAAAACATAGATAATTTTTTGACTCACAAGGGAAGTCTCCCTGGTGTCAACCTACGATCTTCATGAAATTTGGATATGTTGTTAAGAACGAAAATTAAGTCCACCCGTATTTTTTTTAGCGGCCCAAACTCATGTTTAGGGGGGCCGATTTGTACGGGGAGAAATTTACCTTTTTCAGTTTTCTAAGATTTACGCTTATTTAAACAAAATTATTGTAGGCATATGTGGTATCAGATTAAAGATATTAAAAATACCTATCTCGTGGTGCTAACAACGGGCCGAAGATATAATATTTTTCGACATATTAACAAAAATGTCCTAAAATTTTGGTATTTTACTCAATATGACGAAAAGTTGTGCATGTTTGGACACGCAGATAGGTTTTCCAAAGACCTTTTATTTAGTATGTCACATGACTAGATTTCTTTGCATAATATAGGAGATAAACGAAAAAAACTGAAAAATTACCTTTTCTTCCCCCCTCCTTTTCACCCCCTTAATATGAATTGGGGCCGCTAAAAAAAATGCGTGTCCCATTATTTTGTCAGCTCTACAAAATTAAACTAAATCCATAAAGATCCGCGGGTGACACTATGGAGACTTCCCTTGTCAGTCCCCATACACAACAAAGTCCCCCTTAACAACAAAAATAAGTTAATTGTGCTTAAATTTGGGTTTTATTTGATTTCTACACTAATTAAAGATCTAAAAAACAATGTTATTGCCAATAAAAGAAAAAAAAATTTTACTCAAAAATATTATATATTTTTTATTTCAACAAGGATTTTGTTTTAAACATAAACAAATAATATTATTACAAAAGAGAGATCTTAAGTTGCAATTAAAAAATAAAAACGGTTATTTAAAACATATTAACATTCTTTTAATAAGTTATAAATCGAAACGATTCTTTATAATCGAGAAAAAGTTAAATATTTTTTTTTCAAAAACGAAAAAAATATAAACAGTAAGCCAAGGTAAATTTTAAAATACACCTTTCGTAAAACAAAAGTTTAACTAAAAATTTAAATTTAAAAATAGTAAACTTAATATATTATCAAAACAAAATCGGCATTTACGATCACGTCGACTTAAATTATATAATGATCTTCGAAAAGCGAGTTTTTCATGTTTAAATGATTTAATACACCGTCCAACAAATTGCAACTTTTGGCTGTACACATGAACCGGACCCGAAAATTCGGAAAGTTGGGCCAAAAATAAAATACCCGTGTCTCCCAGTTTCTCTAGATCAATTCGCGTTTTCGCGAAAAATGTAACAAAAAAAAAGTTTTCACAATAGAAAAAAATTATGCTATTCAGAAAGTGGGGTTAAAAAAAAAAACACCCGTGTCTCTCAGGTTTTCGCGATCAATTCGCGTATTCGCGAAAAACGCTAAAAAATTTTTTTTTGCACTGTTAAAAAAAAAAATTGGGTTTAAATCTAAGCATTTATGTCTCAGTTATTTCATATAAATTCGCAAATTTGTAAAAAAAAAATATTTTGTTCTTTTTAGCACACTCGGAAAATTTCAAGTAGAGTTAAAAAGTAATTTCCCATGTATCAGAGTTTTCCCAGCTAATTTAATTTTAATTTAAAAAAAAATTAGGTGAATATTTTATTTGTAGTCCCACTTTTCGAATGTAGTAAATTTTTTTTAAGTGTGCAAAAAAATGCATTTTCGCGAAAACGCGAATAGATACATACTACATTGGGAGATACGAGAATTTTATTTTAGCAATTTTTGTATAAGGACCGTAATTCTACTGCAAATCATGTATATTTATTAGAGATAGGAACATGAGCAGATTAGAGCGTGATTCACGTGAATCACGCGGGATTGTGACTGATTTCAATTTTACTCACGTGATTGTGAGTGAGTGTGAGTGGAGAAAAAATTGCGTGAATGAGTGTGCGTGAGTAAGATTTTTGCGTGAGTGAGTGTGCGTGAGTCGTTTTTTTTGCGTGAGTTTGCGTGAATTATTTTCTCTTTATATTTCCTATTGTACCAAAAATGCAACAAAAAAATTTTTAAAATTTGGCTTAATTTATGATTTTGTCCCAAAAAAAGCAAAAAAAAAATGTAAAATTTCGCTGAACTGTAAATTTTGCTGAAAATTTTTTAAAGATTTTTGAAATTATAGTTTTTGAAATTTTCGTGAGTATGAGTCAATGTGAGTGAAGCTTGCGTGAGTGCACGTCAGTGTGAGTTGTTTTAAATTTACTCACGTGATTGTGAGTGTGAGTAGAAAAAATATGGTCGTGAGTGAGTGTGCGTGATTCAAAAATTCCTGTCGTGAGCGTGAGTGGGTGTGAGTGAGTGTGAGTCAAAAATCACTCACGCGCCCATCTCTAATATTAATGTTTTATATTTATAAAAAATAATGCAATACATTTTTTCAAAATTGCATTTTTCGTGAATTAATATGGAAAAACTAGAAAAATATTTTATTTTAAGCCCTATTTTCGGAATGCAGTAAATTTTTTCAAGTGTGTAAAAAAATGCATTTTCGCGAAAACGTGAATTGATATAGAAAAACCTGGACACAAGAATGTTATTTTGAGCCCCACTTTCTGAAAAGCGAACATTTTTTTTACATGTAAAATTTTTTTTTTTTTTTTGCGTTTTTCGCGAAAACGCGAATTGATCTAGAAAAACTGGGAGACACGGGTATTTTTTTTTTGGCCCTACTTTCAGAATTTTCGGGTCCGGTCCATGTGTACAAAAGTGTGTCGGACGGTGATATATGTAAATATGGATAAAATTTTAGTATTCTTTTAAATTAAAGTGTAAACTTAGATTTTATAATGTAAAATAGTATGCCTTAAGGTGGATTTACACGATTACTACCCATATCTTCTATTAACCAGTATTGGAGATACGGTTAAAGTAATTTTATATAAAAAAATATTTAAAAAGGACAATTCGTATCCCCAATACTGGAAAGTACAAGATATGGTTGTCACCGTGTGAATCAACCTTTTTTCATACATAAACACTTAAATTTTGAAAATAGTTATTGGACTATTATTTTATATCTGTTCAAAGGTTTTAATAATTTTAGATGTTACAAGGTAACTGATTATTTTTATATCTACTTAACGTTAACTTCGATCAAAGTGGCTGACTGTTATTAAGTTGAAATTCATCAAGTTTTGTATAAACTAAATTACTGACGCTATGCTCTATGTCACAGATTTGTCTTGCGCTTATATCTGCCGAAGATACTTTTTTAGCCAAGGCCTCAAAAATTGCAAATGTTGTACTGGTGGGTTTTTTTTGCAATGCAGCCAATGAGGATGACGCTGTTTGTAAAAACTTTCCAAAACTTTCGGATACTTCAGCGTTGTTTTTCTTTTTTTTTGATTTTGGTGGAGATATAGGATCATATTCTATAAGTTCACAGTCATCTTGACACTCAGCCACAGTATCGTCCAATATACAAATTGTGTCAGAAACATTTGAGATGGTCCTAAATTAAATAAAATTATAAAATACTCTAAATTGAAGTCGTTTTGTTTACCTTCTTGCACTTTGTACGTCATCCAAAAATTTAAGTTGATCTTCGTACTTCCACTGCTTTTTTTCTTTTGCCTCACTTCCAGAACGAACTGCATTTGCTTGTTTAGTCCTTTTGTAGGAATCCCTTAATATCTTCCATTTTTTTTTACAAATCTCATCAGTCGAATTTAGTTCCTTGGCAATTTGTGTCCATGTATCATCTTTTAGCAAGGAATCCTTATATCTTTCGGATTGCAAATCGTAAAGAAAGTTATAATTTTTTACAGCTTCAATAAGCTGTTCTGAAAAATCCATTTTTAACTATAATTTAGAACGACTGAATATTTTTTTTGCAACAAATGGCGGTAAAATTATTTTATTTTTTTTTTGTTCTCATTCGACGCTGTCAAAACAATTTGTGAATATAAACTGTGACGACAAAAGTCGCTGGACTCGTTTTTGTCCCCATATAATATTGTAATGTATCATACTGTGTATTATTATTTTTTTATTTAGTATTTTAAATTTAAATTTAAGTAACGGATAACCTCCACTAAAATACAACACTGTCTTTTATAAACATTCTTACTAAATTATACTACTGTTTGTTTTGTACAACTGTAGTCTACAGATGTTCGTTGTGTTGTTTATAGATTTACTAGTATTAGTGTGTGTACATGTTGATCGCAAAATCATATAAAAGGCAGTGTTGTTTGCAAATTAGGGAGTTCGTCCGCAGACGGCATTGAGGTAAGACCTTATTTAGTTGGGTTAGACGTTTTACATCTGGCAACTAAATAAAGTTCACTGGCAGTGCTGGAAGATCGTCTAGTTGTACTAGCTTTCGAAGACGGGATTAGCGGTTGTACCAAATTTCTCGTCTACCCAGTGTTGGCCATCACCACAGTGGACAAGATCGTCTTGTTGTACTAGCTTTCGGTGAGGATTTGCGGTTGTACCAAATTTCCTAGCCAGTCCACTGGAGCTGTCAGTGATCCCCACCAACAACAATTATCTCTCATAAGGCTTACCTCGTGCTACATTTTCGTCGTGCCGTAGTTTTATAAGTCGGACATATGTTTTACGTTTAATAAAGATTGTAATGTTTTATGAGAAAAATATGTTTGTGCCGTTTTATTGCCTCTCTCCTCTCATGGTCTTCAAAAATAAATATTTTGTATCGAACCCTGGCCGCCGCGAGTTCTATCCCAGCAACCAGTGAAAACACGTCGTTACAATGGCGCCCGAGCAGGGACAGTCGTAAACTGTTCCAGACCAAAAAAGAGAGAAGGAGAGTCGGTTCAAATGAAAAATTAAAAAAAAAAATTTCAAACTTGAGGCTGTTTAAAAAACCAAATACTTGAGGACGAGACGAAGGGATTGGAGTAACAAACAAATTGCGTTCTACGTTATATGAAAAAGGAAAATTAAGAAGTTTCGGAAACCGTTGCCAGATTTTATAGTGTGATTAATAAAATTAGTTTTTTGAAAAAATTTAATTATTATTAATCTAAAAACTCTGAATGAAAGCGCTAAGTCGTTTAAGAGAAAAAAATTCGCGTAATAAACTGCTGTAATAATATGAGCATAATATTTTGTACGGAAAACAATAAAATAAATTTTTTTGAATAAAAATTTAATTATTATTGAACAAACGGAACATTACATTATGTAAATAAAAAGCGCTAAAAAACTAAAGCCGAAAAAAAAAATTAAAAACGAGAATACATAATTGCGGAGTTTCAATAAACCCCAGAAACCTGCTGCAAATATTTCA
Organism: Pegoplata infirma; assembly: GCA_963921195.1. Lineage (NCBI taxonomy): Eukaryota > Metazoa > Arthropoda > Insecta > Diptera > Anthomyiidae > Pegoplata > Pegoplata infirma. The sequence continues at coordinate 56,182,434 of OY992536.1, read as the reverse complement.
AACTTACAAACATCGTCATCATCTGCGTTATCGTCGACGTCATAAGTATTAGAAACTCATCATTCATGTCATCGTCATCATCATCTACAATGTCATTATTTACAACATCCTCACCATCGCCAATGTAATTAACATCTACGTCATCATTCAGGCCTCCTCCAACATTGTCGTCATCAACGTCATCAGTATCCGCAACCACGTCTTCAGCTTCATCATTTTCGCCGCCATCCAGGCCTTCGCCAATATCATCATCTACGAAATTATTGTAAACAACTTCATCATCTACGTCATCATCACTAACGACTTCATCACCTAAGTCAACATTATCGATGCCTTCATCATTAACATCTGTAATTGAACTTTCCGAAGATTTGGAAAGGTTTACAATTAGCATCGCAACGCGGAGAGTCTAATCCAATTAAATCTAGCGACCACTCACGATGCACTCGTTGTCGCTCAGATGAAAATTCATCATCCGCCTCATCAAAATTATGACATTATCATTATCGACGCCTTAGAAATTATCATCTTTAATCTTACTTTTTGAAGATTTGGGAGAGTAAACCAACAACAACGCAACACGAACAGATTAAGCCAATCTGGCGACCATTCACGATACTCTCGTTGTCGCTCAGATGAAATTCAACTGTTTCCAGCCACAGTAAGTCTTCCCAGAAAGATAACGTAAGTCGAATACAAGTTAAAAATAATACTTGTTTCTTACGTCAAATTCTGAAGAATAATATTTCTTCACATGGAAAGGATATCTCGAAAGATACAACCCACTACCAGTGAAAAGAAATTCAGCCCACAGTGACTGGAGAAATATTAAACCTTGGCAAACCTACGTTCAAAAATTAACGTTAGTGTTTAGAGAATAGAACTAATGAGGTCCGGCAATGCCCAAAAGACTTCTTTGAGTATAAAAATTCTCCAAAACCATTTAAACCATCGTTTTGGCAACGTAAACTCTAGCTTTTATGTCACCAGCCCGCTGCGAAATCGGATTCTGTATGAGAATCACGGTAGCTCCGCTGCCGTATATTTAAGCATACGAACAACCATTAAGAAAATATCAAGTAAATACTACAGGACCGGAATATTTTGGGAAATCAGATACAATGTATGGTGTCCAAATCGGATTAAAAATCTCCAGTCTCCTTTTCCACAGGACGAGATAAGCCGAAGCACCTTATGTCAAAATCCGCTAATGCCCAACCTGACCCGTATATGTTGCGTTAAAGTCTAATGTGATCATTTATCATCACCGGCATAAATCAACAAAATCTATCAGATCAAAAAAGTCAGACAAGATCAAAATCATCATCGTGCAAGGCTAAAAGATGTTACATAAAATTTTCACTTGCTTAATCAACAAACAGATCGTCATCATTATCATCATCCTCCGTGTAATCTTCATCAGCAGTTTATCACCAGCAGACGGCGCATCACCCAAAGCAAGAACTTCCAATTGCTTCCTGAAGAGGGGAGGTAATGTGACGACAAAAGTCGCTGGACTCGTTTTTGTCCCCATATAATATTGTAATGTATCATACTGTGTATTATTATTTTTTTATTTAGTATTTTAAATTTAAATTTAAGTAACGGATAACCTCCACTAAAATACAACACTGTCTTTTATAAACATTCTTACTAAATTATACTACTGTTTGTTTTGTACAACTGTAGTCTACAGATGTTCGTTGTGTTGTTTATAGATTTACTAGTATTAGTGTGTGTACATGTTGATCGCAAAATCATATAAAAGGCAGTGTTGTTTGCAAATTAGGGAGTTCGTCCGCAGACGGCATTGAGGTAAGACCTTATTTAGTTGGGTTAGACGTTTTACATCTGGCAACTAAATAAAGTTCACTGGCAGTGCTGGAAGATCGTCTAGTTGTACTATCTTTCGAAGACGGGATTAGCGGTTGTACCAAATTTCTCGTCTACCCAGTATTGGCCATCACCACAGTGGACAAGATCGTCTTGTTGTACTAGCTTTCGGTGAGGATTTGCGGTTGTACCAAATTTCCTAGCCAGTCCACTGGAGCTGTCAGTGATCCCCACCAACAACAATTATCTCTCATAAGGCTTACCTCGTGCTGCATTTTCGTCGTGCCGTAGTTTTATAAGTCGGACATATGTTTTACGTTTAATAAAGATTGTAATGTTTTATGAGAAAAATATGTTTGTGCCGTTTTATTGCCTCTCTCCTCTCATGGTCTTCAAAAATAAATATTTTGTATCGAACCCTGGCCGCCGCGAGTTCTATCCCAGCAACCAGTGAAAACACGTCGTTACAAAACTTAATACAACACTGTAACAAAAAAGTCTGGCAATAGCTTGAAAATACGACTCTGTACGAAAAATAAAGGTGGCAGCACAATAAAATAGAATCTTCTTAGCAGCACTGCTGCCGAGCAGCAAACAGCAAAAAAAATGTATGGGAAATTTTGCTGTCTGCTGCTTGCTGCTGTATTGTGAAGAAACACTTAAGCCATAACTCGAGATGTGATCACAATTCTTTCTATTTTTTTTTTAATTTTTAAAATTGCACCTTTTATGTTTTGACTCTGATTTATTTTATATGGAGCTCCAAAAAAAAAAAAAAAAATGGTAGAAACTGACCCTAACTTACCCTAAATGTATTCATTTGGAGGTAAATATACGTCTCACAAAAATTTACAACGATCGGACATGTGAAAGACGTTTAGCATGGTCCTTGAAGTTTAAAAAACGGATTACAAGGAAAAATATGATTTTTTTTCTGTTTTCGCAATTTTTTTGGTATTTTAAGTTAAGTTTTAATTCAAGTGATTACAGAATTATGATGTGGAGTAAAATGCCTTTCTAAAAAGGTACTAAAAACTAAAATCGGTTCAAAATCAGCCAAGTTATTACAACTTCCCCAGGCATCTAGCGTGTGCCACACCACTTGATTAAAAAATACGAGTCCCTTTTTTTAAATTTATTGAAATTTTCTACTGTAATAACATTTTTTCATTATTCATGTTTCAGTGCAATATTTTTTTGGTTTTTCCAAATTTTAAAACAAAAAAATGAAATTTTTTTTTAAAATAGAGATTTCAAAAGGGTGTTGAAAATGCAGGCATTTTTAGCACTAATTTAAAAAATGTTAGCAAAACACAATATGAAAAATACTTGTCATCTAATTACATTTGAACTTGAAGAATAAAAAATGTTATTACAGTAGAAAATTTCAATGGTTTTCCAAAATCGTATTGTATTGCTTAATCAAGTGTTCTGCCATACGTTAGATGCCTGGGGAAGTTGTAATAACTTGGCTGATTTTCACCCGATTTCAGTCTTTCGTACCTTATTAGAGAGGCATTTTACTCCGTATTATAATTCTGTAACCACTTGAATTAAAAATTAACTTAAAATACCAAAAAAATTGAGAAAACAGAAAAAAATTCATATTTTTCCTTGTAATCCGTTTTCTAAACTTCAAGGCCCATGCGGAACACCTTATCCATGTCCGATCGTTCTTAATTTTTGTGAGGCGTATCTTTGCCTCGAAATGAATATATCTAAGTAAGTTAGGGTCAGTATCTACCAATTTGGAGCACCATATATAATAAATCAGAGTCAAAAAATTAAAGGTGCAATTTTCAAAATTTGAAAAAAATAGAACAAATTGCGATCACATCTCGAATTATGGCTTAAAAGTTGCGTAACTAAGAGAAGAACTTTTAGACGTTTGTAAAAAAGAATCGAAGGTTTCGGACTTTTTCAAAAAGTCGATTTTAATTTTTAAACGTTAAAAAATAAGTGATAATTACTTCGAATAATTTTTTTAATATTTTTTTCTAAAACTACATTTAAATACCAACAAAACGTTGTCCAACTTTTTTTAAGATATCTATATCTTTAACTGGTCAAAATTAATTGAAAATTTTAATTTTTCCATTTTTTGGAAAAAATCGCCATTTTGAAAAATTGATTACTCAACACCATCTTGGAATAAAAGGCTGAAAATTGGTGTCCAAGTTACATTTAATAAGAACTAAAACATATCCAAAAATAAAATAAATCGAAAGGGGTCGGGTCTAAAAGTGAGTGATTTGGCATGGAATGCCCCATATACATATCATGAAATCCAGCAAAAATTTTATTAAATCTGACCGAGGGTCTTCAAATTTATCTAATTTTTTGAACACATTTGCTCTATAGAGCCTATAAAACATATCTATTTTCACTTTTTATATTTTGAAAAAATAGCGATTTTTTCGCGAATTTAATTTTCTTCAAAAATTTAAAAAATCAAAATTGTATGTTACTTTGAATAGCCATATCTTCGGAAGTATCTATCGGATTTCTTCAATTTAAAAAGAATTCGATTTTTTAAAAAAAGTGTATTTTTGATGCAAATGCATTTTTTGGATGCATTTTTTAAAACTTTCTCCCCCTTAAATTTTTTTTGAAACCTACATAAATCGAAAATATAGCATTTTTTACACAAAATTGTGTACCGCTTTTTTTGTGACGGAGTTTCGTAAAATTTTCGTAATTTTTTTAAAAATACCTTATTGGTTTTTCCATACAAATTTTTTTTATATCATTAAAAAAGTATGTAACTTTGAAAATCCATATCTCCGAAATTTAAAAAAATCACGAACATTTTGTGAAACGCCGTCAAAAAAAAACTGCACCCAATTTTATGAAAAAAATGCTATATTTTCGATTTATGCAGGTTTCAAACAAATTGAAGGGGAAGAAAGTTTTAAAAAATGCATCCGAAAATTGCATTTGCATAAAAAATGCATTTTTTTAAATATTTTTTGGTAGTGCATTGGTATAAAAACGGAAAATCAGTTGAATCGAATGCTTTTTGAGTCGTAGAAATCCGATAGATACTGTAACTTTTCAAAGTTACATACTTTTTTGATAAAATTGCAAAATAAAAATAAAATAAAATTAATTTTTTGTATGGAAAAAATCAAATAAGTAGTTTTTAACAAAATCACGAAAATTTTTTGAAACGTCGTCACAAAAAAAAACGGTACTCAATTTTGTGTAAAAAATGCCATATGTCGAATTATGCAGGTTTCAAAAAAATTGAAGGGGGAAAAAGTTTTGAAAAATGCATCCAAATATTGCATTTGCATCAAAAATGCACTTTTCTTGAAAATTTTTTTTTTGCATTGGTATAAAAAAGGACGAACGTTAGAATCAAACGCTTTTTGAATCGTAGAAATCCGATTAATACTTTAGAAGATATGTCTCTTCAAATTAACATACTTTTTGGATTTTTTAAACTTTTGAAGAAAATTAAATTCGCGAAAAAATCGCAATTTTTTAAAATTAAGAAAACTGAAAATGGATATTAGAGGTGTCCTTAAAAATGAAAATCACCTTTTTATACCTAGTAGGGTCCTATATTGTTCTTTAGTATCTAAAAATGAGTGAGCCAAAATTTGGGGACAATCGGCTAAAAATAACTCGTGCCGAAAATGGATTGAAGTTTTGGGACATTCTTATAAGAACGAAAAACTCGTTTTTTCTAGTTTTTGGAAAAACATTGGTATTTCATATTTTTTGTTAAATTTTTTGTGAAATAATATGAAAATGGTACTAAACCACCTTTTCAAAACGACTAGTAAAATTAAAATCGGATGAAAAATAAGCATTTTACGCATACATGCCCCAGACCATTGTATGGTTTATAGAGCCAGAATTTCAAAATTTTCAAAATTTTTAGGCAAAAATATAGTAAAAATTTAATTTTACTTTATGATCAAATTGAAAACATGTTTAAGATTAAAAATAGCAGATATGGTAGTCAAGCTTTTTTTCTTTGGAATCCGCAGAAATTATATCACTACCCACGCCAAATGAAAAAAAAGTTAGACTACCATATCTGTTAGTTTTTATCTATAACATGTATTTAATATAATTATAAAGTAAAATTTAATTTTTTTTTATTTTTTTGCCTAAAAATTTTGAAAATTTTCAAATTTTGGCTTTAAAAACCATGCAATGGCCTGGGGCATGTATGCGTAGAATGCTTATTTTTCATCCGATTTGAATTTCTTTAAGCTTTTTGGAAAGGTAATTTATTACCATTTTCATATTACTTAACAAAAAAATTAACAAAAAATAGCATATACCAATATTTTTCAAAAAAACTAGAAAAAACGTGTTTTTTTCATCAGATAAGAGTGTTCCAAAACTTCAATCCATTTTCGGCACGAGTTATTTTTATCCGATTGTCTCCAAATTTTGGCTCACTCATTTTTAGATACAAAACTACAATTTAGGACCCTACCACGTATTAAAAAGTGATTTTGAAAAATTACCTTAGTCGTTAGGACACCTTTAATGGATATGAGGCATTCCACACCAAATGTCCCGCTACAGAAAAACGTGTGTCCCGTAAATTTCTGAATAGGTTGTTTGGATAGCCCTATATGTAACTAAGAAAATTGCGTTTTTGGTTTTTCAAATTTTCAAAAACTGGGCTTAGGAGGCGTGGTCAAATATTGAAAAAATGGTAAAATTTGTGGCGAGTTGCCTTGATTAAATATTTATCACATTAATACGGAATGCACCACAATGTCAAAAATTTACGTTCTTATATAGTTTTGTATGGGCTATCGATTAAAATTTTTAGTTTTGGAAAATTTTCAGAACCCGTTCTGAAATTTTCCATTTTTTAAAAAAGTAAATTTATCAAAAATTTTTTTCTTTTTTATTTATTTTTTCAAAAGTTTAGATGTTTGTCCATCCACACAAAAAAAATCAGAAACACGTTCATCTTTTTTTTCGAGAAAATCGCATTTGAACTTAAAATTTCATAACAATTTTGTTATTTGCTTGTATTTCTTTGTTTTAAAGTTGCGAATGAGTAATATTAATTGCATAAATATTCGTCATACGCTCTGTTGTCACAAGAAAATACAAGCAAATTACAAAATTGTTATGAAATTTAAAATTCAAATGCGATTTTCTCGAAAAATACGAAAAATACATTTCTGATTTTTTTTGTGTGGATGGACAAACATCTAAACTTTAATAAAAAAATTAAAAAAAAAGAAAAAAAAAGTGGCCGGATTTTTGATATTTTTGACTTTTTTAAAAAATGGAAAATTTCAGAACGGGCTCTGAAAATTTTTCTTGGAAAAAAATTTTATTCGATAGCCCATACGAAACTATATAAGAATGTAAATTTTTAAGATTGTGTTGCATTTCGTTTCAATGTGATAAATATTTAATCAAGGCAACTCGCCACAAATTTGACCATTTTTCCAATATTTGACCACGCCTCCTAAGCCCAGTTTTTGAAAAATTGAAAAACCGAAAACGCAATTTTCTAAGTTCCATATAGGGCTATCCATACAAGCTATTCAGAAGTTTATGGTACACGTGTTTTTTTTCGCTGGACATTTGGTGTGGAATGCCTCATATGTTTTATTGGCTTTATTGAGAATGCATACCGTTAATATAAAGAAAATCGAAAGACCTAAGGTCAGAAAATATAATTTTTTATGTGTTTTCGGTGGATTTTGTGATATATTAATATTTTTGACACATCGTTTTTGATAAAATGGTCTGAAAATGCTATAAGTAAGTAATTGATGTAAAAATATTGCATTGAGGTGCGATAAAAGCGCCGCAAGCGAAAAATTTGTTGTTAAAATTTTAAGCCTGCGGCGCTTTCATCGCACCTCTATGCTGTTTTTAATTCATTTCTTTTGATATTGTACTGGCAACGGTAGGAAGTGTTATAATCTGGAAGTAAGTGCTGAGGTTGTCAGTTCAAGTCCCACCAGAACCTTTGTCATTTATTTCACAACGGGAAAGTTGTTCATCAGCTTTTTCTTGGTTAGTTGAGAATATAATTTATTAAAAAAAACAAAACAATTCGCTTTATTGTTTCTAAAAAATTAATAAACTATTTGTTTTAGGTTGTTCCACTATGTAGGGTATTTAATTATTTAATATTTAATGGCTATTTCATTGCGACTTATTTCGTTTTTGACATTTTAAGATTTTGACACAACCCAGCAAAACTTTGGTAATGGGTAGTGATTATATAACACATTACCAGGTAATGTATATGCCTTATTTGTAGCATTATTTTAGGATGACTTACCAAACATTTGTTCCACAACGTATTATTTTAAAATGAAAAATAATGCATTACTAATAATTTGCTACGTAATGCATGATTATTGGAAAAAATGTATTTCATATTTATTATTTCTAAACATTAAATCATGGATGACTTATATTTGGTTACATTATGTATTATTTGAAAGTTTGAAATAATACATTATTTATAATTGTATGCATAATGCATTACAATAACATAAAAAATAATTATTTTATAAAAAAATGCATAAGTTTAAACTAGAGATGGGCTCACGACAGGAAAATTTTAACGACACACACTCACGAGCATATTTTATCTACTTACACTCACTTACAATCACGTGATTACAAAATTACTTTTTCACTACTCGTAACACCTTATATATTATCTTCTGGTATGCTATATTATTTCATTTCTCGTAACCTATAAAATATCATATATTTTACACCTTACTCGTATTCTTCGTTATAAATTTATGACTTATTTTATACCTTACTGGTATTCTTTGTGATAATGTGGATGCATTACTTTGAGTCTCATCGCCTGTTAAAATCATCAGTGCTGCAATGTATAAAATAAGAGATCCTATACCTTATTTTATACCTTATTTGGTAATCTAAGTTTTGCTGGGAAATTCAAACCATTCTAAAAATGGGCCATTTTTCATATTATATTTTTGGGCAATTTTTCGTAATGAAAAATCACTCAATTTTTTAATTTCGAAATTTTGCCCAAAAATTATGAAAATATGCCCAAAAATTTTGGGTAACTTTTTATATGTAATGTGGCCCAAATTTGTGTGAGAAATTTCTGGGCGAAATTTTTTTCATCCAGAATTAATAACTTTTTAAAAACCAGTATCAAATGAAGTTTTTCTATCCACCCATAAATATAGACGTGTGCAGTTTACAAAATACATATTTATATATTTTAGCAAATAATTCCCAAACTTTAACAACATAGGCTCGTAAATATAAATATGTATGTTTGCAATGGCACATTTATTTACTTATATTGTAGATGTTTTATATGCATGTGAGCAGCTGTGTATGAATATGTGTGTGTCTCTATGAGTGTTTGTGTATAAAAACAGTTACTATTTGAAGATTAAATACGTTTTAATTTAAGATTATAATAAATATTATTATTGTTGCAATAACATGCTTAAACATTTTCCATCTATATTTACATAAGTAACTATAAGAACAAACATTTATATGCATAAAATTAAATAATTTAAACATTCATTATAAACGAAAATATCAACAAAATCTACTCAATGCTTTAGTTTACTACAAAATTCAGTTCTCCGTTGTTATCAAATTCCTCTCTTAAAAACTGAAAACAGTTAATGTTAAGCATCCTTTCCTTGTTTGTCGGTGATAGCTATATGTTGCTATTTCATTTACCCAGAGCATAATAATGTAGTTTAAGAGAAAAAGCTTTTCATTTCATATTAAGAGGTATATTTTGTTTTTGTATAAATATTAGTTAATGTTTGTGTTTTTTTCTGTACAGTATTTACTTACTTCTGGTCCAGGACACATTTTAGTATGCCATCATAAGTGGTACTTGAAAGTTTATAAAAATTTAGAGTTTATTTTCTGTTTTTTCTATATCGATTTCGCAATTTAAACACAACGTACCATGAAATTTACGTACATTTTTATTTCACTACATTTTTCGTACAGACTACTACTGACTGTTCATTAAATAATTGGGTTAATTAAAAAAAAAAGGATGATGTAAATGATAAAATGAGTGGGAAATTTTAAATTTAATTCAAAGAATTTTATATAGAATTCTATTTAAAATTCTATTTATTTAATTAATGGATTTCAGTTGAAAGACGACATTAATTTAATTGCTAAAAAATAGGATGATTGATATTAAATGGTTTGTTTAGTAAATGGAATAAATAGATTTTAAATAAGTTAAAAATAATTTTAAATCATTGGCTAAAATATGAGAAATGGTTGATTAATTTTCCCTCAATTTCGTATTTTTTTTTTAACATGATAATGTTTTTAGGCTGGTGTCTAATTTTAAAAAAGTTGCAGGACGCCACCTCAGTTTGGCTATGTAAGATAACAATTGACAAAAAAGAAAATAAGAATTACTATTTTCATTTTTTTAAAACCAAAAATTTTAGTAACTTTGGTTTGTAACTTGAATAATAATTCACCTCGTGGTGAATAAAACAAATATTCACCAGCTGGTGAATAAAAAGTAACATGAATATTTTTCAACAAAAAATTTTTTTTTTCATCAAATTTTTTTTTTTTTTCATAAATTTTTTTTTTCATTAATTTTTTTTTTCATCAATTTTTTTTTCCATTAAATTTTTTTTTTAATTTTTTTTTTTTCATCGAACTTTTTTTTAATCATTTTTTTTTTTTTCATAAAACTTTTTTTCATCAAACTGTTTTTTTCATCTTTTGTTCATTTTTTATCAATTTTTTTTCATCAAAATTTTTTTTATCAATTTTTTTTTTCATCATTTTTTTTTGCATCAATTTTTTTTTTTAATCAATTGTTTTTCTAATCAATTTTTTATCAATTTTTTTATCAATTTTTTTTCCATCAATTTTTTTTTCATAAATTTTTTTTTTCATCAAATTTTTTTTTTTTTCATAAAATTTTTTTACTTCATCAAACTTTTTTTTCATCATTTTTTTTTTTTTTTTTTCGTCAAAATTTTTTTTTCATCAATTTTTTTGTTCATACATTTTTTTTCTATTAAATTATTTTTTCATAATTTTTTTTTCCATAAATTTTTTTTTTCATCAAACTTTTTTTTTTCATAATTTTTTTTACCATTTTTTTTTTATTTTTATCAAATTTTTTTTCCTCATTTTTTTTTTTTTCAAGAATTTTTTTCATAATTTTTTTTTTATCAAATTTTTTTATCGATTTTTTTTTTTTATCAAATTTTTTTTTCATATTTTTTTTTTTTCATCAAACTTTTTTTTTCATCAAACTTTTTTTTTCAATTTTTTTTTTTCGTCAAACTTTTTTTTCATCGTTTTTTTTTTTATAAATTTTTTTTTATATTTTTTTTTTTTATCAAATTTTTTATTATCAATTTTTTTCTCACCAAAAATTTTTTTTCATCAATTTTTTTTACATCAAAAAATTTTTCTTTTTATCAAAAAAATTCATCAAAACTTTTTTTCATCAATTTTTTTTTTCACCAAAAATTTTGGGTTCATTAAATTTTTTTTAACCTAATTTTGTTTTTTGTAAAAAAAAAAAAAAAAATACCAAAACTACTTTTTCACCAAGTCTAAGGTTTTCGAATTAAAATTTTCCATTTGTTTATCAAATGTACATAAAATAAGTGAGAGTGTTATATTCTTTGGTGCCGAAACTTTTATACTCTCCAAAATGCAAAAACACTTTTTCGCACTTATTTTTGCACTCACTTACGAAATGTACAGCTCTTTTGGTTTTTTAATGTGGTCCTCGACTGATATTTCAATTCGTTTTGCATGGAATAGCAAAGTAATATAACATTATTTTTTCTAATAAAACTTTGCTTTGGCAAGTACACCCAAATCTTCCGCAAAACATTATCATGATTTAATGCTTTGGGCAAGAGTACAAAATTTGCAGGCATTATTAAGTTCTGAGTAGGTTTATTCTAGCTCGAGGTCATTATCTCCTTTACTAATAAAAACTATGATATTGTCATAGAATAATTTTCAAGGAAATTATTTTTTGTTTTAAATATATTTATACTAGTCATTTATGCACGTGTTTTGGAATTTGTCAGATTCCATTGTCAAGACTATTTAGCAATTATAAAAAACCCAATACTACAAAAAGCAAGGAGAATTTAAATGACAAATCACTAATGTTCAAATAAAAATATTCATATAAATGAGGCATTCCACAACCAATGCCCCGCTACAAGAAAGCATGTATGCATGGACGTATACAGGGGGTGGGCACAGGGGGCACGTTCCCCCCCTTTTCAATTACTTTTCAAGTACTTCTAGTTAACACTAAATATAATTAGGCGAAGGCAAACAATTTTTAGAGTTGGCCCCCCCCCTTTTCAAATTCCTGGATACATCGCTGCATGCATGCCAAAAATATCTGAATAGGAGGTTTGGAAAATTTCGTTTTTGGTTTTTTCAATTTTCGAAAAACTGGACAAAGGAGTCTTGGTTAAATGTTGGAAAAATTGTAAAATTTTCGTGGAGTTGCCTTCATTAAATGTTTATTAAACTATAACGGAATGCTCAAGAATTTAAAAAATTTACATTCTTGTATATTTTTTTTTATTTGCTATCGTTACAAACTTTTATTTTGAAAAATTCATTTTTTAAAAAACTAAATTTATCAAAAATTCTGCCACATTTTTTAATTTAATATCATTTTTGATGTTTGTCTATCCACACAAAAAAAATCTGGAGGGCTTTTGTCGTATTTTTAGAGAAAATCGCATTTGAAAATTGGATTTCATTAAAATTCTGTAAATTTCTTGTATTTTGCGTATGCGTAACGAGTATTTGCGAAACCAACGAATTTTCGTTACTAATACGCCGTGTTGACACAATAAAATACAAGAGATTTATACAATTTTTATGAAATCCAGTATTCAAATGCGTTTTTTTTTGTGAGGATAGACAAACATCTAAACATAAAAAGATGAACAAAAATTAAAAAAAAATAATTTTTGATATAATGACTTTCTTAAAAAATTAAAAATTTCAGAACGGGTTCTAAAATTTTTCCAAAATAAAAAAAATTAATCAGTAGCCCATAAAACAAATGTACAATAATCAACACTTTTGAGATTGTAGTGCATTTCGTTTTAATTTGATAAATTTTTAGTTCAATATTTAGCCGTGCGCCTTTAAATAGTTTTCTTACCAAAAACCCCATTTTCCATACCACCTATACAGACATTCATGCCACACATGTTTTTCTGTAGCGGGACATTTGTTGTTAAATGCATCATATATTAGGCATTCAGACACGCGTCTGAATTGTTTTGTGTGGATAGACAAACATCTAAACTAAAAAAATATTAAAATTTGCCGAATTTTTAATAAATCGACTTTTTTAAAAAATTGGAAATTTCAGAACAAGTTCCAAAAAATTTTTAAAATAAAAATCTTAATCGATAGCCCATAAAAAAATATACAAGAATGTATATTTTAAAGATTATGGTACATCAAAACGCAATTTCCTATGTTCCATATAGGGCTATTAATACAACCTATTCAGAAATTCATGTATTTTTGTTGCGGGACATTTGGTGTGGAATGCCTCATACATGAAGTATTCCACAACAAATGTCCCACAACAGAAAAACATGTCTGCCATGAATGTCTGAATAGGTGGTATGGAAAGTTGGGTTTTTGGTTTTTAAAGTTTTTGAAAAACTGGGCAAAGGATGCGTTGTAAAATATGGGAAAAATGGCCAACTTTGTATCGAGTTCCCTTGATTTAATATTTATCAAATTATAACGGAATGCTCATCAATTTTAAAAACTTACATTATTCTAAAATTTTTTTATGGGCTATGGATTAAACATTTTTTATTTTTTTTTTTAAAATTTTCTAAGCCTGATTTGAAATTGTTCATTTTTTAAAAAAAGTCAATTTATCAAAAATGCGGCCACATTTTTTAATTATTTTTTTTAAGCTCAGATGTTTGCAATTCAAATTACTTAACATTTTCCAACTTTTGAGACCAATTTGATTAAAAAATAAATTTTATGTTTAAAAATCAGCATCTGCGGACCAAAACCGCGGTTATGGAATTTGTTAAATATTTTTCCAATAAAGTGCGCCAAATTTCTGAATTTTTGAACCGGATTTAGTCAAAAAGTTCGAACATGAATTTTGGTCGAAATACATACGTAATTTTTTTCAAATTTGACAACTGGTTGCCGACTGACGATGATCTTCCTAAATTTGTTCATAAATTTTCCCACAATCAGCTCTAACGTGGCCATCGTTTGACAGGTTTTACGACATGAAACTTGAAAATTTAAATTTGATGGGACACCCTAATATTCATGTTGTAAGCTACTTACTACTACATATAAGAATCTATGTTTGCTTCGGTAGGGCCAACAGAGGCGTGCACTTTTTTCTCAGGGGGGTAAATTTCAAATTTTTATTAAAAATGGGTCAACTTTCGATGAGGCTGGGGAGTTGGGCGTTTCACCAAAAACGTTTTTCTCGATTTTTGCAACGCTTGAAGCGGAATATAAATTCTTATGACCTTAAAGATTTTTAAAATTTTTTTTCAGATTTTTGGAAGGTCGGTATCTACTCACTCAAATCGATTTTCCACAAAATGAGGTTATGAGACATAATTGATTCTGATTAATTTTTATTAAAAAATAAAAATTGTTTTATTCGACCGTTAAAATATTATATTTTAAGGAGGTTTATTCTGGCTCGAGGTCATTATTTTCCTTACTAATTAAAACCAAGATATTCTCATAGCATAATTTTCAAGAAAATTATTTTTTTGTTTTGAATTAATTTATGCTGGTCATTTTTGCAAGACTTAATCGACACGTGTTTCGGAATTTGTCAGATTCATTTGACTAGATTATTTAGCAAAAATAGAAACGATTTACTACAAAGTAACAAACGAGTCTAATGACAAATCGTTTGTGCACAAACTAAAATATTAATACATATTCGCCTCTATCCATAATGGGAATTAGAAAGACGATGAAATTGTACTATACTAGTAAGGCAACGATTGTCAATAACCAACAAAAATATTTAAAACAATTTTACATACGATAGTCCATTGGACTACAACAATATGTTATTTGTTGTTGAGAGTGCAATAATCCATATTAGGATTATTCATCACTATGACGTGCCATACATTATGTTCAAATTCTGATTAATTTTTATTAAAAAATAAAAATAGTTTTATTCGACCTTTAAAATATTATAATTTAAGGATGTTTATTCTGGCTCGAGGTCATTATTTTCTTTACTAATTAAAACCATGATATTCTCATAGCATAATTTTCAAGAAAATTATTATTATTACAAAATTGTTTTAAATATTTTTGTTGGTTATTGACAATCGTGGCATTACTAGTATAGTACAATTTCATCGTCTTTCTAATTCCCATTGCGGATAGAGGCGAATGTGTATTAATATTTTAGTTTATGGGCTAGGGTGCTAAAAAAAATGAAGTTGTTAAATATTGGCCTAACTCCACCTAGAAATATGCATTTGGGTGTAAAAATATGTTTTGCAAAATTATAGGGTAATCGGATGTGGGTAAGGAGTGCCGCATCGGCCCTGAAGTTTTAAAAACGGATTACAAGGGGAAAATATTTTTTTTTTTTTCATTTTCTCAATTTTTTTGATATTTTGAGTAAAGTTTGAATTCAAATGGTCATTTGATTAAGAGTTAATTGTCTATCAAATAAGGTATTAAAAATTAAAATCGGTTGAAAATTAGCCGAGTTATTACAACTTCCCTGCCAACTAACGTGTGGCACACCACTTTATCAAGGAATTCGAGTCCCATTTTTGAAATTTATTGAAATTATCTACTGTAAGAACATTTTTTTATTCTTCAAGCTTCAACGTACTAAGAGAATGATTATTTATAATATTGTGTTTTGCTAACTTGGTTAAATTTTATGCTAAAAATGTCTGAATTTTTAAGCACGGTTTTCTATTCTCCAATTTTAAACTTTTATTTTTTTTGTTAAAGAAATTTAAAAAAATCGACTATTGGAGTTTAAGGATTTGTTAAGCACATATAAAGGAATAAAAATTCCAAAAATTGTAGGCTTTGCTGTTTTCATTTGGCTATTACAGTGATGTAATTTCGGCGGATTTCGGGAAAGTAGTGATTTTTGGCCCTTTTTTAGCTTTTATTTATTTTGTTTGGTTTTTTTTACAAACTTCATATGTTTTGGACCGAATTATATCAACACGAGATAGAATAATTCAATTAAATTTTTTTCCCCAATTTTAGTTTTTTTAACATTCCTACTTAAAAGGCAATTGTTAGATTGGTTTTATATGAAAGGTGTTTTTGAAGACCTATCTAACGGATTCAACATTACGTTCATACATTGCTTATTTCTCGAGTTATTGAGGTTTGAACTCGGAAAATTCTGAAATGTTACTTTTAAGGTCATCTTAGTGTCCCTAGAACTTATAATTTTAACCGGGAATATTTTTTTTAGGAGGCTAGCAATATGTAGAACTGATGTATCCTGTTTAGTAAAAAAAGGCACCACATGGATGAAAATGACCATGTATGTGCAATGGAAAATCGATATCCATATCAAAAATCGACTTGAGCGAATTTATCCCGACCTTCCAGATCAATTGAAAAAAGTTATTTAGTAAGTTTCTTTAAGCGAAACTTTTAAGCTGGAATCAAAAAAGTGTTCATATTTTTTGAGCAAAAAATCACAATATTTTTTTTTTGTTTTAAGTTTAAAAAATGTACTGTAACCATTGTATACATGGCGTATGATTATTTTTTATCATCCATACGTGGCGTATGGATGTTATTAATCTCTTTCGTGCAAAGAACTCTGCACCCTGTTCAGTGCACAGTTTTGTAAAGCGAATATAAATAAAAATATATTTTTGGGGTGAATTTTTTTAATCACGCCTAAGAGAAAGGGCTTTATCACTAACAATAAGAATTATTGTCAATATAAATTTCTTTATTGCCATCTGTGTGAAGTTTCATCAAATTTTATTAAATATTAAGTGATTCCCAATGATGAAATTCTGCCATTAAATTTATTATTTTGAATTTTGTCATCAGTCAGCAGTCACAAATTTATATCTTTTCGCTAATCTTTTAACTGGAAATCTTTTATATTTTTGTTAAACCTATAAAATTGAAAAAAAAAAAACACAACTCGACAAGAAAATACGTATGGATTCAGCAAAGAGATAAATGCTGTTTTTTTCAATAAGTGGATTTATTTTCTGATTAATCTAATTTTGCTTAAAAAAAAATATTTTAACATACTAAAGCAAATTTGGAATATTTTTTTCCGTAATCTACAATAAATCTGCAATTATAATCCGAAAAAATAATGAACAAATTTGGAAAATGAAAAATGTTATAAATAAAACAAAATTAATCCAAAACGGATTTATTAAATCCTAAAATTTAGTTGGATTTATTTTGATTTATCTATAACTTTTTTAATTTTCCAGATTTTTTATTATTTTTTCGAATAATAATTGCTTATTTATCGTAGATTATGGAAAAAAAATATTTCAAATTTGTTTTGGCATTTTAATTTATTTATTTTAAACTTAATAAGATTAATCCGAAAATAAATCCACTTATTGGAAAACACAGCAAATTACAATGATTGCTGTGCTGTTTACAAGTTTTCCTTTCATGGTGGGACTTTGATTGATTCCCCATTTATGTGACGTGATAGGATTTCTTAGCACTTTCTAAATGCTTGTAAAATAAGAACCTGAATTACGGCTAAACCCGAACTAATCTAATTAAAAAGAAATTTAAAAGAAGAATATTTTGGCTTTAAGACATAATTATTTTTTTATTCTACCATGAAAACAATAGTAAGATAATAATTTTTTTTTTTGTTTTATCTACAACAATATGAAAATCCACTGATTTGTAGCACGGTGTAATCTAAAAATAAAATTACCCTTAAAAAAAATATTATTTGTATTTTTTTTTATATATTCTTTACACTCTTTACGCTTTTTTTGTTTTATTGTTTAAACAATAATACAACACTTTTATACGTACGTTTATGTTATAAAACAACAAAACAAAAACAATTTTACCAAAACACCAGCTGTTAACTCTGGCCATAAATGTGCTGGTGTTAGTGTTTGCTTTTATTGTATTGTTCATTTTGTTGTTTTTTGTGTTATATGTGTGTAAAATAATGCATAAAACCTAAAAGACATGGGCTTGGTGATAAGACAACCAAACATGTAGTAGGTAGACCAAGCAAAAGTATGCATGTAGAAGTACTTGTTTATAATCTAAAAGGCTTAAAAAACATTCTCACTACTCATATTCACACACACAATGGCTCTACTTGTATATTGTAGTATGTGTGTGGACAATATTGTATTGTTGTAAGTTTAAAGGTATTTCAAAAGAACAACTAAATGAAAAAGAAGTAGTGAAAGAAAAAAAAAAATACCAAAAGGAAAAAATTTTAAAACTTAAGTTTTCGGCCGATTTTCCATTTAAAAGCTATTCGTATAGAAAAAATTTTATAGAAAAATTCTCAGATTCTGTAACAATCGAGTGAAAATATTTAACATTTTTGAGATATTTCTTGTAAAAAATCAAAAATCCGTACAAAAACTGTTTTAATCTTATCTTGATGTGGTTATATATGATTGCATCTGACGGTATATAATTGTATCTTATCAGATATAACTTTTTCCCCAAATTTCTGCCAGTGTAGACCAATTCCGATACATAATAAGCAATCAGAAAAGATCATATTAGAGTGTCCCTTATTTTGGAAATGTTTAAAAAAAAAAAATTAGAGCCGGGTCCTACGGTAAAATATTAAAAAAAAATATTTTATATAGTTTTGACAAGCAACGGTTTTAGTTGTTATGTATAACCGATGCTTGTCAAAACTAAATAAAATATTTTTTTAGAGCTAAAAGCCTTATCCCACCAAAAAAAAATTTTTGGTTTGTAGGGAAAAATTATTTTTAAGGCCCAGCTTTTAAGGCCCCGTAGCTTAGGGAAGGCGTGGTCGTAATGGCGTAAAATTTTTCCTGAGATATTTTCAAATCAAATGTAAAAAATGAGCAGGTACCACCTCAACATTTCCAACATTTCCAAAATAATGAACACTCTGATATATATGGGGCATTCCGGGCCAAATCACTCGTTTTTAGACCAGACCCCTTTAGATTTATTTTATTTTTGGATATGTTTTAGTACTTATTAAATGGACACCAATTTTCAGCCTTTTTTTCCAAGATTGTGTTAAGTAATCAGTTAGAAAAGACTGTCGCAAACTTACTGGCCTAATTACGGGACACAATGCCTGTGCTCGTCATATGACGAGATTGGGTGTCTTATCAGACCCTCTTTGTGCAGCTTGTCTTGAGGATGAGGACACAACAGAACACTACGTCTGCTATTGCCCAGCTTTCTCAAGATCAAGACTGCGGATAATGGGCTCTGATATTTTGTCGATGGACATGGTCCATGGACTTCCCTTGTCTGACTTTCTCAGGTTTGTGAATGCAACTGAGAAGTTCTGAGCAAGCACCTTTCACTCTCTTTAAACTTTCTCTCATTCTTTACTAATCTTTCCTTCTAGGGTATGGTACAATGGACTATTTTAAGTCTGAGCGCCATGGACTCGCCTAGCTTTCTTTCAAGGCTTGTACAACCCACCCTCAACTCAACTCAACTCAACTCAAATCAGTTTTTCAAAATGGCGATTTTATCAAAAAAAATTAAAAAATTGAAATTTTTAATTAATTTTGACCATTAAAAAATATAGATATCATAAAAAAAGTTGGACAACGTTTTGTTGATATTTAAATGTAGTTTTAGAAAAAAATATGAAAAAATTATTCGAAGTAATTATCACTTATTTTTTGACGTTTAAAAATTAAAATCGACTTTTTGAAAAAGTCCGAAACCTTCGATTTTTTTGTAAAAAACTCCAAAAATTCTACTCCAAATTACGCAACTTTTAAGCTATAATTCGAGTAATAATCACTTATTTTTTAACGTTTAAAAATTAAAATCGACTTTTTGAAAAAGTCCGAAACCTTCGATTTAAAAAAATGGCTAAAAGTTCTACTCTAAATTACGCAACTTTTACGTCATAATTCGAGCTGTGATCCCAATTTGTTCTATTTTTTTAAATTTTGAAAATTGCACCTTTTATTTTTTGACTCTGATTTATTTAATATGGTGCTCCAAAAAAATTAAATTGGTAGATACTGACCGTAACTTACCATAGATATATTCATTTCGAGGTAAAAATACGCCTCACAAAAATAAAGAACGATCGGATATGGGTAAGGCGTTCCGCATGGGCCTTGAATTTTAGAAAACGGATTACAAGGAAAAATATGATTTTTTTTCTGTTTTCTCAATTTGTTTGGTATTTTAAGTTAAGTTTAAATTCAAGTGGTTATAGAATTATAATACGGAGTAAAACGCCTCTCTAATAAGGTACTAAAAACTAAAATCGGTTGAAAAGCAGCCAAGTTATTACAACTTCCCCAGGCATCTAACACATGGCAGACCACTAGATTAAGCGATACAATCCGATTTTTGAAATTCATTGAAATTTTCTACTATAATAAAATTTTTTATTCTTCAAGTTCAAATGTAATTAGATGACAAGTATTTTTCATATTGTGTTTTCCTAACTTGTTTTAAATTATTGCTAAAAATGCTTGCTTTTCAACACCCTTTTAAAATCTCTATTTTAAAAAATTTTTTTTTGTTTTAAAATTTGGAAAAACCAAAAAAATATTATACTATGTTTAGACCAAACAAAAACTAACTTGTTTTTGGCAAAAAAGCATTTTGGAAAACCAAACTGTTTACACCGAATAAAAAGAGTTTTTGTTTGTCAAATCAAATTAATTATTTTCTAAATTCACTAAAACACACAAAATTACAATAGCCACACGTTATTAAAAAAATTAAATTACACATTTTTTACTTTTTTAAAAGATTTTAATATTAATTTCACAAAAAAAAAACAAATATTTTTATTTTGACATTCGTTTTTACCAAAAGAAAATTGAAAAAAACATTCACACTGAATTAATAGTAGCATTGACCAGAACCTAAATTCTAGTTTTTGTTCAGTTTTAGTTGGCAACGCAGTTTTTAAATTGTATGGAAAATTTATGTAGTTTTTGCCAAAAACCAAAAAAATATTCGAAAACAAGTTGTTTTCGTTGGTGTAAATACCGTATTACACTGAAAAAGGAATAAAGAAAAAATGTTATTACAGTAGAAAATTTCAATAAATTTAAAAAAAGGGACTCGTATTCTTTAATCAAGTGGTATGACACACGCTAGATGCCTGGGGAAGTTGTAATAACTTGGCTGATTTTCAACCGATTTTAATTTTTAGTACCTTATTAGAAAGGCATTTTACTCCACATCATAATTCTGTAATCATTTAAATTAAAACTTAACTTAAAATACCAAAAAAAAAAATGCGAAAACAGAAAAAAAGAATCACAAAAAAAAAATAGAAAGAATTGTGATCACATCTCAATTTTTATAGTTTTTTACAAAAAATTGAATGTATCGGACTTTTTCAAGAAGTCGATTTTAATTTGTAAACGTAAAAAAAACAAGTGATCATTACTTCGAATAATTTTTATTATTTTTTTTTTCTAATACGGTATTTACACCAACGAAAACAACTTGTTTTTGAATATTTTTTTGGTTTTTGGCAAAAACTACATAAATTTTCCATACAATTTAAAAACTGCGTTGCCAACTAAAACTGAACAAAAACTAGAATTTAGGTTCTGGTCAATGCTACTATTAATTCAGTGTGAATGTTTTTTTCAATTTTCTTTTGGTAAAAACGAATGTCAAAATAAAAATATTTGTTTTTTTGTGAAATTAATATTCAAATCTTTTAAAAAAGTAAATAAATGTGTAATTTAATTTTTTTTAATAACGTGTGGCTATTGAAATTTTGTGTTTTTAGTGAATTTAGAAAATAATTAATTTGATTTGACAAACAAAAACTCTTTTTATTCGGTGTAAACAGTTTGGTTTTCCAAAATTCTTTTTTGCCAAAAACAAGTTAGTTTTTGTTTGGTCTAAACATAGTATAAAACTAAATTTAAATACCAAAAACACTTTGTCCATCTTTTTTTAAGATATCTATATTTTTAACTCTATAGTAAATTGAAAATTTCAATTTTTTAATTTTTTTAAAAAAATCGCCATTTTGAAAAGTTTATTACTCAACACCATCTTGGAATAAAAGGCTGAAAATTGGTGACCAAGTTGCATTTAATAAGTACTAAAACATATCCAAAAAAAAAATAAATCGAAAGGGGTCAGGTGTAAAAATGAGTGATTTTTCCTGTAATGCCCCATATACACCGATAAAATAAGATATTTTCCATTTGTACACGGGAATATCAAATTATGAGACCTCTTTCATATAGAAGGATTCTTAGATTCCAATTGCCTGGTAAATCAATGTTTGTTTTGGTCTAAAAACTCTCTCTTTAAATTTTTAGTTAAATCGAACAATTTTAAACCGTGACCCTGTGGGTAAAAGTTGTTTTTACAAACCAAAAACGTTTTTATTTCGGGGCTAAATTTTAGCCCCCCAGCGGCACAGGTTAGAATTGTCCGATTTGGCTAAAAATTTAAATATAGAGATTTTAAATCAAAACGAACAATAAGCTGCCAGGCAATCGACGAAACTAAACAAAAGTCGTATTTTGTGATAGGTTAGGTTAGGTTGTAAGTGGATGCTGACGTTTTACGTCAACACACGTAGACTCTAAGGTCCATTGTGATACCACGGGACCGTAATAGGTTTTCCTACTAGTCCCTATCGTTAAACCAGTTTGAGCTTCTTATGAAACTCCTTAGATGTTGGATTTTGACATCCAACAAATCAGAAAGATCGTACAGCTCCCTAGATCCCAGTGAAGCAAGTCTCTGACCAGAAAGTGCCGGGCAATGGCAAATAAAGTGTTCGATAGTTTCCAACTCCTCTTCATCCATGCAGCTTCGGCAAAAGTCATTCGACGGCACATTTAACCGCTCTGCGTGCTTCCCTATAAGACAGTGTCCGGTAATTATAGAAACCACCGTCGAAATCTCTCCTCTTGGAAGCGATATCAGCTCACTTGTGCGCCCCTGATTAAGAGAAGGCCAAATCAATCGTGTTTTCTCACACGTCCATCCATTTGCCCATCTTTGATTAGTCTCCGTCGCAGAACAAAGCCGTAGGTTTTGCTTGCAAGTTTCTAGAGGCATACCAACACATTCCAATTCTGTTGGAACCTGTAAGGTAGTTCCTAGTATTGCAAGCTCATCGGCTTTGCAATTCCATGGAATGTCTCTGTGCCCTGGGACCCATATGAGTCGTATGTTAAACTGCTTGGCCATCTCATTTAAAGACGTGCGGCAGTTAAGGGCAGATCTTGTTTTCAGAAACATTGAATCCAGGGACTTGACCGCGGCTTGACTGTCAGTATAGATGTTGACTGCGGTTGTAGACAAGACATTGCAGCTCAACCAGTCAGCCACTTCCTTTATTGCCAGCATCTCTGCCTGGTAAACACTGCAATGATCTGGCAATCTACGAGCCAGGCTCAACCCAAGCTCATCCGAATAGACTCCAAAGCCCACTTGTTCGTGCAGCCTCGATCCATCTGTGTAAAAATTTATGGTAGCTCCACCACCCGGAGTATCCCCCATCCAAGACTCCCTGGATGGTATCATAGTGGTAAAGTGGCGCTCAAAGAGGCTCAAAGAGGGAGCACAGTCCACATTTTGTGGAATTGTTATCTTTTTCAAGATCGCGCTATGGCCACAATCGCTGCTCCTCCATTGCAGCGTGCTATTAAGTCGAATTGCCGACGCAGCCGCATACTGCCTACCCAATATGTCCAAGGGTATCAGGTGAAGGAAGATTTATAATGCAGCCGTAGGTGTAGTACGAAGAGCATCACTGATGCACATTGACGCCATTCTCTGTACCTTCGTGATAAAGACACAGTTCGCTTTTGTTTCTAAAGCAGGCCACCAGACAATGATTCCATACAGCAAAATTGTGATAGTATTTTGTGATAGTACATACAATTTTTAAATAGAGTAAAAAACGCATTTTTTGCTGTTTTTTTTTATGATACATTTCAAAACACGATTAAGATGTCACAGATAGGAATAATATTTTTTGTGGATATGTTTCATTAAAATCCTTTCAAGTCAAAACTAAAAAAAAAACGATCCTAATTTTTTTTTCGAAGTCAAATTTGAAACGGAATCAAGCTAATCCAGTAAAATAATAATTAAAAAAAAAAAAAATTGAAAAATCGAAAAAAAATTTTGTAGTTTTTATGGATTTTTTTTTGTTGAGGCAACATTTTAACCCCCAAAGGCACGGGTTAGTTTTGTCCGATTTGGCTCAAAATTTAAACACATTTTTACACCAAAGCGAACCATAACTTTTTAGGCGATCTACGAAATTCAAAAAAGTCAACCTAATAAACATACCTTAGAATTGTTTTTAATGATGAATATAGAGAAAAAATTTGTCAGTTGTCGCAACAAAATTTTTTTTCCCATCTAAATTCAATTAAAAATATAATTTATTTTTGTAAAAAATTGTGGCTTTTTCAAATAAATTAAATAATAAATTTCTAGTCAAACTGTCCAAACAGAAAAAAACGATACTGTTTAGATATAATAACGATACCATTTATTTTTGGTTTGTTGGGAAATCATAAAAATTTTAAAAGGTCATCTTCTTCCCGTACAAATTTGCCCTTCTTAAAATGAGTTTGGGCCGCTAAAAAAATACATGTATAAATAATTTTGATTCTAATCAACTAATCCAAATTACATGAAAATCGGAGGTTGACACCAGTGGCACTTCCCTTGTTAGTTAAGTCAACAATCTTCAAAAGTTTTCTTCGTGGGGATCCAACAAACTATTTATATATATATATTTTTTTTTACACTCTCTATGCCAACACAAATTTAAAACCAGGATTTATATTTAAACATTTTTTTCAACGACAATACCTTTTGAAATATTTAACAAAGGACTACTAACATGGTTACACCTAGTGTTCCAAAGAATATAGTGTTAAACAATGTAAGAGCAAAAAAATCTTTTTTTTCACTATGTATTCCTATAACAATGATAAAGTTTATGGCTTTTGAATCCATAGAATATAAAGGTTTGTATAATGAAAATATGTATATGAAAAAAAAACCTACATGAAATATAATATTAAAACACAACGGGTTAAAAAATATGGATTTTTTTTTTGTTAAATGCATTGAAAAAAATATTAAAAAACTATATAAAAATATGTATTTTTTACTGATAAAAAGTATACAATTTTTATTAGCAATAAAAACTTAAGCTAAGTTTTTTTATATATGAAAAAATACAATTCATTTTAAGTTAAATTTTTTATTAACAATCTAAAATTTGTAGTGGTTTATATTTGTTTTTATATATTTTTATAGGTTTTTCTACCTCTAATCGTTAAGTTATTGAAGTTGAAAGCTGTTAAAAAACATAAAAATCAATTGGTTGTTAAAATAAAATAAAAAAAACTTTTAAAGGGTTTACACAGTTCTATTGAAATTGTTAAGCAGGGTTTCTCACTAAAAAATTATAATAAAAAATTCACCTCCCGATTAATGTCTTTAAATTTATTTGTTTTGATTTTTACGAAATATATTTAAGAAATGCAATTGGGTAAAAATATATATCATTCAATCCAAATTTTTTAGATAATCTGACCGAGGGTCTTTCAATTAAGACATAAACACATTTGCTCTATAGATCCAATAAAATGTATCCATTTTAATATGGTTTGAATTGAGAAAATTGTGAAAGAAAAATTTAAGACAACCTGGTTCGATTTTTTACTAGTTTCATATAATCCAGTTATTATTATAATCAGGGAAACCAAAAATATGCAGTATCATGTTTTTTCCTGCGCATTGTATTGATAAATGGGTGAGGTATTTATCCGTTTCAGAAGATTTTAAGAAATCTGGCATCGAATTGTTAGAGCATATTTTTGCATATTTTAGCCTTAAGAGCATATTTTAGGTTTAAGAGCATATTTTAGCATAAGAGCATATTTTTAGAGCATTTTTTAAATTTTTAGAGCATTTTTTTACTTTTTAGAGCATATTTTTGAATTTTTTTCTATTTTTTTTTAATACTTATTTTTAAAATTTTTCATTTTTGTGGGATGTTTTTTTTTTTATTTTGTAAGTGCATTGAAATGTTTGTTTTGATTTTGTTTTCTTGTCAGTTTAAAATGTCTGGTAACTCTGCTAGAAAAAAAATTACATTGAACAACAATTTAAAACTTTTTCCAAAATTACATGGTTCTGGCGATTGATTCCCCTTTGGCCTGTTCTTGCTTCATATCGTTGTATGTTTTCTTTAGATCTGAGTGTAGGGTTCATATATTTTGCAACTTTGTAGAAAAGTTTAAGGTAAATATTTTTGTAGAACATATTAATCCAATAAGTACCCCACATAATTTTTTGGGTCCATTCTAACAAGTTGTAAAAACACGGCAAGAAATAGGACATAATTTTTTTAAGAGCATATTTTTATTGTTTTTAGAGCATATTTTCCGTTTTTAAGGGCATTTTTTAAGCGCATAAAACGTGTTTTTTAGAGCATATTTTTGGTTTCCCTGATTATAATCATCAGAAAATAGTCAATAGTTAATAGTCAATTTTACTCAATATGTAAAAATTATTAACAGAGCGCAGCCGTAAAGGATTGAATCGATGATCTGTAATGTTTTGCTACAAACTGCCTCTTACACAGAAAATAATATCGTATATTTTATTTTATTTAAAATTTTAATTGTTTTTTAAATTACTATTAATTATATTTTTAATTAATAAATTTAATTGTTTAATTAAATATTTTACATTTTTTAATTAACATTTTTATTGTTTTTAAATTTAATTTTAAATGTGTGTGATTAAGTGGTTTTCTCTTGCATGGTTTTACACACAAAAGCAAATACATAAGTATAAGGGGGCATTCCAGGCCAAATCACTCACTTTTAGACCCGACCCCTTTCGATTTATTTTATTTTTGGATATGTTTTAGTACTTATTGAATGTAACTTGGAAACCAATTGTCAGCCTTTTATTCCAAGATGGTGTTGAGTAATCAATTTTTCAAAATGGCCAGTTTTTCAAAAAAATTAAAAAATTGAAATTTTCAATTAATTTTTACCAGTTAAAAATAAAAATATCTTAAAAAAAGTTGGACAACGTTTTGTTGGTATATAAATGTAGTTTTAGAAAAAAAAAAATATTAAAAAATTATTCGAAGTAATTATCACTTATTTTTTGACGCTTAAAAAATAAAATCGGCTTTTTGAAAAAGTTGGAAACCTTCGATTTTTTGTTTTAATAATGTAAAAGTTCTACTATATTTTGAGGATGTTTATTCTGGCTCGAGGTCATTATTTTCTTTACTAATTAAAACCATGATATTCTCATAGCATAATTTTCAAGAAAATTATTTTTTTGTTTTAAATTTATTTATGTTAGTCATTTTTGCAAGACTTAATCGACACGTGTTTCGGAATTTGTCAAGATTCCATTGTCAAGATTATTTAGCAATTTGCAAGATATTTTAGTCTTGCAAAAATGACCAACATACATAAATAAATTTAAAACAAAAAAATTATTTTCTTGAAAATTATGCTATGAGAATATCATGGTTTTAATTAGTAAAGAAAATAATGACCTCGAGCCAGAATAAACATCCTCAAAATATAATATTTTAAAGGTCGAATAAAACAATTTCTATTTTTTTTTATAAAAACTAATCAGAATTTGTAAAAGTTCTACTCTAAATTACGCAACTTTTTTGCCATAATTCGAGATGTGATCGCAACTCGTTCAAATTTCAAATTTTTAAAATTGCACCTTTTATTTTTTGACTCTGATTTATTTTATATGGTGCTCCAAAAAAATTAAATTAGTAGATAAAGAAATTCCCAATTTGTTTGTTAACAATTCCCAAAAAAAACAGATTTTTTAGAAATTTTTGCTGCCACGCCTATAATAAAGGCGGGGATTATTAGCTATTCATGTTGTAAGCCATTTATATATTAAAGAATCTGTATTTGATTTTCCAAGGGGGGTAAGTTGAAATTTGTGTATAAATTTGTCAAATTTCTATGAGGCTGTGGAGCTCAAAATAAGAAATTTTGACACGATATTTTATTTAAAATCACCTACATGATGTTGCCTTTCAGATCAATAGAAAAAATTTACATGTTTTGAATGAAACTTTTAAGCTGTAAGCAAAAGAGTGTTGGTACTTATTGGGCAAAAATCCCAATTTTTATACCCACCACTCTAGTGATAGAGGGTATATATAAGTTTGCCATTCCATGTGTAACACCTCGAAATATTGGTCTCAGACCCAATAAAGTATATATATTCATGATCCTTGTTCTAATCTAAGACGATCTAGCGATGTCCGTCCGTCTGTCCGTCTGTCTGTCTATCTGTTGAAAACACGCAAACTTGTGAAAGACTTTACGTAGGCTCCTGAAGTTTGGCATATATGTTGGACATTTACCTGGTCTGGTTGGTATTGCAATCCAGCGAAATCGGTACATTGGTTCAAAAGTAATGAGCAAAAGAGTGAATTTCGGCAAGGGTTTTTCGCGAATTTACGAGATAAAAAACACGATAACTTTCTAAAGACAATTCTGAGGATGCTGAAGCTTGACATATATATTTGTTGTTCCCCTGAGCTACTTCATATTGAATTTTAGCCAAATCAGTCCAGTGGTTCAAAAGTTTTAATTATTAGCAAAACCGTAAATTTCAGATTCGCTTCACCTTACATCCACGTGATGAAAACCCGTTAAACATGTTTTAAAAACATTGGTAAGTCACAAAAATATTTTACAACGTATTTTTGTCACTCAAAAATATTTTTAGACTAAAAAAAATAAAAAATACATTCGAAAAAAATTTGACACTCAAAAAAAGTTTTGCACTCAAAAAAAAATTTAGTATTTTTTTTTTTTTTTTCAAAAAATAGTAAAAAAAAGGTTATTTAGACAAAATAAAATATTTCTAATCAAAAATGTTGTTTTTTTCACGTTAGAAAATTTACTATAACTTCAAAAGGACATTGTGGTGGGCATTGGCGTATTCAGAGGGGGGGGGGGGGCCCAACAACAACAATAAAAGAATATTTTTTTATATGTATTGGAAAACACGAATCTTACGAAAAGAACAACAAAAGAATTTTTGTTGTTGTTGTTGGGCCCTGAAAAAACAATCGTGCATACGCCGTTGGTGGAGGGCATTCATAGATTCGGCCAAGTTGAATTTAACTTTTCTACTTGTTTTTTTTTTGATTTTTTTTTTTTTAATTTAAAATAGCGTAACTTTTTAACAAAAAATAATATTTTATTCGTTATGGTTCTAAAATGTCACAAATTTATATAGCTACCTTAAAATAATATATAATTTTTGAAAAATGTCGGACGTTACCAACCTATTCCCGAAAAACTGGACCAGGATCGGGAAAAAATTAAAATTTTCCCCATTTAAATGGTTATAAATTTATATGTATAAAGTAAAAGTGGTAAAAGTGATAAAAGTGGTAAAAGTGGTTATATAAAGTAAAAGAGATAACGACTACTTCAAGCATGTTTTTTAGGTATTTTCTAGCGATTTAAAAATTTAAAATTTCATAAAAATCGGATAATAAACAACAAATTGGCAAGCACTTAAAGCCTTTGTATGCACAAGGTGTCCTACTTTAGGGGCGACTGGAGGCGCCCTTATTGGACATGTGGGGTCCTCCGTCCGAACATTAACACGTCGCCTATAACTGTTATACATTTTACTGCAATCGGTCTATTACTTACTGAATGGACGAATCATTTCCAAAAAAATCGACAATAAACCACTGGAGCAGTGGAAGCAGCTTAAAAAATTGTAAAATTGCAAATTTAGATTTTAAAATTAAAAATCGCATATAACAGCACTTTTAAGAATTTTTTTTAACTTTTTTCTAAAAGTTCGTTAAAAAATTATATATCTATTAATATATGATTAATTGTTATCTAAAAACAAAATTGTTTTATTCGACCTTTAAATTATTATATTTTGAGTAGGTTTATTCTAGCTCGAGGCCATTTTTCCATCACTAATTAAAAATATGATATTATTCTAGAATATTTTTTAAGAAAATTATTTTTCTGTTTTAAATTTATTTATGTTCAACATTTTTGCAAGACTTAGTCAACATGTGTTTCGGAATTTTTTAGATTTCATTGTCAAAAATATTTAGCAAATATAAAAACCTATACTAAAAGTAGCATTGGGACTTTAAATGACAAATTGCTAATGTTCAAACAAAAATAATAATACATTTTAAACTCTACCCTCATTGAGAATTGGAAGAAGAAAACTGTATAGTCTCGTGTGTGATCATGACTGTTAAACGACCAATAATGCATTAAACAAATTACTTTTTAAACACCACACATTTACAAAATATTTTTTTTTTAAAGCTCCATTTTAAATTTAATTTTTTTCAGTTTATTTTTTTTTAAAGTCCCAGAAAGTATTCGCAAAAAAGCCAAACTAAGTCTATTTGTGTCCATTTCTATTAAGTACTTACTTTGTTCTTATGGCAATAAAATTCTTATTTTTTTATTATCTTTTTTCAAAAGTGTTTTTATTTCAATTTCTTTTTATTTATTTTTTTTTTATTTTTTTGTACTCAATGATTTACAAGTCTACTTCATAATAATAGTTTTCTCAGGTCATAAATTGTAACTATTATATGGCTATAAAAAGTAAATTTGATTGTGCGTAAATTCTTTCGTTTTTAGGGCATGGAAAAAATAAGTTGCAAATGACGTTTATAGCAACCAAATGTTGGGGTATTTTTTAGATTTTGTTAGGGGTAGTTAAAAAAAAAGAATAAAACAGCAAAGGATTGTTTTTTAATTTGCAAAAGTATTTAAGGTTAGTTTAGTTCCATATGTGGAAGATGTACTAGATTTGATGAAAACAATTATTAAAAAAAAAATTGTAAACGGTCAAAAGGTTTTTGAGACATTGCCGTTTAAAATTCGTAAATTGCAAGTAATCCGTAATTTTCATCAAATTTAAAATGGCAGTACCTCAAGACCATTAGACCGGTTTTTAATTACTCATAATATTTGTTTTTACAAGTTTTGTATGCCTTCCACTCTACACCATTTCCAATTGTATTTCAGAAATTATCAATTGTATTTCAGAAATTATCAATTGTTTTACGAAGGTAAGTTTCTGAAAAACAATTGATATTTTCTGAAATACGATTTATAATTTCTGAAATACAATTCATAAGTTCTGAAATACAATTGATTATTTCTAAATTACAATTGATAAATTCTGATATACAATTGATAATTTCTGAAATACAATTGATAACTTCGGAAATACAATTGATAACTTCTGAAATACAATTGGAAATGGTGTAGAGTGGAAGGCATACAAAATAAAAATTTTGAGATTTTCAAAACCTGTAAAAACAAATATTATGAGTAGTTAAATCCGGTCTAATGTTCTTGAGGTACTGCCATTATAAATTTGATAAAAAATAGAAAATGCAAATTCCTTCATTTGTGTCTGCAATTCCAGATCATATTGGTAACCCTTGCGAAATAATGTAAGAGACAAAAAAGTTGAAAGAAAGTATGAAGTGAGGTTGAGATTGCTAGAAATAGAATTGTAGTGTTGGAAACTGTCAAAATTTATTCTGTAGAAACTATAAATATTCACATATATAAAAAACAGTTTTCATTAACAAGACAAACCGACATTTAAAATCCTACTGATGATGACACTAACTGGGGTGTTTGAAACCGGTATTGGAAATACCAGAAATGTCTATAATTTTTAGAAATTCAATTTTTCTTCTGCATTTTTTCAACTTGAACCCTTATAACAAATATAATTAGAGCCCGTGCTCGATCTGTACTTACAGAAAAAATCAAATAAAATTACTGACAAAATATCTCGCCATTAGGCACATCTCCGAAACAGAAAATGCAAATTCCTTTATTTGTGTCTGCAATTCCAGATCATGTTGGTAACCCTTGCAAAATAATGTAAGAGACAAAAAAGTTGAAAGAAAGTATGAAGTGAGGTTGAGATTGCTAGAAATAGAATTGTAATGTTGGAAACTGTCAAAATTTATTCTGTAGAAACTATAAATATTCACATATATAAAAAACAGTTTTCTTAAACAAGACAAACCGACATTTAAAATCCTACTGATGATGACACTAACTGGGGTGTTTGAAACCGGTATAGGAAATAATAATGTCTATAATTCAAATTCTGATTAATTTTTATTAATAAATAAAAATTGTTTTATTCGACCTTTAAAATATTATATTTTGTGAGGATGTTTATTCTGGCTCGAGGTCATTATTTTCTTTACTAATTAAAACCATGATATTCTCATAGCATAATTTTCAAGAAAATTATTTTTTGTTTTAAATTTATTTATGTTGGTCATTTTTGCAAGACTTAATCGACACGTGTTTCGGAATTTGTCAAGATTCCATTGTCAAGATTATTTAGCAAAAATAGAAACGATATACTACAAAGTAGCAAACGAGTCTAATGACAAATCGTTTGTGCACAAACTAAAACATTAATACATATTCGACTCTATCCACAATGTGAATTAGAAAGACGAAGAAATTGTACTATGTTAGTAAGTAACGATTTTCAATAACCAACAAAAATATTTAAAACATTTTACATACGATAGTCCATTGGACTACAACAATATGTTTTGTGTTGTTGTGCATGAAATTATACCATTATTAGGGCTATTCATCACTATGGCGTGCCAACCATTATGTTCAAATTCTGATTAATTTTTATTAATAAATAATTCTTTCTAATTCACATTGTGGATAGAGTCGAATATGTATTAATGTTTTAGTTTGTGCACAAACGATTTGTCATTAGACTCGTTTGCTACTTTGTAGTATATCGTTTCTATTTTTGCTAAATAATCTTGACAATGGAATCTTGACAAATTCCGAAACACGTGTCGATTAAGTCTTGCAAAAATGACCAACATAAATAAATTTAAAACAAAAAATAATTTTCTTGAAAATTATGCTATGAGAATATCATGGTTTTAATTAGTAAAGAAAATAATGACCTCGAGCCAGAATAAACATCCTCACAAAATATAATGTCTATAATTTTTAGAAATTTAATTTTTCTTCTGCATTTTTTCAACTTGAACCCTTATAACAAATATAATTAGAGCTCGTGCTCGATCTGTACTTACAGAAAAAAATCAAATAAAAATACAACTGATAATATCTGAAATACAATTGATAATTTCTGAAAGACGATTGGAAAAGGTGTAGTGATAGAGGGTACATATAAGTTTGTCATTCCATTTGCAACACCTCGAAATATTGGTCTAGGACCCCATAAAAAGGTCGATCTAGCTTTGTCCGTCCGTCTGTAAGTCTGTCTGCCTGTTGAAAACAAGCTAACTTTTGAAACAGTTCACTGAGGCGACTGAGGCTGTTTGGTATAAATATTGGTCATTTACGTGGTCACGTTTGTGTTGAATTTGAGCAAAATCGGTCTAGTGGTTTAAAAGTTATAAGCAAAAAGGGTGAATTTCGGGAAGTTTTTTTTTCGCTATTTTACGAGATAAACAAGTAAGAAAATTATAGTCGGTCAAGACCGGCCATAAAAATTCCTACACCAGTGTTTTCCGGAAAATGATTCTCAAGTTCAAACATGGGCGGATTGGATGTACATTATGTCAAATAAGTATAAAAAATACTCACAAACCAAATTTGAGTGAAATATGCTTCTATTTGTTGTCAATAAACTGCTTTTACTGAATATCGGGCGAAATTTTCATATGGGGTAAATCCAAAAATAGTTATATTATGATCAGATTTGATTAAGTTATTAAATTACGCGCTAAATAAACACAAACAAAATTTTCATAAAATATTTTCTATTTTCATGAAATTTGAGAGACTTATCGTGAAGGTGGTTTGTGTGGGGGATAACAGAAGTGGTCCAATTCCATTAAAAATTGGAATGGTGATTTGAGAATATCGTGAAGGTGGTGTGCCAGCCGAATTTAGAGCAACTGCATGGTTCAATAACAACAACCGTTTGCTAAAAAAGAAATTTGCTTATAACAAATTAAATTCTGTTGGTTCAAATAAATTTCGGTAGTCGTTCAAAGTATATAAATTCTAAATATGTTAGACACACTGGGTGCAGGTTACAAAAAATTAAGTTTTGTAATTTTTGTATTACTCGTTCACATTATGCTTTAGTAAGGACCATCGTACAATATACTATACGTATTGACCATAAATACTAACCCCTTAATTTAACTTATGTATAACATGCTTAAAATGAAAAAAAGATTTATTACTGACCTCATATTATTGCTTGAGGAAATTCATGTTCTTTTTTTTTGTTCATATATTACTTTAAGTCTCCATTTTTTTTTTTGATTACTTATGCCATATAATGGTTTGGTAAGAAAATTACTAAAAAAAATATTTTCTTTTATTTTATGTTTAGGCTAAAACACTTACTACATCTATAATGTATAGCAAATCTTAAAAGATTGACACAAACCAGCAATTGATGTGGTAAGGCAACAAAACCAAACAAAAGAAAAATTTATCGAATTGGTTTACCATTAAAAAAAAAAAAAATCAAAGATTTTCTAAAAAACTTAAATGGCCGAAAGGGACGGTCATTTGTTTTTTGCATTCTCAACTTGTTAATCTTTTTGAATTTTCAATTTATCAGCCATAAAACAAAAAACTTAAGTAGTTTTTAAGTCTTATGTATCCTTTGTTCAGAAATTAAAGATCTTTATACATTTCTTATGCTTTTGGAAAATTGAAACATGCAAAAAGTTTTAATTTTCATTTTTCGGATACAATGAAGGAAGGGCATTTAATCTTTTCCCTTTAGCAATTTAAGAAGATGTAAGAATTATGTGTTTTTCTTGTGCTGTTCGTACTGCATTTTCTGAACTGTCTATAAAAAACTATAAATTACACTTCAATAACGTTTATTGTGTACACAGAACCATGACAAGAACTGCACTACCGTATTAATGTAACGAACAGTGGTATGAGATGATTTAAAAAAAAAAACATACAAACTTAAAAAGCAACATTGAAATTTAGAAAGTGAATAGTTGTCGATATATAAACAAACAAAAAAAAATCGAAAGAAAATTATATAGTTATCGTTATAGCGAAAGACACAATTTCAAGAAAAGTTTGTTACTTTTTTTTTTGCTAAATCCTATTTGACAAGAATACCTTGTAATTTTACAATATTTTTACCAATAGTTTTGTAGTTGTACAAGCTTTTTACCAAATTTAAATTTCGCTCGAAAATTATTTGTTAAAAAACGAGGAAAATTGTCAATTAAATATTGGTAAAATGGGATTAAGAGACTATTTCTATTAATTTGACAAGGTTATTTTTTTTTTGAGTGTAGCTATAGTTATCTGTAGAAAATTTCTGTCAAAAATTCAAATTTGATCGATATGTCGATAAGTAATATATAAAAAAATGCAATTAAAAACAAGTAAGAAATTTATAGTCGGTCAAGACCGACAGTATAATACCCTACACCAGAGTTTCCGGGAAAATGGGTCCAAAGTTCAAACTTGGACAGATTAGATGTATATTTTGTCAAATCTTTAATAAGTGTAAAAAGCAATATATATATAACGACTATAAGTCGCCCTAAGTGGCAATCAGTATCTTTGGAAAAATGGCAACACCTAACATTTGTGTCTAAAATATAGACCATGTCTGGCAATGTTTGCAAAAATAAGTACTTAGATCAGAATTGATGAAGGAGAGGAAGAAGAATAATGATTACTAAAAATAAGTTTATTTACATATAATTACAATAACAAACTCTTCTGTTAGAAAAAAACAACAGCAACAACGACACTCAAATTGAAAAAATCAGATTTAGTTGATACTTGCTTAACAGCCTACTTGGCGTATCGGTCTAAAGTGATTGTACGTTACAAGCAGTTAATAGCAAAGTATTACAGATGATGATGAGTTCAATCCTTGTCGGCTGCGATCTGTTAATAATTTTCACATATAGAGTTTTATTGACTATTAACTAAATAAACTTGACATTAAAAGTTTTTCTGAAGATTATTATAACTGGATAATATGAAACTAGTAAGAAACAAACCAGGATGTCTAAATTTTTAGAAAAATTAAAATTTTTCTTTCACACTTTTCTCAATTCAAAACCATATATAACAAATCAAAGAATTATAATACATAATTATAATTAGAGCCCGAGCTCGACTGTCTTTACAGAAAACAATACTCACAAATCAATTTTTAGTGAAATTGGCTCCTTTTTGTTGACAATAAACCGATTCAACTCAATATCGGGCGAAATTTTCAAATGGGCCCTAAGTCCAAAAATGTTCCGTTGATAATCAGATTTGAAAGGGGTTATTAAAGTACGCGTTTAATATACGCAAACATAATTTTAATTAAATATTTTCTATTTTTATAAATTTGAGAGATTTATGTGAAAATCGGGAAGGTGGTTTGTATGGGGGCTACAAGAAGAACTTGTTCGATTTCTTTAAAATTAGGAACGGTGATTTGCGTAGATGAAACATGCTTACCTGCCAAATTTCAAAAAGATACCTATTAAAATGCGGCATTAGTGTCATTTGAGCCACAACTAAAGAGGACCTTTGTATGGGGGCTAGGTCTAAATATGGACCGATTTTTTCCAATTTCAATAGGCTTCGTCCTTGTGCCAAAAGAGGCTTAAGTTTAAAATTCAAAGTCAATTGATTAAAATTTGCGACCTGTATCGTGTTTACACCGTTTACATGGACAGACAGACGGACGGACGGACGCACAGTGGACCAAATGTTGAATCTGGTGCGCAATTGGTCGAAAAATTAAGTTTTTCCAATATTGAATTAGTATCGCATATATGACTGCACTATTCCTACCTTACTTAACGCTAATAAAATTTCTTTGTTTATTGCAAAAACAACATCGTAGTAGGCAGCCAAACATGAGTAATTAGTTTTTATAAAAAAATTTCTTCAAGTTCTGTGTAGATTGTTTAAACTGCTATTTTACGACCGTATTAAGGCAATTTATCAAATTATTTGTTATATTTTAACCTCAAGGAATGTATATTTGAAGCTAATTTGTGTTGTTGTTCGTAAAAAAACGTAAATTAAAAAGAGAGTCCACAATGGAATTATTTTTTAAGCAAACTTGAATTTTGTTAATGAATTTAGGTACTACTACCGCTTACTTCTATAGGGTTTTTACATGATTTCAAAAGAATAGATATAGAGCTCCAAAATAATAAAAAAATTGGCTGCTGGTTTTTGTTTTTCAGTCGATCTAGCGATGTCCGTCCGTCTGTCTGTTTAAAACACGATAACTTTCAAACGACAACTCTGTTGCTCCTGACGCTTGGCATATATATTTTCAATTTTCCTAGTCAGATTGGTATTGAATATCAGCCAAATCGGTCGAGTGGTTCAGAAGTTGTAAGCAAAAACCGTGAATTTCAGATTGGTGTACCTTGAATTTACGTTACAAAAAAAAAAAACACCTAAACGCTTTAAATGACATTGATGAGCCACAAAAATATTTTGCTGAGTATTTTTGACATTCTCAAACATTTTTTAACCCAATGTAAAAATTTTACAAGCAAAAAAAAAATTTAAACTCAAAAAAAAATTTTCATTCAAAAAATTTTTTTGAATTATGAGTAAAAAAATATTTTTTTTTACTCAAAATAAAATATTTCTTTTCTAAACTGTTTAAAAATCTTTTTTAAGTTAAAAAAAAATACTTTCTGTGCTTATTATTGGCTCTACTTTACCTATATTTTATTATGACAATGTTTCAATAAGTGCCACGCCCCTTCAAATACCGCCCACATTTGGACTATATAGAAGCTCATCTCATTTTCCTTGTGCATTAGAAATTGCATGTTTCTAGGTGCTCTCAAAGTCGAATTATGCTCTCTTGCACGCTAGATTAAGCATTTGGTCCTCTGTGGGACGGACGGACATCGCTAAATCGATTCAAAAAATGATTCTGTGTCGATCGGTTTACTTAAAAGTGGGTCTAGGACCAATATTTCGGGTTGTTACAAACATCAGCTCAAACTCATTGTACCCTGTACCACAGTGTGGTGTAGGGTATAACAACAATCAATAGCTAAACAATTTTTTTAAACTATCTTTTGTTAATTTTTTTTTTTTAATTTTTACTTTACTTTTATTAAAATTTCAATACTTATCTATGTATCGATACCTATAAAATTTACTCTGGAAATTTCTATAGTTATCGATAATCAAAAGATGTTCTAAAGGTTATTCAATGATAATCGATGTATCGATAAACAAACATATTCCTTTAGAAAATTCTATAGTTCTTTAAAAACAAAAACGTTTCTAAAAGAAACGTTGATTGACAATTTTTTTTTTCAGAAAATTTTATAGGTATCGATAAATCCATAAACAAAAAAAAATAAGCTATTGATATCCCAGCAAAAAAAGTGCGGAGTACTTCTATTTGGAGTGCTTTAAAACTATAACAAATGTAATGAAATACAACAAAAATAACAAAAAACACAAGAAAAAAGCACACAAACAGTTTTTTCTACTCGCTAAAAAGTTGTTATTCAGCACTTAACTCATTACCTTCCGCGACACGCCCATACAAAAGTAAGTAGGTATTCAGTAGATAAGAAGTACTCCGAGCTTTCAAACAACTTCCAACTACTTCCAAGGAGTAGTTCTTATCTACTGAATATCTACTTACATTTGTATGGAGGTGTCGCGATAGGTAATGAGTTAAGAGCTGAATATCTATGTATTCTGGAGTAGAAAAAACTGTTTGTGTGTTTTTGTCTTGTGTTTTTTGTTATTTTTGTTGTATTTCATTACATTTGTTATAGTTTTAAAGCACTCCACTGAGAAGTGGTAATGACTTTTTTTGCAGGGATATAAAATAAAAAATTCTATAGTTATCGATAACCGAAAACGTTCTACAGAAAATTAAGTAGTTATCGAAATATCGATTACAAACAATTTTCTATAGAATATTCTACAGTTATCGATAACAAAAAATGTTCCGTATAAAATTCCATAATTATCGATAAGAGAAAATTTGTCTATAGAAATTAATGTCAAATAGGAGGTAGAAAAAAAAAAGTTAAAAATTTTTCTTGTAATTTTATTTTACAAGGTTTTTTTTTTTAATGTAAAATAATTTTGAGTGAAAAAACATATGTCTAGAAAAAATCATCATCATCATTAGCGCTACAACCCGGGGTGGGTCTTGGCTGCCTCCAATCTTGCTCTGAACATCTCTCTATCTGCGCCACTGTTCTCCAGTTGCTCGTGCCAGTTTTTCGAAAATCTTCATCGACTCCATCACTCCATCTTAGCTTGGGCCTGCCACGTTGTCTCTGTCCATCAGGTTCCATCAGGTTCGAGTCATCGAGCCGTTGAACATGACCTGCCCATTCGATAAATCTTTATGCGTTTTACCACGTCAATATCTTGAAAAAGTATATACAGCTTACTATTGTATCTGCTTCTCCAAGAACCATTTTCATATATAGGACCATATATTTTTCGTAACACCATATGCTCAAAAGCTCCCGGCTTTGACTCTTTTTTATCAGATATAGATCATGTTTCACTCGCATACATCAAAACAGGTAGAAACAGTGTTTTATAAAGCCTTATTTTTGTGGTCCTCGTAAGCGACTTTGACATAAAATGCTTTCTTAGGGACATAAAATGCTTTCTTAGGCCAAAGAAAAATATGGATTAAAAAAAAATTAATACGAAAAATTTAAGTAAAAAGTATCAGTCCATATTGTTCCCTGCTCTGCTCTATTTCGTTCCCCATTCTACTCCATTT
Organism: Pegoplata infirma; assembly: GCA_963921195.1. NCBI lineage: Eukaryota > Metazoa > Arthropoda > Insecta > Diptera > Anthomyiidae > Pegoplata > Pegoplata infirma. The sequence goes on along the minus strand of OY992536.1, from coordinate 56,142,552 downwards.
CATTTTCAATTGCATCTCCTTTAACGTACACTATACCGGAGAGGGTATAGTATACGTTAAAGAAATAAAAAAATATATTTTCTTTATCTTATGAATATGAAAAGTACACTCAAAAAAATAAAACTGTAAAGTTAGCAAAAAATTTAGTTAAATTTAACTAAAAAAACACCTGATTTTGAACCTACTAAATTTCTAGTTAATTTAACAAAAAATATTTAGTTAAGTTTTCGTAGAATGAATGTAGCAAAAAAAACCGTAATTTTAACTAAAAATTCAGCTGAAAATTTCGTAACATTTTTTATTAGTTGAATTCAGCTAAACTTTTAGTAAAAAATTTTAAGTTTGGTAAATATTGGTTTTAAACACTAACACTTCACTTATTTTTTCTTTTTTTTTCACAGGATTAAGTTCAGCTTATGTAGGACTTATGAGATTTGCATAGGAGGCTACACAAGAAATGTTTAAAATTTTTCACTTGACAAAAATGTTACAAAAAATCAGCTAATTTATTAGTAAAAATTCGTAAACTCAGTTTTAAAGTCAACAAAAAAAATTAATTCAAAATTTGTACAAAACTAGTCTTTTCGTAAATAGAACTTAATTAGAAAAAGTAGTTAAAACGCTGATTTTAACTAAAAATTTGCAAAAAAGCCAGTAAACTCGAGTTAACAAAAAAAAAATTTGTTAACTTTACAGTTTTATTTTTTTGAGTGTACCATTTTACACAATTCTTACCAATTAAGGAATCCCTTTTTACACTAAAATTTTAAATATGTCCTTCTCTTGTGTGTTATTTCTGCTGGAAGACACTTCATACAAAAGGTACTTTTTACAAAAGATACTTTTAACAAAAGGTACTTTTAACAAAAGGTACTTTTAACAGAAGATACTTTTAGCAAAAGGTTCTTTTAACAATAGGTACCCTTTACAAATGGTACTTTTTAAAAAAAACACTTTTTACAAAAGGTGTTTTGTACAAAAGGTACTTTTTTAAAAAGGAAATTTCTACAAGAGGTACTTTTTACAAAAGGTTTTTTTACAAAAGGTACTTTTTACAAAAGTACTTTTTAAAAAAGGTACTTATTACAAAAGGTACTTTTTACGAAAGTTACTTTTTACAATAGGTACTTTTTGCAAAAGGTACTTTTTACGAAAGGTACTTTTTACAATATTTTTTTTTTACAAAAGGTACTTTTCACAAAAGGTACATTTTATAAAAGGTATTTTTTATATAAGATACTTTTTAAAAAAGAAATTTTTAAAAAAGGTAATTTTACAAAAGGTAGTATCCCACATTCCAAATTTCAGGTGTCTAGGATTTTTATGTTACTAAATTAAAAATAACTAAAAGTACACTTTTTTTACCCATTTTACGACTCTAAGAAGCAGAATTTTTAAAAGTACTTGTCTAGAATGTTTCACTTCACTAAAAGATCCTACCTTTGAAATATTAAGTGTCTAGGATTATTATTTCGGTATATGTATATAAAATGTGCCTAAATTGCAATTTATTACCCCTTTTACCCCACTAAGAAACTCAACTTCCAAAAAGGAGTTTTTCCAGACTGTTTTTTTCACCAAAGGATCCTATATTCCAAATTTCAAGTTCGTATGACCATTATTTCAGTATGTAAAAATAAGTACCTAAAGTACACTTTTTACCCATTATACCCCCTTAGAATCAACATTGGCAGAAACACAGCCTTAGTGGATCTACTTTCCGCTGAAGCTAGAGACATCAAATTTGGATTGTAGGTTAACCTCCCGGAATTTTTGCCAATGTTTATTCTAAGGGGGTAAAAAGGGTAAAAAACTATACTCTTGGTATCTTTTATACTTCCTTAAATGGTCCGGTAGAACCTAAATTCTAAATTTAAAGTTTCTCGGACCATTTAAGGAAATATAAAAGGAACCAAGAGTATTGTTTTTTACCCTTTTTACCCCCTTAGAATAAACATTGGCAAAAATTCCGGGAGGTTAACACACAGTCCAATTTTGATGTCTCTAGCTTCAGCGGTTAGGGCTGGGCGATGTTGAATGAGTATGTCAATCAGTCAATCAATCTGTAAGTCACGTTACTCTTTTATATATATAGATGATTCCATATTAATCATATATGTTCAGACGTATTCATATATGCCCATATATACAATTAATTTTTAGCCGGGCAGTCATCAATATATCGACAACAGATATTTTGTTATGAAAAATTCTATAGATATTGACAACAGAAAATTTTCTACATTAAATTCTTTAGTTATTCATATATCAATAATATTACATTTTCTATAGAAAATTCTATAGCTATCAATATATCGATAACAGACAATTTTCTATAGAATTTTTTTTTATTTATCGATTTTTTTTTTATTCAATTTTTTTTTTTGTTTGTCGATATATCGATAACAATAGAATTCTCAAATAAGTTTATTTTTGTCATCAATGACTATAAAATTTTCTAAAGATTTTTTTCCCAGTTGGCAAAATAAAATCACACCTGACATACTGCTGACTCTCCCTTTATGAAATCGCTGACATCTTCATACAATTTTTCAAAATGTCATCAATGACATGTCAGCAGTTGGTCAGCAGTGTCCACCAGTATCGGTGGCCACTAACAATTCGCTTAAACAACCGCTGACCAACTGCTGACATGTCATTGATGACATTTTGAAAATTTGTATGAAGATGTCAGCAATTTTATAAAGGGAGAGTCAGCAGTATGTCAGGTCTGATTGTTTTTGCCGACTGGGTTGTTAATCAATAAAATGATAATTATATTGTTTTTTTGATGATCGATATCTATAGAATTTTCTATAAAATTTTTGTGATTTTCGATAACTATAGAATTATTTACAGATTTTTTTATTTTTTTTGGTTATCGCAACTGTATAATTTTTTTATTAATATTTCGATAACTATTAATGTTTCGATAACTATAGAATTTTATATTTTTTTGGTCATCGATAAACTAATAATTATAAAAATTTCTATACAAAATTTTTTGTGATCAACGACTATACAATTTTTTAAAGCATTTTGGTGATTGGTGATGGTGTTCGATAAATATAGAATTGTCTATAGGGCGTTTTCTGTTATCGATTACTATAGAATATTCTATAGAACATTTTTTGTTATCGATGTTTCGATATCTATAGAATTTTCTATAATTTTTTTTTTTCAATTTATAGATACTCGTAGATAACAATAGAATTTTCTAAAGAAAATTTTCTGATATCTATTTGTATATCGATAATTTTCTATAGAAAATATTTTGCTATCGATATACCGATTACTTTAGAATTTTTTAGAAGCTTTTCTCTTATCCTATCCATGTATCGATAACTATAGAATTTTTTGTAGAAAATTTTCTGTTATCGATAACTATAGAATTTTCTTTCGATAACAAAAAATTTTATATAGAAAACTCTATAGTTATCGATAACTTAAAATTTTCTACACAAATTTTTTGTTATAGATTTTTCTAATAATCGATGCTATCATAAATGATTCTAGATAACCAAGGTAGTTGCACGATTTGGTTCACTGTTACAGGATTTGGTGCATGCTTATACACACACTCTCTCAAAAATATTTGTTTGTAAGGAACATAGTAGACATTATTGCAAAACTATATACACTTTTATAGTTTTCAGGCACTATACACTTATACTTATAAAATATCGTATGTTCGTAAACATAACCTAACGCATACAGAACCAATAAAATAAAATTGGAGAAAAATAAAAAGAAAATTTTAATAAAAAAAAACGTAAAAGAAAAGATTGTGCCACTGGCATATATAAAGTAATAAAATTTTAAAATTTCTTAGAAAAATGTCAAAATGGCTACAAAAGAATAAGAAAAAAAAAACTGAATGGCTGCAAAAAAAAAAACAATTGCTTTCAATATTGATAAATTTATAAACAAATTGAAAATGAAAGCTTAAATGTTGTAACAAAAAAAACAAAGCAATTAGTTTGAGAGAGTGGGGCAATAAAATAATAATAAAAAAAATCCGAAAATAAAAAAATCCTTTATAAATATTAGCTGTATATTTTTTTACCCAAAAAAATATTGTGTTCAATATCGCTTTATGAAAATATTAGTATGCAAATTTTATATCAGCTTAGATGTATTAAAAAGGGAAGTATAACTAACACAGTAGGGAGGTGAAAATTTTGCATTTTCAAATTTCAAAATAGTCAGGGTCGGAAAAGTTGTTTTTTAGGGATAATGCTAACACAAAAATTATTGGACCTGTACAGCCCTCCTAAGAAAGTCACAAGTACTAAAATTTTCAAAATTTTAAAAAAAAGTAGAACGAATTGTGATCACATCTCGAATTATTGCTTAAGAGTTGCATAACTTAGAGAAAAATTTTTAGACTTAAAAAAAAAAATCCAAGTTTTTGGACTTTTTCAAAAAGTCGATTTTAATTTTTAAACGTTAAAAAATAAGTGATTATTACTTCGAATAAGTTTTTTATATTTTTTTTCTAAACCTAAATTTAAATACCAACAAAACGTTGTCCAACTTTTTTTAAGATATCTATTTTTTTTACTGGCCAAAATTAATTGAAAATTTAATTTTTTTTTTTTTTTAAAATTGCCATTTTGAAAAATTGATCACTCAACACCAACTTTTTCTTCATTTTCTTCACATTTTTACTCTTGCCCAAAACATTAAATCATGATAATGTTTTGTGGAATATTTGGATGTTAGGTTAGGTTAGGTTTAAGAGGCGACACATAAGTGTCCACAAGACCAGTTGTTGATCCATAGTGGTTCCTCATACAGTTGGGGTAGGTAGGTTTACAATAAGAACAAGTCTCTTATATTCATCATCCAAATTCCATATCGCATAGCTTAGTAGCCTTCACATATTTTACTATATTCCACGGATTAATGCCTCTTAGTTCCTCTAGTGTCGGAAAGAAAAAGGAATCAAAACAATTAAAGCGCGTGCGTGATAGCGCCGGACATTGACAAAGATAGTGTAAGGTATCTTCATCCTCATTCCAGCACCATCTGCACAAATCATCTGAGCTAAGATTGATTTTCTTTAAAAAAGTTTTCAAATTTGTGTGGCCAGTAATTATACCAACATACATACGTAGTTCATACTTTTCAATCTTCAATAAAGTTTTTTGAAGCTCCTTGTTTTGAGATTCCCACAGTTTTTTTGTCTGTTCGCAACCAGGAGTAGTGTTCCATTTTTCGTCTACAATGGCCTTGAATTTAACACGCATGTGTCCATAAATCGAGTCTAGTCCAGGAAAAATATCTTCTTCTATATATTGTACTGCCATATCAGCACCTTTGCGTTCTAGTTCGTCCGCCTTTTCATTTCCAGGAATATTATGGTGTCTAGGTACCCAGCACAGTTCTAAATTGTGTTGCTCAGTAAGAACCTTAAGCTCTTGACGGCAACGGCTGACTGTCCTGGATCGAATACTCCTGCTCCTCAGTGCCTTAATAGTAGCTTGACTGTCTATGTATTTTAAAGGTGTCCTAACGACTAAGGTAATTTTTCAAAATCACTTTTTAATACGTGGTAGGGTCCTAAATTGTAGTTTAGTATCTAAAAATGAGTGAGCCAAAATTTGGAGACAATCGGATTAAAATAACTCGTGCCGAAAATGGATTGAAGTTTTGGGACACTCTTATCTGATGAAAAAACACGTTTTTTCTAGTTTTTTGAAAAATATTGGTATATGTTATTTTTTGTTAATTTTTTTGATAAATAATATGAAAATGGTAATAAATTACCTTTCCAAAAAGCTTAAAGAAATTCAAATCGGATAAAAAATAAGCATTTTACGCATACATGCCCCAGACCATTGCAAGGTTTTTAAAGCCAAAATTTGATAATTTTCAAAATTTTTAGGCAAAAAAATAAAAAAAATTAAATTTTACTTTATAATTATATTAAATACATGTTATAGATAAAAACTAACAGATATGGTAGTCTTACTTTTTTTTCATTTGGCGTGGGTAGTGATATAATTTCCGCGGATTCCAAAGAAAATGTGTTTTTCTAAAATAATTTAGCAAATATGGGAAACAATTTTCTGTATTGTATTATACGAAGTGAAATACATAAATTCTGTAAATTTTTTGAGAAATCGGGCATCTTTAACCCCTTTTCGTCGAGGTGAAATGACAAATTTGAGACGTTATACATTTCTATAATGCAAAATATCTGCATATATCCGATTTCTCAAAAGTTACAGAATTTACGTTTTACACTTCGATCCGTACAATAGAGCACAAATTTTCAAAAATTTGCTTAATTATTGTAGAAAAACGCATTTTATTTGGAATCCGCGGAAATTTTATCACTACCCGCGCCAAATAAAAAAAAAGCTTGACTACCATATCTGCTATTTTTAATCTTAAACATGTTTTCAATTTGATCATAAAGTAAAATTAAATTTTTATTATTTTTTTGCCTAAAAATTTTGAAAATTTTGAAATTCTGGCTTTAAAAACCTTACAATGGTCTGGGGCATGTATGCGTAAAATGCTTATTTTTCATCCGATTTTAATTTTTTTAGTCGTTTTGGAAAGGTAATTTAATACCATTTTCACATTATTTCACAAAAAATTTAACAAAAAATATCAAATACCAATATTTTTCCAAAAGCTGGAAAAAAGCATTTTTCGTTCATATAAGAATGTCCCAAAACTTCAATCCATTTTCGGCACGAGTTATTTTTAGCCGATTGTCCCCAAATTTTGGCTCACTCATTTTTAGATACTAAAGAACAATATAGGACCCTACCAGGTATAAAATTGTGATTTTCGTTTTTAAGGACACCTCTAATGTATATACACTCAAAAAAATACGTTAGTAGATTTACTATTTTTTTTTTTTGCTAACGCTAGTTAGCTAACTTTTAGCAAATTTTTAGTTGAGATTAGCATGTTAGCAAAATTTTCTTGTAAACTTCATTTAGCACATTAGCAATTTTAAACAAACTTTGAAATAATTTCTTTTGCTAAATTTGAAATTGAGTTGACTACATTTTTACAAGATTTTTTGCTAATATTAGCAAAATAAATGGTAAATTTTTTTTTATTTTCAGAAAACTTAAAACTTAATGGTAAATTTTTTTTTATTTTCAGAAAACTTAAAATGGCGCTATCTCGGAAACTAAGCCAGATAGAGCAAAATGGAGGCCATTTTTGGTTCTTAGAATCTCCATAGTATCGCCGGTCCTCTTCACATGTGTGGACCCTAATGGGCCCTAACTTTGGATCCAAAAAAGTTAGCATTCCCGAAAATTTTAAAATGCTCATATCTCGGTAAATATTGCCGACACAACAAAAAGTCCAAAAGCGTTTTTGTAGCTCTCAACACGTAGAACAAGACCGTAGAAAAGCTCTCCGAGTAATATTTTTGAAGTTATCGAGTTTTTTAATTCTCAAGACCCCAGTGGTCCCCTATAATCACGTATCTCAAAAACTAAGCAAGGTAGAGCGGAACGGACACAAATTTTGGATCAAAAACTATGACGATTTTTAAGGAACCCAACTAGGTCTAGGCCCATCGGGGTCTGGACCTATCGGGTCCGAACCCAATGGGGTCCTCAGCACGGTGCCCTGGATAGGATTTAAATAAAATGTTGGTGTTACTCCAATTTTTAAGTGGATTATGTTTTTAGAAGATAAAAGAAAGAAAATGAGCAAAAAAAGAAAAAAAAGTACTAGGCGCTTTTTTTTTGGCGGGCAAAAAGATGAATTTCAAAAAAACAAAAAAGAATTTATTCTTTCAAATGCATTAAAATTTGTATATGCGGATGTAAATTCATCACATATTTACTTATCAGTTAGATTTAGATATATATGTAACATATTTTTCCAGATATGAGACTTAAAAGAATAATTTCACTATTAATTGAAACTAAATGAAATATGTCCTTGTAAATTATTTATAAATGTAAGTTCTTAAAAGTTTTCAGTGTACTACTCAGACGGACAGCAGAACACAAAGTTGCCTCAGTTTAGACCTTAGTGAGTCATATAATTTTAAAAGAATTAATACTTTTTTGTTAAAAATGTTTTTTCAAAACTAAGAAAAATCAGAAAATGATAGTAAAAATCATTAAAAATGCGTTTGCAATGCCTAAGGAAGAGTAAAATAAAGTAAATAGTTTAAAAAGAGATACAGAAAGTGGTTTGGACTATTTGTTTATTGCGAAACTTATGGATGGACTTAATATCCTTTTTTAATTTTGTTTGTTTCGCCAAAAATCCGTTGTAAATTTTGTTTGTATTGTTGGGGTAACTTCCCCCCTTCAAAATCTAGAAACAGGATCAATATTAAATATGAAGTAACTGCTAGAGTTAAAACTTTCATTAAATTAAAGAAGAAATTTGATTTAGTCTCACTAAATAGTGAAATTATTCTTTTAAGTCTCATATCTGAAAAAATATGTCAAATATATATTTAAATCTCACTGATAAGTGAATATGTGATGAATTTACATCTGTATAAAAATTTTTTAATGCATTTGAAAGAATAAATTCTTTTTTGTTTTTTTGAAATTCATCTTTTTGCCCGCCAAAAAAAAAGCGCCTAGTACTTTTTTTTCTTTTTTGGCTCATTTTCTTTCTTTTATAGTCCAAAAACATAATCCGCTTAAAAATTGGAGTAACACCAAAATTTTATTTAAATCCTCTCCAGGGCACCGTGTCAGATGTGTATAAACTAAGTTAAAAAAAAAAAAAATATTTAGTTAACTAATTATTGGCAAAACATTTTTGCTAACTTTAGCAAAAAAATTGTGGGTTCAAAATCAGCAAATTTTCTTGTAGGTTTACAAGCTTTTTTTGCTAACATTACACTTTTTTTTTGAGTGTAGTGATATCGCTAGAAAATATCGGTCTCATAGAAAAAAGTCTTGCCGCCTCGGCAACTGCAAATATTTCAGCCTGAAAAATGCTGCATGAATCATTTAATCTTGAGCTATGTTCTATCCCTAATTTTTCGCAATAGACACCACTTCCGGTACCATTTTCTTTCTTAGATCCGTCTGTATACAGGGTGATTCAGTCACGACCCGCCGAATTTTACTAGCGTATTCCTTGGCTCATTTCATGAAAATATGTCCATTACATACCATCCCCGAAAATGCAAGTGTGCGAAATGGCAGCGGTTTGAAAATTTTTGGATTGGTGGTCGGAGATTAGCAGGGTAAAATTGATAACTTTTGAACCAAGGGCCCGATTTTTTGGTTTTTGGGGTTGTTGGAAAGTTTTTTGGGAGATCTTTCAGAATCAATAACAAAAAAAAATAAAAAATAGTGAAATCGTCGAGATACAGTGCTTTTAAAAATAAAATATGAAAAAAAGACATAAGAATTTGTACATAACCTCAATTTGCTCAGCCAGATGGCAGGTAACTTATGTTTCCCCCCCCCCCCCCCCCCTTGAAAGATAGCCCTACCTCTTACCTTTCCAAAATGCCCTAAATGAAGCCCAGAGGTCATTCTGTTCTAAAGTTATGACCAATTGACTAAATGCAAACAATTTTTTTTTGGGTTTGGTGGCGAAATAACAGCACACATTCATATATTTTTGTAAATTAACAAGTTTAAGATCTTATTTTGTAACAATTTTTGGCCGTCAAATGGTCATTACTTTGGAACGGTAAGACCTATGGGCTTCTTCTAGGGCATTTTGGAAAGGTAAGAGGTAGGGCTATCTTTCAAGGGAAAAATAAAACATAAGTTACCTGCCATCTGGCTGAGTGAATTGAGGTTATGTGCAAATTTTTAGATCTTTTTTTTCAAATTGTATTTTTAAAAGCTCTGTATCTCAACGATTTAACTTTTTTTGTTATTGATTCCGAAAGGTCTCCCAAAAAACATTCCAACAAGCCCAGAAACAAAAAAATCGGCCTCTTGGTTCAGCAGTTATCAATTTTACCCTACTACCCTCCGACCACCAATCCGAAAATTTTCAAACCGCTGCCATTTCGCACACATGCCTTTTTCGGGGATGGTCGTAATGGACATATTTTCATGAAATGAGCCAAGGAATACGCTGGTAAAATTCGGCGGGTCGTGACTGAATCACCCTGTAGATCTCAATACTATGTTCTTTTTTCCTTAATTCCTTCCATTGTTCCCTAGGGGGTATGCCGGTTTTAATGTTTTCTTCCCATGTTATATAGGATATCATATAATCAGTTTTTAAGTTATCGTTGCCGAATTTTTGCAACAGTGATGTATGATCATAATGTTTTGAGCGTAGGCTACTGCTTTGTTGGAGTCTTACCTAAATTCTTAGTGCATGTTGTTGAACATAGGAGTTCAGTGGACATGTGTCTAAAATCCTAGATAAGGATGCTGTAGCAGTGGATCTGCGTGCTCCTGTGATGCTCATCATTGCGACTCGATTAACTCTCTCCATATATTTTGCATGCGTAGTTTTATCTACGATAGACCACCACACCAGAGATCCATGTGATAGTATAGGTCTTACTATGGCCATGTAAATCCAATGTATTAAAATTGGGCTGAGTCCCCAGGATGTATTTGCCAAGCTTTTTTTTAGAAAAAATAATGTTATATTACTTTGCTATTCCATCTAAAAGTAACTAAAATATCAGTCGAGGACCCCATTAAAAAACTAAAAGAGCTGCGCATTTGATAAATGAGTAAAAAAAAGTGTTTTTACATTTTGGAGAGTTTTATTTACATTTGATAAACCAATGGAAAATTTTTATGTGAAAAGCTTGGACTTGGTGAAAAAGTAGTTTTGGGAAAAAAATTATTTTTTTTTCATGAAAAACAAAATTCTGAAAAAAAATTTAATAAAAACAAAATTTTTGGTGAAAAAAATTTTTGATGAAGGATAAATTTTTTTTATAAAAAAATATTTTGATGAAAACAATTTTTTTTTTTTATTGAAAAAAATTGTCTGGGGTGTTTGTTTTGGGGGGGAGGAGGTGATGGGGGTCAGTGGGAGACGTTGAGAGTACCTTCTCACCCCGATAAATATACCAAGTGTTTCATTTATTTAACAAAAATACAAAAAAACATGTAAAAAAAGTTTTTTTTTCAGAGGTTGCTTCAGTTCTTCAAGGGGGAAATTTTTTCCCCCTAGGCCGATTTTGCCCATTTGCGAACTTAATCTGCCTTGGTCCATAAGTCATTATTCGTGCCAATTTGCAGGAGGCTAGCTGTTTTATTTTAGACTGCATCGTGCCATCTACAGACAGACGGACGGTCGGACAGACGGACATACACAGAATAGTATCTTATAATCGATCATGGATCAATAATATATATGAAGGGCTTATTGTAAAAACTTGATAAGTAACATTTCATTTGATGGTGGTTTTTGCCTTAAAACTTTTGAAATTATGTAAAAATTAGATCTTTTGAAGAATTTTCATACTCAAGATACTTGTTCAAAGGATTTATGCCAAAATTCTGCCAAAAATACGTCAATGAAACATCAGTAGAAGGCAAAAAAAATGTTTATCAAGTTTTTGCAGTAAGCCCTTCATAAAGTTTATGGGGTCCCCGACCGATATTTCGATGCGTAACAAACAGAATGACAAACTGGGTATAACCCCATACTGTGGTTTGAGGTTATAAAAAAAAATTTGATGAAAAGAAAAAACTTTTGATGAAAAGAAAAAATTTTTGATGAAAAAAAAATTATGAAAAAAAAAAAATTTTTTGATGAGAAAAAAATTGATAATAAAAAATTTGATTTTAAAAAAAAAAATGGATAAAAAAAAAATTTGATGAAAAAAAAAAAAAAATTGATTAATAAAAAAATGATATAAAAACAAGTGAGAGTGTTACATTCGGCTGTGCCGAATCTCTTATACCCTCCAAAATGTAAAAAAACAATATAAAAAATCCTGGGGCGTCTTTTTTTGTGGGGGGGGGGTTGGTTGGAGACATTAGGGGGCACCTTCCCCTTGCGATTTTGAACTCCTTCTGAGACAAAAATGTTGCATTTGCTTAGCAAAAGTACAAAACACCCTGCAAAAAATGCGGTTTTTCTTATGTTGGTTTAGTTCTCTAAGGGGGAATTTTTTTGCCCCTCGTCCGATTTAGTCCATTTCCAAATTTCACCTGCCTAGGAATATAAAACATATTCGTGCCAAACTTGGGAAGTCTAGCTCTTTTATTTTGAATTGTATCGTGTCTTCTACAGACGGACAGATGGACAGACGGACGGACGGACATCGCTAGAATGTCTTAGAATCGATCACTGATCAATAAAATATATACTTTAAGGGATCCTAGACCAATATTTCGATGCGTTACACACGGAATGACAAAGTGAGTATACCCCCCATACTGTGGTTGGAGGGTATAAAAAAATTGATGGAAAAAAAAGTTAATGGAAAAACAAAAAAATTTATGAAAAAAAAAATTTATGAAAAAAAAAATTTATGAAAAAAAAAAATTTAATGAAAAAAAAAATTTAATGAAAAATTAAAAATTTGATGAGAATAAAAAAAATTTGATGAAAAAAAATTATGGAAGAAAAAATTTGATAAAAAAAAAAAAAATATGAAAAAAAAAATTGAAGAAAAAAAAATTTTATGAAAATAAATAAAAATTATGAAAAAAAAAATTGAAGAAAAAAAAAAATTAATAAAAACCAAAATTTAATGAAAAAAAATAATTTGATGAAAATAAAAAAAAAATTATGAAAAAAAATGTTAATATAAAAAAAAATTGAAAAATTATTATGTTACTAAGATTTTGTGATTGAAGAAGAAAACATTGTATTTCTAAAGATTATTTTTAATGTGGATTTATTCCAGACCATGGTTTCTGTAGCCACCTCTACGTCATCAGTGGAGAAAATTACATTAGATTTAAATTGTTTGATTTTTGTAAGACTGTTTTTTCTATATGTTTTTTCATCAACAGACTTAACTCTGATTGGAATAGAACCCACGTTCTTCAAATTTTCCATCAGTTTGCAAAGCAAGTACTCTACCATCTGAGCTATCGCCATGCTTGACAAACTAACAGCAGAAGTTGGTTCGTATTTCGTTCATGAAAAAATAATTCAGCGCTAAAATTGTTATATGCAAAAACGAGACAAAGAGAGATTAAGGAATGTTGTTGTTTCTAATGATCGTATAATGTTTGTGTAAAATAAAAAATCTCCTGTTGACGTCACACACTTAACATCTGTAATGAAATACGAACCAACTTCTGCTGTTAGTTTGTCAAGCAGGCCCTGCAAAAAAAGTCATTACCACTTCTCAGTGGAGTACTTTAAAACTACAACAAATGTAATGAAATGCAACAAAAATAACAAAAAACACAAGACAAAAACACACAAACAGTTTTTTCTACTCCAGAATATATAGATATTCAGCACTTAACTCATTACCTATCGCGACACCTCCATACAAATGTAAGTAGATATTCAGTAGATAAGAACTACTCCGTGGAAGTAGTTGGAAGTTGTTTGAAAGCTGGGAGTACTTCTTATCTACTGAATATCTACTTACATTTGTATGGGAGTGTCGCGGAAGGTAATGAGTTAAGTGCTGAATAACAACTTTTTATGGAGTAGAAAAAACTGTTTGTGTGTTTTTTTCTTGTGTTTTTTGTTATTTTTGTTGTATTTCATTACATTTGTTGTAGTTTTAAAGCACTCCACTGAGAAGTACTCCGCACTTTTTTTGCTGGGGGGCGATAGCTCAGATGGTAGAGTACTTGCTTTGCAAACTAATGGAAAATTTGAAGAACGTGGGTTCTTTTCCAATCAGAGTTAAGTCTGTTGATGAAAAAACATATAGAAAAAACAGTCTTACAAAAATCAAACAATTTAAATCTAATGTAATTTCTCCACTGATGACGTAGAGGTGGCTACAGAAACAATGGTCTGGAATAAATCCACATTAAAAATAATCTTTAGAAATACAATGTTTTCTTCTTCAATCACAAACCCTTAATAACAAACAGAAATGGCATGCGCCGATAAAAACACTTAAATATTATGTTACTTTTTATTCACTAGCTGGTTAAAAACGGTTTTATTCACCACGAGGTGAATTATTATCCAAGTTAGAAACCCAAGTTGCTAAAATTTTTGGTTTTAAGAGAATGAAAATAGTAATTCTTATTTTCTTTTTCATTAATTGTTAGCTTTTATAGTCAAATTAAGGTAGTGTCCTGCAACATTTTTAAAATTAGACACCAGCCTAAAAACATCATGTTAAAAAAACCCCTTAAGAAAAGATTAATTGATTACTTAAATCTCTTCTTTGCTTAACATTGTGCAGGGTTTTTAAAGATTCGTCACTGCTGAATAGAGCCCACACTAAAAAAAAAAAAAAACTGTAATGTTAGCAAAAAAAGCTTGTAAACCTACAAGAAAATTTGCTGATTTTGAACCCACAATTTTTTTGCTAAAGTTAGCAAAAATGTTTTGCCAATAATTAGTTAACTAAATTTTTTTATTTTTTTGACACATTTGAGGACCCCATTGGGTTCGGACCCGATAGGTCCAGACCCCGATGGGCCTAGACCTAGTTGGGTTCCTTAAAAATCGTCATAGTTTTTGATCCAAAATTTGTGTCCGTTTCGCTCTACCTTGCTTAGTTTTTGAGATACGTGATTATAGGGGACCACTGGGGTCTTGAGAATTAAAAAACTCGATAGCTTCAAAAATATTATTCGGATAGGTTTTGACTATTTTGCGGTCTTGTTCTACGTATTGAGAGCTACAAAAATGCTTTTGAACTTTTGTTGTGTCGGCAATATTTACCGAGATATGATCATTTTAATATTTTCGGGAATGCTAACTTTTTTGGATCCAAAGTTAGGGCCCATTAGGGTCCACATATGTGAAGAGGACCCGCGAAAGTATGGAGATTCTAAGAACCAAAAATGCCCTCCATTTTGCTCCATCTGGCTTAGTTTCCGAGATAGAGCCATTTTAAGTTTTCTGAAAATAAAAAAAAATTTACCATTTATTTTTGCTAATGTTAGCAAAAAATCTTGTAAAAATGTTGTCAACTCAATTTCAAATCTTAGCAAAAGAAATTAGTTCAACGTTTGTTTAAAATTGCTAATGTGCTAAATGAAAATTACAAGAATTTTTTGCTAACATGCTAATATCAACTAAAAATTTGCTAAAAGTTAGCTAACTAGCATTAGCAAAAAAAAATTAGTAAATCTACTAACGTATTTTTTTGAGTGTATAACTTGTTATCCTTCATCTTGGAATACCTTTCTTTTTTTAGCTCTTTCATGTTAAAAAGTATGTAAATTAGTTTTTTATTTAAATTTTCCTAACCTTGAACACAGATATTGTTTGCATCAATTCCATACAACATTAACCTCAAACACTATAATGTTTTTATTTTAAATTTGTTTTCCTAATTTCGTTTTTTTTTTATTAAGTTTAATTTGATATTTTTTTTTTATGTATGTGGAAAACTGTTTAATGTTAGTAAATTATTTTCATCTCTATAAATTTAAGGAAATACATTTTTTAAACCTACATTTAAATGTATGATGTTATGTGTTATAGTAGTGGAATTTTATCGTAATGCATATTAAGTACGGATATATAAAATAAGTTTGTTTAAATGTAGTTGGTCGAAAAATAAAACAAAATTAAAACATGCCAAAAAGATAACTTCAGCTTGAACGAATCCATGAATACTAGGGTGGAGAAAATTTTTCTTTATTTCTGAATTTTAAAATTGTCGTGGTTAGGAAAGTTGACTTTTAGGGGCAATATAAACACAAAAAATTACGGGACCTGTAGTGCAATGTCTTTGGGTTCCCTTTTTGACTTGAAAATCGGAAAGTCCGGAATAAAGTAAAAAAAAATTTAGCTTAAAATAAAAGTTAATAAATATTAGGAAATTTTTAAAAAAGTGTTTTTAAGATAAAAAAATGCCTGTGAATTTTGCACTCTAGCCCAAAACATTAAATCATGATAATGCTTTGTTGAAGATTTATATGTACTTGCCAAAGCAAAGTTTTTTGAAAAAATAATGTTATTTGCCATTCTATACAAAGCGAATTGAAATATCGGTCGAGGACCGCATTAAGTTGATATACTATTGATCCATTTCTAAGACAATCTGGCCATATAAATCCGTCAATCTATTTTGTGGAAAGCAAGATGCTGTCTAAACCAAAAGAGCAGTAAATTTGGTAAATGAGTGCCTTACTTAAGTGCAAACAAGTTTTTTTACATTTTGGAAGAGTATAAAAGATTCGAAACCAAAGAATTTAACACTCTCACTTGTTTTCTGCACATTTGTTAAACAATTGAAGCATTTTTATGTCAGAGTTTTGTAAAAAGTAGTTTTAGTAAAAAACAAGTAAAAAAGTTAAATTCGGCCTTGCCGAATGTAGTGATACCCTCCACAATTTCAAAAAGATTATTGCAAACAACTTTATTTAAAAGGAAATTACTTTTGAAAAAAAAAAATTGAAAAAAAATTTCCGCGAAAAAAATTTTGATAAAAAAAAATCCGCGATTTTTTTCTATTTTTGTCAAAAAATATGTTCGTACTTGTTTAAATACCATTTGGTGTTCAATTATGTTCACAAATGTCAACCAGAAGCCGAATTAAAGCATTTTGTATTTTTAGGTTATGTTGAATGTACTGAAATTTTTGAGGTGTGCTTACATTTTCGTTCATAACTTTTGAACCGCTGAACCAATATCGCTCAAATGCAATACCAAACTTCTCGGGAGAACTTCCAATAAATATGTTAAGTTTCAGTCATCTCTGTGCAATATTTTGTCCGCGAGAGCATTTTCCACAGACAGACAGACAGACAGACGGACAGACGGACAGACGGACAGACGGACAGACGGACAGACGGACATCGCTAGAATGTCTTAAAATCGCTCGGGCATCATGAATATATATACTTTATGGGGTCCCAGACCGATATTTCGATGAGTTACAAACGGAATGACAAACTTATATATACCCTCTATCACTAAGTGGAGGGTATAAAAATAAGAAAAAATTAAAAGAAAAATTTTTGATCAATAAAAAAACTTTGATGAAACAAAATTTTTGGTAAGAAATTTTTTTTGGATGAAGAAAAAAAAATTTTTTTTGGATAAAGAAAAAAAAATTGTTGATGAAATCAAAAAAATCAAAAATTTTATGAAAAAAAGTTTTTTGTGTATTAATTGTGTTTATATATTGTTGGACTGTATATTTTATAACTGAATTTTTATTTAGTTCGGTTTGAGTCCATATTAATTATTTCTGAGAAATAATAATTGTTGTACAATGAGAAAATCTGAAAAAAATCAAGTGACAACACAGGCTAAGTGGAGATGTCGACAGCTTTCGGAAGATGCCACCCTTCTATCATCAGCACTCCTTCGATTGCCACACACTTAATGTGTGTCAGATTAAAATTAGCCATTTAAATGAAACTTTTGAAGAAATTAAGAATTGGAATTACTCCTCTTTGTGTTGAATAACCCGTATTCACCTTCAATTCAATATATAAACACAATTAATACACAACTTATAAAGTATATTGCAATTTAGTAATATTTCTAAGAATTAGAAATATGAAACAAAAATTCAAACCTAACGGACATTTTTCAAGACTTGAAAAGTCCTACTAAGGTTAACCCTTGGGAAAAATACAACTCTGTTAAAAGTTAAGATGGATTAAGTTTCTGCCAAATGAATACAACACGAATTGATGGTGAATACGGGTTATTCAACACAAAGAGGAGTAATTCCAATTCTTAATTTCTTCAAAAGTTTCATTTAAATGGCTAATTTTAATCTGACACACATTAAGTGTGTGGCAATCGAAGGAGTGCTGATGATGGAAGGGTGGCATCTTCCGAAAGCTATCGACATCTCCACTTAGCCTGTGTTGTCACTTGATTTTTTTCAGATTTTCTCATTGTACAACAATTATTATTTCTCAGAAATAAATAATATGGACTCAAACCAAACTAAATAAAAATTCAGTTTAAAAAAATTTTTTTGGTAAAAAAAAAGGTTGACGAAAAATTTCTTTTGATGAAAAAAAATTTATGAAAAAAAGTTTTTTAAGGAAAAAAAAAAATTGACGAAAAAAAGTGTTTGATAAAAAAAAAAATAATGAGAAAAAGAAAATTGATAAAAAAAATATTAATCAAAAAATAAAATTTGATGAAAAAAAATTTTAAGCAAAAAAAAACTTTGAAAATAAAATAAATTTATGAAAAAAAAAAAAATTTTGTTACAAAAACAAAAAAATTTGATGAAAAAAAAATTGATGAAAAAAAGTTTTTTTTACATTTTGGAAGAGTGTAAAAGATTCAAAACCAAAGAATTTCACAATCTCACTTGTTTTCTGTACAATTGTTAAACAAATGGAACATTTTTATATCAGAGTTTTTTGAAAAAATGAGAAAAAATTAAAAGAAAAATTTTTGATGAATAAAAAAGCTTTGACGAAACAAAAGCTTTGGTGATATTTTTTTTTCATGAAAAAAAAAAAGTTTGATGAAAACAAAAATTTTATAGAAAAAATTTTATGAAAAAAAAAATTTTAAGAAAAACTAAATTTGACGAAAATAAGTGTTTGATAAAAAAAAAATTGATAAAAAAAATATTAATTAAATAAATAAAATTTGATGAAAAAAAATTGATAAATAAAAAATTTTTATGAAAACAAAAAAAAAAAAAATTGATGAAAAAAATGTTTGTTACAAAAAAAAAAAATTGTTTGACACTTTGGAAGAGTATAAAAGGTTCGGAACCAAAGATTTTAACACTCTCACTTGTTTTCTGTACATTTGTTAAGCAAATGGAGCATTTTTATGTCACAGTTTTGTTAAAAAGTAGTTTTGGTGACAAAAATAAGAAAAAAGAAAATTTTTTTGATGAAAAAAAGCTTTGACGAAACAAAAGTTTTGGTGATATTTTTTTTTATGAAAAAAAAAAATTTTGATGAAAACAAAAATTTTTTTGACAAAAAAAAAATTGATGAAAAAAATTAAGAAAAAAAGGTTTTTTAGGAAAAAAATGTTTGATGAAAAAAAAAAAGTTTGATGAGAAAAAGAAAATTGTTAAAAAAAATATTAATCAAATAAATAAAATTTGATGAAAAAAAATTTTAATGAAAAAAAAAAAAATTGATAAATAAAAAATTTTTATGAACAAAAAATTTGATGAAAAACAAATTTTTATTACAAAATGAAAAAAAACAAGTAAGAGTGTTAAATTCGGCTGTGCCGAATCTTTTATACCCTTCAACATGCAAATAATAAAAAAAAAAATTCCAGGGGCGTCTTGTTTTTTTTTGGAAGGGGGGGGGGCGGTAGTGGTAATTGGGGGGCACAATTCCTCTCGAATAAGTGTTAAAAAAAATAATTCGTATGCTTTTTGCACTAAGAAAATACAAATTTATCATTATATAAAAAAAAAAAATTATTCCACGACATAAAAGGGGGGGGGGGGGTGGAGGGCGGACCGTAAAACGATATTTTCTAATTCTGTGGGTCCAAATGCAGGACCTTGAACTTCTTGTAGCATAAAAATGTTGGATTTGTTAAACAAAAACACAAAAAATCATGTAAAAATATGATATTTTTCAGAGGTTGGTTTAGTTCTTCAAGGGGGAACTTTTTCTCCCTGGTCCGATTTTACCCATCTCCGAACTTAACCAGCCTATGAACATAAGACATATATGTGCCAAATTTCAGGTGTCTATCACTTTTATTTTGGACTGTATCGTGTCTTCCACAGACGGACGGACAGACGGACATCGCTAGAATGTCTTAGAATCGATCACTGATCAATAATATATATACTTTATGGGGTCCTAGACCGATATTTCGATGCGTTACACACGGAATGACAAAGTGAGTATACCCCCATACTGTAGTTGGAGGGTATAAAAAAATTATGAAAAACAAGTGAGAGTGTTACATTCGGCTGTGCCGAATCTTTTATACCCTCCAAAATGTAAAAAAAAACAATATAAAAAAATCCAGGAGCGTATTTTTTTGGGGGGGGCGGGGGGGTTGGTGGGAGACGTTAGGGGCACCTTCCCCTTGCGATTTTGAACTTCTTTTGAGATAAGAATGTTGCATTTGCTTAGCAAAAGTACAAAAAACCCTTCAAAAAATGCGGTTTTTCGTAGGTTGGTTTAGTTCCCCAAGGGGGAACTTTTTCCCCTTGGTCCGATTTTGCCCATTTCCGAACTTATCCTGCCTAGGAATATAAGACATATTCGTGCCAAACTTCGGAAGTCTAGCTCTTTTATTTTGGACTGTATCGTGTCTTCTACAGACGGACAGACGGACGGACGGACATCGCTAGAATGTCTTAGAATCGTTCACTGATCAATAAAATATATACTTTATGGGGTCCTAGACCGATATTTCGATGCGTTACACACGGAATGACAAAGTGAGTATACCCCCATACTGTGGTTGGAGGGTATAAAAATATGATGAAAACAAAAAATTTTATGAAACAAAATTTGACAACAAAAGTTTTTGATGAAAAAAAAAATTTGATGGGAAAAAAATTAAAAAAAAATATTTATGAAAAAAATAAAATTAATTGGAAAATTTTTTTGCGCAAAAACAGAAAAAAATTTACGGACCAAAAAAAAATTTGCCATAAATTTTTTTTTTCCAGTAATGTCTGAATATTAACAATACTACTTTTTATACCCTCCAACCACAGTATGGGGGTATACTCACTTTGTCACTCCGCTTGTAACGCATCGAAATATCGGTTGGCGACCCCATAAAGTATATGAGCAATTGTCATTAACTTTTAATATTTAAGAAAAGAAAAATTTCGATTTTTTTTTCGTGGCACATTGATAAGACTTTGTAGGTAAATAACATTATAAATAAGTAATTTAAATTCGTTCGCGTGCATTAATTTGAGCGATCGCACCCAAAAATATGGCGGTTTAAATTTAAAATTTTTAAAAAAATTGTCAAAATTACATTTTTTATCCGAAGTTAACCAAATGTGCCATTTTGTATTATGCTTACCCAGAGCTAAAATACATATTCAAACATGCATAAAATCTTTGCTAAATATCGAGATATTTACATTTAACCAATTTTTTTTTCGGCACATTTTCCAATATTTTGGAAATAAAAATGTTTCCAACGGTTTTATTTTTTTTAGAAAAATATTACCAAATGCATTAACAAAATCTCAACAAATTCTTAGTTAACACCATTATTCTATCTCTAATAGGTAAGAAACAGCAGTGGTTTAAAGGGAACATTTTTGAAAAAAAAAAAATTAATAATTTTGAATTTATTTTTTTTTTTTAATATTAAATGTCTGATTTTACAGTGTTGTCCTTCACTGAATATTGAAACTATTCAAAGTATGATTAATAATGCTAATATTAAGGTTATTACGAAATATTTTAACGTTATTACTAATTTTATCAAGGTTATAAAAAATTTTAGCGATTTTTCGCGATTTTCGCGACTGCAAAAATCAATGGACTAATTTTGAAATATTATTTGAATAAGACATGTCAAAATCTATCAAAATACATTTCTTTTCTACTTTATTTTAAGTAATGTAAGATTTTATATAACCATTAAATTTAAAAGTATCAAAAATTTAAAACCACCAAAAAACCACTAAAACGACATTTGTTTTTGGGTGCGAATGGATTCAAGATAAAGCGTTAAAAATACTACCAAACGCGCTTTTCACTGACCAATTTCGATAAGCGGCCTGGATGTGCCTTACTTACAAAAAACGGAAAACAGAAAAACGCCGCGGAATCCGCCAATATTAACTTTTGATCAATGTTGCTTTCCATGATTTATTATATTTGCACATACCATTGTTTCTACATGTTCAACTTTCAGCCATGCACATTTGGCTGTCAAATAATGCAAAACTAAAATATCGAAATTTTGCAAAAAATTTAAAAAGCTCATAAAATTTTTGCAATTGAATATTTTTTGGGTGCGTTTGTAAATCAAGTGGGAAATGGTAAATTATAAAGTTCACAAAGCATTCGAAACCATTCGGAATAAAACTGGGAGTGTGCCTCGCAAAAAACAGACTTTTTAAAAAATTCACGTTTTTTCTTCCCATCTTTGGAGAGCTGCAGCTTCGTAACCATTGCGAGCACATTACTCGAATCAGTCTCAGATTGTGCATATTTACAAGGGCTTTTACCATGTGTATTTGAATTTTAAAATTACAGTTTGCACCAAAAGCTACAATCAAAAAACCTCGAAAAATTGAAAATTGAAAAAAAATTGGTATCAAAGATTTAGGTCCATGTAACTTTTTTCTTATTGATGGCACATCCACTGAACCTATACCAAATAATTGCCCAAGTCTACTGATTAAACGGTATTAAATTTGGAGCAATAGCTTTAACGCACCCACCAATATGGAACTTTGAACGAAAAATTTCATGAGAGTATCAAGCGATTTTTTAACATTTTTCAACTTTGCACGTTCCTTACCATGAGATAATGAGACTATTTGCCCTGTGCAGAAATACTCATTATGGCTCCCTTAACATATCTACATTCACAGGTACCACCTAGTTTACAAATAAAAATGTTATTGCGAAATTAGTAAAATATCACAAGCGTTAAAAGTTAATGACAAAAGTCCATATATATTATTGATCCATAATCGATTCTAAGACATTCTGTGAATGTCCGTCTGTCCGTCCGTCCGTCTGTCTGTAGATTGCACGATGCAGTCCAAAATAAAACAGATAGCCTCCTGAAATTTGGCACGAATATGTTTTATGGTCCTAGGCAGGTTAAGTTCGTAAATGGGCAAAATCGAAACAGGGGGAAAAAAGTTCCCCCTTGATGAACTACACAAACCCCTAAAAAACACGATTTTTTTACGTGTTTTTTTATATTTTTGTTAAACAAATGAAACAAATTTATGCAAAAAGTAGTTCAGAGTACTGCATTAGGACCGGGGGGACTAAAAAATTATTTTTTTTGCCCTCCCCCCTTTTTACGGCGTGGATATAAAAAAATAGTTTAAATAATGATCAAATTGTATAAAATTAGGGCAAAAAGCATAACAAATAAATTAGTAAACATTTTTCGAGAGGAGGAGGTGTCCCCCACTGCCCCCGCTGAAGCCCCCCCACCAATAAAAAGGCCCCTGATTTTTTTTTTTTTTAACATGTTGGAGGGTATAAAAGATTCGGCACAGCCGAATTTAACTCTCTTACTTGTTTAAGTTATAAAATAAATTCTCTTTTTTCACTTTGTTCGGAAAAAAATTTTATGGGAAAAAAAAAATTTGACGAAAAAAAAATTTGACGAAAAAAAAGTGATGATAAAAAAATAAAATTAATTGGAAATTTTTTTTGCGCAAAAACAAAAAAAAAATTTACAGACCAAAAAAAAAAAATTTGCCATAAATTTTTTTTCCAGGAATGTCTGAATATTAACAAAACTACTTTTTTAATTTAAAAAATAAATTCTCTTTTTTCACTTTGTTCGGAACCTTCCTATTTTTAAGTCGACAAGAAACCTAAATACATTACCCTTGGTTAGTTGGTTGGTTGGAAGTGGCTGCTGACGTTTTATGTCAACACACGTAGACTCTGAGATCTTTTGTGATACTACATTACCCTCACAGGTCCAATATTTTTTTGGAGTTAATTAAAAGGCAACAATTTCGACCTCGACGATTTCGAATTTCAGAAAAAGGAAAAATTTCTCCACCTTAATACACATGCTTTACTTTAGGATGCTATATGATTTTCTGACTTTTCGGATATCAAAATGCAATATCTAAGTAGTTCATAAGAAGCTCAAATTGTTTAAATGGTAGGGACTAGTAGGGCAACCCCATCACCGGTCCATGGTATCACATCAGACCTCAGAGTCTATGTGTGCTGATGTAAAGCGCCAGCAACCGTTTTCAACCTATCCTACATGAATTCACTTTTAATACAACTAAATTTTATTTATAACATAATCATTTTGTAAATATTTATTTGTACTTGTGTAAGCTCCTCCTGCTCATTTTCGCTTAAAAAAAAAAAACCATGTATACATTACACTTTAAATTTAAAACCTAGATTAGCTAAAGCATTAATTTTTTTTTTTTTATTTTTATGTTATTTCTCGGTTCCTTTTTGTTCGTTTTATACATTGTGATGTTGATGTTTATTGTGGTCATATTATTTTAAGGATTGCGATACAAGGTTAGTTACATTAAGTCGAAGTAATACAATACGGTTTGTATGGAGTGGAAGAAGAAAAAATAAAGGTTACACACGAAGAAGATATTGCAGATAAAACAATGCACTTTAGAAATTATTTTTTTTTTGTTATGCCCAAAATTTTCTAGCAAGCACCGTTTTCTAGATATTCGCTCTTAAGAAGTCAAAAAGCTATAACATATATCTTTTTATAGGCTTCACTGCTGCTTCCACAAAATAGGAATTGATTTTATGTAAAATGATCCAGTTTTTTACTAATTCCAAATCACCAATCCAAAAATTTTTAGTATGTTCCGCCTAGTGTATTCAAAAAACCGACCATTTTCAAAAACCGGTTTTCGGTTTATTCGAAAAAGCTTATTTTTGAAAAACCGGTTTTCGGTTTCGGTTTTAGCAAAAAACCGGTTAAACCGGTTTTTTCGGTTTTTATTCTTCAGGTTAAAAATTAATTAAATTTAATTATATTTTTACAAAACAGGCATAACCCAATAAACACAAAATCGATAAGTCATAGCGAAAATAGCATCATCTGTATGACACCGTTAACGTCGCACAATTTCGCTGGAAACTTCGACAGGAAGTAACAACTAAATTTGAATTCTTTGCAATTGCGAGCGGAAATCCGTAAAGATTTTGGGGTATGTCACAGACTCAATTCCGTTCGGATTCGAAAAAAGTGGTTTTCTCGTAAAACGCAAAAGGAATAATATTTTTGTCAGAATGAAATCACTTTCGAAAATCAAAGTGGAATTGAATTGCATTAAAGTGGTTTTATTCCGAAAAAAATATTCGATTTGCATTTTACGAGTAAACCATTTATTCCACTTCCGAACGGAATTGAGTCTGTGACAGGCCCCTTTATCTACAAATTTGTTTTTATTGAATTGTTTAAAGAGTACAATTGATAATAAATTCAGACATCAGTCCTAACATATTCATTTGGGCTGATTTAGCCCATTCCGGTTTCAACAATTTTAAAAGGATAATTTAAAAAAAATGGTTTGCCATGGAACTCCAAGGTGCCAAATTTAAAAAAAATATATATTGATTTCAATGATAAAGGACGAGACGGACATCCGAAACCAGTTGATATATTGAGATACCAACATATCCATAAACTGATTATGGTAGTGCCGCTAAGTTATATGAGTATTTCTAAAAAACTGGGTAATGTCAATATTTATTTTAACTCATTATATTAAACCTTTTTATAAAAACCGGTTAACCGACACAAAAAAACCGGTTTCTCGAATATTCGAAATTCAAAACTATTCGAAACCGGTCGAGTTTCTAAAAATGAAAAAACCGGTTAACCGGTTTTCGGTTTCGGTTTTGAATACTCTAGTTCCGCCGCTAAAAATTTAGTGTAATTTATAAAGAATACTAGCGAACCCCCTGCACACATTGTAGAGAAAATGCCTTTTACCCTAAAAATTTTAAATGTCAAAATATGTCTGTCTCTTGGATGGTAAATATGCTGGTGGATCCTGCATGAGAGTGCCCAGAATTTTTTTTGTTAGGTCTTACCCCCTAAATTTGTTTCTTTTAATGAAAAAAATTTCGTTTTTTTTTTTTGGGGATTTTTAAAATAATCCCAGCAAAAACTTGGTAATGACACATCATTACCATTCGAATTACTTAGTAATGACAAAAAATTACCTTTATCATTATTTTGAAATGTAAAATAAGGACTTATTAATAATGACTTACATAAGTCATTATAATAAAATAAACAAATTTCAGAACTAGATTTTCACTTTTTGACTCACTGTACATTATTTTGATTAAAAATAAAATAAAATTAAATATTTTTTATTTTTTAAAATTTTTTTTTTAAATAATTTTTTCATTACCTATAAGTATATATGTAATTAGTTATTAATACTGGTTTGATAATCATTACATTTGGCACATTTGCTTGTAAATGTAATGGGAAACGTAATTCGAATTGGAAGTAGTTATAGCTTTTGAATTTCCCATTACACATTTCATTACTTGGTAATGCAAGTTTTTGCTGGGATATCTTAAGTCGCGGTCGCGACTTTTTTACGAAAATCTACGAATTTAAAATTTAAAATTGTTTAAATGCTTTAAATTGGTAAATAAAATAAAAAATTCATCAAAAAGGAGTCTTGCGTTAAAAATATGTATCGTTCATTCTATAAGACATTGCCCATTCCATGAGAAATATCCCATTCTTTAAGAAATTTCACATAAGGCCTTGAATTATTGCATGGAAACCCCTACGAAACATAAAAATGCATTTTAAATGCAAATGCAAATTTTTAATGGATTAAAAATGCATTTTTTTATTGACACAATTTTTTTGAACTTTTTCGTTATTATTCCAGAAAAATTTTTCTTTGGAAAGAATACCAATTTATACTGCAAAATATTATCAAAATTCAATGGTTTGGGCAAGAGTACAAACTTCGAAGACATTTCCATGGTTTACCATGGAGCAAATACGAAAAAACAAGTAAAAAAGTAAAATTCGGCTTTGCCGAATGTATTGATGTGATTGATCAATTTGATACCCTTCACAATGTAATAAAAGATTATTTGCAAAAAAAATTTTGAAAAAAATAATTACGCGGAAAAAATTTTTTGGTAAAAAAAAAAAAATTCCGCGATTTTTTTTTTTTTTTTTGTAAAACAATTGGTTTGTACTTGTAAAAATTCCATTCTGTGTCCAATTCTGTTCACATATGCCAACCAGCAGCCAATTGAAAGCATTTTGTATTTTTAGGTTATGTAGAATATACCAAAATTTTCGAGGTGTTCTTACATTTAAGCTCATAATTTTTGAATCGCTTAACCGATTTCGCTCAAATGCAACACCAAACTACTTAGGACAACAACAAGTAAATTTGCTAAGTCTCAGTTATATGTGTTTAATTGGGCCGTGATCACCATTTCCACAACGGAATGATAATCTTATATATACCCTCTATCACCAGTGGAGGGCATAAAATATGAAAAGAAGAGTACACCGAAAAAAATTCCTGCCTTATATGTACGAAAACGTTCATACATTGTACGAAAAATTTCGTTGTTTCGCACCACGAAATTCTTGCGTACAATGTGCGAAATGCACGAAATTTTTTCGTAAAATAAACGAAATTTTGTTTGTATTTTACAAAAAAAATTTCGTGAAATAAACAATTTTTTTTGTATTTTACAAAAAAATTTCGTAAAATACACGCAAAAATGTTCGAATTTTACGAAAATTTTCGTAAAATAAACGAAATATTTGTTTGTTTTTTCGAAATTATTTCGTAAAATAATCGAAATATAACTTTTTTTACGAAAATTTTTCGTAAAATAAAAAAAAAATTGTAAAATAAATGAAATTACATGTAAAATATCTTTCTTGAGAATAAGAACGTTTTGACTGCAACATTTCGTTATTTTTTTTCATATCTTACAAGCAATTAATTGTTTTTTCCTAACAGAGACTTATAAGATTTCATTCATTATTTACAGTGATTTCGTTTAAGGCTACTTTTACACTACAAGAACTTATGATGACAAGTTGAGATGATTTTATGATTTTTTTGGAGGACCACCTCCCCACATGTAAAAAAAAAAACTTATATGATCAAGTCTCAAATTTTATTTGATCCGATTAGCCTCAAATTTTATTTGATCCTTAAAATAAATACAAACCAAGTGAGAGCTTTAAATTCTTCTGTGCCGAATCTTTTATATCCCAAATATGTAAAAAAATTTATCAGAGTTATCATTATTGAAATTAATTCATTATACCCACGACCACAACACATTTTCTAATCCCCTGGGTCGAAGCACAGTACTTTAAATTTTTTTTTACATAAAAATGTTTCAATTGTTTAGCAAAAATGTAAAAAAACACTTTAAGAAAATTGTGTCTTTTAGATTTTGGTTGGTTTATTTCTTTAAGAGGAAACTTTTTTCCGCCTGGACCGATTTTGCCGACATATGAACTAAACCTGCTGATGACAAAAGACTTGTTCGTGCTAAACTTCAGGAGTCTAGCTTTTTTATTTTGGATGGTATCCGTGATTTATACAGACGGACATTAATAGAATGCCTTAGGATCTATAATGGATCAATAATATATATACTTTATGGAGTCCACGACCGATATTTCGAAGCGTTACACACGGAATGACGAAGTGGTATACGCCAATACCAGGCACGGATCCAGGGGGGGGAGGATGGAATTTCTCCCCACCCCCCCCCCCCCCCCAAAACGATTTCAAAAAAGAACTGAAAGGGAAAAAAAGAAAAAAGAAAGGGAAAGAAAAAAAGGAAGGGCAAGGAACAAAGTTACAAAGAAAATGAACAGGATGTAAAAAATTCCTCAGGAGAGGTATGTGTGTTTGTATATGATTTACGTCTGCCCACATAGCCTCTATTCTAAGAAAAAGTATTATATCAAATATTTGTTGTAGGAAAATGTCTCCGAATTCTAGACTTTATATATAGAAAAATTTTTGATACTTATTTGACTCTGAATGAAATTTTTTTTGATTAAGAATTACTTAAAATTTTAGGAAAAATGCTAATAATTTTTCTATAGAAAAAATCCCTCAGAAGCTAAGAATTTTTTCAGAGGAAAAATGTTTCTGAATCTACCAAAAAAAAAATCTGTAAAAAATTCACAGAATCGGACAACATTTCTACAAAAAACCGTTTCAGAATCTGAGTTTTCCTATGGAGAAATATATTTGGTTTCAGAAAAGTGTATCAAAATTTTTTTATAAAATGTTTAAGAAACTGATACTTTTGTAGTATCTGAAAATTTTCTCTTACGATATATGTTTCAGGATCTGAGAATTTTAGTATAGGAAATTCTTAGAACCTGAGAATTACTTAAAATGAGAATTATTAATTTAGAGATTTTTTATAAGAAAATTTTATCAGAATTTAAAAAAAAAATTATAGTAAGAATCTCTCAGAATCTCAGTTTATTTGTATAAAATAAAGTTTAAAAATCTGAGACATTTTCAATACGAAAACTTCGATCTGAGAATTTTTATATCAAAGGGTTTTAAAATCTGAACATTTTTATATCTTAAAAATGGGTTATTTTTCTTACACACAGAAAATAGATTCAGTTGTTGCAACTGAATTGTTTGCCAACTGAATTTTTGCGGTTGCACCAACTATCATAATATTCAGTTGCCTCTACTGCCAATTCAGTTGTCTCTACCGGTAAATATCTATCATAAGAACAGAATATTTTTATGTTAAAATTGACATTGGTTAGAGTGATCGAATTTTAAAAAGAGTTATATAGTTGTACCAATCAATATTTTTTTAAACTGTTTCTTTTGAAATAAAAATTTTTAATATTTTTTTCAAGCAATTTTACTAATTTATTTGATTGTAAAAAATTTATAATTTTAAAAGTGAAATAAATACATACAATAGAAAAAATAAATTAAAACTAATAATTCTGATAGAAAAATTTAACATCTAAGAATTTTTCTAAAAAAAAATGTCTCAGAATCTGTGAGACTTTCTAGAGCAAAAATTACTCGAAGTCAAAATATGTATCTCTTAAGAAAACATGTCAATGAAAAAATCAAAAATATATCTCAGATTTCTAGAATTTTTTTATGGAAACATATATCAGAATCCTAGGATTTTTTAATAGAAAAAAAAGGAAAAGTCTCAAATTCTGAAAATTTTCCTATACAAGGTTCTGAAAAATTTTTCCTACAGAAAAAGTCTCAGATTTTTAATAATTTTTCCTATAGAAAATGTCTCCAATTCTGAGAATAGTTTTGGATGAACCTTTCTTAATTTCAATATTCTAGCATTTACAAACCTTAAATTTGTTACCACTCTCTGGACACTTTGGACCCTAAGGATTTCTTGGAAACTGCACCAAAGTTTTTTATAGTTGTCTCAAAAAAAGATTTTATTTTCGACTTCTGGGTAAAATATTATCTTTAGCATCTGCATTAAAGTTGCGTGTGCAAATTCCTAAAATAAGATTTATTGATTTAAATTGATTGTATTTCGGCAGTGGTATCAACTTACCGTCAACATTTGTAACATTTTTTACGAAATTTTATTTTAAAATTTAAAAAACGTCTGAACACAATAACATTTTGTTTTAAATGATTATTATTTCCATTTTTTTGACGTAAAACGTTTTGTATTTGAAACAAAATCCTAACGACCAATTATTAGTTAAGAATACCAATACAAATTTATAATTTAGTAAAATTTTTTAAAAATAAAAAATTATTGAAAATTTGGTTAAGTTAACCAACATTTTCAGTTGTGGATACTATTACCTAATGTTTTTGGAATTTATTAATTTAAACAAATGATTATTGGTCGAGAGGGAAAATAAAGACTAAAAGAAACGGTTGTACTTACTAAATATTTTTCAAAAACTTTATTAGTTTTTAGTTTGGGTATATGAACCAAATTATTAGTTGTTGATACATCCATTCGGTCACGATTGAAAATTAATTATTACTTCTGTTATTTATTTGGTATGGTGATAAAAAATTAACAATAACAACTAAAAATGTATAAGATTTATCAAAATTCCATTTTCATAATGGAATTCCAACTAAACACTTCTCTGTGTGTAATGAAAAATATTTTAGAATCTAAGAATTTTTCTGTACTAAAAATGTTTCAACATCTGAGAAATTTTGTGAAGGAAATATGCATAAAAATCTTATTCTTATTTAAAAGTTTTTTCGGAATATTAAACTTTTAGTTTGAAAATAAATTTTAAAAAATAAGACTTTTTATGTAAAATTGTATGGGTCTTTTCACAGTTGTGAGTGGATATGACTGTCATAAGTCAGTTTTTGTGACTGAAAAGTCATTATATCAATATTTTTCTATACAAACCTATGTACATACAATAAATTTCAAAAATTTTAGATTTTATTTGTCAATTTTATAATCGTCTCGAGAGCAGGTCTTAAAATTTGCAAATAAAATTTAAAATTTTTTAATGTTTTTTGGTGGTTTGTATAGAAAATATTGACGTTATGACTGTTCAATTGTTTTATGACAGACATAGTCAGTCATAAGTGTAAATAGGCCCATTTACATGACTATAAACAGCCTTATTTATGAAGTAAATCGTAAAAAAATTTTGAGCAAAAAAGCTCAAAATTCAAAAGCTGGATCCACGCCTGATTTAAATACTATAGCATTTTTTATTAAAAAATTATTTTAGAAAAAAACTTTATTTTTTGGTTTTCAATTTGTAACTCAATATTAAAAATATTAACAAAAATTCACACAACACCCCCCCCCCCCCCCCCTTCCTTTCCAACCAAACATTACTTTTTATATAAAAAAAAAAAAAACTAAGAAGTTTTTACGAATTATTTTCGTAAATATACGAAAGTCTGTACACTTTTTTTGTAATATGTAGTCAATATTCGTATATTTTACGAAAGAAGCATTTACATAATTTTTTTCGTTACTTTTGTAAAATTACAAAAGTTTTTACAACATTTTTTTCGTAATATGTAGTCAACATTCGTAAATATTACGAAAAAAATATTTACTAATCATTTTCGTTACTTTCGTAAAAATACGAAATTCAGTACTAAAGTTTTTCGTACTATGTAGTCAACTTTCGTGTATTTTACGAAAAAAAAAAAGTACGAAACTTTTTTTCGTAAAATGTTGCATGGATTTTTTTCGGTGTAAGAAAACTTTTTCAGTTATATACTTTACTTGTACAATGACTTACAAAGAAAAACCAAGCTAATATTGCTTGTATTTGTAACCTTGTGACTTATTTTCAGGATGTTTGTTTATTTTTTTTACCCACAAACTAACATTTGAAAAGATTGGTTACTTAGATTATTTACAAAAAAAAAAAAGAATATATAAAAATGAGACAACATTGAAATTGATAGAGATTTTTTTACGTATTTATTTGGTTTATTGTTAATGCCAACAAAATTGTTTGGAAATAAACAAAAAGATATGTCTCCTTTGTGTAAATGTGGCCTTACATGTTACAAAAGGTAAAAATAATAAATAAAAAATTGTCTAGGTAATGGTCAAAGAAACATTTTACAACCGCCCCAGCATAGTGTATGGCCATCCTGAATTACAAAGTGTGCTCGAGTGTAGATTTAACAAATCAAAAGTAATTTGTTAAAGATGACATTTTCTTGGAAACAGCTGTAAGAACAAGAATTAAAACAGCTACAAAACATCAAAAAAAAAATAAAAAGATTTCCATTAAAATAATTGAAAGTCATGTCTAGACGAAAAAAAAACTTAGTTTTCTAGGATATTAAAAATGTTTAAATGTCAGTTGGTATGAATACATAATATTTTATTTGTTATTTAAAATTTAACACAATTTCTTTATTATTTCATTATTTTTTTTTTTGGTTAGTTGCTTGAGTTTTTGTTTATCTGAAATTTTTTTGTTTTTTATGCTGGAATTTTAGGTAAACTACATTCTTTTTGCAAACCACAACAATTATTAACGTAATTCTTACATGCAAGAGGTTTTTTTGGGGATAACATTTTTCTTTACATTTAACCCTTGCAACGATTTTATTTTGATAGGATTTTTTAGCCAAAATTTTGTCAGAGAATGGAATTCTAATTTAGAAAACATTTCTCACAATCAATAGAAATATGTCTCAGGATCTATGGCCGACAAAATGTGAAAAAAATTCAAAACCCGGGGACTAGATTATACTTTCCTAAAGGTTTAAGTTGCGCTGAATCCGAATTAGTAGTCAGAATTTCTCCACCACATCAGTTTTTCGAGATATCTTAGCTTAAATTAAAAAAAAAACAAGTACGAAAGTTATAGTCGGTCAAGACCGACCATATAATACCCTACACCAGAGTTCAAAAAACCCATCACAGAGGGCGGAATTATATGGATTTTCCATTTTCTTTTTAAAATAATTTTTTAAATATGCACAATTAAAGGGCATTTTTAGCTTAACATGATACCAATGATACCAAATTTTCCGTTCTATCACAACCCGTTAAAAAGTTATAAGCTCTCAAAAATG
The DNA here is from genome assembly GCA_963921195.1 of Pegoplata infirma. Classification (NCBI taxonomy): domain Eukaryota; kingdom Metazoa; phylum Arthropoda; class Insecta; order Diptera; family Anthomyiidae; genus Pegoplata; species Pegoplata infirma. Next base: position 56,109,320 of record OY992536.1, on the reverse strand, counting down.
AACAAAAACACGGATTTTGAGAACTTTGACCTCAATTTTCTCGAAAACTTGACGTGATAGAAAAATTTGAAAACTAGATTCAGAATCAGCATCGAAAACAGGTTTTATGATCCCAGAATATCAACCAAAAACATCACACAAAAATGCTCTCAATAATGCACAAAAATGCGTTTTTTGTGAACTTTGATCTTAATTATCTCAAAAAACCGAGAAATTTTTCAAATTTCGGTCAGTGTTTTATAATTTTGCCACTAAAAAAAAAACTTTGAAGCTTTATAACTTTTTAATGGGTTGTGATAGAAAGGTGCTTTTTGTACCAATTTTCTTAGCAAAAACTGCCTTTTCTTCGTGCATGATTAAAAAAATAATTTAGATTTGTTTTTAAAAAAATCGATTTTTCCGTCCCCTGCTGTGGGTTATTGGAACTTTTTTCAAGAGTTCAAAAAACTGCTATTGTATTAATTTTTGCTGTTGAATCGAGTGGTGAAATCAGATTTGGAATATATTCAGCCTTTTTTTCTGCAGAAAAATCAGCTTAAAATCCGCGTTTTCAGATGCTTTAAACCACCCCAAGGGGTGAAAATCTTAAAAAAAAAAATACCGGCATTCTTTAGTGACATAGTCACCAAACGAACTCTAACGTATATGGGCAATTGTCATTAACTTTCAATATTTAAGAAAAAAAAAGCGATTTTTTTTCGTGGCACATTGATAATTTTTTGTAGGTAAATAACATTATAAATTAGTAATTCAAATCTGTCCGAGTGCATAAATTTGAGCGATCGCAACCAAAACTATGGCGGTTTAAAGTTAACATTTTCAAAAAAACTGTCAAAATTACATTTTTTTCCGAAGTTAACCAAACTTACCATTTCGTATTATGCTTACCTAGAGCTAAAACACACATTCAGAAATGCATAAAATCATTGCTAAATATCGAGATATTTGCATTAAACCATTTTTTTTTTTAGGGAAATTTTCCAATATTTTGGACATAAAAATGTTTAAATTTTTTTAGGAAAATTTTACCAAATGCTTAAAAAAATCTCAACAAATTCCTAGGCAACACTATTATGTGATCTCTAATATGTTAGAAACAGCAGTGGTTTAAAGGGGACATTAAAAAAAAAAAAAAAAATTATTGATTTTTTTTTTTAATTGCACCGCTCACCAAATCAAAGGTTTTTGGTTCCGGTTTGAAGTTTCATATACAATTTTAAAAGATTTTGACTCGATGATTCCAAATCTGTGCTCCAAATTTTTCACGTCTAGAATTTTAATTATTCGCGGTTGAAAATGCGAAAAAACGCGGTTTTTGCCTTTTTTGAAAGCCTGCACAGCAGCCACTGGGTGGAATAAAAATCTGGTATAAAGCGTTAGAGTAAAATTGAACTATGATCTCAAAAATATGTTCAAAAAAATTTGAAGTTGTTGCCCTTTTATTGGCAAAACATGTATTTAAAAAAAAAAAACTGTGAAAAAAATAAGAAAAAGCATAATTTTTAAAAGGCTCTAAAACAAAAACCAGATGATCAATCTTTACTGTGATGAGCTCAAAATTTAGGCAAAAGTTCATTCTTTCTTATAGACTTTTAAACCCATTAAAGATATTTTTCGGTTTATACAAAAATAACACAGAAAACTTAAATTTGTAAAATATTTATTTTTTTTTAATTTTTTCTTTGAAACATATCAAAAAAACTAAGGTATCTACTCACCTTTTTTACAAAAATGGTAATTTTATCAGTATTATTTTAAAACGCAAATGTAACCCAACAAAACGCAACAATTAGAAAAAAAAATGTTTTCTATGTTGGAGACCATAGACAAATTATACTTTTGCGCTTTATACCAGATTTGTATTCTACTGAATGGCTGCTGTGCAGGCTTTCAAATTATGCAAAAATTGTAATTTTTTGAATTTTCAACCGCGAATAACTAAAAATCTAGAAGTGATGGAAAAATTTGAAGAACAGATTTGGAATCAGGAGATCAAATACTACTAAAATTGATCACCAGAACTCAAACCGGAAAATGAGTGATGAGCGGTGTAATCTTGACAATGGGATCTGAAAAATGCTAAAACACGTGTCGATTAAGTCCTGCAAAAAAATTACCAACATAAAAAAAATTTTACAACTGAAAAATAATTTTCTTGAAAATTATTCAATGAGAATACACTCAAAAAATTATGTTAGTAAAATCAACTGAAAATGTCAGTTAAAATAACTACTTTGTAAGTTGTTTTGGGGTCAACTACTTTTTCAGTTAAATCAACTAACAATGTTAGTTATTTTAACTGACAAAAAACAACTGACTTATGTAGTAAAAACTACTTACATTTGTAGTCAAAACAACTAAAATGTAGTAAAAATAAAATAATCAATATATAATATTTTTTTAAAAACATTTTTCAAAAAAAAAAATTGAAGACCAAATTTTTTCCAATTTTTTTTTTTTAAGTTGTGAAAAATAAAAAAAAAACTAATTTTTTTTTTTTGGAAAAAACGTTGAAAATTTTTCAGAGATAAAAAAAAAATAAAATTAACTACTTTAAATAACTGTTACTACATCACAGTTAGTGTTTATAAAAAACCGACATTTTGGAAAACCGGTTTTCTCGGTTAAACCGGAATAAAAAAAAACGGTTAACCGGTTTTTTTCTTTTTAGCTGACAAACCCAAAAACACTTTAAAATAGCAAATTTTTATTAAATAAAAAAGCGAATGTAACAATAAGTTAACATGTTTACCTTTAAATATAGCGATACTTAATACGATTCTTTATTTTTCCATATTCACCAGAGTTTTAATTTAATTTTTATTGGTTTTGTTTAAAAAAAAAAAACAAAATCGTTGTAAATTGCGGTGCCGTATTTTATTTTGATGTTCTTTTATTGACATTTTCTCCATTAACAGGAATTTTAGTATCTGATTAACAGTCACTTATAAAGTTTTCAACGAAAGTGTCCAAGAACGCTTACGAACGTGAGTAATTCAAATATTTACCAGATTCGGAATAAAATTCCTATTTTGAAAATTGTTTCTTGAAAATATTAAGACTTACTTCCCCATGGATTTTCAAGGTGTTTTGAACGAAATTTTAAAATATCATGAAAAAATAAATGTAAACCCTTAATATTTTCAAAAATGTTCCGATTTAGATGAATAGAAAAAACCGGTTAACCGACAAAAAAAAAAAAACGGTTTTCGGTGCACCGGAAATTTTGAATTCCGGTTAACCGGTTTGCAAAAAAACCGAAATTTTGGGAAAAACCCGGTTTTTCGGTTAACCGGTTTATAAACACTAATCACAGTACTTTTTTGTTAGTTGTTCAAAAAAACGACTTAAAATAACTAACAGAAATAGTTGTTTGATATTTTTCATACAAAAACAACTGACTTTGTAGTTGAAAACAACTAACTACTGTAAAACATACAAATAACTAACATGTAGTAACTTATATAATTTTCTGAGTGTATCATTGTTTTATTTAGTAAGAGAAATAATGACCTGGAGCCAGAATAAATCTACTCAAAATATAATATTATAAAGGTCATATAAAACAATTATTATTTTTAAATAAAAATTAATCAGAATTTGAACAAAGTTAAAATATTTCGGCACTCTATGGACTCCAAATAACCAGCACTTTTGTATGAAAACCTCTACATAAATTGAAAAATGACTCAGAATGTGAAATTATTTATTATTTATGAAAATGTTTCAGAATCTGAAAACATTTCTGAGGATGAGACACCTCCGAATCAGAGAGACATTGTCTCAGTATCTGAAAATATCTTCCAAGAAGAATTTTAATAATTTTAAATAATATTTATTAAAATTTAAGAGTCCGTTTCACAAAAAATAGTCATAACTCAATCATAACTCAATTTTTTTCATGTGGTTGTTGTAAACAATCATAAAAAATTAAAATTTTGTTTGAAAATTTCAAAAAAAAATAAAGACCTGCTAGCCAGATCGTCTTAATATTGTGTTTACAACAAACACAGGGAATATGAAGTTTGAAAATAATAAAATTAGTCATAACCAGTCATAACTGTGAATAGGCCTGTAAATATAAAAATTTCAAAAAATCCTCAAAACTCAAAATTTTTAACTCGAAATAATTTATTTCTGGCCAAAGTTTTAAAAACCCTTTTTACGTTAAAGAAAATAGTGTATATTAATGAGTATTTCTATTAAAAATAATTTCGTTTGAAAATGTTTTACTTCATGTAGATGGTGTTCGTGAATTCTGTAATTTCCAACTTAGCTTTTTTACTTGTTTTTAATGTTAGTTGTTCTTTATTTTATACAACAAAGGGTTATCAGATGTGTACTAAGGTAGTCAAAGGGTTAATAATTTTTTGAAACATGCACTTACACACCCTAACAACAACAAAATAATTAAGTTTTTATTCATGTTATCTTTTTTTATATAAGAATCTTGCATAACCACTTAACAGTGGTAAAACGGGTTGAAATTTCGGAATGAGTTTGAAATTGAATTTGAAACAATATTTATTCTATTCTTTCTATTTATTTACAACTCATTTTTAATAAATTCAACCTAACCGAGAACTGGTAACAATGACCGTCGTCCCGTTGTAGCGAAAAAACCAAGGGTTCTGGTGGGAATCGAACCCACGACCTCCACGTTGAAAGGCTAGCACGCTACCAAAAAATAAAATGATATAATAAACGGGAATTTGAGTGAAAACAAGTGAGAGTGTTAAATTCGGCTGTGCCGAATCTTTTATACCCTCCAACACATCAAAAAAAAACAAGTGAGAGTGTTAAATTCGGCTGTGCCGAATCTTGTATACCCTCCAACGTTAAAAAAAAAATTGCAGGGGCGTTTTTTTTTTGGGGGGGGGGGGCTTGTCGGGGGTCCTTTGGGCACCTTCTCTCTGGACAAAAAAATTTACAAATTTAATTACTATGCTTTTTGTACAAAATATATCCAATTTCATCATTATATAAATTATTTGCTAATATCCATGCCCACAAAAGGGGGCGGACCGAAAAAAAAGGCATTTTCAAATCCCCTGGGTCCAAGTCCAAGACTTTAAACTTTTTCAAGCATAAAAATTTTTCATTTGTTTAACAAAAATACAAAAAAACCTATAAAAAGTTACCTTTTTTCATGGGTTGGTCTACTTCGTCAAGGGGGGGCTTTTTCCGCCCTGGTCCGATTTTTCCCATCTCCGAACTTAACCAGCCTATGAACATAAGACATATATCTGCCAAATTTCAGGAGTCTAGCGCTTTTATTTTGGACTGTATCGTGTCTTCCACAGACGGACAGACGGACAGACGGACAGACGGACGGACGGACGGACAGACGGACATCGCTAGAATGTCTTAGAATCGATCACTGATCAATAATATATATACTTTATGTGGTCCTAGACCGATATTTCGATGCGTTACACACGGAATGACAAAGTGAGTATACCCCCATACTGTAGTTGGAGGGTATAAAAACGAAAAAAAACAGAGGCGTATTTTTTTTTTTTTTTGGGGGGGGGGTGGGTTTTGGCGATTGGAAACAACCTTTCTGGATCCAACTGCAGGACTTTGAACTTTTTTTGACATAAAAATGTTTCGTTTGCTTAGCAAAAGCACAATAAACCTATAAAAAATTGCGTTTTTTCAGAGGTTGCTTTAGTTCTTCAAGGGGGAACTTTTTTCCCCTGATCCGATTTTGCCCATGTTCGAACTTAACCAGCCCAATACCATAAGACATATTAGTACCAAACTTCAGGAGTCTATCTCTTTTAGTTTGGACTGTATCGTGTCTTCCACAGACGGACAGATGGACGGACGGACGGACAGACGGACATCGCTAGAATGTCTTAGAATCAATCACTGATCAATAATATATATACTTTATGGGGTCCTAGACCGATATTTCGATGCGTTACACACGGAATGACAAAGTGAGTATACCCCCATACTGTGGTTGGAGGGTATAAAAAAAAAATTTTACTAACGCCAGCTTTAACACCCATAAAAAAGTTAAAAATAGATATAACTAAAAAAACTCCAAAAAAGTATTTTGAGTAAAAAACTTTTTTCTATCAGTTTTAGACTACAATTTCTTTTAAGGAGATTTTTTTTAAGAAAGTTACCTTAAACACTTATAACCAGAGACCATAACCGTTATGAGATTTATTGAAAAAACTCAAATTCAAAAATATTATTTTGAAATAGAAATTTAAAATAACAGTTTCAAAAAATTTATATAAATATCTGTCCAAAATAACAGAAGTAAAAAACTTTTATTTTTTTTTTAACTGTTATCAAATACCCTTTGAGCCTTATAAAATTTGATATATTTAAGAAAAACTAAAATAAACGCATACAAAAGAATCCTATTAATAGCTAACACCTCAATTATTGATTTGAACATTAAAACTTTGATTGATTTGAATACAAATAACTGTTATAACAGTTATTTAAAATAAATAAATGTTATTTTAAACTTTGTGAACAAAAAGTTTTTAATTACTGTTATTTTATACTTTTATTGATAAAAATAAAAAAATAAAAGTTATAGCAAATTTTAACACGGGACATCTCTAGAAGTCTTTCCATATATATAATGCATATTTTGGACAACATTCGTTTAATGATTTTTTTAAAGCAAAATAACACATATAACTGTTTTATTTGGTCTCTGCTTATAACATTTCGTAAATTTTACAAAAGTACTAAAATTTTCGAAGTGTACTAAAATGTTGACTCTTATGACTCAGAAAGTCAAAACCAATTTGATAAAGTCTTTGACTCTAACTCGTTTGCGCGTTATAATTATGCAGACGGCCGGACATCACTAGATCGCCAAAAGGGGCGTTGGTATTAGACTAATATGTTCCTTCTATGTGGATGGTAAAAAATAAAGTCAACATTTTTTAAAAGTTTAAGAATTTTTTTTTTTTTATTTATTTATCAACACAGACCACTGTGCCAAAAAGATTCTTCAATTTCATTTTCTTTTTTGTTTATTTTTTTTTTAATTCTTCCTTATCTCAAACACCTATTTTTTGAAAAAAAAAAAATTGTTTGTAAATTATACGTATAGTAAATGAAAAATATTTTCAACGTCATTGTCTGACCGTTGTATAATTTCTTTCCTTTTTTTTAAATTTTTTTTTTTTCATGCCACAAACATTTGTGAAAAATGAATTCATATTCTGAAGAAAAATACAAAATACACTTAAGCCATGAATTTTTTTAGGAAATTAAGGAAAAATTTCTCAGAATCTGAGACTTTTTTTATAGGAAAAAATTCACAAATCTAAGATTTCTTTATCAGAAAAATGTATCAGAATCTAAGACTCTTTTTACGGGAAAAATGTCTCAGAACCTTATACTTTTTTTATAAGAAAAATGTTTCGAAATCTGATGCTTTTTTATAAGAAAAATGTCTCAAAATCTAAGACTTTTTCTAAGGCAATGATGTCTTACTCCTATAAGGAGCATAGGGCCCCATACTTACTATACTCTAGGTAAAATGTCCCAGAATCAAAGACTATTTCTATTAACAAAATGCCTCAGAATCTAAGACTTTTTCTATAGGTCTCAGAATCTGAGACTTTTTCTATAGGAAAAATGTCTCAGAATCTGAGGCTTTTTCTATAAGAAAAATGTCTCAGAATCTGAGGCTTTTTCTATAAGAAAAATGTCTCAGAATCTTAGACTTTTTCTATAGGAAAAATATCTCAGAATCTGAGACTTTTTCTATAGGAAAAAGTCTCAGAAACTGAGACTTTTTCTATAGGAAAAATGTCTCAGTATCTGAGACGTTTTCTATAGGAAAAATGTCTCAGAATCTGAGACTTTGTCTATAGGAAAAATGTCTCAGAATCTGAGACTTTGTCTATAGGAAAAATGTCTCAGAGTCTGAGACTTTTTCTATAGGAAAAATATCTCAGAATCTGAGACTTTTTCTAAAGGAAAAAAGTCTCAGAATCTGAGACTTTTTCTATAGGAAAAATGTCTCAGAATCTGAGACTTTTCCTATAGGAAAAATGTCTCAGAATCTGAGACTTTTTCTATAAGAAAAATGTCTCAGAATCTGAGACTTTTTCTATAAGAAAAATGTCTCAGAATCTGAGACTTTTTCTATAAGAAAAATGTCTCAGAATCTGAGACTTTTTCTATAAGAAAAATGTCTCAGAATCTGAGACTTTTTCTATAAGAAAAATGTCTCAGAATCTGAGACTTTTTCTATAAGAAAAATGTCTCAGAATCTGAGACTTTTTCTATAAGAAAAATGTCTCAGAATCTGAGACTTTTTCTATAAGAAAAATGTCTCAGAATCTGAGACTTTTTCTATAAGAAAAATGTCTCAGAATCTGAGACTTTTTCTATAAGAAAAATGTCTCAGAATCTGAGACTTTTTCTATAAGAAAAATGTCTCAGAATCTGAGACTTTTTCTATAAGAAAAATGTCTCAGAATCTGAGACTTTTTCTATAAGAAAAATGTCTCAGAATCTGAGACTTTTTCTATAAGAAAAATGTCTCAGAATCTGAGACTTTTTCTATAAGAAAAATGTCTCAGAATCTGAGACTTTTTCTATAAGAAAAATGTCTCAGAATCTGAGACTTTTTCTATAAGAAAAATGTCTCAGAATCTGAGACTTTTTCTATAAGAAAAATGTCTCAGAATCTGAGACTTTTTCTATAAGAAAAATGTCTCAGAATCTGAGGCTTTTTCTATAAGAAAAATGTCTCAGAATCTGAGACTTTTTCTATAAGAAAAATGTCTCAGAATCTGAGACTTTTTCTATAAGAAAAATGTCTCAGAATCTGAGACTTTTTCTATAAGAAAAATGTCTCAGAATCTGAGACTTTTTCTATAAGAAAAATGTCTCAGAATCTGAGACTTTTTCTATAAGAAAAATGTCTCAGAATCTGAGACTTTTTCTATAAGAAAAATGTCTCAGAATCTGAGACTTTTTCTATAAGAAAAATGTCTCAGAATCTGAGACTTTTTCTATAAGAAAAATGTCTCAGAATCTGAGACTTTTTCTATAAGAAAAATGTCTCAGAATCTGAGACTTTTTCTATAAGAAAAATGTCTCAGAATCTGAGACTTTTTCTATAAGAAAAATGTCTCAGAATCTGAGACTTTTTCTATAAGAAAAATGTCTCAGAATCTGAGACTTTTTCTATAAGAAAAATGTCTCAGGAACTCTTTAAGAAAACATAAGTCAATTAAAACTTAAAACTTCCTTTGTTTCGTCGTTTTTCAAGGAATTGGTATCTGCTATTTTATACATATCCAAAAAAAAAATAAAAATTCCATTATAAATAGAGTAAGGATAAAAGGAATTATCCAAATATTATTAAAATAAATAAAAAGAGGAACCTCATGTAAATTGTATACGCAATATAAATACTTTCTGTTTGTTTATTTTTCTGTTGCATGTGCTTATTTGAGTTTCTTTGGTGGTTCATATTCACACTTTGTTTGCTTTTATATGCGCTTTTTTTTTTTTGGTTGATGTTGCCGTCAGTCAACACGGGTTTGGCGTGTAAAATTTTTGTTACACACCTCTTTGTAAACATTTCAATCATATTTTTTGTGGTAGCCTTAATGTTTACAAACAACTCTGAAACGTGTTTTTGGTTATTATAATAATTTAAAAATTTATATTAAAATTTTTTGGTGGTTTTTGTGAAATATTCACTAAAAAATGTTAACATTTTCATGATACAAGCTATTTTTCAGCATATTTTTATTATAATAATGTTTATTTATTATTTGTAAGGTTTTTATTTACTTATGTTAATAATTTTATTTAATAAATAGTTGGAACATTTTACAATCACTGAAATTTGTAAAATATATATACACTCAAAAAAAAAACTTGTAAAATTACAAGAAAAGTTTGTAACTTTTTTTTTGCTACCTCCTATTTGACAAGAATTCCTTGTTATACCCTCCACTCTAGTGATAGAGGGTATATATAAGTTTGTCATTCCGTTTGTAACACCTCGAAATATTGGTCTAGGACCCCATAAAGTATATATATTCATGATCCTCGATCGATTTTAAGACGATCTAGCAATGTCCGTCCGTCCGTCCGTCCGTCCGTCCGTCCGTCCGTCCGTCCGTCTGTCCGTCTGTCTGTCTGTCTGTCTGTCTGTTGAAAACACGCTAACTTTTGAAAGACTTTACGGAGGCTCCTGAAGTTTGGCATATATGTTGGGCATTTACCTGGTCAGGTTGGTATTGCAATCCAGCGAAATCGGTCCAGTGGTTCAAAAGTTATGAGCAAACGACTGAATTTCGGCAAGGGTTTTTCGTGAATTTATGAGATAAAAAGCACTATTACTTTGGAAGGTCAATTCTGAGGATGCTGAAGCTTGGCACATATATTTTTCGTTCCTCCAGCCTAGTTCGTATTGAATTTCACCCAAATCGGTCCAGTGGTTCAAAAGTTATTAGCAAAACCGTGAATATCAGATTAGCTTCACCTTAAATGCACGTGGTGAAAACCCGTTAAACCTGTTTTACAACCATTGGTAAGTCAGAAAAATATTTTGGAACGTATTTTTGTCACTCAAAAATATTTTTATACCAAAACAAAAAAAAAATCACTCGAAAAAAATGTTACACTCAAAAAAAATTTTACACTCAAAAAAAAAAATTAGTAAATTTTTTTTTAATGTAAAATTCAAAAAAAAATTTACACTCAAAAAAAAATATATTTTTTTTTTTCAAAAATTACTAAAAAAAAAAATTTACACTCAAAAAAAAAATTTACTAATTTTTTTGTAAAACTCGAAAAAAATCTTACACTCAAAAAAAATTTTACACTCAAAAAAAATTAGTTTTTTTTTTTTTAATTAAAAAAAAAAAATATTTTACACAAAATAAAATATTTCTAATCATAACTGTTATTTTTTCACGTTAGAAAATTTACTATCACTTAAAATGGGCACAGTGGAGGGTATTCCTAGATTCGGCCAAGTCGAATTTAACTTTTCTACTTGTTATTTTATAAGCTTTTTATTAATAATTTTGTTATTTTACAAGCTTTTTACCAGAAAAATGGCCAATTTACAATTTTTTTGACGCGATAAAACTTACAAGGAGGTTTCGTGATTTTATAAGATTTTTTACTACCTTCTATTTTACGAGAATTCCCAGTAAAAATTACGAACTTTTTTGAAATTTTGCAAGATTTAAACCAATAAAATTGTAAATTTTCAACTTTTTGGGCGAAATAAAACTTACAAGAAATTCTCGAAAATTTACTGGATTTTTCTGTTAAAAATCTTGGAAATTTGTAAAATTACAAAAAAACCTGTAAAATTACAAAAAAAATTAAAATTTCGATCGAAAATTATTTGTTAAAAAACAAGAAAAACTATCAAATATTGGCAAAATGGAATTACGATACTTTTTCTAGTAATTTGACAAGCTTTTTTTTTTTTGAGTGTACACAGAAAATAATGAAGGCGTTTGTGTCATTGTTCAAAAAAAAAAAAAAATCTGCAATTAATTTAAGAAATTAAGAACAGGACTTGAAATCGGTCGAATCGAACTGCTGATAAAGCCATTTGAAATCTTATAAAAATGGCTGTTTTTAAGTTTAAATTGTCTCCTAATTATGTGAAACAATAAAAATAAATTTTTCAATTTGTTAACACAGATAAAAATGAGTTGTTAGATTAAGCACGAAATACACCAGGTTGAGCATTATTTTAATTAAAAGTCATCTAATGAGGAAAATTGTTGGATCAAGCACTAAAATTGTAGGTCAGTCATTGACTGTTCCTTGATTAAACCAATGCTTGATTTGAGTAATTTGTTAATTGTTATTTTTCTGTAATTTTTGATTAAACCAATGCTTGATTTGAGTGAGCGGTTAATCAATAATTTTGTGTTATTTTTGAGTAATCCAATGCTTGATCTGAGTGAATGGTTAATCATTATTTTACAGTTGTAGTGTTTTTTTTTCAGTCTTTTCAAGTCTTTTGTTTAAATTGTTTTTTTTTGTGCTTTATATTATTTTGTTTATTTTCGTCTTGTGTGCGTGAAAGTACTTTTCTATTTGACGACTAACTAAAACTAAAACAAAAAACGCAACAGCGTTCATCGCATTGTTACTCAAAGCCTACTATGATGAGTTTTTTTGTTTTTATGAATTTTTTTGTAAATTTTTCAGATTTGAGCAAATGGTTTATTGATTCAAGTAAAATTTAATTAAATGTCAAATTTTAAGCTGAGCAAATATTTAATTGTTTTTTTTTCCATTGAATATTTTTTTCTGTGTAACTGTTCCAGAAAAATCAATATTTTTCTAAAAAATGGCCACGGTTAGTACTAGAGAATTTAATAACACTGTACTACAGTGAAAAATACTTCTGATGTGACATAGTATAGGTTGTTGGTCTTGTCGAGTAGATCACAAAAATGCCCATTTAACTTGCCAGACATCCTTAAATTTTAGAGTTATTGTCAAAAAACGTTTTTTTTTTTGGACTTTTCTCACTAAACCTTGTGTAATTCAGAAAATTTTCAACCGATTTTAAATTTTTAAAGTTTTTTTTTGAATAGAAAAAGGATAGGGCTTCCCATGTGTTTGAATTGGTCAATACGTAAAAGAAAGATGTCTATTGATTTTTTCTATAAATCAAATTTTTTTGTTATTTTTTGAAAATTGTTAGAGTTTATCGATTTTTTTCTGCTATAGTTCATTTAACAACCTTTACATTTATCAACGTTTTTTTAAAGATAATTTAATTCTAAATACGATAAGCTTCATCCTGAAAAAATCTGATAATAATTGACAGAGTTGTGATAATTTTTCTAAAAAAGAAAATTAAGATTTTGCAGGAAATCGCTGTTCAGAAACCCAGGAAAAAAAAATAAATTTATCATAAATGATCATGTACAATATTTTTATAGGCTTTTGGCGCGCTGAATCCAAATATGGCCTTTAAATTGCACTATCTCGTCAGGTTTTTAAGATATTTAACATAAATTGATATATCAGAAACTTAATAAGATAGCGCAATTTCAAGGTCAAATTCGAATGCAGGAGGTCTTTAAAATAATGATACGCGACCTCTCAGTATGTTCGTTTATTTTTTAATTTTTTTTTGCCTGGGTTATCGGCACTGCAATTTCATACAAAATCGTAATTTTCTTTTTTAGAAAAATTATCACAACTCTGTCAATTGTTATCCGTTTTTTTTGGCATAAATCTCATCGTATATACAATTAAATATTCTTTAGGAATACGTTTACTATTATAAATGTTGTTGAACAAACTATATCAGAAAAAAATAGATAAACTCAAAAAATTTTCAAAAAATAACAAAAAATTAGATATTGTTGAAAAACTCAATACATATCTTTCTTATATGTATAGACCAATTTACACTCATGAAAAGCTCTATCCTTCTTCTATCCAAAACAGTTGAAAAATTTAAAATCGGTTGAAAAATGTTTAAGTTATACGTGGTTTAGTAAGAAAAGTCCCAAAAAAACGTTTTTTGACAATAATTTTAAAATTTGAGGGTGTCTGGCAAGTTTGATGGGCATTTTTGTGATCTTTTCGACGAGACCCACAACCTCACTTCAAAAGTATATTCGATTTTGTGTTTTTGTAGCACCGTGTAATCTACAATTAAAACAGATTTCATCAAAAAAGCGGTTCAGTAGTTTTTGCTGTACAACTACAGCCGATTTTGTTTAAAAAAAAATAATTCTACAATTGAGTGGCAACCCTGGCAAATCTAGTTGAGCAGATATATATTATAATAATTTATCTTTAAAATAAAAAAAACAACAGAATTAAAAAATATTGCGTATTTATTTTTTTATAAAAATTGCTCACATTAAATTAAGAGTCCCCGCACAACAATGTCGGTGCGGTTGACGGTTTCGGTCACGAGAGAGTATAGGCGCAAAACAAAGGCGGCAGCGGGAAATTCAGTCAGGCGTTGATATTTACACTATTTTTCACTTTTTCGAAATTTTTTAATTAAATTTTATTGTTTTTTTTTATTATCAACTTGATTTTCTTATATTGTTTCGTTTTTTTTGTGTTTTTGTAGAATTTTAAATATTTTTTTTTTAGAGATCACATTTTTTTTGTTTACTTTATCGAAAATAATCGAAAAATTTATAAAATTGTGGCAACATTTTCATATCAAAAATTAAAACAGAGAGAGAAACCGAAACAAAAATAAAATTGATTTTATTCAAGCGGTTTTCGGTCGTGCGTTTTTTCTTGCCAAATTTGTATGAAAAAAACGTCACCGACATTGTTGTGCGGGGACTCTTAGGTTGGTTTAGCTCTCCAAAGGTGAACTTTTTTCCCCTAAGTCCGATTTTACCCATTTCCGAACTTAATCAGTCTATGACCATAAGACATATTCGTGCCAAACTTGGGAAGTCTAGCTCTTTTATTTTGGACTGTATCGTGTCCTCTTCAGACGGACGGACATCGCTAGAATGTCTTAGAATCGATCACTGACCAATAATATATCGCTCCTTTACTTGTATAGTGTCACAACTCAAAATATTTGATTTTGCAGAAAACACGTTTCAAGTTTACTATTGAAACTGGTTTTTAAGAGTCCCCGCACAACAATGTCGGAGCGTTTGACGGTTTCGGTCATGGGAGAGTATAGGCGCAAAACAAAGGCGGCAGCGGAAAATTCAGTCAAACGTTTATATTCACATTATTTTTTCACTTTTTCTGCACATTTTTATTTAATTTTATTATTTTTTTTAATATCAATATAATTTTTTCACATTGATTCGTTTTTTTGTGTTTTTTTTAGAATTTTATATATTTTTTTTTTTTAGAGATCACATTTTTTTGTTTACTTTATCGAAAATAATCGAAATATTTATAAAAATGTGGTAACATTTTCATATCAAAAATTAAAAGAGAGAGAGAAACCGACACAAAAATAAAATTTATTTTATTCAAGCGGTTTTCGGTCGAGCGTTTTTTCTTGCCAAATTTGTATGAAAAAAACGTCACCGACATTGTTGTGCGGGGACTCTAAGACGGCTATTCTTCCACTTAAGAAAATAGCAAAAAAAAAAACAAGTGAGAGTGTTAAATTCGGCTGTGCAGAATCTTTTATGCCCTCAAAATGTAAAGCAAATTGTCAGGGGCGTTTTTAGGGGGGGGGGGGAACGTTGAGAGCACCCTTTCCATCGCATCAAAATACACCAAATTCACCTATTATGATAAACATATTTCCTTATTTTGCAATTATTTTATCATTAGTTGTTATTTTTTTTTTAATCCGCGCCCACAAAAGGGGGCGAGACAAAAAATTCCGATATTTTTTTATCCCCTGGGTTCAAATGCAGGACCTTCAACTTTTTTTTTGCACAGAAGTGTGTCATTTATTTAACAAAAATACAAAAAAAAAACACGTAAAAAAGGTATATTTTTCAGAGGTTTTTTTAGTTCTTCAAGGGGAAACTTTTATCCCAATGGACCGATTTTGCCCAATAACGAACCTAACCTGCCTATGACCATGTCACATATTTGTGTCAAACTTCATGAGTCAAGCTTTTTTATTTTGGATTGCATGGTGTTATCTACAGACAGACGGGTGGATCGTTTTTGGGCTCTTCTCTCTGATCAAAATCTAATACCCGCCAAAAGTGTCGGGCCCCTAAGGGTAACTCACATGTAATATATCACTCCGATCGGAGTTTATCTTCTGTCTCCACTTTGAGCCTCAAAATTGGGGTTTTTGCAAAAAAGGACTTAAAAAAAAAAAAAAATTAAAAAATTATTTTTGTATAATATTTGATCGAAAATACCTAAATATGAGATTTTAAGATTTTACGATATCATTAACCCGTTCAAACATGATACCAAAAAATCGCATGATTTTGGCGGCGTTTTCAAAACACTTTTTTCAAAATTTGAATTACATTTTTGGACGAATTAACAGTTTTTCGTTGTCGTGTCTATTAAATAACTTTAAGTCTGTCATGAAATCTTACCGATGTAGGACGTCTTTAACCCACATTGGCTGGTGGTCAAAAATTACCCCCGCAGAAAATTTGAAGTTTAGAGCATAAATTTTGTGCTATAAACAAGTAAAAAACGACTTTTTGTGTATTGTAACCCAACTATTATTTAGTATTAATATATTACCTTTAAAAAAATCGTTAACCTTTCTTGGCAGGGGGCCAAAAGTGACCCATTTAGTAAAAAATATATATTTTGTTGATATCAAAAAATTCAAGCACAATGCATAAACGTTTTTGCCGGGGTCATTTTTGACCTCGGGCCAATGTGGGTTAAAAATATCTTAAATTGGTTAGGTTTTTGGGCTAATTTAAAGTTATCTAATAGATTGCCACAAATTAATTTTCTAAAAAAAATAAAAAAAATTATTGAATGGGTCATTTTTGACCCCCTACCAAGAAGGGTTAACGATTTTTTTTAAAGATAACGATTTTTTTAAAGATAATATATAAATACGAAATTGTAGTTGGGGTACAAAACTCAAAAGCCTTTTTTTACTTGTTTATAGCACAAAATTTAAGCTCTAAACTTCAAATTTTCTGCGGGGGTCATATTTGACCCCCAGCCAATGTAGGTTAAAGTCGTCCAAATCGGTGAAATTACATGATATACTAACAGTTATCTAATAGAATTCCACGACACCAAAGATTCGGTAATTTGCCGAAAAATAATTTTATAAGATTTTATTATTCCAAATTATTGATAAAACCAACATTTCCATGAAATCCGCTAACTTCCCTCCGCGATTCCCGAAAAGTGGTCCGACGGATATCCACCATTTTTTGCATTTTTCTTCTCCAGGGTGTTCTTAATGAAGTGAGGAAGAAAAATTATATATTTTTAATATTTTTTTAATAAAATTTTCAAATTTTCAAAAAAGGAAAAAACTCCACCAAAATCATGTCATTTTTTTGGTATCAAGTTTAAATGGAGCTAAAACACCTCAATTCAACCGAGGAGTTGACCGCACCCCCTCCAAATTTAATGAAATTAAGTACTTTGGTTTATTATAACAAAAAAGAGATTTTGCCAATTTTTCATGCTTCTGGTCATTCCAGTATTCGATATATGCGGTCTTGAAAATTAACAAAATCGAATATATTTAACAAAAGTGTTCTGACATAAATAATGATATCTCGAACAGAAATAACAATTCAGGTCTCGCTTAGATTTCAAATAAAAGGTAAAGAGACAGCCTTTAAAACTGCATTCCTCAAGATTTTTTTAGAAAAAGGTCAAATGTCATTGGTTTAAACCTTAATTTTTGGAGAGCTATATCTCAAAAAACGATATTTTTAAAATTTTGGAAAAAATATATGTTGTTAAGAATCACCTATGCTACTTAAGTATAAATTTTCAGGATGGAGACTTCATTGGAACTTTTTATATTAATAGAAACATTGTGACAGGAAAGAAAAAGCGGTGTAATTTCCCTTAGAAAAAAAAATTTTTTTTTCTTTGAAATTCTGGTACCAAAATTCATTTTTCTGAATGTTTTTGACGTGCTGAGTCAAATTACTATTACTTTTCAAGATATATGCACCTAAATGTTCAAAAAAACATACAGTGAGCGTCAACAGAAAGTGTACAGGTCTAAAATAGATGTAATTCCTTAACGAAAAAGTTTACAATAAAACCCCTTATTATTATCAATCGACTATCATTTAAAAACATGCTATAAAGGAAATTTTCCAAGCTTTAATTTAAGCTTGATAGCGTCCAGATTAAGCAAATATTAAATGAGATACAAAGGTCGAGCTGAAAAATGAAATTTTCTGTAGACATTTTTTTGAAAAATTTTAAAAAATATTTCTAAGTTGATTTTTTTCAAGTTCAAACATTAAAAATTTAAAAAATAGTACAATAGTTTAAATTCAGTTATCAACTTATTTTTAAAACAACCCAAACAAAAATCAAAATTTTTTAAATGCAGTAAAAAAATATGCATTTTTTTGACCTCCAATTCTTTTGACCACCAATTTTTTGTAAACAAAGAAAATTTTTAATTATTTTCATATCTCTTTACTATACACTTAGATGTACTTAAATTAGTAAACAATGAAATCTTTTCTTTGTTTACAAAAAATTGGTGGTCAAAAGAGTTGGAGATAAAAAAAAAATCATATTTTTTACTGCATTTAAAAAATTTTGATTTTTGTTTGGGTCGTTAGAAAAATGAGTTGATAACTGAATTTAAACTACTGTATTATTTTTTAAATTTTTAATGTTTGAACTTGAAACACATAAAATTAGAAATATTTTTTACAAATTTTTTAAAAAACGTCTACAGAAATTTTCAATTTCCAGCGCGACCCCCGTATCTCATTTAATATTTGCTCAATCTGGACTATATTAAGCTTAAATTAAAGCTTGGAAAATTTCCTCTATAGCGTGTTTTTAAATAATAGTCGATTGATAATAATAAGGGGTTTTATTGTCATATTTGTCGTTAACGAATTGCATTAATTTAAGACCTGTACACTTTCTTTTGACGCTCACAGTATCAATAGCATTTTAGCAATTTTCACACATTTATGTACAGATATATCGAAAACTAATAGCAAAAGGCCAGTTCAAAGGTCATATATGGACTCAGCACGTCAAAAACATTCAGAAAAGTGAACTTTGGTACCAGAATATCAGAGACAAAAAAAAATATTTTTTTTCTAAGGGAAAATACACCGCTTTTTCTTTCCTGTCACTATGTTTCTACTAATATTAATAGTTCCAATGAAGACTCCATCCTGAAAATTTAAACTCAAGTAGCACAGGTGACCCTTAATAACATATATTTTTTCCAAAATTTTAAAAATATCGTTTTTTGAGATATAGCTCTCCAAAAATTAAGGTTAAAACCAATGACCTTTGACCTTTTTCAAAAAAAATCTGGGAAACGCCATTTTAAAGGCTGTCTCATTACCTATTAATTGCAACCTGACTGACCCCTCTATTGTTATTATTTTTTGAGTTATCTTTATTTATCTCAGAACACTTTTGTCAAATATATACGATTTGGCCAATTTTCAAGATCCCATATCTGGGGAAGAAAAACTACCAGAAGTCCAAAATTTTGGCACTATGATTTTTTTGTTAAGGCCCAACTATATTCCAAGTTTCATCAAATTCGAAAGGGGTAAGGTCAAAAATTCTACTTTTTTCGGTTGAATTGAGGTGTTTTAACTCAATGGGTTAATGATATCTTAAAATCTTTAAATTTCATATTTTAGTATTTACGATCAAATATTATACAAAAATATTTTTTTAATTATTTTAGGACACCCTAGTGTACCCCCATACTGTGGTTGGGGTGTATAAAAATTAAACAATAAAGAAATAAATCAAGAAAATTCAGAAAAAAATCAAAATAGAAAACAACAAAATTTCTAAAAAATGAAATTAAACAAGTAAGTGTCAAATTTGGCTGTGCAGAATCTATTATACCGTCCAACATGTAAAAAAAATATAAAAAAATGTCAGGGACTTTTTTTTTTGGAGGGGTGTTGGTTTGTTCTATTGGGCGTCACATTTGAACTAATTTTGACACAAAAATGGTTAAATTGTTATACAAATATACAAAAAAGCTGTAAAAAACTGTAGGTAGGTTAAGTTCTTCAAGGAGGAACTTTTTTCCACCTCGTTCGATTTTGCTCATTTCCGAATTTGACCAGCCCATGATCATAAGACATATTCGTGCCAAACTTCAGGAGTCTAGCACAGAAATCTATAAAGTTGTCAAATGAAAGTAACGTGAAATAAATCGGAATAAATTTGGTCGTACTATTGGCAAAAAAAAAATTAAGCTGGGTCGGTCAAAAATTTAAATTTCACTTTTTAAAATAGCTCTTTCTCGGCAAGTATAAGAAAAAACCACTGCACATTGTCCACATATAATTTTTTAAGACATCTTATTAAAAACCAAAAAATGGAAAGCGTTTAAAGTGCTCGTATGCAAAATGTGCTCTTATTTGGCACGGCTATCAGTCCAGTACTTTCTGAATTATTTCCAAAAAATTAGTAATTTCCCCAGAAACTCAGAATATTTTTGCATGATTTATTTGTATATTTGTTCAATAAATGAAACAATTCTATGACAAATTTGCTTGAACTAAGGCGGCTAGGAACAACTATTTTTGGAGCTGGTTATTTGATATGTACCAAGACGCTGTTGTTAGTGGTTTAAGGATTTTCGATTGGAATCGCTGTAGTATTTCCTGATTCGAATTTGCAGCAGTTCGCCACAATTTCAGAATTATTTTTTCAAACTAAATATTTCCGCTTCTGAAACATTCCCAATAAATTTTACCAGTTTAAACTTCAATGTTGTATTCTTTTATTGAAATGCCAACTAGACGTATGATTAATATTATATACCCTTAACAATCATACGCCATGGAGTGCCATGAGAAACTGCACACAACTGAGGATTATATATTCACAATGCAACTATTTTATGGTTTTGTGTAATTTTTGTAGAAAACGCTTTTTTGTGTACCGGTTTTGAAAGTTTTTAAATTAAATTTTGATTATAATCATATGCAGGTGGGCTTAATTGGCGCACATTTCAGCAATTAATGATTTACAGATCAATAACAATCTTTAAGTTTTTTTTTATTTAAAAAAATAATCTCAATATTGTTGCACAGTATTATTGTTAGGTCACCGTATAGTATTTTGTTCATTTGATTTGTTAATTTATTTGTTTTGTATAATTGTCTCTATTTTATTTTATTTCATTTTACTTTAAATTGTTTAATTCGTTATAACTTGTATTCACTGTAGTTTTGTCCAAGTCAATTATATCCAGTACCCACTGTATTTGTGTTAAGTTAAAATTTACCGTTGGTTTTAATATTCAATTTTTCTGTCTCTTTATTTGCTCTGCCCATAATTACTTGTTATGGTGTTGTTGTAGTTTAAATAAATGCAACTGACTCTAGCATAGGGTATTTTGTTTTTGCAAATAAAATACATTTTATGATTGAGTCAATTTTTTGTATTTAGCAAAGAGACAGAATATACCAACAACAACAGTGGACCCTTTTATGTATTTGCATGTATTTTTTAATTGTTAGGTTTAAGCTAGGGATTATTTTTAAATAAAGATTATTGTATTGTTAAAATTGAAAGCGAGTGTTGTCTTTTTTATTTCTTGTCGGTTTCACGGTCGCAATTTCTTGTTATTTACACTGTCCCACAAAATCGTTCAGCAGCATATAGATAACTTTTATAAATTCTAATTGCTCTATATAGCTGCCGGTGGGGAAAACGCTCCTCATCGTACATTTTGGCTCCCAACGTGGGGCACGAGAAAAATACTTTAAAAATTTGGTGCGGTCCGTGGAAAATTCTAAAAACTTTTTCGTTGATGTACATCTTAGGCAATAAGTGTACGGTCGTTTTGTGAAGTGAAAAATTTTGTCGTGGTCTCTTGTGCAATACAAAAACATTATTTCAAATAAATAAATATTTGTAAATAAAAATAAAAACTTTGGTGCATAAAAATTTGAAAAAAAAGAACAAAAAACTTTTGTGGAAAAATTTAATTGTGAATACAGTACAACTGAAAATTTTGTCGCCACTTAAAATAAATTTAAATAAATTTCATTTTAATAAATAAAAAAAAACTTTTGGTCATCAAATAAAACAAAAAAAAAATTGTGATAAAAAAAAAAAAATCTTTTTGCCAGTGACTCTGAACTTTTCGCCATTTTTATAAAAATAAATACATAAAAATATTTTCTTCAAAATTGTTGTTGTGTTGGTCCAGTACATAGTGTGTCTCTTTGTTAAATTTGTTGTCGCTCACACAGTACATAAAAAATAAAAATATTTTTGGCGAAAAATTTGTTGGCGTCAGTTACAGTCATCATAAAAATTTTGTCTCCACTTTATTTTAAAATAAAAATCAATAAACTTTGAAAAATTTGTTGGCACATCGTCCATCATTATAAATACAGTGATTTTAAAATTTGTTCGTCTGATAAAATATATAATTTTAAAAATTTTCTACAATGACTTTGGAAGAGGTAAAGCAGCAACGGGCTAATACGAAGAAAAGTTTAACCCGCATCAAAAATCAAATAGAAGCCAATGGTAGGGGTGAAGGTAAGGTACTTTCGGTGCCTGAACTGAAGTGTCGCTTGGGAATTTTGGAATCGTATTTTAAACAAATTTTGTCGTTCCAAACCCAAATTGAAAAATATGATCCAGAGGACAATGCTAGACCCGAAATAGAAGATTTGTATATCTCGGCTAAAATGAATATTCAGTCACAGCTATGCGAGGATATACATAATACAACTTTTGCTGAATCGTCCATCTGTCTCCCAGCTCCCAGTCACAAACTGCCTCAACTCAAATTGCCCACATTCAGTGGTAAGTACAGTGAGTACAAAAATTTTATTACCTCGTTCAATCACACTATTGATCGTGAATACGGTATATCGAACATCGAAAAATTTAACCACTTGCTCAACTGCCTCCATGGTCAAGCATTAGAAACGGTTAAGGCTTTCCAAATTACAAATGAAAATTATCCCAAGGCTCTGGAACGGCTTAAATCGCGTTATGACAACAGCACGCTTATTTTTATGGAAAATATTACCACTCTTTTTGAACTTCCAACCATGTCAAATTACAATTGTGGCCAATTGCGCAGTCTTGTTGATAATGTTTCAGCTCTTTATAGCTCACTTCTGTCTCTTGGCTCCCCAACCGACATTGCAAATTCAATGCTAATTTATATAGTGATGGAAAAAGTTGATGACGACACCAAAAGAAAATGGAAAGACTCTTTGGACTTTACCAAACTGCCATCATGGGATGAATGTTCCAAGGTTCTTGAAAGACGTTGCCAATTTTTAGAATCGGTCGACACTAACCATACACACGCTGCCCCTCGTAAACCTGACGTTCATTCTGGTAAGTCCAAATCTAAAAATACAAAATCTGGTTATTCGTTTTCGGTCTCAAATCGCATTTGCGCCCTATGCTCAAAGGCAGACCATACAATTAGTCGTTGTTCTCGCTTCAAAGATATGGATGTTGCCAAACGCTTTGAAAATGTCAAACGTTTAGGTCTTTGTCTCAACTGCTTGTCGAAAGGGCATCAAGTTAACAACTGTTCCTCTACATTCAAGTGCAAATTTTGTTCTCGCTCTCATCATAGTTTGCTTCATCGGTCTCAGCCAGCTTCAAAGCCCTCGTCTCCTGCTGCTGAACCAGTTGCTTCTACTTCTCGTGCTGCCTTGAATGAAAACTCAGCCTCGGTCCATACCCATATGGAAAAATCTTCGCCGGAACAGGTGCTTCTTGCTACTGCCATGGTTCTAGTTCGTGACGCCACTGGTCGCTATCAATTGGGACGCGCTTTGTTGGACTCTTGCTCTCAATTGAATTTCATAACCGATGAATTTTCTCAAAAATTACATCTGCCTAGAATAAAACAAACCACTGAAGTCGCTAGTATTGGAAATTCGTATACAAAAACCAAACACAAATCGTCTACAAATGTCAAGTCTCGTTTTACTGATTTCGAAGTTTCTCTCTCGTTTTGTATTACACCTCATATTTCGTATCAGCCTGATTCTGAACTTGATGTTTCATCCTGGAATTTGCCTGCAAACACACAACTTGCTGATGAAAACTTTTTCAAGTCAAAGCGCATTGATTTGCTCATTGGTACAGAAACTTTCTTCGATATTTTATCTGTGGGTCAAATAAAACTTGGTCTCAACTTGCCCAAATTGCATAAAACGCTTTTTGGATGGATTGTAGCAGGTCGATATGTCTCAAATCAATCCAACGCTTCTGGTTTATCCTGCATGCTGTCAATTGAAGAAGAAGTTGACCTTAAATTACAACGCTTATGGGAAATTGAAGAAATTGACTCTGGCTCAAATCTTTTGACTCAAGAACAATCTGATTGTGAATCATTTTTTAATGATACTGTCCATCGTGAATCTTCAGGTAGGATTGTTGTTAAACTTCCTTTCAAAGAATCTTCTGGCTCTTTAGGTCTTTCCCGAAATATGGCTCTAAAACGATTTGGTTCTCAAGAAAGACGTTTTGCTCGTGACAGCAATCTGAAATCACAATATGGTGCTTTTATGAAAGAATACGAAGATTTGGGACACATGACACTAGTTCGTAATCCTCGCTTAGATGAGCCTCATTATTTTATTCCCCACCATTGCGTATTTAAAATGAGTAGCACGTCAACAAAATTGAGAGTTGTTTTCGACGCCTCTTGTCCCACATCAACACAAAAATCACTGAATGATATTCTCATGGTTGGCCCAACAATTCAAGAAGAACTTTACAAAATATTACTTCGTTTTCGCCTGTATAGATTCGCTATTACTGCTGACATCGTTAAAATGTACAGGCAGGTTCTAATTGACTCTCGTGATCGAAAATATCAGTACATTTTGTGGAGAAATTCTGAGGAAGAAGAAATTCGTACCTACCAGCTCAACACTGTCACTTATGGGATGTCTTCTGCCCCTTATCTCGCCATTAAAAGTCTTCATTATCTCGCAGATCAATACATGGATGAATTTGAACTTGGTGCAAAAACAATAAAATCATCGTTTTACGTGGATGACTTTCTGGGTGGTGCAGAAACATTAGAAGAGTTGGCTCAAATCAAAAATGAGGTAAATCAAATTCTAGTTAAGGGTTGTTTTGAATTGGATAAATGGCATTCAAATCACAAAGATTTTCAAGATGACAAAACCATTAAAGATTTGAATATTGATGACTCAGATGTAACCAATGCTCTTGGTATCACTTGGGACCAACAAAAAGATGCTTTTCTTTTCTCGTTTTCGCCCAAAACTCAACTGGATGAAAAAATCACCAAAAGAACTATTTTGTCGCTTTCGTCATCACTTTTTGATCCCCTTGGACTCGTAGCGCCTCTTATTATAAAGGCCAAAATCATAATGCAAGAATTATGGATTTTAAAACTAGGCTGGGACGAATCTATACCTCAAGAGCTTCATACAGCTTGGGAAAAATTTGTCTCAGATCTCAAAACTTTATCGTCGCTTAAAATTCCTCGTTATTGTCTCGCTCCTAATGCTCAATCAGTTCAACTTCATGGCTTTTGTGACTCTTCAATTCGCGCTTTTGGTTGCTGTTTGTATCTTCGAGTAAAAAGTGCTTCTGGAGAAATTTCTGTTCATCTTTTTACTGCAAAATCTAGAGTTGCCCCTACAAAAAGAAAATCTTTACCAAAACTAGAGCTATGTGGAGCACATCTTTTGGCAAAATTGTACTCAAAAATCAAAGCTCTTTTGCTTATACCAAATTTGGAAGTCGTTTTTTGGACCGATTCTCAAATCGTTTTACACTGGCTCAAACAACATTCTTCAACTTTATCAGTTTTTGTTGGCAACAGGATATCAGAAATTCAAGATCTCACCAATGGTTGTACATGGAGACATGTTCCAACACATGTCAATCCTGCTGATATCGTTTCTCGTGGTTCAACTGTACAGGAACTCGCTCCATCAATCTGGTTCAATGGACCTGCTTTTCTTACACTTGATTCTGCTCAATGGCCCGCTAGTAAAATCGCTCCAATTAGCAATGAAAATCTAGAAGAAATTAACAAAGAAAAACGTAAAACCGTACTTTGCCTAGAAACAAATTCAAATTATATTTTGGACTCAATTGAAAAATATAGTTCTTATTTAAAGATTCTTCGAATTGTCGCATGGATGCTACGATTTACTCAAAAAATCAAATCTAATATTTATAATTCTGACTCTTTGCAGCCTCAGGAATTAGAAAACGCTTTGATTCGCATAGTTTTTAATATTCAGCGACAATACTTCCAAGAAGATATTTCTCGAGTCCTGAAGAAAAAGGACCCTCAAGGCGCTTTAAAATGTCTCAACCCCTTTATCGATTCTACAAATGGCTTCAACTTGCTAAAAGTCGGTGGTCGCTTAGAACTCGCTGCTATACCAGATGGTCAAAAGCATCCAATAATCTTGCCCAGCAAAAATCATTTTGTCGATTGTTATGTACGCCATCTACATTTAAGTAATTACCACGCTGGTGCCAAGGCGCTCATGTCTCTAATTAGACAAAAATTTTGGATCATCAATTCTCGAAATTTATGCCGACGTATTGTCAACTCATGCCCACAATGCATTCGCTATCGCCCGAAATTGCTTCAACAAATGATGGGAAATTTGCCTGTCGAACGCCTCAACCCTTCAAGGCCATTTGCTAGATGTGCTGTGGATTTTTGTGGCCCAGTCAACACTTATCTCAGGGTCAGAGGAAAAGTTCCATATAAAACCTATATTGCCGTTTTTGTCTGTCTCGCCATCAAAGCAGTCCATATTGAAGTTGTCTCGGACTTATCTACAGATGCCTTCATTGCCGCTCTAAAAAGGATGATTGGTCGAAGAGGTCTCCCCACAGATATTTTCTGTGATAATGCCACTAACTTTGTTGGAGCAAATTCTAAGTTGTCACAATTAAAATCGTTCCTTTTTGATCCAAAAAATTCTAATTATATTATTAATTATTGCTCAAATCAATTTATTAATTTTCGTTTTATTCCCCCCAGGGCACCCCATTTCGGCGGATTGTGGGAGGCGGCCGTCAAATCTGCCAAAGGTCACCTTACTCGGACTCTAATCAACACTAGGCTGACATATGAGGAGCTTGCAACTGCAATGATCGAGATAGAAGCAATCTTAAACTCTAGACCAATTTCGCCTTTATCATCCGATCCCAGCGATTTTGAAGCCCTTACACCAGGTCATTTTTTTTATTGGCTCTGCCCTACGTGCGTTGCCAGAAAGTGATGTCTCAACAAAAGAAATTGATAATCTTCAGTATTGGGCCCGTATAACTGCTATCAAGCTACAATTTTGGAAGAAATGGTCCCATGATTATATAAATGAGCTCCAGACCAGAAACAAATGGACTAGGTCCAATCCCAATATCGCTACTGGCGCTTTAGTTATTGTTCATGAAGATAATGTACCTCCACAACGCTGGCTCATGGGTAAAATCATTAATATTGTACGTGGCAGAGATGATCGTGTCAGAGTAGTCGATGTCAAGACGACAAAAGGTATTATACGTCGCCCTATCCACAAATTGGCCCTCCTACCATCTGCTTGAAAGTGTCCTTTCAATGGGGCCGGAATGTTAGGTCACCGTATAGTATTTTGTTCATTTGATTTGTTAATTTATTTGTTTTGTATAATTGTCTCTATTTTATTTTATTTCATTTTACTTTAAATTGTTTAATTCGTTATAACTTGTATTCACTGTAGTTTTGTCCAAGTCAATTATATCCAGTACCCACTGTATTTGTGTTAAGTTAAAATTTACCGTTGGTTTTAATATTCAATTTTTCTGTCTCTTTATTTGCTCTGCCCATAATTACTTGTTATGGTGTTGTTGTAGTTTAAATAAATGCAACTGACTCTAGCATAGGGTATTTTGTTTTTGCAAATAAAATACATTTTATGATTGAGTCAATTTTTTGTATTTAGCAAAGAGACAGAATATACCAACAACAACAGTGGACCCTTTTATGTATTTGCATGTATTTTTTAATTGTTAGGTTTAAGCTAGGGATTATTTTTAAATAAAGATTATTGTATTGTTAAAATTGAAAGCGAGTGTTGTCTTTTTTATTTCTTGTCCGTTTCACGGTCGCAATTTCTTGTTATTTACACTGTCCCACAAAATCGTTCAGCAGCATATAGATAACTTTTATAAATTCTAATTGCTCTATATAGCTGCCGGTGGGGAAAACGCTCCTCATCGTACAATTATAAACACATTTTTTATAATTTAATATAAAATTTAATGGAAAAAAACATCAGTGCATATTGTTCTATTAATAATACGTTCCAGTAGAAATTTTAAAGCTGCTTAATATACGTTCATGCATTATTAAACAAATATTCAATCAACACTGCAGTTAACACACAATATGCCATAAAACATATAAAAAAACATATTTTAAGTGATTCTCATGAATGACTGTTAGTAAAAAAAATATAAATATGTTATAGTTACACTTAAAAAAATATATATGGTAATAAAGACGGGTTAGTATACTAATTACAAAAATATGGTTAGTATTAGCTCGAGGTCATTATTTCCTTTACTAATAAAAACTAACAGGGGAAGTATCTCAACCCTTATGAACCGATTTGCCTGAAACTTAAAATATATATTAAAGAGACGATTTTAAGGTTGGGGTGTCTCGGCTTATCGGCCATATCGGTGTTTAAAAATTTCGCTGTCCCCTTATGAAACCATTGATAACTTGGACCTAACAGTAATATCGTCTAGGGAAAAAACACGTGTCGACTTAAATTTAATAAAGATTATTTCTTATTCATATGGATATCGTAGGTCTATTTCTTCACATAAATACCGGCCAAAATTTATACGTTTTCCTGAAAAAATTTTTTAAAGAAGCCGAATTTTTACAAGGTTATGGCACCATTGGATAGGCATTAAAAAAACATTTCTTCTCATATATAATAATCATCATTTAGTTTCATAAATAGAAATGGCTGAAAAATGCAAAAAAAATATTTTTTCGCCATTTTTTGACCCATGTTTTGAACCCCTTAATCCCCGATATGGCCG
Source organism: Pegoplata infirma (assembly GCA_963921195.1). Classification (NCBI taxonomy): domain Eukaryota; kingdom Metazoa; phylum Arthropoda; class Insecta; order Diptera; family Anthomyiidae; genus Pegoplata; species Pegoplata infirma. Next base: position 56,080,637 of record OY992536.1, on the reverse strand, counting down.
ATAAGCCGAGACACCCCGACCTTAGAATTGTCTCTTTTGTGTATATTTTAAGTTTCAGGCAAATCGGTTCAAAAGGGTTGAGATACTTCCCTTGTAAGACATTCTCATAGAATAACAAGCAGACCCCCTGCACAATTTGTAGTGCAAATGTTAGGTACCCTTCTTTATCCTAAAAATTTTATGTCTTTCTCTTGGATGGTAATTATGCTGGAGGATACTACATGTTAATTTTTTTTTAATTCTGGGGTTTTTAGTTAAATAGTTACAAAAAAATTACCAATTTCCCCGAAGTTCGAAACCCGAACTTTGAAAAGAACTAAAGTACAATTGTTTGCCGTATTTCACCCTCTTAGAATACCCATCCAAATATTTCCCACATTTACGCAAACGTACAGGTATGTGCACTAAAATGCATGTAATACATTAGCCAATACACCTTTTATTTTTTGACTCTGATTTATTTTATATGGTGCTCCAAAAAAATTAAATTTGCTGGATACTGACCCTAACTTACCCTAGATATATTCACTTGGAGATAAAAATACGTCTCACGAAAATTAAGAACGATCGGACATGGGTAAGGCGTTCCGCATGGGCCTTGAAGTTCAGAAAACGGATTACAAGGAAAAATATGATTTCTTTTCTGTTTTCTCGATTTTTTGGGTATTTTAAGTTAAGTTTAAATTCAAGTGGTTACAGAATTATAATACGGAGTAAAATTCCGCTCTAATAAGGTACAAAAAACTAAAATCGGTTGAAAATCAGCCAAGTTATTAAAACTTCCCCAGGCATCTAATGTGTATCAGACCAGTTGATTAAACAACACAATCCGATTTTGAATTTTTATTTTTTTTTTTTTGTTTTAAAATTTGGAAAAATCAAAAAAATATTACACTGAAACATGAATAATGAAAAAATATTGTTACAGTAGATAATTTCAATAAATTAAAAAAATGGGACTCGTATTCTTTAATCAAGTGGTATGGCACACGCTAGATGCCTGGGGAAGTTGTAATGACTTGGCTAATTTTCAACCGATTTCAGTTTATTAGAAAGGCATTTTACTCCACATCATAATTGTGTAACCAGTTGAAACTTAAAATACCAAAAAAAATGCGAAAACGGAAAAAAAATCATATTTTTTATTGTAATCCGTTTTTTAAATTTCAAGGACCATGCTAAACGCCTTACCTATGTCCGATCGTCCTTAATTTTTATGAGACATATTTTTACCTCCAAATGAATATATCTAGGGTAAGTTAGGGTCATTATCTACCAATTTAATTTTTTTGGAGCACCATATAAAATAAATCGGAGCAAAAAAATAAAAGGTGCAATTTTAAAAATTTGAAAAAAAATAGAAAGAATTATGACCTCTTCCCGAAATAAAGCTTAAAAGTTGCGTAATTTAGAGTAGAATTTTAAGAGTTTTTGACAAAACAATCGAAGGCTTTGGACTTTTTCAAAAAGTCGAGTTTAATTTTTAATTACTTCAAATAATTTTTTCATATTTTTTTTCTAAAACTACATTTAAATACCAACAAAACGCTGTCCAACTTTTTTTAAGATATTTATATTGTTTAATGGTCAAAATTAATTAAAAATTTCAATTTTTTAATTTTTTGGACCAAATCGCCATTTTGGAGCAAATCGCCAAATTGATTACACAACACTATCTTGGAATAAAAGGCTGAAAATTGGTGTCCAAGTTCACTTAATAGGTACTAAAACATATCCAAAAATAAAATAAATCGAAAGGGGTCGGGTCTAAGAGTGAGTGATTTGGTCTGGCATTATATAAACCTTGGCATTGATGTCACCTTTCAAGGGAAATTTGTAAAAATAAAATCGGTTCACACATTACAGAGAATACGCATGTTTCTTATTTGCACATAAATGCATACAACTCATGAACCAATACACACACCAAGGCCGTACGTACATAAAACCGTTGGTATTGACATCCCCTTTCATGAGAAACTTACAGAAACAAAATCGGTTCACGCAATGCAGAGAATTATTTTTTGAAGGATTAAGGGGAGCTAAAAACAATGCCGATATTTTTTTGGAAACATTTTTGCAACTTGGGGTGGTTCACTGCATCTGAAATCGTGGATTTTGAGCTGATTTTTTTGGATAGAAAAAATGGCAGAATATATTGCAAATCTGATTTCAGCAGTCGATTTCAGAGCAAAAATTAATACAATGGCAGTTTTTTGAACTCTTAAAAAAGGTTCCAAAAACCTACAGCAGAGGGCTGAAATATTGTATTTTTTTTTTTAATTTAAATTATTTTTTTAGTCATAGTCTTTGCATAGAAATTTAGTACAAAATGCACATTTCTATCAGAACCCAATAAAAAGGTTTAAGGCTTCAAATTTGTTTAATTATGACAAATTATAAGACACTGACCGACATTTGAAAATTTTTTGGATTGATCAGCGATCTGGACACGCGTTTTCGAATGACGTCTCAATGCTTATTCTTAATCTACTTTCCAAAGTTTTCCATAACGTCGGTTTTTTGAATAAATTATCAAAGTCAAAGTTCACAAAAAAAAAAAAAATTGTGCATTGTTGCCAGCATTATTTTGATATATTTGGATGATGTTCTGGGATCTTACCACTTATTTTCGACTATTATTTTGATGTTAATTCTTAATATCAGTTCAAATTTTTCTATCACGTCATGTTTTCAAGATAATTACGTTCAAAATTCTCAAAAAACGTGTTTTGGTAATTTTTTGAGAGCTTATAACTTTTTAACGGGTTGTGATAAAACGGAAATTTTATTAAGCTGAAACTGCCCTTTAATCGTGCATATTTAAAAATTAATTAAAAAAGAAAATGGAAAAATCGTTTATTTACGCCCTCTGTGGTGGTTTTTTGGATATGTTTTTAAGGGTTCAAAAACGACCATTATATTATTTTTTGCTGTAGAATCGACTGGTGAAATCAGATTTGCGATATAAGTATTTAGCCGTTTTTTTTTATAAAACACACGCTAACTTTCGAAAGGCAATTCTGAGGATGCTTGGTATATATATTTGTCGTTCCCCTGGCCTGGTTTGTTTTAAATTTCAGCCAAATAAGTCCAGCGGCTCAAAAGTTATTAGCAAAACCGTGAATTTCAGATTAGTTTCACCTTAAATTGATGAGTTGAAAACCCGTTGAACATGGTTTAAAAACATTGGTAAGTCACAAAAATATTTTACAACGTATTTTTGTCACACAAAAATATTTTTACACAAAAAAAAATACACTCGAAAAAAATTTTACACTCAAAAAAAACTTTACACTCAAAAAAAAATTAAGTAAATTATTTTTTTTTTCAAAATTACTTGTGGAGGGTATTTATATATTCGGCCAAGCCGAATTTAACTTTCCTACTTGTTTAATACTACCCAGCAAAAAAAGAGCTTACCATTCACTACAAAATTCACCGCAACTTATGAACCAGATGTACTTCTTCTTCAACTGAAACATTGATGAATTTAATATGGGCGTGACACACAAAGTATGTTCTTTTTTTCGCCACTTTTCAGTGACGAAATATTGACACTTCAGTATAACATACATCACTAGTGTTTATTATGTACATATATATAAACATTTTTATCACAACTTCTGAAGCAGTGATTCGGATGTTAATATAACTTGACCTTTTGGAAGCGCTTTTTTCATCACTTCGTTAGAAGTACATATTCCTTGGCATTTTGGGTGTGATTATATCATTTTTATTTGGTGATTTATAACTTCCAAATTAAAAGTTCTTTTTCACTTATTTTTGTAAGATTGATTGAAAGAGTATTTTTTTATATTTACACTAAAAACACTGTTCGACACCAAAAACCTCTCAGTGAAATTTCTAACGGGTCCTTATAGATTTTGGTCTCCTGCTTCCAAATCTACCGTCCAAATTTTTCTAGCACGTACCGTTTTTGAGATATTCGCTGTTAAAAAGTAAAAAAAAACAATATTTAGCACTTTTAGGGGTCCACAGTTACGTATTCGTACGTTGTTTCCACCAAATAGGACTTGATCCTGATTCTAATCCAAATTTTTCAAGCATGTTCTTTTTTTGAGATATTGAAAATTTTAGTGTGATTTATAAAGAATATAAATGCGCAACAGTGGAGTTTGAGTTTTTCAAACGCCAATATTTCAAAAACAGTATGCGATAGAAAAATTTGGATACTAGATTTGGAATAAAGATGTCTAATTTCAACTAAATCGAGTACTATTGTGTTTGAGCAACTTAAGAATACGTTACAGAGGATACCTAAATATTTCAATATTCAAACGCTAATATCTTAAAAACCTTACGTGATAGAAAATTAAAAAAGGAGTAATTATAAAAATCACAAAACTATAAAAATTCACGGCGAATCGATTCACCAGTTTGTTCTGACCACAAGCCTAAACCTCAATTTTCTAAAAAGCTTAAACAATCTTTAATAATGTGATGCACCAACATCCGCTTTAGTTCGTAAATGTATTTATTTTATTTAGGACCAACTTTTTTCGATATAAGATATAGAATGTCTTTTCTATATCTTTTCTATATCGTCTTTTCGAATTTTTAAGCTCTAAATAAAGAGAAATGAAATGCCATTACCCAATTTTGTCACTATTATTGCAAAACCTAATTCTAATCGAAGGTGGACGTAGAAAAAATTGCATACTTCGTGTATCACCCCCATTCTAAGTGTTTCAGTTAAAAAAGAAGTTCATATGTTGTGGTGATTTGATTTAATTCCTAAGAACATATGAAAGAGGTACTTCAAAATCATTAAGTAAAGAACTGGTGAAAGATGTATTATTGTTATTTTGTAGCATTTTTGGAAGTGATTTTAAAAGTACTTCCTACGGAACATGAAGTTCGGCACCTATCGCTACTTTGTATGTAGTGAAACCATTAATTCTTTTTGAACCACTTCGTTTATATTTTGCTGAGTACATTTACCCATTTTTAATCGAACAAACCTTTAACCTTTTACAATCCCTGGTGAAATTTTATGAGGAACATTATTGTAGACCATTTTAACCCTTAAAATGGAAGATGTAGGGTTAATACGGTCTAAGAAAAGAACCTTCATACAATTTCACTGAAACCATCAAACCATTTTTTGAAGCTCAGATGTATTTTTATTGTAGTTTTTTTTTACGTTTTCCAAACGCCTTTGAAAAAAATTAAAAACTTCAGTGGGCCCTAAACAAGAAATTTGAATTGACTTTGCAAAGCCCTTTGATTTTTTAATTTATTTCACGTGAATTTTGAACAGTCTATTTAATTAAGTTTAAATTTTCTTACTGACAGTTTTACTAATGATTTTTCAGTGTATATTTGAAAAAACAATATTGTTTGTATGCACGTCAGTTTTGCCTGACGATCCATTTTATTAATACATTTATTCATATACAAAAAAATCCACAATTTAAAAAGCATTATACGTGCAATCTGCATAAAAGTTTTTAAAATATTTCAATATTTTAACAAAAACAATAAATGAAAAAACACACAAAAAAAAGAAAATTGTGTTAATTTTATTTTTGTATTTATAAAAAAAATATATTTTTTAACAGTTCAAACAGTATTGTAAACAAAATAGTATTACTGGACCATATAAATACATATAAAAACGTTGTCATGCAATAACAAAGAAATCCACGGTTATTGCTTATAAATTGTTTCACATCAAATGAAGTAATAACAAACACCACCGCACAAAGGAGCAGAATTAAAACAAGTGAATGACACCTTTTATAACTTCTTTTTATATCAACATGATTTTTATGTTTAACATAAGTTCTAAAAAACGTTAAAAATTCTGATTAATTCTTATTAAAAAATAAAAACTGTTTTACTCGACCTTTAAAATATTATATTTTTAGTAGGTTTATTCTAGCTCGAGGTCACCATTTCCTTTACTAATTGAAACTATGATATTCTCATAGAATAATTTTCAAGAAGATTATTTTTTAATGAAAAATCGATAATGATCAAACTAAAATATTAACACATATTCGAATCTATTCCCATTGGGAATTAGAAGACGAAAATTGTGCCATCGTAAAATTTCTGATTAATTGTTATTAAAAAATAAAAATTGTTTTTATTCGACCTTTAAAATTTTTTTTTTTTTTTTTTTTTTCTTTATTTAAACAAATTTCTTTTAACAAAAATGTCTAAGTTACACTACGACTAGTCTTAAGACTAACTAGTAGTTTGATTCAGTTGGGTTTTATATATTTAAAACGCAGCTAAGAGATTTCTTTATCTCTGTTGTCGCTGATTAAATCGTCTCATCAAATCATGGGGTTTGAATCGATTTAGTCTTCTTGTGACACCACTGGTTTCCAACAACAATGGGACAAGCTCGTTTGTATGTTGTTCAAGCCTCTGATTGTGTTTTATTGCATGAAGTTGAATTTCATCCTTAATCAAATTTATTTTAAGATCTCGGTGTAGATCACTGTTTCGTATATACCATGGGGCTTTAACCATATTTCTTAACACTTTGTTTTGAAAACGCTGAATGACTTCTAAGTGGTGTTGTTTGGCGCAACCCCATATCTGTATTCCATATATCCATACAGGTTTTAAAATCTGATTATATATTAAAATTTTGTTGTGTAAAGCTAAATTAGATTTCCTTCCAATGAGCCAATCTATTTTTCTGTATTTTATATCCAGTTCTTGCTTCTTCTTTTTGACATGCTCTTTCCATTTAAGTTTTGCATCGAGCGTCATGCCTAGATATTTGGCAGAGTTTGAGATTTGAATAATTTGGTCATCAATGTAAAGTGGAATCTGTTGTATATTTCTGTTTGTAAAGTAGACATGAATTGACTTCGTGCTGTTTAGAGTAATTTTCCATTTTTTTGTCCATTGAATTACATCGTTTAATGCGGTTTGTAGTTTATTTGTAGCTTCCTGGCAGTTTGAATCCGTAGACATAATAACAGTGTCATCAGCAAAAGTTCCTATGACACAGTCTGGATTTAGCGGTAAGTCGCTAGTGAATATTAAGTACAACGCTGGGCCCAAAATACTGCCCTGAGGAACTCCTGTTGTTATTGGCTTAAGACTCGAGTATTCTGTCTCTTGCTTACCTCGAAAGTATCTTTCAGATAGGTAAGATTCCATTAATTTATATAAACTTCTTGGTAATAAGAGGTTAAGCTTGTATAATAGGCCAGAATGCCAGACTGCATCAAATGCTTTTGATACGTCCAGAAACACAGCTGAGCATATATCTTTATTTTCAATAGCTTTCTCTATTGTATCCGTGATTCTATGAATTTGTTCGATGGTAGAATGCTTTTTACGAAAACCAAATTGATGATTTGGTATAATTTTTCTGTTTTCTACAATTATATTAAGCCTTTGGCAAATTATTTTTTCAAATAGCTTACCGATGACAGGCAGCAGAGATATTGGTCGATACGAGCTTACTTCATTTGGGTTTTTGCCAGGCTTGTTAATCATTAGGATTTCAGCTACTTTCCAATAGCATGAGAAATATTGAAGTTTAATAGATGTATTAAATATTTTTGTGAGCAGTAGTAATGCTTTGTATGGCAAATTTTTTAATAAATCTGGATTTATAAGGTCGAATCCAGGAGATTTTTTAGATTTTAAGAGCTTTATTTCATTTTTTACTTCATCAATTGAAACATTTGATATAATAGTTTCGTCATTATTTTGTTCTCTTTCAATCAACTGATTATCTTCAGAATTTAATATTGTGCCAAGATATTCAGCAAATATATTAGCCTTTTCTTGGTTCGTTTTTGCCCATTTACCCTCATTATTTCGAATAGCTGCTTTTTGATTAATGTTTTGCTTGATGTGTTTTGTAGCTTTCCAAAGGGAGTAATCACTCATTTTGTCAGATGACAGTTCTGACACATATCTGTTAAAATTTTCATTTTTAAATTTTTTAATTTCTCTTCTGAGGTTTTGTGTAGCATTATTTAGCCTTTTTTTATCACTTGGGAATCGTGTTTCTTGCCATTTTTTTCGAAGCTTTCTTTTATTTGAAACCATATTTCTTATTCTTGGCGGGTAACTGTTTTGGTTTTTATGTGGTTTTTCCTTTGGCGTACTCTTCCATGCAGCTTGCTGAAGTAATGTTGTGAAGCAAAGTATCTCATTGTCAAGATCTTCAGCTGTTCTTATATTTGGTGTTAGGTTAATATCTTTATTGATTAGAATTTTGAAGAAGTTCCAGTCAGTAAATTTGCTTGTAAGTTTTGGATAAGAAGGTTTTTGCTGCGGCTCGCAGTAAAAACTCAAGTATATTGGGGAATGATCTGAACTTAGTTCGGATCCTTCTGATATTACCAGATTTAATTTGGGAATTTTTTTAATAATGAAAAAGTCCAAAAGATCAGGAGTTTTTTCAATGTCCGACGGCCAGTATGTTGGTGTACCTGTCGATATGAAGTCGCTACCTGTTTCCTGAATTGCCTTTAGTAATTCTTTACCTTTTGTTGTGGTAAGTCTTGATCCCCATTGAAGGTGTTTAGCATTAAAATCACCTCCCATTATGAATTTAAATTTATGTTTGTTTATAAGTAGCGCATATTTTGCACTTTTGATGTTGTGTCTTGGAGGACTATAAACTGAGGTGAATGAAGTGCAAGAACCATCAGTTTTAATTGTTACAGTCGTTGCCTGAAATTCTTCGAACGAATATTTTTCTTCCTCGTAATGTTCTATGCTTCTTTTAATAATGACTGCACTTCCCCCCCTTGCCTTATTGCTTGGGTGGATTGTGTGGTATATGTTGTAGTTTTTAAATTCTATATAACTTTCTTTAGTGAAATGAGTTTCATTAACTAAACAAATGTCTATGTTTCTACTTTCTAAAATTAACTGAAGCTCGTTTTTGTGGGACTGCAGACCATTTGCATTCCATTCCATAATGTTAAGTGATTTACTCATTTTGGTTTGCCGTAAAATTTTTTTCTAGCGACAACAGTCGATTTTCTATTGATTTGTTGACTAACTCGAGTTTTTCTAATTTTTGTAGAATCATTGTAAGCATACTATTTTGGTCGTTATTGTCTTGCTGAGTGTTTGTTTTTATTATGTCTGAATATGTTTTTCTTACTTGTTCGGATTGATGTGGGGTTTGCTGAGGTTGTTGTGGATGTTGTTGAGATGGTTTTTGCACTCGTTTTTGTAAATATTGTTGTTGTTGTGGTTGATGTAATGGCTGATTTTTGGGAGGCTGGCGTAACGTTGGATTTGGTTGATATTGTGGAGGTTGTATTTGGGGAGCTTGATGGGAAGACTTTTGTTGCAGAATCTGTTGTTGTGGATGATTTTGTTGAGGTTCTGCTTGAGGAGCTTGTTGGGAAGACTGTTGTTGTGGAAGCTGATTTTGTAGTGATTTTATTTCTGAAGCTTGTTGGGTAGGCTGTTGTTGTGGAAGTTGTTTTTGTTGTTGAATAGGTTGTTGTTGTTGAATATGTTGTTGTTGTTGAATATGTTGTTGTTGTTGCTGAATATGTTGTTGTTGTTGCTGAATATGTTGTTGTTGTAAAAGCTGTTGTTGTGGCATCTGTTGGAAATAGATTTGTTGGGATGACTGCTGTAGGTTTAGTTGTTCTGGATATTGTCGAACGTTCGAAGATTGTTCATGTTGTTGATGAGGTTGCTGCTGAAAAAGATATTGTGGTTGGGAAGACTGTTGTTGAGAGAAGTTATTTTTGCTTTGTAGCATAAAATGTTGCTGAGATTTTTTAATTTGATTTGGCTGAAGCGATTTCGTGTTGTTCATTTGTTTTAGCGCTGGATATTGTAGATGGTGTCGGTTTGTGTCTTGTAGTTGTATAAATTGATGCGATTGATGAGGTTGTGAAGATTGTTGTTGCATATTACCCATAAGTTGTTGTTGTGGTTGATTTATTTGGTATGCAAATTGTTGTTGTTGTTTTTGTATTTGATGCAAAGCTGGTTGATGTATTTGATAAACCAATGGTTGTTGATTTTCGACTTGATGTTGATTTTGGTTATGATCTTGCTGAAAAGTATTTTCAGATGGAAGTTGTTGTTCTTCTTCTTGTAGTGGATCTTGATTTTTGTTATGTTGTTTTTGTAGTTTTTTGTTTCTTAGTTTCTGTAGCTCCTTTGCCACAATACATCCTCTGTAGCTTGCAGGATGTGGTTCACCACAATTGCAGCATTTGAGGTAAGAATTTGTAGGTTTGTCACACATTTTTGAGTCGTGCTTACCAGCACATCGTACACATCTCGGATCTTTGGAGCAGTAGTTCCTAGTATGATTGAATGATTGGCAATTTTTACACTGAGGAATTTCTTTTGAAAGTCGAATCGGCTCAATTTTAACGATGGTGTTCAATATTTTTGAAATGTTGTATATTTTATCTATGTCTTCCGTTGGTTCAAAGGATAAAATAAACATATCTAATTGATCTTTAGTTCTGTACTTGTATTTGTTAAAAGCATTTATTATTTTAAATCCTTGTTGCTTTAAGTCCAATACGATCTCATCAGGATCGCATGAGCGATGGAGGTTTTTGACTAAGACTCTTATAGGTCTCGCTTGTTTATCTTCGTAAGAATGCCATGGAATGTTGGAATCATTAAGAGCTTGTGTTATATCTCTGTAATCGGAAATGTCGAATGTACTAACTTTAAAGACATCGTGATTTATAGTTTTAATAGAAAATTCTCCTTTGGCTGCATTTTTAATTTGTTTTTGAACCTGAATGAAGTTTTCATTTATGCTTATTATTATTGGCGGAGGGCGAATGTTTTTCTTTTTTGGAGCTTGAGTTTCTGGCGAGTTTTTTTGACTACAAAGTGTAGGAGAATTTAGAGTTTTATCTAGAGGAGAATTTGGTTTTCTCTTCTTATTTTTTCGGTTTTTTTTTAATATCCAATCTGTCTCCTTGGACAGTTCTTCTTCATCTGTCTCATATACATTTTGCCTTTCAAAGTCCAATTGTTCAGGGTTAGCTTTAAAATTTCCTTTTTCTTTTTCTATCTGTAACTCTTTGTTTTCTTGAGCTAATTGTGTACATAATATTTCTAAATGTTTAATTCGTTCAATAAGTTGTATATTTCGTCGCTGCTCCGTCGTAATTTGGTATGTGTTTTTAATGAAGTTTTCAGGAGAGCAAAAAAACCGTTTTATTTTGTCATTTTGCCACATTTTATAAAAGTCATGCGTCTTTTAAATACATAAAGATATTCTATAAATATGTACCACAAAAAATAATAATGATTTTTTAGCTAAAACGAAGATATTAACGGATTACATAAAAAACTACACATAACACATTTTGTTAGAACATTTTTGGTATTAATTTTTTTATTTTTGGATATTTTTATACACATGACCGTTTTTGTTCAAAGAACTTAAGTTTTAAAATTTGATAAAAGTGCAAAAAATTTTAATATTCATTAAAGTGATAGTAATTACACTTTTTCAAACCATATTTTGTACAAATCTGCTTTCCAAGTCCTGCGCTATTTCAATAAATTTTGTTTTTTTAGCGAAAAAATTTTACTCAAAAAAAAAGTACTCAAATTTGTGCCATGAGAACTGACCATCATTTCTATATAATTGGGCCATGCTAATTTCAATGGTGAAGTCCGTTTTTAAATCAATGGAATAGTTTTCATGCAAATCATCGTTAAAGTTTTGCACATTTTGTTGCAGTTTTTTTATTTAAAAAAATTACAAATGTAAATTTGTTTGGTATGGGAAGTGCGGATTAGACTCATAACGATATATTAAGTGCAAATTTTAATAAAATTGTTTGCGATTACATGGTAAAAATCGCGATTTTTCTCATATTTTATTAATTTTGCGTTATTTTTTTGCAACCCCATAATTAGTTTTTAGACTTGATTTCCTGTGTATAAAAAGACCAATGTATGTGATTAATTTCTGCAAAAAAAAATGTTTAGACACACATTACTTTTTTTGGAAATCGCGAAAAATCGCTTTTTTATAATGGCAGCTTCCCTTTAAAATGTGATCTCATACTTTATTTTTTAGTTTAGTATGTAAGCATGCCTAAAACCCTTATGCTAAAAATTTTAAGCAAAAATGTTTATATTTGCAAAAGTTTTCTTAACAAAAACTGCTTTTAAACTACACATACCACTTTTTTTTGGAACATTTACATATGGATTTCACATAGCTACTTTTGCTAACTTCTAAACCATTCAAGATATCGCTAAACGGTTTAGTGGGCAGACGGATGACTTATAGAGGTTTCATTTTATGCAATAAAAAAAAAACCCAAAAATGTCACATACCAAATCATGACGGAGCAGCGACGATTTGTTGTCTCCAAATCTTTAAGCTTACTCACTCTGAATTTGCTTAAACTATTTCGTGGAGTACCAACATGCATAGGATCTACATCATCCATTTATTTTAACTTTTCCCCTAATGGGTTAAATTAAGTCGATAGTGCAGTGCAAGATACAACACTGTTGGCAATCAACAACCACCACGATGTGGCAACGCTGTTTTACAATAATTTGTCAGATGTTTGTTTGACAGATTAATATCAGCTGTTTTATTTTACCGCGTTGAAAAAATATTTTCCAGTCGAGTGGATTTTTTAATGATAATTAAATAAAATAATTTGTGCAATCAATTTAATTTATAAAACATTTAAATTCGGATTTCATAAATATTAACGCGATATCAAAGTATGCGATAACACCAATAGCACTGAACTTTGTTTTTGTGTAACTTTTTTACAAACAAATTAATGTTTACCACTTTTGTTTATGTTTTTTTGTAATTTTAATGGGATCACGACCGAAATACGTCTTGTAAGTTTGAGTGAAAAAATTATTATTAAAATAATATATTTTGCAAAAATGACCAACTCAAATAAATTTAAAACAGAAAAATTATTTTCTTGAAAATTATTCCATGAGAATATCATAGTTTTAATTAGTAAAAAAAATAATGATCACGAGCTAGAATAAACCTTCTTAAAATATTATCAATTTATTATAAAAGTAATAAATAGACAATCAATTTTGAAAATAAAGTTTGAAACAAGCGGTTATTTGTTGGACTAATAAACTGGAGGTTCCAGGTTCAAATCCAGTCGGGACGAAAAACGGTGAAAAGTTTTTTCTTAATATGAGAAAGATAATTTATAAAGGAAAATGGATAAAAGTAAACACTGGATGAAATATGAAGATTTTTTGTATTTTCGTATGACCTATTCAGACATTTCCCCAAAAAAGTCTTAGGTGAAAGTCAGCATGCCCTGACTACTGCTGAATTTGAGTGAGCCCATTTTAAAAACTCAACTCTGAACATAGAGATATCTTGTGGATGTCAGCAGTGATTTTGACATGCCACCGTGCAGTCAAAATTGTGAATGGATCATATACATTTATATACAACAGATGCAATCATATTTTATCAGATCAAAGAAGATTAAATAAGATCAAATATATTTTTACACGGGGATCTGGACTGTTATAATGTAAAGTTGGAATCGACAAACTTAGACTTCCAACAATTGTGGATTCAAATTTTATATGATTAAATCAAATCATACATAATTTTTAATAACATAAAAACATTTTTACACATTTAAATAAATTTACCCCAAGTTTCTGTAATACGACCGCCATTCGTTCGTGACGAATTTGTGTGTATTTTGTTATTGTAACAAAAACAAAATACATGCAAATTCGTCGCAGATGAATGTCGTTCGTATTACAGAAACTGGGGTTACTTAAAAACACACAAACAATTAAATAAAAGTAGCGCATATAAAACAAACACACGAAAAATATGTGGCATGCATATTCTTGCATATAATACATCTTTTAAAGGTACAATAACAATATTGTTGTGTATATCTTCCTTTTTTATGTTGGTAAAAATCATTGGCCTACAAACATTTGTGTGCGCATACACTAGGGTGGTCCTTAAATAAAATTTTGGACTTCTGAAGGGGACACACGCTCAGTTTATAAAGATTCATGAAAAAGTAATATCAAAATTTTTTCAAAAGCTTTTGTTAAAATAGACTTTTTATTTTTCTTTCCATATATTGGTTGGACATCGTTAACCATTTATAGCGTAAAGTCATAATTGTGTCTTTTTGCATGGTCTCAAAAAAAGGAAATTTCTTTTACCTTACGTACCCAGCAAAAAAAGAGCTTACCATTCACTACAAAATTCACCACAACTTATGAACCAGATGTACTTCTTCTTCAACTGAAACATTGATGAACTTATTATGGGCGTGACACACAAAGAATGTTCTTTTTTTCGCCACTTTTCAGTGGAGAAAGATTGACACTAAAGTATAACATATATCACTAGTGTTTATTATGTACATATATATTAACATTTTTATCACAGCTTCTGAAGTAGTGATCCGGATGTTAATATAACTTGACCTTTTGGAAGCGCTTTTTTCACCACTTCTTTAGAAGTACATATTTCTTGGCATTTTGGGTGTGATTATTAGGGTGGATCGAGTTTGGCTTTTTGGCGAATTTCGTTCCGGCTCACCGACAGATGTGTTGGAATAGACCTAAAAACAATGTGTTGGAATAGACCTAAAAACAATGTGGTTAAATTTTCATGCAGATCGGTGGTCATCTTCCGCTGCCGAAATGACGTTGAAAATCCGCGATTTCTTAAAAAAATTTATTTATTTTAAAAAATTGCCAAAATTATAAAAATCACTTAATCTTCTTTTTTATTTCAGTCAATCTTTTCAATTCGATCATATTTTCTTAGAAAAAAATTTCAGCTTAATAGGACATTGTTAACCCCTCTAAAACGGTTGCCGAAATGACCCATACATTTTGCCCTAAACTCAAAACCACCAAATTTAAAAAAAAATTTTTTTTTTGATTTTAAGTTGCACTATCTAAAGTTTTTATTGCATTTATTTCAAGTATATATAAGTTCGTATGACAAAAAAATTTTTTGAAAAAATACGAGATTCTTAAACAGCGAGTGTAACGGTCTGTTTCCAGGACATTTTGGGAAAATTGCACTTTTTTTTAAAAACTCAACATTTTTAGTTAAAAACTTTTTATTTTACACTAGATCTATTATAAATTATAAAACTTAATATAGAAGTGTTGGATTTTAAGAAATTCGTTAACCCTACACAGCTTTGGGCCCTTAATGATCCATGATGAACAAATGCATCTAGCAATAAACCGCTTTTGGCGGGCGACTAGCCATTGGGAACATATTTTTTCAATTAAAAATGGGAGTGTGAATAAAAATGGGAGCGTGATTAGAGATGAGAGCGTGAGTGAATTCGACCAACTCACGCTCACGAAGAAAAAAAATTTCTCACGCAAGAAATTTTTGAATTTTGCATACATTTTACTCAAGGTTACATGAGTGTCACATTTTAATCTCACTCAAGCTGAATTTTGACGTGTTTCATTTTTCTGTCACCATAAAAAATCATGCAAACTCACGAAATTTTACTCACGTTTAACAGTGCAATTTTAAAAATTATATTTTTAATGCAAATGAAACAAAAAAAGTTCAAATAGCATTTAAATAGTATTCCCGCTTAAATGCACCCACCCTTAAAGCTTTTTCCGTACCCACCATTAACCATTTACTTATATTTGACACACAAAGTAATTCACATTTAAACAAGAATATTGCTGAATAATTTCAATAGAATATTTACTTATTGCATTCTGGCATTTAAGGGGATAATGCTTTCGGGGTGGGTGCATTTAAACGGGAAATAGTATAAAAACTTGTTTAAATAAAATATATGGATCACTTTTTATTTTGTATTAAAAATATAATTTGTACAAATGCACACGTGGCACAAATTTCACGAATCACTCGTACACGTGAGTAAAATTTGGTGAGTTTGCATGATTTTTTTATGGTGACAGAAAAATAAAACACGTCAAAATATAGTTATGTTGTGTTTTCGTGAGCGTGATTACAACGTGAACGAGTTTAATATGTTTCACTCACGTGATCCTGCGTAAAATGTATGCAAACTTAAAAAATTTCTTGCGTGAAATTTTTTTTTCTTCGCGAGCGTGAGTTGGTCAAATTCACTCACGCTCTCGTTTCTACTCACGCTCCCATCTTTACTCACGCTCCCATTTTTAACTAAAAAATATGTTCCTAATGGTTGGTCGTCAGCCAAAAGCGGTTTATTTCTATATGCATTTGTTCATCATGGGTCATTTAGGGCCCAAAGCTGTTTAGGGTTAAAGAATTTCTTAAAATCCAACATTTCTATATTAAATTTTATAATTTATAATAGATCTAGTGTAAAATGAAAAGATTTTAACTAAAAATGTCGAGTTTTATAAAAAAAGAGCAATTTTCCCAAAATGTCCTAGAAACAGACCGTTACACGCGCTGTTTAAGAATCTCGTATTTTTTCAAAAAAATTTTTTGTCAAACGAACTTATATATACTTGAAATAAATGCAATAAAAACTTTAGATTGTGCAACTTAAAATCAAAAAAAAAAAATTTTTATAAATTTGGTGGTTTTGAGTTTAGGGCAAAATGTATGGGTCATTTTTGGCAACCGTTTTAGAGGGGTTAACCATATCCTATTAAGCTGAAATTTTTTTCTAAAAAAATATGATCGAATTGAAAGGATTGACTGAAATAAAAAAGAAGTTCAAGTGATTTTTGTAATTTTGGCAATTTTTTAAAATAAATACAATTTTTTAAGAAATCGCGGATTTTCAACGTCATTTCGGCAGCGGAAGATGACCACCGATCTGCATGAAAATTTAACCACATTGTTTTTAGGTCTATTCCAACACATCTGTCGGTGAGCCGGAACGAAATTCGCCCAAAAGCCAAATTCGATCCACCCTAGTGATTATGTCATTTTTATTTGGTGATTTAGAACTTCTAAACTAGAAGTTTTTTTTTCACATATTTTTGTAAGTTTGATTGAAAGAATATTTTTTTGTAATATTTACACTAAAAACACTGTTCGACAGCCAAAAAACTCCCAGTGAAATTTCTAACTGGTCCTTATAGATTTTGGTCTCCTGCTTCCAAAAGTAAAAAAAAAAAACAATATTTTAGCACTTTTAGGGGTCCACTGTTACGTATTCTTATGTTGCTTCTACCAAACAGGACTTAATTTCATATAAAATGGGCCTCCTGATTCCAAAACTGCAATCCAAATTTTTCAAGCATATTCTGTTTTTAAGAAATTCGGGTTTGAAAATTTTAGTGTGATTTATAGAGAATATAAGTGCGCAACATTGAAGTTTGAGTATTTCAAACGCCAATATTTCAAAAACAGTACGCGATAGAAAAATTTGGATACCAGATTTGGAATAAAAATGTCTTATTTTAACTAAATCGAGTACTATTGTGTTTGAGCAACTTAAGAATACGTTACAGAGGAGACCCAAATATTTCAATATTCAAACGCGAATATCTTAAAAACCTTACGTGATAAGAAAAATTAATTTCATTGATATATATGGGGGTTTTCATGTCAACTGACACAACTTTTAAAATCGATGTCTTCCGATCGGGATGAAATTTGCACCAAGGTTAGTCCTATTGGATAGTAGTTCAGACACAATTTTTCAACGAGATCGGTCAAGAACTCTCTGAGTTAGAGGGGGTCAAAATTTGACATTTTGGCCAAAGAGGTGTTGATTCTCATTCATGTAACTTCTTACCTATTGTTTTTAGCAAAATGTGTCCCAAAGAGTTTAGATATCTATTTCTTCAATCTTTCGAAGAAAAAATATAAAAAAAATTTGAGTTTTTTTCTTAAAAATCCAAAACATTTTTGACTTTTTCCTTATATTGGGCCCTTTTTTTTTTTTTTTTTTTTGATTCAAAAGAAAGCTTAGGTGATTTCCTTTAAGATCTGTGGGGTCGCTTAGTGGGATGCGAGTGGGATATCTATGAAAATTTTTTTTTTTACCTTTGGAACACAAAAAACCGTTCTTCAATTTGCACCATTAGGCGTGGGATAGCTAACCAGTTTTCGATTTCGATCCGCGATACCCTCTAATTTTTTTAGGTTCGAAAAAGAAAGCAAGAGCCAAAAAATGGGGGCGGTGGGTAGGGGCCATTTGGCCCCTCATTGGGGTCAAAGTTGGGCGTAAAGAGATAAAAATCCTCAAAAAGCCCCAAAACTCCCCTAGAAACGCCCCTGGAGGGGTGCAATGTGAGACCGACCTCCAATAATTTTCTGCCCCCAACATTTTTCTTGAACATACCTTACCCTTATTTTCACTTCCTAAGGGGGCTCCCATACAAAATGACATTTTTATAAAATTTGCTCCTACCGCTCTAACTGTCCATAGGGTGCCCCTAGAGAAATAAAATGTATGACCGACCCCCAATATTTTTTCAACTCCAACATTTTCTCAGAATATACCTACCCTTTATTTTCAACTTTTAAGGGGGTCCCCATACATTTTTTATTTATTTTTTTATTAGTTTTTAAAAATACATGTTTTTATAATGTATGGGAGCCCCTTAGGGAGTGGAGATAGGGTGTTATGATGTTCGGACAAAATGTTGGTAACTAAAAAATAATGGGGGTTTGTCGTAATTTTTGCGTCTCTAGGAGGCACGGTAGGGGCGGTAGGAGCTGGTTTAATAAAACAAATTTATAAAAAATAAAAAAATGTATGGGGACCACCTTAAGGGTTAAAGATACATTGTAGGTATGTTTGCAAAAAATGTTGGAAATAATAAAATAATGGAGGTCGGTCATACATTGGCCCCACTAGGGGCACTTTAGGGTAAGTTAGAGCGGTAGGATCAAATTTTTTTAAAATGGTTTGTATGGGAGCCCCCTTAGGAAGTGGAAATAGGGGTAAGGTATGTTCAAAAAAAATGTTGGGGGCAGAAAATTATTGGAGGTCGGTCTCACATTGCACCCCTCCAGGGGCGTTTCTAGGTTAGTTTTGGGGCTTTTTGAGGATTTTTACCTCTATACGCCCAACTTTGACCCCAATGAGGGGCCATATGGCCCCTCCCCACCGCCCCCATTTTTTGGCTCGTGCTTTCTTTTTCGAACCTAAAAAAATTAGAGGGTATCGCGGATCGAAATCGAAAACTGGTTAGCTATCCCACGCCTAATAGTGCAAATTGAAGAACCGTTTTTTGTGTTCCAAAGTTAAAAAAAAAAAAAAAATTCATAGATATCCCACTCGCATCCCACTAAGCGACCCCACAGCTCTTAAAGGAAATCGCCTAAGCTTTCTTTTGAATCAAAAAAAAAAAAAAAAAAAGGGCCCAATTTGAGGAAAAAGTCAAAAAAGTTTTGGATTTTTAAGAAAAAAAATCAAAAAAATTTTTTTTATTTTTTTTATATTTTTTTTTCGAAAGATTGAAGAAATAGCTATCTAAACTCTTTGGGACACATTTTGCTAAAAACAATAGGTAAGAAGTAACATGGATGAGAATCAACACCTCTTTGGCCAAAATGTCAAATTTCGACCCCCTCTAACTCAGAGAGTTCTTGACCGATCTCGTTGAAAAATTGTGTCTGAACTACTATCCAATAGGACTAACCTTGGTGCAAATTTCATCCCGATCGGAAGACATCGGTTTCAAAAGTTGTGTCAGTTGACACGAAAACCCCCATATATATCAACGTATATACTTCGAATTAAAAAAGGTGTAATTATAAAGACCACAAAACTATAAAAATTCAAGGCGAATCGATTCACCAGTTTGTTCTGAGCACAAGCCTAAACCTCAATTTTCTAAAAACCTTAAACCATCTTTAATTAAGATGCACCAACATCCGCTTTAGTTCATAAATGTATTTATTTAATTTAGGACCAACTTTTTTCGATATAAGATATAGAATGGTAGTTAAACGTCAAATTGCTTGTATGAAATTTGAAAAATTTATCATAATAATTTATCTAAATAAAGAGAAAGGAAATGCCATTACCAAATTTTGTCACCATTTTTGCAAAACCTAAATTTGAAGCTTGACGTAGAAAAAATTGCATACTTCGTGTATCATCCCAATTCTAAGTGTTTCTGTTGCAAAAGAATATGTTGTGGTGATTTGATTTAATTTTTGTTATTTTGTAGCATTTTTGGGAGTTATTTTAAAAGTACTTCCTACGGAATATGAAGTTCGGCACCTATCGATACTTTGTATGTAGTGAAACCATTAATTCTTTTTGAACCACTTCGTTTATTTTTTGCTGGGTAGTAGTAATTTGTTAAAGAAACCACGTTTAAAATGATTTATTTAAACTTTTTTTGCGGTACTGCGCAATAACTCCCAAATGAAATGAGTCCCAATGAAATAATTCCCAATTAAATAAGTAAGTTCCAAGAAAAATTAATTAACTCCACACTTTAAAAAATTAAATAACTCCCAAAGAAAAAATGAAATATGTCCCAATATTTGGGAGTTATTTAAAACCAAAATAAAACTCCCAAAAAAATTAAAGAACTCCCAATGAAATACATAAGTGCCAAAGAAAATGAAATAAGTTCCCATTGTTTTTTGTAATAAAGGTTTTCTGCGTAGCCGGCCTTCGGCCGGGCTTAGGGATTACATACTCCATGCATTAAACCCACCCTCTCTGCAAACCAATGTTATTTTGGTTACCAGGCCTATTTGAGGCACAACAAATTTGATAGCGTTAAGGACTGCTACCCTAGAAAACTTTACTTTGCGGAGAGGGTGGGTTCAATGCATGGATTTTGTAATCCCTAAGCCCGGCCAAAGGCCGGCTACGCAGAAAAAATTTTAAGCAAAAAAAAAAAAAAACAATTGTACATAGGTGCATATTGTTTTCAATTAAAATGAAATAAGTCCCACCATTGAAGAAATAACTCCCAATGCTTAACAAGAAATGAAATAACTCCCAATCTATTTTTTTGGGGGGTTTTTTCATTTGGAAGTTATTTCATAATGAAATAAATCCAACAAAATTTGTGCAATAATTCCCACTACACTGGGACTAATTTCATAATGAAATAAGTCCCAAATCGTATGTAAAATTTTTGGGAGTTGTTTCATTTTTTTTTTTGGAAGTTATTTCATTTGGGAGTTATTGCGCAGTACCATATTTTGCTCCAGATCCCGAACATAAAGTGTCCGGGGCGACCTTAAAAACATTTTCAAAAATTTTTTAAAAATGTTGGTATTACTTTTTCATGAAACTTTATAAACTGGTGGGGCGTCCGTGCAAGAATCTGACATTTTTTTTAAGGACCACCCTAGCATACACACATGCATAAATATACATTCATATCAAAAAAGCGGAAACAATTTTCATTTAAAAAAAAACACACATACACGCAGAAAAACTGCCAACATTTTACACTTGTGTGGGTATGTTTGTGTGCATATGTCAGAGCATATTACTTCAAAAAAAAAAAAAAAAAAATATGAAGCATAAATTAATGGTGATGTTCATTTTATTTTTTTATTGTATTGTTGGATATAAAACTTGTGGATGTATGTTAGCATGAACATTTTATCAAATATGTTTTAATGTAATTGTACATATTAAAGGAAGAACAAAAAGTACATAAAACGTAAACAAGTACTTTATTTAGTACAAAAACTAATGTACATCGCTAGCCTTTGTGAGGCGGAATAAAATATTAATTAAATCCTTATCCTCTTGATAGCCCGATATATTTTATAATTTTTTTCTATTTTTAAAAAAGAAGCACTTTTAAAAAAGGTACCTCTAGGAATTTCGATTTTAACATATTACACCGTCCGACAAATTTTCTAATTTTGGCTGTACACATGAACCAGACTAAAAAATTCTGAGAAAATAAATACCCGTGTCTCCCAGTTTTTCTAGATCAATTCACGTTTTCGCGACAAATGCAAAAAAAAAAAAAAACAATCGCACTTTATAAAAATAACATTCCCGTGTCTCTCAGGTTTTTTAAATCAATTCGCGTTTTTCGCGAAAAATGCAAACAAAATGTAATGTTAAATTGTGTTTCACAAAAGAAGTGTGAAATAAGTCGAAAAAATTTATAAAATTTAATTCTGAGAAAAATACACTCAAAAAATAAAACTGTAAAGTTAACAAAAAATTTAGTTAAATTTAACTAAAAAAGCACCTGATTTTGGGCCTACTAAATTTTTTGTTAATTTAACTAAAAATATTTAGCTAACTTTTCGTAGAATGAATGTAGCAAAAAAAACCGTAACTTTAACTAAAAAATTTAGCTGAAATTTCGTAACGTTTTTATGTACATATACTAACATAAAAATTTGTTGAATTTAGCTAAACTTTTTGTTACTTTTCGTAAACTAAAATTTACAAAATATTTTGTAAAAAATTGTAAGTTCTGTTTTTTCATCAGCTTAAGTAGAACTTATGAGATTTGCATAGGAGGCTACATAAGAAATTTCACTTAACAAATTTGTTACGAAAAATCAACAAATTAATTAGTAAAAATTCGTAAACTCAGTTTTGAAGTCAAAAAAAAATTTAATTCAAAATTTGTTCAAAACTAGTATTTTCGTAAATTGAACTTAACTAAAAAAAGTAGTTAAAACGCTGATTTTAACTAAAAATTTGCTAAAAAGCCAGTAAACTCGAGTTAACAAAAAAAATTTGTTAACTTTAAAGTTTTATTTTTTTGAGTGTAGTGTTAATAGATGTGTGCAGTAAAATTTAATGGCGGTTCTTTTCTTGGAACATATTAACCCTCTATCTGCAATTTTTAGGGTTAATTTTTGTCTTTATTTCAAATACTCTCCTAGAAAACAATTAAATCGTGCGTTTAAAGGGTTAAAATGTTCCACAAAAAAGTTGTGCAACAAATTTCAGTATGGGTTGTCAAAAGTAAAAGTTCGGAAGATGTAAGCAAAATGCTAAAAATGGAAAATTGTAATGTATCATATATTATTAAATTGTATTACACCAAATATATTTTACAATTTACTTTTTTGAACATTTTGCTAGCATCGCGATGCATCGCACAAATTATTGGTCTGTGACATTTTTCGACTTATTTCACACTATGGAAAAACACAACTTTTTTATTGATATTGATGGAAAAAATATTGATGAAAAAAAATATTGATGAAAAGAAAGATATTGATGAAAAAAAATATTGATGAAAAAAAATATTGATGAAAAAAAATATTGATGAAAAAAAAATATTGATGGAAAAAATATTGATGCAAAACAAATTGATAAAAAAATATTGATGAAAAAAAAAATATTGATGAAAAAAAAATATAAAAAAATTTTATGAAAAAAAATATTGATTAAAATAATATTGATAAAAAGAAATATTGATAAAAAAAATATTGATGAAAAAAATATTGATGAAAAAAAATGTTGACGAAAAAAATTATGAAAAATAATTATGTTACGTTTAATTCACCAGCTGGTGTACGTTTTTGTTATTTACTACGTGGTGAATTATTTTCCAAGTTACAAACCCAAGTTACTAAAATTTTTCGTTTTAAGAAATTGAAATCAGTAATTCCTTTTTTTATTTTAACATGATAATATTTTAAGGCTGGTGTGTAATTTTAAAAAAGTTGCAGGACGCCACCTCAGTTTGACGATATAAGCTAACAATTAACGAAAAAGAAAACAAGAATTACTATTTTCATTTTCTTAAAACCAAAAATTTTAATAACTTGGGTTTGTAACTTGGATAATAATTCACCTCGTGGTAAATAAAACCATTTTTCACCAGCTGGTGAATAAAAAGTAACATAATTATTTTCATCAATTTTTTTTTTCATCAATTTTTTTTTTTCATCAAATTTTTTAATAATTTTTTATTAATTTTTTCCATCAATTTTTTTTTGTTAATTTTTTTTTCATCAAACTTTTTTTTCATAATTTTTTTTTTTTTTTTCATCAAACTTGTTTTTTATCATTAATTTTTTTGTTTTTTATCAATTTTTTTTTTCATTATTTTTTTTTTCATCAAATTTTTTTTTTCATCAAAATTTTTGTTTCATATTTTTTTCATTAATTTTTTTTTATCAAATTTTTTTATCAAATTTTTTATTATCAATTTATTTCTCACGAAAAAATTTTTTTTTCACATTTTTTTTCATCAATTTTTTTTACATCAAAAAATTTTTTTTTTCATCAAAAAAATTCATCAAAATATTTTTCACAAAAAATTTTGGGTTGATTAAATTTTTTGTAACATAATTTAGTTTTTCGTGAAAAAAATCATTTTTTTTTAACAAAACTACTTTTTCACCAAGTCTAAGCTTTTCGCATAAACATTTTCCATTTGTTTCTCAAATGTACATAAAACAAGTGAGAGTGTTGTATTCTTAGGTGCCGAATCTTTTATACTCTCCAAAATGTAAAAACACTTTTTTGCACTTATTTTTGCACTTACTTACGAAATGTACAGCTATTTTGGGTTTTTAATGGGGTCCTCGACTGATATTTCAATTCGTTTTGCATGGAATAGCAAAGTAATATAACATTATTTTTTTCTAAAAAAACTTTGCTTTGGCAAGTAAATCCAAATCTTTTGCAAAACATTATCATGATTTAATGTTTTGAGCAAGAGTACAAAATTCGCAGGCATTTGTTATTGATATTGATGAAAAAAAAATTGATGAAAAAATATATTGATGAAAAAAAATATTGATGAAAAAAATATTGATAAAAAGAAAAATATTAATGGAAAAAATATTGATAAAGAGAAATATTGATAAAAAAATATTGATGGAAAAAATATTGATCAAAAAAAATATTGACGAAAAAAATTATGAAAAATAATTGTGTTACATTTTATTCACCAGCTGGAGTACATTTTTATACCCTCACACTACAGTATGAGGGTATACTCACTTTGTCATTCCGTGTGTAACGCATCAAAATATCGGTCTAGGACACCATAAAGTATATATATTTATCATCAGTGGTCGATTCTAAGACATTCTAGCGATGTCCGTCCATCCGTCTGTCCGTCTGTAGTTAACACGATGCAGTCCAAAATAAAAGAGCTAGACTCCTGACATTATGCACTAATATGTTTTATGTTCCTAGGCAGGTTAAGTTTGTAAATGAGCAAAATCGGACCAGGGGGAAAAAAGTTCCCCCTTAAAAACTAAACCAACCTCGGAAAAATACCATATTTTTCATGATTTTTTGTGCTTTTGTTTAACAAATCAAACATTTTTAGTCTACAAGAAGCTCAATGTCCTGCATTTGGACCCACAGAATTTGAAAATATCGTTTTTCGGTCTGCCCCCCTTATATGGGCCTGGAATAAATTATTTTTTTTTTTAAATAATGATAAATTTGTATTTCTTTAGTGCAAAAAGCATAAGAAATAATTTTTTTTAACACTTATTCGAGAGGATATGTGCCACCCCAATTAACACTACCGACCCCCCCCCCCCCCAAAAAAAAAAAAGACGCCCTTGCTATTTTTTTTTTTATTTGCATGTTGGAGGGTATAAAAGATTCGGCACAGCCGAATATAACACTCTTACTTGTTTTTCTTCACTTCGTGGTGAAGTGAACAAACCTAAGTGACTAAAATTTTTGGTTTTAAGAAAATGAAAACAGTAATTCTCATTTTCCTTTTTGTTAATCGATAGCTTTTTTAAATTATTTTTTTTTTTATATTAGACACCAGTCTTAAAAAATTATCATTTGAAACAAATTTTAAATCATTTTTGATAAAAATGATTTACTGAAAAACACAAAAAAATGTGTCTGGAATTAAAAAATTTTTAAATTTTGTTCGGGACTTGGTTAAGCTTTTAGAATTTGGTTTAATCATATTGTCTCCGGTTACCGGATAACTTTTCGTGAGACTGTTCAGTCAAAAGTCCAATTTTCGTCTGTCATGTGCATTTTGGTCATATCCCAGTAAAAACTTCTATTACCAAGTAATTGGGTTTTCGCCTTAAAATAGATGGTGGTATCTAGATACTAGGTTGGTGAAACACTCATTACTTTAGCATGGCGATGTCATTGGAGTAATGATCGCAAACCCACTCGCTTACGAGAATGCTACTGAAAAACTACATACATTAGTACCACAAATAATGAGCTACAAATAGCCCAAAAATAACTCGTTACGCACTCCTTACAAAAATGCTACCAAATAACAGCATACATTAGACCTAAATATAAGTAGCTACCAGTAGCCCAAAAATAACTCGTTGCCCACTCCTTACAAAAATGCTACCAAATAGCAGCATACATTAGTCCTAAAAATTGGCCGTCTTCCCTCAGCAAGGAATTGCGTCAAAAGGAAAATGTTTGCTTCATGCCTATTCGTCAGGATGATAAAGTTCATGTTAAACGCGGTTATTTCAAGAGCAACCAAGCGAGAAAATTTCTACAATCTAAATGTAAGAAAAGACAACGGAACCAATGTTTACTTTGATATCCATCCCTCCAAATGTTTGATTGTAAAATTCAAATAAAAAAAGGACCGAAAATATATCTGGGAACATCGTAGAAAGGGACATTTGGCTGCTTAGGGCAGGACCAATAACAAATTTACAGAAGCGACTGCTCTCAGCCCATGGAAACTGCATTAAACACCATCTTAAGTTTTAGTCTATATAAGAATGAGTAAGTTTTTAAGGCAAATACTGTCTATGATGGTTTTTTACCTTTTAACCGGTTTTAACATACTTTAAACAACAAGGCAAACAAATGAGTTAAATTAAAATTTGGAAAACGCCCCAAAATTTCTAGAAAAACAATTAAAATTTAGAAAAAGTCAATTAAAATTCAGAAAACTCAATAGAAGTTATGTAAAGACTAATTAAGGCTCATAAATCACTATCAAGTGTCAGCTAGATCCAGGTTTTTAAATACCAATTTGGTTTTCTAAACTTTAATTTCCCTGTTCCTAATTTTAATCAGAATTCCTGAATTTAAATTTCTGTTAACGGAGTTTTATTAGAAAAAGTAGAGAAATGTTAATCTTTTTTAAGATAAATGTGCAAGTTCTTCCTAAATTTTCTTTAGCATTTTTAATTTAAAAAAAAAAAATTATTTGGACAACTTATCAAATATTTTAAATCGTATTTACCAGAAACCGGTTCTGTATGAGGCTATCGGTAACTCATTATTTGTTAACAAGAAGTAACCGGTCCTGTATGAGGTTATCGGTAACTCATTATTTGTTAATAAAAAGTAACCGGTTCTATATGAGGTTATCGGTAACTCATTATTTGTTAACAAGAAGTAATCAATCAGGTAACGAGTCCTCATTACATAGAATGCAGGCGGTAATGGTAACTTCCACTCACGGAATATTTGATTTTGGATCGAGAGAATAACTTTTCCTGCAGGGATATTAAATACAAGAAATGAAACTTACATGGAACGAACTTAAATAGAACGGGGAACCAAATGGAATAAAACGGGGGAAGGAAATAGAATGGAATAAAAAATGAAATTTAATTTTACTCAAAATTTTATTTAACCTCAAAATTATTTTTTACCCAATATTTTTTTTACTCAATATCGTTTTTAACTCAAATTTAAAAAAAAAATACTCCCTAGTAAAAATGATTTTGTATATATCCATGTATAAATTGATACAAATATTTCTAATTTGACATTTAAATATCTAATTATATAAAATTATATAAAAATTACTCAGATAAGACCAAATTTCGTATCAAATTTTATAAAATTTTATCTGGAGTTATATAAAATTTTATACTTTTTGATACGAATTTTGGTCTTATCTGATTGATTTTTTATATAATTAAATATGATATGATCTTAATATGTATAAAAAGATATATTTGTATCAATTTATACATGGCAATACACGAAATCATTTTTACTAGGGCTATTTATCAATTACTTTTAATCATTGCCTTTTTTATTGGCGACCACTGTATGTCGATGAGTTTTAAAAACTACATGCAAAAAATTAAAAATTCAATTATCGTCACTGGTATTCTTGTAAGTCGTAGCGGTGCATGTGTACTATATTCATAGCTAACAATTATATAAATGTGTATGTGTCTGTGAGTTTCTTTGTTATTTGATATAGTAGAAAAAAAAGCAAAAAAAAAAAAAATACATGTGAATTGATATATTTTTATTGATGGTTTTTTAAAGTTTCATACACCATGACACAACAACTTCCGTTTTCTTTCACCACCATTACCACCGTTTGTGCAACAAACACAATACCCAGGACCCAACCCCACTGCAACAACGTCAACACTGGAATACAGTATTGTTGCAGCAATTTGGTAAATAAATAAAGTGTAGTTTATTGAAAAAATAACAAAAAAAAAAGTAATATAATAAAAATGTTCAAATTGATACACTCTCATACCCCAATAAATATATTTTTCAACCATTAAAGTGGCCAGAATGCTTGCCTTTTATGTATATCGAACGTTTGTCTTGATGTTCCATTGCAACATGCATCAGTTTATACGTCGTGTGTTGAATTATATTCCGAATAGCGTGGATATTTAAATAATAGTTGTTTTTTATTAACTTTATTTTTATGGCCCACCGCACGCTGTACAACAATAAATGCAATAAATTGAATTATTGATTAAATCTTGATTTAACTGATTTAAAAAAACCTGTGATGTTTTCAGCTTGTGTGTATTTGGATGGTTTTTTTATTATTATTTTTTTTTTTTTTAATTTTATTATTATCGTGTAAAAAAATTAAATAAGAATAAACAACCGCATATAAACAAACAATACCATAAACTTGTGGTTTTTATCAGAAAATCAATAAATAATTTTAAAACAGTCAAGCAAGTGTAAAAACTATAGTGTTTTAAATAAACTGACACCGTTAAAGGCAATCAAGTGCACATAATATACCTACTCATACATATGTTATAGTTATTGTTAATAAATTGAAGTTAATATGAGTTTTTTTTTAATGTTTATACTAGGACGATTTCAAAATGGACATTAAGAAAACTGATTTTATGATGATAAACCGATTTTTAAATACCACTTCGAGGACGGTTGTTTAAAAAATTTAAATTGTTCTCTTCAACTGTTGAACTGACCTCTTTGATGTATAGAAAAGGTTAACGTTTCTTAGAAATTTTTCCTATAGAAAAAGTCTCAGATTCTAAGAAAAATTCTCATAAAATGGGATATTTTTCTGCAGAAAAAGTCTTACATTCTTCCAAGGGAAGTATCTCAACCTATATGAACCGATTTGTCTGAAAATTAAAATATATATAAAAGAGACAATTCTAAGGTAGGGGTGTCTCGGCTTTTCGGCCATATCGGGGATTTACGGGTTCAAAACATGGGTCAAAAAATGAAGAAAAAATTGTGTTTAGGATTTTTCAGCCATTGCTTTCTAAGAAACTATATGATGTTTACATGTGAGAAGAAACGTTTTTTTATTGCCTATGTGACGGTGGCATAACCTTATAAGAATTCCGCTTCGTTAATCATTTTTTTCATGAAAATTTGAACATTTTAGGTGGTATTTATATGAAGACTTAGACCTACGATATTCACATGAATACGAAATAATCTTTATTAAATTTAAGTCGACACGTATTTTTGCTTTAGACGATATTCCAGTTAGTTCGGGAGTTATCGAATTTTTCCGAAGGTCCACATTGTTTCATAAGGAGACAACGAAATTTTTAAACACGGATATAGCCGATAAGCCGAGACAACCCAACCATTAAATCTTCTCATTTATGTATTTTTAAGTTTCAGGCAAATCTGTTCATATAGGTTGAGATACTTCCCTTGTTAGACATTTTTTCTTTAGAAAAATCTCAGATTCTGAGGAATTTTTCTTATAGAAAAACGCCGCTAATTCTAAGACATTTTTTATTACGAAATAGTCTTAAATTCTGAGAAATTTTTACGCTAGAAAAATTCTCAGGTACTGAGGTTTTTGTCCTTTACAAAAAGTCGCAGAACTCTCGGATTTTTCCTATAAAAAATTCCCAGATTCTATGAAATTTTACTTATATAAAAATTTCTAGATCCTCACAGGTTTTGCCACAGTAAAAAGTGCTAGATTTTTACAATAGAAAAACATCTCTGAATCTGAGACTTTTTCTATTGGAAAAATGTCATAGAATTTAAGACTTTTTTAAGGCTTTTTCTATAAGAAAAATGTTTCAGAATCTGAGCCTTTTTCAATTGGGTAATGTCTCAGAAACTGGCTCTTTTTCAATAGAGAAAAGACTCAGATTTAAAAAAAGTTTTGCTATGATAAAATTCTCAGTTTCTGAGACAACTTCCTATTTAAAAAGTCTCAGATTCTGAGACATTTTTCCTATAGAAAAAGTTTCAGATTCTGAGACATTTTTCCAATGGAAGAAATCTTATATTCTGAAAAATTTTTCCTATATAAAAAAATCTCAGATTGTGAGAAATTTTTCCTACAGAAAAAGTCTCAGATTCTGAGATATTTTTTTTATAAAAAAGTCTCAGATTCTGAAACATTTTTCCCATAGAAAAAGTCTCAGATTCTGAGACATTTTGCATATGAAAAATTCTCATTTTACTATAGAAAAAGTCTCAGATCCTGAGATATTTTTCCGTTAAAGAAAGTCTCAATTCTAAGAACACAATAACATATTTCCAAAAGAAAATGTCTTCGAATCTGAGACATTTATGCTATGGAAAAAAGTTTCAGATTTCGAGACATTTTAACTATAGAAAAAGTTTTGAATTTTGATTTATTTTTCTGCAGAGAAACGACTTAGCTTCTGTGACAAGTTTGCTATGAAAAAAGTCTCAATTTCCTAGACAATTTCCTATAGAAAAAGTCTCAGATTCTGAGATATTTTTTTAAAGTCTCCGAGTCTTATATATTTCTTATATATAAAAAGTCTCAGATTATGACAAATTTCTCCTATATAAAAAGTTTCAGACTCTGAGATATTTTTCCTATAGAAAATGTCTCAGATTCTGAGACATTTTTCCGATAATAAAAGTTTCAGATTTTGAGAAATTTTTTCTATGAAAATGTCTCAGATTCTGAGACATTTTGCTTATAGAAAAAGGCTCAGATTCTGAGACATTTTGCCTATAGAAATAGTTGCAATTTCTGAGACAGTTTTCCTATAGAAATAGCCTCAGATTCTAAGACATTTTTCATATACAAAAAGTCTCAGATTCTGAAACATTTTTCCTATAGAAAAAGTCTCAGCTTCTGAGATGTGTTTCCTATAGAAAAAGTCTCAGATTCTGAGACAATTTTCCTATAGCAAAGGTCTCAGATTCTGAGACCATTTTCCTATTGAAAAAGTCTCAGATTCTGAGACAATTTTTCTATAGAAAAAGTCTCAGATTCTGATACATATGGGATATTTTTTCTTTGAAAAAAAAAATCTCAGAATATGTGAGTTTTTCTAAAGAAACAATTGAGTGTGTTAAATTCTGCAGTGACGGATAATTTATACACTCCAAAACTAAAAAAAAAAAAAAACATTAGCGTATTTTTTTTTTGGGGGGGGGAGGGCACAGTGATGGGATCCTGTATGGATCCAAAAGCAGGACTTTGAACTGGTTTCTGGCATAAAAATGCGTGCGATTTTTGTACTCTTGCCCAAAACATTAAATCATGACAATGTTTTGCGGAAGATTTGGGTGTAAGTACTTGCCAAAGCAAAGTTTTTTAGAAAAAATAATTTTATATTACTTTGCTATTCCATGCATAACAAATTGAAATATCAGTCGAGGGCTCCATTAAAAAACCAAAAGAGCTGTACATTTCGTAAGTGAGTGCAAAAAAGTGTTTTTACGTTTTGGAGAGTATAAAAGATTCGGCACCAAAGAATATAACACTCTCAGTTGTTTTATGTACATTACATTTAGCTTAGACTTTGTGAAAAAGTAGTTTTGGTAAAAAAAAATTGTTTTTTTTACGCAAAACAAAATTTTGATGAAAAAAAATTTTTTTGATGTAAAAAAAAAAATTGATGAAAAAAAAAAAAAATTGGTGAGAAAAAAAAAATTGATAAAAAACTTTGATGGTGGCGTTGCGTAAACTTTACTCTTTACGACCCAAAAAAAAATTTTATGAAAAAAATTGTTAAAAAAAAAAATTTATGAAAAAAAAAAAAAATTGATGAAAAAAAAAAATTTTATGAAAAAAAAATTTAATGAAGAAAAAATTGATGAAAAAAAAAATTTGTTGAAAAAAACAATTTGATGAAAAAACAAATTTTATGAAAAAAAAAAAAAAAAATGATGAAAAAAAAAGTTTGATGAAAAAAAAAAAATTGATGAAAAAAAAAATTTGATGGAAAAAAAAATTGATGAAAAAAAGAAATTGAAAAAAAAAAAAATTTTTTGTTGAAAAATAGTTATGTTACTTTTTATTCACCTGCTGGTGAAAAACGGTTTTATTCACCACGAGGTGAATTATTATCCAAGTTACAAACCCAAGTTATTAAAATTTTTGGTTTTAAGAAAATTAAAATAGTAATTCTTGTTTTCTTTTTCGTTAATTGTTAGCTTATATAGTCAAACTGAGGTGGCGTCCTGCAACTTTTTTAAAATTAGACACCAGCCTAAAAACATTATCATGTTAGGTTAGGTTAGGTAGGTAGGCAGCCGCCTTTGGACAGCTCACTTGGGTCCTCCAATAAACGTGGTCCCGTTGTGTTACCTATAGAAGAGATAAGAAAAAAAAAAAAAAAAAGAGAAAAATATAGGGATAGAAGAGAGAAAGGTGAAGAAAAAAGTAGTGCTCACGTGGCCTCACTGGGATCCAAGCTGAAACGCTCAGAATCCCGGATGAACGAGACTATCCTATTCACATCCATGGCGGATAGACACGTCAAATCTGCCAGTATCGGGTTACGAAAATGTATGGCTCTCCGATGGGCGTATGCCGGACATTGGCATAGGAAGTGCGTAACCGTATCTTCCTCTTCCACATCCTGGCATCCCACGCAGTAATCATTGTGGGGAATTCCCATTTTACTGGCGTGTGCGCCGAATCGCGCACTGTGCCCCGTAACGGCTGCAACTAGGTTGCGTAGCTGGTTCCGTGACAGTTGGATGATCCTACCAGTGCGCCGGCGATCAAAAGAGGGCCACACCATCCTCGTGTTTAGACACGTGGATTCACGTCGCCATCTGTCGTTGGCTATTTGAAAAAGTGAATTTTCGTTCAGCCTCTTACTCGCACTGAGCGGAATGCCAGGCGTATGATCTATCTCGTTAGAGAGTAGAGTTGTACCTTGCCTGGCTAGTTCATCGGCAACACTGTTGCCATTTATACCCACATGTCCAGGCACCCAGATGAGTGCCAAGTTCGAATGTCTCGCCATCTCATTAAGGGACGCCCGGCATTCTCGGACAATTCTAGATGTGGTGGTCACACCTGCTAGGGATTTGATAGCCGCTTGGTTGTCGGTGAAAATACAGATATCCCTAAGTGATATCCGTTGGCACCCTAACCAATCTGCAGCCCGTTTTTTATCATGTTAAAATAAATTCCAATAGAAAAATCTCAGGTTCTACCTAAAACGACTCAGATTCTGAGAAATCGTTCCTACAGAAAAAGTCTCAGATTCTTTAGAAAACGTCTCAGATTCTAAGACAATTTTCCAAAGTCTTAGATTCTGACACATTACTCCTATATAAAAAGTAGCAACATCTGATTCTGACACATTTCTCCTATATAAAAAGTCGCAACATTTTTTCATACAAAAAGTCTCAGATTCCGACACATTTTGCCTCTAAAAAAGTCTCAGATTTTAAGACATTTTTCTTATAAAAAAGTGGCAGATTCGGAGGCATTTTCCTATAGAAAACTATTTTAGATTCTGAGATTTCAAAAAAAAGTGTCAGATTTTGAGACATTTTTCAGATCCCGAAATCGGGATCCCGAAAATTTTTCGTTAATCCCGAAGCCTGGGATTAAGAAAAACCAGTCCCGATTGGAAGCCCTAGTGTAAAACAAATTCGGCACATCTGATTTTAACACACTCACTTGTTTTGTATAAATGTTTTTCCTAAATTTTAATTTATATTTGTAAAAATTAATGTGTTTGTTATTTAACCACAATTATATAAACGTATTGAATCTAATTAATAACCATTTATTTGAAAAATCTATGAAGCTAATTACATTTAAACATAATGTAATTAATTTATTTGTAGCCACAAATATGGTATAGCAAAAACGCGTCTATAGAGTTTAAAATTTGCAACATATGGCGCGTTAAAAAATTGCAACAGAAAATTTAATTGGGATTACACGCCAACTTTCATGAAATGGATATGCATATGTCAAGCTTTTTTATTTCCAACGAACAACGAAAAATCAAGAATAGTAAAATTAGACTTAGCCAAATCCATGCTTACCCTGTAAAATGGCATTTTAAAGTAATTTGCTTTTTTTTCTAAAGTAAAAAAATTAACAAGAAAAAAAAACAAATAAAATTAGGCACGTCTCCGAAACAGAAAATGAAAATCGCTTTATTTGTGTCTGCAATTCCAGAATATGTTGGTAACCCTTGCGAAATAATTTAAGAGAAAAAAAAGTTGAAAGAATGTATGAGATTGCTAGACATAGAACTGTTGTGTTGGTAACTGTCAAAATTTATTCTGTAGAAACTAAAAAAAAACAATTTCCATTAACAAGACAAACCGACATTTCAAATCCTACCGATGATAACACTAACTGGAGTGTTTGAAACCGGTATGGGAATACCAGAAATGTCTATAATTTTAAGAAATTAAATTTTTCTTCTGCATTTTTTCAACTTGAACCCTTATAACAAATATAACTAGAGCCCGAGCTCGATCTATACTTACAGAAAGAAAGAAAAAAAAAAAATATTATATTATATTTTGAGTAAATTTTTCATGAAAAAAGCAAAGGTCACATTTGGACTCAGCTGTCAAAAACATTAAGGAAAGTAGTATTTTGGTACCAGAGTCTTTGAATTGATGTGTTTTAACTTCAATATAATATGTACAAGAAACTGCTTTGTTTTTCTTCAGAAGAGGATATATGGTATATGGTTTGATTTAAGAAACAAATGTATTTTTTGGGAAAAATTTCTTAGAATTTATTGTAGATTATGTTTTTAAGAATTGATTAGTCAGTTTTATTACCTCGAATGTCTGTCGAGGAATTCATACGGTTTTCATATATAATTTTTCCTACCCGGTGAAAAATGTTCATATATGCACATACATGTTTCATATGTGATCACATATGAAAAATATGTGAACACATATGCTCCATATGTATACATATATGAAGCAATATTTATTGATTTTTTTTCATATATGCTGATGTATGAATACACATATGCACACATCTGCACATACTGGGACTTATAAAATTAAAAAAAAAAAAATTCCAAAAGCATTCGAACTGAAGTTTTGAACTGAAATTTTGAACTCAAATTTTTTACTCCAAAACGCAAAAAAATGCCAAAAAAAAACTTTAAAAATTTTACAAAAAAAATGTTCACATATGTACACTAGGGATATAACCATTTGCATATTTTTGAAAATATCAAAAAGGACCTATCATAGTGGGAAAGTACATAGAAAATCAATAAGAATTGCATCCTCTTTTTTTCGCGAATGTTAAAAAAGGTTCGGCACCAATCGCGATGAAGTTTTTGCTAATATTTTGTTTCAAATATTCATTCAACCCATGTTTCAAATGTTGAAAATCATACTGCTAATTTTTTCTTGTTTTATTTTTGTTGTAAAACGACGAAAAACAAAATAACGTTGAAAGGGACGGATTCCCACCATAAAACATACAAAAATTAAAATTTGAGGTGTTTTAGAAATTGCAATTGGTGCCGAAGGTTTTTGGATCAAAATGACCCCGGATAACGTTTTTCGTTATCAGTATAACATTGCCCATACCGTTATGATAGGTTCTTATTTTGGTTTTACCCCTAATGTACACATTTGTAAATATATGACATGCACTTCCATATATGTCCAGATATATGATGTTTGAATTTTTCTCAGGACTTAGAAAATTATTCAAATTTTTTTTTTTTCTAAAACCATTTTTTAATTATTTTTTTGTTACAAACCGAAAAAAATTTGCAAAAAAAAAATTTGTGTCTGGGACTTTAAAAAAAAATTGGAACTGAAAATTTAAAAAAATCGAAAGCATTTCAAAATCAAAAAAAAAAATAAAAAAAGTTTTTTTCCGAACTTCAAAAAATAAGACTTCGAAAATTTTTCAAAAATTGTGAAATATTTTTTTTAAAACAATTTTTATGAAATTCTTTACTTCAAAATGAAAAACGAAATTAAAAAAATATATGTTACATATGTGACCATATACACTCATGATCATAATAATAGGTACACCACCTGAACTATTTTTGAAATGCCAATAACTTTCAAATTAAGATATTTTTTAATTAGCAAATGTGTTTTTTTTTAGTATTCGATGCGGCAAAGATATTATATATCAAAGCATGGCAAGTCCATCTTTATTTATTGTTTGCCAGTTAACGGTTTATAAAAAGTGCTTCCAGCAGGTGATCATAATAATAGGTACACTCGAAATTTTTCCTATTTTTTTAAATTTAAAGGTCATATTTTGCAATTATTTATATCGATTCAAATAATTTGGTAAAAATACTTGAAAAATACAATTAATTATCCAAAAATAAGTGTCCATTTTGTTAGAAAATGACTAGAAAAAAGCACTGTTCTTCCGATGAACGGACCATAGCTAAAAACTTAAAAAAATCTGGAAAATCTATATCAAAATGCTTGGGCCGGTCCGTGAACTTCGTTCAAAATACCTTAAAAATGGAAAAAAATTTAGAAACACGTGTTAGATCATATAAAATATCCCCAACCACTGGTCGCCATATCGTTTCGTTTTTAAAAAAAGGACCCATCCAAGTTCCACAAAGCTATTTCAGCCGAAATTTCAAGCGTAATAAGCGCGCCAACTGTTTACCCAAGTCTACAGCAGGCTAATTTATTCAGCCAAATAGCGAGAAGAGTCGTACTGATGCATCAGACGAATATGAGATGGGGTTAAATATAGGCAAGGAATACTTGTTCGGGCGATTCTTTTTTTAGAACATATTAAGCCTTTATTGTTCATTTTAAGAGGTCATTCCAGGGTTCACTTTAGTCCTATTTTAAAATACTCTTATATAGGTCTTCTAAAACGTGCATTTAACGGGTTAAATTGTTCTACGAATATTTTTTGCTTCCAATTTCAGTAGGGGAAACATCGCCTTCAATTCTGCTCTAGAGCAAGTATTCCTTGCCTATATTTAACCCTATCTAATATTCTTCATACACATCAGAAGGACTCTTCGTGCTATTTGGCTGGGTAATTTAACCTACTGGAGACGTCGGTGAACAGTTGGTGCGCCTTTTAAGCTTGTGATTTCGGCAAAAACAGCTTTTGAGGACTTGGATGGGTCCTTTTTTGAAATAGAAATGATATGGCGATCAGCAACCGGGGATCTTTTATATGATCTAACACGTGTTTCAAAATTTTTTTCCATTTTTAAGGTATTTTGAACGAAGGTCATGGACCGGCCCAAGCATTTTGATATAGATTTTCCAGATTTTTTTTAAGTTTTTAGCTATGGTCCGTTCATCAGAAGAACAGTGCTTTTTTCTAGTCATTTTCTAACAAAATGGACACTTATTATTGGATAATTAATTGTATTTTTCAAGTATTTTTACCAAATTATTTGAATCGATATAAATAATTGCAAAATATGATCTTTAAATTGAAAAAAAATAGGAAAAATTTCGAGTGTACCTATTATTATGATCACCTGCTGGAAGCACTTTTTATAAACCGTTAACTGGCAAACAATAAATAAAGATGGACTTGCCATGCTTTGATATATAATATCTTTGCCGCATCGAATACTAAAAAAAAACACATTTGCTCATTAAAAAATATCTTAATTTGACAGTTATTGGCATTTCAAAAATAGTTCAGGTGGTGTACCTATTATTATGATCATTAGTGTATGTCCATATATTTACATATGCCGCCAATTTTCGCATTTGCTTCATATATGTAATACATATGGGCGAGCATATATGAATAATATATGAATAACATCTGACATTTTTCACCGGGTAATAGGTTTTTTCTGATGGAGCCCAAATATTACCAGCTCTGTTGTCAGATACTGAAAGGTTAATATAATGCTTTCAGTTTATAAAATACCTCTTTCATACTAATATACTGAACAGTGGTTTATTTCTAAAAAATTTTGGAGATAATTTGACCATTCCATAAGTACTAGACTGATTTTAGTGCACAGTGGTTTATTTTCGTTTTTTTATAAATAATTCTGCTATTCAGTAAATAATGGACCGATTGCTGTAAAATTGATTCCAGTTAAGGCTTAAATGCTTGCCATTTTGTTATTTATTATCATAACATTTGGATTTTTATAAAGTGCTAGTAAATACCAAAAAAAAAAACATGCTTGAGGTAGAATTTATCTCTTTTACTTTCTGTTTTACAGCCAGTCGACTGGTAGAAATTTTAAATTTTTCCCAGAAAGCAAGCCAGAGTTTTTTATTTTGTTCTCCCCAGCCTCGCCAAAAGTTGACATATTTTTAACACAAATTTGAACTTTAAACCGCTGAAAAATATTTGGGCGTTGTCTCTACCAAAAACCAAATTTAGATGATTTAATATGTACGTGGCTGACAACATGACAACATGAATATTCTTCGCCTGGCGTGATGTCCAAGCTCCTGTATAACCTGTAAATATTTCCAAAAACTATAAAAATAAAACACTCAGTGTTGCCAGTTTAGGGGTTTTGTCCCCAAATAGGGGATTTTTTTTGGAAATTGGGGATGAAAAATTTGATTTGGGGATCCGGGGATTTCATGGGGATGACACTGATTTTTTCGGGGATTTTTAGGGGATGAAATATTTTAGATATACAAGTGTTTTTTAAACACATTAATCATAAAATAATGCTAAAATCGTTAAAATTAACTCTACTTTATTTTTGATCAATCGTGGAAATTAAAGCATACAAAAAAAAAAACGCAAACGTAGGAACATTTATATAGAAAAAACTAAAATTGTATATGGTGTCTGTCAAAACCTGGATCGTAGTGGTATCATGTTATAATGATTTTCTTTTTCTTTAAACCAAATTGTAAATTTTCATAAATTTTTTATAGTATATCCTTTAAATCTATTATAGAAAGTTTCCAAAATCCAATAGTTTTTTCTGTAGAAAAAAAGTATAAAAGTACATCCATTGAAAATACTGGTCTTTAACGACATCTTAAATTCTTAAAAAGCAATACAACGTTTTAGATACATATTCCGGAGTTAGTATTTATAAAAATTTAAGGGGTTTTACGGCAATATGTATATCAAACCTTAAAAGAATTTTCGTTGTTGTTTTTAAAGGGTACAAACAATTTCTTAGGGCTGATGACTCATGTTTGCTGAGAAAACTTTTGAGGGAATTTAAGATATAAAACAAGATTAAATCAAATTTGGACCAATAAAGTACTCTATATAATTTCATAATGAAATAAGTCCCAAATCGTATGTAAAATTTTTGGGAGTTGTTTCATTTTTTTTTGGGAGTTATTTCATTTGGGAGTTATTGCGCAGTACCCTCTATCGCTGGTGTGTAAATTTAAAATTCCTGAGTTATCCATCCGTAATAAAACATTTCCGTTGGTTTTTGAATTTTATCATAATTCTTATCGAAACATTGGCGGTTTCAAATGATGTGCTAATCGCTAAACACACAAAATACACTTACACTTTTTAGCCAAGTTTCTGTGTAAAATACAACCCAATAAGTGTTTGTGCGTAAATTAACCAAGTTTTTGTTCTAAAAAATTGGCTAAATTACTCAAAAGCACTTGATGGGTTGCAAGTGGTTTTTGCGCGTAGTAAATTTTGAGAAATTTTTTTCTTGGGGATTTTTGGGGATGAGAAATTTTAATTTGGGGATGGCATCCAAAAAAAAACTGGCGACCCTGAAAACACTGTTTACTGTACGTAATTCTCTGCATCATTTGGTTTAACATTTATTGAAAAATAATATGTGCGCCGAATAAAAAAAATTTTATCCCATTAATTATTTGGTTTTGGTTAATTAAAATCCATTTTAATACATTTAAAAGACTCTGTAATAATATACAGGTAGCTCTCGTTTGAACAATAATTTTTAATTTTTAAATGTTATTTAATTATTTAAAATTAAAACAAAATAAAATAAATTGGAAAAAGAAAATTTATGTTTTTGTGTGTTTTGAAAATTTTTTTAATAAAAATGGCAACGGATAATTCTTTGTAATTATACTATTTTTATTGTGTTTTCGTTTGAATAATATATTTCAACACACAAAATATAATAATGTAAAGGCCTTTTTAGTGATAGAGGATTAGTGCCGGTCGATTTGAATGGATCGAAAAAATCTGAAAAATCGTATAGCAAAAACAAAATCTACAAGAAATTCTAAGAAAGTTTTCCAAAGAAACCATTGGTCTAAAATCAAACCATATACCGCGCCTAACGACATGAAAATTCATTTTTATCGAACGCAGCTTTTTTCCTCTCCGATATGCAACTCACCAATTTCATCCCACAAAAGTATCTATGTGTTTTTTTTTGACGAAATATCATTATGATCCTAATAGAGTAAAATTATCATGGATAAACAATAAAAGTTTCCATTTTTCGTCTGTGGCGTTTTCATTACAAATTAATCTAATTATTTATTTCTCCATTTCAGGAATTATGTCTAATATACTTGACGGTCATAATCCCAAACATTTTTCGAATTATATCCAGTGTCAATTAGTAAAACAATGCCGCTGGATATGTTCTAGTAGCATATCGGTATATCAAACTATGTTTTCTTTACATCTGAGGTGTAGGGTATGTTCAGCAACTTTGTAGATAATATTATGGCAAATATTTTTGTGAAAGATACTAACCCTCTAACTCTCATAACGGTATTTTTTGGCTCTATTCTAACAAATCGCAAAAAACACCCCGAAAGAGGGGGAGGGAGGGAACGAAATGTTCTACAAAAATGTTGCCAATAAAATTTTACTATATACCTCAGAGCACACCAAAGCCCAAAAATTAACACAAACACCAAAAAAGAGTCATGTTCTATGTTTTGCTTATGAAAAAATGGACGGACGGACAAATCTTCATGTCGTTAGGGAAATGTTCTTAGAATTTCTTGTAGATTATGTTTTTGCTATACGATTTTTGACAAAAAAAATCGACCCGCCCTATAGAGGATACATAAAGGTTTGTTAATCAGTATGCAACACATCGAAGTATTGGTCTAGGACCCCATAGAATATACATAATCGTGATCCTTAAGGGGGGTTTAGACTAAAAAACAGCCCACATATACACTGCGAATCACATCAATAAGGAATCGAGTTTTTGACTTTTTAATCGAGTATATCTTTGTAACGCTTAAGCGGAAAAATATAAAAAAATGCAGTTATCGAGATCATTATCTAGCTAATAACGTCAAATAATAACAATAATCAAAAGACTGAAAGAAGACCTTTAAAAAAATATTTTTCGGCAACTTGTTAAAAAATTACTAGTTTTTTATGAATCACTTGAATAAGGAATTTTTTAATACAGGCCAAGTAGGACCTGAATCCAATTTGTTATGGATAGCAATTCCTTAAACAATAAAAACAAAACAGTTTTGTTTCGAATTTCAATAAAAATGAGACTCACAACAGCTCTTAGATCTTCCGAAAAGAAAAAAGTACTGTATTTAAAGTCAAAGTGTTAAAGGCCGTTGAAATCGCGAAAATAATAGAGAGGGGCAAACCTATTGAAGGCAATTATTTAAATAACACTCAGAACAATGGAAAAAACACGAATGGGCGAACTAAAATGAAAACAACAGAACGAAATCGACAAAAATTTTAAGAATTCCACGTTGACAGGTTGCAAAATTCTCAAAGAAAGTGGTGATTTAATGGGTATTTTGACAGTCCATCACGATTAAAAATTAAATGAGTTCATAGTCTGTTGCAAATTGCAAAAAAAGCCACCCCTTAGTTCCAAACTTAAGAAGCATCGATGGTAACGTAAGGAACAGTAATGATGCCACAGTAGAATAGCGCACCCCATACCATAACAACACCTTCTATGATCTGTCTGCTATGCAAAAACGGGTTTTATTGTCTCAAATTACCGAAAACCATTGTATTCGTCTAATGCAACGGTATTATTTTTTTTTTTCGTCGGAATAAATTACTTTGAAAAATTTCTCAGACCGTTTCATTGTATTCCTGCAGAGATTAAGGCACTGCTTACTACGTTTGACATTCAGCGATTAGTTTTTGCATAATTTTCGGCGAGCTATGAACTTACTTGACTTTTAAACGCGACGCACTGTACAAATACTCGCATTAACGCCACTTTTTTTGAGAATTTTGAAAGATGTCGGCGTAGAATTTGGGGGAATTCTTAAAATTTTTGTCGATCTCATTCAGTTGCTGC
This sequence comes from Pegoplata infirma, assembly GCA_963921195.1. Lineage (NCBI taxonomy): Eukaryota > Metazoa > Arthropoda > Insecta > Diptera > Anthomyiidae > Pegoplata > Pegoplata infirma. The sequence continues at coordinate 56,038,189 of OY992536.1, read as the reverse complement.
CATTTGAGTTCGCCTATTCATGTTTTTTCCATTGTTCTGAATGTTATTTAGATAATTGCATACAGCATTTTTTTCCTCCCTGTTATTTCCGCGATTTCAACGACCTTTAACACTTTGAAATTCAAAGTAGGTACTTTTTCTTTTTCGGAAGAGCTAAGAGCTTTGGGAGTCCCATTTTTATTGAAACTCAAAAGAAAACGGGTTTGTTTTTGTTGTTTAATGGATTGCTATTCATTACAAATCGGATTCAGGTCCTACTTGGTCTGTATTACAAAATTCAAGTGATTCAAAAAAACTGGTAATTTTTTAACAAGTTGCCGAAAAATATTTTTTTAAAGGACTTCTTTCAGTCTTTTGATTATTGTTATTATTTGATATTATTAGCTAGATACTGGTCTCTACCAGTGCATTTTTTTATATTTTTCCGCTTATTCGTTACAAAGATATATTCGATTAAAAAGTGAAAAACTCGATTCCTTATTGATGTGATTCGCAGTGTAAAACTTTTTAAACAGCTATAAAAAAATAATTAAAATTTTTTAATTATCGATTTTATTTTCCTTATTTTAATAAAAAATATGAAACACAACAAAAGAAAAAATTTTTAGCGCAAAAAATTATATAATTTTTAAAAGCTTTCCTAAAATCTATCAGAATCTTAAAATTAGGATTTTTTCTATAAATTTTTTCTATAAAATGTCAAAATCAGAAAAAAATTCTGAATGAAACATGTTTAAAATCAGATATTTTTCTGAATCTAGGACTTTTACTATCAAAAAGAAGCTTTACAAACTGAGGTTTTTTGAAAGAGAAAAACAAGAAATATTTCGAAAATTTTACTGAATTTATCATGTTTTTTCTGTACGGAAAATGCATATTCGTCTTTGGGTTCCAATTAAGATCGCCTACCGTTATGAAATCTAGTTAGATGGTTAATATGTTCCTAAAAAATATTTGCCATAATATTTTCTACAAAGTTGCTGAACGTACCCTACATCTCAGATGTAAAAAATAAAGTTTTATACTATATGCTTCAGGATCTGCCTAAAGATGGGAAATTTCAAATACCTCTTTAAAAAAATTTAGATGTGATCTTTCAAAACACCGACACAGGTATATTTTTTTGTAATCTCCTCTACCAGAATCAATCATCGGAACTAATTAATTTTGAAAAAAATGTTTGAAATTGTTATACAGTTTAATAACTTGAAAGTTTTTCAATTGTATTTACATTAGTTTTTGCATTGTGGAACCTAAGTCGAATTGATTTTTTCCCCTTATTTATAGTGATAAACCGTGAATTTCAAATTAGTTTCACCTTTATTTCACGTATTTAAAAATGCTAAACGCATTTTGAAAGGCATTGGAAATCCTCACAAATATTTTTCAAAAAATTTTTGCTATTCCGAAATAAAAAATTTTAACACACAAACCTATTTTTACTTTAAAAAAATGTTGTTAACTCAAAATAAAATATTTCTATGTAGTCAATTTTTGTTTTTTATTCTTTTTTCTTTTCAGTGTATGACATACTAGAGAATCATTATTTATGCACCGCAAGGATTTCGTTTTTTGTTGGTCGTTGTTCAATCACCTTAGCTGAGGTTTTCCTGTACCTTAATAAAAAAAAAAAATTATATTGACTGGACATATGGCTCATTTACTTGTATAGTGTCATAACGCAAAATGTTTGATTTTAAAGTAAACCTGTTTAAAGTTTACAATTGAAACTTGTTTTTCATTGCAAAAGGCCCGTACATAGAAAATCTTATAATGGCGTGTTCTCTTCTCAAGCGGTGAGTTTAGAAGATATTAATACGAATTTTTAACACAATATAAAGCAGGATATAACAAATAATTCTGTATGGTTTACGCAAAAACGACATATTTTGAGTTATGACACTATACAAGTAAATGAGCGATATGTATGTATGTATGTAGTTACTTTTAAATGAAAAGCCACTAAATATGAATATTATGTAGTACCAGTATTTAACCGTAATTAAACCTCAAAACATTTGTTTCAACATCTGGTATTTATTAGAATAATCTAATGAAATTTTATTTACTTAATTAAATAATGCAGTATTAAAGGTTAAATGTCAAATAATAAAATAAAGTTGCAAATAACAAAATAAATTACACTGAGCAATGCACAGTGTAACAAGGCGTATGATTAATATCTTTGCAATATTTTTTTAAACATTTAATATTAATCATACGCCTATAAGTACATTGTTTATGTTAACTTGAAAGACATACCACACACAGAAAAAAAGTTTCCAATAGAATTTATCAGTTGTATCAACTCAAAATTCGGTTGCTAGTACTATATTTGGCTTTGACAAACAAATTTTTTAGTTGCCCCAATTAAAAGACTCATAACTGTCTTTTAATTGGGCCGCCGAAAATGAGTTGTGACTACCGATATTCAACTGTGACGACCTATATACAAAAGCCCCAACCGATTTTTTGTTGCAATAACTGACTTTCAGTTGGAAATCGTTAAAATCGTTTTCTGTGTGCACTTTCAATGATTTAAAGTTAAAAGTCAAAACATTATTTTCCCTAAAAATTATTTAATTTTGTTAAAGAAAATTCATTTATAAACCTCTGTTTAATAAACTGGAAAATTTGGATTTTTTTTATACATGTATTTTTAAATTATTTATGCAAAAACTGTTTTTATTTACAAACAATTCAATCAGTTTCTCAAAAAATAATACATAAAAAAAAACAATATAAAACAAACTTTTAAACAAGTTTTATTGTTGTAAACAATGAAAATGACAAAAGAACAACAGCATGTTTTTACCCATAAATAAATTTTATTTCATTTACATCTCATTTTTCTTACGCAGACAACAAATTGGGTGGTGATTATATTATTTGTGTGTGGTGTAGTTGGAAGAATATTAAAATAAGGTATGATGCGGTTAAGAAAACGATATGTAACATTTAAATAAAAATGAGAATGAAAGAAATTTGTATATGTTAATTTGGAGTTAACGCAGCAATGGTCCCGTCAGCCTGAATAAGTCTTGTAGTCTTCAAATGTTATTAAGGGGGGATTAAAGAAAAAAAAAAAAAAAAACAGCGTTAACGTGAGCAATTTTTAAACAGTTATAAAAATATAAACACGCAATATTTTTTAATTCTGTTTTTTTTAATTTGAAAGATGAATTATTGTAATAGTTTTAAAATTTTATAACACAAAAATTGGTCAACAAGTCGTTGCCAGGATTGTCGTTCAATTGTAGAACCGATTTTGATGATTTTTTTTTTTTATTTGTAGATTATTAAATTCTCTAGTACTTACCGTGGCCATTTTTTGAAAAATATTTATTTTTGTTGAAATTGTGCTAATATAAACTTAAAAAATTTAAAAATTTTACTTTTATTCTTTCATAAAAAACATCAAAATTTCAAAATCACGAATGGCCACTATAAGTACTAGAAAATTTAATAGTCTTCAAATCAAAAAAAAAAATCAAAAAAATCGGTCTAGTACTTTTAGGTGAACAACTGCGGTCGATTTTGTCCATTAATTTTAGTTCACCAAATTTTGTGTTATAAAATTTTAAGAATATTACAATAACACTGCGTTACAAAAAATCAAAAATTTTTAAATTTTGATTTCAAAAATCACATGGAGGCTGTTTTTGTTCTTTTTTTTATATTGTTTCTAACACGATCTCCGTCCATGGTGAGAAACATTTTTGAAAGATTTAGGGAATTTTTCGAAAACTGTAGGGTACAACGAATTTTTTGTTTAATAGCCACATTAAATATTTAGTTTTTTTTTATGTTATGTTGATTTTCGTATTATTCTGCAATTATGAAAATATGATTATCATGCATATTTGGGTAAACAAAAGCTCTTAAGGCCAAAGAAAAGTAAAAACAAAAATAAAACAAGAAATAAAGTTAACGAAATATACTACCAACCAAAACCAGCAAAAAAAAAAATAAAGAACACAATGGCCATGAATGAATATGGAGATGATTGTGCTAAAAATATTAAACATGATACACCTATGTCTTGATTCAAATAGCAGTTTACAAATTAAGAAATTATTTATAATAACACCCTCCGACAGCCACTATTTAACATGAACCGGAAGACATAAGTTCGAATGTAGGTTCCAAAGGAATAAAACTGCATTTACAGTTTTTCATTTCCTAATCCTATTTTCTTTTAAAAGGACTTGACTTGTTTTAATTAATTATGGAAATTCATACTTTTGTTGAAATCCGCCTTTTTTTAACACCAAAGTCCAAAAAAAGTATAAACGATATTGACAAACCTTGAATTACAATCTGTCTCTAACAGTGTATTCTACTCACATTTTTGCGACCCTGTGCGACCGTTCATAATCTTTTGACATAGAGGAGTTTAGAAATGTTCTAAAATAGAACTTCAATTTTTTTTTTATATTTTTGTTTCTATTGATTTCTAATAAAAAATTTCCCACTTTGACAACATTGACGTGATAACTGGAGATGATCGCGTGAGTGAATTTTGACTCACTCACGCTAACGCAAAAAAAAAGTAGAAAAGTTAAATTCGACTTGGTCGAATCTATGAATACCCTCCATAATGCCCTTTTAAGGCTGGATTACTCAATGCTCCGTTGTAAAATAACTCTCCGTTAAATTTAACTTTTTCATACAAAATTTTGACATAACGCTGCGTTAAATCGGCAGTTAGCAACTAACTTTTCATTGAGTGATCCGCCCTAAGTGATAGTAAATTTTCCATTGAGAAAAATAACATTTTTAATTAGTTTTTATTTTGTGTAAAAAAACTTTTTTTTTTAAGCAATTTTTGAAGAAAAAAAATTACTAAATTTTTTTTGAATGTAAAATTTTTTTGAGTGTAAAAATTTTGTTTGCGTGAATTTTTTTTTAGTGTAAAAACATTTTTGAGTGACAAAAATACGTTGTAAAATATATTTTTGACTTACCAATGTTTTTAAAACATGTTTAACGGGTTTTCAACTCATGAATTTAAGTTGAAACTAATCTGAAATTCACGGTTTTGCCAATAACTTTTGAATCACTGGACCAATTTCGCTGAAATTCAAACCGAATCAGGCCCGTGAAACGAAAAATATATATGCCAAGCTTCAGCATCCTCAGAATTGCCTTTCGAAAGTAAGCGTGTGTTTTATCTTGTAAATTCGCAAAAAACCCTTGCCAAAATTCAGTCTTTTGCTCATAACTTTTGAACCACTGGACCGATTTCGCTGGATTGCAATACCAACCTGACCAGGCAAATGTCCAACATATACGCCAAATTTCTGGAGCCTCCGAATATATATATGTCCTTTATTTATTTAAATATGTACAGTACTTATACCTTAATATAACAAGTATATGAGGAGCCGCAGAACAAAACGTACTTTTTCGCATATTGAAATTTTTTGGGAAATTGAGATTTATTTATTTCGCCCCTTTGAAAAACTGCATGAACCTGAATATGGTAACAAGTTTTTTGCTTATCAAGAGATGTATCAAACTGCCATAAGTCACCACATTATATATTAAGGATGTTTAATATAAAACCACTTTTACTTTGGAAAAAGTAAGTTTTGTTAAAAAATAATGAAAAAAGTACGTTTTGTTTAAAAATAATTGAAAAACGACGTTTTGATGTGCGTATTTTTTTAGCCGATACTATTTTGATCGAGTGTTTTAATAATGTTCTTATTTATTAAAAACTACAAAAGAGCCTCATTGGCCCATATTTAGATACGTTACACACGTATTGGCAAAGTTAATGTACCCCCATACTGTGGTTGTGAGGTGTAAATAGACCAATAACAAGAATAAGGGGGAAATCCTTCACTGGCCTGCAAGAATGCTTAAAAAAATCTTGGTGGGCATTTATATGTATATATGAAATATGGAATATAAGAGTAAAATGGCATATTATAAAATTATGAAAAGTCTTGCATATGAAATACAATGAAAAAAGTACGTTTTGATAAAAAAATAAACAAAAAAGTACGTTTTGTTACACACCAATTTTTAAGGAATCCATTTTCTTGATGAAAAACAAAAATAATTCACGCTATGAACATTTTTTCTGATAGATTTCGAACCAAATAATATAAAAAGAACAAAAAATCAATTTGTCAAAAAATGCGAAAAAGTACGTTTTGTTCTGCGACTCCTCATATACTTAAATATAATGTTCACGAGGAACATAGGGCGTTTCCGTAATGTCTTTCAAAAGTTAGCGTGTTTTCAACAGACAGACAGACGGACGGACGGACGGACATCGCTAGATCGTCTTAAAATCGATCGAGGATCATGAATATATATACTTTATGGGGTCTAAGACCAATATTTCGAGGTGTTACAAACGGAATGACAAACTTATATATACCCTCTATCACCAGAGTGGAGGGTATAAAAACATAGGCCCTTACCACAAGAAAACAAAAAGTCTATTTTAACAAAAGTTTTATTTTAAATTTCAAATTTTCAATACATTTTTGAAAGTCGATTTTAAAAACAAAAACAATTTGTATGGAAATAAAATTAAAAGCTCATTTTAAATTTATTTTATTTTCTTGTGGTAAAGCTGTTAATTTACTGAATCGTTTATTTTTCTCACACTATTTATGTGAGTAAGCAAAACACCACTCACGTGTGACTCACGCTCACGCGTACCTCACGCTAAACATGTTAAACACGAAACAATTTTAAAACTAAATTAATGCACTTATCTAATTTTGACTCACGAAAAAAAATGGCACTCAATACAAATCACTCATACAAAAAATAAAAACTGGGAACACATTTAAGCGGGCATATATCAATACAATTAAATAATTTTGACTCACGCAAAAAAATGGCGCTCACTACGAATCTCTCACACAAAAAATGTCTCCCTAACTTATCACTCATGAACAAAAAATTTTAGTCACTTGACCAGCGTCCATCTCTAGTGCTAAACATTATAAATGGGAACGCATTTAAGCGGGCATATTTTGGCGATAGCCTTTATAATTTTTATACCCTCCAACTACAGTATGGGGGTATACTCACTTTGTCATTCCGTTTGTAATTAAAATATCGGTCGGGGACCCCATAAAGTGTATATATATATTATTGATCTATGATCGATTCTAAGACTTTTCTAGAATGTCCGTATGTCCGTCCGTCCGTCTGTATAAGACACGATGCAGTCAAAAATAAAACAGATAGAATCGTTAAGTTTGGCAGGAATATGTATTTTGGTCCTAGGCAGTTTAAGTTCGAAAATGGGCAGAATCGGACCAGGGGGAAAAAAGTTCCCCCTTGAAGAACTTAACTAACCTCTGAAAAACGCCATATTTTTACAGTTTTTTTTGCATTTTTGTTAAGCAAATAAAATAATTTGATGTCAGAAAAAGTTCAAGGCCCTGCACTTGGACTGAGGAAATAAAAAAAAATCGTTTTTTTTTTGCCCGCCCCCTTTTGTGGGCGTGGATATTAAAAATGTTTTTAAAAAATGTTAAAATTGTATTTCTTAAGCTCAAAAAGCACAAAACATGCATTTTTAAACATTTACCGCATTGGGTTATGTGTCCCCCAATGACCCCTACTGACCCCCCCCCCAAAACAAACGCCCCTGCATTTTTTTTAAATATTTTTTTATATGTTGGAGGGTATTATAGATTCGGCACAGCCGAATTTAACACTCTCACTTGTTTTTTCTGAAATTGTAAGCTACTAGCATTATTTGTACATAAAGGATGGCAAATGCTAACTGGAAATAAAAGAGTTCTCTCTTAAATGATGCACTGGTTATATTAACTTTTTGACGCATTTAAAAGAGAATTATTTTATTAAAATTTTTCGATAAATTCGATACATTGTACATTTTTTTTTCAAATACTATGTCTTACATTTTGGATCCGCCATTTTGATTTCAAAAGCTCTGAGTTCGTATTCGTGTTACACAATTATTTCTAGTGATATTAATCAATAATTTAAGTATCTTGTCCGCGATATTGGATCCGATATTTTGTATATTTGATTTTGAATTCAGATTTGGCATCCGAATAACCAATAAAATCAGACAACAAAGAAAAAAATGTATATTTTATTTGTCGCCATACTGGATCCGCCATTTTAAATTAAAAAAATTGGAGCTCATATTCGTAATTACCGACCCTAAATACATCGAAAATTATTATAGTAAATACAATAAGCAAAGAATTAAAAAATCATGTCCGCCATATTGGATCCGCCATTTTGAATTTCGAATCTTTAATTCCAATTTCAGTTTTAACATCCGAAAAACCATAAAAATCTAAGTTTTTGGCAAAAAGAGACAACATATAAAAAATCTTAAATTTAAATTTGTCGCCATATTGGATCCACAATTTTGAAATTTAAAAGTTTGAGCTCATATTCGTTATTAACGACCCCAAATACATCGACAATGATTATAGTAAATACAATAAGCAAAGAATTAAAAAAACATGTCCGACATTTTGATTTGAATTTAAGTGGCCAAAATTCTGGGATGCTGGCCCAATATGGGTAATATGGGTAATTTTATATTTTTCTTAAAAATATGGAAAACAATTTTAATTAAAAAACAGACAAATTCTGAGCAGTTTTAACAAAATTTTAAAAAGTTTTTACAATATTTTTTAACTAAATTCTAAGAAGATAAATTTGAGTTTTTAACTTAATTCTAAGTAGTTTTACCTAAATCCTTAGAAGTTTTTAACTAAATTCTAAGAAGTCCGCTTCCTCAATTCTAAGAAGTGAAATTCGGTAAAGTTATTTGTAGTAAATTTTAACTAAGCTTGAACTAAATTTTGTGCGAACATGTTTTTAAGAAATGTGTCTTAAAAATAAATGTATGTTTCTTAGATTTGGGGAAAATTTTTGTGGCAGTAAGAATATTTAAGAAGTCCATTTTAGGAAAACTATGAACTATTATTTAGTACATGAACTAAAATTTTTTCCTCATAGTTAGGAAAACTTTCCATTTTTTAGTTAAATTTAACTAAATTTTAGAAAATGTAATGAACAATTTTCAAAGAAATTTTTTTATAAATTTTTGTTATGTCTTTTTTTTCCAGTTCAGGAGTCTATCACATTTATTTATTTTGTATGTATCGTGTCCTCAATAGACAAACGGACATCGCTAGAATGTCTTAGAACCAACTGACCAATAATATATTTACTTTACGGGGAACTAGACCGAAATAGTGAGTATAGCCCCATACTGTAGTTGAAAGATAAAAAAATAATCTTATTAAAAAAAATTTCAAAATTTATGCAATTCTTACACATTTTTCATCTCATAAGGTTTCATTATGTAAATCGAGTTCTAAGTGCACTTACTGGTCCAAAAAATCATTAACAACAACTTTAAGAACAAACAAAAAAAAAATGGCATAAAAAAGAATAAGGAATGTAACACCAAAGGAATGAAGGCATTTTCTAGTATTTAACTGCTTGAAATGTCCATATGTACGACTTCAGATTGTAAAATGAAAGCATTTAAGTGGTTTTTGGCTGATTGTCAAAGTCATTTACAGACTCAACTTTTCAATGTACAGAAAGAAAAAGGCAACAACGAAAACAAAAGAAATACAAATCGAAATGTATTGATAAATCCCATGAAAGTCTCTTTTGGATGTTCACAAGAAATGAAACAACATATTGTTGTCATTGTTAAATGAAAGTGTTGTGCTGTTGTTGCTGCCGTTGCTTAAACTACTTGTCATGTTGTTGAAAACCTTTAAGATTGACGGCAATAAAAATTTGTTAAGACATTAAATGGAATTTTTTTTAATACAATTTTATTACTGCAATGCCTTTCCCCTTTTTTTTTGGTTATCTTTAGCTCTTTCTTTAAAGATGTGTCAGTTCTTTTAGGGGGTTTAAATATTGTTATGAAAATATTTAACAGTGTAGGTGTAGTGAAATTATTTTATGCACTGTGTGTGTGCACTTCGTGTTTTTAATGTTACCATAGATACCATTCAGAAATTACTGCGCGTGGAACTCAAACGCATCAAAAGTTATTGCCTTAAGCAATTTTACTTCAAAATGTCTGTCGTAATTTTTTGTCGTTTTTATTTTTCCTGTTGAAAGTGTTACTGCCGTCATAAAAAGTTAAGATAATTTTTTCTGAGTATTATTGCAAGAAAGTTAAATAAAAAATATTTTATTTTTTTTATTTCTACAAAATTTACATTTTTTTTAGTTTTTTCAAAATTTGGCCATTTTGGCTTTTTCTCGAAACTTTGACCTCCTTGCGCCTCGGGTTAATTTTATCCGATTTAGCTGAAATTTTTACACAATTATTTTAACATCAAATGGCACAAAAATCCGCTGGGCGCTCCTCGAAATTCCAAAAAAAATAAAATAAAAAACCACCCTAACGTACATATGTACACAAAATATTGTCATTTTTGTAAAAAAAAAATTTTTTTTTGAGTGTAAAAATTTTTTTGAGTGTAAATTTTTTTTTTGAGTGTAAAATTTGTTTTGAGTGCAAAATTTTTTTCGAGTTTAATTTTTAAGTTACCAATGCTTTTTAAACTAAACAAGTTTAAAAAGCATTGCTTTAAAACTAAACAAGCTTGAAAAGCATTGTTAAGATACCACCAATGCTTGTAAAACTTGTTAAACACGTGACATTTAAGACGAGACTAATCTGAAATTCAAAGTTTTGCTTACACCTTTTGAACCACTGCACACAGGGCCAGCATGATCCAATTCCGGCCAAAAGTCTTTATCGTTATTGGATCCGTTTGAAAATGTGCTTCTAGAGGAATTCGAGGTCGCTAATTTCAAAATTTAGCTAAAAAACAAAAAAATCAAAATGGCGGATCCAATATGGCGGACAAATTTTTTTAATAATTGTCCGATTGAACTCAAATTTTGTGTTATGCGGGTCTTGGAGTTACTGAATAAGAATTGTTACTCCGAATTTTGAAAAAACAAAATGGCGGACTAAATATGCTTTTTAAAGTTTAAAGAATGATCCAACTCCGGCCAAAAGTCTTTATCGTTGTTGGAGCCGGTTGAAAATATGCTTCTAGAGTATTTCGGGGTCGCTGATTTCAAAACTTAACTAAACACGAAAAAAAAACAAAATGGCGCATCCAATATGGCCGACAAATTTTTTTAATAATTGTCCGATTTAACTCAAATTTTGTTTTAAGGGGGTCTTGGAGTTACTGAATTTGAATTACTAGCGTGAATTTCGAAAAACAAAATGGCGGACTAAATATGCTTAGTAAAGTTTGTTACAAGTAATTAAAAAACAGTTATATACCTTTTCTTTGTTGAAGCTAGCTGAAAGTGTGGCCTAGTAAATTTCCGGGTCTGTTATCTTAAAATCGAACTGATAAAATTAAATATGGCGGAAACAATATGGCGGCTACATTTTTTAACTTTGTTTGATCTAATTAAAAATTAGTTTTAAAAGTATTAAGAGTGTCTGTAGTTAAATCTACGCACATAATTTTTAAATATATATTTTTTTTATACCCTCCAACCACAGTATGGGGGTATACTCACTTTGTCATTCCGTGTGTAACGCATTGAAATATCGGTCTTGGACCCTATAAAGTATATATTTTATTGATCAGCGATCGATTCTAAGACATTCTAGCGATGTCCGTCCGTCCGTCCGTCCGTCCGTCCGTCTGTCCGTCTGTAGAGGACACGATACAGTCCAAAATAAAAGAGCTAGACTTCCGAAGTTTGGCACGAATATGTCTTATATTTCTAGGCAGGTTAAGTTCGGAAATAGGCAAAATCGGACCAAGGGGTAAAAAGTTCCCCCTTAGAGAACTAAACCAACCCATGAAAAATACCACTTTTTTACATGATTTTTTGTGTTTTCGTTTAACAAATGCAACATTTTTATGCTACAGGAGGTTCAAAGTTCTGCATTTGGACCCAGAGAATTAGATAATGTCGTTTTTTCGGTCCGCCTCCCTTTTATGGGCGTGGAATATTTTTTTTTTTTTACATAATGATAAACTTGTATTTCTTTAGTGCATAAAGCATAAGAATAAATTTTTAAATACATATTCGAGAGGAAATTTGCCCCCCCCAATTACCTTTTCCGACCCCCCCCCCCCCAAAAAAAAAAAAAGAAAACTTCCCTGCAATTTTTTTTTTTTTTGCATGTTGGAGGGTATAAAAGATTCGGCACAGCCGAATTTAACGCTCTTACTTGTTATTTTTGATTTAAATATGGAAATGGTGTAAATGGCTTACTTAGTTTCAGAAAAGCTTTTGGAAATGGTGACGACAAATTATTCACTTTTTTTCTTTATTTTGGAAATTCAATAAAAAATCTTTGAATTTAATTGGAAATAGTGTAACTGATATTTTCCATAATTCTACAAAAAAACTAGAAATGTAGAAATTTTTTTTTCCTACACTTAAGGCACTCTATGGCGATAAAAAAACTATTCAAGTCGTAAAACATTATTTTGGGTTAAATTATTTTTTTAAAAACAAATCTCGGACCACTGCATATATAGCTGTAATTTCGCCATTTATCATTTCGAGCAAGTTTGGGCAACTTTTTTCGAAAGATATGGATCCATTCTATATCAAAAAAAAATATGGACCGATGGTATCGAACTGAGGATCGCTGAGGATTTTTTCGGCGCGAGGTAAATAGCTAAAAAATTATAACTTTTTTCACAAAAAACGCGAATTGCTGCCAGGAAAATGAGTTATATTTGTCCATGTTATTTTCGTTACAAAGGCTTATATATAAGGTTGAACCACGCAAACAAAAAGTTAAACATTAGTAATAGAAGTTTGGAAAAAAAATTAAAAAAGTATCTCAACTTTTAAAAATTTTTTAACAAATTTTTTAAATTTGAAGACCTGCCAAAGGAAAGGGTGTAATTGGATCATTAAGTTATGTTCAGAAAACCTGCTTCTATGTATGCCCAACAAACTGGTAAACATTTTTTTGAGAATTTACAAATAAGGACTTTTGGCCGGAAATCGATCTGTCTGGCCCTCTGTGCACTGGACCGATTGAACTGAAATATAATACCAAACAGACCTGGGAACGGTTAAGATACATGTCAAGCTTCAGCTGTCTTATTATTTTATTTCGAAAGTTATCGTGTTTTTTGTCTCGTAAATTCGCGAAACACCCTTGCTGAAATTTACTCTTTTGCTCATAACTTTTAAACCACTGGACCGATTTGGCTGGATTGCAATACCTACCTGACCAAGTAAATGGCCAACATATATGCCAAACCTCTGTAAAGTCTTTCAAAAGTTAGCGTGTTTTCTACGGACGGACAGACAGACAGACAGACGGACGGACATCGCTAGATCGACTTAAAATCGATCGAGGATCATGAATATATATACTTTATGGGGTCCTAGACCAATGTTTCGATGTGTTACAAACGGAATGACAAACTTATATATACCCTCTATCACTAGAGTGGAGGGTATAAAAAGGATTAAAACGAAAAAATATTTTTATGGAAATAATTTCGATATAAATAAAAGTTGAATTTAAAAAAACGTCAACTAATACTGCCTTATCAACCACTGTTTATATGATGACATTTTATAGTTCGCTGATAATAATAAAAATGCTCGTTTTAATCATATTCATCTTGGCTTACCTTGTTCTTTTCCATATTCTTTATGAAATCTATCAACAATATTTATATTATTTTTCACCCTGAAAAAAAAAATGAAATTTATTAAATGAAGCGTGAAAATAATGTTTTTAATAATAAAGAAACGACATTAAAAAATATTAACGCAACACATACTTTATAAAATAATAAGTTTAATATAAGAATATAAAAATATCAACGATTGGTTTATAAAGAGTACTATGTGAAATTTTTTTTTTAATTTAATTATAATTTTTCTTTGTCATTGTGAAAATGTATTCTTTACACCAACACACCCAATCCATTTCTACATTTTTAATAAATGCACATAGGACTTTTTATTCGGACCTGCGAAGTATATGAAAGTGCATATTACTTTAATGTCATTGCAGAGAAGCAGTTGGTCACGAGATTTGCGTGCCTCATATAATCTGAGACTTTTCTGTAGAAAATTTGTTTAGAGAAAAAATATCTCAAAATCTGAAACTTTTTCTACAGAAATTTTTTTCAAAATCTGAGACATTTTCTATAGATCTGAGACTTTTTTTGATAAAAAAAAAATGTAAAAATGTTTCGGAGTTTGAGACGTTTTCCATAGAAAAAACTTCTCTGCATTTGAAACTGCATATTACTTTAATGTCATTGCAGAGAAGCAGTTGGTCACGAGATTTGCGTGCCTCATATAATCTGAGACTTTTCTATAGAAAACTTGTCTAAGAATCAAGTTAAGGAAAAAGTGTCTTAGAATCTGGGACTTTTTTTACCGCAAAAATGTCTCAGAATCATAAATTTCTTCTATAAGTAGAAAAAATGGCCAAGATTTTTAAAATTTTTCTCTAGAAAGAATAATTCAGAATCTTATACTTTTTCTAAAGAAAAAATGTTTGAGATTAAAATAGTTTTTTTCCTAGAAAATTCTAATCAGAATCTTATAGTATTTCTATAGAACAAATAACTAAGAAAAAGTCTCAGATTCTGAGATATTTTTCCGAAAGAAAAAGTCAAAGACTCTGAGGCATTTTTTCTCGAATAAAAAAGTATTAGATTTTGATAAATTTTTTATATAGAAAAAGTCAAAAATTGTAAAATTTTTATAGAAATGTCTAAGATTACGAGACATTTTTTCTATAGAAAACTTCTCAGATTCTGAGACATTATTCGAATCGAAAAAGTCTCGAAACATTTTTCGTATACAAACATTTGCAGATCCTGGGACATCTTTCGTATAGAAAAAGTCTCAGATTCAGAGACATTTTTGGTAAAAAAATCTCCGATTCTGAAACACTTTTCGTATAGACAAATTCTCAGATTCTGAAATATTTTGGGTATAGAAAAAGTCTGAGATACAAGAAATATTTTCTTCAGAAAAAGTGTCGGATTCTGAGTATTTATTTTTTTGTTCAAGAAAAAGTCTCAGATTCAGAGAAATTTTTCCTAAAGAAAAATTCTCAGATTCTGAGACATTTTTTCTATAGAAACAGTCTCTGATTCTGAAAAATTTTTTCTATAGAAAATGTCTCAAATTCTGAGACATTTTTTCTATAGAAAAAGTCTCAGATTCTGAGACATTTTTTCTATAAAAAAAGTCTCAGATTCAGAGACATTTTTTCTATAGAAAAAGTCTCAGATTCTGAGACATTTTTTCTATAGAAAAAGTCTCAGATTCTGAGACATTTTTTCTATAGAAAAAGTCTCAGATTCTGAGACATTTTTTCTATAGAAAAAGTCTAAGTTTCTGAGACATTTTTTCTATAGAAAAAGTCTCAGATTCTGAGACATTTTTTCTATAGAAAAAGTCCCAGATTCTGAGACATTTTTTCTATAGAAAAAGTCTCAGATTCTGAGACATTTTTTCTATAGAAAAAGTCTCAGATTCTGAGACATTTTTTCTATAGAGAAAGTCTCAGTTTCTGAGACATTTTTTCTATAGAAAAAGTCTCAGATTCTGAGACATTTTTTCTATAGAAAAAGTCTCAGATTCTGAGACATTTTTTCTATAGAAAAAGTCTCAGATTCTGAGACATTTTTCCTATAGAAAAAGTCTCAGATTCTGAGACATTTTTCCTATAGAAAAAGTCTCAGATTCTGAGACATTTTTCCTATAGAAAAAGTCTCAGATTCTGAGACATTTTTCCTATAGAAAAAGTCTCAGATTCTGAGACATTTTTTCTATAGAAAAAGTCTCAGATTATGAGACATTTTTTCTATAGAAAAAGTCTCAGATTCTGAGACATTTTTTCTATAGAAAAAGTCTCAGATTCCGAGACATTTTTTCTATAGAAAAAGTCTAAGATTCTGAGATATTTTTTCTATAGAAAAAGTCTCAGATTATGAGACATTTTTTCTATAGAAAAAGTCTCAGATTCTGAGACATTTTTTCTATAGAAAAAGTCTCAGATTCTGAGACATTTTATCCATAGAAAAAGTCTCAGATTCTGAGACATTTTTTCAATAGGAAAAATCTCAGTTTCTAAAACATTTTTTCTACATAAAAAATTTCAGATTCTGAGACATTTTTTCTATAGAAAAAGTCTCAGATTCTGAGACATTTTTTCTATAGAAAAAGTCTCAGATTCTGAGACATTTTTTCTATAGAAAAAGTCTCAGATTCTGAGACATTTTTTCTATAGAAAAAGTCTCAGATTCTGAGACATTTTTTCTATAGAAAAAGTCTCAGATTCTGAGACATTTTTTCTATAGAAAAAGTCTCAGATTCTGAGACATTTTTTCTATAGAAAAAGTCTCAGATTCTGAGACATTTTTTCTATAGAAAAAGTCTCAGATTCTGAGACATTTTTTCTATAGAAAAAGTCTCAGATTCTGAGACATTTTTTCTATAGAAAAAGTCTCAGATTCTGAGACATTTTTTCTATAGAAAAAGTCTGAGATTCTGAGACATTTTTTCTATAGAAAAAGTCTCAGATTCTGAGACATTTTTTCTATAGAAAAAGTCTCAGATTCTGAGACATTTTTTCTATAGAAAAAGTCTCAGATTCTGAGACATTTTTTCTATAGAAAAAGTCTCAGATTCTGAGACATTTTTTCTGTAGAAAAAGTTTTAGATTCTGAGACATTTTTTCTATAGAAAATGTCTCAGATTCTGAGACATTTTTTCTATAGAAAAAGTCTCAGATTCTGAGACATTTTTTCTATAGAAAAAGTCTCAGATTCTGAGACATTTTTTCTATAGAAAAAGTCTCAGATTCTGAGACATTTTTTCTATAGAAAAAGTCTCAGATTCTGAGACATTTTTTCTATAGAAAAAGTATTAGATTCTGAGACTTTTTTCAATTGAAACAGTTTCAGACTCTAAAAGATTTTTTCTATAGAAAAAGTCAAAGAGTCTGAGACATATTTTTTCTAGAAAAAAGTATTAGATTTTGATACATTTTTTATATAGAAAAGGTCTCAGATTCTTGTTCAATTTTTCTATAGAAAAAGTCATAGATTCTGAAACATTTTTCTATAGAAAAATCCTCGGATTCTGAGACATTTTTTCTATTGTAAAAGTCTCAGATTTTGAGACATTTTTTCTATAGAAAAAGTCCCAATTTCTGAGACATTTTTTCTACAGACAAGGTCTCCGATTCTGAGTCATTTTTCTTATAAAAGATGTTTAAAATTCTGAGATATTTTTCGTATAGAAAAAGTCTTAGATTTGGATACATTTTGCCCATAGAAAAGGTTTCAAGTTCTGAGATATTTTTCATAGAAAAGGTTTCAAGTTCTGAGATATTTTTCGTATAGAAAAATTCAATGATTCACATTTTTTGTATAGAAAATGTGTAAGATACTAACAAGGGAAGTATCTCAACCCATATGAACCGATTTGCCTGAAACATAAAATATATATTAAAGAGACGATTTTAAGGTTGGGGTGTCTCGGCTTATCGGCCATATCAGTGTTTAAAAATTTCGTTGTCCCCTTATGAAACCATGTGGACCTTCGGGAAAATTTCGATAACTTCCGAACTAATAGGAATATCGTCTAGGGCAAAAATACGTGTCGACTTAAATTTAATAAAGATTATTTCTTATTCATATGGATTTCGTAGGTCAATGTCTTCATATAAATACCCCCCAAAATTTACACATTTTCATAAAAAAAATATTTAAAGAAGCCGAATTTTTACAAGGATAGGCATTAAAAAAACCTTTCTTCTCATATGTAAACATCATATAGTTTCTTAAAAAAAATGGCTGAAAAATCCAAAAAACGATTTTTTCGCCATTATTTGACCCACGTTTTGAACCCCTAAATCTCCGATATGGCCGATAAGCTGAGACACCCCAACCTTAGAATTGACTCTTTTATATATATTTTAAGCTTCAGGCAAATCGGTTCATAAGGGTTGAGATATTTCCCTTGTAAGAAATATTTCGTATATTAAAAGTCTAACAATAAGATTCAGGCGTTAAAGTGAGTTTTTCAAAGTGAGATTTTCAAACTTTTACAAATTGCAATTTAGTCCTAATATATGTCAGACTTACCACATAAATATGCTGTTCACTCCAGGAGATAATTAAAAATTAAACAAAAAAGAAAATAAGAACTCCAGTATTTGCAATGCATATGTACAATTTGTGCAACCATATGAAAGTAGCAGTAGATGAAGAAAAATATGAAAAGAGGTTATACATACGCACACACACTCATACTCGCATATAAAACTCATGAGTAATGAGCAGTAAGTAGTAAATAAGGAATATGTCATGTGCACATATGTGTGTGTGTTTTTTTTTGTGTATGCAAGCGTGTGGTACAATTCAGTGACAATGAATGATGTACATGTATGTTAAAAAGTGCAAACTAAAGCAGCTTTCAACATCTCATCCGTGTATGTAACCCGAATTGCAATATGTCTCTTGACAATGCAATATAAATTCGCTGTCTAGCCACATGAAGAAATATGTATTAAAAAAAAAAAATACCAGAGACGGCACTGGGATTTTAATTCCTTTTGTGCCAAATAGTCATTAGGCCCATAATCTAGTGATAATTTGGTTGTGGTTTTAAAACTTGTATTAAACTGCAAGTTAACCTATTTCTTTTTTTGAATTTCAAATGAGTTGTTGGTACCTTATGACTTGAGTTTTATATCCATTTGAGCTAATGATTACAAACTACAGTAATTTTCAGGTTAAACAGTTTTTAATACTTGTAGGTTTTAAAAATGTGTAGGTAAAAATGGGATTTAGGTAATTACTTAAAGACTGCAAGGAAGCAAATGCTTTGGAAAGTTCATGCTTTTGGACAAGTGAATAATCTTTTTGAGAATCTAAAACATTTTCTTAAAGAAAGCAATAGATTATAATTATTTAATCTTTATGTTTATTTTAATGTAGAATTAAAATATGTGAATTCAACTGGAAAAAATAAATTTTTCAACTTACCCCTTTCGAATTGTATTAAACTTATAACGATAGCGCCAAAAATTTTGGACTTCTACTTGTTTTTCTTCTAGTGATATGGGTTCTTAAAAATTACGAAAATCTTATTAATTTGACAAAAGTGTTCTGACATAAATAAAATTATCTCAAAAAGTAATCAAAAATAATAATTAATCAGACAGCCCTTAAAATGACATGCTTCATGATTTTTTTTTTTTGTAAAGGTCAAATGTCATTGTTTGGACCCTAGAAAGAATTTTTAAAGAAAAAATGTCTCAGAACCTGAGACTTTTTTTTATAGAAAAAATGTCTCAGAATCTGAGACTTTTTTTATAGAAAAAATGTCTCAGAATCTGAGACTTTTTTTATAGAAAAAATGTCTCAGAATCTGAGACTTTTTTTATAGAAAAAATGTCTCAGAATCTGAGACTTTTTTTTTATTCAGAGACAATTTTTCTACAAAAAAAGTCTCAGATTCTGAGACTTTTTTTATAGAAAAAATGTCTCAGAATCTGAGACTTTTTTTATAGAAAAAATGTCTCAGAATCTGAGACTTTTTTTATAGAAAAAATGTCTCAGAATCTGAGACTTTTTTTATAGAAAAAATGTCTCAGAATCTGAGACTTTTTTTATAGAAAAAATGTCTCAGAATCTGAGACTTTTTTTTATAGAAAAAATGTCTCAGAATCTGAGACTTTTTTTTATAGAAAAAATGTCTCAGAATCTGAGACTTTTTTTTATAGAAAAAATGTCTCAGAATCTGAGACTTTTTTTTATAGAAAAAATGTCTCAGAATCTGAGACTCTTTTTTATAGAAAAAATGTCTCAGAATCTGAGACTTTTTTTTATAGAAAAAATGTCTCAGAATCTGAGACTCTTTTTTATAGAAAAAATGTCTCAGAATCTGAGACTTTTTTTATAGAAAAAATGTCTCAGAATCTGAGACTTTTTTTTATAGAAAAAATGTCTCAGAATCTGAGACTTTTTTTTATAGAAAAAATGTCTCAGAATCTGAGACTTTTTTTTATAGAAAAAATGTCTCAGAATCTCAGAATCTGAGACTTTTTTTTATAGAAAAAATGTCTCAGAATCTGAGACTTTTTTTTATAGAAAAAATGTCACAGAATCTGAGACTTTTTTTTATAGAAAAAATGTCTCAGAATCTGAGACTTTTTTTTATAGAAAAAATGTCTCAGAATCTGAGACTTTTTTTTATAGAAAAAATGTCTCAGAATCTGAGACTTTTTTTTATAGAAAAAATGTCTCAGAATCTGAGACTTTTTTTTATAGAAAAAATGTCTCAGAATCTGAGACTTTTTTTTATAGAAAAAATGTCTCAGAATCTGAGACTTTTTTTTATAGAAAAAATGTCTCAGAATCTGAGACTTTTTTTTATAGAAAAAATGTCTCAGAATCTGAGACTTTTTTTTATAGAAAAAATGTCTCAGAATCTGAGACTTTTTTTTATAGAAAAAATGTCTCAGAATCTGAGACTTTTTTTTATAGAAAAAATGTCTCAGAATCTGAGACTTTTTTTTATAGAAAAAATGTCTCAGAATCTGAGACTTTTTTTATAGAAAAAATGTCTCAGAATCTGAGACTTTTTTTATAGAAAAAATGTTTCAGAATCTGAGACTTTTTTTTATAGAAAAAAATGTCTCAGAATCTGAGACTTTTTTTATAGAAAAATGTCTCAGAATCTGAGACTTTTTTTATAGAAAAAATGTCTCAAAGTCTGAGACTTTTTTTTATAGAAAAAATGTCTCAAAATCTCAGATTTTTTGACATTTTTTCTACAAAAAAAAGACTCAGATTCTAAAACATTTTTTCTATAAAAAAAAGTCTCAGAACTGAGAACTGAGAATCTGAGACTTTTTTTTTAGAAAAAATGTCTCAGAATCTGAGACTTTTTTTTATAGAAAAAATGTTTTAAAGTCTGAGACTTTTTTTTATAGAAAAAATGTCTCAAAATCTCAGATTTTTTGACATTTTTGCTACAAAAAAAAGTCTCAGATTCTGAAACATTTTTTCTATAAAAAAAAGTTTCAGAACTGAGAACTGAGAATCTGAGACTTTTTTTTTAGAAAAAATGTCAAAGAATCTGAGACTTTTTTTACAGAAAAATTGTCTTAGAATCTAATGAAAAAGATTTTCTTTAAGTGTGTCAGGATCTGAGACTTTTTCTAAAAAAAGAAAAAATGTGTCAGAATCTAAAACTTTTTCTCTCGAAAAAATGCTTTAGAATCCGAGAATTTTTCTATGAAAAAATGCCTCAGAATCTGAGACTTTTTTAATAGAAAAGATGTCTCAGAATCTGAGGCTTTTTTTAAAAAAAGTCTACCGGAAAAATTTCTCAGAATCTGAGACTTTTTCTATAGAAAAAATGTCTTAGAAGCTGATACTTTTTCTATAGAAAAAAAGTGTTTTTTTCTATAGAAAAAAATTTTTATAGAAAAACTAACTCAGAATCTGAGACTTTTTTATAGAAAAAATTTCTCTGAATATTAAACTTTTTTTATAGAAAAAATGGCTCAGAATCTAAGATTTTTTATAGAAAAATGTCTGAACCTAAGGGCTTTTCTATAGAAAAAATGTCTTAGAATAAGAGACTTCCTTTCTGTATCTGAGAATTTTTTACAGAAAAAATGTCTCAGAATATGGGAATTTTTCTATTAAAAAAATGTATCAAAATATAATTATACTTCTTTAAAAAAAAAAAAAATTTCTGTAGAAAAAATGTCTCAGAAACTGAAAATTTTTGTAAAGAAAAAAATATCGTAAAATCTGAGAGTTTATATAGAAAAAAATTTCCCAGAAACTGTGACTTCATCTAAAGAAAAACGTCTTAGAATTCGAAAAATGTCTCAAAATCTCAGACTTTTTCCATAGAAGACTCAGATTCTGAGACATTTTTTCTATAGAAAAACTCTCAGACAGTTTTTTTAGAAAAAGTCTGAGAATCTGAGACATTTTTTCTATAGAAAAACTCTCAGATTCTGTAACATTTATTCTACAGAAAATGTCTCAAAATCTTAAACATTTATTCTATAGAAAAAGTCCCAGATTCTGAGACATTTTTTTTTATAGATAAAGTCACTGATTCTAAAACATTTTTTTCTATAGAAAAAGTCTTAGATTCTGAGACATGTTTTCTATAGTAAAAGTCTTAGATTATGATACATTTTTCTATAGAAAAGTCTCAGATTGTGAGACATTTTTTCTATAGAAAAAATGTCAGATTCTGAAACATATTTTCTATGAAAAAGTCTCGAAATTTAAAACATTTTTTCTATAGGAAATATCTGATTCTGAGTCATTTTTTCTGTTGAAAAATTCTCAGATTTGGAGACAAAAAGTCTGAGATTCTAGGAATTTTTTTCCACAGAAAAAATCTGAGATTCTGCGACATATTTTGTATAGAAAAAGTCTTAGATTATTGAAAAAGTGCCAGATTTTGAGATGGTTTTTGTACAGAAAATCTCAGATTCTGAAAAAGTCTCAGATTCTGAGATTCTTTTCTCAATAGAAAAGGTCACATATTTTGAAATTTTTTATAAAAATAAAATATTTTTTAAAATTGTATTAAATATCAACTTATGTATACATACTTCTAAAATTAGCTTTTTTAATTAATATGTTAAAAAACATTATTTTCATTTAACGGTTAAAGGAGCCCATTAATAGAATATTTTAGTTGTGGTGATATTAAATCGGTAAGAACAACCATTTTTTTTCGTATAATTTTTGTTGCTTCAACAGATAAATTCTGTTGTTATTATTGAAATGCTAAATATATACCAATTATTAGTAATCGCAACTGGTAAAAGCAAGGTTGGCAATCGAAACGAATAACGGTATCGATATCGGTATTGGTATTGTTTTTATACCCTCCAACTACAGTATGGGGGTATACTCACTTTGTCATTCCGTGTGTAACGCATCGAAGTATCGGTCTATGACCCCATAAAGTATATATATTATTGCGACGGACATTCTAGCGATGTCCGTCTGTCCGTCCGTCCGTCCGTCCGCCCGTCTGTCCGTCCGTCTGTGGAAGACACGATGCAGTCCAAAATAAAAGTGCTAGACTCCTAAAATTTGGCACATATATGTCTTATGCTCATAGGCTGGTTAAGTTCGGAGATGGGCAAAATCGGACCAGGGGGGGAAAAGTTACCCCTTGGAGAACTAAACCAACCTCTGAAAAACGGTATTTTTTTGCAGGATTTTTTGTACTTTTTTTAAGAAAATGCAACATTTTCATGTCGGAGGAAGCTCAGAACCCTGTATGTGGACTCAGCGGATAAAAAAAAATAAAAATAAAGTTTGATCCGCCCCTTTTGTGGGCGTGGATATAAAAAATGTATTTTAATAATGATTAATTGGATTAAATAATTGAATAAATCGTAATAAATCCGTTTGATAACATTTATCGCAAGGGGAAGATGTCCCCCAATGACTCCCACCAAACCCCCAAAATGCCCCCCCCCCACCAAAAAAAAGACGCCCCTGAATTTTTTTTTTACATTTTGGAGGGTATAAAAGATTCGGCACAGCTGAATTTAATTTCTCACTTGTTTTTATTTATTTCGGTATCGGTTACGGTATTTAAGTTGAATCGGTTACAGTATTACCGATACCGAAACGTCAATACCGGTAAGTATCGGTATTATCGAAAATATGCTAAAATTATAAAAAAAAACATATAAAAGCTTTAAAAAAATTTGTAAATTAGAAAAGTTAAATTAGACTTGGATCCATCAATACCCTCCACAATGCCCTTTTAAAGTGATAATTAATTTTGTAACGTTAATCAAAGTAACAGTTTTGATTAGAAATATTTTATTTTCAGTAGAAAACTTATTTTAGTCATTTTTGAAAAAAAAAAAATAAATTGAAATATTTTTTTGAGTGTAAATTTTTTTTTTGGATTGTAATTTTTTTTTGTTTTAGTTTTAAAATTTTTGTGAGTGACAAGAACTCTTTGTAAAATATTTTCCAGACTCATCAATTTTTTTAAAGCTGGTTTAACGGTTTTTTCGACAAGTGAATTTAAGGTGAAACCAATCTGCAATTCTCGGTTTTCTTAATAACTTTTGAACCACTGTACCGATTTGGCTAAAATTCAATTCGAACCAGGCCAGGGGAACAGCAAATATATATGCCAAGCTTCAGAATCCTCAAGATTGCCTTTAGAAAGTTAGAGTGTTTTTTATGTGGAAAATTCACGAAAAATCGTTGCCGAAATTCAGTCCTTTGCTCATAACTTTTGAAGCACTGGACCAGTTTTGCTGGACATTTTCATAAGTATAAGGCCGTTTCGGGTTTTACCTTTCTTTTTTGTTTGAGCTTAAAAAGGTCCAATAAGTTTCTATTGGGTGTCAAAATGACTCCGTAAAATTTATTTCCCTCCCGCATCGCGGTTAAAGTAAAAACCACAACAAATTATATATATTTTATCTTATGTCTAGGCAACCAAGTTTTTTTTTTTTGTGTTATCTATTTGGAAAATTTGGTATTCCCTGTCTAGTAGGGTATTCAATCGATTAACCGTTAATCGGTTAACCGATTAATTTTGGTCGATTAACTGTTCGAATAATTTAAAATTGTCAATTTTCAAATAACAAATAAACCGATTAATTTGGGTCGGTTAACCGATTAACCGAAATTTCTTTTTTTAGAACTTACACCTATTTTTTTGTTGCTTTATTTTGTGTTTTGATGTTTCATTTTTAATTTAAACTACGGTTCTGCTGAAAGAAGTTGTAAAAACTTCGTTAAGAAAATATTTTATCGAGGCCCTAAAAAGATATTTCGGTTAAAAAAAAAAAAAAAAAACCTGCTCAATAACCCTAGCCAATTTTTTTATACATTCCTAACAGTATACATAAATTTTTCTAATAGTTTTTCATGCGACTAATCCGAATCTGACCTTACAACTGATCTATCTCATCTTGAGATATTTAGATTTTCGATTGACAATACTGCATAAATTCAGATTATCGAAATGTTCGGGACCCTATAAAACTGCGAAATTCTTTGTAATGTGTAACACCGTCCGACAGCCAATATTAAACATGAACCGGATGATATATATCTGAAATTAGAGATCAAATGAAGTAAAACTGCATTTACAGTTTTTATTTCGTTATCTTGTTTTCCAAAGTTTGAAAGGATCACATTTTAAAAATTTTATAAAATATTTTTTAAATATTTGTACTTGTCCTAGGATGCCACTGGTGCTGGCAAATTAAAGAGGAGGATCTCCCCTAATATTTTATAAAATTTAATCCTATAAAACCTTGAAGTCGTTTTAAAAGGAAACAGGATCACAAAATGAAACACTGTAAATGCAGTTTTACTAAATTTAGTCTCTACACAGAAAAAAATAAAAATGAAATTCAATTACGAAATTCGTTGATTCAATTACAAATTTAATTGATGTCGGACCTATCACGAAAATGCGCATATTAATTACTCATTTTGTTTGAAATTTATTTTCAAATTCAATTAAACTTTTAATTGAATAAATTAAATTTTTTATTGAAAATAATTTAGAAAATCAATTAAAACTTTAATTGAATAAATTAAAAAATTTAATTGAATATTAAATTGAAAATCAATAAAAAGATCTATTGATTCAAACAAAATTTTCAATTCAAATAAAACCTAAAATCAATTAAATTTAAACTGAAAATATCGAAAGTTTCACTAAAAAAAACACCCTTACATAAGAAAATCAAACGTTTTTTTTTTTTGGTTTATTTTTTTTTTTTTTAATAAGTTATTTATTTAATGAATTAAAATAAAAAAATGTATAAAAAAAAATTATAAGTAGAATAAAATAACAAATTCTTAAAAACTTAGCACTGTTGTTATTTCATGAGTTATTGTTAGTACAGTTAAAACAAAAACAATATTTCTTTTCAAAAAATTCTGTTGCTATGTATCAAACATTAGATATGGTTTTTGTTTTAACTGTACTTTATTTCTTCTTAAAAGTTTTTCTTTTTTTAAATAACTACAAACAAAATTTTATTTGTACATCACTTGAGAAACTGCTTTAGCCGCAACACGTCCTCTCGCTTGGGGAAAAAAAATAAAACTAAAAGTTTTTTGTTATTTTTTCATTTATATGCATTTTTTGCGTACACTAACACATACAAACCAAAAATTCATAAAGTTTTTTGTTTGTTTTTTTTTTTGCACTATACATGTATATTGCTTTTTTTAATTTTGTGTGTATCTCTTGGCAGAAAGCAAGCACCAGTTCATACGAAACAATAAAACTAAAAGGATTGTTATTTTTTGCATGTTGTTTGTTTGGCTTCTCTCATGCATACAAAACCGGTTTACTTTATTTTATATTTTTGTTTTTGGTAAAGTTAAAAATTCAATTAAAACATTAATTGAATCAATTAAAATATTTAATTGAAGTTAAAAATAATATCAAAAACAAATTTAATTGAAAAATTTTTTTCGATATTATTTTCTGTGTAGTTTCAAACGTATATTACCCAGTTCTTGTTTAACGACTTTTTATAATTTTTGTCGGACGGTGTAAATAGTTCATCACATCGGAAAATACTACAATTTTTCTTCAAAATATTTTTGGAATCCTTTAGATATCTCTTTTCATTACGAAAATATCGACCGATGAAATTACTTCAATTTCGGCACTAAAAAATAAAAGAAAACAAATTTGGAAACCAAACAATTTTTTTGTTGACATCTAAGCCCAGCAGCAATTTGGCTACATTTTTCCTTTTTCTAATTTTTTTTTTTGACATTTTTCACATTGAATTAGGGCCAATTTGGATTGGGATAATTTTTCAGTTTGCCATACAAAAATTCTTTATTTGGGCTAACGGGTATTAAAAGCTTCGCCATATCAGATATAGATTTCTTATTAATAAAATTCTTCAAAGTATATACAATTCCTAGTTTTATATTCAATTTAAATTTTAAATTGATATTATTCGGTTAACCGAATAATTCAAATTTAACCGATTATTAACCGATTAAATCTCAACCCCGATTAATTATTTGCTCGATTAACCGATTAAACCAGAACCTCGATTAATTGAATACCCTACTGTCTAGACAAGATCACATTCAAAAATATTGCGAACAGTTTTTTTTCGCGAATTATGGGATTTTTATGGATGATTTATACGAGTTAAGCCACTTAAAAAAATTATACTATGGTGGAAAACCACCTGCTAGTATTCCAAATGCCTTCCCCGAAGTCCTGTATATATCAATAAAATCCTTGGACACCCACATTACGGATTAAATAAAAATCCCCAAAAAATTATACTATACAAAAGGGGTGTTGAAAGTTTCTATTGTCAGTCAAAACAAATCCAAAAAAATTTCGTGAAAATCAATAATTTTCTTTTGCTCTCGCATCGCGATTGAAGTGGCTTTTTTAAATTTTTATTTAATTCACGATGTGGGTGCCAAAAATTTTTTTTGATTTTTATGAGACTTCGGTGAGGTATTTGGAGTACGATTTTTCATTTACAAGAACCAAAAAATTTACAAACTTTCTATTAATTTTTTTTTTGTAAAAAAATATGGTTTTTAAGAAAAACCGTTTCAATACTGGTACGTACCGATACCGAAGGAAAAGTTTTTCGGATATCGGTATCCGATACCAAAACTGAGTTTCGGTATTGGTGTTGGTATCGGTATTCCATTTAAAGGGTTTTGAAACGGATAACTGTATTGAAATGTTTCGATTGCCAACATTGGATAAAAGTGATAGTTGGCTGGACTACGAAAATTTGGTTGGTTCTAAATTTGGTTGGCACAACGAATCCGTTTTCTGTGTGTACTGTTACCCTCAAAAATATTCTCCTTTCCCTGACCACCTCTGGCTTAATTGCATATTACATATGCATGGCTTTGTAACTATATCTTTCCCCACTACATAGTAGTTGAGTAGTAGTAGCTGTAACAGTGAAACCATATGCGTTGTCATTTATATCTTTGGATGAGTGCGTTAATTAAATGAGTAAGTATAAAATATTATCATATACACTACACTTTACTTGTCACAACACTCACTCATTCTTAAATTAAAATACATACAGGCAATACCCACACATGCATACTATAGCTACAAATGCTTTACACTGTGTTTTAAAAGTGATTGAGAGTTTTAAAGAAAATCTAACGGAAATTATTGTGATTGGTAAAAATTTTTAAACTGAAGAATTTAATCTTAGCAGAAATTTTGCTGAACTGGAAGAAGATTTTGGAAAGGAATCACAAATCAAAGAACTCACGCAAACCACCTGAATTTATGCGTGATTGCTGTTGGTAGTAGTTTGGAGCATTCATGGGAAGCGCTGAAAAAGTTATTTAATGATGCACTAAAATCATGCGTCTTCTTGGCGCTAATTAAATCATTGTTTCTTTTAAAAGTTTTATTAAAAAAAATACTGATACTCTCTCACCATAAGTTATACCAATACTTGTATTTTCCAAACTTTAAAAAAAAATTAAATAAATGTTTATATTTTTTTTAGGCAACATAAAAGTTACAAAAAAATACAAACTTTTTCATTGTACCTCTTGACTTGTGACAACAAGAATAAAAAAATAAACTTATGTTATTAAAATGTAAAATAAACTCATCTACAATTTGTTTTGTAACCAACGAAAAAAGGAAATAGGGAAAGAAAGTAATTTATATAAATAAATTATGGAAAAATGCCATTTATACTTCACGAGTTAAAAAAAGCACAATTTTCAAGTGAAAATATGAGTTTATAAATGTTTTTTTTTTTATAAAACGAAATAATTAAGTGAATTCAGAGAAAATTTCTGGTTTTAAAATAACATCTATGAAAACAAGCATTTTCAAATGTTACACTGTACGACACGATTTTGCACCCATGATCGGGACCAAAAAATTCCTTAAGTAGAGGTAAAAAAAAGATACACGTGTCTCCCAGTTTTTCTAGATCAATTCGTTTTCGCGTTTTATTAGCAAATCAATATTTTGTATATATATGAGTTTTAATTACTTTGGGAAGTAAGAGTTACGCGCGTTACAGTTAATCGTGATGGCTTAAATTAAGCTGAAATACTTCCAAGTAGTATCAGATAAAATGTGCGAATCATAAGGAAAAATCGGTCCACGGGTTTAAGATTTATGAAGAAATATCTCAAATTTGAACGTTTTTTACATATTTTTATACTCTCTATTAAATGATAGAGTGTTAAAAATACGCTAAAATTTGAAAGACAATTTGGATGCTCCTTAAGTTTGGCATATATATTTGTTATTTCCCTGGTCAGGTTGGTATTGAATTTCGAGAAAATCTATCCAGTGTTTCAGAAGTTATGATCAAAACCGTGAATTTTGAATAGGTTTCATGATGAATTCCCTCTTTCAAAAAAAAACTTTAAATGCTCTTTAAAAAATATTGGTATGCCACAAAAATTTTTTACAAAGTTATTTTATCGCTTGAAAAAAATTATACTCAATAAAAATTTTACAAGCAAAAAAAGTACACTCAAAAAAATTTTAAACTCAAAAATTTTTGGCAATCCAAATTGTCTATGATGGCAACAAATAGAAGAGGTGTGCATTGCAAAAATATGTTTAAAGCTTTCCCAGAGTTGCCAATATTTTCTTTAGAATTGCCACTAAAAAACAACCAGAAAAGTCAATAACGCCTTGGCCGAATCCATGCATACCCTCCATTAGCCCCTTTTAAGTGATAGCAATTTTTCTAACGTGAAAATTATCTTTGTCAATGCCCTGCACTATCTCGCACTCGATTTAATTGTTTTGGCTCTTATTTCTTTCAGAATGTGGAGGAACTAAGAGGGATCAGCCCGTGGAAGATGTTAAAATATATCAAGATGAGTAAATTTGATGAGACGCATGTGTGGACTTAAATATTCATGCTATGGGACAGGAAGACGGAAGAACGTGAATTAATGTGTAGAGAAGCCCAACACCACACCACAATCCCCCCTCCCCGCCCCCTTCAACAACCCCCCCCCCCCCCACCCATCCCTTTTCATGAGGTATCACTATGGATCAGGATCTGGTCTTGTGGACATTACGTCAACCTCTCAACCTAACCTAACCTAACCTAACCTAACCTAACGTGAAACCAAAATTGTTAAAAATTTTGACTCGACATTTTTTATTTGGGCTAAACAAACTCTTTTTAGAATTTTTGAAAAAAAATTGAGTCTAATATTTTTTTTAGTGTAAATTTTTTTTGAGTGTAAAATTTTTTTAAGTGTAATTTTTTTTTTTTTCCATTGTAAACATTTTTTTAACGATAAAATTACTTTGTAAAATATAATTGTGGCATACCAATATTTTAATAGAGCATTTAGGGTTTTTTAAACCAGGGAATTCAAGGTGAAACCAATCCGAAATTCACGGTTTTGATCATAACTTCTGAAATCCTGGATCGATTTCCTCCAAATTCAAAGGTATAAAAACGTGTAAAAAAACATCCAAATTTGAGAAATTTCTTCATAACTTTTAAACCCGTGTACCGATCTTCCTCATGTTTTACACATTTTATCTGACACTATTTACAAGTAGTTCAGCAAAATCTCAGCTATCACGATTAACTGTTGCGGGTATAATCCTTACTTCCCCAAGTGATTAAAAATTGAATGTATACAAAATATTAATTTGCTTATAAAACGCGAAAACGAATTGATCTAGAAAAACTTGGAAACACGGGTATCATTATTTTAGCTCTTCTTTTAGAATTTTTTGGTCCCGATCATGGGTGCAACCAAAACTTCAATTTTGTCGTACAGTGTTATAATATTCCGGAAAAATTATATTCAAATTTATTTCAAATTCTTGAGAATTTTAACAGGCATATTTTAAAACATATCATTTTATATAAATGTGAAAAATCACTCTAAAAAAATAATTTAATTGGTGGGTTTTATATAACATATAAAATATTTTTTAATACATTTTATGATTTGTAACCATAAAATTCATATTTTAAATTATTCTACGAATTATATATTATTTGTGTATTGCTTAAAATTTATGTATTATTAACATATACACACAGAAAATGAATTCGTTGTGACAACAAAATTTTGATCCAATCAAATTTTTGTAGTTTAGCCAATGGAAACATTTATTAGATGTGAATATAAGAATTAGAAATATGAGTCTCGGAATTAGAAATATAAAACAAAAATTCAAACTTAAAAGACATTTTCAAGACTTAAAAGGTCCTACTAAGGGTTAATAATGAGAAAAACACAACTCTGTAAAAAGTTGAGATTGATTAAGTTTGTGCCAAATGAATACACCAAGGATGATGGTGGGTATACACTCAAAAAATTATGTCATTAACAGTTTGTAGTTTATTTAAAAACATTTACGTTATGTCGTTTTTAAAAGAAAAATCATTTCTTTAATGTTCAGTTTTTTCAAATGACTATTTCTGTTCTTTGTTTCAAAAATAAAAACATAAAAAATAAAGAGTGATTGTACGTTACAAGCAAAGAATTACAGATGATGGGTTCAATACTTGTCGACTGCGATCTGTTAATAATTTTCACATATAGAGTTCTAGTGACTATTAACTGAATAAATTTGACATTAAAAGTTTTTCTGAAGATTATTATAACTGGATAATAGGAAACTAGTTAGAAACAAACCAGGATGTCTTAAATTTTTAGAAAATTTAAAAATTTTTCTTTCCCAATAAAGACTTTCATTAGCATTCAATTTTTAAAGTAATTTATTTTTGTTCTGTAAGTGATTCTTCTTTATTTTTTTATTATTTGTGTACCTTATTTTTTAACATGATAATGTTTTTTGGCTGGTGTCTAATTTTAAAAAAGTTGTAGGACGCAACCTCAGTTTGACTTTATAAGATAACAATTAATGAAAAAGAAAACAAGAATTATTATTTTCATTTTCTTAAAACCAAAAATTTTAATAACTTGGATTTGTAACTTGGATAATAATTCACCTCGTGGTGAATAAAACCGTTTTTCACCAGCTGGTGAATAAAAAGTAACATAATTATTTTTCAACAAAACAAAAACTTTTTTTCATCAATTTTTTTTTCATCAAACTTTTTTTTCTTTTTTTTTTTTTTTTATCAAACTTTTTTTTTCATTATTTTTTTTTTTAAATAAATTTTATTTTTTTCATCATTTTTTTTTTTTTTTTCATCCATTTTTTTTTCATCAAATTTTCTTTTCAATAAATTTTTTTTAACAAATTTTTTTTTCATCAATTTTTTTTTCATTAATTTTTTTTTCATCAAAATTTTTTTTATCATATTTTTTTTCATCAATTTTTTTTCGTCAAATTTTTTTCATCAAATTTTTTTATCAAATTTTTTATTATCAGAGAGAAAAAACTATAAATTATACGACGACTTACGAGCATGAAACAGCAAAACGAAAATTTGAATGACGCAATAAAAAAATATAATTTTAATTCAGTTGATATTTTGTTTTTTTTTGTGAACGGACGTGTACGCATGTGCAAAAGTGAAAACAAAAGTTTCGACTACACACTATTTAGACATTAAAACTGTAGTGTTATTTGTGTGCCTATGAGGAGCACTTCCTTCATACAAACTATTCAGGCATGAAGACTTAAGTGATGATAATACATTATTTTTGTGCTTTATTGAAGCAATGATTTCTGAGCATCCAATATGCTTACAAAAATGCACCTAGTAAGCTTCTAAGAAGGTATGATTTCATTACATTTTTATTGCGCTGAAATAAGCGCTCGGATGAAATGCTCTAAAGTTGGACATTGCGACCAAATATCATGCCATACGGAAGCATGTTTGTAAGGGAATGTCAACTCAACATTCCCTTACAAACCTGCTTACGGCGAAGCAGTAGTTTTTGGTGGGATGTGTTATGCGGGGAATTTGAAGTTTATTCCAGTTGTATGTTTAAGGAGTTCTATTAAAAATCTTAAGTTGAGAAAACATCAAACAACGCTTCAAGAAATATGTACAAAGCATCAATATCTACTTATGAATTTATATTCTAAAAACATCAAGTGTGTCTTATATCCCAAAATGGAAGATTATTTCTACAGAAATGTATCTCAGAATCCAAGACCAGTTCTAGATGTTAAGATCTTAAAATCCGATATATTTTCATTTATACAAATGGTTTTAGAATCTCACGTTTATTTCTGGAAAAATCTTACTGAAAGTGTCCTAGAATCTATGAATAGAAAGAGTCTCAACATTTTTCTATCGGAAAAATGTCTCAGATTCTTAGAATTTTTCTATAGAAAAAATGTCTCAGATTCTAAGATTTTTTTCTATTAAAAAAATGTCTCAGATTTAGAGAATTTTTCTATAGAAAAAATGTATGTATCAGATTTTTAGAATTTTCTATAGAAAAAATTTCTACGATTCTGAGAATTTTTCTATAGAAAACATGTTATAGACTCAGAGAAGTTTTCTATAGAAAAAATGTTTCAGAATCTGAGAATTTTTCTATAGAAAAATGTCAGATTTTCAGAATTTTTCTCTAAAAAAAATGTCACAGATCTTAGAATTTTTCTATAATTTTTATAGAAAAATTCTCAGATTCTTAAAGTTTTTCTATGGAAAAATGTCTCAGATTCTGATAATTTTCCTATAGAAAAAATGTTTCAGAATCTGAGAATTTTTCTATAAAAAAAATTTCTCAGATTCGAAGAATTTTTCTATAGAAAAAATGTACCAAATTCTGAGAATTTTCTATAGAAAAAATATTTTAGATTCAGAGAACTTTTCTATATCAAAAATGTCTTAGATAGGAAAATGTCTCAGATTACGACAATTTTTCTATAAAAGAAATGTCTCAAATCCTGAAAACTTTTCTTTAGAAAAAAGTCTCGGATTTTGAGAATTTTTATGGAGTAAAAATGTATCAGATTTTGAGAATTTTTTTCTATAAAAATATTTTATGAAAATTGTCTGAGATTCTAACAATTTTTCTATAGGAAAAATATCTTAGATTCTAAGATATTTTCTGCAGAAAAAATGTCACAGATTCTGAGAATTTTTCTATAAAAAAAAAAATCTGAAAGTCTAACAAATTTTCTAATAGTAAAATTTTAAAAATCAAATACATTTTTCTATAAAAAAATTATTTTTAATATTTTCAGAGTCGGAGGACTTCCTTTTAGAGAAAACCGTGTAATTGAGGAAAAGAGGACATTAAAGATCACGGACTAAGAAAGAAAATTATGTTTTAAAATAAATTCATGTTATATTTTAGATAGTGTGTTTAATAATATTGTAACCGTTAAATTATTATTTTTGCAATTTATATTTACCAATAGTGAAAATAAAAAACTATGAAAATAATAAAATGCAATTAAATATTTTTTTTTGTATTGGAATAATAAACATTTTTACACACATGCGAACGAATTTTGGGCACAAATATTTTAATATTACACACTTTGTGTGTACTTCTATAGAATTTTGGAAGCAGTTAAATTGTATGTGTAAACACAAAATGTTTAATAGTTGTACACACTTTGTGTGCAAATGTTGAAATTTAAACACATAGAGTATTTTTACCCACTTTATTGTAGGAGAACAGTTACCTACAATAAAGTGGGTAAATTTCAACAAAAATTTATAAGAGTGTATATAAACCATAGATGGGAATTTTTAATTACCATTGAAATTTAATTACCATTGGTTGATATCAATGGTAATGAAAAAATTTTCATTACCATTTAATGGTAATTAAATTTTTTTAATTGAAAAAATAATTACTAATGGTAATGAAATGCACCAATTGTTGAAAAACACCAATTATAATTGGTTTCAAAACCATTGGTTGGCACATTTTTGTTTTCTTTAAAAAGTTATAAATTTAAACATCAAAGTATGTTTTCAAAAAAAAAATATGAAAATGTCAAAGACAAAAAACAAAACGCAAATAAAAATTTCAAATATTGTGTTATACAAAGGCAATCAAATTGTGTTCGGTTTATAAAATGTGAAAAACTAAAACACCATATAACAAAAAACCACAGATATTTCCAAATATTAACGATTTTGACAACATTGCGACGACTTTTACTAATGGTAATTATTTTTTTTAAGTGATGCCATACCAATGGTAATTATTTTTTTTTATTTTCATTAGTAATTAAATTGATAAGTAATTTAATTGGTACAATTGATTCAACCAATGGTAATGAAAAAAATTTCATTACCATTGACATCAATTAAATGGTAATTAAACCATCAATTAATTGGTCCCTTTAATTAATTAGTCCCATCTATGATAATATAAACACAATTACAGTTGTGATTACTAATAATTTCATAGCGATCTACCAATTTTCGATTCAATCAATTGGAACTGAATACATCGTCTGACAGCCTTTTTTGAAAGAAGAGATCAAATAGAGTGAATCTGCATTTATAGGTTTTCATTTCGTGATCCTGTTTCCTTTTAAAAGGACTTCAAAGTTTTAAAGGGTACATTTTGTGAAATATTTCTGAAATATTTGTATTTATTTTAGGATGTCAATGGTGATGGCAAATGAAAGAGGAGTATCTCCCATAATTATTCATTTTTTTTATTTTTTTATATCAGGATAAAAGTATTGTAATGAAGTCCTTCAAAAACTTTATCAAAATATTTTGTTGAAAATTTTAAATGATATTGAAGGATAAAGTTTTGAAAGGTTGTAACTTACCTCCTTTTTCCTGGTAAAAATAATAAAATAGAAAAATTAGGGAAGATCCTCCTCTTTCATTTGCTGTCACTAGTGGTATCCTATACTCAAAAGAAAAATTTTGTAAAAAAAATATGTAAAACGACTTTGAACTAGCTAATTTTCAAGCTATTTTCAGCTGATTTTTCGGCTAAAATGGATATTTTTACTAAAATCTCTGTCAGTCAGTTTAAGAGAATAACATAAATTTTACCGCGTTTTTACTGATTGTGTGAATTTTAAAATATTTTTGGACATATTTTTAGCAGATTATTCTTTAATTATACAAAATCTTAAGTTTTTTTTGTTTTTTTTTTTACAATTAAAAAGATTTAGAGGTTTATTCATAATACCTTAAGTGTACTTAAAGTAGGTTTATTTGACAAATATTCATGCAATATCAGTCAAATACACCTACGTTAGATTTTATTTACTCATTATGAATAGCTCAGTTAGACTAATAACACTGTGCTACAAAACAAGAACAAAATCGAATATATTTTTTAAATAAGCTATTGACAATTGTTGGTCTCATCGAAAAGGTCACAAAAATGCCCATCCAACTTGCCAGACACTCTCAAATTTTAAAGTTATTATCAAAAAACGTTTTTTGGGGCTTTTCTCTCTAAACTACGTGTAACTCGGAAACTTTTCAACCGATTTTAAATTTTTGAACTGTTTTGGATAGAATAAGTGTAGGGCTTTTTATGTGTGTGAATTGGTTTATACATTTAAAAAAACTATGTGTTGATTTTTCCATAATATCTACTTTTTTTGTTATTTTTTTAAATTTTTCGATTTTTATCGATTTTGATACAATTCGTTTAACAACCTTTATATTTAAAAACGCATTCTTAAAGAAAATTTAGTTCTGAATACGATAACCTTTATCCTGAAAAAATTGGATAATAATTGATAGAGTTCTGATAATTTTTATAAAAAAGAAAATTAAGATTTTGCCTGAAATCTCCAATGCAAAAAAAGAAATAAAACATAAAATTAACATCGTGAGAGGTCGCGTACCATAATTTTAAAGGATTTTGGTCCGCTGAATCCGAATGTAACCTTGAAATTGCTCTACCGCTATGGGTTTTTGATATAACAAGATATATTAAATATCTCAAAAACCTGACGTGATAGAGCAATTTTAAGACCGGATTTGGATTCAGCGATCCAAAAACCTTTAAAAATATTATGCATGATCTCTTATGATGAATTTATATTTTTGCCTGGGTAATCCGAACATCGATTTTTAGAAAAAAATTAATTTTGTTTTTTAGAAAAACTGTCACAACTCTGTCAATTGTTATCCGATTTTTTCAGGATTAAGCTCATCGTATTCAGAGTTTTCTTTAAGAATACGTTAATAATTGTAATGGTTGTTGAACGAACTATAGCAGAAAAAAATCGACAATCTCAAAAAAATTTAAAAAAATAACAAAAAATTAGATATTATTGAAAAATCAATAGATACCTTTCTTTTGTGTATAGATCAATTCACACACATGGAAAGCCATATCGTTGTTCTATCCAAAACAGTTAAAAATTTTAAAATCGATGCAAAAGTTTCTGCTTTACACAAGTTTTAGTGAGAAAAGTCCCAAAAAAGTTTTTTGACAATAAGTCTAAAGTTTGAGGGTGTCTGTCAAGTTTAATGGTCATTTTTGTGATTTTCTCGACAAAACCAAAAACCTATACTATGTCACATCGAAAGTATTTTTCCACTGTAGCAAGTGTAATTGACCAAACTAAAAAAATACGTAGATTATATTGCTAATTTTACTGAAATATTTGTTTTTTTAAATTTAATACAAAAAAAACTGAAATGAGTTCATGTATTTCGAAAAAAAAATTTTCTAGAAAATGTTTTAGCAGATTTCTCTGCTATTTTGACCGATTTCTCTGCTGAGTTTACCTAGATAATCATGACAAATTTTCAACAAACCGTGTCTGATAAAGTCAGCAAATTTGTCATATGGCTCAAAATGGGTAATTTCAGCAGATTTTTCTGCTGATTGGACAAAGAATTTATTTTGAGTGTAGGACAAGTGCAAGTATTTAAAAAATATTTTACAAAAATTTAATCCTCTAAAACTTTGAAGTCCTTTTAAAAGGGAACAGGATCACGAAATGAAAAACTGTAAATGCAGTTTTCCTACATTTAGTTTAAAAATTCAAACGTATATTAATCAGTTCGGTTTTAACAACTTATTTCTTTTTGTCGAACGTTAAAATTATTGCAAAATGGCGTATATCGCATTTTTTTATTTGTAAACTAGTGATATTTTGTGAACAGAATTGGATACCGAATTGTATTTGAGCAAGACCAAACATATTTTTTTTACAAAATGATTTTTTTCACCAATTTTTTTTTCAAAAAGAAATTTTTTTTATTTTTTTTTCGAAATTAATTTCTTTAACCTGTTTTTAACAACATTTATTGACGTTTTTTTGACAACAACATTTTACAATGCGAAAAAAGTGTATAATTCCATAAGTTCTTGAATCACCCTAATATATATTTTCGATTTTGTCCTGCTGTACTTTAACTTGTTTGTTTTTATTTTATTTTATCCGTTATTTTGGGTGATGTAAGCGAAACCATAATGCTGCGTTAAAGTTTTATGCCACAATCAAGTTGGTTTTGTTTATAAATATTGTGATAATACTTGTGTGAATAAAAACAATTTAAAGATAATTTAATAAAATTATACACGTTGGTTTGTATAAAAAAAAATAAAGCTATTAAGTATGGTATGTTTCATAACCATATTTTAATGGATTTAATTTAATAAAGCGAAAATATATATTTTTTTTAAATAAATATAAAAAATTAAAGCTTTAAATGTTGTTTTCTTTAAAAATATGCAAAATAATGAATACAAAATGATATTTTGCAAAACTGCATAGTAATAATAAATAACGGATAAAAAAGATCTGTATAAAGTCCCTGTTTATTAAATTCTCCCCTTACACACCCATCTTTAAGCAAGTTAAGTTTTGTAAAAATTGTGCCAAATCGGGTATTGACATTTTATTCCTCTTTATTTGAAATTTTAAAAATCGTTAATACGCAAATCCAGCTTATCCTGTTTTCAAGTAATTGTTAAATCATTACACTGTTCGACAACAAAAACCTTCCATTAAAATATCCAAATGATTCTAATTTGAAATTCTGATTCAAAATCTGCTATCCAAATTTCTCTAGCGCTTACCGTTTTTGAGATATTCGCAGTTAAAAAGTCAAAAAAGAAGTCCTGATTCCAAAACTGCAATCCAAATTTGTCCAGATTGTTTTGTTTTTGAGATATTCACGAAACATGCTAGAAAAAATTGAATCGAAGTTTTTAAATTTGGAGTCCATTTGATATAAAATCAAGTCCTAGTTTTTGAAACTTTCGTAAAAATATTTAACAGTAGACAGCGAATGTCTCAAAACAGCCAATATCTCAAAATCTTTACATGCTGGAAAAATTTGGAATGCAGATTTGGAATCAGGAGAACAAAATCTATAAGAATCAGTTGGATACTTTAATAGTAGGTTTTTGTTGTCGAAAAGTGTAATTATTTAGCAATAAGTTGAAAACAGGATCAGTTAGGATTTTCATGTTAACAATTTTTTAAGTGCTAAATAAAGAGGAATGAAATGCCATTACCCGATTTTGTCTCCATTTTTAGAAAACCTTAACTTGCTTAAAGAGGGGTGTGCTTTTGAGTCTTTATGTAATTGTGGACGTTTAAGTCATTTACAAAGACTGTTTAACCCAGAATCATATACATTCCGGCAAGCATTTATGTATATCGTTAAAACCCTACGAAATTAGGAAATTTTAAGTAAAATCAAATTTTGAGTAAAATAATTTTTGAGTGAAAAATTATGATTGGAAAATATTTTGAGTAAAAAAAAGTTAAATGAAAAAAATTTTAGTAAAAAAAAAATTGTTTAGGGAAAATAAATATTGAGTGAATAAAAATAGAGTTAAAACAAGAAAAGTGTTAAATTCGGCTGTGCCAATTTTTGTATACCCTCCAACATGAAAAAAAAAACTGCTGGGGCGTTTTTTTTTTTGGTGACGGAGGAGGGGTGGGGGGAGTGGTTGGTTCGTGGGGTTTGGGGTTCGTGTCGGTTAGCTTTTCCCCATGCGATAAATGCTAACAAATTCGTTTGTTATGATTTTTTCACTAAAGTAATGCAGTTATTTAATTTTTAAATTATTTTTAATTATCTACGCCTACAAAAA
Organism: Pegoplata infirma; assembly: GCA_963921195.1. Lineage (NCBI taxonomy): Eukaryota > Metazoa > Arthropoda > Insecta > Diptera > Anthomyiidae > Pegoplata > Pegoplata infirma. Next base: position 55,998,188 of record OY992536.1, on the reverse strand, counting down.
GGGGCGGCAAAAAAAAAAAAATTAATCCCCTGGGTCCAAGAGCAAGACTATGAACGTCTTCCCATATAAAAATATTTTAATTGCTTATTAAGAGAAACTAAAAAACTGTATGCAATTGTGTGAGGTTGGTTTAGTTTTTTATGGTGAAACTTTTCCCCCTAGTCCGATTTTGCCAATCTCCGAAGTTAACCACCTTATGACAATAAGGTGGTCCGTCCGTCTGTCTTCCACAGACAGACGGACGGACGGACGGACATCGCTAGAATGTCTTTCAATTTTGTTTTCTGTTTTATTCTAATACCATTCTATTCCATTTCACTTATTTTTTTTTTTTTAATTAACTACAAACGTTCAAAGAAATTAAAATGATCATCGACACGCAATCTATTCAAATATGTCAAAATAGTCGATTTCACAAGAGCATAATTCTCCGAAAAGTCAACAAATCTGTACAAATAGTACCTTAATAACCTTCAAAATAAACACAGTATTTAACATAATACGTATACTCTTCAGAGTAGGAAGTTTTAGCAACGCCAATCTTTCTTTATATGATGGAAGATTGCTATAGTCCGGACCCCAATTAAGGTTCCTAAGACAAAAAAGGAAAAATTGTTTATATACCATTTAATCATAGGTTGAAATCAGTGGTGCGCACACACATACTATAACGAAAATTCAAGCAATCAACATAATTTTATTGTGTGCGTGTGTTGACTGCGCACAAGCAGCATTTATTAGCCTATTCCCGCGGGAATAGGAATTACAAAAATGCCCGACACTGGTTTAAATGTAGGTTTTATTCTTTTTTCAATTTTTTTTCAAATTCAAGAGTCTTAGTTTTCACATCAATGCACTCAAAATATTTTGTTGGCAAAAACAAATGAAAAACACACTTAAAACCAGTGAATAAACAATTGAAAACCATCCCAGTAATTATTCATTTGTTTTAACAAACATCAACATTTATTTTTTACTGTTGACAAAATTTTCTAAAATAAATAACATTAAACATTAAAAAATTACGGTTTTTTCATTATTTTTTACCAACAAATTCGAAAAAAAATAACCTACGAAAACATTAAAAATTAATGATAGTTCTGTTATTTTTACCAACAAATTTCAAAAAAATAATTTACGAAAACATTAAAAATTAATGATTTCGTAGGTTATTTTTCACAATTTTCTATTGAAGTAATTTTTTAAAATCAACTACATTCCAAACCAAACACTCTACCCATCGTACCAAAGTCACTTGATACAAACATGTTTTTATATTTCTATAAATAATTTTTTGAATTTTTTTTCTACAAAAAAATAACAGGTCAGTCTTAGTGAAATCAATCAAAAATAGCTAAAAATTTTCGTGACCCCCTCCGATTTTGATGAAATTTGGTTTGGTTGTAACACTAAGTGATAAACTGACGCACACTTATTTTCAGCCCTCTAAGTAAACAGTGGGCGAAAACACGGAGGGTCAAAATTTCCCCCAAAATTTCCCTGTCGCGACACTTTACACCGTAAAAACTTAATATCGTTGGTTCTATTATAGCTAGAAAGCCCATTTTTGGTTTGCTTTAAAGCTCATAATATGCTCTACAAGACCTACCATAACCAAAAAATTTTCCAAAAAAAAAAAGGGTTACCTCCCTTATTTTAAGGTCGTGATATACGGAGGAGAAAATGGGGAGGATGGTATCCCCCGATTTTTTTTTACTTGATAATCTTTTAGAGAATGTCCTAAAGAATATATTCTAAAATTTTTATGTTGGGACAACAATGGGATCGCTCAAAATCAAAATTTTTCATAATTTTCCCCAAAATCTCCAAATCGCAACACTTTTTAACCTTAAAAATTAAATATCATAAGTGCTTTTGTAGCTACAGAGCCCATTTATTTTTGTTTAAAGCTTATAATACTCTCTACAAGACATACCAAAACCAAAAAATTTTCCAAAAAAAGGAATTGGCGACCCCCCTTATTTGAAGGTCGTGGCAAAGGGTGGAGGAAATGGGGGAAAGTATCCCCCGATTTTTTTTACTTGGTATTCTCAAAGTGCAAGTCCTAATGAACATAGTCTACAATTTTTATGTTGGGACAAATTTTGATTTTGGTCGATCTGATTGTTGTCCCAACATAAAAATTTTAGGATATGTTCATTAGGACTTGCACTTTGAGAATACCAAGTAAAAAAAAAACTCGGGGGATACTTTCCCCCCATTTCCTCCACCCTTTGCCACGACCTTTAAATAAGGGGGGCACCCTTCCTTTTTTTCTAAAATTTGTTGGTTAAGGTAGGTATTGTAGAGCGTACTATAAGCTTTAAAACAAACAAAAATTGGCTCTGTAGCTACAATAGCACTTATGATATTAAATTTTTTAGGTTCAAGAGTGTTGCGATTTGGAGATTTTAGGGGAAATTGTGAAAAATTTTGATTTTGAGTGATCCCATTGTTGTCCCAACTTAAAAATTTTAGAGTATATTTTTTAGGACTTTTTCTATAAGATTATCAAGTAAAAAAAAATCAGGGGATACCATCATCCCCATTTTTTCCTCCCTTTATCACGACCTTAAAATAAAGGAGGTAACCCTTATTTTTATTCCAAATTTTTTTGGTTATGATAGGTCTTGTAGAGCTTATTAAGAGCTTCAAAACAAATCAAAAATTGGCTTTCTAGCTATAATAGAACCAACGATATTAAGTTTTTACGGTGTAAATTGTCGCGCTTGGAAGTTTTGGGGGAAATTTTGACCCTTCGTATTTTCGGCCCCTGTTGACTTAGAGGGCTGAAAATTTGCATTTCTTAGTTTTTTACGTAGTGTAAGAACTTAACCAAATTTCATCAATTTTGGAGGGGGTCAAAAATATTCATGATTGATTTCACTAATAATGACCCGTAGGTAAAAACTAATGATATCTCATTAAAAAATACCAAAAATTAAAAAAAAAAAAAATGACTTACACAAATCATTAAAAATTTAAAGAATAACACCGCTCTACAAATCTGAGGTTTGTCGCTGCGTTTTGAATGAAACCAAAAAAAGTTTATAGGTTTTGGTTTCCCCATTCCAAAACGGTCACTCAAATTTTTCTATCACGTCACAATTTTGAAAAAATCGCGATTAAAGTGTCAAAAAAGGCCCATTTTGGCCATTTTCGAGCGCCTATAAAATAAGATCCTGACATGCAAATGACATGCTACCAAGCTCATTCGAAAGTGCGTAATTTTCTCTTTAAGACAAAATCAAATTTTCTAGGAATTTAATTTTTTATAATGGTGAAAAAATCAGTAGCCACAAGTGCTTTAATTCTAATATTTACGTGAGTATTTGTATGGAAATTTATTCAAAAACACTGTGTAAATAAAGTAAATATTTAAAAAATGGAAGGTTTTTTGTTGATGCCTTTTTCCCCATTTTAGAAAATTAAATTCCACGAACATTTTATCTTGTCTTATAGAGAAAATCACATACTTTTGATTGAGCTTAATACCAAGTCAATCGCATATCAGGATCTTATATTATAAGCTTTCAAAAAGGGTCAAAAATGGCCTTTTTCGACACTTTAACCGCGAATAACTCAAAATCCTGACGTGATAGACATATTTGGGTCGCAGATTTGGAATCAGCGCAGCAAACACTACCTCAATCACTTACCAGAATCCAATACGCATTTTCATGTTGAGCTGTGTAATCAGTAGTTTTTACTTACAGAACAAAAATAAATGATTAAATGTTAATGAAAGTCTTTATTTTTTAGTGTGTTATTTTTGAAACATAGGACAGCAGTAGTCATTAATAAAAACTGAACATCAAACAAATGTTTTTTCTTTTAAAAACGACTAAACGGAAAACTTTCTAAATAAACTACAAACAGTTAATGACATAATTTTTTGAGTGTGGATATAAAAGTTAATTTTTGTCCAAAAACATATTTTTCACAGAGTGAAATTTATAAAAAAATTTAGTTTTTTAAGACTACTATTTTAGAAAATCGAAAAAGAACCCAAGTATGATTTTTTTACCCGGGTTTATCCTCATCGAATCAGAAATTGTCAAACATCATTTTCTTAATTTTTTAATTGGAAGATCCCACATTTTAAAAATCCATTTTTTAATTATTTCAAGAGATAGAAAAAGGACCACGGTATAATTAATTACCCTTTTTATCCTATTAAACTCTGAATTTGCAAAAGGTTCCACATTTCAAGTTTCTATGACCATTTAAAAATATCAAAGTTGGTACATTACATTACCTCTTTTTGGCGCCTTAGAATCGTAATTTATAAAAAATATTTTTTTGGAAATATTTTAAAAACGGATGAGTAGATTTTTCACAAAATTGGCCAACGAATATCCCGTTGGCCACTTTTGAAATCGGATACTAAAACTATATTCGGAGATAAATATTGGTGATAACCAGAGACAGGACCTTCATGCACTAAAAAACTATGTTCTAGGCGCCTAAAATATACATTACAAATCTTAATATATGCACTATAAAATATGCACTAAAAATTAAAAAAATAGTGCATTTTTATTTTTTTTTTATGAAATAAAAATCTCTACATTATCCAAAAATTTCATTTAGATTTTTAATTTTTTTCTTAATAATTTTTTACTTTGTTAGCTTAGACCGCAGTTGTAAGAATATATTAACCCTTTATCTGCCGTATTTATTGGTCATTTAAGTAATTTTCTTAAGAAATGGCTCAAAAGTCTACTAAAACTTGCGTTTAAAGGGTTAAAATGTTCTACGAATATACTCTGCATCAAATTTCACTAGGGGTTACTTAAGGCAGAAAGTTCGACTGATATAAGGAAAATGCAGAAAATAGATAAATTGTAAAGTGTCATTATTTTTTTTATATTTTTATATATAGGAAAAAATATAAAAAGTTAACAATAATTTACAATTAACCTTTTTTATGCATTTTTCGTATACCGGTCGAACTTTCTGTCTTCAGTAACCGCCAAGGAAATTTGATGCTGAAAATCGTAGAACATTTTAACCCTTTAAACGCACGTCTTAGTAGGTTTCTGAGCCATTTCTTAAAATAATGACGTTAATGACCCATTACAACGGGAGAGAGAGGTCTAGCGTACTCTAGAAAAATGTTTCCCATAAAATTCTATTGAAGACATCCAAACAGTATTTTAAGTTCAAACAAGTAGAAAAATTAAATTCGACTTGGTCGAATCTATGAATACCCTCCACAATGTTATCTGATAGTAATTTTCTAAAAAAAATTTCAAAAAATTGCATTCAAAATTTTTTACTAGAAATATATTAATTTGAGTAAAAGTTTTTTTAATCTATCAAATTTTTTTGAGTGTAACATTTTTTTGACTGTCAACATTTTTTGAGTGTGACAATTTATAAAAAAAAAAAAATATGTGTAAATTTTTTTTTGAGTGTAACATTTTTTTTGAGTGTAAAAATTTTTAACAGTGTACAATTTCTTTGAGTAACAAGATTACTTTGTAAAACATTTTTGATGTTTTATGCCTACATAAATATATGTAATGCAAAAAAAACTATTTCACATTTTCCTGTTTTTATTTTACCAACCTCTTCCTTAAAACCAAAAACAACCTAACATTCAATCATATAAGTCTCACTTTTTTTGATTTTGTTTCCAAAAATACTTACTATACACCGTTACATTTAGTTACAAAAACAATAACAACACATTAACAAATATGAAATATGAAATTTAGGGCATTGCTTATAACTTTTGAACCACTGATTTTGCTGAAATTCAAAACCAAGCAGGCTTGGGGAACGACAAATATATATGCTAAGCTTCAGCACCCTCTGAATTGCCTTTCGAAAGTTAGAGTGGTTTTAATCTCGTAAATTCGTAAAATACCCTTGTCGAAATTTACTCTTTTGCTCATAACTTTTGAACCACTTGACCGATTTCGCTGGATTGCAATACCAACCTGACCCGGTAAATGGTCAACATATATGTCAAACTTCAGGAGCCTCCGTAAAGTCTTTCAAAAGTTAGCGTGTTTTCAACGGACAGACAGACAGACTTAAAATCGATCAAGGATCATGAATATATATACTTTATGGGGTCCTAGACCAATATTTCGATGTGTTACAAACGGAATGACAAACTTATATATACCCTCTATCACTAGAGTGGAGGGTATAAAAAACATTAGCATTAGTTTTTTCGACTTTTTTCCAACGCCTTTGAAAAAAAACTTAAAAATTCAGTGGGCTATAAAAAAATTTGAGACGTTACAGAGCTAAACCCTTTGGGGTTTTTACTACTACACATAAGTACTTTCAAACTGTCTTGGTTTGGTTGAGGCCCTAAATGGGGTGCTGCGCTGTGTTATTAACAAAAAAAAACTAATTTTGGTAGGACAAGTATTTCAGTTCCAAAAAAAAAAGTTCATAAAAAATCTATAACAGCTAAAACTAAAATGTTATACAAAATATGACCCAAAAATATAAATTTTAGGCAAAGTATGCGAAAATATGCTCTAACAAATTGATGTAATTTTCTAGCAAATTCTTTGATTCTCAAATATATTTGGTTTATGCTGTTCTAAGACTAACAGGAAAAAACATGCATTTGCATGACACTTCTCTCCTTGGTGATAACATTTTATTTAATCAGATGTGTAGTTCTGGAGATTTTAAAATTTTATGTGCTTTTGCTCAGAAGTGCACGTAGACGTAAAATTATGCCATATTCACCCATAAGGAACATTCTCAATATTGCTGAAAACGGCATGTCAGTACCTACATTTTTTGAGCTAGGTCAACTTCGACAAAAATTATGAAAATTATGTCAAAAAGTTGTCTTTTGTAAAATGATTTCACTTGTGTATTTCAACCTGACGTATAACTATTGACATAGAGATTCCAAATGTTGATGAAAACGTTTTTGAAATCGGATGAGTTGTTTCGAAGACATCAAATATACAAAATTCACCTATTAATTTAACTAGTAAAGATATGTTTAATACTGTTTTTATTATACCATTTTAACCCTTTAATGCACTGGGCCTCTTTAAGATGGCCTTAATTTTAAATCGTTATTGCCCAAGGGAAATTTTTAATAATATGAGTTACACCAGAAAGAAAGAAAAATAGTTTTAGAAGCCATTTGTATTTTTCTATACAACTCATTGCTATATTTCTGATGCACTAGAGAATTAAATCTAATAACTTGCTTATTTACGAAAGTCTTTAGAAAACTTACAATTATAATAAAATACAAAATTCTTAAACAGAATTTAAAATTAGTTTTCCGCACCTTTATTTAAAATATTTTATTTCATTTCATCAGATCTTTTACAAATGTTACATTTATTATTTGCGCATAATTGTTTGTTATACTTAAACTTTGCACGTTTTAATTGCAATATAATTATTATGAACACGTTATATATTACAACAAACCACCCCTTATTTAGCTTTTAGTTTTACATCTATGAAAATGATGCTCGTTCAAAATTTCCATTTTCTTTCCTCTAGTTTTATTCTGTGTATTTATTTCATATGCTGTTACCAATTATCCCGTTTGTTTCATCTTCTTCTCTAGATTTTATATGCTAATTTTATATGCTGTTTTTCAAGCAACATATTAGAATATGCAATATGCATTTAGATTGTAAGAATGAATAAATGTAGTACTTGTTAAAACAAATTATATTCATTACTATGCCAAGCATTGCAAAATGTAACCAATGTTAGTAACAGTAAGATAAACAAATTGCAAATATAATTATAGAAGGTGGAAACCGTTAACTTAATATACTACACTTAAATGAATAAAGTTATGTCAAAAAATCTATAAAACGACTTTTAGTAAAAACTAAAACACCTTTAGCAGAATTTGCTGCTGAAATATTTTAAATAAAATCTCCATCACTCTGTTTTAGAAAACAAAAAAAGATAACAAAAACAACATTTTCGTTTTCAGCTCATCAAAATTAATAGACTTGATGTGGCGTAAGACACATTTATTTTAATTTTCAAAAATACTAAAATTTTTTGCAGGGCGCCACGGATTATTTAAATCTGATTGACGTCAATCATGTACCACATAATAAAAATTTTCCCCGACATTTGGTAATATCATAATTTGAAGAAAAAGTACCACTTAAAATATCCTTCTAGGACCACAAACATTATGTATATTACACAGGTTCACAAAATTTAAACTTTTTCAATTTGTCTGACCTTTGACAACTGATTTATATGGATTTTAGTGTGCTGATTCCGAATCTGTTATCCAATTGTTTCTTTACCTAGCGATCGCGAGCAAATCGCTGTCAAAGAGTTGAAAAAGTGCGTTTTTTACCAATTTTGCTTGGCTATAATTTTCAAAATAAAAATTAGTACCTCAGTTTTAAACACGAACTTAACTATGTTGGATGACAGTTTTCCAAAACTGGTATTAGCTTTTTTCTGACAGCTTTAGTTTTCGAGTTATTAAAAAGGGCATAAATATTTAGACAAAATTAAATAGGTCATAAATTTAAAATTTTTATTTTAGCGATATTTCAAAAACTAAAGATGACTCAACAAAAGTAAGAGCATTTTTGGAATCAGCATATCCAACATACCTTAAATCGTCATTCACTTTTTGGATGTAAGACTAGTGTTGGTTAATATAGACTCACAAACATGTCAGAAACAGCCTATTTTCAAAGTTTTCTTAGGCTATATCTCGAAAACTAGAGCTGACCCAAAAAAACGGTAGCCAGATTTGAAATCAGCGTACCCCTAATACCCAAAATTAGCTATCAGAATCCGGGCAAAAAAAAAGTGTTGCCCTTTGTTATTGATCAGTGGTTTATTCTAAGACATTGGGCTTGTCCAGCAGGGAAACCTGCTATTCAACAGTTGGTGGTATTATGTTTTTATTAGTTGTCTCTGTTTAACGCATTTTTTTATGAATGTTTCACAATTTTGGTATATTTTTTGTTTTTTACTCGGTTTTTATTTTTCTATGTAGTTTAAAACATTTTTTATATGAGGGTTTCTTCGTCAACCGAGCCACCCCTCTCCAAAATGGTATGGGTTTAAAATTTTTTTTTAAAAAAAATCTAGATTACTTAAAATTATTTACTTTTAAATGCCGAGTGGCGGTTTTTGAATTTCAATATGGCGAATCCAATATTGCGCCCGTTTTTATAAAAACATTACAGATTCGCTTAAAACTCTTTTACACAGTTTTTTTGTAGTCGCTTAAGAAGAGTCTGAAGTTGGAATTTTAAAATTCAAAATGGCGGATCCAACATGGATCCAATTTTTTTAAAAAATAAACCGATTTGCTTGAAACTTGTTATTTATTTATTTATTGGACATATTCTTAAATATACATATACATTTAGGAACTTATTGTTAGTCTATCCACATAACTTCTCCATGAATCTCTATTTCTTGCTAGAGCTCGCAATTCGTTAAAAGATTTGGACGTCTCTCGTAATACCGTTCTTCGCCAGGTGTTTTTCGGCCTACCTCTATTTCGGACACCTTGAGGATTCCACTCTAGTACAGCATGCGCAATTGTACTTTGTTGCTTACGCATAGTGTGGCCTATCCAGCCATATTTACGCTTTTTTATTTCGCTATAGATGCTAACCTGTTGAAACTTGTTATACTACGAGTTTTTGGGGTCGCTAAAGAAGAATCTGAAGTTCGATTTTCAAAGTGTAGGCAACAAACCTGTGCGTAAAGAGTTTTAAGTGAATCTGTTTTAAAAAAATGCCTGCGAATTTTGTACTCTTGCCCAAAACATTAAATCATGCTAATGTTTTGCGGAAGATTTGGGTGTACTTGCCAAAGCAAAATTTTTTTTTAGAAAGTGATGTCATGTTGCTTTGATATTTCATGCAAAACGAATTGAAATATCAGTAGAGAACCCCATTATGTTTATATATTATTGATACACTTCTACGACACTCTAGCTATGTATATACATCTGTCCATCTGTCTGTGGAAAGCAAGATGCAGTCCAAACCAAAAGAGCAGTACATTTGTTAAATGAGTGCAAAAATAAGTGTTTTTACATTTTGGAGAGTATTAAAGATTCGGCACCGAAGAATTTAACACTTTCACTTTTTTATGTACATTTGATAAACAAATGGAACATTTTTATGTAAAAAGTTTAGACTTGGTGATAAAGTAGTTTTGTTAAAAAAAATTCATGAAAAAAAATATAAAAACAAAATTTTATGAAAAAAAAATTTATGAAAAAAAAAATTTTATGAAAAAAAAATTTATGAATAAAAAAATTGATAAAAAAAAAAAAATTGGTAAAAAAACAAAAAAATTGATACAAAAAAAAATTATTAAAAAAAAAAAATAATTTAAAAAAAAAATTTGATGAAAAAAAAATTTGATGAAAAAAAAAAGTTTATGAAAAAAAAAAAATATAAAAAAAAATGAAGGGGAAAAATTGGAAAAAAAAATTTGGTAAAAAATTAATTTAAAAAAAAAAATTTATAAAAAAAAATGAAATGATGAAAAAAAATTTTATAAAAAAAAAAAAAATTTGATGAAAAAAAAAAAAAAATTGATGAAAAAAAAAAATTTGAAGAAAAAAAAAAATCGATGAAAAAAAAAACTTTGATGAAATTTCTTTTTTTTTGTTGAAAAATAATCTGGTATGATTGGAATACAGAATATAAATCAATATCACAATCAAAAGGTCAATACCTTTATCGTTTTTTCCCTAATCTACCTAAAAAACATTGGTTTAAGAATTCTTCGCTCAAACCTGCTTAGATCAAACTTCCCAGCAAAACTTTGGTAATGGGTAGTGATTATATAACACATTACCAGGTAATGTATATAACTTATTTGTAGCATTATTTTATGATGTCTTACCAAACATTTGTTCCACAACGTATTATTTTCAAGTGAAAAATAATGCATTACTAATAATTTGCTACGTAATGCATGATTATTGGAAAAAATGTATTTCATATTTGTTATTTCTAAACATTAAATCATGGATGACTTATATTTGGTTACATTATGTATTATTTGAAAGTTTGAAATGATGTGTTATTTATAATTGGATGCATAATGCATTACAATAACATAAACAATAATTATTTTATAAAAAAATGCATAAGTTTAAACTGGAGATGGGCTCACGACAGGAAATTTCTAACGACACACACTCACGAGCATATTTTATCTACTTACACTCACTTACAATCACGTGAGTAAATTTAATACAAAATTACTTTTTCACTACTCGTAACACCTTATATATTATCTTCTGGTATGCTATATTATTTCATTTCTCGTAACCTATAAAATATCATATATTTTACACCTTACTCGTATTCTTCCTTATAAATTTATGACTTATTTTATACCTTACTGATATTCTTTGTGATAATGTGGATGCATTACTTTGAGTCTCATCGCCTGTTAAAATCATCAATGCTGCAATGTATAAAATTAGAGATCCTATACCTTATTTTATACATTATTTGGTAATCTAAGTTTTGCTGGGTTATGAACAGACTCTTAGTGGGCCACACTTACAACAAACCTTTTCATTATCAAAACAACTTCAAGCCTCCACCGAACTGCGACGAGTGCAACACTCTAGAGACGGATGATCATCTTGTTTTTACCTGTCCTAGATTCGCTGACATTCGAAAAGATTTTGATTTCTTCAACAACTACGATAATCTTCACGATTTGCTATCTACATTTCAAGATGAAATCTTCAAAAAACTCGTAAAAAACGAATTTGAATAAAAATCAAAGGTGTAACATCGACATATAATCTTTCACAATTCAACTATCAGGATGTTAAATCGATCCACATATATGCGGCAATATATTGGTGCCAACAGATGTTAAAAATAAATATCTACAAGCTGTGCATAGTTATCAAAAAGGATAACTCTACAAGCTGTGCATAATATCAATAAATATTCTCAGTCCTGGCATATAAGTATGTTTATCATATACTTACGCCATCCCGTTTTCATTGCAAACAAACCAATACACAAAAAAAATAATAATTATGTTACTTTTTATTCACCAGCTGGTGAAAAACGGCTTTAGTCACCACGAGGTGAATTATTATCAAAGTTACAAACCCAAGTTACTAAAATTTTTGGTTTTAAGAAAATGAAAATAGTAATTCTTCTTTTCTTTTTCGTTAATTGTCGCTTTTCCCAATTTTCAAGACCCCTTATCTCGGGATGAAAAACTACCAGAATTCCAAAATTTTTTCACTTTCAATTTTTTGTAAGGGCCCAACTATATTCCAAGTTTCATCAAATTCGAATGGAGTCAGATCAAAAATGCTATTTTTTATACCATCCACTCTAGTGATAGAGTGATATAAGTTTGCCATTCCGTTTGTAACACCTCGAAATATTGGTCTAGGACCCCATAAAGTATATATCTTCATTATCCTCGGTCGATTTTAAGACGATCTAGCGATGTCCGTCCGTCCATCCGTCCGTCTGTCTGTTGAAAACAGGCTAACTATTGAAAAACTTTACGGAGGCTCCTGAAGTTTGGCATATATGTTAGGCATTTACTGGTTAGGTTGGTATTGCAATCCAGCGAAATCGGTCTATTGGTTCAAAAGTTATGAGCAAAAGACTGAATTTCGGCAAGGGTTTTTCGTGAATTTTACGAGATATAAAACACGCTTACTTTTGAAAGATAAATCTGGGGATGCTGAAGCATAGCATATATATTTTTCCTGGCTTTGTTCGTATTGAATTTCAGCCAACTCGGTCCTGTGGTTCAAAAGTTATGAGCAAAAGACTGAATTTCGTCAAGGGTTTTCGGTGAATTTACGAGATAAAAAACACGCTTACTTTCGAAAGATAATTCTGAGGATGCTGAAGCTTAGCATATATATTTTTCCTGGCTTTGTTCGTATTGAATTTCAGCCAAATCGGTCCAGTGGTTCAAAAGTTATTAACAAAGCCGTAAATTTCAGATTAGCTCCACCTTAAATTCACTTGTTGAAAACCCGTTAAACATGTTTTAAAAACATTCGTAAGTCACAAAAATATTTTTCAACGAAATTTTGTCACTCAAAAATATTTTTACACTAAAAAAAAAACAGTCGAAAAAAATTTTACACTCAAAAAAAATTTTACACTCAAAAAAAAATTTAGTAAATTATTTTTTTTTTTCAAAAATTACTAATAAAAAGTTTTTTTTACACTAAATAAAATATTTTTTTATCAAAAATGTTATTTTTTTCACGTTTGAAAATTTACTATCACTTAAAAAGGGCATTGTGGAGGGTATTCATAGATTCGGCCAAGTCGAATTTATTTTTTTTATTTGTTTTCGATTGAATTGAGCTTTATTTCCTCAGATGAGCTTTTACCTCAGATTACCTCAGAAAAAAAAAAAATTGTTAAAAATGTTAATGAAAAAATCTTTTTTTTTTGATAAAAAAAACAACATTTTGATAAAAAAAAAATTTGGTAAAAAAAACTGCGGAAGTCTAGCTCATTTAGTTTGGACTGTATCGTGTCTTCTACAGACGGACAGACGGACAGACGGACAGACGGACAGACCGACAGACGGACAGACGGACAGACGGACAGACGGACAGACGGACAGACGGACAGACGGACAGACGGACAGACGGACAGACGGACAGACGGACAGACGGACAGACGGACAGACGGACAGACGGACAGACGGACAGACGGACAGACGGACAGACGGACAGACGGACAGACGGACAGACGGACAGACGGACAGACGGACAGACGGACAGACGGACAGACGGACAGACGGACAGACGGACAGACGGACAGACGGACAGACGGACAGACGGACAGACGGACAGACGGACAGACGGACAGACGGACAGACGGACAGACGGACAGACGGACAGACGGACAGACGGACAGACGGACAGACGGACAGACGGACAGACGGACAGACGGACAGACGGACAGACGGACAGACGGACAGACGGACAGACGGACGGACGGACGGACATCGCTAGAATGTCTTAGAATCGATCACTGATCAATAATATATATACTTTATGGGGTCCCAGACCGATATTTCGATGCGTTATACACGGAATGACAAAGTGAGTATACCCCAATACTGTGGTTGGAGGGTATAAAAATTAATGAGTAAAAAATATTTCAATGACAGATTATTTTGTTACGTTTTACTCACCAGCTGGTGAACATTTTTTTATTAACCAGCAGGTGAATTGTTTTCAAGTTACAAACCTTTTTGATTTTAAGAAAATAAATCAGTAAATCTCATTTTATTTTTTTTTTATCGTTTTCTTATAAACTGTGATGGCGTCCTACGTCACTAAAAAATTAGACGCCATCCTAAAACTATTATCATTTTAAAAGAAACAACCGAAAAGAAACTATTTTAGCATACATCTTCTTTGTGTATTGAAACAATTTGTCCCAATTACATGATAATTATATTTTACTATTTTGTGATGTAGGGTAAAACATGCATTTAAGAAAAAATATTAACATTAGGGTTATAACTTTTACATTTTTTGCAAATATCAAAAAGCTCATCTCATAGTCATATAGACCATGAAAAAATATTCAGAAATGAGATGTTACATTTTCGCGATAGTTAAAAAAGTTCACGCAAAAACGCAATGAAGTTTTTAAAATCACGATATTATAACGCTATTTCGCGGATTTTTTAAAAAAGCTCTTCTCATAGTAGTGTAGACCATTAAAAAATATTTTAAAATGATATGTTACTTTTTCGAAATAGTTTAAAAAGTTCACGCAAAAGCGCAATTAAGTTTTAAAAATCGCGGATTTTTTAAATTAGCTAAAATTTTGTTTCAAGTGATAGCAGATATAATTAAAAAAAAAAAACTTTTGAAAAAAAACTTGACGCAGTTTTAGAAATTGCATTCGATGCGTGAACTTTTTTCACCAGACCTAAAATAAATGGTTTTTATTATTTGTAAAACAATGCCCATAGCTATTTTTTCAAAAAAAGTTATAACCATAATAAACATAATAAACTAAAACATGTTTTAAAGCGTACTCACACACTTGTATATCATCAATTCCATGAGAGACCGAATAAAATCTGACCAGGGGTCTTTGAAATTTTCCAATATTTTGCACACACAAGCGCTATGGAACCATTTAAAGATATCATTTATCGAATCCAAAGAATTTAAAAAATTCGCGATTTTATTCGCGATTTTCGTTTTTTAAAAAATAAAAAAAAATGCAAAATCTGTGAAACTTTGAACAGCTATATATTTTTAAGTACTTATCGTATCTTTATGAAATAAAGCGCAAAATGATGGTACGTTAGCCTATTTTTACATTTAAAAAGATGGAAAAAGTTAGTGGTTCAAAAGTGCATTTTAAATGCAAATGCAGTTTTGAAGTGCATTTTGCGAAACTTTTATCCCTTTTGATTTTTTTTTATTTAACATTATTATTTTCTTCATCATTTTTACTAGAAAAAAATGTCCTCCGAACTTTGTGCACGATAGCCGAACTATTGGTAATCATTTTTTTAAAAAAATGTTACTTAATTTTCCCATATATTTTTTATTTTTTTTTGTTATTTATACTAGACTACAATATAAACACTTAGATTTTCTTAATAATTTGTCGATTCTCATTAATCTTAATCACATAAGAGTGGTTCGTTTGTCTTTTTTTAATTAAAAACGTTCATAAATATAAGTAGTAGGAAAGTGCACTATAAAGTCAAATGCAGTTTTGAAATGCATTTTTTTAAATTTTTTCAATAACGTTATTTATTATTTTTCAATGCCCAAAATGACGGTTAACGAGTCTATTTTTACATTAATTAGGATGAAAAAAGTTGGTGGTATGAAAGTGCATTATTAATGCAAATGCACTTTTAAAGTGCATTTTGCAAAATTTTATTCCTTTTAATTTTTTTTTTACTTACAAAATTTATAGTTTTTACTACAAAATTATGTCCCCAGTTTTTTGCAAGTTATGTGCACTAGTATTATTTTGTGCACTTAATATTTTTTTTTAAAAAGTTACTAATACTTATTTTTAACATATAATTTTTATTTTTTAAGTTATATTATATTTTAAGTCACTTTTTTGTATTAAAAATTATAAATTTTTCGATTAATCAAGTAAAAAAAATTAAAAGGGATAAAAGTTTTGCAAAATGCACTTTAAAAGTGCATTTGCATTAATAATGCACTTTCAAACCACCAACTTTCTTCATCTTAATTAATGTAAAAATAGACTTGTTAACCATCATTTTCGGCATTAAAAAATAATAAAATATTGTCATTGAAAAAATTTTAAAAAACGCATTTCAAAAATGCATTTAACTTTGTAGTACACTTCCTTACTGCTTATATTTTTGAACGTTTTTAATTAAAACAAGTAAGAAAATTATAGTCGGTCAAGACCGACCATATAATACCCTACACCAAGGTTTCCCTGAAAATGGGTCACATGGATCGATTAGATCTATATGTTGAAAAACCTTTAATAAGTGTAGAAAACACTCACAAATCAAATTTGAGTGAAATAGGCTTCTATTTGTTGACAATAAACCGCTTTAACTGAATATCGGGCGAAATTTGCACAAGGGGCCTGAGTCCAAAACTGGTCCGATGATTATCAGGTTTAATAAGGTTATTTAAGTACGCGTTTAACATACACAAACAAAATTTTAATTAAATATTTTCTATTTTCATGAAATTTGAGACATTTATGTGAAAATCGGGAAGGTGGTTTGTATGGGGGCTACAAGAAGAACTGGTCCGATTTCTTTGAAATTCGGAATGGTGATATGTGAAGACAAAACATGTTTACCTTCCAAATTTCAAAGCGATACTTTCTATAATACGGTTATTAGAGTCATTTGAGCCAAAACTAAAGAGGACCTTTGTATGGGGGCTAGGTCTGAATTTGGACCGATTTTTTCCAATTTCAATAGGCTTCGTCCTTGGGCCAAGAGAGACTTAAGTTTCAAATTTCAAGTCAATTGATTAAATATTGCGACCTGTATCGTGTTTACACCGTTTACATGGACAGACAGACAGACGGACGGACGGACAGACGGACGGACGGACATCGCTAAATCGACTCAAAAAGTGATTCTGAGTCGATCGGTATACTTAAAGGTGGGTCTAGGACCAATATTTCGGGTAGTTACAAACATCAGCACAAACTCATTATACCCTGTACCACAGTGTGGTGTAGGGTATAAAAAGAGAAATGCACCACTCTTATGTGATCAAGATTAATGAGAATCGACAAATTATTAAGAAAATCTAAGTGTTTATATTGTAGTCTAACATAAATAACAAAAATAAATAAAAAATATATGGGAAAAATTAAGTAACATTTTTTTAAAAAAATGATTACCAATAGTTCGGCTATCGTGCACAAAGTTCGGAGGACATTTTTTTCTAGTAAAAATGATGAGGAAAATAATAATGTTAAATAAAAAAAAATCAAAAGGGATAAAAGTTTCGCAAAATGCACTTCAAAACTGCATTTGCATTTAAAATGCACTTTTAAACCACCAACTTTTTCCATCTTTTCAAATGTAAAAAAAGACTAACGTACCATCATTTTGCGCTTTATTTCATAAAGATACGATAAGTACTTAAAAATATATAGCTGTTCAAAGTTTCACAGATTTTGCATATTTTTGATTTTTTAAAAAACGAAAATCGCGAATAAAATCGCGAATTTTTTAAATTCTTTGGATCTGATAAATGATATCTTTAAATGGTTCCATAGCGCTTGTGTGTACCAAATATAACAAAAATCAGAAGACCCTTGGTCAGAAAATGCGCAAAATTCAACGATTTCTCATGGAATTGATGATATACATTAGTATAACCACGATTTTTACAATACAAACAAAAACAAGTGTTTTACCACAATTGACAGAGACTGTTGCTATATGTGTGTGTGTTGTCATACATATGCAATGCACTTGTAATATGAATTCGTATGTGTTACTTTTGTAATACGAATACGTATATGTTACTTTTGTATACCGTTGTTGTTGTAAGGTTATGTTTTTTTTTCTACTGTTCTACTAAATTGTTAAACATAGATGAAAACGATGTTTGTACTTCTGTGTGCATTTGTATGTGCCCAGGCAGAAACTGCCAACCGTTCCAAAGAAAAAGGCTTGGCAAAGCACTTAATTTTTTGTGTAGAAGGTAGTATGAATTCGAAAAAGTGCTTTCCAAGCGCTTTGCCAATGTTTTTCTATTTAAATCCGTTCAAAATATAAATTTTTTATTAACATTTAATAATTTTCATAACAATTGGAATATTTTTTATTTCCCTGCAGGATTAGTGGCCGGTCCTTGATAGTTCTCATGATATGTCACTTATACACAATGACCCACATATTACAAACTTGACACCTTTTATATAAAAACACCTGTTTCTTTCGTGAGGAAGTGTCTTAAACTTCAGATATGAAATGTCACTGGGCAGTGGCGTATACAGGGGGGGGGGCCTGGGCCCCCCCGAAATGATTTCGGAAATTTCAGGATTAAGTATAAAAACCAAGTATAAAACACAAGTGTAAAAAAAAATTATAAAAAAATTTTCGAAACACATTTCAGAATCTGACAAATTTTTCTGATGGAAAATGATCCCGAATTATTTTCCATCAGAAAATGTCTCAGCATCTGAAAATTTTTCTCGCGGAAATTAAAACCGTTACTAGTCTAAGGTAAAAATGTTTAAGAACTTAAAGCTGTATGTATACAATAAATGGTTCTAATCTCAGAGTCTATGGTCATAATAACTCAGAATCTGAGACTTTTTCTATAGGAAAAATATCTTAGAATCTAAGAATCTGAATGTTTCAGGATTTGAGCCTTTTTCTATATGAAAATTGTCTGAGATTCTGAGATTTTTGCTTAAGTGAAGTCACAGAATCTGAATCTTCGTGTTCAGGAAAAATGTTCCAGAACTTTTGAATTTTTCTTTTGAAAAATGTCCCAAATTCTGATACTTTTTGAACAGGAAAAATATCTTAGATCTGAGACTTTTCTATGGGAAAAATGACTTAGAATCTGGGAGTTTTTTTGTAAGAAAAATATTACGGAATCTAAAATTAGGAAAAATCTAATTCTAAGGAATCTAAAATTAGGAAAAATATTACGGAATCTAAAATTTTTTCTATGTGAATAATGTCTCAGAATCTTGAACTTTTTCTATTGGAAAAATGTCACAGAAAATAATAGAAAATAATTCCGGAATCTGAGACTTTTTCTATAAAAAATGTTTTAGAATCTGTGAAATTTTCTTTAGAAATATCTCAGAATATGAGAATTTTTTGTAGAAAAAATGTCGTTGAATCTGATAGTTTTTCTATAGCAAAAAGTCGATTCGTTTTTTAAGGAAAAATGTCTCAGAATTTTTTTTTAGAGGAAAAATGTCTTAGAATCTGAGACTTTTTTTATAAAAAAAATGTCTCAAAATCTAAGACTTTTTCCAAAGGAAAAATCTCTACAGGAATTTTTTCTCAGAATCTGAGACCTCTTCTACAGCAAAAATTTTGTATAAAAAGTGTCTCAAAATCTAAGACAAGTTTCTTGTTGAAATATATGTAAGACCTTTTCTACAGAACATTTTTTATCATAATCTGAAACTTCTCTATATAAAAAGGTCTCAGAATCTGATACCTTTTCTACAGGAAATTGCCCCATAATCTTAGAACATATTATCAGAAAACAAGGTATCATAATTTGAGACTTTCTATAGGCAAAATCTCTCAAAATCTGAGACGTTTTCTAAAGAAAAATTATACTAAAATCGGACACATTCACATTTTAATAATATGCCACATTTTTTTATAGGAAAAATGTTTAAGAATCTGTCACATTTTCCTTATAGAAAAAGCTTCAGATTCTGAGATTTTTCCCAATAATTTGGGACTTTTCTATTGGATAAACGCTTCGAATCTGAATGTTTTAGAATCTTAATAATTGTCTATAGAAAAATGTTAAGAATCTGAGAACTTTTGTTTTTGAAAAATGTTTCTGAATCTGAAACTTTTTCTGTATGAATAATGTCTCAGAATCTATGACTTTTTCTTTGGGTAAAATGCTTCAGAATATGAGATTTTTTTATAAGAAAAAGTCTTAGAATCTAGGAAACATTTTTTTTAATCTGATAATTCTAAAAATATTTTATACTAGTAGAATATTTTTTTAAAGGAGACTTGTAGATTGAAAATATGTTTCAGAATCTAAGACTTTTTCTACAAAAAAAAAATGTGTCAAAAATAAAATCTCAGAAATTGTGTCCTTTTCTTTGGGTAAAATGTTTCAGAATATGAGACTTTTTTATAAAAAAAATTTCTTAAAATCTAGGAACAATTTTTGCAATTCAGAATCTGACGGTCGTAACAAATTCCAAAATATATGCAAATATAAAACTTTTTTCTAAAAAAAAATTAAAAAATATTTTTTGGGCCCCCTGCGAAAAAAAATCCTGGATACGCCCCTGTCACTGGGCCTATCCCTTTGGAACACAACCCGTTTCGGTTCAATACACCACTTCTTTTCGGGACTTTTCCAAAATTTTTCCTAAAAGCATTTTTAATAAATTTTTTATTCCAAAACGCAAAAAAACGGAAAACAAAATTTTCAAGTGCTATAATAGTACCAAATTTTTTGTTTTTAAAGCGCTTTCAAAGCGCTTTAAAATAGCAACGGCATACCGTTTACCGTGGTTATCATTTTGGACGCTGGGAGAGTACTAAACTGTGATGCTTTCCCAGCACTCAAGCGACCATGAAAAGTACTTTGCCAGCGCTCTCCCGTTCGTATTTTTCTGCCTGGGTGTTTATTCTTATGTGACAATGTGACAGTGACATTCTAAGCTAAAATGGCTTAAAGCATCTAGAGCAATGAGAACTTCTCTCTAAAACCATGGCATTACACGAAAATTTAACTTGTAATAGTTGTCATCTGTTAACAACAGCAATAAAAAAAAAAATCATTTGTAAAAAAATCATCTAATACATGTAGACAATTGATGGTACATAGTAATGTATAGACTCTACGAATGACTGGATATACATACGTAGATAGAAAAAAAAAATATTATAGTCATATATGATGGTTTATACGAGGGACTTTAAGAAAAATGTTTAACCTTAGCACACAGAAAAAAAAACCTTGTCGATCCCATTTTACCAATATTTTACAGTTTTCCTTGTTTTTTTAACAAACAAATTTGAATTGAAATTTGCAATTTTTTTTTTGTAATTTTACCATTTTTTTTTTGTAATTTTACAATTTTTTTGTAATTTTACAAATTTCCAAGATAATTTTACAAAAAAAATCTAGTTAATTCACGAGAATTCCATGTAATTTTTATTGCGCCAAAAAAACTGTAAATTTACAAGTTTGTAAAATTACAAAATTATTGGTAAAAAGCTTGTAAGATTACTAAGAATTCTCGTAAAATAGGAGGTAGCAAAAAATCTAGTAAAATTACGAAACCTACTTGTAAATTTTGTCATGTCAAAAAATTTGCAAATTTACAATTTTATTGGTAAAATTACAAAGTTTTTGGTAAAAAGCTTGTAAAATTATTAGAAATTTTTGTCAAATAGGAGGTAGCAAAACAAGGTTTTCTTTTTTTGAGTGCAAAGAAAAAAAAAATAATATTAATAAAGAATTTCGTTGATACAATTAAAAATTACACCGCTCTACAAATCTTAGGTTTGTCGCTGCGTTTTGGATGAAACCAAAAAAAGTTGATAGGGTTTGGTGCCCCGATTCCAAAACGGTCACTCAAATTTTTCTATCACATCACAATTTTGGGAAAATCGCGGTTAAAGTGTCAAAAAATGCCCATTTTTATTCCAAAATATATTTGGAGACTCTTTAAATACAATATGTATAAATTATAATGAAATTTTAACAAATTTAAATTCAAAAAACTCAAAAAACTCAAAAAAATAAAAAAAAATGTCCTAATACCAAAATTGTAAAACCTAAATGCATCTATAATGAAAATAATTCAATGTCTTTAAATGTTCTGTCATATAACTGTCATGGGTTAGAAAATAAAGTTTTGAAAAATGATTTTTTCCAGTTTATTAAAACTAGCGATGTATTTATTTTATTGGAAACTCATATTACGGAAGATAAAGTAGTCCGATTTAAAAATTTTTTTAGTGGTTATGATACATATTGGAAAGCAGCGGTCAGAAATAGTAGATTTGGAAGAGCAATTGCGGGCTGTGTATATGGCGTTAAAAAAGAGCTAAAAAAGTACAATATTTCATACGAGTTTAGTGTAAAAGAAGACATTGAGCTTATTATCGTAAAAACCTCAACTAAAACTATTAATATTTTGCCACTATATCTAAGAGCAGCTACCTGGAATGATAGTTTCGAAATAGTAAGAAATTTCCTAACAACTGAAGATGTAGAAAATCTTGTCCTTATTGGGGACTTAAATATCCGAATAGGAAACGAACAACAGTACATAGACGAGTTTATAAAATCCACTTTTAAAGCTGGCCTTGATGTTAGAAAATCTTGCGATACACAAGTTGAAGCAAAAGGTAAAACATTTCTTGAATTTTGTCAAGATTTTGGTTTATATATTTTGAATGGTTGCACTAAAGGTGATGAAACTGGAAATTTTACTTTTATGAGTGGTGTTGGAGCATCAGTTAATGATATATGTGCTTTGGCACATGATAATTTAGAATTAGTTGAATCCTTTATGGTAAAAAATAAGCTATGGTCTGATCACATGCCTATAATTTTAACCCTAAATGAAAAAGTAAGAAATGTTGATAATTCAATGAAATTGCTTCCAAAACTTAGATGGAATGATAGAAAAACAGAACAATATAAAAAAAATCTTGATCAAGAAATATGCAACATAAAACAGTTCAAAAATAATTTGGATTTAAAGGATATGATACAAATTATAAACACTGCAAACCCTAACAGCAACAACCAAGTAGAAAAAACACAATTTATAAAGGAAAATAAATGGTTTAATTACAGATGCCACAACTTTAGAGAAAAATCCTTTAAAGCATTGCATCAATATCGGCAAAACCCCACAACAGATAACAAGAAAAAGTATCTTATTAAAAACAAAAAGTACAAAGAAATATGTGAATATACTAAAACCGAATATTACAAAGGTATAGAAAATCAAATAAATCTAGTAAAAAATAATAAAGACTGGTGGAACCTAGTAAAGGAAATTAAAAATGTAGAAAGGCAAATAAGTCCTGGAATACAAGCAAATGAATTCAAACAATATTTTTATGAGCTATTAAACCCACCACTCACGTCAAACAATATCCTGTATGCAGCAATGTTTTATTCTGATGATGATCTAGATCGCCCAATAAACACCATTGAAATTAAAAATGTACTTGCAAAAGCAAAAAATAATAAAGCTCCGGGAGAAGATCGCGTAAGCTATGAATTTCTCAAAAATGCTTCGGATAGATTTTTGGAAGAATTAGCGACTTCTTATAACATTTTATACGAAACGTCAAAATTAGATGAAACATTCCAAAACAGTATAATTTTTCCAATTTTTAAAAAGGGAGAAAGGGAGAATACAAATAATTATCGTGGAATAGCATTTATGAATACAGTAGCAAAAACTTTTATGAGTATTTTGAATACTAGGCTTAACCAATGGCTTCACAAACATAATATAATTACAGAATTTCAAGCTGGTTTCCGCGAAGGGTACTCAACTTCTGATAATCTGTATAATTTAGCAGCGATTGCACATCTCAAATTTAATGAAAAAAATAAATTGTACGCTTTTTTTGTAGACTTTCGAGCAGCTTTCGACAAAGTATCAAGAAAGTCGCTTATATATAAACTACAATGCAATGGCGTATCAACAAAAATGTCCCAAATGATAGAAAGTATATGGGGCATTCCATGCCAAATCACTCACTTTTAGGCCCGAACCCCTTCGATTAATTTTATTTTTGGATATGTTTTAGTACGTATTAAATGCAACTTGTAACCAAATTTTCAGCCTTTTATACCAAGGTGGTGTTGAGTAATCAATTTTTCAAAATGGCGATTTTTTCCAAAAAATGAAAAAATTTAAATTTTCAATCAATTTTGACCAATAAAAAATATAGATATATTAAAAAAAGATGGACAACATTTTGTTGGTAGTTAAATGTAGTTTTAGAAAAAAAATATGAAAAAATTATTCGAAGTAATTATCACTTGTTTTTTATCGTATATAAATTAAAATCGACTTTTTGAAAAAGTCCGAAACCTTCGATTTTTTTTTAAAAATGTCAAAAAATTCTACTCTAAATTACGCAACTTTTAAGCCATAATTCGAGATGTGATCATAATTCGTTCTATTTTTATTCAAATTTTGAAAATTGCACTTTTTTTTTTTTTACTCTGGTTTATTTTATATGGTGCTCCAAAAAAAATAATTTGGTAAATATTGACCGTAACTTCCCCTAGATATATTAACTTGGGTGTAAAAATACGTCTCAGAAAATTTTAGGATGATCGGACATGGGTAAGGCGTGCCGCATCGGCTTTGAAGTTTGAAAATCGGATTACAAGGGAAAATATGCATTTTTTTCTGTTTTCTTAATTTTTTTGGTATTTTAAGTTAATTTTGAATTCAAATGGTTACAGAATTGAAATGTAGAGTAAAATGTCTCTCTATTAAGGTCATAAAAACCGAAATCGGTTTAAAATCAGCCAAGTTATTACAACTTCCCCAGGCATCTAACGTGTGGCAGACAACTTGATTAATCAATACAATCCGATTTTTGAAATTCATTGAAATTTTCTACTGTAATAACATTTTTTTATTCTTCAAGTTCAAATGTTATTAGATTACAAGTATTTTTCATATTGTGTTTTGCTAACATTTTTTAAATTAGTGCTAAAAATGCCTGCATTTTCCACACCCTTTTGAAATATCTATTTAAAAAAAAAAAATATTTTTTTTGTTTTAAAATTTGGAAAAGTCAAAAAAATATTACACTGAAACATGAATAATGAAAAAATGTTATTACAGTAGAAAATTTCAATAAATTTAAAAAAAGGGCCTCGTATTTTTTAATCAAGTTGTATGGCACACGCTAGATGCCTGGGGAAGTTGTAATAACTTGGCTAATTTTCAACCGATTTTAGTTTTTAGTACCTTTTTAGAAAGGCATTTTACTCCACAACATAATTCTGTAATCACTTGAATTAAAACTTAACTTAAAATACCAAAGAAATTGCGAAAACAGAAAAAAATTCATATTTTTCCTTGTAATCCGTTTTTTAAACTTCAAGGACCATGCTAAGCGCCTTACACATGTCCGATCGTCCCAAATTTTTGTGAGACGTATATATACCTCCAAATGAATATATTTAGGGTAAGTTAGGGTCAGTATCTACCATTTTTTTTTTTTTTTTGGAGCTCCATATAAAATAAATCAGAGCCAAAACATAAAAGGTGCAATTTAAAAAATTAAAAAAAAAATAGAAAGAATTGTGATCACATCTCGAGTTATGGCTTAAAAGTTGCATAATTTAGAGTAGAATTTTTTGACATTTAAAAAAAAAAATCGAAGGTTTCGGACTTTTTCAAAAAGTCGATTTTAATTTTTAAACGTCAAAAAATAAGTGATAATTACTTCGAATAATTTTTTAAAATTTTTTTTCTAAAACTACATTTAAATACCAACAAAACGTTGTCCAACTTTTTTTAAAATATCTATATTTTTTACTGGTCAAAATTGATTGAAAATTTAAATTTTTTAATTTTTTGGAAAAAATCGCCATTTTGAAAAATTGATTACTCAACACCACCTTGGTATAAAAGGCTGAAAATTTGGCTGCAAGTTGCATTTAATACGTACTAAAACATATCTAAAAATAAAATTAATCGAAGGGGGTCGGGCCTAAAAGTGAGTGATTTGGCATGGAATGCCCCATATACAGCCATACAAAGTTTACAGTTTGGAACGGAGAAGAACTCTCTGAGGAGTTTGAAACAGGGTCTGGTGTAAAACAAGGATGTGTGTTATCTCCAACGCTTTTTTCGATGTATCTCAACGACTTACACGATTATATACAAGGAGGTGTAACTGTGGGCACAGAAAATATAAGACTTTTATTGTATGCTGATGATATCGTGATTTTGGCAGATAATATAAACACAATGCAATCTATGATTAAGAAGCTAGAGACGTATTGTGAAATTTGGAATCTAGAACTAAATTTAAATAAATCAGAAATGATGGTAATAAGAAATGGGGGTAGACTTTCTGCTCGTGAACAATGGTTTTTTAAGGGGGAGCCTATTAGAGTGACAAACGAATATACATATCTCGGAGTAACAATATCACCTAAAATGTCGTTTAAAAAACACATAGAAAAAAGAAATAAATCTGCTAAAAACAGTATAAACGCCACTTGGAAAGAATTTCTATCAAAAAAAGAAATCGGGTTAAAGGCTAAATGGAATCTTTTCCAATCAGTGTGTCGTGCAATCCAGTCGTATGGTGCCCAAGTATGGGGATATTCGTTATTTGAAGAAGTCGATAAACTTCAACGCTTTTTCTTAAAAAAGATACTTAAACTACCTTCATTTACGCCAACATACGCATTAATGTTAGAAACTGGTATAGAAAATAATTATATATACACACTAGATTTGCACCTGAGATACATTATAAAGACTTTATTTGATTATAGTGATAACCGTTTACCATGTAAGCTAACCAAACTCACCATTGAAAAAAAATCGTATTGGTATAAACACATTGAAAAATTAGCTAGTGATGCGGGCTCGATACAAATTTCAGAATGTTTTTCAAGAGAAGACTGGGAACGCCTCAGACTTGATATACTAACTGGACTAAAAAGAAAAGAAAGAGAAACCCACCTACAACAGGCTACTGGAACAAACCGTTTTTATTCAAAGCTCAACTACATGGAGCAACAAACATATTTTGAAATCAATAATAATACGACGGCAGTAAGCTACATCTTCAAAGCCAGGTGTGACCTTATTGAGTTAAATGGAACTAGATTTCAGACGCAGAGGTCCCGCTTATGCTCTTTATGTAATAGCAACGAAACTGAAAATATTTTGCACTTCATTGCCAGCTGTCCAATTTTACGTGAAATTCGTTACCTATATTTTAAAAAAACTACCTTAACTGAAAATGATTTAATAAATATTTTAAATAATGCAAAGGAAAACTTTAAAGATATATATCTTTTTGTTATAGATGCAATAGGTTATAGAAAACAGCTTATTGATGAATTTAATTATTAATCTAAATTAAACATTAAACACAATTGTTATAATATAAATTATTTTCTCAATCCGACTGACGACATTAGTCAAAGTCGTATGTTCTTTATAAACATTAAAACTTTGTAACAAAAGAAATGAATTTAAAATAAAGAACAATTAACTAACTAAATGCCCATTTTGACCATTTTTGAACGCCTATAAAATAAGATCCTGACATGCAAATGACTTGGTATCAAGCTCATTCGAAAGTGCGTAATTTTCTCTTTCAGACTAGATCAAATTTTCTTGGAATTTAATTTTCTAAAATGGTAAAAAAATCATTAGCCACAAGTGCTTTAAATCTAAAATTTACGTATGAATTTGTATGGAAATTTGTTAAAAAACACTGTGTAAATAAACTAAATATTGGAAAAATGGAAGGTTTTTTGCTAATGATTTTTTTACCATTTTAGAAAATTAAATTTTTAGAACATTTTATCTTATCTTTAAGAGAAAATTACAGACCTTCGAATGAGCTTGGTACCAAGTCATTTGCATGTCAGGATTTTATTTTATAAGCTTTTAAAAAGGGTCAAAAATGCCCTTTTTCGGCACTTTAACCGCGAATTACTCAAAATCCTGACGCAACAGACACTATCCGAATCACTAACCAGAATCCAATACGCATTTTCTTGTTGAGCTGTGTTATCACTTAAATTAGGAATAAAACAGCAGATCTCTAACGCGAGTAATATGCTCACTGCTTTTGTTGTATTCCCTATCAATCATAATATGAATAGAAAGTGTGGCGTGCTATCCTTTTGTTCAAATTCTGTTTCATATTTTAAATTAATAAAAATTATTTATTGTTCGCCCTTTAAAATTCTATTTTGAGTAAGATTATTCTAGCTGAAGGTCTTATTTCTTCCCGCGTAAAAAAGATTATATCAAAATGTATCCAATTTGATAAAATTTTATCAAATTATATCTGAATAGATATGGTATCAGATAAAATTGTATATGTTCATAAATATATGAACATATACAATTTTATCTGATAAGCAGATGTATTCATATCTGACGATATCTGATATCAGATATTTTCATATCTGATCACATATGATTTGATATGGTCATATATGATATCTTTCCAAATTTTTTAAATATCAGATATAATTATATCTGGTCATATATAATATCAGATATGTTTTTATCAATTCATATATGACATCAAATAAACACCATACTTGTGTATACCTCCCTTTACTCAGAGTTACTTCCCTTAAATGTTTTTGTTTTTAAATAATTTAAAAAAAAAAAATGTCAAAAAATTTTCAAAAATAACAAACACATTTATTTGTTAATTTTTTTTTTTTTGAAAAACATCAAAAAGGCAGAAGAAACCACCAAAAAGGTAAGCAATTTATTTAAGAAAAAGTCAAAATATATAAATTGATAAATTTTCATTGCAGATTTTTGATTTTCGAGAGGAATAGCTGAATGAAACGTGGAAATACATACATACAATGAGTTATGTAGGGAACCCAAATGTGGAAATTATGTGTACATTAAAACTCCTTGATGTATCTGCAGTTGGAGATTTTTTTTATGTATGTATGTGATATTGTTTTATAATAATAAAAAAAAAATTAACAAAAAAAAATAAAAATTTAATTATTTTTACAAATAACGCATACATATCTGCTCAGATATGATGTCAGATGTTTTCAGATCCAATTTGATAGACTCAAATTACGGATCTGAACCCATATATGGATCAGATCTGAATTCATATATGATCATATCAATATTTTTTACTCGGGTTTTACTAATCATTACAATAATATTGTCTTAGTAACAATTTTCAAGAAACTATCAATAAAGTTGTTTGTTTCAAATTGATTGGTTTGGTCATTTTGCAAGGCAGCTCTAAATTTCAAATGAAATGTCTAATCAAACTAATAAATTTTGTGTGTATTCACTTTACACATAATGTGTAAAATTACATACTGTATGTTAATATTAAGATTTAGATTTGTCGGAAGTCGGATTTTAACATCACACACACAAAATATTTTGTAAGTAAATTCAACTAAAAAAAATGTTTACAACAATCGTTTTTCCTTTTAAAAAACGGACTACTTATATTTCATTTGAAACAACATACTTTTTCAGTTATTTTCAAACGTTAATAAATGACTAGATATTCCGTAAAAACAAATGATATTTCAGTTATTTTAACTGCCCTAGTAAAAATATTATGCTAATTTTACTAAATAGATCTAATTTGATCCGTAAAATGGTTGTATCAAATAATATCTAATTGTATTACCTTAGACCAAAAAATATAAAAATTGAT
Organism: Pegoplata infirma; assembly: GCA_963921195.1. Classification (NCBI taxonomy): domain Eukaryota; kingdom Metazoa; phylum Arthropoda; class Insecta; order Diptera; family Anthomyiidae; genus Pegoplata; species Pegoplata infirma. The sequence continues at coordinate 55,968,563 of OY992536.1, read as the reverse complement.
ACAATTTGATCCTGAATTTGGTCAAATCTAATTAGATCAAATTGATCTTATAATATCTATTTTTATATAATTTGATGAGCAAAACCAAAATACGAATCTAATCATATATGGAGCAATATCTAACCATATAAAGTGGATCAACCGTATCAAAGTGATAGATAAAATTTTATATAAATTTATACGGAAGCATATTAACTCAAATAAGATTGTATCAAATTATATATGATTAGACCAGAAAATTTTTACTCGGGTGTATACAATTTTTTACTTTGTGGAGCAAAAATATTTTTTTTTTTTAACATGATAATGTTTTTAGGCTGGTGTCTTATTTTGTAAAATTTTCAGGACGCCACCTCAATTTGACTATATAAGCTAACAATTAACGAAGAAGAAAATAAGAATTACTATTTTCATTTTCTTAAAACCAAAAATTTTAGTAACTTGGATAATAATTCACCTCGTGGTGAATAAAACCGTTTTTCACCAGCCGGTGAATAAAAAATAATATAATTAATTTTCACCAAAATTTTTATTTTTTTTTTTCCATCAAATTTTTCTTTTTTCATCAAATTTTTCTTTTTTCATCAAATTTTTTTTTTTTTTTATCAATTTTTTTTTGTTTATCAATTTTTTTTTTTTTTTTTATCAATTTTTTTTTTTCATCAATTTTTTTATCATCAAATTTTTTTTTCATCAATTTTTTTTTTCATCATTTTTTTTTTTTCAACAAATTTTTTCTCATTATTTTTTTTTTTTCATCAAAATATTTTTTTTTGTTACATCAATTTTTTTTTTATCAAACTTTTTTCATAATTTTTTTTTCATCAATTTTTTTTGTCCATAGTTTTTTTTTTCATCATTTAATTTTTATCAATTTTTTTTTTTTTTTTAATCAATTTTTTTTTCATAAATCTTTTTTTTTCATATTTGTTTTCATCAATTTTTTTTTACATCAAAAAATTTTTCTTTTCATCAAAAAAATTCATCAAAAACATTTTTTAATCAACATATTTTTCACCAAAAATTTTGGGTTCATTAAATTTTTTTTTAACATAATGTGGTTTTTCGTGAAAAAAAAATATTTTTTTTAACCAAAACTACTTTTTCACCAAGTCTAAGCTTTTCGCATAAAAATTTTCCATTTGTTTATCAAATGAACATAAAACAAGTGAGAGTGTTATATTCTTTGGTGCCGAATCTTTTATACTCTCCACAAAGTAAAAACACTTTTTTGAACTCACTTCCGAAATGTACAGCTTTGATATTTCAATTTGTTGTGCATGGAATAGCAAAGTAATATAACATTATTTTTTCTAAAAAAAACCTTGCTTTAGCAAGTACCCCAGGAAAATTTTTCAGAACCGATTCTGACAATACTTGTTCTAGAACAGGATCTTCGGTAACCATACACTATTACACTTTAATTATTCAGAACAAGTTAAGTGAAAATTAATGTGAAGCTTGTTCTCTGTAATCAAAGTTTCATATCATTTTGGTCCTCAGGAATTAAAAAAAATATTATGTGTCAAAAAAATTAAAAAAATTAATATAAATTTTTTTTGTTAACCAAGAAAAAACACCAAATTCTATTCAAATAGCAGGATAAAATTGTGAAAATTCTTGAAACAAAGGTGAGTAAATTAAATTTTCATTGCCTGGGTCGGGTTAAATACTAATAATATTATGTTTTTTATTTTTGTTTGCAGAAAATCCATGTTCTGGTATGTCATTATTGTAAGGCCCAAAATGCAACTTTGGAGGCGAAAAAGGATAAATGTGTGTTAAAAAAATGTAGATATTGCATTTATATATGATTGCCTTTATCTTTGTTAAATAAATTAATGCAATTCAATATATTTCTTTAATTCCTATTTTTGTTCCAAATTTTACTTCTACACTCAAAAGAAAACCTCTGTCAAAAAATCTGTAAAATGACTTTCAATTTAGAATTACAAATTTTTAGCAGATTTTTCTGCTGAACTGAATATTTTAGCAGAATTCTCTGCCATTCAATTTCTAAAACAAAACCGAAATTTTACAGAACATTTACTGATCCTGTTTGCTAAGTTTTAAAAAGTTTTTGTGCAGATTTTCCGCAGATTATTTTGCTAATTTAACAGATATTTTTTGTTATTTTTTTTTAAGTATTTTCGTTTTTAAATTTGTTTTGTTATTTTGTTTCTAAGTGTGAGTGCTGTGTAATTTTTGCGTTCTATTCTTTCATGTGTGCCTGTCACGACATTCCGCTTGTTTTTGTTAGTTCACATTAAGAATTTTATAAAGTTTTTAAATATACCAACGTAAATATATTTTTCCAATTTTATAAAAAAAAAATGTTTTTGAAAAAAGATATTTTTGCAGAAAACATATTTTTTGGCTTAAACTAAGTATAATTTAAAATTTTTCTGCTTAAATCAACAATTTTCTCCGCCGAACTTAGCAGTTTTTTCTGCTAAAATCAGCAGATTTTTCTGCTGAAATCAGCAGATTTTTCTGCTGTCTTGACAGATTTATCTGCTGATTCAACCCAGGTTAGCACTACAGAAATTTAGCAAACCGCGTCTGCTAAAATCAGCAGATTTCTCATATGGCTCAAAATGGGTGTATTTTCAGCAGATTTTTCTGCTGATTGGACAGAGTTTTATTTTGAGTCTAGAACCGATTCCAAGGAACAAAAATATATTCTAATTTTGCTTACAAACACCTGTTGCTCTTAGGACAATCCCTTTGTAAAAATAATCGGTGTTGCACAAGAATTAAAACAGGTTCTAGGGAAGTATAAGTTGTTCCACAATCGGTTCTTTGCAACCGAAAATTTTGCTGGGTACACCCAAATCTTCCGCAAAACATTATCATGATTTAATGTTTTGGGCAAGAGTACAAAATTCGCAGGCATTTTTAATAACAAACTACACAAAACGTGCTTTTGTAAAATTAAACGGTATAGTCAGTCACAAATAATTTAACTGATAAAAATATTTTTCCGTAAATTTTGAAGTTTCTTTTTTTAACAACTGTATAAATCAGTCAATATTTTAGTTTTCTAAACAAACGATAAACAACTTTAACTAAAAACTTTTTGAATAACCGTAGGTAGTTACTGTAATAATTTTCTAGGTGCAAAACTTTTACCAAATTTTTATCTTGGTTTACCGATATCGCTTAAGAAAAAACGATCTAATTTGAGGTGTAGTCACTTCTTATCTTATCTTTACATTGAACTCTTCTGTCACAACGATCTGTAAGTGCATACAAAATTTACATGAAATATTTTAATTCGGTTTAAGTTCAAAAATCTTCCAAACACTCTCGCGTTATTTGTTAGTATATAATCATAGAATTTGTATTTGTTTAGTTGTTTGTCTAAGCTTTTGTAGGTTATTGAGCGCAGTAGTAACAAAAATGCAATAAAATTGGTAAAGCGTGTTTTTATCATTTCTACAATATCTAAAGGTCTTAAATTTAGAACAAAAATGTTTCTTTTATTCCGTATGGGAATATTTATGACTCGATTTGCGCTGATTACTCTTTTTTTTCAATAAAAAAAAAATATTGTGTCAATATCACAATTTTTAAGATCCCTAGAATTTTGTTCAATAGATTTTGTCCGATTGCCCCGTAACAATTTTCCTTTGATACAACGGAAGTTGATTTAGGCTAAAAAGAGAGAATATTCATGTTAATTGAGGAGAAGGTGTTTTAAGAAATATATAGAAACGAGGTATTAGATGTGATTATAAGTTATTCACTTCTTAGACAATAGTATGGGTAAGTAGTAGGTTAATTGTAATCACTTTACCAAAGTCACATTACCAAAGTCACATTTAAAAAGGGGAAAAAAATCTCTCAGTAATATAATAGAAACTCTTAAAAAAGTATTTAAATGTCATTTCCAAATTGAGAATTAAAAACTTTAATTTTCGAATAAGTAAAAGATCTTAATTTTTGAAAAAATGAAAAATAAACGATTTTTCTTTAAAATCATCTGATTAAAATTTTTTTTAGTGTATGTATTTTAAAAGGAATTATTAGAATCTGATCAAGGGGAAAAAAGTTTCACCAACCTCTTAAAAACTTAATTTTTTTACATTTTTTTTTGTGTTTTTGTGCTTTCATGTGCTTAACATGAAGCATTTTTATGAAAAAAAAGTTCAGAGTGATGTAGTTGGACCCAAGGGGTTAGCAAATGACGGGTTTTTTGGGCCGTCCCCCTTTTGTGGGCGTGGATGTAAAAATAATTAATGATGATAAAAATGTATTACTGTGGTGCAAAATGCATTATAAATGAATTAGTAATAATATATATCCAGGCGCGGATCCAGGGGGGAGGAGAATGGGATTTCTCCCCCCCAAAACGATTTCAGAAAAAAAAAAAAAAAAGGAAAAAAGGAAAAAAAGAAAGAAAGAAAGGGAAAGGAAAAAAGGAAGGGTAAAGAAAGAAGGTAAAAAGAAAAAAGATAAAAAACCCTAGAACGAAAAAAGGTAAAAAACCCTAAAGAGAGTTATATGTGTGCTGATGATTTAAGTCAGCACACATAGCCTCAATCCTAAAAATTTTTTTTCATCCTCAGGATAAAATGTTTCGGAATTTATGAAATTTCATATGAGAAACTTAAATGTCAATAGAGTCGTGGACATTTTCGAACCGAATAACTTTTCTTATCATTTTCTAAGGAAAAAGTATTATCTCAAATATTTTTTATAGAAAAATGTCTCAGTAGTCAAGACTTTGTCTTTAGAAAATATCTTGATACTTAAGTATTTGACTCTGAATGTAAGAATTTTTGATTGAAAAATTATCTCAAACTTTAGGAAACATGTCTTATAACTCTTCTATATAAAAAAATCCCTCAGCAACTAAGAATGTTTAAGAATCTGAAAAGAGTTTTTCTACAAATAAATTTCTCAGAATCGGATAACATTTCTAGAGGAAAACGTCTTAGAATCTTAGTTTTCTATGCGGAAATATATTTTCGAATCTTAGACTTTTTTTATGGAAAAATTTTTAAGAATATGAGGATTTCTTTGTTTGAAAAATCTTTTAGAATCTTTTTTTTTTCATATAGGAAAAATGTTTTAGAACTTTCCTATAGAAAACAATTTTGTATGAATAATCTCTCAGAATCTGAAAATTTTTCTGTTGGCAGATTCTGAGAATTTTTCTATAGGAAATGTGTCTCTGAATATGGAAATTTTTCTTTTAAAATTGTGTCCAACAATAATAATTTTTCTATATGAAAAATTTTTGAGAATCTAAGAAATTGCCTTGGAAAACATTAGATGGCATTAAAACCGTAAAATTTTTCAGGATCTGAAAATTTGTGTATACACAAAATATAAGAATTATTTAAGAGGTTTTTTATAAGAAAAGTATATCAAAATTTGGAAAAAAATTTTATAGAAATAATGTCACAGAATCTCAGATTATTTCCATAAAATAAACTTTAAAAATCTGAGACATTTTCTATGCGAAATTTTGTTGAATCTAAAATATTTTCTATAGAAAATTCGATCTGAGAATAAAACAAAATTTTTATATCAAAGGGTTTTAGAATCTGAAAATTTTTTTAAAGGCAAATATCTCAGAAATTGGTTATTTTTCTATATGAAAGGATTTGAGAATCTAAGAGATTTTCTGTAGTAAAAATGTGAAGGAAACATGTATAAAAATTGCATACTTTATTAAAAAGTTTTTTCGGAAGATTTCTGAGAAATAAGATTTTTTATACATATAAAAGTTTACAAGTCTGTTCAAAGTTGTGAATGGCTATGATTGTCACAAGCCAATTTTTATGACTGAAAAGTAATAATATAAATTTTTAATGACTGAAAGGTCACAATATCAATATTTTTCTCCACATTTAATTTGGCAATATTATGATCGTTTCGAGAGCTGGTCTTAAAATTTGCAAATAAAATTTTAAATGTTTGAATATACGAAGTAAATCTTAAAATTTTTTTTTGGATACACAAAAATTTTACCCAAATCCATAAGCTGGATCCGCATTTAGGAAAAAAATTTTTTTTTTTGGTTTTCAATTTGTTACTTAATATTAAAAATTATAACAACAATTTACACACACCCCCCCCCCCCCCCCCCCGCTTCCAACCAAATTTTTATATTTTTTGGTAAATTTTTTTTTTTTTTAAATCTCCCCCCCCCAAATCAAATTCCTGGATCCGCGCCTGTATATATCATAAAAGGGAAGGTATCTCCCACAGCCCCCCTCCAAACCACACCCCCCCCCCCCCCCCAAAATGTCTGCGAATTTTGCACTCTTGCCCAAAACATTAAATCATGATAATGTTTTGCGGAAGATTTGGGTGTACTTGCCAAAGCAATTTTTTTGTTTTAGAAAAAATAATGTTATACTACTATTACTTTGCTATTCCATGCAAAATGAATTGAAATATCAGTCGAGGACCCCATTAAGTTTATGTATTATTGATCCATGTCTAAGAAACTCTAGCTGGAGAATATAAAAGATTCGTCACCGAAGAAGAATTTAACACTCTCATTAGATTTATGTACATTGGATAAACAAATGGAACATTTTCATCTGAAAAGTTCAGACTTGTTGAATAGTAGTTTTGATCAAAAACGGGGAAAAATGATTTTTGGAGAAAAAAATGTTTGATAAAAAAATTTTTTCGATGAAGAAAAAAAAAATTTTATAAAAAAAAAAAAATTTATGAAAACAACAAAAAAATTTATGAAATAAAATATTTATGAAAAAATTTTTTTTTTTTTTGATGAGCCAAAAAAATTGTCAAAAAAAAATTGATGTAAAAAAAAATTTTTGAAAAAAAAAATGTGTAAAAAAAATTTCATGAAAAAAATTGATAAAAAAAATTAGGAAAAAAAAAATTTATAAAAAAAAAAACTATGAAAACAAAAATTTGACGAAAAAAAAAATTTGATGAAAAAAAAAATTTGATGCAAAAAAAAAAATTGATGGAAATACAAATTTGATGAAAAAAAAATCATGAAAAAAATTGATAAAAAAAATTATGAAAAAAAAAATTTATAAAAAAAAAATTATGAAAAAAAAATTGATGGAAAATCAAATTTAATGAAAAAACAAAAAAATTAATGAAAAAAAAAATTGATGAAAAAAAAAATTGATAAAAAAAAAATTTATAAAAAAAAAAAATTATGAAAAAAAAAAATTTGATGTTAAAAAAATGATTTAATGTTGTTGCTTTTAATTCACCAGCTGGTAAAAAAACGGGGTTATTTACTATGAGGTGAATTTTTATCCAAGTCACAACCCCAAGTTACACAAATTTTTGGTTTTAAGAAAATGAAAATAGTAATTCTTATTTTCTTTTTCGATAATTGTTAGCTTATATAGTCAAACTGATGTGGCGCCCTGCAAGTTTTTTAAAATTAGACACCAGCCTAAAAACATTATCATGGTAAAAAAAGACGCCCCTAGATTTTTTTATATATATTTTTTTTAATATGTTGGAGTAGAGATGGGCGCGTGAGTGATTTTTGACTTACACTCACTCACGCTCACGACAGGAATTTTTGAATCACGCACACTCACTCACGAGCATATTTCTTCTACTCACACAAACTCACAATCACGTGAGTAAATTTAATACAAATCACACTCACGTGCACTCACGCAGGCTTCACTCACACTCACGTTGACTCACACTCACGAAACTCTTATTTATCCAAAAAAAAAATTTCAAAAACTAAAATTTCAAAAATGTTTCAAAATTTTCAGCAAAATTTTAAGTTCAGTATAATTTTACATTTAAGTTAAGCCAAATTTTAAAATTTTTTTGATGCTTTTTTTGGTACGAAAGGAAATATGAAGAGTAAATAAATCACGCAAACTCACGCAAAAAAATCGACTCACGCACACTCACTCACGCAAAAATCTTACTCACGCACACTCACTCACGCAATTTTTTTCTCCACTCACACTCACTCACAATCACGTGAGTAAAATTGAATTCGGTCACACTCACGCGTGATCACGCGTGAATCACGTGAATCACGCTCTAATCTGCTCATGTGCCCATCTCTATGTTGGAGTGTATTAAAGTTTCGGTACAGCCGAATTTAACACTCGCAATTGTTATACCCTCCACACTAGTGAAAGAGGGTATATATAAGTTTGTCATTCCGTTTGCAACACCTCGAAATATTGGTCTAGGACCCAATAAAGTATATATATTCATGATCCTCGATCGATTTTGAGACGATCTAGCGATGTCCGCCAGTCCTTCTGTCTGTCCGTCCGTCTGTCTGTCTGTTGAAAACACGCTAACTTCTGAGAGACTTTAGGGAGGCTCCTGAAGTTTGGCATAAATGTTAAGCATTTACCTTGTCAAGTTGGTATTGTAATCCAGGAAAATCGGTCCAGTGCACAGTGCCACATTTGGCCAATCTACGACGACAAAAATCCAATTTTATTTATATTGACTGAAAATGTATACCGAATTTTCGTTTTGACTTCAAAAACAACATTATGAAAAATGTGGGAGGCCAGTTAACGGCCACGCCCACTTTTTAAAAATTTTTTAATTATGGTTGTAATTTCTTTTAACTTGGTATATATACTCTCAAGGACTGTATAAATAATATCACAAAAAAAGGGGGCGGTCAGACAACTGACACGCCCACTTTTTAAAAATATGTTTAAAAAATATGTAAAAACAAGGCTTACATATCGCCCCACTGCTGTCGGCGTCCCAGACGGTCGCAAAAGTTAGCCGTTGAAATAAGTACTATGGATATTGGTCAATATGTCTAAAAAAGTCCGGCGACCTAGGGATCAAAAACAAAAGTTCTATTCCATAAAAAAAAATAAATATATAAATTTTTTTTTCAAAAATTTGTATTATGTTAAAAATTTAATAAAAAATATGAAAATTTGTTTAAAAAAAAAGTAAAGATATGACTTAAAGTATTTAAATATCCTTTAAAATTACCACAAAAGAGTGTATAAATATCTCTTTTTGTTCAAAAGTTACAAAATTTTTAAACTCGACTTAATTTATTCGAAATAATGTGCACTAGTTACAGGATTTTACAAATTGCAACTTTATGCACCCACCTTTTAGTAACGAACAGAATTATCGTTCTTATATGATAATTTCTGTGCTAGGAATGTTCTATAATACATACATCATATCATGAAAATCGGGGAACTTTTTTTTTATTTTTGTCGTGCTAGATTGACCAAATGTGGCGCTGTGCAGTGGTTCAAAAGTTATCAGCAAAAGACTGAATTTCGGGAAGGTTTTTCTTGAATTTATGAGATAAAAAACACGCAAACTTTCGAATGACTATTCTGATGATGCTGAATATATTTGTCGTTCCCCTGAACTAGTTCCTGTTGAATTATGGCCAAATCGGTCCAGTGGTTCAAAAGTTATTAGCAAAACCGTGAATTTCAGATTAGTTTCACGTTAAATTCACTTGTTAAAAACCCGTTAAATATGTTTTAAAAACATCAGTAAGTCACAAAAATATTTAACAAAGTATTTTTTTCAATCAAAAATATTTTTACACTAAAAAAATGCAGTCAAAAAAATTTTACACTCAAAAAAAATTTAGTAAATTATTTTTTTTTTTCAAAAATTACTAAAAAAAAGTTGTTTTACACAAAATAAAATATTTCTAATCAAATATGTTATTTTTTCACGTTAGAAAATTTACTATCACTTAAAAAGGGCATTATGGATTCATAGATTCGGCCAAGTCGAATTTAACTTCTCTACTTGTTTTTGAGTCCCAGCACAACAATGTCGGAGCGGTTGACGGTTTCGGTCATGAGAGAGTATAGGCGCAAAACAAAGGCGGCAGCGGGAAATTCAGTCAGGCGTTGATATTTACACTATTTTTCACTTTTTCTACACTTTTTTATTTAATTTTATTGTTTTTTTTTTCATTTAAATTTGATTTTCTTATATTCAATAGTTTTTTTTGTGTTTTTTTTTTTAGAATTTTAAATATTTTTTTTTAGAGATCACATTTTTTTGTTTACTTTATCGAAAATAATCGAAATATTTATAAAAATGTGGTAACATTTTCATATCAAAAATTCAAAGAGAGAGAGAAACCGACACAAAAATAAAATTGATTTTATTCAAGCGGTTTTCGGTCGAGCGTTTTTTCTTGCCAAATTTGTATGAAAAAAACGTCACCGACATTGTTGTGCGGGGACTCTTTCATTAAGTTTTTCTTTTTTTTTTCATTAAATTTTTTTTTTTTTATTAATTTTTTTTTTTTTCATCAAATTTTATTTTATATCTTTTTTTTAACATTTTTCATAATTTTTTTTTCATTAAATTTTATTTTTTCCATAAATTTTTATACCCTCCAACCACAGTATGGGGGTATACTCACTTTGTCATTCCGTGTGTAACGCATCGAAATATCGGTCTAGGACCCCATAAAGTATATATTTTATTGATCAGTGATCGATTCTAAGATATTCTAGCGATGTCCGTCCGTCCGTCTGTCCGTCTGTCCGTCTGTCCGTCTGTAGAAGACACGATACAGTCCAAATATAAAAAGCTAGACTTCCGAAGTTTGGCAAGGATATGTCTTATATTCCTAGGCAGGTTAAGTTCGGAAATTTGCAAAATCGGACCAGGGGGAAAAAAGTTCCGCCTTGGAGAACTAAACCAACCTATGAAAAAACCGCATTTTTTTAAGGGTTTTTTGTAATTTTTCAATCAAATGCAACATTCTTATCTTAGTAGAAGTTCAAAATCGCAAGGGGAAGGTGCCCCCTAACGTCTCCCAACAACCCCCCCCCCCTAAAAAAAAGACGCCCCTGGATTTTTTTTCTATTGTTTTTTTTTTACATTTTGGAGGGTATAAAAGATTCGGCACAGCCGAATGTAACACTCTCACTTGTTTTTTTATAATTTTTATACCCTCCAACCACAGTATGGGGGTATACTCACTTTGTCATTCCGTGTGTAACGCATCGAAATATCGGTCTAGGACCCTATAAAGTATATATATTACTGATCAGTGATCCATTCTAAGACATTCTACCGATGTCCGTCTGTCCGTCCGTCTGTCCGTCTGTGGAAGACACGATACAGTCCAAAGTAAAAGAGCTAGGCTCCTGAAATTTGGCACGAATATATCTTATGGTATTGGACTGGTTAAGTTCGAACATGGGCAAAATCAGATCAGGGGGAAAAAAGTTCCCCTCTTATGAACTAAACCAACCTCTAAAAAACTCCATTTTTTATAAGTTTTTTGTACTTTTGATTAGCAAACAAAACATTTTTATGTCAAAAGTAGTTCAAATTCCTGCAGTTGGATCCAGAAAGGTTGTCGTCCACCACCGAAATCCCCCCCACCCACGAAAAAAAAAATAGACGCCAAGGTTTTTTTTTAACGTGTTGGGGGGTATAAAAGATTCGGCATAGCCGAACTAAACACACTCACTTATTTTTTTATCAAACTGTTGTTTTTTTTATCAATTTTTATTTTTTTTTTCATAAAAAAAAAATTTCATAAAATTTAATTTTTTTTCATCAATATTTTTATTGTTTTAGTCAAAGCAGGAGTTTAAACAAAATTCGTTAAACAAAGTTAAATTTTTTTTGTTGATTCCTTGCATAACCAGTGTTATATTAAGGGTTAATTTAAACAACGTATCGTGCTTTAGAAGTTTAATGCCGTTAATTTTGTTTTAATTTTGCAATTTTTTTTTCATCCTTTAAACTACAATAAAATATTCTTTAGGCATATACAGCAAACAGTTTGCCTATTAACATTTTTCAAAACTGAAATTTCTTTGGCTTTTGAAAAGCTTTAATTTATTATTGTTCTTTTAGAGAAAATTAAAAAAGAAACTGTGCACTGGCCTTAATAATTTTGTTAAATAAGTTTTTCTTTTAAACAGTTTTTTCATTGTGGTTTAGCAAATTAGCCACAATTAACATGACTGACCTTAAATGAAAAATAAACGAAATAGTCCAGAACAATTTATGTATTTTTTTTTTTTTTGTTTAAAAATGGCTTTTAAGAAAGCAAATCTAAAAAAAATGTGTAGCCTTAAAAACTTTACCGCAATTTGTTTTCATATTTTTTTTTTTGCATTTATTTTCTCAAGCCAATTAACTGCATTTGTCGGCTACAGTAGCCTGAAAGTAGTTGAGGATTTTTTTTGTTAAGTTGAGGCTATTTTTTTGTGTTAAGTTGAGGAGTCTTTTTTTTTTTTGTTAAGTTTTAGCCATTGACCACACAATAAATTGCCGCTTTGGCACACCCACAGGATATGGCACAAAGTTAAAAGGCACAAAATAAGCACATACAATTTTGTAGGATTTTAACAATTCTCTTGAAGCTAAAAAATTTATAAAGAAAATGCACGATATAAGAAAAGAAAATTAAAGACAATTGAAATGTTTAAAATTTTTAAAAATAAAACCAGAAACTATGACTTCTAATAACTACCTGTATGTTTTATGTTTTTTATAGGCGCCCCAGTAGGATAGTTGGTAGAGTGCTAGACTATAAGTCTTGGGGTCGTGTGTTCGATTTCCACCAAAGGTCTTTGTCTGTTTCGCTACAACGAGGCAATGGTCATTGTCACCCGCCTCGGTTAGTTAAATTTAGTATGTGATTTGTAATTATATGTTAAAAATTCAATTCGATTTTGCCCTCAGAATTTATTTCTATTTAATTCATTGCATTTGCCATATGTAAATGTGGAGTTTTATTGTATTTTTCCAAGAAGCAATTTTTGTCTTGAGTCATTTTTTCACATTTCTCATCGATTGTGAGATATGCTTGACATTTTTTAACGATTGAAGGCGAGTTAAAAAAAAAATAACGGTTACGGCGAAGATTTTTTTAATATTCATCGGACATCAAAGATACTAAAGAAAGGCGCTTGCTGCTTTCGCAATTTGAGTTTAAAATGGCTTTCAACAAATCTTGCAGGCTCTTTATTAACAAAAATATCTCAATTATAATGATGTGTAACACTGTGCAACAAATTTGGATGCTTCGAGTGTATCTTGAATGGACCCAAAAAAAAAAAAATCAAAGTATACTAAAAGACGACTAAAACTCTCGAAGGTTTTTGAAAACTTAGCTCGAGTTCTTTTTGATGGCCCACTACAGTTTGATTTTTTTTCAAAGGTGTATAGTAATATAAAACTAACCATCCCCCCCCCCCCCCCCTCTCCAACGAACTTCGAAAGAAGAAAAACGAAAGGAACGGAGAAGGGGAAAAGGGAAAGAGAAAAAGTTCAATATAATCTATGTGAAAAATTTAAAAACTTTAATATAGAAAAATCTGAGAATTTTGAATTGGAAATATAAAAAAAAATTTTTTAGAGAAAATTTTGGAATTTTATCTGAATCATTTAATTTTTTATAGAAAAAATAAGAAAATCTTCTTAATGAAAAATTTGTGAATTTTTCTATAGAAAAAATGTATTGGAACCTGCGATTTTTTATTGGAAAAATGATTCAGAATCTGAAACTTTTTCCAGAATCTGAAACTATTAACATGAAAATGTTTTTAGGCTGGTGTCTAATTTTGAAAATGATGCAGGACGCCACATCATTTTGATTACAAAAGCTACTGACTAACAAAAAAGAAAATACGAATTACTGTTTTTATTTTCTTAAAAAGGTTTGTAACTTCGATTTGTAACTTGGAAAATAATTCACCAGCTGGTGAATAAAATCGTTTTTCACCAGCTGGTGAATAAAAACAAATAGGTAAATCCACATTTAATTTAATCTTTAGAAGACACAATTTTCTTCTTCAATCAGAAAAACACAAACAACAAATATAATTATTTTTTAACAAAAAAGTTTTTTTTTCATAATTTTTTTTTGTCATCATACTATGTTTTTTTATTCATATGTTATTTTTTTTTTGTTTTTTTTCTTAAATTTTTTTTTTAATCAAATTTTTGTTTCGTCTTTTTTTTTTTTTTTCATCAAAAAATTTTTTTTGTAAATTTTTTTTCTTCGATTTTTTTTTTTTCCAAAAAACAACAATTTTTTCATAATTTTTTTTTTTTTTTTGTATTAATTTGTTTTTTCTTCATCAACAACTTTTTTTTCTCATCAAAAACTTTTTTTTCATCAAAAATTTTGTTTTTCACCAAAAATTTTGTTTTCATCAAAAACATTTTTTTTTCACCAAAAATTTTGTTTTCATCAAATTTTTATACCCACTACCTAGTGATAGAGGGTATATATTAGTTTGCCATTCCGTTTGTAGTTCATCGCAATATCGGTCTAGGACACCATTAAGTATATATATAATTGATCAGTGATCGCTTTTGAGACACTCCAGCGACGTCCGTCTTTCTGTCTGTATGTCTGTCTGTCTGTGGAAATGGTGATCGAGGCCAAAATATTTCACGGAGATGACTGAAACTTAACATATTTATTGGAAGTTCTTCCGAGCAGTTTGGTATTGCATTTGAGCGATATCGGTTCAGCGGTTCAAAAATGTTGATACATTCAACATAACCTAAAAGTACATAATGCTTTAACTCGGCTGCTAATTGGCATATGAGGCATTCCACACCAAATGTCCAGCGAAAAAAAAAAAACACGTGTACCGTAAATTTCTGAATAGGTTGTATGGATAGCCCTATACGGAACTTAGAAAATTGCGTTTTTGGTTTTTTTATTTTTCAAAAACTGGGCTTAGGAGGCGTGGTCAAATATTGGAAAAATGGTCAAATTTGTGGCGAGTTGTCTTGATTAAATATTTACCACATTAAAACGGAATGCACCACAATCTTAAAATTTTACATTTTTATATAGTTTTGTATGGGCTATTCTGATATTTTCCATTTTTTAAAAAAGTCAATTTGTCAAAAATCCGGCCACTTTTTTTTTTTTTTTTTTTTTAATTTATTATTTTTTAAAGTTTAGATGTTTGTCCATCCACACAAAAAAATTCAGAAACACGTTCTTCGTTTTTTTTTTCGAGAAAATCGCATTTAAACTTTAAATTTCATAAAAATAACTGAATTTTTATTTAGTTCGGTTTAAGTCCATATTAATTATTTCTGAGAAATAATTAATATGGACTTAAACCGAACTAAATAAAAATTCAGTTATAAAATATACAGTCCAACAATATATAAACACAATTAATACACAATTCATAAAAACTTTAAAAAAAATTAAAAAGAAAAAAAAAGTGGCATGTTTTTTAATAAATTGACATTTTTAAAAAATGGAAAATTTCAGAACGGGTTCTGAAAATTTTCAAAAAAAAAAAAAAATTTAATCGATAGCCCATACAAAACTATATAAGAATGTAAATTTTTGAGATTGTGGTGCATTCAGTTTTAATGTGATAAATATTTAATCAAGGCAACTCGCCATAAATTTGACCATTTTTCCAATATTTGACCACGCCTTCTAAGCCCAGTTTTTGAAAATTAGAAAAACCAAAAACGCAAGTTTCTTAGTTCCATATAGGGCTATCCAAACAACCAATTCAGAAATTTACGGGACACATGTTTTTCTGTAGCGGGACATTTGGTGTGGAATGCCTCATATATAGATCGGGAAGGTGGTTATGGGGGCTACAAGAAGAACTGGTCTGATTTCTTTAAAATTCGGAATGGTGATTTGGGTAGATGAAACATGATTACCTGCCTTATTTCAAAAAGATACCAATTATAATGCAGTTATTAGAGTCATTTGAACCAAAACTAAAGAGGACATTTATATGAGGGCTATGTCTAAATATGGACCGATTTTCAATTTCAATAGGCTTCGTCCTTGGGCCAAAAGAGGCTTAAGTTTCAAATTCCAAAACAATCGATTAAAAATTGCGACCTGTATCGTGTTTACACCGTTTATATGGACAGACAGATGGACGGACGGACATCGCTAAATCGACTCAAAAAGTGATTCTGAGTCGATCGGTATACTTAAAAGTGGCTCTAGGACCAATATTTCGGGTAGTTACAAACATCAGCACAAACTCATTATACCCTGTACCACAGTGTGGTGTAAGGTATAAAAAGTTACAAACTTTTCTTGTTATTTTACAAAGTGTATAAAAAGTACTAAAAGTACACCTTTTTACACTTTTACCTTCCAAAGAAACGGAATTTCCAAAATATACTTTTGAAGGAAATATAAAACGTACCAAAAGTAAATTTTTTATCCACTTACAATTAGAAATGTAATTTTCAAAAAGTACCTTTTTCTGTAGGTTTTTCACCTTTGACCTCCTAAATAAATATTTGCAAAAACACAGCCTTAGTGGGTCTATATTCCGGGAGGTGAATCTACATTCCAAATTTCAAGTTTCTTCTACAATTATTTCGGGAAATAAAAAAAGTACCAAAAAAAAAACACTTTATTACTTTTTTACCCCCATAGAAAAATTTATTTAAAAGATAATCTTAAAAAAACTAAATTTTAGTAAATCCAAAAATATCCGAAATCCCAAAAAATCCCGTGATTAGAATTTAAAATCCAAAAATCTATGGATTTATAAATGTTAATCTCGCATGGCATTCCTACTACATTTTCAGCTTGTCCTCGGTACGTATGATTAATATTTAATTTATAAACAATTTTCATAACGTATACGCCACACCTACCAAAGAGTTTATAAACAATATTTAACAAATAATTTTAATTTTTTATAATTTAAAAAATAAATTTTAAATAATATTTTAAGCTCTTCATCAAATTTCATTAAGTTTAAACAACATTTTTTTTAAATATTTTTGTTTATATTTCCAAGTGTTAGATAAACAGCAGTTAGACCTTAATGCTTTATAAATGTCTGAGTGTGAAGTTGTGTAAAATTTTGAATATTTTCATACAATGGTCTTGTGAATACGTGACTAGAAATTGGAATAAAAAATTGTTTGCAAGGTTAACAAAAACAAAAAATATAAAACAAACAAAATATTTAAGTGCATGTGATGTATGCAAAGTTTTATTTTTTAAAATGTTTGTGTATTATTTTTTTTATATATATTTTCAAGACACCTTTATGTGCAAAAGAGTTAAATTTTTCACTCCACAGTCTGATTTCGTTAAAAAATAGACAACAAAAATTATGAAATATTAGATAAAACAAGTAGAAAATTTAAATTCGACTGGCCGAATCCATGAATACCTCCACAATGCTCTTTTTAAGTACATTTTTTAACGTGAAAAAATTATCAATTTTTTAACGTGAAAAAAATTTTCAATTTTTATTAGAAATATTTTATTAGAAAAAAATTGACAAAAATTTTTTTTATATATAACATTTTTTTCGAGTGTATTTTTTTTTTTTTTTTAATATTATTAAGCGACAAAAATACATTTTAAAAGAATTTTGAGGCTTATCAATGATTTTAAAGGTTTTTTTAAGGGTTAGGTTTTTCAACACGTGAATTAAAGGAAAAACGAATATGAAATTTATCGTTTTTCTCATAACTTTTGAACAACTGGTCCGATTTTGCTGAAATTCAATACCAATTAGACCAGGACAACGACAAATATATATGCGAAGCTTCAGCAGAATTTCGAAACAAAGAGTGTTTTTTAACACGCAAATTCGCGGAAAACCCGTGCTGGACCGATTTCGCTGAAATGCAATACCAACCTTTCCAAACTTCACCATCCTCTGTAAAGTCTTTTTTTGCGTATTTTTAACAGAAGGACAGACAAACAAACGGACATGGGGTCCTAGACCAATATTTCGATATGTTACAATTGCGTTTCCGTTTAAACGGCATGACAAATATATATGGGGCACTTTGAAAAATTTTTTTTTTTAGATTTTCCCAATTTGTTTGCAGTTTTTGTACCCTTCGAAAACTCCTTCGTGGTAAACTTTCAGATTTTTTTGGTTCAAAAGATATCGAATTTTTAGAAATTGGTAGTTTGTTCCTTTACTTAAACTTCTTTTCCTCATAACTTCTTCCATAATAGTCCAAATTTAAAATTTTTTTTTTTTTCAAAAAAATTTTTTTTACGTACTTTTTAAAAAAAATTTCAAAAAATTCTTAAAGGCGCTCTAGTATGCGATTTTTAAGTTTTAAAATTTAAATCTCATTTTTGAAAATGTTCGTACTCTTCGATTTTTTTGAATTTTTTTTTGTGTAAACTTATATCGATTCTACAAATTCTTTGCCCAGGAGGATCGTGGAATAACGATTATTACTATTTTTTAAAATTTTTTTAAAAAAATTTGTTGTAATTTTCCAATTTTAAAATCATTTCTACTGCTCCAATGGTGCGTCATAGATGGGTCATTTATAAGACCGACCCCTATTAATTTGTACGTCTTAACATATCTTTGGAAAAAACTAATACCGTATCTCCAATTTCTAAGGGGGCTCCCACACAAAATGACATTATTTAAAATTTGCTCCAACCGCTCTAACTGCCCTAATATTGCCTTTAGACAAACAAAATGTATGATTGACCTACAATATTTTTTTAGTCCAAACATTTTTTCTGAACACACCTACCCTTTATCTCTATTTTTTAAGGCGTTCCCCACAATTTTTTTATTTTTTGTAAATTTGTTTTATTTAATCAGCTTCTACCGGTCCAATGGTGCGTCCGAGAGGGGTCATTAGTGTGATCGACCCCCACTTATTTTTACTCTACAAAATTTTTTTAAAACATACCTACGCCCAATCTCCACTCCCTAAGTAGGCTTCCATTCAAAATTACATTTTTATAAAATTTGCTCCAACTGTTATTTGTATGGGAGCCTACTTACGGAGTGGATATAGGGCGTAGGTATGTTTTAAAAAAATGTTGTAGGCTAAAAATAAATGTGGGTCGGTCTCACTAATGACCCCTCTCAGACACACCATTGGACCGGTAGAAGCTGATTAAATGAAACAAATTTACAAAAAATAAAATAATTGTATGGGGACAACCTTAACAATTAGAGATAGAGGGTAGGTGTATTCAGAGAAAATGTTTGGACTAAAAAAATATTATGGGTCGGTCATACATTTTGTTGCTCTAAGGGCACTACTAGGGCAGTTAGAACGGTTGGAGCAAATTTTAAAAAATGTCGTTTTGTTTGGGAGCCCCCTTAGAAATTGGAGATAGGGTATTAGTTTGTTTCAAACAAATGTTAAGACTTAAAAATTAATGGGGATTGGTCTTATAAAGGACCCCTCTATGACGCACCATTGGAGCAGTAGAAATGATTTTAAGATTGGAAAATTACAATAAAATTTTTTCAAAAAATTTAAAAAAATAGTAATAATCGTTATCCCATGATCCTACTGGACAAAAAATTTGTAGAATCGATAGAAGTTTTACACAAAAAAATTTCAAAAAAATCGAAGAGTACAAACATTTTCAAAAATGAAATTTTAATTTTAAAACTTAAAAATCGCATACTAGAGCGCTTTTAAGAATTTTTTGGGATTTTTTTTTTAAAGTACGTAAAAAACAAAAATTAAAAAAAAAAATTAATTTGGATCATTATTGAAGAAGTTACGAGTAAAAGAAGTTTGAGTAAAGGAAAAAAACAACCGATTTTTAAAAATTCGATATCTTTTGAACGGGTCATCAAAAAAATCTGAAAATTTACCACGAAGGAGTTTTCGAGTTTTTTGTTTACTAAAAACTGTAAACAAATTGGGAAAATCTAAAAAAAATTTTCAAAGTGTCCGATTTGACATGGAATGCCCCATATATACCCTCTGTTACAAGAGTGGAGGGTATAAAAACTTATTTTGACATCAATAAAATTCACCAAAAAATGAACGGGGAGCTGCAAAAATAACACTTTTGCACATTGTTTATGGGTGCTCTTATGAACAGGTTTTTCTTGTAATATACATATATAGAATATATATTTTCTTGTAATGAACATTTTTAGTATAGAACATTTTTAGTACTGAAATTTACATTGATGAATCTTTTGAAAACCAAAAATTTGTTCTAATCATTGATAATGGTTCCAACGTTTAACAGGGGACTACTGTATTTATGTTTAAAGTACGTGTGTGGTAAGACATTTTTGTGTGTCAAAACCACATTAGATTACAATCTTTTTGTGTTACTTTTAACTTTTACTTACAAATGCTTATGAATGTGTATTGCGAGGAACAGTAAACCAATTTTAAAGTAAAACAGGTAAAAAAGATTAATTTGGCTTTAATGGTTCAATGAAAATCTTCCACAATGTACAAGAATTAAGCATGGAGAAAAAATTCCCCTTGAAGAATTAAACAAACTCTAAAAACCAAATATTTAGAACATACCTAGCCTTTACCTTCAATCCATAAGGAGGTCTTCATACGTTTTTCTTCATACGAATCTTCAATTCAAGATTAGAGTTTTTTGGAAAAATTTTCTTACAAAACAAAACTTTGATCGAAGGGCGTTAAAATATCACAATGTCATAAAACTGACCACTATTTAAGAAAAAAAGAGGTGTGACTAACGTTTCAATATATTTGAGACATGTTGATTCCAATGGCGTACTCCGTTTTTCGATGTATGGTACAGTTTTCTTGCAAAATGTCATTAAAGATTTGCTGATTTCGAGCCAATTTTTTAACAAAAAAAATTTGCAAAGTTAATGATTTTGAAATCTTATGGCGCGGAAAACAAAGATATGACTTGTAACAATATTTCTTAAGCAAATTCGGTTTAAAGCTTTTTATCTTAAGCTCTTAAATTCGCGGATTTCTTAATTTTTTTAAGTTTTCGCGAAATTAACGCCTAAATTGGTCTCTGATAATTTGTGGATCATAAAGGCATCCATAACACTACGAATAGTGGACAAAAGCATCTATGTTATACATAGCGTAGCTAGACCATTATTCTGGGGTGGGCAAAAGCCCCCCGCCCCCCTTCCCAAAAAAAAAAATATGTAAAAAAAAAAATATTACAACTAAAAAACATATAACAAGAAATCACAAAAAAAAGTATTTAAATACATTTTCTAAAGTATTTTGGCCTCCTGAACACGAATCTGTCATCAGAAAAGTTGTATCAAATCGCCTTCTCGAGATTTAGGCATTTTCATTCAAAAAAAGGCGATTTGATACAATTTTTCTGCCGACAGATTAGTGTTAAGGAGGCAAACATTTTTCGGAAATGTGTTTTAATCTTTTTTTTTTATTTTACCAAAAAAAAAATCATAAAAATTGGTACGAAAAAATTTATGAGAAAAAAAATTGCAAATTTGGTTCAAAACTTTGATTTCTTTTGCAAATATTTCTGGTTATACTTAATGGATTTTGGATTTTAAAACCAGGTTCTTTTTATTGGAGTGTTGACTTTACATATCTGCTTTGAACAGGATATTTATTGAAAAATTCGGATACTTATAAGGATGTAACCATAAAAAGGACATCTTGAACTTCCTTAGAATGTCCTGATGATATCCTTCATCACACCGAGTCCGGATTTCTTGCAAAAGTTAGGTAATTATATTGGGAATTTGAAAAAAAAAAATTATGAATATCTTTTACATAAAATTTTCAAATATTAAAAAATTTGTCGGTTTTGAGGGCTTGGTACATAAAAAATGAAAATGCCTATATCTCGAGAAGGCGTGTTTAGGAGGCCAAAATAATTAAGAAAATGTACCCTAAAACTTTGTGCAAAAAAATTTGATTTATGTAGAGTAGTGTAATTTGTATATTAAAATAAATTTTTAATGGATAGAGTTTAAAAAACGTTATATCTCTTATTTCATTTTTTTC
Source organism: Pegoplata infirma (assembly GCA_963921195.1). Lineage (NCBI taxonomy): Eukaryota > Metazoa > Arthropoda > Insecta > Diptera > Anthomyiidae > Pegoplata > Pegoplata infirma. The sequence continues at coordinate 55,946,879 of OY992536.1, read as the reverse complement.
ATTTTTAATATTTAAAACTTCTAAATTTGAAAATCGTTCCTGAAGCATTGCACTCCGCAACCATGTTTTTATTCAACGCATAGCTTAGAAACTTCTTTCACAACTAGCAGAACTAATAGCTTATTGCTACTTGTAAAAGTTTGAATAAATATTGCTGACAATTTTGGATTTAAGCATATCAAAGTTTAAATAATTAAAAAAAAAAGGAAAATTGTCGGGGGTGTGCTAAATGCAAAAATGTCTGGGGTGGGCTAAATCGAGTCTAGGGTGGGCTTTGCCTACCCCAGCCCCCGTTTCTACGCCTATGATGTTATATGGACTATCATGATAAAAATCGCGAAAACCTGTTTTTTTGTTTATGGCAGCATCACATTACGAGATGATTTAAGGCTTTATCTTTTAGTATATAATGTGGGAACCTCAAACAATGAACTGACTTAAAATTTGTCCAAAAAAAAATTCATTTGCAAAAGTTATCTTAACTATAACTATATTTATTTTACTAACTATAATTATTGTACATTTAACTATAATTATTGTATGGCAAACAATGAAATAATAGTTTTTGTTAAGATAACTTTTGCAATTGAATACTTTTTTGGCCAAATTTTTGGTCAGTTAATGGTTTAAGGTTCCCAGATTATGTACTAAATAGGGCTGTCAATCCCGAAACCCCGAGTCCCGAAATCCCGTAATTTTTTTTTATAAAATGAATCCCGAATACCGGGATTTTTAAGCTCAAATCCCGGGATTTTTGAAATATTAAAAATATTTGAGAATTTATTTTTAAAAATACAACTTTGTTCAATTACTGTTACATTTACATAAACAAATTAAAACTAAAACTTTTTTTTTTAATTTTCAACGTAGCTGGCCACGAATTTGGCTGAGCTGAGAATTTGTAACACATACACAGAAAAAAAAAATAACATTTTGAGTAGATTTTTGATACTATTGAGTAAAAAATTACTCAATTTTGCACCAGTAAACGATTTAATAGTATTGAGTAGACTGTTAATAAAAAATATTAAATGCTTAATAAAAAATTTGAGTAAATTATTAATTCACGCAATTAAAACTTTACTTAAAATTTTTCAATATTTTTAAGTAACTTTTTTAATTGTGTCAAGTAAAAATTTACTCAAAATGTATCAATTTATTTTTTTAAAAGGTTTAGAAAGTTTCGATTTTTTTTTTGTTCAAAAAAAATTGCTTTTTTAAACTTTACCATATATACTTTTGTCTTCAAGACAAAGGAAAATTTTATAAAGACGATTTCAAACTTTCATATACATATACAAAAAACTATAAACTAAATGAGAATTCAAAATACCAGGAGAAAAATTGCTTTTTTAAACTTGACCAAATATACTTTTGTCTTCAAGACAAAGGAAAATTTTATAAAGACGATTTCAAACTTTCATATACATATACAAAAAACTATAAACTAAATGAGAATTCAAAATACCAAGAGAATAAAAAAAATAAAAAAAAATATTATATTTGTATTAAATTATTTACTCAAATTTTATTTTCAATTTTTGAGTACGTTTTAGGAGTACGAGAATAAAAATAAGAGAATAAAAATTTTCCCGGACGTTCAAAATTGCAAGAAAAACTTTTTTTATACAAAAAAATGCAAGTCTAATGTATTATATTATTACTTTTCTCCTTTAAATGTTTTTTATTATTTTAAATTGCTTTAAATAAGTTTTAAAATTATACAGTGCAACAACCAAAATCGGAATGGGATGAAACCAAAAGCAAGTAAAAGTTGTCATTTTCCACAACAAAGCCCTCAAGGCTTTTTTGTAATAATACTTGCTTAAAAACTGCATAAGTGGCGTATACTTAATTTTTAATTGCCTTTTAAATAACAATCAGAATAATTAGAAATATTTTTTTTAATAATTTCGTTGTAGTGAAACCGACCCAAGGGTGGTTTTCGTGGGAATCAATCCCACGACTCCCTGCTTAAAATTCTATCGTGCTACCAACTAACCTACAGTAGCCCCCTTAATATGCATTGAAACATAAAGAATCTACTATTTCAATCCAGAAAAATCCCGGAATCCCGTAGTCCCGAAAAATCCCAGGATCCCGGGATTTCGATTTTCAAATCCCGAATCCCGGGATTTTAAAAAACCGATCTTGTTTGACAGCCCTAATACTAAAAGATGGAGCATTAAATTATCTCGTATATTTTCATCATGATGGTCTCCACTATTCGTATTGTTAGGGATGCCTTTTGATTCACTAAAAGCAAGTTTTTTTATCAAACACCAATTTGGCTGTTAATTTCTCGAAAACCTTTAAAAAGTGGAGAAATTCGCAAATTTAAGGACTTAAGATGAAAAGCTTTAACCAAATTTGCATAAGAAATATTTGTTTTCCATGTCATAAACGTTTAAAAATCATTAACTTTGCAATTTTTTTTTTTTGTAAATATCTGGCTCAAAATAAGCAAATCTTTAACTACAATTTGCAAGAAAACTGTTCTATACATCGAAAAAACGGAGTTCGCCATTCGAATCAGTAAGTCCGAAATATAAATAAATGATGGTCGTACCTCTTGTTTATTTTTTGGTGTTCCGCAGTGTAATCGGAGTTTGATCAAATTAGTTTTAAATGAAAGTTTGTTGCAAGCTCTATGAGAGGGTCAAGGGAAGGAAATTTGAGAAGTTTTTTTTTTAATTTCTCGGACTCGGGAGAAACGACATTTTTGATAAATTTCAGATAGCGATATCTCGAAAACAGTTCGACCGATTTAATTTTTCTTTTAATTTTTTAAAAATCTTTAATTTAATCCGATTTGCCTCAAATTTTGTAATACACAATATTTAATTCAAGTAGAATATAAATTTAACCAGACACTTAGAAAAATCAAAAGTTGAAAATTAAATGTCACTCTTACGTTCCACTGTATCATAAGAGTAGAATATTATTTTGTTTTTTTTGTTATATTATTTATGCCTCAAAGGTACAAATTAACACCAGGATTGTTTGTTATAAATTTTACATTCAGAAAGATATAAAGATTCATAATTAAATAAATATAAAATGTAAAGAATATAAGAAATTTATACTAAATCAAAAGTTAGACAAAACATCTTTTCAATTTTAAATTTTCTTAACATAAAATATGTACAATTTTAAAAAATTTATTAATTAAGAAATTTTCTCTTGTCTTTGGAATAACATATATTTACATACCCCCCCACTAACAAGGAAGGTATACCATGACTAACACTCAAATTTTTCTGCAACTCAGATATATTACACTCTGCTTTAGTGGAAAAATACTTTTGATGTGATAAAGTATATATACTTATATGTTGTTGGGTTTGTCGAGTAGATCACAAAAATGCCCAGCAAAATTGTCGGATACCCTCAGATTTTGATGTTAAAAAAAAAAAAAAATTTTTTTTGGGACTTTTTTCACTAAACTTCGTGCAATTAAGAAACTTTTCAATTGATTTTAAATTATTTAACTGTTTTGGATAGAAAAAGAATAGAGCTTTCCATGTGTGTGAATTGGTCTATACATACACACAGAAAAAAAATTGCAGATTTCACACTAAAAGTCAGTAGATGCAATAAATATTTGGTTGAAATCCTTTATTTTGTTAGTCAAAAAATACAATTCACTCAAAATTTTTTGGAAAAATTTTTAAGTGAACCAATCCTTGGAACACTTTCTAGGGTTTTCGCCTTTTTTTCTTAACCCGAATTTTACTTTTTCTTCTCTTTAGTATTAATTTCATATTTATGAAATTCAATAAAATTTCCTGTGTTTTGTCTGCCACAAAGAAAAAAAAAACTTTGGCTTAACTCTTTCATATTCATAAATTTCAATTACTTACCATTAGCAAACTTAATTTTAGGTATAAATTACATTTTCTATTCTTAAAAATTTCAAAGGTTATTTTTAACTTTTTTGTTCCTTTTCCACCATCCAATCAAAACCTCAACGTCAAAAGAAATTATTCTTTAAACGCAGTAGATTTGCTTTTAATATAATTAGCTGTTAAAGCAATTGTTAGCATTTCAAGGTATTGTTTTATCTTAATTAGTTTGTCTTCATTGGTTATAACGACGATCGATAATATATAACTTCAACTACTATATTAGTAAGTAACTTGATAGGAAAACCAAAGATAATTAACATTAATCCATTGGGGTACGAGTAGATAATTTACATTATAGAAAAATGTCGTAAGAAAAATGTCTAAGAATCTACTTAAGACCGTAGGAAAAATGAGTCAGATTTTTCTAAAGGAAAAAATTCTCAGAATCTGAGACTTTTTCTATAAGAAAAATGTCTCAGAATCTGAGACTTTTTCAATAAGAAAAATGTCTCAGAATCTGAGACTTTTTCTATAAGAAAAATGTCTCAGAATCTGAGACTTTTTCTATAAGAAAAATGTCTCAGAATCTGAGACTTTTTCTATAAGAAAAATGTCTCAGAATCTGAGACTTTTTCTATAAGAAAAATGTCTCAGAATCTGAGACTTTTTCTATAAGAAAAAATGTCTCAGAATCTGAGACTTTTTCTATAAGAAAAATGTCTCAGAATCTGAGACTTTTTCTATAAGAAAAATGTCTCAGAATCTGAGACTTTTTCTATAAGAAAAATGTCTCAGAATCTGAGACTTTTTCTATAAGAAAAATGTCTCAGAATCTGAGACTTTTTCTATAAGAAAAATGTCTCAGAATCTGAGACTTTTTCTATAAGAAAAATGTCTCAGAATCTGAGACTTTTTCTATAAGAAAAATGTCTCAGAATCTGAGACTTTTTCTATAAGAAAAATGTCTCAGAATCTGAGACTTTTTCTATAAGAAAAATGTCTCAGAATCTGAGACTTTTTCTATAAGAAAAATGTCTCAGAATCTGAGACTTTTTCTATAAGAAAAATGTCTCAGAATCTGAGACTTTTTCTATAAGAAAAATGTCTCAGAATCTGAGACTTTTTCTATAAGAAAAATGTCTCAGAATCTGAGACTTTTTCTATAAGAAAAATGTCTCAGAATCTGAGACTTTTTCTATAAGAAAAATGTCTCAGAATCTGAGACTTTTTCTATAAGAAAAATGTCTCAGAATCTGAGACTTTTTCTATAAGAAAAATGTCTCAGAATCTGAGACTTTTTCTATAAGAAAAATGTCTCAGAATCTGAGAATTTTTCTATAAGAAAAATGTCTCAGAATCTGAGAATTTTTCTATAAGAAAAATGTCTGAGAATCTAAGACTTTTTCTAAGGGAAAAATGTCTCAGAATCTGAGACTTTTTCTATAAGAAAAATGTCTCAGAATCTGAGACTTTTTCTATAAGAAAAATGTCTCAGAATCTGAGACTTTTTCTATAAGAAAAATGTCTCAGAATCTGAGACTTTTTCTATAAGAAAAATGTCTCAGAATCTGAGACTTTTTCTATAAGAAAAATGTCTCAGAATCTGAGACTTTTTCTATAAGAAAAATGTCTCAGAATCTGAGACTTTTTCTATAAGAAAAATGTCTCAGAATCTGAGACTTTTTCTATAAGAAAAATGTCTCAGAATCTGAGACTTTTTCTATAAGAAAAATGTCTCAGAATCTGAGACTTTTTCTATAAGAAAAATGTCTCAGAATCTGAGACTTTTTCTATAAGAAAAATGTCTCAGAATCTGAGACTTTTTCTATAAGAAAAATGTCTCAGAATCTGAGACTTTTTCTATAAGAAAAATGTCTCAGAATCTGAGACTTTTTCTATAAGAAAAATGTCTCAGAATCTGAGACTTTTTCTATAAGAAAAATGTCTCAGAATCTGAGACTTTTTCTATAAGAAAAATGTCTCACAATCTGAGACTTTTTCTATAAGAAAAATGTCTCACAATCTGAGACTTTTTCTATAAGAAAAATGTCTCAGAATCTGAGACTTTTTCTATAAGAAAAATGTCTCAGAATCTGAGACTTTTTCTATAAGAAAAATGTCTCAGAATCTGAGACTTTTTCTATAAGAAAAATGTCTCAGAATCTGAGACTTTTTCTATAAGAAAAATGTCTCAGAATCTGAGACTTTTTCTATAAGAAAAATGTCTCAGAATCGGAGACTTTTTCTATAAGAAAAATGTCTCAGAATCTGAGACTTTTTCTATAAGAAAAATGTCTCAGAATCTGAGACTTTTTCTATAAGAAAAATGTCTCAGAATCTGAGACTTTTTCTATAAGAAAAATGTCTCAGAATCTGAGACTTTTTCTATAAGAAAAATGTCTCAGAATCTGAGACTTTTTCTATAAGAAAAATGTCTCAGAATCTGAGACTTTTTCTATAAGAAAAAAGTCTCAGATTCTGAGACTTTTTCTATAAGAAAAATGTCTCAGAATCTGAGACTTTTTCTATAAGAAAAATGTCTCAGAATCTGAGACTTTTTCTATAAGAAAAATGTCTCAGAATCTGAGACTTTTTCTATAAGAAAAATGTCTCAGAATCTGAGACTTTTTCTATAAGAAAAATGTCTCAGAATCTGAGACTTTTTCTATAAGAAAAATGTCTCAGAATCTGAGACTTTTTCTATAAGAAAAATGTCTCAGAATCTGAGACTTTTTCTATAAGAAAAATGTCTCAGAATCTGAGACTTTTTCTATAAGAAAAATGTCTCAGAATCTGAGACTTTTTCTATAAGAAAAATGTCTCAGAATCTGAGACTTTTTCTATAAGAAAAATGTCTCAGAATCTGAGACTTTTTCTATAAGAAAAATGTCTCAGAATCTGAGACTTTTTCTATAAGAAAAATGTCTCAGAATCTGAGACTTTTTCTATAAGAAAAATGTCTCAGAATCTGAGACTTTTTCTATAAGAAAAATGTCTCAGAATCTGAGAATTTTTCTATAAGAAAAATGTCTCAGAATCTGAGACTTTTTCTATAAGAAAAATGTCTCAGAATCTGAGACTTTTTCTATAAGAAAAATGTCTCAGAATCTGAGACTTTTTCTATAAGAAAAATGTCTCAGAATCTGAGACTTTTTCTATAAGAAAAATGTCTCAGAATCTGAGACTTTTTCTATAAGAAAAATGTCTCAGAATCAGAGACTTTTTCTCTAAGAAAAATGTCTCAGAATCTGAGACTTTTTCCATAAGAAAAATGTCTCAGAATCTGAGACTTTTTCTATAAGAAAAATGTCTCAGAATCTGAGACTTTTTCTATAAGAAAAATGTCTCAGAATCTGAGACTTTTTCTATAAGAAAAATGTCTCAGAATCTGAGACTTTTTCTATAAGAAAAATGTCTCAGAATCTTTTCTATAAGAAAAATGTCTCAGAATCTTTTCTATAAGAAAAATGTCTCAGAATCTGAGACTTTTTCTATAAGAAAAATGTCTCAGAATCTGAGACTTTTTCTATAAGAGAAATGTCTCAGAATCTGAGACTTTTTCTATAAGAAAAATGTTTCAGAATCTGAGACTTTTTCTATAAGAAAAATGTCTCAGAATCTGAGACTTTTTCTATAAGAAAAATGTCTCAGAATCTGAGACTTTTTCTATAAGAAAAATGTCTCAGAATCTGAGACTTTTTCTATAAGAAAAATGTCTCAGAATCTGAGACTTTTTCTATAAGAAAAATGTCTCAGAATCTGAGACTTTTTCTATAAGAAAAATGTCTCAGAATCTGAGACTTTTTCTATAAGAAAAATGTCTCAGAATCTGAGACTTTTTCTATAAGAAAAATGTCTCAGAATCTGAGACTTTTTCTATAAGAAAAATGTCTCAGAATCTGAGACTTTTTCTATAAGAAAAATGTCTCAGAATCTGAGACTTTTTCTATAAGAAAAATGTCTCAGAATCTCAGAATCTGAGACTTTTTCTATAAGAAAAATGTCTCAGAATCTGAGACTTTTTCTATAAGAAAAATGTCTCAGAATCTGAGACTTTTTCTATAAGAAAAATGTCTCAGAATCTGAGACTTTTTCTATAAGAAAAATGTCTAAGAATCTGAGACTTTTTCTATAAGAAAAATGTCTAAGAATCTGAGATTTTTTCTATAAGAAAAATGTCTAAGAATCTGAGACTTTTTCTATAGGAAACATGTCTCAGAATCTGAGACTTTTTCTATAAGAAGAATATCTCAGAATCTGAGACTCTTTCGGTAGGAAAAATGTCTCAGAATCTAAGACGGCATGTTTTTCAGTATGGGTTAAATAACTATTCCCTTCATCGTTGGTGGTAAAATTTTAATCTGCCATTTGCATTATTGTTTACAACACAGCATTACGAATTCATGCAACCAAAGTTGAAAGAAAGGTAGTTGTTTTTACATAAGGTTTTATGGTTCTTAATAAACGAAGTCATCGTCAGAATATCGTTAAGCATTTGGTTTGACATAAATGCATAGTTTACTTTTTCAATTGATTTTTGTTTATGGCATATAATTGAATGTTGGGGTGCGCTGAGTTTATTTACATGCAAAAATAATATTTAAAAAATATTTATTTAACTGTTTGAAACAAATATTGGAATATGAAAAGTAAAAAAATAATAATATTTAATTGAGTAAACTTTTACTTTAATTGGGTCAAAATGTAAATTAACAAGATTAAGAACTTAAAATTAAAAGCAAAAATTTTTTTAATTATTTATAATAATTACAAAAAAAACTTTTTGATTTTACTCACTGAATGCCAACTGCCAAACAGAATTTTTAACGTTTTGTTGGAAAATTTAAGGATTTTTAAAAGCATAGTTTTAGGCATTAAGAAAAAATTGTAATCATGTATGATTTTAGGGATATTTAAATCTTTTTCTAAAAATGTCGATAGTCATAAGATTCACTGGAATAGAAAACAGTTTATTTTAAAATCTTAAAGAAATTATATGTTTTTGGCTTTAAAAAGCAAAAATTAATTTGTTCTCTACCTGAATTAATGCATTATTAAATATATTTAATTTTCGAATAATTTCAAAAATCTTACGGAAATATTTATAGTGACACTTGGCCTTCAGTTTGATGTTAGTCGATTTTGAACAACTATGTACTTTTGGTAACTAAACCCAGATTTCAATTAAAATTCTTAGTTAAGTGGATTTTATAGAAATTTTCCCTGATTTTTTTTATTTTTTTTTCATTGTAAAATTTTATTATTTGTTTTTTTTTTATACTTAAAAACTTAAAAGAAAACTTAAGATATTCCAGAAATTAAATTTATTATTTAAAAAAAAAATATTTTTTTTTCTTTGTTATGCCTTAAAGGAAATTTTTTTTTAACGAATTGTTGTTGTGTTAATATTTCTGTCATATTTGTGTTTCACCACATTTTGTGGTTTTGAAATATTAAAACTCACGTACCGTGTTTATTTTTTTTGGAAAAAGTTTTGCAAAAATATAAGTTTTTTATGGTAAAAAGTTGACAAAAATATTAGCATGTTGTTTGTTTAGCTTTTTAAGGTTATAAACTTTGTATGTGAAAGAATACAGACCCAGTCAGAAAAATACAAAAGGGCCAAGGTTGGCAAAGCGTTGGTGCCAGTATTACCAACGTTGGCCGATAACACGGTTTGCAACTAATACTGTACAGTGGCATTGTTGGATTGATAACGCCAGATGGGGCTCGGGCCAATTGTTTTTTCTGGTGTTGGCAGACTGTTGGCAAAACAAAAAACACTGTACATCACCAGTGTCATATTTTTAAGTAATACTACGCTGTGCCAAAGTCGGATTTACAAAAAATACTGTACAGTGCTATTGTTGGATTAATAACGCCAGATGGGGCTCGGGCCAATTGTTTTTTCTGGTGTTGGCAGACTGTTGGCTTTTTGCTGTGATATGCCTGCCCGAGCGTTTATCAAGTGTACCAAGGGTCACACAGGTTTTTTTTTCTTGTGAAAGATGCACCGTAAAAGGAGAAACAGTAAATAAAACACGCATTTTTAAAGAAATAAATTGTGAACAACGTACGCTCCAGTCGTTTAGAGAAAAGGCTAACGCTGAGCACCATTTAGCTAAAGAAACCAGTCCACTTCTCGATATTCCTAACTTTGGCTTAATAAAGTCCGTCGTTTTGGATGAAATGCATATGTTGTACCTTGGAATTGGAAAAACGTTACTTCAGAAACTTATTTTTAAGAATCCAGATTCTTATATTTCCGAAGAAAACGTAGCAATTATGCAACAAATTTTTTTTTAAATATCTAAAGATATTACAGCTGAGTTCCAAAGAAAAACGTTTGATGTAATGGATACAGGAAATTGGAAAGCTACACAATATCGTTTTTTTTTATTATATGGCGGAGGGATAGTTTTGAAAAATGTATTGAAATCTAATCAGTACAGACACTTTTTACTTCTTTTTACAGCTTGTCGAATTTTGTCATCTAGCAAATTAGCTACATTAAAAGCTGATTATGCTAAGCAGTTATTAAGGAAATTTGTTGAACTTATGTCATATTTTTATGGACCAAAATCACATACAATGAATTCACAACCTCATATATCGCAGATGACGTTGTTAATATAGGGGCGCCGCTATCTCAATTTTCCGCTTTTGATTTCGAAAATAGCCTAGGTTTTATAAAAAGTATTATAAATTCTCCAACCAACCCCATCGGAAAAGTTCAAAGAAAACTTCATATTTTTCGATCAAACGATTCATCAAATAATTTTCCATTGCTTTATCGTATCAATAGAAGCTTAAAATATTCTCTTGGAAAAATTTTAGAAACCTCGGAAATAGGAGTTACTTTTAGCTTTGTTATTATCGAAGGCAATAAAATTTCACCACTTCCTCCTGATAACGTATGCTTACTAAGAAATGGAAATGTTATTACGGTTAACGAAATTTTTAGTAGGAAAGTGTCGAATTTCAAATGTGATGATATTTTTTTTAAAGGCAACGTTTTTCTTGAAGTTACTGATTTTGTGGAATATCCACTTCCATCAAGTGAAATAGGATTGTATGATGTTAGAAAATTAGATGAAAATAACACTAAAATTAACATAAGTATGGTAGAATTCAAGTGTGTTCTTACTACTAAGTGTATTCCTACTACTATGTGATGATAAAACAATTGCTATTACTCTATTACACTAATTTTAATAATATATATGTAAATTATTTAATAACTCTTTGTTTATATAATAAAAGGTGTAATAAAACAATATTTAATCGAAATCCAACCGCTTAAAAATAATTAATAAAAAAATAAATGGTCGTAAATGTTGTATAAAATGTACTGGCAGAGACAATTCTGTTTGTAATTGCCAACGTTGAAACGATGTTGTCATTTCCAATAAATCCAGTGCTCCGCCAGTACAATATTTTTTGTACGGTTGGCAGTTTCTGATTGGGGAATTATAATAAATAAGGACTGCGTTTATGAAAAATAATAATTTAAAAAATAATTTATGTAAAATAGTGCTCAAACAACAAATTTGTGATTATTTATCTTAATATTTAGTATTGGAATAATTCACATAAAAATTCTTATACCACTTATAAATTGGACCAAAAATAAATTTGGATCTAAAAAATTTTACGAATTTTTTTTTTCAAATTGTTTTTTTTTTATTAATGTTCTTTAGCCTAAATACATTATTTTTCATTTTTCCTAAATGTTCTTTAGCCTAAATATATTATTTTTCATTAAAAAAACGTATTAAATTGAAATTAAAAAAATAAATATTTTTGTTATCGAAAAATTTTCAGATCTTTCATACCAAAAAATTCTCTTATTCTGACAAGGGAAGTATCACAACCCTTATGAACCGATTTGCATGAAACTTGAAATATTTATAAAGAAGACAATTCTAAGGTAGGGGTGTCTCGGCATATTGGCCACATCAGGAATTTAGGGGTTCAAAACATGGGTCAAAAAATGGCGAAAAAATCGTTTTTTGGATTTTTCAGCCATTTCACTCAAAGAAACTATATGATGTTTACATATGAGAAGAAAGGGTTTTTTTATGCCCATCCAAAGGGAACATAACATTGTAAAAATTCGGCTTCGTTAAATATTTTTTTCATGAAAATGTATAAATTTTGGTGGGTATTTACATGAAGACATAGACCTACGATATCCATATGAATAAGAAATAATCTCTATTAAATTTAAGTCGAAACGTATTTTTGCTTTAGACGATATTCCTGTTAGTTCGGAAGTTATCGAAATTTTCTCGAAGGTCCACATTGTTTCATAAGGGGACAACGAAATTTTTAAACATTGATATGGCCGATAAGCCGAGACACCCCAACCTTAAAATCGCCTCTTTTATGCATATTTTAAGTTTCAGGCAAATCGGGTCATAAGGGTTGAGATACTTCCTTTGTGAGACATTTTTCGTATAGAAAAATTCTCAGGTTCTGAGACATTTTTCATAAAGAAAATTTCTCAGATTTGTATTTGCCTATACTCAGATTCCAAACATTATTTTCAAATTCTTAAACATTTTTGTAATAGAAAAGTTAAAAATGCCAGCAAATTTTGTACTCTTGCCCAAAACATTAAATCGTGATAATGATTTTCTAAAGATTTAGCTGTACTTGCCAAAGCAAAGTTTTTTTTCGAAAAAATATTTTTTTTGTCATTCCATGCAAAACGATTTGAAATATCGGTCGAGGACCCCATTAAGTTTGTATACAATTGATCCATTTTTAATATAATCTAGCTATATATATCCGTCCATATGTCTGTGAAAAGACAGATGCAGTTTATACCACACGAGTTGTAAATTTGGTAAATGAGTGCATTAATTAAGTGCAAAACTTTTTTTTTTTACATTTTGGAGAGTGTAAATGATTCGGCACAGAAGAATTCAATACTCTCACTTGATTTTTGTACATTTGTTAAACAAATGGATCATTTTCATCAGAATTTTAGACTTGGTGAAAAAGTTGTTTTGGGGAAATAAATAAGAAAAAAATTAAGCGAAAAATTTTCTGATGGAAAACTCAATTTTGATGAAAAAAAAAGTTTTGATAAAAAAAATTATCATGGAAAAAAAAATGTTGATAAAAAAACAAATTTTTGATGAAAAAGTTTTTTGACGAAAAAAAAAATGTTGATGAAAAAAGCATAATGATATTAAAGTTTTAAGTTACCTTCCATCTGGCTGAGCAAATTGAGGTTATGTGCAAATGCGTATGTCTTTTTTTTCAAATTTTATATTTAAAAGTTCTGTATCTCGACAATTTCACTTTTTCTATCAATTTTACCCTACTACCCTCCGACCACCAATTCGAAAATTTTCAAACCGCTGCCATTTCGCACACTTGCATTTTCGGAGATGGTCGTAATGGACATATTTTCATGAAATGAGCCAAGGAATACGCTGGTAAAATTTGGCGGGCCGTGACTGAATCACCCTGTATATAATGATATGAAAAGGGGGCCCCTGTAGGTTAGTTGGTAGCGTGCTATCCTACGAAACAGGAGGTCGTGGGTTCGATTCCCACAAAAACCCTTGGTCAATTTCGCTACAACGAGACGACGGTCTTTGTTACCAGTTCTTGTATAGGTTTAAATTATTAAAAAATGATTTGTTATTAAATAGGAAAAATAAATAAAAAAACCGATCACTGGATCAAATTATTATTATTAATGATATGAAAAAAATATTGATGAAAAAAAAATTGATAAAAAAAAATATTGATGAAAAAAAATTTTAAGAGAAATATAGAGTTTGATAAAAAAAAATGATAAAAAAAAAAAATTGGCAAAAAAAAATTTTTGTTGAAAAAAAGCTAAAATTTATGAAAAAAATGTTTATAAAATAAAAAATTGAAAAAAAAAAATTAAGAAAAAAATCGATGAAAAACAAATTTTATGAAAAAAAATTTTATTGGTGAAAAATAATTATGTTAAGTTTTATTCACCATCTGATGAAAAATGCCTTTATTCACTAGCAGCTGAGTTATTATCCAAGTTACAATTCAAAGTTGCAAACATTTTTGGGTTGTAAAAAAATTAAAATTGTAATTCTTATTTTATTTTTTTTGTCGTTAGCTTATATAGTCAAACTGCGGTGGAATCCTGCATCATTTTTAAAATTAGACATCAGCCAAAAAAAATCTAAAATCTAAAAAATCTCTGATCCATTTTCTGCATGAGAAAAATTTCAGATTCTGAGTCAATTTTGTTAAAAAAAAGTTCCAGGAGGTGCTGAATTCTGCGAAGATTTTTCGATTTAAAAATTGTTAGATATATTTAAATTTAAAGTAAAATAATAATTCCAATTTCTGTAGACAATAAAAATAAATCGATTGAAATTATATTTTAGTAATTATCAATTGTTTTTAATTAAATGACATAAAATATATTTCAAAATATCAGCATTTTCTGCTGATCACAGATCGTGTTTCTTAAGGAAATGTATGTCAAAATAAATAAAAAAACAACTTTTCAAATTAATACATTTAAAAGGACGCAGTCCTTATAAATATAGTGGTTTTGAGTAGATTAAAGAAAATCAAAAGAATACTTTGTTGTGTGGTACGTGAAAGTGGAGTTTAACGACTTATTTAAAAATTCAAAATAAAATATTTCAATTTATAGAAATTCCAATTTATTGCTGCATTATTGAAAGTCAATTTATCGTAAATTTTTTGCCACCATGCTATAATTTAAATAGTTAGAGGCATAGCTCAATATAGTAAAATATGCAAAATAAAAGAAAATATTGTTTTTATTGTTAAACAGATGTTTAAAAATATTAAGGAATTTTAATTTAAAATCTGATTTGTCTTGGTTACCTCTTTCTTTTTGGGCTACAATTTCAAGAAAGTGTGCAAATTTTGCTTCTGTTTGGGATATTTTTGAGCATGGGGTACCTAGTAGATCTGAACCGATTTGTTCAGATGGAAAAAGTTTTCCTTAAAGATCTGACATCATCTTTGAAAAATTTACCTTTAGTCTTCATGGTGTCACCATCTGATCTTTATGAAATTTAAATATTTGTTTAAGAATAACATTTTGTTAGACATGTATTAGTCGATTTGTATGGGAGGAAGTTAACCATTTTCAGCTTTTTATGACTTACGCATATTTATTCAAAATAATCATAGGCATATTTGGCATCAGATTAAAGGTATTTAAAAGACAATCAGCTTTACCACAAGAAATTAAAATAAATTTAAAATGAGCTTTTAATTTTATTTCCATACAAATTGTATTTGTTTTTAAAATCGACTTTCAAAAAATGTATTGAAAATTTGAAATTTAAAATAAAACTTTTGTTAAAATAGACTTTTTGTTTTCTTGTGGTAAGGGCCAATATTTTTCAACTTATTAACAAAAATGTCTGTTTCTGTTTTTACAATCTACAAAATAAAACCAATTCCATAAATATCACCTTTTAGTCTTATTTGCATTATTTTTAATATAAAACAATTAGATTCAAGAAGAAGTTCATCATTTTAGGACAAGGGGATTAAAAATGACCCGCCCAGATTTTAGATTTAAACTCTATGGCCCTTACCACAAGAAAACAAAAAGTCTATTTTAACAAAAGTTTTATTTTAAATTTCAAATTTTCAATACATTTTTTGAAAGTCGATTTTAATAACCAAAACAATTTGTATGGAATTAAAATTAAAAGCTCATTTTAAAAATATTTTATTTTTCTATCGTAAGGCTGTATGTGTCCGAATCAAGCAATATCATCAAATATCTGTGCTCTGCTGTATAATTAACACTCTGAAAAAAAATTCTATAAAAATTAAAAACTAATTTAAAATCAATTTCACATAAGTAATGTTAACTGACACTGACACATTTGATTAGTTGAGAGCACATTAAAAAATTTATAAAATTTATACCTACATAAATCACATATTGTGTGTGTATTGTATAATAATCTTTTTAATAAAGTTAATTAATTTGTTAAACAACAATTAGTTTATTAAATATGTATATTAGAGTGGTTCAGTAAAATAAGATGTTTTTTTGCGTTCTCTCCCCATCACTTTAAGTAATTTGGGTCAAAAAGCTTTGCCTGATTTTTTTCAGATTTTTGAAAAAAAAAAAAAAAAATCGAACTGTTACGTGCATCATTATGCATCCAAAGCGCATATAAAAAAAAATTAAAAGATGTTTTTTCTTTGCGGTCTCACCCCCACGTTAAATGCTATTTGGTGCAAAAATCTTTGCCTGATTTTTCAGAATTTAAAAAAAAACAAATAGAAAAGTTAAATTTGACTTCAGAATCTATAAATACCCTCCACAATGCCTTTTTTTTAAGGATAGTAAATTTTAAAATAAAATAGAAATATTTTATTTTGAGTAAAAAACTTTTTTTTTCATATTTGTAAAAAAAAAAAAATACATTTTTTTTTTTTTTTAATTGTGTAATTTTTTTTTGCGTGTATATTTTTTTTAGTTTAAAAATATTTCTGAGTGACAAAAATACTTTAAAGTAATTTTTTGGCCTACCAATGTTTTAAAAGCATTTTTTTTTAAATATCGTTTTTTCAACACGTGAATCTAAGGAGAAACAAATCTGAAATTCACAGTTTCGCTAATTACTTTTGAGCCACTGGACCGATTTGGCCGAAATTCAAAATGAAGCAGACCAGAGGAACGAAAAATATTCGAAGGTTAGCGTGTTTTTTATCTTAAAAATTCACGAAAAAACCCTGGCTGAAATTCACTCTTTTGCTTATAACTTTTGAACCACTTTACCGATTTCGCTGGATTGCAACACCAACTTGATCAGGTAAATGCCCAACATATATGCTAAACTTCAGAACCCTCCATAAAGTGTTTCAAAAGTTAGCGTGTTTTCAACAGACACATGGACGAACGGACAGACGGATGGACGGATATCGCTAGATCGTCTTAAAATCGATATAGTATCATGAATATATATACATTTTGGGGTCCTAGACCAATATGTCGAGGTGTTACAAACGGAATGACAAACTAATATATGAGGCATTCCACACCAAATGTCCTGCTACAGAAAAACATGAGTCCCGTAAATTTCTGAATATGTTGTTTGGATAGCCCTATATGGAACTAAGAAAATTGCGTTTTTGGTTTTTAAATTTTCAAAAACTGAGCTTAGAAGGGGTGGTCAAATATTGGAAAAATGGTAAAATTTGTGGCGAGTTGCCTCGATTAAATATTTATCACATTAAAACGGAATGCACCACAATCTCAAAAATTTACATTCTTATAAAGTTTATAGTTATATGGGCTATCGATTAAATTTTTTTTTTTTTTGAAAAATTTTCAGAACCCGTTCTGAAATTTTTAATTTTTAAAAAAAAATCAATTTATCAAAAATCCGGCCACTTTTTTTTAAGTTTAGATGTTTGTCCATCCACACAAAAAAATTCAGACACTCGTTTTTCGTTTTTTTTCGAGAAAATCGCATTAAATTTTAAATTTCATAAAAATTTTGTAATTTGTTTGTATTATCTTGTTTTAACATTGCGAATGAGTATTATTAATTGCATAAATACTACTCATACGCTCTTTTGAAACAAGAAAATACAAGCAAATTACTAAATTGTTATCAAATTTAAAATTCAAATGCGATTTTTTCGAAAAAAACGAAAAACGCGTGTCTGATTGTTTTTTTTTTTTTTTGTGTGGATGGACAAACATCTAAACTTAAAAAAAAATTAAATTTGATAAATTTACTTTTTTAAAAAATGGAAAAAAATAAAAAATGGACAAACATCTAATCTTAAAAAAAATTAAATTTGATAAATTTACTTTTTTAAAAAATGAAAAATTTTTAAGATTGTAGTGCATCCAGTTTTAATGTGATAAATATTTAATCAAGGCACAAGTTTGACCATTTTTCCAATTTTTGATCACACCTCCTAAGCCCAGTTTTTGAAAAATTGAAAAACCAAAAACGCAATTTTCTAAGTTCCATATAGGGCTATCCATACAACCTATTCAGAAGTTTACGGTACACGTGTTTTTTTTCGCTGGACATTTGGTGTGGAATGCCTTATAATTAGAATAGAGTTAAAAAAAATTGGAGGTGATTTAAGCATCATTTTCCATTCGTTGATCATGATTTTTTAAATCTGAAAAAATCAGATAAAGATTTTTGCACGAAATAACTTTAAATGGAAGCGTGAGACCGCAAAGAAAAAAATAGGCTGTAGGCAAAATCGCCCAAAAAATTTTATGAAAAATCGCCCAAATGCAAAATCGACCAAAAAATATGAATAATGACCCAAAAAGAAAAATAGGAAACTTCGCCCAAAATTAACGAAAAAAAGCCCAAAAAAGAAATGAAAAATGGCCCAAAATAAAACAAAAAAAGATTTTTTCTAACACATTTTTCCAAAACACATACTACACAGAAAAGCTTTTTTTTGCAGAGAGGGTGGGTCTAAGGCATGGAGTTTGTAATCCCTAAGCCCGGCCGAAGGCCGGCTACGCAGAAGAACTTTAAGACAAAAACTCTTAAGAAAATACCATAGGTTATTATTTTTTTATAGATCGTTGGTTTGAGAATACAGCCCGTAAAATGCATAAGTAATTGATGTAAAAGTTTTAAGTGTGAAACTTAAATTTTAACGAATTAAAAAAAAATCGGAATTAGATCCTATCAATGCGCCGCAGGCGAAAAATTTTACCAACAAATTTTAACAAAAAATCGCGCGATTTTTTGTTAAAATTTGTTGGTAAAATTTTTCGCCTGCGAAGCTTTCATCAGAGTTGCATGCTGTTTTTAAATCCATTACTTTTGATTTTCTACTGCGCTGCGATAGATCAATATATAGCGTGGTAATCGCATGTAAGAGCAGGGGTTTTGGGTTCTATTCCCACCAAAACCTTTGTATGTTAGTAACAACGGAACGGTTTTGCTTCAGCTTATTCTTGGTTAGTTAAATATATAATTTATAAAAAGAAACACGATATGCGTTTACTGTTTCTAAAAATAATAATATACTGATTTATTGTGACATGACATACATATTTCAGTTTTTGACATTTAAAGTTTTTAACAAAAAATAAAACCAAAATAAAATTGGGCAATTTTTCATATATTATTTTTGGGTAATTTTTCGTAATGAAAAATCACCCAATTTTTAATTTCGAAATTTTGCCCAAAAACTATGAAAATTTGCCCAAAAATGTTGGGTAATTTTTCATATGAAATGTGACCCAAATTTGTATGAAACATTTTTGGGCGAATCTTCGTTTTCTTTTTTGGGCCATTTTTCTTTGGGCGATTTTGCCTACAGCCAAAAAAAATAATATTTTTTTTGTCATATGCACTAAGGATGCAAAATGATGCTCGTGACAGTTAAAAAATTTCTATAAAAATCTGAAAAAATCTGGCAAAAGTTTTTGCATCAAATTACTTAAGATGATGGGTGGAAAACGAGAAAAAAAATGCCTAAGAATTTTGTACTCTAGCCCAATATATTAAATCATGATAATGTTTTGCTGAAGATTTGGGTGTACCTGCCAAAGCAAAGTTTTTTTTTTTGAGAAAATAATGTTATTTGCCATTCCATGCAAATCGAATTAAAATATCGGTTAAGTTTATATTGATGAAAAAAAGTTTTTGATGAAAAAAAAAATTTTTTTGATGAAAAAAAAAAATTATGAAAAAAAATAATTATAATAATTAATAATTTTTGATGAAGGAAAAAAGTTTGATGACAAAAAAAATTGTTAATGCAAAAAAAAAAAAATTTGAAAAAAAAATTTTTTGCTAAAAAAATAATTATTTTACGTTTTATTAACCATAAACGTACTTCCAAAAATAAGTTGAGACGGCGCACAGTGGTTCCAAGTCCAAATCTAGCTGGACAAAATTATTTTATCACCGTTTTATATGTTTTTGGGGTCGCTGAGTTAAAAAAACATGTTTAAATTTTTCTAAGTCGATTACACTAATCGACAACTATTTTTATTTTTTATAATTTCAGTAATTCATTAATGACAAAAATGGTTTATATGCAGAACAGAAATATGAAATGTAAAAACTTATTTTTTGAAAGTTTTGTAATCTCTAAAAAAAAAAAAATTTTTGTCGAGAAGTGTAATTGAAAAAAAACAAGAGAGAGTGTTAAATTCGGCTATGCCGAATCTTTTATGCCCTCCAAAATGTAAAAAAAACAGTGGGAGTGTTACATTCGGCGATGCCGAATCTTTTATACACTCAAAAAAAAAAAAACTGTAAAGTTAGCAAAAAAAAGCTTGTAAACCTACAAGAAAATTTGCTGATTTTGAACCCACAATTTTTTTGGTAAAGTTAGCAAAAACGTTTTGCTAAAAATTAGTTAACTGAATTTTTTTTTATTTCAACTTTGGTCATACACATTTGAGGACCCCATTGGGTTCGGACCCGATAGGTCCAGACCCCGATGGGCCTAGACCTACTTGGGTTCCTTTAAAATCGTCATAGTTTTTGATCCAAAATTAGTGTCCGTTTCGCTCTACCTTGCTTAGTTTTTGAGATACGTGATTTTAGGGGACCACATGCTAATCTCAACTAAAAATTTGCTAAAAGTTAGCTAACTAGCGTTAGCAAAAAAAAATTAGTAAATCTACTAACGTATTTTTTTGAGTGTACCCTCCAAAATTTAAAAAAAACAATATAAAAAAAAAATCCAGGGGCGTCTTTTTTTTGGGGGGGATTGGTGGGAGACGTTAGGGAGCACCTTCCCCTTGCGATTTCGAACTTCAGCTGAGAGAAGAATGTTGAATTTGCTTAGCAAATGTACAAAAAACCCTGCAAAAAATGCGATTTTTCTAAGGTTGGTTTAGTTCTCCAAGGGGGAACTTTTTTCCCCTTGGTCCGATTTTATCCATTTCCGAACTTAACCTGCCTAGGAATATAAGACATATTCGTGCCAAACTCTGGAAGTCTAGCTCTTTTATTTTGGACTGTATCGTGTCCTCTACAGACTGACAGACGGACAGACGGACGGACATTTTTGAATTTAGTCGAAGTGTGTAATTGGCCGCGGTTTAATAGGAAACATCACATTTAATGCTTTATTTAAGCTAAGCATAATTATAATACTTAAAAGTTATCAAAAACTTACAAAAATTCGATACTTTATGTAGAAAAAAAATTTTCGGCGAAAATCTAATTTCATAAAAACTGTGATTAATTTTAAACCTGCAAGAAATGTCTGCATGACAACGGTTAGTAATAAATTATCTATAAGTTGTATGTAATAATTCGACATGATATGCCTGGATTCGGTTTTGGCAAGCTGCGGAAGTTTCATAAGTCTTCAAAAATATTGTTATTATTGACCATTCTTCAAAGTACAAAAAATGTAAGAAGAAGTTCGATAATAAATTTCTTATTAATGTCCAGAATAAGTATTAAGATGTAGCTTTCTTGTACATAAACCGTTTTTAAACCAGTCATGTAGCTTGGATAATATGATGTAATTAGTTGAACACTTATATATATATACATTTTTTTTTTAAATATTGGATACCAAAAATGTTATTTCATTCGCATATTTAACAAAGTTAAAGACCTAATTCCAAAAAATGGTTATTAGTTTGATCAGAACACACCCTTAGCTTGCCGCTAGCACTATTAATTCCCAATTTTAAGATTAACTAATTTTTGGACTTTTGTCCAGCTAGATTTTGATTTGGAACCAATGTGCGGCGGATACCCATATTTTTTGAAATATTTAATTTTTAGGATGTATTTTATAAATGACATGTAAAAAAAATTAACAATAAAATTTTCAGAAATTTAAAAATATGCACTCGTTCAATGTGTCCCCTAAAAATTTATGGTACATTTTAACACAAAATCTAGCGTAACTTATTCATTTTCTAATCAAATTTTATATTTTTTGATGTTTTGGAAACCGAATGTTAAAAAAAAAAAAAATTAAAGCAATCTCAATCATTTAAAAGTGAAAAGAAAGTGAACATTTTTGAAAAATGTTCGTTTTTTTAACTTAAGGGACCGTAGCTCGGCCAATTTTAAACCGATTGTCAATTTTTTTGTCAATGAGTTAGAAAATTCATTGTACACCAACAAAGTTATAATTTTTTAATATTTTAATTTTAAAACTTAGATTTTTCAACACATGTGCTAATAAAAAAGTACTAAACGAAGTGAGGACCTCCGTGCTCTTTGGACTCTAACCATTTAGAATTTTCATATAACAACTCCTGCATATTTTTGGTGTAAAACAGTGTTATTATTTAATTTTTGTAATTTTTGTAGTTATATTTTGATATATTTTATAATTAACATGAAGGGTTGACACAAATAATTAAACAAAAATAAACCAGATTTAATTAACAAATTAATTTTTAATGCTGATTAACATTATTAAACATTATTTTAATTTTAATTGTTAAATTCTTTGATTATGTTGGCTTTTTAAAATTATAGAATTTTTAATTAACTTATTAAAAAAACATACAAATTTGCATTTAATTAAAAATTTAAATAGAAATATTTAAAAGACCAAAGATAATAAAATATGGAAATGGTTTTCAGTTTTCGGATGGGTTTAAATTATTAAAAAAAAAAAAATTATTTGTAATTACTTGATTAACTATTCATTATAATCATTTGTTCATGGGATCAAAAATCAAATATAATTTCTAAAAACTTTAGAGATTTTTTTATTCCCATACTATTTTCAAACACATCAGTTAGTATTGTTGTTGGGAACGTGGCCTAAGTCCAAAAATGGCCCAATTATAATTAGATTTGATTAGGTTATTAAAAAACGCGTTAAACATACACAAACAAAATTATAATAATAAATTAATAATTTTGTTTTCATGAAATTTGAGAGATTTATTTAAATACTAGGCGCACCTACATTCCAAAATTCAAGTCCCCATTTCGTTCCCTGTTTTATTACATTTGATTCCCTGTACCATTCCGATTAGTCATATGTGGCTTTTATTCCGTTCCGAATATGCGCTTACATTCGCTAAAAAACAAAAAAATCGTTGCCTTCTTTAGAAATCTTTTTTCGCTATATGACCCTCATTCCAAATTTAAAGTCCCATGACCATTATTTCCGGAATTATAATAAATACCAAAATACACTTTTTTACACGCCTTAGAATCGGAATTTCGAAAAAGTATTTTTTGAGAATTTTCCCCGTTGTTGGAACTAACATTTTAATATTTTTTGGAAGGACCTTAATTTCAAAAAATTTAGAAGGTGCCTAAGTAAATTTTTTTTACAACTTTTTACCCTTAGGAGTCTGAATTTCCAGAAAGTACTTTTTTGCGAATGTTTTTATGTTAGAGGATCCTACATTCCAATCTTCAAATTAATAGGATTTTTTTTCAGAAAAAATAAAACGTACCAAAGTGCACGCTTTTTACCCCCCTTAGAATCGGTATTTCGAAAAAGTACTTTTTCAGATTTTTTTTCGTTGTGTGAAA
Source organism: Pegoplata infirma (assembly GCA_963921195.1). NCBI lineage: Eukaryota > Metazoa > Arthropoda > Insecta > Diptera > Anthomyiidae > Pegoplata > Pegoplata infirma. Next base: position 55,923,541 of record OY992536.1, on the reverse strand, counting down.
CAACATTGCAAATTTTAATTTTTTTGTAGGACTTTAATTTCAAAAAACATAAAAAGTACCAAAGTACAATTTTTTACCCCTCCTTACCCTTAGGAATCGGAATTTCCAGAAAGTACTTTTTTTGGGAATGTTTTTCCGTTAGAGGATCCTACATTCCAATTTCCGAAGTACTCGTTTTTTTAGCACCACCCCCCCCCCCCCCTCCTTAGAATCGGAATTTCGAAAACGAACGTTTTCAGAATTTTTTTTTACCAAAGTACCATTTTTTACCCCATTTAACCCTTAGGAATCCGAATTTCCAAAAAGTTATTTTTTTGGGAATGTTTTTCCGTTAGAGGATCCTAAATTTCAAATTTCAAATTAATTGAATTTTTTTTCAGAAAAAATAAAAAGTACCAAAGTACTCGCTTTTCCCCTTTTTCAACCCTTCGTTTTTACCCCTTAAAATCAACATTTCCAAAAACTCAGCCTTAGCGGATATGTATTCCAGGAGGTGAAACTACAATCCAAATTTCAAGACTCTAGCTTCAGTGGTTTGGGCTGTGGGATGATGCTTGATTAGTATGTCAGTCAATCAGTCATCAGTCAGTCACGCAACTGCTTTATATATATAGATTAACATGAAGGGTTGACACAAATAATTATACAAAATTTAACCAGATTTAATTAAAAAATTAATTTTTAATGCCGATGTAAACATTATTTTAATTTTAATTGTTAAATTCTTTGATTATGTTGGCTTTAAAAATTATAAAATTTTTAATTAACTTATTAAAAAAACATACAAATTTGCAATAAAACTTTTGATTAAAATATTTGAAACACTAAAGATAACATAATATGGAAATGGGTTTCAGTTAGGTTAAAATTATCATAAAAAATATTTGTAATGAAATGATTAACTATTAATAAAAAACCATCTGGTCATGGGATTAAAAATGAAATTTAATTTATTAAAAACTGTAGAGATTTTTGGTATTCTCATACTATTTTCAAACACTCCAGTAAGTGTTGTTGTTGGGAACGGGGCCTAAGTCCAAAAATTATTATAAGTTCCTGTTGTTCCTAAGAGGAACATAGGGCCGTAACAAGATTCTTCCATTCGGATCTATTAGGAGCTATTGATTTGACTTCTCTCCAGCTAAGTCGAACTTTTTTAATTTCTTCTTGGATTTGTCGCTTCCATGTGTGAGCAGGACGACCTCTACGTCTACTTCCCTGAGGATTCCATTCAAGTGCCTGCTTGCCAACATCGTTGTTGTTTTTACGGAGAGTATGCCCTATCCATTTCCATTTACGCTTGCATATCTCGCTTTGAATAGAAATCTGCTGTGTTTTTTCCCACAGACGAGCATTAGAAATTGTATTGGGCCAGAATATCTTTAGTAGCCTACGGAGGCAGTTGTTAACGAACACTTGTACCACATTAACATCAGAATTGGCAGCATTCCAAGTTTCACATCCGTAAAGGACAACTGACTTAACGTTTGAGTTGAAAATATTCAACTTTGTTCTTATCGAAAGGATTGAAGACTTCCAAACTTTGTTTAACCTTCCGAACGCCTGCCGTCCTTTCTTTACTCGGTCTAAAATAGCAGTACTAGATCCACCCTGTTTATCAATGATACTACCAAGGTAACAAAAGGATTCTACCTCTTCAAGTTGAATTCCGTTGATGTGGAGAGGTGTGTTGTTAGGGGTGTGAATGCGTAATACTTTTGTTTTTGGAATGTTAATCTTAAGACCAGCAATTGAAGCATACTCGACAACAGTGCGAAGGTTATTTGTCATATCAACATGGGTGTGTGTAAGGAGGCATATATCGTCCGCGTATTCGAGGTCCACCAGCCTCTCTTGAAGTCCCCAAGATATTCTGTTTCTTTGAGTTGTGGCCTGACGCATGATGACATCCAATACTACGTTAAAAAGAAATGGAGATAGAACGCTGCCTTGACGAACTCCCTTATTGATTCTTATCTTATCGGACAAATCATTTTCATGAAGAAGTCCAAAAATGGCCCAATAATAATCAGATTTGGTTAGGTAATTAAAAAACGCGTTAAACATATACAAACAAAATTATAAAAATAAATATATTATTTTATTTTTATGAAATTTGAGTGATTTATTTAAACATCGGGAAGATGGTTTGTATGGGGGCTACAAGAAACCTTGACCAATTCCTTTGAAACTCGGAATGGAATTAAATGCAAAACACATCTATCTGTCAACGTTCGAAAGTATATATACTATAATACTGTTATTAGAGTCGTTTGAGCCAAAATTAAAGCGGACCATTGTATGGACGCTTGGTTTAAACAGGCTGGTGTCTAATTTTAAAAATGATTCAGGACGCCACCTCAGTTTGACTATAAAATCTACCGACTAACAAAAAAGAAAATAAGAATTACGGGTTTCATTTTCTTAAAACCAAAAAGGTTTGTTACTTCGATTTGTAACATGGATAATAATTCACCTGCTGGTGAATAAATTTCATAATTATTTATAAACAAAATGTTTTTTTTTCATCAAATTTTTTTTCGTCAAATTTTTTTTTTTCATAAATTTTTTTTTCATCCAATTTTTTTCATATTTTTTTAATCAATTTTTTTTTCATAAATCTTTGTTTTCATCAATTTTTTTTATCAAATTTGTGATTCCATCAAATTGTTTTTTTAATCGCCCAGATTAATTTTGGCATATTTATTATTTCCGAAGCAACTTCAGATGCCTGGGCGCCAGAATGTTCCAAATCTTAAAACGGCGTCATAGAATTGCCCGGAAAATGTGTGTTTAGTAGGAGATCCAGCGACTCTCCACTGGAGGAAGACCACACTTTATTAGGATCTTTCATCTTTCAGGTATCCCAAGGAGAAGCTAGAATTTGGCGCAGCCAAATGCTTCAGGAACGTCTTTTATGTTTCCACAGATATTTTTCTAAGAATCACATTTGGCAATTCTGATTGTCTTCTTATAACTCCTAATTTGCAGCCTGTTTGCAGACCAATCCTCGTCCGCTATTGAAGATTTTTTCTGATTCAAGTGTTACGTCAAGAACCTCTTGCCGCGTACTTGTAACGAAAGTTGGTTCACTACCATTGTTACAAATATATAGGTTAGTGCTTAACAAAAACTCCAAAAGTGATTTGCTTCTATCATTTGTGTCTGTACTTCCCCATATCGAATGATGTACATTGGCATCACAGCACACTATTAACTGGTGTCCCCTAGATTCAGACTCCCGCTTCAAACCGCTAACCTTTTTTGGGGGTATTGGCCCCGGATTAGGAAATTAAGCAAAGGCGAACCAAATTGACTTCCCATTAAGTTTTAAGCTAGCCGCTGCAACATCCATATTACTAAATGTTGATAAAAGGAATATATTTAAGCTATTTTTCGCCAAGATGCTGGGTCTTGGTGAGCCCTTACCCTAGGCATCCATCAACTTATACCCAGGGGGTATTTAATCCGCAAACCCTACCACCAAGCACCCAGGGCTCTTGGATAAAAACCAAGTCAACTGCTCCTGTAGTCAGGCGCAGCAAGAGTGCAACTGAGGCTGCCTTACAGTGAAGGAGGTTTATTTGTAGAAACCGTAACGTCTTGTTTTTTTCCACCATCCTTTCAACCACCGTGTTATTTGCTTTATCCTCCGTGTTATCATATAGGTCGGATCCGTCCGCAGATTCGGTTTCGAATAAGCCAAATGTGTGTCCCATCTGTTTTGAATCAGAGGCAACAAAACTCTCCGAATTCCTCAATGCATGGCACTCGACCCGAATGTCACCCACTGTGACATTAGGACTAGGAGCAATCAGTCGGTGAGGCAGAGCTTCGAATTAGATCGGTACCATTTGTGTCCATATTTTCAATAATCTTCCATTGTACACATGTATTAATTCCAAGTATTTCTTAAAAAATACTTATTTTCATAACTTTTTTCTTTTGTTTTGCGAATGATTTATCAATTTCATAAATATTTGTTTAAATCTTAACTAAGATATTGTCTTGTCGTAGTGCATAAATTGTGTAAGCATTTTTAGGATTTTATTACCTTATTTTTACTTAAAAATTCTTTAAGGATGCTTATCGTCCATAAATGGGACTAATTAATTAATTACATTTTTTTACACTTTTCAACAAATTTGTTTACACTTTTCAACAAATTTGAAGTGACCTAATGTATTTTCTTTGTAACCAAAAAAAATTAAAGTACCCTAATAGTAGACTCAAACTCCCAATGGATTTTGGTCACGTACTTAAAGTTTATTTATTATGGCCCACTGAAGTTTTTTCAAAGGCGTGTGGAATATGTAAAATTAATGATGTAAATATACTTCTGAGCTAAGTAATGTGCTAAGATGTCTTCAGTAAAATTTTACGGTGCTTCTTTTCCTTTTACATACTAACCATCTACAGCTTATTTTAAGGTGTCATTTTAGTCCTTATTTTCAAAAACCATCATAGAAGCCCAGTATGCAGCGTGCCGAGGTGGTTCTTTTTTATAACTTTCATGAAATCTCATACTAAAAAATCACTTTCGGTATACCATGGAGTATTTTTTTTTTGTTATTTCAATCTATTAGTTCAGTCGATTTTCCTCATCGAAATAGAATCACTATTTCGATGTAGCTATGAGGAATTTTTAACATGATAATCCCAGCAAAATTTTCGATTGCAAAGAACCGATTGTTGAACAACTTATACTTCCCTAGAACCTGTTCTAATTCTTGTGCAACACCGATTCTTTTTACAAAGGGATTGTCTTAAAAGCAACAGGTGTTTATAAGCAAAATTAGAACATATTTTTGTCCTCGGAATCGGTTCCAGAAGTAAAATTTGCAACAGAAATAAGAATTAAAGAAATATATTGAATTGCATTAATTTATTTAACAGAGATAAAGACAATCATATATAAATGGAATATTTACATTTTTTTTAACACACATTTATACTTTTTCGCCTCCTAAGTTGCATTTGGGGCCTTACAATAATGACATACCAAAATATGGATTTTCTGCAAACAAAAATAAAAAAACATAATATTATTAGTATTTGACCTGACCCAGACAATGAAAATTTGATTTACTCACCTTTGTTTCAACAATTTTCACGATTATATCCTGCTATTTTAGTAGAATTTCGTGTTTTTGTTTTTTGGTTAACAAAAATAATTTGATATTTATTTTTTTAAGTTTTTGACACATCATTTTTTTTTCAATTCCTGAGAACAAAAATGTTATGAAACTTTGATTGCAGAGAACAAGCTTCACAATAATTTTCACTTAACTTGTTCTGAATAATTAAAGTGTAATAGTGTATGGTTACAGAAGAACCTGTTCTAGAACAAGTGTTGTCAGAATCGGTTCTGAAAAATTTTCCTGGGATGTTTTTAGGCTGGTGTGTAATTTTAAAAATGATGCAGGACGCAACCTCTGTTTGACTATATAAGCTACTGACTAAAAAAAGAAAATAAGAATTGATGTTTTCCTTTTCTTAAACCGAAAATGTTTGTACTTAACTTGGTTAACGATTTGTAACTTGCTGGTGAATAAAACCGCATTTCACCAGCTGGTAAGTAAAACGTAACATAATTTTAGTTGTTTTCGTAAATTTTTTTTTCATATTTTTTTTATCAAATATTTTTGTTATCAAATTTTTTATTACGTACAATTTTTTATTACATAAATTTTTTTTTTTTCATTAAATTTTTTTTTTTCATAAATTTTTTGTCTTTTAATTATTATTGTGTATAGGAGGCATTCCACACCAAATGTCCCGCTACAGAAAAACTTGTGTCCCGTAAATTTCTGAATAGGTTGTTTGGATAGCCCTATATCGAACTAAGAAAATTGCGTTTTTGGTTTTTCAAATTTTCAAAAACTGGGCTTAGGAGGCGTGGTCAAATATTGGAAAAATGGTAAAATTTGTGGCGAGTTGCCTTGATTAAATATTTATCACATTAAAACGGAATGCACCACAATCTCAAAAATTTACATTCTTATATAGTTTTGTATGGGCTATCAATTAATTATTTTTTTTGAAAATTTTCAGAACCCGTTCTGAAATTTTTCATTTTTTAAATAAGTCAATTTATCAAAAATAAGGCCACTATTTTTTCTTAATTTCTTTTTTTTTTTTTTTTAAGTTTAGATGTTTGTCCATCCACACAAAAAAATTCAGAAACAAGTTCTTTTTTTCGAGAAAATCGCATTTTCATAACAATTTCATAACAATTTTGTAATTTGCTTATTTTAACGTTGCGTATGAGTAATATTAATTGCTTAAATAATACTCATTTGCAACGTTTCTGACTTTTTTTGTGTGGATGGACAAACATCTAAACTTAAAAAAAAAAAATTAACAAAAAAAGTGGCCGGATTTTTGATAAATTGATTTTTTTTTAAAAATTAAAAATTTCAGAACGGGTTCTGAAAATTTTTCAAAAAAAAAAAAAATTAATTGATAGCCCATACAAAACTATATAAGAATGTAAATTTTTGAGATTGTAGTGCATTCCGTTTTAATTGTGATAAATATTTAATCAAGGCAACTCGCCAAACATTTGATCATTTTTCCAATATTTGACCACGCCTCCTAAGCCCAGTTTTTGAAAAATTGAAAAACCAAAAACGCAATTTTCTAAGTTCCATATAGGGCTATCCATACAACCTATTCAGAAATTTACGGGACACATGTTTTTCTGTAGCGGGACATTTGGTGTGGAATGCCTCATAGTTGACATATTATTTATGTTGTTTTATTTTTTAAGATTGAGGTCCTTTAAAAACAAAAAAAACTAAAACAATTTAACACTTCTCTATTCAAGCTTTCTGTTTTTTTTTTCACCAACATTTTTTTTCATAAATTTTGTTTTACATCAGAAAAATTTAATATTTAACAAATTTTTTTTTTTATTAATTATTTTTTCCAAAAATAAAATCTTTTTTAAAAAATTTTAATCAATATTATTTTTTTATATTTTTTTTTTTAATTTTTTTTTTATTAATTTTTTTTTTTTCATATATTTTTTTTTTTCAAGTTCATGGCAAAGGTTTTCTGGGATTACACAAGTATTTTATTGATCGACTGTCTTCAAAAAGGTAAAAAATTAAATTCGGATCAATTGAATTTGAAAATTTGAGAAAAACTGCCTGGTTTAGAAAATAAAAAAAATAATTTCTCATAAAGACAACGCACCATCCCATAAGTATGCCTTAACAATGGAAAAATTCAACGAATTGGCTACGAATCGGTTGACCACCCACCTTACTCTCCCGATTTAGCTCCTTCTAAATTCTACCTGTTCCCAAATATAAAAATTCTTTGCTTGCAAACGCTTTACCTCGAATAAAGATGCAATGGCAGCTGTAAACGATTATTTTGAGGAACTTCAGGAAAATTACACAAATTACACAAAAAATAATTTCTCATAAAGACAACGCACCATCACACACGAAGACCTTAACAATGGAAAAATTCAACGAATTGAACTACGAATTGGTTGACCACCCACCTTACTCTCCTGATTTTTGTTCCTCTAACTTCTACTTATTCCCAAATATAAAAATTCTTTGCTTGCAAACGTTTTACCTCGAATGAAGATGCAATGGCAGGTGTAAACAATTATTTTGAGGAACTTCAGGAAAATTACACTGCTGAACATTTTGAAAAAAAAAAAACTTAAAGCGACTGCGACGCGACCTTACATAAATCAAGCTCTCAAAACTTTTTCATCACATCAGGTTTTTGAGAAAATTGAGGTCAAATCGCTACCTCAAAATACGAATATTTTAACAAAAACATTCGGAGCAAAAACGCTAATGACGCCTTTTTGATTATACTTAATATCAGTAAATTTGACTTAGGCTGACGAAAATAGAATACTCATACTATACTCAATCCAAACTGGAGAGAATCAATAGGGCCATTTTGAAGATATTTGATATTTAAAACAGTCTCCTAAAATTTCTGTTTTTATGGTATCGAAATGTCAAAAAAATCGGCGTTTTGTGCATTTTTGACAACTAATATGTGATATCAACTTAAAAAAACTACTACATAAAACAACTGTTAGGTTGTAAGGGGCTGCAGAGGTTTTACGTCAGCACACATAGACTCTGAGGTCCGTTGCGATACCACAACTGTTACTACAATGTATTTTTTTCTTTTTTTTTTTAATTTGTTTAAGATTTTTCAACAAAAAACAAGTTAAACCCGAACCCGATGTGATAGCAACTTAAAAAAACTACTACATAAAACAACTGTTACAACTGTAGTATATTTTTTGTACTTATTTTTAGAAAATACTATAAAAAAAAGTTGTTTAAAATTTTTCAACAAAAAACAACTAAAACTGTAGTGGAAAACAACAACTACTACAAACTACACAAACGACTGTCACGTGGTCGCTGCATTCCTTTTTGAAGCAATGTTTTTTGTTTCCAATTACAATAATTCCAAAAGTAATGAATATCTTATTATATTAACATTTGCTACACGCAATGGCAATGAAATTTCAATAGCAATAAATAAATCCCAGCTATGTTATAAACACAAACATCATTTTGGTTGACCACATTTATTAAAAAAATGTTTTCTTTTTAGTTTTTTTAAAATAAACAATAAATACAAAATCTCTACAAATTTGTATAAGTCTTAAAAATATATTCTTTAAAAATATGTTACTTAATAACATTAAAGCAAATATTTATTTTTTCTTTTAAATTACTCTCCTTGGCTTTATCTTATATTTTAATCCAGTAAAATATGTATTTAAAACTTGAAACATTTTTGTTTATTCTAATTGTAAGTATGTATGGAATTCGCACTTAGTCCTTGAATTACACAATAGATGGACTTTCTCAAAAGAACAAAGCAAAATTAATTAAAAACAAGTAGAAAAGTTAAATTCAACTCGGCCAAATCAAGGAATACCCTCCACAATGCCTTTTTTAAAGAATAGTAAATTTTTAACGTGAAAAAATTAACAATTTTGGTTAGAAATATTTTATATTGAGTAAAAAAACTCTTTTTTGTCATTTAAAAAAAAAAAATAAAAATTTTTTTTTGAGTGTAAAACATTTTTCGAGTGTAATGTTTTTTTACTGTAAAAATATTTCTGAGTGAATGCACGTACGTACATATGTACACAAAATATTGACATTTTTGTAAAAAAAACTAAATTTTCTTTTGAGTGTAAAATATTTTTTGAGTGTAAAAAATTTTTTGAGTGTAAAATTTTTTTAGAGTGTAAAATTTTTTTCGAGTGTAATTTTTAAGTTTGAAAAGCATTGCTTTTAAACTAAAAAAGTTTGAAAAGCATTGCTTAGTTACCACCAATGCTTTTAAAACTTGTTTACCACGTGGCATTTAAGATGAACAAAATCTGAAATTCGGCGTTTTGCTTATAACTTTTGAACCACTTGACCGATTGAGCTAAAATTCAACGCCAAACAGACCTGAGGAACGACAAAGATACGTGCCACGTCTCATTATTGTTGCCGAAATTTACTCTTTTGCTCATAACTTTTGAACCACTGGACCGATTTGGCTGGATTGCAGTACCAACCTGACCAGGTAAATGACCAACATATATGCCAAACTTCAATAGCCTCTGTGAAGTCTTTCAAAAGTTAGCGTGTTTTCTACGGACGGACAGACAGACGGACGGACGGACATCGCTAGATCGATTTAAAATCGATCGAGGATCATGAATATATATACTTTATTGGGTTTTAGACCAATATTTCGATGTGTTACAAACGGAATGACAAACTTATATTTACCCTCTATCACTAGAGTGGAGGGTATAATTAAAAACAATTAGAAAAGTTAAATTCGACTTTGCCGAATCTATGAATACCCTCCACAATGCCCTTTTTAAGTGATAGTAAATTTTCTAACGTGAAAAAAATTACATTTTTGATTTTACTTGTGTAAAAAAACTTTTTTTTTTATTAATTTTTGAAAAAAAAAAAATAATAATTCACAATTTTTTTTTTTTTTTTTTTGAGTGTAAAATTTTTTTTAATGGAAGATTTTTTTTGAGTGTAAAATTTTTTTGAGTGTATTTTTTTTAGTGTAAAAATATTTTTGAGTGACAAAAATACGTTGTAAAATATTTTTGTGACTTACTAATGATTTCAAAACATGTTTAACGGTTTTCAACACGTGAATTTAAGGTGAAACTAATCTGAAATTCACGGTTTTGCTAATAACTTTTGAGCCACTGGACCGATATGGTTGAAAATCAATACGAACCAGGCCAGGGGAACGACAAATATATATGCCAAGACTCAGAATCCTGAGATTTGCTTTTCGAAAGTTAGCGTGTTTTTTATTACGTAAATTCACGAAAAACTCTTGCCGAAGTTTAGTCTTTTGCTCATAACTTTGAAACACTGGACCGACTTCGGGATTGCAATACCAACCTGACCAGGAAAAAACACTAATAAAATTACTGACAAAATATGTCGCCATTAGACACGTCTCCGAAAGAGAAAAAGCAAATTCCTTCCTTGTGTCTGCAATTCCAGATTAAGTTGGTAACCCTTGCAAAATAATGTCAGAGTCAACAAAATTGAAAGAAAGTTTGAAGTGAGGTTGAGATTGCTAGAAATGGAATTGTAGTGTTGGAAACTGTTAAAATGTATTCTGTAGAAACTATAAATATTTATAATTTTCATATATAAAAAACAATTTCCATTTCCAAGACAAACCGACATTTAAAATCCTCCTGATGATAACATTAACTGAAGTGTTTGAAACCAGTTATGAGAATACCAGAAATGTCTATAATTTTTAGAAATTAAATTTTTCTTCTGCTTTTTTTTCAACTTGAACCCTTATAATAATGTGTTAAGTTTAATAAATGTTTTGTAAATCGAGGGATATTTTTACTTTCTATACTAAGTATGTTTGTAAATATCAAATTGCAGTTTTATACATTGAATCTAGGGTGGAGCAAATTTTCCATTTTCTCGAAAATCAAAATCGTTGCGGTCGGGGAAGTTGCCTTTTAGGGTCAACAGTAACAAAAGAAAATATTGGATGTTTTTTTGTTGCTGTAAGTATTTTTTGAGTGACAAAAAGAGTGTTTACTAGGTATATTTGTTAAAAATTAAAAAAATATTTTTAAAAACTAAAACTTTTTGAAATCCGCGAAAATAAAATAGCTTTAAAAAAAATTGAGAGGGGGGGATACCCCTTCTTTTCTAAAGAATATATTTAATAATATGGTGGTTTTGGGAGATATGCTTTACAAAATTTTCAGAAATTTAAAAATAGTAACTCTAAGTACCCCCCAAAAATTTTTATGTGGTACGTATTCTCACAAAACTTAGCATAACTCATTAATTTTTCGATAGTTTTTTATAATTTTTGATGTTTAACGAATCTACCTTAACATGCTTGTTTACAAAAATAAAAACAATTTTTTTAATAATTTACGAACAACTTAGATTGTAAAGAACATTTTTTGGGAAAAAATTGTTTTTTTTTAACTTAAGAGCCGAATGTCAGCCAATTTTAAAACGATTCCCGATATATTTGTATTGTTTAAGAAACAAAAAAGTAGAAACATTTTTTGTAAAACAACAAAGTTATAATTTTTTTGAAGTTTTAGTTTCAGAATTTCGGTCTTTTAGCACATCTGTAAAATATAAAAATATTAAAATTTCCGTACTTGATGCACTCAAAAAAAAAATAATTAACTTAAACTTTGGAAAAACTTTCTTCAAAATAGTTTATAAATTTTCCCACAATTTAGTTAAATTTTCCTAATAGTTGGGAAATTTTCTTAACTTTTAGGAAAAATTTTTTATTCATGTACTGATAAATAGTCCATAAATGGAACTCCCTAAGTCATATTCCCTAATACATGCTTCCATGTATTCTTACCGCCAAAGAAATTTTCCCTAAATATATGAAAAAAAAAATAGTATTTTTAAGACATATTTCTTAAAACAAAATTTAGTTAAAAAAATTCAATTTAAAGACATTATCTACTATATTATCTGCTTTAATTATATTTATCTGCTTTAATTTGAGGAAGTTTTTTCCACTATTTTAGTAAACTTTTCATAACTTGGGAAAAATATTGTTTTACTTTTTTTGTCATGCTTACTTGTGTAGTTCACATTTGATTTATTAGTTGATGTATATGAATAAAAAGTTTGATCTTGTATATCAAGTAATAAATTTAATGTTTAAATTTTTTTTATACACATGTATGTGTTAGAGAAATATAATATTTTAATCACAATAAAGGCCTTGGATTTGGCGTGTTTTCCCATAGTCTGTAAACAAATGTCAAATATAAAGTCTTTGTTGTAATTTAAATATAAAAACTAATGAAATTTTTTACTTGATTATAAGAAACAAAATTTTTTTTATTTTTATAATAAAATATGTACCCATTGAGAATTAAATGTGTTTTCACGTGCTATTCTATAAATAAACCATTAAAAATTAACTAATTTTTAGGAAAAATAACCTCTTCCAAAATGTTTTTTAACATGATAATGTTTTTAGGCTGGTGTCTAATTTTAAAAAAGTTGCAGGACGCCACCTCGTTTGACTATATAAGCTAACAATTAACAAAAAAGAAAACGAGAATTACTATTTTCATTTTCTTAAAACCAATAACTTGGGTTTGTAACTTGGATAATAATTCACCTCGTGGTGAATAAAACCGTTTTTCACCAACTTGTGAATAAAAAGTAACATAATTATTTTTCACAAAAAAAATTTTTTTTTTTTCATCCAATTTTTTTTTTTTTGCATCAAATCAAATTATCAAAAATCAAGGTAACATAATTATTTTTCACCAAAAAATTTTTTTTTTTTTCATCAAATTTTTTTTTCATCAAATTTTTTTTCATCAAATTTTTTTTCATTTATTTTCTTTTTCATCAAAAATCAAAAATTTTTTTTTCATCAAAATTTTTTTTATTAATTTTTTTTTCATTAATTTTTTTTCATAAATTTTTTTTTTCATCAATTTTTTTTTTCATTAATTTTTTTTTTCATCAAATTTTTTTTTTCGTAAATTTTTTTTTTATCACATTTTTTTCATCGATTTTTTTTCATCAAATTTTTTTATCTAATTTTTTATTATCAATTTTTTTCTCACCAAAATTTTTTTTTTTCATATTTTTTTTTTCATCAAAATTTTTGTTCACCAAAAATTTTGTGTTCATTAAATTTTTTTAGCATAATTTTGTTTTTCGTGAAAAAAAAATATTTTCTTTTTACAAAAACTATTTTTTTACCAAGTCTAAGCTTTTCGCATAAAAATTTTCAATTTGTTTATCAAATGTACATAAAACAAGTGACAGTGGTATATTCTTTGGTGCCGAATCTTTTATACTCTCGAAAATGTAAAAACACTTTTTTGCACTTATTTTTGCACTCACTTACGAAATGTACAACTCTTTTGGTTTTCTAATGGGGTCCTCGATTGATATTTAATTCGTTTTGCATGGAATAATATAACATTATTTTTTCTAAAAAAAGTTTGCTTTGGCAAGTACACCCAAATCTTCCGCAAAACATTATCATGATTTAATGTTTTGAGCAAGAGTACAAAATTCGCAGACGTTTTTTAATTAAAAAATTGGAAATGTTTCCTATTTTCTAGTTTAAATTGGTCCTTATTTTTAATAAAAATATGGACTAAAAAGAAGGAATACATGGCACTGTAGCTAAATTACACTGTGCTACAAATGACCAAAAATAAAATATGCAGGGGTTCTCATATGAAAATTCGGGTTGGTTTGAGTCCATAGAGTACTGATATACTCATAGTTTTTCTGGATCACTTCGTTAAGTACGTTTTTTATTGGCAAATGTGTTGAAAAACGGCAATTCTTAAATTACAACTTTAAAAAATTATTACTTTGTTAGTTTGCAACCGATTTTCGATTTTATGGATTTTTTTGAAAGGTATAAGTCTTACCTTTTAAACAAAACAAAAATATTAAAAATCGATCAAGAATTGGCTGAGCTACGATCGTTTAAGTTAAAAAAAATCCAATTTTTTGAAAAATTTGTCATATTTTTTATACTTTAAGTTGAAAGTGCATCATTAAACATTTTTTTTTTTATTTTTGTATAAAAGTATAGTAAAGTAGCTTTCCAAAAAACCAAAAAACATAACAATCGGTTAAAAAATGAATGAGTTATGCTAAGTTTTATGATAGGACATTTTTAATTTTTTTCAGAAATGCTTGTAATTCAGGTATTATTCATAAATCTTATTGCTAGTAGTAATTTTATGTGCCTATGCATATAAACAAGGGATGGTAACATAATTAGATTTGTGCGTAATTGAAACATGATCACAAGTGAGAGTGATTGAAAATCAATTTTACTCACGTGGTTGTGAGTGAGTGGAATAAAAAAATGGGCATGTCAGTTGCTTCTAAATCCCATTTATAATTTTTTGGATTTGTTTGAAAAATATGAGTGTTCCCAGCAAAACTTTGGTAATGGGTAGTGATTATATAACACATTACCAGGTAATGTATATACCTTATTTTTAGCATTATTTTAGGATGTCTTACCAAACATTTGTTCCACAACGTATTATTTTAAATTGAAAAATAATGCATTACTAATAATTTGCTACGTAATGCATGATTATTGAAAAAAATGTATTTCATATTTATTATTTCTAAACATTAAATCATGGATGACTTATATTTGGTTTCATTTTGTATTATTTCAAAGTTTGAAATAATGCATTATTTATAATTGGATGCATAATGCATTACAATAACATAAAAAATAATTATTTTATAAAAAATGCATAAGTTTAAACTAGAGATGGGCTCACGACAGGAAATTTCTAACGACACACACTCACGAGCATATTTTATCTACTTACACTCACTTACAATCACGTGAGTAAATTTAATACAAAATTACTTTTTCACTACTCGTAACACCTTATATATTATCTTCTGGTATGCTATATTATTTCATTTCTCGTAACCTATAAAATATCATATACTAGCAGAGTACCCGGCGTTGCCCGAGGAATAAAAATTCGAAATTTTAATCAATAATTATGAAATTTGTGTTAATTTTTTTTTCTAAGAACAATTAAAAAAATCTATTTTTATTGAACAAAATTGAAACATTGAAGAAAATTGTTTTCCCCAAAATCGAATGTTAAAAATTTTATTAATCTTTGTAAAGGAATCAAAGTATTTTGATTTGGATTGGATATTTTATTTTAATAAAAATTTATTTCCACGGTTAATATTTTTCAGAACAGAAAATATTTTTATTATTTTGAACATAAGTAGTAAAGATTTTTCAAAAGGGAAAGTCTCAAATCATTAAAATATTTCTATTATCAAAGAAAAATTTTAACACGGAATGTGTTAAACTGAGACTTGTCAAATTGACCCCAGTGTTTTTGTTAACTTGACCCTACGTATGTGGATCATTCTCCCATCAGACCTTTAAGTTATCTGGAAGGGGAAAAGTAAAAAAAACAAAATATTGTTATGTATTCATTTCTGAATTATTTTGATTTAATGCCTTTTAATTCAAAAACCCCCATGATATTTAGTTGTCCAAACCCAATGGTTCTTTTTGGTCTATAAATCTTATGTTTAAACTTTTAGACAAATCTGACAAAATTAACCTGTGCCTTTGGGTGGTTAAATTTTTGGCCCAAAAAAAAAATTTTGCCATACAAACTAATTTTTTTTTTTTCAACTTTTTAATTTATTTATTTTTTTTAATAATGCTTTACTTGATTAAGCTTAATAATGACTAAAAATTTCATTTTGGAGGGATAACCCCTTCCTCTTCAAAATTTGCTTCGAAAAAAAATGTAGGTTGTTGGAGTCCTACTCTCAGAATTTTTAATTTTTTTTTTCTTAATTTTGACTTGAAAGGATTTTAGCTGAGATGTATTCACATAAAAATATTATTCTTATCTGTGGCATTTTTATCGTGTTCTTAAATGTATAAAAAAATTATGAAAAATGCGTTTACACTTTTTTCAAATTTTATGTATTGTCAAAAAAAAATTAATTTTGTAGATAGCCTGGCAAATTATCGTTCGTTTTGGTGTAAAAGCTATATGTTAAAATTTTTAGCCAAATCGGACAATTTTAACCCGTGCCTCTAGGTGGTTTAAATTTTTTGTGAAAATAAAAAAAAAAAATTTTAGGGTTAAACTTTTGCACTTCAGCGGCACATGTTAAAATTGTCCGATTTGGCTAAAAACTTAAATATAGAGTTCTTAGGCAAAAAGCAATTTGCCCAGCATTTGACGAAATTCGACAAAAGCCATTTTTTGTGATAATAAAATGTGAGAAAGGTAAAAAGTGAATTTTTTGCTATATTTTAGAACGTGATAAAGACGTTACAGAAAGAAATAAGATTTTTGTGTTGATATGTATCATTAAGAGCAACATCTCAAAGAAAAATTCTTTCGAGTCAAAAGTTTTGACTCGAAACTAAATAATTTTTTTTTTAATTTTTTAGAGTATGACTGCAACGGCCCTAAATTTTTTTTCGGAGTCAATTTTGAAGCGTTTATTCCACGAAAATTAAAGTAAAGTAAAATAGTAATTAAAAAAAAAAAAAATAAAAAATCGAAAAAAATGTTGTTTGGTTTGTATGGAAAAAACGGTCTAGTTTTGTCCGATTTGGCTAAAAATTTTAACATAGAGTTTTTAGACCAAAACTAACCATAATTTGCCCGGCGATCGACAAAATTCGAAAAAAGTCATTGTTCGTGCCACCCTAATATACATAAATGGAATATCGGTAGTCAAAATTGAATTCGATCGACATAACTGGTTTTAAACTGAAAACTTTTTTATTAAACGTTTAGCTGTAAAAACATCAATTTACAGTTAATTCTCTTCTTCCAAAAAATCTTCTTCCAAAAAGTTGTCCCTAACATTCGGTTTTTTAAATGTTCAAGACGTAAATAAATTTTTATTTTAAATTTGAAATATCGAACCGTGAGTTTTATAATATATGAGGTACAGATCCCCGAACAGTGATAAAACTGAATGCCCAAGGCGTGTTAATGAACTAATTTAAAAAACTGAAAAGACTAAGTTGTTTGTTAAAAAAAGAGCTTTCCAATAGTGCCATTCACATTAAAATCTGACTTATTGTGTCTTTTTAAAAGCGGAAAAACTGATTTTTTTTTCATATTTTGGCATTTTCAAAAGTCCCTCTTAAACGATATCAAAACATTCTATAGCCTATAATCTTAGTTGGAATGAAAGCTTTATTATGGTTTTTATCTCATCAAAATCGGTTCAGTAGTTTCTTCAAACACCGGTGACAAAGAAAATTTTCGCAAAAAGTGCGTTTTATAATATAGTATAGATTTTACACCTTACTCGTATTCTTCGTTATAAATTTATGACTTATTTTATACCTTACTGGTATTCTTTGTGATAATGTGGATGCATTACTTTGAGTCTCATCGCCTGTTAAAATCATCAATGCTGCAATGTATAAAATAAGAGATCCTATACCTTATTTTATACCATATTTGGTAATCTAAGTTTTGCTGGGATACTTTTAAAAAACAAAAATATTGAGAATAGATTGAAAATAGGCTCGTTTAATTAAAAAATCTTTTTTGAAAAGTTATACCTGCAACATTTTTATGACAGAAAAAGTTGTACGTTTGCAAACATTTTTGAAACGAAATTGGTAAAATTGTAGGATCATTTGATGGAAATTTTACCTATTTATAAATAAACGTATGAGGCATTCCACACCAAATATCCAGCAAAAAAAAACATGTGTACCGTAAATTTCTGAACAGGTTGTATGAATAGCCCTATATGGAGCTAAGAAAATTGCGTTTTTGGTTTAAAAATTTTTCAAAAACTTGACTTAGGAGGTCAAATATTGGAAAAATGGTCAAATTTGTGTTGAGTTACCTTGTTTAAATATTTATTAAATTAAAACGGAATGCACCACAATCTCAAACATCGATTAAATTTTTTTTTTTTTTTTGGAAAATTTTCAGAATTAGTTCTGAAATTTTTGCATTTTTAAAAAAAGTCAATTAATCAAAAACCCTGCCACTTTTTTTTTTAAGCTTAGATGTTTGTCTATCCACACAAACAAATTCAGACATATGCTTTTTTGAGAAAATCGCATTTGAATATTAATTTTCATAACAATTTTGTAATTTGTTTGTATTTTCTTGTTTCAACGTAGCGAATGACTATTAAATATTTGCATTAGTCATACGCTACGATGAACCAAGCAAATTACCAAATTGTCATGAAATTCAAAATTCAAATGCGATTTCTCGAAAATAACGAAAAAAACACATTACAATTTTTTTGTGTGGATAGACAAACTAGAGATGGGAACATGAGCAGATAAGAGCGTGAGTGTGACTGAATTCAATTTTACTCACGTGATTGTGAGTGAGTGTGAGAAAGATTATTGCGTGAAAGAGTGAGCGTGAGTTGATTTTTTGCGTGAGTTTGCGTGATTTACTTTCTCTTCATATTTCCTTTCATTCCAAAAAAAGCAACAAAAAAATGTAAAATTTTGCTTAACTTCAGATTTTGTCCCAAAAAAATCAAAACAAACGTAAAATTTTAGATTTTGCTGAAAATTTTGAAAGATTTTTGAAATTATTTTTAGCATAAATAAGAATAACGTGAGTGTGAGTCAACGTTAGCGTGAGTGACTCTTGCATCGGCGTACGTGAGTGTGAGTTGTATTAAATTTACACACGTGATTGTGAGTGAGTGTTAGAAGAAAAATTATGCTCGTGATTGAGTGAAAGTTAAAATTCACTCACGTGACCATCTCTTAGACAAACATCTAATCTTTAAAAAAAAATGTACAAAAAAAAAAACAAATGTGGCCGGATTTTTTATAAATTGACTTTTTTAAAAAATGGAAAATTTCAGAACGGGTTCTGAAATTTTTTTTATTTCACTCACACTTTTTTATTCCAATGACACTCACTCACAACGACGTGAGTAAAATTGATTTTCAATCACGCTCACTTGTGATCATGTGTCAATCACGCACAAATCTAATTATGTTACAATCTCTTGTTTATATGCATAGGCACATAAAATTACTACTAGCAATAAGATTTATGAATAATACCTGAATTACAAGCATTTCTGAAAAAAATTAAAGATGTCCTATCCCAAAACTTAGCATAACTCATTCATTTTTTTACCGATTGTTATGTTTTTTGGTGTTTTGGAAAGCTACTTTACTATACTTTTATACAAAAATAAAAAAAAAAATGTTTAATGATGCACTTTCAACTTAAAGTATAAAAAATATGACAAATTTTTCAAAAAATTGGATTTTTTTTAACTTAAACGATCGTAGCTCAGCCAATTCTTGATCGATTTTTAATATTTTTGTTTTGTTTAAAAGGTAAGGCTTATACCTTTCAAAAAAATCCATAAAATCGAAAATCGGTTGCAAACTCACAAAGTAATAATTTTTTAAAGTTGTAATTTAAGAATTGCCGTTTTTCAACACATTTGCCAATAAAAAACGTACTTAACGAAGTGATCCAGAAAAACTATGAGTATATCAGTACTCTATGGACTCCAACCAACCCTAATTTTCATATGAGAACCCCTGCATATTTTTGGTGTAGCACAGTGTTATTATCAATTTTCCTTGGATTTAGTTAATTTTCCCATATTTTAGTTAGATTTTTTCTGAGTGCGGACTCTAACCATCTCGAATTTGTTTGGTGTAGCACAGTGTAATTATTTCGGCGCATATTATTTTTTTATAATTTTTAACTATTTTTTTTAGTGTAGGATTACAAAATTGAGTGTTTGTGGTGATAAGAAGCTTATTAAAAAAAAAACTTTATACTAATGCTCATAGTGTTTGTATAGTTTTTATATCGAGGGAGAATATTCAAAACTTGCTATCTGCATATTGAACATTTCTTAGTAGGACAAAAAGAACTGTTGTTTTTAGGTAATTCTAAGAGAAAATATTAATTTGTTTTCTCCAATATAATTAAAAACAATTGTTTTTGAAAAAAATATTTCAGCTAAAAATAATGTGATAGATGACAACTAATTCAGTAAACACATTTTTATTAAAGACTCTCTTTCGAAAATATTGCAGATAGTTTTGAATATTCGCCCTCGATATGTAAACATAGCAAAACTACTACTTCTATTTGCATATACTATATTCAATGTAAATAAAATATTTCCATTTGATTGTAATGAACCATTAACAATATGTTTATATTGTGTTTATTGGTTGTTATATATTAAATAAACAATTTATAAAGCTTAATGAATTAGCAATAAATATGTTTTGTCCACAACAAAAAAAAAAAAACCTTAAAATATGCAATAAATTTTTAAATATATTAGTAAGCTAAACTAATGGATTAAATAGTTGGGTTCACAGTATTGAGGTATTTATTATTATTTTTTTATGCGTACACTCAACATAATTTTTTACACTCAAAAAAAAATTTTACACTATTTTTTAGTTCACTTTTTTTTTTAGTGTGATATACTTTTTTTTTTACTTATGACCCTAACTTTTGAAAATTATATCCAGAGAATGCGAGAGAAAACACTTACCTTTTCTAAATTTTAAGATTCAAATTTTTTAAACTTTTGTCCACCTAGATTTGGATTTTTAAATTTTTTGTTTTCAACCGCAAAAATTTAAGGAAAAAATTAAAAATTTACAAGAAAAAGTTAAAACTTTATCCAAACAAAAATAAAATTTAAAAAAAAAGTTTATTTTTTTTAAATTTTCTTACTTGTTTTTTATAGTTTTCTGTGAATATAAAAGAATTTATGCGTTTGCGGAATCATAAACATTGTTGGCTACTAATTAAATTACAAACTTTTATAATTAAAAATTTCCATCTATTCAATTATTTTATTTCCATGAAATATTCATTAAAATTTATTTATATAATATTAAATAGGAAAAAAAACTGTTATTATTAAAAGCATTATTTACAAGTGGACATCAATTAACTGAATTTATAGTACAATTTTTAATAATGCTTATTTATTTTTAGAACAAACCAAAATGAATAATTAAAAAATAATTCCATAATTTCATCTCAAGCATAATCATCATTGTCAAAATTAAAAAAAAAAAAAAAGTTTTTACAGTTATAACTGACGGATAAGTTTACCATGTTTTTGCATGTCTCTTCTGGTAGATAAACACAGAAAAAATAACAGACATTAACTAGGAAAAATAAGGAAAAACAAAACTGAGTAAAACTAGAAGAAAAACTTTGATTGTTTTCCTCTTTCAAAAAGAACAATAAATATTACGAATAAGCAAAAAAAATGCCACAAGGTATTATGAAGTTAAAGCAACAATAAATGTACATTGGTTTTAATGATGTTTGCCATCCATCATAAAATGATGGTAAAAGGTATATTCAGTTGCAGGTAATGTTTGTATTAAAGTCTTAAACAAAAAAAAAAATTAAATCGACTTCATGAATACCCTCCACATTAGCAAAAACTCTTTTATTTAGAGATTTTAATTTTTTTACCACAAAAAACATTGTACCCCTCATATGAAATTTTTTTTAAAAAATTTTTGGTTAAAAATATTTTTTTTAGTGCAAAATTCGTTTAGTCTCAGAATCTGACACTCTTTCTTTAGGAAAAATGTCTGAGAATCTAAGATTATTTCAAGGAAAAATGTCTCAAACCCTGAGACGTTTTCTTACGGACAAATGTCGCATAAGTCTCAGATTCTGAGACATTTTTCCAATAGAAAATATTTCAGAATATAAGACTTTTTCTGTAGGAAAAATGTCTCAGAATCTGAGACTTTTTTTATAGGAAAAATGTTTTAGAATCTGACGCTTTTTCTATATGAAAAATGTCTCAGAATCAGAGATTTTTCTATAGGAAAAACGTCTGATTTTGGAAATTTTTAAACGGAAAAATTTCTCAGAATCTGAGACTGTTTCTATAGGAAAAAAATTTCCAAAATCTGAGACTTTTTCTATAGGAAAAATGTCTCAGAATCTGAGATTTTTCTATAGGAAAAATGTCTCAGAATCTGAGATTTTTCTATAGGAAAAATGTCTCAGAATATGAGATTTTTCTTTAGGAAAAATATCTCCGAATCGCGACTTTTTCTTTAGGAAAAATGTTTTTTATAGGAAAAATGTCTCAGAATCTGAGACTTTTTCTATAGGAAAAATGTCTCAGAATCTGAGACTTTTTCTATAGGAAAAATGTCTCAGCATCTGAGACTTTTTCTATTGGAAAAATGTCTCAAAATCTGAGACTTTTTCTATAGGAAAAATGTCTCAGAATCTGAGACTTTTTCTATAGGAAAAATGTCTCAGAATCTGAGACCTTTTCTATAGGAAAAATGTCTCAGAATCTGAGACTTTTTCTATAGGAAAAATGTCTCAGAATCTGAGACTTTTTCTATAGGAAAAATGTCTCAGAATCTGAGACTTTTTCTATAGGAAAAATGTCTCAGAATCTGAGACTTTTTCTATAGGAAAAATGTCTCAGAATCTGAGACTTTTTCTATAGGAAAAATGTCTCAGAATTTGAGACTTTTTCTATAGGAAAAATGTCTCAGAATCTGAAACTTTTTCTATAGGAAAAATGTCTGAGAATCTGAGACTTTTTATATAAGAAAAAAAAAAAAAAAAATAAGGCGCCCCAGTAGGGTAGTTGGTAGCGTGCTAGCCTATGAGTCTGGGGGTCGTGGGTTCGATTCCCACCAGAGGCCTTGGTCTGTTTCGCTACAACGAGACGAAGGTCATTGTTACCAGTTCTCGGTTAGGTAAAATTAGTATATGATTTGTAATTATATGGTAATTCTTATATAAGAAAAATGTCTCAGGATCTGAGACTTTTTCTATAGGAAAAATGTCTCAGAATCTGAGACTTTTTCTATAGGAAAAATGTCTCAGAATCTGAGACTTTTTCTATAGGAAAAATGTCTCAGAATCTGAGACTTTTTCTATAGGAAAAATGTCTCAGAATCTGGAAAAATGTCTCAGAATCTGAGACTTTTTCTATAGGAAAAATGTCTCAGAATCTGAGACTTTTTCTATTGGAAAAATGTCTCAGAATCTGAGACATTTTCTATAGGAAAAATGTCTCAGAATCTGAGACTTTTTCTATAGGAAAAATGTCTCAGAATCTGAGACTTTTTCTATAGGAAAAATGTCTCAGAATCTGAGACTTTTTCTATAGGAAAAATGTCTCAGAATCTGAGACTTTTTCTATAGGAAAAATGTCTCAGAATCTGAGACTTTTTCTATAGGAAAAATGTCTCAGAATCTGAGACTTTTTCTATGGGAAAAATGTCTCAGAATCTGAGACTTTTTCTAAAGGAAAAATGTCTCAGAATCTGAGACTTTTTATATAAGAAAAATGTCTCAGGATCTGAGACTTTTTTTCTAGGAAAAATATCTCAGAATCTGAGACTTTCTATAGGAAAAATGTCTCATATTCTGAGACTTTTTCTATAGGAAAAATGTCTCAGAATCTGAGACTTTTTCTATAGGAAAAATGTCTCAGAATCTGAGACTTTTTCTATAGGAAAAATGTCTCAGAATCTGAGACTTTTTCTATAGGAAAAATGTCTCAGAATCTGAGACTTTTTCTATAGGAAAAATGTCTCAGAATCTGAGACTTTTTCTATAGGAAAAATGTCTCAGAATCTGAGACTTTTTCTATAGGAAAAATGTCTCAGAATCTGAGACTTTTTCTATAGGAAAAATGTCTCAGAATCTGAGACTTTTTCTATAGGAAAAATGTCTCAGAATCTGAGACTTTTTCTATAGGAAAAATGTCTCAGAATCTGAGACTTTTTCTATAGGAAAAATGTCTCAGAATCTGAGACTTTTTCTATAGGAAAAATGTCTCAGAATCTGAGACTTTTTCTATAGGAAAAATGTCTCAGAATCTGAGACTTTTTCTATAGGAAAAATGTCTCAGAATCTGAGACTTTTTCTATAGGAAAAATGTCTCAGAATCTGAGACTTTTTCTAAAGGAAAAATGTCTCAGAATCTGAGACTTTTTCTATAGGAAAAATGTCTCAGAATCTTAGACTTTTTCTATAGGAAAAATGTCTCAGAATCTGAGACTTTTTCTATAGGAAAAATGTCTCAGAATCTGAGATTTTTTCTATAGGAAAAATGTCTCAGAATCTGAGACTTTTTCTATAGGAAAAATGTCTCAGAATCTAAGACTTTTTCTGTTGGAAAAAGGTCTAATTCTGAGTTTCCTTCCAGTTTCCTTCTATAAATTAGTTAAATGCCAACAATTTCATATAATGTGTAAATTTACCCAATTTATACTAGGAAACTGAAATCATTTTAATTAGAGTGTATCGTTAACTCTTCAAAGCTTTAAGTACTCCAACACAATTCTTGTATATTTTGTGGTTATACAAA
The DNA here is from genome assembly GCA_963921195.1 of Pegoplata infirma. NCBI lineage: Eukaryota > Metazoa > Arthropoda > Insecta > Diptera > Anthomyiidae > Pegoplata > Pegoplata infirma. The sequence goes on along the minus strand of OY992536.1, from coordinate 55,899,107 downwards.
ATTCTATACTTGCTTTCTCATAATTCTAAAAATCTTATAAATTTCCATGGTAACAGGAATATTACTGTAGCATTAAATTTGTTACCACATTACCTTGTGTTTGTATTTAATTTGGTAAAACATTTTCATATAGATTTAGTAATACCTTAGTGGCTAGCGGGAAAGCTAATAACCTAACCTAAAAATGTAGTTAAGATACCAGTAAATGTTGTACATTGTTGTTGACGGTAGCTGTACCAACCAGTTGCTGTTTTTTTTTTTTTTCGTTTCAGGCAACAATCCTTTGTTGTTTGTTGTTGAAGCAACAGCACGAAATAAATCATAAAAGTTTTTGTTCTTAATTTTTTTCTCCATTCAAACTGGTAGTAACTTTTTCATCAATATTAAGATGTTATACACTCCAAAAAAAAAAACAACCTTGTCAAATTACTAAAAAAGTGTCGTAGTCTCATTTTACCAATATAAGACAGTTTTTCTTGTTTTCTTTTGACAAATAATTTTCGATCGAAATTTATGTAGTAGTAGTTTTTTTGTAATTTTATAGTTTTTCTTATACTTTTACAAATTTCCAAAGTTTTTTACAAAAAAAAAAATCTAGTAAATTAACGAGAATTTCTTGTAAGTTTTATTTCACCAAAAAAAAAAATTCAATTTACCAAATTATTGGTAAAAATCCTGTAAAATTACAAACATTTTTGTAATTTTTACTAGGAATTCTCGTAAAATAGGAGGTAGCAAAAAATATAGTAAAGTTACGAAACCTCCTTGTAAGTTTTATCGAGTAAAAAAAGTTGTAAATTTACAATTTTATTGATAAAAAGCTTGTAAAATTACAAAATTATTGGTAAAAAGCTTGTAAAATAACAAGAAATTTTTGTCAAATAGGAGGTAGAAAAAAAAGTTAATAATCTTTCTTGTAATTTTACAAGGTTTTTTTTGAGTGTATATATGTTAATCTTTGTGTTATACATTTAACCCTGGAATAATATTTTAAATTATTTTTTTCATATCTTGAATAATTTTTATTAAAAATAAAAATGGGTTTATTCGGCCTGTAAAATATTAGGTATATTTTGAGTAGGTTTATTCTAGCTCGAGGTCCTTACTTCCTTTACTAATTAAAACTATGATATTCTCATAGAATAATTTTCCAGAAAATTATTTTTTTGTTTTAAATTTATTTATGTTGGTAATTTTTCCAAGACTTAAATATAAAAAATCTGTTTTTAAAATTTTTTTATTGTTGGTTATTTGACGATCGTGATCTTACTGCGATGGCACAATTTTCGTCTTCTAATTCCCAATGGGAGTATCGACTCTAGAGTCGAATATGTATTAATATTTTAAGTTGAACATTAACAATTTGTCATTTAAATTCCCTTTGTTATTAGTATTATAGGGATTTAATATTTGCTAAATAATCTTGAGAGTGGACTCTGACAAATTCCGAAATTAAAATTGGGACGGACTTTTTCGGTGTTTAAGACGTCACTTTTCGTGGTTGCTTCAAATGACTCCATATGAGACAAGAAAACTTAAGACATACTTGACAATCAACTCACAGCTTTTTGTACCGGTTGTAAAACAAAATTTTTTTGAGAAATCGGCTACAAGTAAAGAGCAACAAAAATGTATTTAAACTTTTTATCGTGTGGGCACTACTCACAAAGATATTAGCTTTTTTAAATTTTCCGGGAATGTGAATTTTTAATTAAAAATTTCGGACCTATTGAGTCCACACATGGATAGAGAAAGGCTGCTCCATATTTTTTTTTTTTGTCATTATTTTGAATTTTTTTTCCGTTTTGATCTATTTTGCTTAGTTTTTGAGATATCGACAATTTTAATTTTGAATGAAAAAAAATATAACGAAATTGTTCGAATTTTAACGATGTTTTGTAAAACATTTACTTTCTTAATATAATATTTCTGTTTCGACTCTTAAGTTGTTCTTAAAAATGGTAGAAATGGGAAATTTTTGAATAAAAAATGCATAATTAAAAATACGGGTCTATCCTGGCAGACCGATAGATGGTTACCCGGGTAGACCGGTCTTGAAAACTAGTAACTCGCTTAGATTTATTTTTTCTTAATTACATCCTGATTTTTTTTTTAATGCAATTTACCCTGTATATTGCGGCTTAAGTGTATCTGAGTAGAAAATAATGCAAAATGACGATAAGTAAAAACTGTTATGATTGAATAATAAAGTAGTAGCAGCAGAGAAGTTGTAGCCACTTTCAAACGAGAAGAGAAAATAGCAGTGCACTGTGGGTCAAATGACCGGTTCTTAAGGCAATAAATCACAGGAAGCAGCTAGACCTTTAAAATTTGGAACAGATGACTATTGTGGGTACTTAAGTCTTCTGTAAACATTTCAAGCCGATCCGCCCAAACCACGCCCACTTTTAGTACTTCTAGAGTTTGCTATCTTAAAGGTCACCGGAAATGAATAAAATTTTAAAATTTCTTATGTTGCTTATTATAATTTTTAGAAATAACAAAAACATAGAAAACATCTCAGTTAATTCACCTTCATTTATAAACCCACTAACACACCCACTAATAGACCCACTTTCAGTGACAGAAAAAGTAAGATTAGTGGTGAGTGCGTTGAAAGTAAATAAGGTCTTTGGATAATGACAGCAGCATTCATGCTAAAATAAAATTTATTTATCAAATTATTAATATAAATAAAGTCAATTTATTTAATAACATAAAATTAGCTATTTTCAACTTTTATTCTCAGGAATATCAGGAATCTTAAAAAGAGAAATAACTTCTCTTGGAAGCTGCCAACTTTTATTTGCTGAATGGCGGTTCTTTAGACAAATACTAGAGTTGTCAACCGATTAAGAATAATTCGATTAATCTATCAAACAAAACCAAACTCTTGTTCGATTAATTAAAAAATGACGATTTTCGAATAACGAATAAATCGATTAATTTATGTCAATTAATCGAACAATTATTTTTTTAATACCCTCCAACTACAGTATCGAAATATCGGGCTAGATCCCCATAAAGTAAATATATTTTTGATCAGTAATCGATTAGAAGACATTCTAGCGATGTCCGTTTGTCCGTCCGTCTGTTGGGGGCAAGATACAGTCCAAAATAAAAGAGCTATACTCGTGACGTTTATGTCTTCTGGTCATAGGCTGGTGAAGTTCCGAGACAAAATCGGACGAGGGGAAAAATGTTCCCCTTAATGAACTAAAACACCACTAGAAAAACTATTTTTAAAAATTTTTTTCTATATTTGTTCAACAAATTAAATATTTTTATGCCATATGAAGTTCATTGATCTACATTTGAACCAAGATGATTAGGAAATGATATTTTTCGGCCGCCCCTTTTTAAGCGCGTGGTTATAGAAAATAATACAAAATAATGACAAAAGTGTGTTTTTAGGCGTAAATATCGTAATAAATGAATTTGTAAACATTTGTGTGAAAAAGGAAAAGGTGCCCTCCAACGTCCCCCGTCGAATCCCCCTAACTTAAAAAACTTTAAAATTAATTAAAATATTTTTTATAGCCACTTTTTTATTCGTTAATCTCATCGATTAATCGAATAAATTTTTAGATTTAATCGTTTGATCGAACGAACAAAAACAATTACTTGAATTATTCGAACAAAGTTAAAAGTCGAATAATTGACAACTCTAACAAATAATGAATAAAAATGGGTATATTGTGTTTCTAGAATCCTTTCGTGCATGCTCTATTTGTTTTTAGCCTCAGAAGCGCATCCAAGATAGTAATGTTTCTTCAGGGGAGAGTGGTTATGTTTTTTTCATGCGATGTTAAAACTTGTCTTATTAGTGATGAACAGGGAAACCAAAAATATGCTCTAAAAAACACGATTTATGCGCTTAAAAAATACCCTTAAAAACGGAAAATATGCTGTAAAAACAATAAAAATAGCTCTTAAAAAGATTATGTCCCCTTTTTTGCGGTGTGTTTTACAATTTGTTAGAGAATAGACCCAACACCTACCGTTATGTGGAGTAGTTAGAGGATTAATATGTTCTACAAAAATATTTGCCTTAATATTTTCTACAAAGTTGCTGAATAAACCCTACACTCAGATCTAAAAACAAAACATAAGAGGTATTCAGAGTCTTGTTGCCAGCCCTGGCAATGTAGCAAAAGAGTACTTCTTTCAAAAAATACATGTATTTTGAAAAGTAATTTTAAAAAGTGCTCTTTTACCACCAGTGCCAGAGCTGGCAAGCAAGACTCTGAATACCACTATAGTTTCATATACCGATATGAAGCAAGAACAGGAAAAAGTTTGAAATTGTTGTTCAATGTAATTTTTTTTTTTTTAGCAGTTCCCAGACATATCGAACTGACAAGAAAACAAACCGAAAACAAACATTTCAATACACTTGCAAAATTAACCAAAAAAAAAAACATCCCACAAAAATGAAAAATTTTAAAAATTTGTGTTATAAAAAAAAAAAAAATTTCCTTTAAAACAAAATTTAAATCATTTGCTTTTGATGCATGAGCTGATATTAAAGCAGCATGAACTAATAACTTGGTATCGTGTCCCTGTATGGACGATATTTCAGAAGTAAGTTTTTGTTTTTGCCGTGCACTTCCCCCGCTGTATCCAACATGAGGACGACCTTTTTTGTTTCCGACATCACTTTCAGAGAATTTAAATTCAGTCACATTCGCTAACCATAGACTTTCGTTTTTTTTTTTTTCAAATCTCTTCGCACATCTTTGGTTCTTGTTCCACTTTTGGTGAGCATATGCACAAAAATTATTAATTTTATTTTTAATTGTTGCCATACATTCGTCATCCACACTTCTATTAAGTTCCGTGAAAATCCGGTTGAAAACAGTTATAGCATTTCTATTATTTTGTAACGAAAATTCAAATATATCCGTATTTTTATTTTTACGCAATCTTAAAAGTCAAATATAAGTAATTTGACGCAATTTGGGGAAATTAGTTATGCAACCACATGAAAGTACACATCATTACCTTTGTCCACATACATAGTGTTCCAACTATACGTTCCAATAAACAAAGTACAACTCCAAGAAACACACGCTCGACAACCAAAACTACACAGAAAAGACGACACACTTTGTGACAACACAATTTTTACTACAACAACATTTTTATGAAACTTATCAATAACATATTTTTTAACGTACCTGTATTAATATTTTCCATTTTAGAAAATTTATTTTAGTTTGTAATATTATGTTAAACAATAGTTTCAATATCAAGCACTATAAAGCGGAATGTCAGAGAGCAAATAAAACCAAAAAAAACTGCAACTTTGACAGCTTGGCCTTAAGTCATGGGTTACCGCCTGATTCTAATTTTTTATTTTTGGGTATTTGAAAATGTGTAGCACAAAATGCCATTATCAAATTTTTGAAATAGTACACCTTATAATTTGACTTTTAGCCTCAAAAACCAGTCATTTGACCCATAGTGCAGTGGCAGAAACTATACATACTTGAACTACCATGCAACAAAATCATGTTATTCGAAATGTTGTTCTAACTTTGATTTTTTTTGTTTAGTGATTGAACAAAAGTTTTGTTTTCTGGTTTTATAATATAACACAATTTTTTCTTTAAAGAGCCTCCAGGAAATATTTTTATAAATAATTTTACGAACTTCCTTATGTTAATTTAAAGCGGTTTGTGAAAATAACACAGGGCAACACTTTTTTTGCGCGGGTTCTGACACCAAATTTTGGGTAGTTGGGGTACGCTGATTTCAAATCTGGCTACCGTTTTTTTGGGTCAGCTCTAGTTTTCGAGATAAAGCCTAAGGAAATTTTGAAAATAGGCTATTTTTGGCATGTCTGTAAGCCCAAATTTACCAACACTAGTATAACATCCAAAAAGTGCATGACGATTTTAGGTATGTTGGATATGCTGATTCCAAAAATGCTCTTACTTTTGTTGAGTCGTCTTTAGTTATCGAGATATTGCTAAAATAAAATTTTAAAATTTATGCCCTCTTTAATTTTGTCTAATATTTATGCCCCTTTTTAATAACTCCAATATTAAAGCTGTCAGAAAAAAGCTAATACCAGTTTGGAAACCTCGCATCCAATATAGTAAAGATCGTGTTTAAAACAGAGGCTCTTAAATAAGTTTTGGAAATTATAGCCAAGCAAATCAGCACACTAAATTCCATATAAATAAGTTGCCAAAGGTCAAGCAAATTGAAAAAGCTTAACTTTTGTCAACCTGTGGAATTTAAGAAAAATTTCTTGAACAGATTTTTATTGAAATAGATTCCAATATATATTCTAAAGTATTCACAACGAAATATTCAAGTTAAATAATTTTTCAAAAAAAAAAAATAAAACACCTTACTATAAAAACCGATTACTTTTTGTACAATTTCAAACAAAAATCATTGTTTCTGAAATCTTAAGTAGAATAGATTTCAGTATACTATAATGGTTCCTGGATTGGAAAATTCAGCGATAACAGCTTAAGCCGAAGGAAGAGCGAATCGATTTAAGTGCTAAATAAATTACAAATCTGATTTCACCCGTCGATGTTACAGCAAAATCTAATACAGTGGATGTTTTTTCAACTCTTAAAAAAAGCTCCAAAAACTAACCACACGGGGAGGAAAAACAACGTTTTTAAATTTTTTTTTTTAATATACACTATGAAAATGAAATTTTATCGTAACAAAACCGTACAAAAATCCCGTTTTATCATGACCCGTTAAAGAATCAGCATCAACATAAGGGATATAACTTTTAGACATCTTTTTAAAATATCAAGTCGGTCCTATGCAGGCGGTATAGAATATGAAAAGCTATGAAGAATTGCGGTCTCTCCTTTTCGCTGGCTTAAAAAAAGTTTCCGCATAAACATTTTTGAAATTTTGTATACTAACATTTTTTAAAAAAAATGTACACATCAATTTTAATATAAAAACACATCTGATTTTATATATATTGTGGAAATCACAAGTATTTGCTTTCCCAAAAATATGCAACAGAATTTTGAATAAGTTGAACATGACGTATGAGTGATATTTTATGTAATGAAATTAGAGATGAGCAATGTAGTGATTTTTGAATCACGCCGTTCTCAGTTACCGTGATTTACAAATCACTGTTCTTTTAAACAGTTACCGTGATCACCGTTTTTCAATGTAATGCAAAAAAAAACGATATAATGTTTTCCTTGTACTTTAGATTAGTATGTATTAAATATTATTTGTATTGCAGGACTTCATATTTAATAACTCAATTTGTATTAAGTTCAATTTAAGTACATTCAAGTTATTTCTGAGAAATTATTTATTTAAAATTAAGAGAAAATCTGGAAAAATTTACAAAACCACAGTAGAAATGAGCAATTTAGTTATTTTTGAGGAACGTCTTTCTTTTCAAATAACCAATATTTTAAACAGTTACTGTGATCACCGTTTTTAAATGTAGATATAAACGTGATTTTAAATCACAGTTCTTTTAAATCACAGTTCTTTCAAGAACAGTTTTTATTTTAAAGCAATGTTGGCAATCGATACCTTTTCAATACCGTTATCCGTTTCAAAACCCTTTAATTTGAATACCGTTACCAATACCAATACCGAAACTCAGTTTTGGTATCGGATACCGGTATCCAAAAACCATTTCCTTCGGTATCGGTACATACCGGTATTGAAACGGTTTTTCTTAAAAAACATGTTTTAAAAAAAAATTAATAAAAAATTAGTAAATTTTTAGGTTTTTGAAAATGAAAAATCGTACTCCAAATGCCTACCGAAGTCTCATAAAAATCAAAAAAATCTTTTGGCACCCACATCGTGAATTAAATAAAAATTTCAAAAAAGTCATACTTCAACCGCGACGCGAGAGCAAAAGAAAACTATTGATTTTCACGAAATTTTTATGGATTCATTTGACTCCCAATAGAAACTTTCTGGACCCCTTTTGTATAGTGTAGTTTTTTTTTTGGAGATTTTTATTTAATGTGGGTGTCCAAGGATTTCTTGATATTTACAGGACTTCGGGGAAGGCATTTGGAATAATAGCAGGAGGTTTTCCACCATACTATAATTTTTTGAAGTGGCTTAACTCGTAGAAATCGTCCATAAAGGTCCCATAATTCGCGAAAAAATTGTTTCCAATATTTTTGAATGTGATCTTGTCTAGACAGAGAATACCCATTTTTCCAAATACAACAACACCAACAAAAAACTTGGTTGCCTAGAAATAAAATGAAATAAGTAATTTGTTGGGGTTCTTATTTTAACCGCGATGCGGGAGGGAAATATTTTTTATGGAGTCATTTTGACACTCAATAGAAACTTATTTGACCCTTTTCAGCTCAAACAAAAAAGAAAGGTAGAAATCTATACGGCCTTATATTTATATACTAAAGACATAGGAAAATGTCCAGCAAAAGCAGTCCAGTGCTTCAAAAATTATGAGCAAAATACTGATTTTCGGCAACGGTTTTTCGTGAATTTTCGAGATAAAAAACACGATAACTTTCGAAAGGCAAGTTACATCCTGAGGATGTTGAAGCTTGGCATATATATTTGCCGTTCCCCTGGCCTAGTTCGTTTTGAATTTCAGCCAAATCGGTCCAGTGGTTCAAAAGTTATTAAGAAAACCGTGAATTTCAGATTGGTTTCACCTTAAATTCACTTGTTGAAAAAACCGTTAAACCAGCTTAAAAAAAAAATTATGAGTCAGGAAAATATTTTTCAAAGTATTCTTGTCACTCACAAAAATTTTTATACTAAAACAAAAAAAACTTACACTCGAAAAAAAATTTACACTAAAAAAAATGTTGCCATTTTTTTTTTTTTTTTTCAAAAATGACTAAAAAAAGTTTTTTACTTAAAAAATATATTTCTAATCAAAATTATTAATTTAATTCACGTTATAAAATTAACTATCACTTTAGAAGGGCATTGTGGATTCGTCCATGACGAATTTAACTTTACTACTTGTTTTTACAATTTTTTTTTAAAGTTTTTATACGTTTTTTTTTTATTTTTTTAGCATTTTTTCGATAATACCGGTACGTACCGGTATTGACGTTTCGGTATCGGTAATACCGTAACCGATTCAACTCAAATACCGTAACCGATACCGATACCGAAATAAATAAAAAAGCGATACCAATACCCATATCGATACCGTTATTCGTTTCGATTGACAACCTTGTTTTAAAGCAAAATAATATTTTTGGCAATTTCGTTGCTTGTGTGCGTATTAAAAACATTCCGTTTGCTTTGTGTGTTTGTTTTTTTTACATTCCATAACAATAGAAGAAAAAATATGATTGAACGAACACACAGCAACTGTTAAAATGTTAGTTAATGTGTGTATAACAGAAAAGAACGATATTGCAAGTAGCAGTGATTTAAGATATTTGATAACTGCAGTTACCAGTGATTTTTAAATCACGGTGATTAAATCACCGGTATGAAAATATCGCTCATCTCTAAATGAAATTGTATCATTGAACGTGACGTATGATTTATATTTAATTTGTAATTCTAAACATTAGGGTAATGCGATTGTGTATAGAAAAGAATTTATTTCGATTTTACTTAGCGTCTGGATCATACTAAGTAGTTGCGTTTCAGGGTAAATATTAACAAACAAAAATAGAAAATAGTGGAAAAGTGTCTTTGAGTTCCTTTTTGTCATGAAAATCAAAAAATTCCAAACAAAATAAAAAATTATTAAATGCATTGTGCTACAGTGAAAAAAAAAACTTTTGATGTAACCTATACTATGTTTTGGGTTTTGTCGACTAGATCAAAAAATTCAAAAACCTTAAATTTTAGAGTAATTTAAAAAAAAAAAAAATTTTTGAACCTTGTCTAACTAAACCTCGTAAAATTTAGAAATTTTTCAACCTATTTTTAATTTTTGAACTCTTTTTAATAGAAGAATTGTGGGGCTCTCAATGTGTGTAAACATATAAGCAAGAAATTTATTAAATTTTTCCAATAATATCTAATTTCTTTGTTATTTTTTAAAACTTTTTCGAGTTTATTGATTTTTTTTGCTATAGTTATTCCAACTTCCTTCATGTTCTTAAAACTATACTTAAAGAAAATTTTATGTTGAACTAGCTTACAATCCCGGTACTTCGTTACCGGTTGTATTGAATACCGGATAATAGAAGGATCAGGATTACTCTATCGATTTTCAAAAAATTCCCCTACGTAGTCTTTGTTTTATTTACTAAGTCTTCCATAAAAAAATATTTCAATGAATAATATAAACAATAAAATTTTAATAACTTTGCTGGTACGTTATCATGTTCGTTCCGGGGGAAAAATATAATGACAATTTTCGAGCCCTTATGTCGGGATTTTTGATTTTGAGTGAATAAATATTTCAGTGAAAAAAGAAATTGGAATAAAAAAAAAATGTGGAGTAAAAAAAAGCTAAACACCAAAAATTTGAGATAAAAATATCATTCCATATTGTTCCCTGCTCTATTCCATATTGTTCCCCGTTCTACTCCATTTCATTTCCAATTCCATTTCCATCTTCTAAGGTCATTATTTTAGGCACAAAAAAAGTACCAAAAGTACACTTTATTACCCCCATTAGAAACGGAATTAAAAAAAAGTACCTCTTTCAGAATGTTTTTTCTTCACCGAAGGATCCTACAATCCATATTTCAATTATCTTGGATCATTGTTTCAGCAAATATTAAAAGCACTTTTAATCCCCGTTAAGAAACGGAATTTCCAAAAAAACTTTTCCCAATCTCTTTTTTCACCGAAGGATTTTACATTCGAAATTTTAAGTATCTGGGGCCATTATATCAGGAAATAAATATGTACACTTTTTTATTCCTTTTAACCCCATTATTTTCCGAGAGGCGAACCTTTTCCAATTTAAAGTTTCTATGTTTATTATTTCAGGAAATAAAAAAGTACCAAAAAGTGTACTTTCGGCATATTTAACAAAACGTACTTTTTAAGGAAGGTACTTTTTATAAAAGGTACTTTTTCTAAAAGGTACTTTTTCTAAAAGGTACTTTTTCTAAAAGGTACTTTTTCTAAAAGGTACTTTTTATAAAAGGTGCTTATGATAAAAGGTACTTTTTATAAAAGGTACTTTTTATAAAAGGTACTTTTTATAAAATGTACTTTTTATAAAAGGTACTTTTTATAAAAGGTACTTTTTATAAAAGGTACTTTTTATAAAAGGTACTTTTTATAAAAGGTACTTTTTATAAAAGGTACTTTTTATAAAAGGTACTTTTTATAAAAGGTACTTTTTATAAAAGGTACTTTTTATAAAAGGTACTTTTTATAAAAGGTACTTTTTATAAAAGGTACTTTTTATAAAAGGTACTTTTTATAAAAGGTAGTTTTTATAAAAGGTACTTTTTATAAAAGGTACTTTTTATAAAAGGTACTTTTTATAAAAGGTACTTTTTAAAAAAAGGTACTTTTTATAAAAGGTACTTTTTATAAAAGGTACTTTTTATAAAAGGTACTTTTTATAAAAGGTACTTTTTATAAAAGGTTTATTTTATAAAAGGTACCATTATTTCAGTAAATTAAAAAAAGTACCAAAAGTACACTTTTTTCCATTTTACCCCCGTAGAGTCAACATTGGCAGAATCCCAGCCTTGGTGTATATTTTTTCCGGGAGGTGAACCTACATTGCAAATTTCAAGTTTTTAGGACCATTATTTAAGAAAATATAAAAGGTACCAAAAGTACAGTTTTTTACCCTTTTTATCCCTAAGAATCAACATTGGTAAAATCCAGCCTTAGTAGATTTATATTCCGGGAGCTGAGCCTACATTCAAAATTTCAAGTGTCTAGGACCATTTTTAAGGAAATATAAAAGGTACCAAAGGTAAATTTTTTACCCTTTTTACCCCCTTAGAATCAACATTGGCAAAAATCCGGCCTTACTGGATATATATTCCAGGAGTTGAACATACAGCCCAAATTTCAAGTCTCTGTGACCATTATTTCAGGAGATATAAAAAGTACCAAAAGTACAGTTTTTTACCTTTTTGTCCCCTTAGAATCAACTTTGGCAAAAATCCGGCCTTACTGGATCTATATTCCGGGAGGTGGACCTACAGTCCAAATTTCAAGTCTCTGTGATCATTATTTCAGGAGATATAAAAAGTATCAAAAGTACAGTTATTTACCCTTTTTGTCCCCTTAGAATCAACATTGGCAAAAATCCGGCCTTACTGGATCTATATTCCGGGAGGTGAACATACAGTCCGAATTTCAAGTCTCTATGACCATTATTTCAGGAGATATAAAAAGTACCAAAAGTACAGTTTTTTACCCTTTTTACCCACTTAGAATCAACATTGACAAAAATCCAGCCTTAGTGGATCTATATTCCGGGAGGTGGACCTACAGTCTAAATTTCAAGTCTCTAGCTTCAGCGGTTTGGGCTGGGCGATGATGAATGAGTATGTCAGTCAGTCAGTCAGTCAGTCAGTCAGTCAGTCAGTCAGTCAGTCAGTCAGTCAGTCAGTCACATTACTCTTTTATATATATAGATAAGACCAGCCTTATCCTAAAAAAATCGGATAATATTTGATAGAGTTCTCATAATTTTTCTGAACAACAAAATTAAGATTTTGGAAATAAATGTTTGGATTACCTAGGCAAAAAAAAAAAAAATTTTAATCATAAGAGGTCATGTATAATATTTTTAAAGGTTTTTGGCGCGGAATCCGAATCTGGCCTTAAAATTACTTTATCGCGTCAGGTTTTTTGAAATACTTATATTTCAATTTTCTTATTATTTCAGAAACCTAATGCGGAGTAATTTCTGATTAATTTTTATTAAACAATAAAAATGGTTTTATTCCACCTTTAAAATATTATATTTTGAGGATGTTTATTCTAGCTCGAGGTCATTATTTTCTTTACTAATTAAAACCATGATATTCTCATAGCATAATTTTCAAGAAAATTAGTAGTATTATTTTTTTTTTTTTTTTGTTTTGAATTTATTTATGTTGGTCATTTTTGCAAGACTTAATCGATATATGTTTCGGAATTTGTCAGATTCCATTGTCAAGATTATTTAGCAAAAAGTTATTTTAAGGCCAAATTCGGAATAAGTGTGCAAAAAGCCTCACACATTATAGTTGGCGACCTCTTATGATGATCTTTTTATTTCTATACCTTCCACTAGGCTGGTTCATATGTGGCAATTTTTTGGGGATTTTTGTATGGGTCCCCTGGAATATATATTAAGCACCTTGAAAAAATAACACGTATTTTTTTAGATTTTTTCATTAAGGTTTATGGGTCGCTACCGAGCCTCAAACTTTGGGTCTTGAAAAAAATAATTTTCACACAATCACAAAAAAAAAAATTCTTTTAATTTATTTTTATTTTTATTATAATTTAGTATTTCAGTTCCAAAAGTGACCACGAAAAAATTTTTTTGGATGATTAGGGTCTTACTCTAAAAATTTTTAGTTTTTTTTTTTTAATTTTAATAAACTAACATAATATCTTTGTATTTGGTTCTCTATAAAAAAGTTTATTTGTTCTGAAATATTGAAGAAATGCCGAAGAATACCTAAAGGATATTTAAAAAAAACTAATGAAAAAAATTTTAGATTTTTTTGTATATTTTATTATATATTTTTAAACCCTCCACTTAGTGATAGAGGGTATATATAAGTTTGTCATTCCGTTTGTAACTCATCGAAATATCGATCTGGGACCCCATAAAGTATATATATTCATGATGCCCGAGCGATTTTAAGACATTCTAGCGTTGTCCGTGTGGCCGTCTGTCCGTCTATTCGTCTGTCCGTCTGTCCGTCTGTCCGTCTGTCCTTCTGTCCGTCTGTCCGTCTGTCCGTCTGTCCGTCTGTCCGTCTGTCCGTCTGTCCGTCTGTCCGTCTGTCCGTCTGTCCGTCTGTCCGTCTGTCCGTCTGTCCGTCTGTCCGTCTGTCCGTCTGTCCGTCTGTCCGTCTGTCCGTCTGTCCGTCTGTCCGTCTGTCCGTCTGTCCGTCTGTCCGTCTGTCCGTCTGTCCGTCTGTCCGTCTGTCCGTCTGTCCGTCTGTCCGTCTGTCCGTCTGTCCGTCTGTCCGTCTGTCCGTCTGTCCGTCTGTCCGTCTGTCCGTCTGTCCGTCTGTCCGTCTGTCCGTCTGTCCGTCTGTCCGTCTGTCCGTCTGTCCGTCTGTCCGTCTGTCCGTCTGTCCGTCTGTCCGTCTGTCCGTCTGTCCGTCTGTCCGTCTGTCCGTCTGTCCGTCTGTCCGTCTGTCCGTCTGTCCGTCTGTCCGTCTGTCCGTCTGTCCGTCTGTCCGTCTGTCCGTCTGTCCGTCTGTCCGTCTGTCCGTCTGTCCGTCTGTCCGTCTGTCCGTCTGTCCGTCTGTCCGTCTGTCCGTCTGTCCGTCTGTCCGTCTGTCCGTCTGTCCGTCTGTCCGTCTGTCCGTCTGTCCGTCTGTCCGTCTGTCCGTCTGTCCGTCTGTCCGTCTGTCCGTCTGTCCGTCTGTCCGTCTGTCCGTCTGTCCGTCTGTCTGTCTGTGGAAAATGCTGTCGCGGACAAAATATTGCACAGAGATGACTGAAACTTAACATATTTATTGGAAGTTCTCCCGAGAAGTTTGGTATTGCATTTGAGCGATATCGGTTCAGCGGTTCAAAAATTATGAACGAAAATGTAAGCACACCCCAAAAATTTCAGTACATTTAACATAACCTAACAATACAACATGCTTTAATTCGGCTTCTGGTTGACATATGTGAACATAATTGAACACCAAAAGTTATTTAAACAAGTACGAACTTATTTTTTGACAAAAAAAGAAAAAAATCGCGGATTTTTTTTACCAAATTTTTTTTTTTTCAAAAATTTTTTTTTCAAAATTTTTTTTTTTTTTAAAATAATTTCCTTTTAAATAAAGTTTTTTGCAATAATCTTTTTGAAATTGTGGAGGGTATCACTACATTCGGCAAGGCCGAATTTAACTTTTTTACTTGTTTTGTATTAAATAAGCTAATCAAGTGAAATTATAGTAAAAAATACAAAAAAAAAAAAAACAAGTAGAAAAGTTAAATTCGACTTTTCCGAATCTATGAATACCCTCCACAATGCCTTTTTTAAAGGATAGTAAATTTTTAACGTGAAAAAAATTAACAATTTTGGTTAGAAATATTTTATTTTGAGTAAAAAACTCTTTTTTTGTCATTCAAAAAAAAAAAAAAATTACTAATTTTTTTTTAGTGTAAAACTTTTTTTCAAATGTAATGTTATTTTACTGTAAAAATATTTCACGTACGTATGTTCACAAAACATTGACATTTTTGTAAAAAAAACTAATTTTTTTTTGAGCGTAAAATTTTTTTCGAGTGTAAAATTTTTTTCGAGTGTAATTTTTAAGTTACCAATGCTTTTAAAACTAAACAAGTTTAAAAAGCATTGCTTTTAAACTAAAAAAGTTTGAAAAGCATTGCTTAGTTACCACCACTGCTTTTAAAACTTGTTTACTTGTTTACGTGTCATTTAAGATGAACAAAATCTGAAATTAGTAGTTTTGCTTATAACTTTTTAGCCACTTGACCGATTGAGCTGAAATTCAATACCAAGCAGACCTGAGGTACGGCAAAGATACATGTCACGTTTCAGCAGTCTCATTATTGTTTTTCGAAAGATTGTGTTTTTTATCCAGCGAAATCGGTCGAGTGTTTCAAAAGATATAAATAAAAGAGTGAATTTCGGAAAGGGTTTTTCGCGAATTTGCGAGATAAAAAACACTATAACTTTCCAAAGACAAAATAAAATTTTTCTAATCAAAAATGGTACCTTTTCATGTTAGAAAATTTACTATCACTTAAAAAGGGCATTGTGGAGGGTATTCACAGATTCGGCCAAGTCGAAATTAACTTTTCTACTTGTTATTTTTTATTTTTGCCTGGTTTACCCTAACGACGTTTTCATGAAAAATCTTGATTTACTTTATTAGAACAATTATCAAAACTCTGTCACACTCAGAAAAAAAGTATTTTTTGTACAAAAATGACTTAAAAAAGTTTTTTACTCAAAATAAAATATTTCTAATCAAAATTGTTAAATTTTTTTACGTTAGAAAATTTTTCTATCAATTCAAAAGGGCATTGCGGAGGGTATTCATGGATTCGGCCAAGTCGAATTTAATTTTTCTAATTGTTTACTATAAAACGCAAAATAATGTTTATTAAACTTTATTCAAAAAAATTGGAAAATTTTGTTTTGCCCTATTGCTTCCGGTCACGGGATAAGTATTTTTGAGACATTTAAGTGATAAATCCAATTTTTATTAGTCAATTTTCATCAGATAGGCATTTTAGTGATTTCTCCCAGTTTTCACCAGTCACGAGATAGGAGATTTTGAATCGCGAGACCCACTTTTACTGCAGGGATATAATACTCTAACAGTCCTATGCAATAGAGGCAACTGTTGACATAACTAAAAATATTTAAAAAATTTCTCACTGATGCAATTTTTGATTTGAAAATCTATAGCAAAATAAATACGCAATTGTTAAGTTATTTTTCTTTGAAAAGTTAGATTTAAAATTTCTTCTTTGTACATAAATCGATTTATTTATTACAATGTTTATAATAAAATTTCATAAAACTTTTTCTTAGCCAAACTTTAATACTTCTATTCTAAATCAGTGCGTATGTATGTCTTGTCACTAAAAAAAGTTGATCAGTTCAGCTAATATAATTTTTTTTTTTATATTTTTCTTGAAGTTACTATAGCTTATCTTTAGAAGAAAAGAAATGAAAAATATGACAAAATAAAATGATGATAGAAGTCTCTTAAGTTACTACTACGACTACTATGACTACTATTGTTGTTTTTATTTGGTTTGTTTTGCATCTATGGTTATGTTGACAATGGTAGCAAGTTGCAAAAACAAAAAAAAAATAAAATAAAAGACAAACTGTCAGCAACATCTTTTTATTCTTCTTTAAAAAAAATGTGCATCGAAGATTTAGTGTTACTAGGTGGCTGTAGAAAATGCAAATATTTCTTATGTTCTTTTCTTTTTTTGTTCCGGCAAGGTATTAACAGTATATTACAGTGGTATTTAAAAGTCATTAAGTGAAGATTTTCTAAAGTGAAGAAATACTCGTAATATACTAAATTATGCTGCAACATGTTGCCATTGATGTAGACCAAATGAGAATTGAAGATTTTTGCTCATTTATCATTTGTTACTTTGTGGTTTTTTAAAAAGATTATAGAGCGGTTTTTTTAAACGTGAGATTGAGATAGAAAAAGATTTTAAAGAATAAAATGTTTTCAATAGTATGAAAATCCGACTACACACAAAAAAACGTTGTCACGTTACTAGAAAAAGTCTTGTAATTTTACCAATATTTGACAGTTTTCCTTGTTTAACTTTACAAATTCTCAATATTTTTTTTACAAAAAAATCTAGTAAATTCATGAGATTTCCTAGTAAGTTTTGTTGCACTTAAAAAGTTGTAAATTTACAATTTTATTTGTAAAAATCTTGTAAAAATACGAAAAAGCTCGTAAAAATTACAAAAAAGTTTGTAGCAAAAAAATCTAGTAAAAACACGGAACCCACTTGTAAGTTTTATAGCGTCAAAAATTTTGCAAATTTCAATTTTATTGGTAAAAATCTTGTAAAATTACAAAATTATTGATAAAAAGCTTGTAAAATTACAAGAAATTGTTGTCAAATAGGAGGTAGCAAAAAAAAGTTATTAAGTTTTTTTTTGAGTATACATTTAGCATTTTTTATTTTTTTTTATTAATTTTTAATTTTTTTTTAAATCTAAATCGAAAACAATGAAAACATGAAGATTAAATTGTTTATCTATATGTGTCATTCCACACCAAATGTCCAGCGAAAAAATATGTGTCCCATGAATTTCTGAATAGGTTGTATTGGAGTAAATCCATATCAACATAGCAAAAAAAATTGAATTTTTGACGTCAATCGACCCAAATTTAATGAAATTCGGTATATATGTTGGGACTTACTAGACTTATACTAAAACAAAGTTTAAGACCTTTAACTTCCGAAGTTTTGGAAATATGACATTTCAAAAGTCAAGAAAATCTTTTAAAGGGTAAATTTTAAATATTTATATCTTGAAAAGTATTTGAGCTGTATTACTCCCAGATAGCTTTTTTTAAAGGCAAAACCATCACCTTTAATATATCTTTTTGCAAAAATTTGTATTTTGGGATCTTTTTTGTATTTCTGCTCAAATTGCGATTCACGAAATTATAACAAAAAAAGCGACATTTTTAAAAATCTGAAAAAAATATATGTTAATGGTTTGAGTCTTAGCTACAAGGTCTAAAAATTTCGAGTTGGTGAACGTACTAAGTCCAGAGATATTAATGAAAATGTGTTGCCAAGTAGGAAATTTTTTCCAAATCTGATGAATATTTAATTATTATTTTTGAATATTTTTTGCAAATACATAAAATAGAACGGTGAAAAAGTAAAGTTGATGGTACACACGAGTACTACACATGAATACAATGTAACATAACTTTTTATCAAGTACACTACTAAACAAAAGTCAACTTTTTTTTGCAGAGACTTCTACACATTTTTTAAAGTATTTGCCCTGCACGAATCTGTCATCATAAATATTTTTTTCAAACTGTCTTCTGAACATATAGGCACAGACTAAATACAGACTCGACAGTAGAGTTTTATACCAAAAAATAGGGCAACTCTTTCTACGACTTAGGAGTGAGTGAAACAACAAAAACCGATCTGGCATCTATTTTTCTTATGGCGCGGTATATCAGTTTTCTCTTTCTAACCTTATTCGTAGAATAATTTGAAAATATTAACCATATGGTTCAGAACTACTTTTTTGACACCTGTCACTTATGTCGAGTCTGTATTAGTCTGTGATATAGGCCTTTTCACAGACTAAACCCTCAAACCCAAAAAGAAAGGTAATAATAAATGTTTCACACTGACATACCTCATATTATTTGTTTGTTTAATATTTTTGTATGCTTCAGCTGCAAAAACTAAATGGACAAATTTCGAAAACGCGATTATATAAAAATGACAATGGATTCACGTTAAAGAGGGCAAAAGACTTAAGAAAATGTTATTTAAACAATGAAAATTACAAAATAACAATATTAGGGAAAAAAGTATATGCAAATAATATATGCAAATTTTGCTAAAAGTTTTGATTTGTTTTTGCAAAGATTTTCGGATAAACTCAATGAATTTGAAAAAAAAAACCCTTTATGAATTTGTTTAATCATTTTTCCAATATAAAGTCATTCGTTGGTTTTTATGGGCATGGTCCGCAAAAAAGGTCTTATCCCGAAAAGGGGATTTTATAAATTTTTTATGATCACAGATTCGTTTTAAGGAGGTCAAAATACTTTAACAAATGTATTCTAGGAGTCTGTGCAAAAAAAGTTGATGAAATAAGTGTAGTGTAATTGATAAATATGCATGTTATATTGTATCTATGTGTAGTACCCTTCTGTACCATAAACTTTACTTTTTTCACCGTTTTATTATATGTATTTTTAAAAATATTCAAAAATAAAAATTAAATATTCATCAGATTTGATAAAAATTTCCTACTTGGCAACACATTTTTATTAATATCTCTGGTCTTAATACGTTCACCAAAATTTTTACAGCTTGTGGCTAAGATAACGGCCGTTAGCATATATTTTTTTCAGATTTTTAAAAATGTCGCTTTTTCAGATATATTTTCGCGAATCGCGAATTTTGCAGCAATAAAAAAAATTCCCAAAATAAAAATTTTTGCAAAATGTTATTTGAAAGGTCATGGTTTTACCTTCAAAACAAGCTTTTAGGAAGTAATATAGCTCAAATACTTTTGAAGATATAAATGTTTATTTTTCATCCTTTAAAAAATTTTCTTGACTTTTGACACGTCATATGTATTTCTGGAACCACGAAAGTTAAAGGTCTTAAATTTTGTCTGAGTATAAGTCTTATAAGTCCCAGCATATACACAAAGTTTCATCCAATTCGGAGACATTGAAGGAAATCAGGGGTTCATGTTGAAAAATTTTAACTCATTGACAGCCCTATATGGAATAAGGAAAATTGCATTTTTGGTTTTTCAATTTTTCAAAACTTGGGCTGGGAGGTATGGCTAAATATTAAAAAAATTGTTAAATTTGTCTCGAATTGCCTTAATTAAATATTTATCAAATTTAAACGGAATCCCAAAAATTTACATTTTTGTATATTCCTTTAATCACAGAAATTTAAATTTTGTATATTTTTATACACTCAAAAAAACCTGGTCAAATTACTAGAAAAAATTTCTTTGTTTTTTAACAAAAAATTTTCTATTGAAATTTACAATCCTTTTTTGTAATTTTGCAATTAGTTTGTAATTTTACAATTTTTTTTTGTAAATGTACAAATTTTCAAGTAAATTTACGAAAAATCTTGTAAAGTTAATACAATTCCTTTCAAGTTATATCGCGTCAAAAAAGTTGTAACTTTACAATTTTATTGGTAAAAAGCATGTATAATTACAAAAAAGATTCTTTGTAAGTTTCATACCGCCAAAAAAGTTGTAAATTTATACCCAGCAAAACTTTGGTAATGGGTAGTGATTATATAACACATTACCAGGTAATGCATATAACTTATTTGTAGCATTATTTTATGATGTCTTACCAAACATTTGTTCCATAACGTATTATTTTCAAGTGAAAAATAATGCATCTATATATATAATTTCCCTATTTGTGTGTTCCTCTTTTTTTGTCTATCCAGAGCTTTTTGAAGCCCACTGATGAGCTACAAAGCTGAAAATTGGCACGCTTATAGTAAAACACCTGGGGCAGATCCTAACGTAGCCAGATTTTCGATTTTTTGCCTGTGGGCGGAGAAATAAGCGGGAAAGTGGGCGTGGCAAAATGCAATTTTTTGACGTTTTTGCTTAATTTAAAGCCCCCAAATGACTTAGGAATCTGAAAATTTCCTAGAATATAGTCCTAACGATGCCGCATATCCCCAAGTAGTCGGATTTAAAATTTTCGCAATGTGGGCGGAGAATTGAGGGGAAAAGTGGAGTGGCAAAATTTAGATTTTTTTTAACATTTTTACTTCTTTTGAAGCCCCTAAATGACTTAGGAAGCTGAAAATTTCCTAGAATATAGTCCTAACGATGGCGCATATCCTCATTTTTCGTAATGTAGGCGGAGAATTGAGGGAAAAGTGGCGTGGCAAAATTGGGACTTTTTAAAATTTTTACTTCTTTTGAAACCCCAAATGACTTAGGAAGTGGAAAATTGCATAGCATTTAGTTCTAACAATGAAGCATATCCTGAAGTAATTGGATTTAAATTTTTTAAACTGTGGAAGGAGAATTAAGAGAAAAATGGGGCGTGGCAAAATTGTGTTTTTTAATATTTAATTTGAAGACCCCAAATGATATATGAAGATGAAAATTGCCATTTTTGCTTATTTTAAAGTCCTCTAATGACTTAGGAAGCTGAAAATTTTCTAGCGTATAGTCCTATCGATGAAGCATATCCTGAAGTAGTCAAATTTTAAATTTTTGGACTGTGGGCGGAGAATTGAAAGGAAAATTGGGAGTGACAAAATGGAGATTTTTAACATTTTAACTTCTTTTGAAGCCCCAAAGGAGGCGGAAAATGCACAGAATTGGCATGTATATAGAAGGTTTCATGTGGAAGATCAACACGAGCCTTGATTTTTGATATCCAGTGTATGGGTGGAGAATAAGAAAGGCAAAGGGCGTGGTAAATTTATTTCCATCTATTTTCTGAATATATATTTTATTTTTTTGTGTTACGAAGTCGGATTTTTTGCCTGTGGGCGGCGAATTACGAGAAAAAAGGGACTTGGCAAAATTTTTTTTTTAACATTTAAGAGTATTTTTAAGCTCAGCCCCAATAAATACGGAAGCTGAAAATCCCTAACATGTAGTCCTTACTATGAAGTATATTCTAAAGTAGTCCGATTTAACATTTTTGGAATGTAGATGGAGAGTTGAGAGGAAAAAGGGGCAAGGCAATATTGTGTTTTATTTTTTTTATTTGACTAACTTTAAAGCCCTAATGACCTACGCAGCCGAAAATTGCAAGTATATTGTCCTGACACTGGAGCATATCCTTAAGTAGTCAGACTTAAAGTTTTTGGACTGTGGACGGAGAATTGAGAGGGAAAAGGGGCGTGGATACGAGTATAGTACTAACGATGGAGCTTATCATAAAGTAGTCAGATTTAAAAATTTTGGAATACACAGAAAAAACAGTTTAATTGTGCCAGCCGAATTAAGAGCCAACTGCATGGTTTAATTACAACAACTTAAATTTTCGGTTGCGATTACCGAAATTTATTTGGACCAACAGAAGTTAAATTTACAAAACAAAATTTGGTTATGGCAACCGAAAATTTCGGTTGTTGTTATTAAACTATGCAGTTGGCTCTAAATTCGGCTGGCACTACTAAACTGTTCTCTCTGTGTAGGGACGCAGAATTAAGAGAAGAAATGGGCGTGGAAAAATTATGTTTTTACATCTAACCTAATTTTGAAGACACCTTATGACCTTGAAAGATTAAAATTAGAATACATATGGTACGGACAATGGCAAAGATCAACTCTGACCTGGATATCCAGTGAAAGGGCGGAAATACAAAAAATCCGTTGTGAATTTTGTTCAGTTTGTATATATAATCTGTAACGTAGCCGGATTTTCGGCCTTTAAGTCAGGGGGAGTGGCGGAAGACGGCGAAATTTAGTTTTTAAATATTTAAACTATTTCTGAAACCCCTTATGACTAAGGAAGCTGAAAATTGTAAAGCATAAAGTATTGACAATGGATCATATTCTTATGAAGTCAGATTTAATATTTAAACTGTGTACGAAGAATTATAAGGAAAAATTTAAGTGGAAAAATGTTTGTGTTTTTTAACATTTTAACTAACTTTAAAACACTTCATGATAAAAAGAAAGATAAAAATTGCCATGTGATGGATTTTTGATATCCGGTTTATGGACGGAGAGACGAAATGAACGTTCTAAATTTAGTTCTAAAATTTTATCAATAAAACCTTTTATACTCATTAATTTTTTTCCAGTTTGGGAAATATATTGATGTAACTCAATCTAGCAATATTAAATTTTTAAGCACAAACATAATTTTTTTTAAAGTTTGGTAAAATATTAGAACTATTGAGAAAAGTGATTTGGTGTTCCGCCTGGCAGGGACAGGCTATTCGACTAGTTACTAATAATTTGCTACGTAATGCATGATTACACTACGTAACATCAAATTTGCGACATGAGGTCTGACCATCATTTCTATATAATTAAGGCATGCTGATTTCAATGGTGAAGTCCGTTTTTGAATCAATGGAACAGTTTTCTTGCAAATCTTCATCAAAGTTTGGCCCATTTTTTTGCGGTTTTTTATTTAAAAAAAAATCTGCTTGCACAAATTTAAATTAGTTTGATTCGGGGAATGTGAATTAGACCCATAGCAATATATTAAGTACGAATTTGGATTAAATTGTTTTCGTTTAAGTGGTAAAAATCGCGATTTTTATCATAATTTTGCGATTTTGCGATTTTTTTGGCAACTCCGTAAATTATTTCAAGATCTGATCTGATTTATGTAAAAAGACTAATGTGAGTTATTAATTTATGCAGAAAAAAAAATTATATATATGTAACTTTTTTTGCAATTCGCGAAAAATCTTTTTGTGATAAAGGCAGAATCCCTTTAAAATGAGATGTGTCGCTTCATCTTTTAGTATAATATGTAAGCATGCCTAAAAACCTTATGTTTCAAATTTCAAGCAAAAAAGTTTATATTTGCAAAAGTTTTCTTCACAAAAACTGTTTTTAAAATACGTTATTAAACAAAATTTTTATATTTATGGCTAACAAAACATAAAAATATATAACATAGTTTTAGGAGCTTTACGATAGCAAAAATAAAATATATTAAGGGGATTCACTTAAATCCAATGAAATATTTTAAATGATTTTGTAAATATAAACTTTAAACATAATGGTTTTCAAAATAAAATGAATGTCCAATTTGCAAAAAAAAAACAGATGAAAATGCACCGGAAATTTGACATGTGAGAAATCTACTAGTTTTAAAAGATGCGAGTTGTTACATTTGTAAAAAAAGTTGTAAATTTACAAAAAAACTTGTAAATTAACAGTTTTATTAGTAAAAAACTTACAAAAAAATTACAAAAAAGCTCGTAATTTTGACTAGAGGAGGTAGCAAAAAAAAAGTTACAAACTTTTCTTGTAATTTTAAAAGGTTTTTTTTTTTTGTGTATAGTAGAGTGTCCTTTATTTTGGAAATGTTGAGACGGTACCCGCTCATTTTTTCCTTTTGACTTAAAAATAACTGAGGAAAAATTTTACCCCCCTACGACCACGCTCTCCCTGCGCGACGGGGCCTTAAAGGGCCTAAAAAATAATTTTTCCTTACAAACCAAAAAAAATTTCTTTGATTTTTAATTTTTTTGTTATTAATTATTATATTCTTGGTTAGCTTATTCACGACAAAAAATTTGATTTAGGTGGAAAAAAGCTTTCAGCTCTAAAAAATTTTTGGAAAAAAAAAAAAATTAGAGCCGCAGGAGTTCTACGGTAAAAAATTTTAAAAAAATATTTTTTTTTTAGTTTTAACAAGCAACGGTTTTAGTTGCTATGTTGATTTAAATGATATATATTCAAAAAAAAATATTATTCATATCTGTTACATCTTTATCTCTTTCGAAAAAAAAATTTGAGACATTGGGGTCCAACGGTAAAAAATTAAATTTTTTTTTTTTGACAAGCAACGCTTTTAGTTGTTATTTTGCTCTTAGTGATATATATTCAACATTTCAAACATTTCCAAAATAACGGACTGGACCGGTTTTTTAAAACCTTTTAAACCAGTTTTCAACGGTAGTTTTTTTTTTTAATTTTGACTATTCAAAAAAAATGGATTTAAGTGCAAAAACATTTTTTAAGTAATGCCAATTGTTTTATGTATAAAAAAATATTTTTTCGCCCAAAACTTTTATTTTAAGTAAGTTTTGTATGTTTTAAAAATATTTTTTTTTAAATAAGAAATCCAATTTAAGATTTTTTTTTTGACTGCAAAATTTTTGATAGATGTTAAAAAAAATTGAGTTGCAAATAAACATTTTGAATAAAGAAATTTCCTTTTAACTAATTTTTTTTGAGTGTTAATTTATTTATTTTTTTCTCTAAACATTTTTTTGAGCTTCAAAAACTTTGTTTTTTTAAAAAAATATTTTGTCGCCAAAAAATTTTATTTTGATTAAGTGTTTGGTAATATATTTTTTATTTAAATAAAAAATCCAATTTTAGAGATTTTTTTTTTTTTTTGAGTGTAAAATTTTTGTTGAATGTAAAAAGAAAAATTTAAGTTGCAAATGAACATTTTGAATAGAAGTTTTTTGTGTGAAATTTTTTTTGAATGTCAAAAACGTTGTTTTAAGTACTTTTGTTTTAAAGAGCTACTACTTTTTGTGTAAAAAATAATAATTCTTTACTTATTTTTGTGAGTGTAGCAAAATTTTCAATAATTTTTTTTTCTTAAATTGTACTATTTTAGGCGTGTTAGTGGTTCCTGACATTAGAAAACTTATGGCAGATGATAACTTTGAACTTTTGCTTAATGCTTCCCAAAAAGAAGCTTGAATATCAGTAAAGAACGTAAGAAATGAAGTATTAGGAAATAAGAAATCTGTGATGTTTAAGGAGTTCGTATCCGAAATGATAAAAAACTATCAAGAAATCGAAGTTTTAACGTCCTTAAAAGTTCATGTTTTACATGCCCACCCTGACCATTTTCCAGCATGCTTCGGAGATGTTTCTGATGAACATTCAAATAATAACAAAAGTATGCTAGCAGTATATGTGTGGTATATATAAAGAGAGACCCTAACCAAGCTTATAAAATACAAAAGCATTAAAAAATGTTTTTTTAATGTATTATTATTTTTTGGTTTCATCAAAAAAAAATTTAAATAAAATTTTTAAAATTTTTGTTTTGTTAAAATCCCTAAAATTATGTTATTTTTTTTTTGTTTTGTTAGCCAAAACTATAAAAATTTTGTTTAATAAAGTATTTTAAAAACAGTTTTTGTGAAGAAAACTTTTGCAAATATAAACTTTTTTGCTTGAAATTTGAAACATAAGGTTTTTAGGAATGCTTACATATTATACTAAAAGATGAAGCGATACATCTCATTTTAAAGGGATTCTGCCTTTATCACAAAAAGATTTTTCGCGAATTGCAAAAAAAGTTACATATATATAATTTTTTTTTTCTGCATAAATTAATAACTCACATTAGTCTTTTTACATCAATCAGATCAGGTCTTGAAATAATTTACGGAGTTGCCAAAAAATCGCAAAACTAAAAAATTATGATAAAAATCGCGATTTTTACCACTTAAACGAAAACAATTTAATCCATTTTCGTACTTAATATATTGCTATGAGTCTAATCCACATTTCCCGAATCAAACAAATTTAAATTTGTGCAAGCAGATTTTTTTTAAATAAAAAACCGCAAAAAAATGGGCAAAACTTTGATGAAGATTTGCAAGAAAACTGTTCCATTGATTCAAAAACGGACTTCACCATTGAAATCAGCTTAATTATATAGAAATGATGATCAGACCTCGTGTCGCAAATAATTTTTGCTTTTTTGTAACGTAGTGTTATTGGAAAAAATGTATTTCATATTTATTATTTCTAAACATTAAATCATGGATGACTTATATTTGGACACTAGGGTGGGGCGATTTGAACATCTTTATGGGCGCTTCGCGTTTCTGATTCTTGGGATTGTACTGAGCAAAAAAGTCAACTAGACCATACGTCTAATCGAGCCTCCCGATTTTGACTTGAAGTTTTTTCTCAGACTTTATTTTTTTGGAAAATTTGCAAATTTTCTTAGGCCCATATTTCGTAAACTATTTAAAATTTTGACTTATTTTCAAAAGTAAAGTTGTAGGTATTGTCTCGGGCTACAATTTCCCTGAACAAATTACTTAGAAAAAACTTCGGTTTCATGGTCAAAAAGTCGAAAATGTAGAAAATTCACAACTTTTTGTAATTTTTTTTGGATATTTTGGCCTATAACAGCCAAACCATTGAGATTTTCGATCCAATACTAAGACAAAAATTGTAGCCAAGACAATAGTTAAGAACTCTCTAGTACATCGCAAAAGCATTAGAATGCTCCTTCAGGCAGTTTTGGCCTTGTGAAAGTGCAAATTTTTTGTGAAAATATTGATAAATTACCATTTTCAGTTGTTCATAGCGCAAAATCATAAAATGTTCTATTTCTTATTTTTTCCACTTTTTTTATCCAAAAATATAATGATTTTTTTTTTGTTTTGTTCAATATTTATTTTGAAAATTCATTTAAAGTACAAAGTAATTGTATTGGTAGAGAAAGGTATGAATCAAGAAGAATTCCAATTTAGTGTATTTTTCATTCAAAGATTTCCTTCCAAATCTTTTCGAGATTCCATACGAGGCGCTTTCTTCATGTGAACGAAATGCGTACAATCAAAATTGATGTTTGGTTTTACATATTCGCGAAGCTCAGTTAAATCGCATACGTTGTCGCGAATATGTAAAACCAAACATCAATTTTGATTGTACGCATTTCGTTCACATGATCGATTTAGAGCAGCGGTTACCAACCTATGGTACGCGTACCACTAGGGGGTACGCGAAACTGTCCGCGGGGGTACGCAAAATTTTAGTAATTTGGACATTCGTTTTAGATTAACCTTTCAATCCTGGTTTCGCATCTGGATTCCAAAGTTTTATATAACGTCAGGTTTTTAAGAAAGTTGAGGTCAAAGTTCACAAAAAACGTATTTTTATGCAATTTAGAGAGCTTTTTTTGCGATATTTTTGGATGATATTTGGAGAAATGACCACTTGTTTACGATTAACCTTTCGATGATGATTCCGATAATGGTTCCCAAATTTGTCTATGATGTCAGGTTTTTGAGAAAATTTATGTCAAAGTTCTTAAAAAACGTGTTTTTGGACATTTTTGAGACTGGTTGTGATAGAGTGGATTTTTGGTACCATTTTGTTAAGCTCAAAATGCACTTTTATTGTATATATGAGGGTGTTTCATTTGAAAAGTCACGGAATTATTGATCTGCCCTTGTATTAAAAAAAAAAGCATTTAAAAAAAAATAAAAACATTATATTTCAAAAAGTTCAAAAAACTTCCGTTGTATTTTATTTTTGGTGTAGAATCGCCTGGGGAAATCAGATTTGCAATATTTTCTGCCGTTTTTGTTTTGCAGAAAAATCAGCTCAAAATCCGTATTTTCAGATGCATTGAACCACCCCGAGGAGCGAACCCCTAAACTCTTCAAAAAAATTATAAAACCCACAGATCAAAAATTTCAAAATTAACTCTAATATTTCAAAAAACTCGTTAGGGGGTACGCGGCTGATAAAATTTAAAATTGGGGGTACGCGAGCCAAAAAGGTTGGTAACCGCTGATTTAGAGGACAGAGGATTGTTATTTGAACCGCCATTTACCAGGAAAATTCCGTATGAGCATTTACAACAATACCTCGAATGTGTAGATGATGAAGATCCACCATTTCCAGACCCACTAATACCTTGTCATATTCAAGGTACGGAGCGTCATGTCCAGCTAC
Source organism: Pegoplata infirma (assembly GCA_963921195.1). Taxonomy (NCBI): domain Eukaryota; kingdom Metazoa; phylum Arthropoda; class Insecta; order Diptera; family Anthomyiidae; genus Pegoplata; species Pegoplata infirma. Next base: position 55,870,384 of record OY992536.1, on the reverse strand, counting down.
TAGCTAGTGTTGCTAAGCGCTCAATCGACAAAAACCGTGAAGGTATAATGGCATCTGTATCTGAAGGCCGAAAGAAAGCACACGAAGCGCTTTCTCGAAAATATTTGGAAGGCAATCTTTGAATGAAAAATACACTAAATTGGATTTCTTCTTGATTCATACCTTGTCTCTACCAATACAATTACTTTGTACTTTAAATGAATTTTCAAAATAAATATTGAACAAAACAAAAAAAAACATTATATTTTTGGATAAAAAAGGGGAAAAAATAAGAAATAGAACATTTTTATGATTTTGCGCTATGAACAACTGAAAATGGTAATTTATCAATATTTTCACAAAAAATTTGCACTTTCACAAGGCCAAAACTGCCTGAAGGAGCGTTCTAATGCTTTTGCGATGTACTAGAGAGTTCTTAACTATTGTCTTGTCTACAATTTTTGTTTTAGTATTGGATCGAAAATCTCAATGGTTTGGCTGTTATAGGCCAAAATATCAAAAAAAAATTACAAAAAGTGGTGAATTTTCTACATTTTCGACTTTTTGACCATGAAAACGAAGTTTTTTCTAAGTAATCCCAGCAGAAATAAATCGAGATTTTGGCGACACAGCATCTGTTTATAGCATACCGTAGCGCATCCAAAGAGCGCTCTTAGGGATGCAGTAAGAGGAAGGGGAAAAAATTTTAATTTTTTTTTAAGATTTTTTATATAAAACTTATAATGTGTAATTATTTTTTGATAAAATTTCACACTTGCTTTCCTTTTTAATATTTTTAACACTTTTTGAATAAAAAAACATGAGTTTTAGACAAAGACACATGATTTGACTGCATCATTATTGCGCATTAATCAGCGCTGCAAAGAGCGCTTCAATCATAGCGTCTTTGACCGCTGTTCCCAAAAAAAATCCCATAAAAAATGTGAAAATGAAAATGTCCGATATTTTTTTGATGTTCACTTCCGATTTTTTTTTTTTTTTCATTTTGTTTCACATAAATAAAGTTTTGTAAGGTAAAACGAATGAATTTTTTTGTTATATTTTTTTAAATTTTAGTTATTTGATTTCAACTTTGAATTTACAGCATCTTTATTCTGCTTAAATCAGCTCTACAAAGATACATGAATTCACTGCATCTTTAATCTGCTTAAATCAGCGCTAAAAAGATACATGAATTTACAGCATCTTTATTCTGCTTAAATCAGCGCTCTAAAGACACGTGATTTCAGTGCATCTAAAGAGCGCTGTTTCTGTGTATCCAACTAGCGCTCTAAAGTGGGACATCGCCTTAGGGAATCATGCATGAATTCAGCGCAATTGGATGCGCTCCTTTACTCAAGTTCCCCTTCCAAAAGCTGCTGAACGTTCAGCAAAATTTCTGCTGGGATATGTGTAGAGAAATTGTAGCCCGAGACAATAGCTACAACTTTTCTTTTAAAAATAAGTCAAAATTTCAAATGGTTTACAAAATATGAGCCCAAGAAAATTTGCAAATTTTCCAAAAAAAATAAAGTCTGAGAAAAAACTTCAAGTCAAAATCGGGAGGCTCGATTTTCACCGTAGACGTATGGTCTAGTTGACTTTTTTGCTCAGTACAATCCCAAGAATCAGAAACGCGAAGCGCCCATTAAAATTTTTTTCCTTCCTTACTAATCGCCCCACCCTATTGGACACATTATGTATTATTTGAAAGTTTGAAATAATGCATTATTTATAATTGGATGCATAATGCATTACAATAACATAAAAAATAATTATTTTATAAAAAAATGCATAAGTTTAAACTAGAGATGGGCTCACGACAGGAAATTTCTAACGACACACACTCACGAGCATATTTTATCTACTTACACTCACTTACAATCACGTGAGTAACTTTAATATAAAATAACTTTTTCGCTACTCGTAACACCTTATATATTATCTTCTGGTATGCTATAATATTTCATTTCTCGTAACCTATAAAATATCATATATTTTACACCTTACTCGTATTCTTCGTTATAAATTTATGACTTATTTTATACCTTACTGGTATTCTTTGTGATAATGTGGATGCATTACTTTGAGTCTCATCGCCTGTTAAAATCATCAATGCTGCAATGTATAAAATAAGAGATCCTAAGTATACCTTATTTTATACCTTATTTGGTAATCTAAGTTTTGCTAGGATATTCTGAAAAAAATAGTTTTAGAAACTTGAAGTTTGGAATTTGGTAAAAAAATCTTTCTGGAAAAGTACTTTTTGAAAATTTCGTTTTAAGCGGAGTAAAAAGTATATTTTTGGTACTTTTTTTATTACCTGAAATAATGGTCGTAGAAGAAAACTTTAAGGAAAAGTACTTTTCGAAAATTCCATTCCTTAGGGGAGTAAGAGAGGGAGAAAAATGATTACTGAAAAATGATCCAAGACAAATAAAATTTAGTTTTAACTTTTATTCCTTTTTTTTTACCTGCAAAATATTTTGAGTGTAGGGTAACCCTTGCGACAGTTAGAGCGGCGGTAGCAAATTTTAGAATTTTTTTTTAATTTTGTAAGGGAGACCCCGTAGGAAATAGAGATATGGTATTGGTATGCTCAGAAAAAATGGAGACTAAAAATTATTAGGGGTCGGTCTTGCTTATCACTCTTCTAGGAGGCACCATGGGACCGGTAAAATTGATGTAATAAAACAAATTAAGAAAAAAAAAAAATAAACAAAAATGTATTGGGACCCCCAAAGGTTTGAAAATAGAGGGTAGGAATGTTTTAAGAAAATGTTGGGGTTGAAAAAATATTGGGGGCTTGTAATGAACTTTACTTCTCTATGGTCACTTCTACGACAGCTAGAGCGGTGGGAGCAGGGGGAAAAATGAATGTTACTGGTCTCAAATTAGACGACTTAGGGGCAAGTCCAGTGGAGTTAAAATGCTTTTTGACGATTTTTTTCTCCTTCACACCCAACTTTGATCCCGATGAGCGACCCCTAGATCCTATCCGAACTCCCCCATTTTTTGGCTCATTCACTTTTTGTACGAACCTCACCAAATGAGCGGTTCTAGGGTTTCCAAATCTAGCTGCTTGAAATCTCATACAACACTATCCCACCCTTACTTTGTAATAAAACAAAATATTATCTTCAAGTAAATATGTAAATTTATTTAAGAATATATATTGATTGATACTTAAAGCTATTAATTTATAATACAATATTAAATTTTATTTAATTTTATTCATCTATAGTTAAATTATGTACTATTTTAAAATATTTTAGAATTATTTTAGTTTAAGGCTTATTTACATTCCAAATTAGCAAATAAAATATAATACATTTTATATATTAAAACTTAAAATTTTGTATTTAAAATGTATTACATTTAAATTTAATAAAATACAATAAATTATTCAAAAAATAATTAGCAATATAAATGATTTTATTTAATAAATTGACATAAATTTGTTAGAAAATGTGTTTCCTTTAATATTCTTAAGGCATTAAGGTTGACACTTAATTTTTATTAGAAAATAGTTCTCCGAAAAATTTTTTTTTTTTTTGTTGTAAGCAAAGTGGGTATATAAACATTTTATAAATTATAATACATATTATATAAATTTATTTTTTCTTACAAAAATATTCTTATTTCTATTTCACTGTAAATAAGCTAAAGGATTGCATTTAATAACTTATTTCCATATTTTATAAAAAAATTTATAAAAATATATTTACAAAATAAAACCATACATAAAACATCAACAAGGGAAGGTATGCTAAGACATAATGATAAATTAGGTATAGCACTTAAAACCGGAATGGGTTCAAAGTTTTAAACCTTGATGTTTACTGATACAATCTGATAATTTCGGCTAAAATAATTTTCCAAATTGAGATTATTATATTTGAAAAACCTGCTTGAGTGTGAAACTTTTTCTGCAGTAAAATGCATAGGAATCTGATTTTTTTTATGGAAATTGCCAGTGTAAATTGAGACTAAAAAAAATATAATTTTGTTTAAATCTAAAGTTTTTGTATAGAAAAAATTTCTCAGGATCTAAAACTGATTACCTATTGAAAATATATTAAGAACCAAAAATGTTTTTATAGTGGTGACCATATACAAAAAAAACTTTGGCCAGGGTTACCAGAACCTTTCTTTTTAGGACATGAAATATTTGTTTTTACACATTGCTGTGGTAATTTGCTATTGCAGTGAAAAAAAGACATAACTAAAATTGAGGAAAAAATGTCTTTGAAAATTTATCATGAATTTTCCTAAAATTTAGTTAAATTTAACAAAAAAATGAGAAATTTTCATAACTATGAGGAAAAAAGTTTAGTTCATATACTTATAATTAGGTCATAGTTTTCTTTAAATGGAGTTCTTTAATATAAGGAAAAAAATTCTTACTGCCAAAGAAATTTTCCAAAAATCACAGAAACGTATCTTTTTTTTTTAAGACATATTTCTTAAAAAAACAATTTTGTTCAAGTTTAGTTAAAATTTACTAAAAAAAACATCATCGTATTTCTCTTCTTTGAATTGTGGAAGTGTACTTCTTAAATTTAGTTAATAACTTTTGAGAGTTCAGTAAATAACTTCTTAGAATTTAGTTAAAAATTCAAAATGGCGATATCTCAAAAACTATAGGAGATAGAGCGAAACGGATGAAATTTTCAAAAGAAAAACTACAAAATGTGGAATAGCCTAGCTCTGCATATCTGTCGGGGTCTCAAGACCCTAATTTCGGATCTAAATTTTGAAATTTCCGAGAATTTATAGTTGCACATATCTCGGTTTACACTGCCAACACGAGAAAGAGTCCAACGGCATTTTTGTAGCTCTTGACTCGTTGAAAATTCCGCAAATTACTCGAAAGCTCTCCGATTAGTAATATTTGAGTTATCCAGTTTTTAAGATTCTCAAGACCCTATCAGGACCCTTATTACCGAATCTTAAAAACTAAGCAAGATAGAGCGAAACGGACAAAAGTTTTTGGTCAAAATCTATTAGGACCCATAAAGGACCCAAGGGATCTCGACTTTACAGGGTATGGATCCATGGGGTCCGAACCCATGGGTCCAGGAACTGGACCCAATCTAGACCTAAAATGTGAATGTACAAAAGTGTTATATAAGGTTTATCGATAGAATACCCTAGTATATGGGGGGTTTCGTGTCAACTGACACACCTTTTGAAACCGATGTCTTACGATCGGGATGAAATTTGCACCAAGGTTAGTCCTATCTATTGGATAACAGTTTTAGACACAATTTTTCAACAAGATCGGTCAAGGACTCTCTGAGTTAGAGGGGAATGAAATTTGACATTTTGGTCAAAGAGGTGTTTATTTCTTCAGTCTTTCGAAAAAAAATTATAAAAAAAAAAAAAAAAAAAGGTTTGATTTTTTTTCTCAACCTTTATGTGCTCGGTAGTCTACATTTGTAGCATTTTTGCAGAAAAAGTTGAATAAAAAAAAACTGTCCACAACAACAGGGTCCGATATTTTTAGTAGCTTCCTAAAAATCTATTCTAAGCAGTTTTAGCCACTAACACTTTAAAAAAATAATTCACAGCACCCCCCAGACCCTACTTTTCAAAATGACCATCTCCTGGCCGGTAGTCTACAAATGTAGACATCATATAAAATGTATGGAAATTCACATCACTTTGAGATTTTATTTTTCGCAGGCGTTAATAAATCAAACGATGAAGATACACGTGTATTGCGGAGTACGGAAGCAGATTGTTATTACCGTGCAGTAATGCCGAAATCTCGGTTCAACGAAATTTTGCGGTTTATTCGGTTTGATAGTATGCGTACTACACACAGAAAAAAGAGTAGTTGGGATTCAGTTGTAATTATCAAATTTCTATTATTGCATACATAATTTATATCTTCTTACTCATTTTCTGCAGGAAGAGAAGAAAAACTATAGTAATGAGTGAAGAAATATCAATATAAACGTATAAGTGCCTTATTGACCAAATATTGGTTATATAAACTACATATTAAAATACTAAATCTGTTCCTGCAATTACCAGTACAAGTAACCATTTAAAATACAAAAATTGTATATCACAACCATTAATTAGTCATTTGTCTCAAAAATTGTTTTCTGCAATTAATGTCAGAAAATATTTTTAAGATATGTTGTTATTTTTAATTTATTAAAAATTACTCAAATCAAAAATTATCAATTTAAATAAAAAAACACGGTTAAAAAAATTAAAAAAAGGAATTCGCGCATTAACTGGTCGTAACTGGGCAGATACAACATGGCAAAATCGTCAAAATAAACCGTAAGCTTTTTTAATAATAAGATTATCGCTCTAAATTTAATTACAATATTTTTTCAGATTACAAATTTTTTTAAGGAGTAAAAGAAGAATTTGAAAAACAGAAAAATATGGATGAAGATGCGAGACGTTAATGGGTATAAGGCACAAGGATGAAGGTATAAGGCTAATTCCATGTATTCTGGAAAATTTTTTGAACTAAAAACTTTTCTAAAAAAAAAATATATCGGATTTGGGAAAAATGTCTTAGAATCTGAGCCTTTTTTTAAAATAAAAAGTCACAGAATCTGAGACTTTTTCTATAGAAAAAATGTCTCACAATCTGAGAAATTTTATATAGAAAAATGTCCCAGAATCCGAGAATTTTTCTATGTATTAGAAGCTGAGAATTTTTCTATAGGAAAAATGTCTCAGAATCTGGGAATTTTTCAATTGAAAAAATGTCTCAGAATCTGGGAATTTTTCTATTGAAAACATGTCTCAGAATCTGAGAATTTTTCTAGAGAAAAAATGTCTCACAATCTGACAATTTTTCTGTAGAAAAAATGTATCAAAATCTGAGCATTTTTCCATAGAAAAAATTTCTTAAAATCTGAGAATTTTTTATAGAAAAAATGTCTCAAAATTTAGAAAAAGTTTCAGACTCTAAGTTTTTTCTATAGAAAAATTCACAGATTCTGACACATTTTTGCTATAGAAAAATTCTCTGACTCTGAAATTTTTTCTATAGAACAATTCTTAGAATTTGAGACTTCTTTCTATACAAAATTCTCAGATTCTGAGACATTTTTCTACAGAAAAATTCTCAGATTCTGAGACATTTTTTTTTGGTAACAAAATTGTCAGATTTTGAGAAATTATTTCTATATAAAAATTCTCAGATTCTTAGACATTTTTTACCAAAAAATATCTCAGAATCTGAGAATTTCTTTACAAAAAAAAAAAAAAATGTCAGAGAATCTGAGAATTTTTCCATGGAAAAAATATCTCAGAAAAAATATCAGAGAATTTTATTTTGAAACAAAAAAAATGTCTACAAAAAAATGTATCAGAATCTAAAAATTTTTTTACAAAAAGATGTCTATAGGGAGACATTTTCTATAATAAAAATGTATCAGAATTTAAGACTTCTATAGCAAAAATGTGTCAGAATCTGAGACTTTTTCTATAGAAAAAATATCTCAAACTCTAAGACATTTTTTTCTAAGGAAAAAATTATGATTATGAAACAGTTTTTCGATAGAAGAAGTCTCAGATTCCGAGCCATTTTTTCCATAGAAAACTCTCAGATTCTGAGACGTTTGTTCAATAGAATGTCTTAGATTCTAAGAGGTTTTTTCAATAGAAAAAGTCTCAGATTCTATGACAATTTTTCTATTATAAAAGTCTTGGATTCGGAGAAAGTCTTCTACAGAAAAAGTCTTAAGAGTTTCTAATAAAAAGTCTCAGATTCTATGGAAGAAGTCTCAGAATTTGAGAAACTTTTCTATAGAAAAAGTCTTAGAATCTGAGACATTTTTTTTATGGAAAAAATCTAAAATTCTGAGAGACTTTTTGCATGAAAAAAGTCACTGATTCTGAGACATTTTTGTATGAAAAAAATTTCTGTAGAAAAATTATCAGATTCTGAGACTGTTTTTCTGTAGAAAAATCGTCAAATTTTAGGATAATTTTTTTATAGAAAATTTCTCAGATTCTGAGAATTTTTTACAGAAAAAATATCTCAGCATTTAAGAATTTTTCTATGTAAATAATGTCTCAGAATCTGAGAATTTTTATATAGAATAAAAGTCTCAGAATCTGAGAATTTTTCTATGGAAAAAAAGTCTCAGACTCTGAGAATTTTTCTATAGTAAAAAAATCTCAGAATCTGAGAATTTTTCTATAGAAAAAAAGTCTCAGAATCTGAGAATTTTTCTATAGAAAAAAGTCTCAGAATCTGAGAATTTTTCTATAGAAAAAAGTACAGAAAAAAAGTCTCAGAATCTGAGAATTTTTCTATATAAAAAAAGTCTCAGAATCTGAGAATTTTTCTATAGAAAAAAGTCTCAGGATCTGAGAATTTTTCTATAAAAAAAAAGTCTCAGAATATTAGAATTTTTCTATAGAAAAAACGTCTCAGAATCTGAGAATTTTTCAATAGAAAAAAAGTCTCAGAATCTGGGACTTTTTTCTATAGAAAAAAAGTCTCAGAATCTGAGAATTTTTCTATAGAAAAAAAGTCTCAGAATCTGAGAATTTTTCTATAAAAAAAAAGTCTATAAATCTGAAAATTTTTCTATAGAAAAAAAGTCTCAGAATCTGAGAATTTTTCTGTAGAAAAAAAGTCTCAGAATTTTTCTATAGAAAAAAAGTTTTAGAATCTGAGAATTTTTCTATAGAAAAAAAGTCTCAGAATCTGAGAATTTTTCTATAGAAAAAAATGTCTCAGAATCTAAAATTTTTCTATAGAAAAAATCTCTCAGAATCTGAGACTTTTTTCTATAGAAAAATTCTCAGATTCTGAGACATTTTTTCTATAGAAAAATTCTAAGAATTTGAGAATATGAGAATTTTGGTTTAAGAAAATGTCTCAGACTTTGAGAATTTCGTTTAGGCAAAATGTCTCACAATCCATATCTTAAAAAAAGTTTTGAGACATTTTTTCGATAGAAAAAGTCTTAGATTCTAAGACATTTTTCTATCGAAAAAGTATTAAATTCTAAGACATATTTTCTATAGAAAAAGTCTCAGAATCTTAAATTTTGATATATTTTTACTATAAAAGATGTCTTAGATTCTATACAAAAAGTCTGAGATTCTAGGATTTTTTTCTATAGAAAAAATCTCATATTTTCTATAGAAAAAGTGCTGAGACGTTTTTCTCAAATTCTGAGATTTTTTTATAAAAAACTATTTTTAAAAATTATGGTAGTATTAAATATCAACTTATGTATATATTCTTGTAAAATTGTGTAAATTATTTAATAAATATATTACAAAAAAAAACATTTTTTTTTTTTTTTATTTTACGGCTGAAGGAGCCCATTAATAAAATATTTTAGTTGTGGTGTTATAATATCGGTTATAACAACCATTTTTGTCTTATAATTTTTCGTTGCTTCAACAGATATGTATATTCAGTTGCTCGTAATGAAATTCGATAAATATGCCATTCGATTGAAATGAAATTATTAGTAATCACAACTGATAAAAGTGATAGTTGGCTGGACTACAAAAATTTGATTGGTTCTAAATTTGGTTGGCACAACGAAACCGTTTTCTGTGTGTAAGGCTGCTGGACTGGTTAAAGAAAAGGCTGCTCCAATTTCTGCATTATGGACTATAATGAGCAACAATCTTCGCCGGTACTATCAACCTCTGGAAAAATTACAGTTGACGAACAACTATTTGCATATCGCGGAAGAACTATATTTACGCAGTACATCCCATCCAAGCCTGCAAAGTATGTCATAAAAGTCTGGTTCGCATGTGATGCAGTCATTCTTTCCTCTCAATAGCGAGATTCCTGTTGAGAGGAAAGAAGAGCTCAAATGTAAGCCGTGCAACTAATGTAGGAGAGAGTGACGTGCAAAGACTGGTCTACCCTTGGAAAAACACCAGAAGAACCATTGTCTGTGACAATTTTTTTCACATCATTGAAGCTGGGTAGGCATTTGATGTCAAAAAATCAAACTTTCAAAAAGTCAAAACTCAAAACTTTGCGCTGGCCTTTGGTAATGTTTTTTAACACGCTAGATATATGCGCTCTTTCTATCTGCATTCATTATATATTCGGAAACAACGTCCATATCCACCAAACAGTCAAACCACGAAAGTTGCTGCAAAGCCTTGCAAAACAGCCTTTCATGCAAGCAATTTCAATAGCCTGGCTATTGAAATGGCGATCGGTAGTTCTCCTATTTCTGGCACTAGTATGAACGACTCGCCTGATATTTCTAACAAAATACAGCCCATGCACCCTAATCGTTGTCTGTATTGTGAAGTTGAAATTTAAACATTTTCACCTTAACTTTGTATCTAAAAATCATATATTTCTTAATAATTATGTATTTAAGTATAACACTTTGCGTTCTAGTGTTTTTTCATTTGTTTTCCATACAAAAACATATTTGCTACAAATGTAGACTTCCGACCGCCAAAGTAAGTTTACAATCCCGAGCACATAAAGGTTAAAAATCCAAAACTTTTTTGACTTTTTCCTCAAATCGGGACTTTTTTTTTTTTTTGATTTAAAAGAAAGCTTACTTAGGTCATTTCCTTTAAGAGCTATGGGGTCGCTTAGTGGGATGCGAGTGGGATATCTATGAAATTTGATAGGTTCGAAAAAGGAAGCATGAGCCAACAATCAAATTTTTTTAAAAATATTTTGCTTCATAAGCACAACAAAAACTTTTAATTGTTGGACAGGTCTCTAGCAATAATTTGGCTTTTACAGATTGAAAAAATATCAATTAGTCGACGAGTTATAGCCATAAAACCATAAAAACAATATGCTGAAAATCGGCATTGGACTGCAAAGTTCGAAGGGCGATTAAAAAAAATTCGAACAAACATAAACAACCGGAGTGATAAAAGTCTTCTAATTTGGCCTCTATTTTCACATCTTACTCTCAGAATCGACCTAACTTTTGCTAACCTGAATTTGTTCCACAGTGTAATACGATATTTATCGATAAAAACAATAATCCCCTCGACTCACACCCTACCAAATTCTTAAATACCACATCCCTACCATATCCGACCCATTTAGTGGTGGGTACAGCTTTTGGGTTTGGGGGGGGAGGGGGAATTTATTTTTTTACTTCGAATAAAAAAAATCATAAATTCAGGGATTCGTTTTTTTTTTTGAAAAAAAGATGGGAAAGCTGTAAAATCATCCATTCTTTTTAAGTTTTTGCCGAAGGAGGTTTGTTTTGATGATCATATTTCGTTTAGTTAATTTTCTTTTTCTTTTAATTTGTTTTAAAATAAAATTGTACAGTTTCGTATACATAGAAAAAGTCTCAGATTATAACACATTTGACGTAGAGAAAAGCCTAAATCTTAGAATTTTTCAATAGAAAAAATTCTTCTCGCATAGACATTTTTGGTGAAGAAATGATTTCTAATATGGGAAATATCTCAAAATCTAAGACTTCTACTTCACGAAAAATTTCTCAGAATCTGAGACGCATAGAAAAATTTTCAGATTCTAAGAACTTTTTTCCACACAAAAAGTTTTAGATTCTCATATTTTAAAGCATTTTTGAGATATTTTTCCTATAGAAAAGGTCTTAGACTATTAGATTTGTTTCCTACTGAAAAAATTTTTGATTCTGAGACCTTTTTTAATAGAAAAAGTCTCATATTCTGAGATCTTTTTCATAAAGAAAAAGAGTATCATTCTTAGAAATTTTTCCTATGAAAAACGTCTCAGATTCTTCGACCTTTTTCCTTTAGAAAAAGTCTCTGATTCTGACACCTTATTCGTAATAGAAAAAGTCTCAGATTCTGAGACCCTTTTCTAAAGAAAAGTTCCAGATTCTGAGACGTTTTTCCTATAGAAAAAGTCTCAGATTCTGAGACATTTTTCCTATGGAACATGTCTATAGAAAAAGTCCTAGATTCTTAGACCTTTTTTTAGACATTTTTTCTATTAAAAAAACTCAGATTCTGCGACCTTTTTCCTATAAATAAGTAACACATTTTTAGACCTTTTTCTTATAGAAAACCCCTCAGATTGTGAGACATTTTTCCTTTAAAAAAAGTCTCAGATTATGGGACTATTAGAATTTGCAAAGTCTTCTACAAAAATCCGAAAAAGAAAATATTTGAGGATATAAAAAATTTAAGAGTTTTTCTATACCTTTTTCTATAGATAAAGTCTTTGTTTCTGAGACCTTTTTTATTTGGAATAAGTCTCATATCCCAAGACCTTTTTCCTATGGAAAAGGGGCAAATTCTGAGAAAATATTTCTGTAGAAAGTCTCAGATGTTTCACAAAGAAAAATTTTTCAATCCTCAAATATTTTCTTTTAAGAATTGTTGTAGAAGAATACAGAGAGTCATATTTTCCATCGAATTTAAAGATTCGGGCCAATTTTTTTTATTTATGTACTACTTTATTATAAATATAAAATTTTCATTTAAAAAAAAATAGATTTATTAAAATTCAACACTTTTATTTTCTGAATCATTTCACCAAACAAAAATTTTCAGATTCTAATATAATAATAGAATAACTTTGATCCCATGATCAATTGTTTTTATTTATTGTTTTCAGTTAATTTTAAATCATTTTTAATTTCAACCTAACCTAGAACTGGTAACAATGACTGTCGTCTCGTTATAGCGGATTTAACAAAGGATTTTGTTGGGAATCGATCCAACAACCCCTGTTTCAGATGCCCGATTCTAAGACATTCTGAAAAAATTTTAGACTATCAACATTTTTAAGATTTTGAGATATTTTTCCTATTCCTATGTAGTACACTCACAATTATAACTCTGTAAAATACTCTGTAAAATGACTGTAGTCTCAATTCAACAGATATTTGACAGAGTTTTCTGTCAAAATACAGATTTAAAGAAAATACTTTGTTTTATTTTACTTTATATTACTTTTTACTTTGTAAGCAAAATTTTACAGATAATTAACAGAATTTTCTGCTAAAATACAGATCTAAGCAAAATACTTCGTATTTTTTTAACCAAAAAAGTGTTCTGTTTTAAGTAGTTTTTGTTTTTGTTACCAAACATTAAAATTTTATCTGTTTATTTTTTTTTTTTGAGAAAAAGTAGCAAAAAGTTATTAAATTTTTTTTTTTCAGAAATCTTATAAAAATTTTACAAAATAACATGTATTTAACTAAACTCTGTAAATTTACAGAGTTTTTTCTTTAATTTTTTTTTTGCATCAAATGTACTATTTTACAAATATATGTAAATTTACATAGTTTTCTTTGCTAAATATATTACTAGAAACTCTGTAAATTAAATTTTACTAGAAACTCTGTAAATTAACAGTTTTTTTTTGTCCAAATCATTTTACAGAGTTTTATAGTAAAATTACCGAGTTTTCTCTGTAAAAAGCTTTCATATTTAACCAATATTTTACTATAAACTCTGTAAATTAACAGTTTTTTTCTGTCAAAATCATTTTACAGAGTTTTTTAATAAAATTACCAAGAAATGTTGTTAGCTGGAAAAGTATGGTGTTCTCTGTTAAATTATCAGAGTTTTTCTGTAATTTAACAGAGTTATTATTTTGAGTGTAGACAAACATTTTTTTATGTAAACCAAATTAAGATCCCGTAACATACTCTAAGTCATATTTTTATACCAAAATTCATAGTAAGATTAACAGATATTTTTTCACAGAAAATTTTTAGATTAAGTCACATTTTTCCTTTAAAATTTTTCAAATTTTCCCTTTTAAAATTTTCAGATTTTTTTCAGTTATTTGCTACACTAATTTTTGCTAACATTTGCCTTAACCTTTAGAACTTTTTCTTGAACCAGATATCCCAATAAATTTACAAATTAAGTATAAGAATAACTCTATGGTGGCTTCCCTTGTTAGTCAACACCTGACAATTGATGATTTATATGTGTGTGTGTGTTTGCTCTTCCTTTTCTCTATTTATGTTGCAGTTCAGTGCGTACAGTACCCGTTGATGAGGAACTCGTTGTTGATGAAGCCGAATCCGATTGTCGAGATGAAGAAGCTGTAGACGCTGATGATGATGAACAGGATGAAGTTATTGAAGATGTTTTATTAGAGCAAAGCTTCGATGAGGAGGATGACAATTCAGAATTTAAAGAAGACATAGGAAAAGCGGTTGTCAAAGGTGTTGTCAATGGAGAAGAAGATGATAAAACTGATGATGATGATGCTGTCGATGAGGATGTTGATAATACTACAGCTGTCTGTGTTGGTGTTAAAGAGTTTGTTGATGATAATTCTTTTGTTTTTGTAGGTAAAGTTGTTAGGTGTTGTTCTTGTTGTTGCTGCTGGTGCTGTTGTTTGTTTGTTATTGATGTCAATATGTTTGGTGTTGTTGATATGGCTTTGGGTATTATATTTTCATTTGTTTTATCTTTATTGATATTTTGTTGGTACAGCAAATGTTGTTGTTGTTGCTGTAGATGTTGTTGTGGAAGTGCTGTTACATTTGCATTTCTATGTAATTGTGGTATACGTGATTGTGCCATTGTTGTTGCTAGTGTTTGTGCTTGTGTTGTTTCTAATAATAGTGTTGTTGTTGTTGCTGCTGTATCAGGTGTTTGTAAAGTTTCACTAGATGACACTTGATTGTCGTCTAGTACCATTGGCATAACCTGACAGCAATTAGTTGTATCTTTACAATTGTATAGAATATTGTTGTTGTGGGGGCTTGTTGGTAAGGACGATGACGACGAGGGATTGTATGCTGTTATATTGGAATGTATTAGATTTGCATTTCCTGCTGCTGGTGCTATTGCTATTGCTGATGCTGTTGGTGTTGTTGGATGTATACGTGGTATTTGTGACTTTTTAGGTTGTGCATAAATTACTCCTGGGGGTAAACAGTTGTATGATTCATTTATTATAGCCGTGGGTGTTGTTACGGGTGTATGATAGATGGGAGTACTGGGTTCTGAATTACAACAATTGGGTTGATGTTTATCTTTACATGGTACCCCTAGTAGAGGAGCTTGTATACTATAAACCTTTTCTGTAAGATGTGGTGCTGTTATATCTCTTTCTGGTGTTTCATAGTTGGGTGGTTGTGATTCAAATGATTGAAATACTGATGGTTGTTGTGTTGGAATATGATAATTTGTTGAAGGAGTTTCTATGTTTGCTGGTTTATTTTTTCTTTTCAAGGTTGAATAATAACCCTCTTTGGGTTTTAGCGAACCCACTATTAAAGTATTTTGTGTTATCTCTGGTTCTTCATCTTCCTCTTCGGTATAATCATGGGCCAGCATTAGAGGAGAGGTAGTAATATTATTACTATTTCTTCTACCTGGTGAGGGCTTACGACCTAATGTTGCTATAGTTCGTGGAGGTGGTAAAGGAGGTTGTTGTTTTTGATAAAAGTGTGGAAAGAAAGAATTTGGTGGTAATGAATTTCTTTTATAAGTAGTTGATAAATCTTTTGTCATAGGTGGTGAATCAGTTTCTCTTACTAGATTTTTAATTGAAGGCAATACTTTAGGATATTTTCTTCTTTTAATTTCATTTAATTGTTGTTCGGGAGTTAAAGCTTCAATTTCCAACTCCTGCTCTCTACTAGTAACATTTATATCTTGTTCATCTGAGTCCTCAGTAGATATAAAACTTGTTATCTTTTCATTTTGTTGATAATACATATCAACTGGATCTGATCTAGAGTGTTGATGTAATGGCTGTATTAATTCCTCTTCACAGGCTTCAGTAACGGCCGAATGTTGTCTCATTAAAGTATATCTACTATTGTCTAAAGAATCATGTGGTGTTAATAATTCATGATCTTCTACTTCTACATCTTGGCAGATAATTCTCATTTTTGTAATTTCTATTGGCTCCTGTTCCAATACACTACTTCCTCTTCCCTCGGGTGTAGCATCTATGGCAACACTTACTTTTTGTGGTTGTGTAGGTTTACCAAAAGAACCACTTCCTCTTAGGGAAGAATTAAATGATGAAGATTTTTTAGAATTTTTTACACTACTGTCACGTCTTAGTAAAGTAGCTGGTTTGTGGGTATCTGTAGTGGTGGTTATCCATTCACTTACTTTTGTATGTGTATCCACTGTAGAACAACTTAATTGTCTGGTTATTTTAAAACCATTAATTGGTGATCTTTCTGTTTTTACCGCCTCATAAGTATTTGATTTTCTCATATTATCCATAATATAACTATCTTCACCATCATCTTGTTGGGAGGTAGGTTTAGATCTTTTTAAATCATCATCGGTAGTGCCATCATAGGTAAGTATACCGGTTCCCAATTTACGTTGCAATGTTTTTGTTTTCTTTTTCTTTTGCATTAAGAATGTTGAATAGATAATGACATTTAAAATGATAAATACAATAATTAAACCAATTAATAAGTGTAAGGTAGTTTCAGATTTGGCTACTTGTTTTTGATTGTCGGTTGCCTCATCTGCTGGCGACTTATTATCCTCATTAACGTAATTGTTATTGATGTTGGGGGCATTAGCAGCATTGTCTTGTTTAGCATAATCGTTATCATCAATAGCATTACCACCTCCTCCTCCTCCACCATCACCCCCACCACCCAATTGTGCATCAAATTGTCTAATACCATATAAAGAGGTGGTGGGTGTACGTTGTGTATAACCCATATTATTGGAGGTATAACCATTTAACAT
The DNA here is from genome assembly GCA_963921195.1 of Pegoplata infirma. Classification (NCBI taxonomy): domain Eukaryota; kingdom Metazoa; phylum Arthropoda; class Insecta; order Diptera; family Anthomyiidae; genus Pegoplata; species Pegoplata infirma. Next base: position 55,853,764 of record OY992536.1, on the reverse strand, counting down.
CATATCGTAGCCCTGGTTTCCACCACCCCCATTCTGCATTAACATTCCTTTGTATTGTGTGGAAGGTGGTGCATTATACATATTCTCTGCTGCTGCTCCAGTCTCTTTTGCATACGGCTCTTGCAATAATAATTTTAATGTTCTTACCGGATCTTCAGCACCATTATCACGTGTACCAAATTTATTCATATGACCAGCAATAACATCTAAACGTGAACCATAACGTTTCGGGTAAATTGCTGTAATTCCGTTTTCTGCTCCCATTTCGTCTATATTATCATAGTTATGATTATGATTATTATTAGCGCCAGGTGCTTGTAAAAATGGTTGCTGCTGTATTTGTGCAATTTGATTGAGCTCATCTGGCAATTCTTTATTCCAAAAATTCATATAGACTTGTCGATATTTATTTTGTACTGTTGGCGGTATGCCTGTTACAAAAAAAAAAACAGAGAAAGAAAAAAAAAGTTTTTTATTGAAATTTTTATTACAATATTTTAAAATATGCAAACATTTCGTGTTAGAAATAATGTCTACAGTTATTTTATTAAGAGTATTCACGAGAAAAACAAGAATCCAAAAATGTATAATGATTAAATTTCTTTGGTCACAATAAAATAAATTTCTTTCGATTTAAAACGTCCTACTTGTCCTAAAATTTATATAGTACAAATTTGAGACCAGTTGGATTATGGATTTTTGAATTATGGATTTTTGAAAATTTTTAATTTTAATTTTGATGCGCTCAACACGAACATCAAACAAATTAAAATCGGTCGAACGGTTTTCGAGATATTGCTAATTAAATTTTACAAAATCGCGAATATATCCTTCGTTCAAAAATTTAAAAAAAAAAAAAAATTTTAAATTTGTTGTCCTTTTTTTAGGGATGGATGGAAGCTACACGAACAAGTGGGCTTTGGGGTCTTTTCGGAAGAGCTTGGATTGAGCCTGGCTCAAATACTTTCAGATCATTGCAGTGTTAACCACATAGAGAAAATAGTTTCGTTGTGCCAGCCGAGTTAAGATCCAACTGCATGGTTTAATAACAACAACCGAAATTTTCGGTTGCGATGACAGAAATTTGTTTATAACAACTTAACTTTTGTTGGTTCAAATAACTTTCGGTAATCAAAACCGAAAATAGCGGTTGTTATAACACTGTACAACACGATTTTGTATCTTGGATGGGACCAAAAAAAAATGAAAGTATACCAAAAGTACAATTAAACAAGTCAGAGTGTTAAATTCGGCTGTGCCGAATCTTGTATACCCTCCAACGTTGAAAAAAAAAATAGAAATTGCAGGGGCGTTTTTTTTAGGGGGGGGCTTGTCGGGGATCCTTGGGGATACCTTATCTCTAGTCAAAAATGTTTACAAATTTAATTACTATGCTTTTTGTACAAAAGATATATAATTTCATAATTATATAAATTATTTGGTAATATCCACGCCCACAAAAGGGGGCGGACCAAAAAAAAAGACATTTTTAAATCCCCTGGGTCCAAGTCAAAGACTTTGAACTTTTTCAAGCACAAAAATGTTTCATTTGCTTAACGAAAATACAAAAAAACCTATAAAAAGTTAACTTTTTTAATGGGTTGGTTTACTTCGTCAAGGGGGAACTTTTTTCCCCCTGGTCCGATTTTGCCCATCTCCGAACTTAACCAGCATATGAACATAAGACATACCCTGCAAAAAAAGTCATTACCACTTCTCAGTGGAGTGCTTTAAAACTATAACAAATGTAATGAAATACAACAAAAATAACAAAAAACACAAGACAAAAACACACAAACAGTTTTTTCTACTCCAGAAAACATAGATATTCAGCACTTAACTCATTACCTATCGCGACACCTCCATACAAATGTAAGTAGATATTCAGTAGATAAGAACTACTCCGTGGAAGTAGTTGGAAGTTGTTTGAAAGTTCGGAGTACTTCTTATCTACTGAATATCTACTTACATTTGTATGGGAGTGTCGCGGAAGGTAATGAGTTAAGTGCTGAATAACAACTTTTTATGGAGTAGAAAAAACTGTTTGTGTGTTTTTTTCTTGTGTTTTTTGTTATTTTTGTTGTATTTCATTACATTTGTTATAGTTTTAAAGCACTCCAAATAGAAGTACTCCGCACTTTTTTTGCTGGGTATATGCGCCAAATTTCAGGAGTCTAGCACTTTTATTCTGGACTGTATCGTGTCTTCCACAGACGGACGGACGGACGGACGGACAGACGGACATCGCTAGAATGTCTTAGAATCGATCATTGATCAATAATATATATACTTTATGGGGTCCTAGACCGATATTTCGATGCGTTACACACGGAATGACAAAGTGAGTATACCCCCATACTGTAGTTGGAGGGTATAAAAAAAGTGAACTAAAATCTGGGAAAATTAACTAAATTTTGAGAAAAAGAGGGAATAATTTGGATCCATAAATATTTTTTGGCAAAAATAAGGAAAACAAAGTTATTTAATTTTAAGCCAATTTTAACTAGAAAATGGGAAAAATTGTATTACACTTTAGTTTATTTACATTTTAGAACTAGATTGGGTCTAGACCCTGGACCCATGGGTTTGGACCCGATGGATCCAGCCCCTGTTAACTCGAGACCCCATTGGGTCCTTTAAGGGTCCCCATAGATTTTGACCTAAAACTTGTGTCCGTTTCGCTCCACCTTGTTTAGTTTTTGATATACGGTAGTAAGGGGTCTGATAGGGCCTTGAGAATCTTAAAAATTGGATAACTCGAAAACTATTAATCGGAGGGCTTTTGGATAATTTGCGAAAGTGTTCTACAAGTCAAGAGCTATAAAAATGCCATTGGAACTTTTCTCGTCTTGGCAGCATTTACCGAGATATGTGCATATATAAAATCTCACGAGTTTCAAATTTTATATCTAAAATTAGGGTCTTGAGACCCCGACAGATATGCAGAGCTAGGCTGTTCTACATTTTTCTTTGTAGTCTTTCTTTGGAAAATTTCATCCGTTTCGCTCTATCTCGCTTAGTTTTCGAGATATCGCCATTTTGAATTTTTAACTAAATTCTAAGAAGTTATTTACTAAATTCTCAGAAGTTATTAACTAAATTCTAAGAAGTACACTTTCCCAATTTTAAGAAGAGAAATACGATGATGTTTTTTTTAGTAAATTTTAACTAAACTTGAACTAAATTATTTTTTAAGAAATGTGTCTTAAAATAAAGATACGTTTCTTAGATTTGTGGAAAATTTTCTTTGTTTGTAAGAACTTTTTTCCTAATATTAAAAAAATCCATTTAAAGAAAACTATGAACTAATTATAAGTACATGAACTAAACTTTTTTCCTCATAGTTAAGAAAATTTCTCATTTTTAAGTTAAATTTAACTAAATTTTAGGAAAATTCATGATAAATTTTTAAAAACAATTTTTCCTTAAATTTAGTTATGTCTTTTTTTCAGTGTAGAGCAAAAGCCACGAAGAGTTCTCGAGTTCTTTTTTTATGGCACACTGAAGTTTTTAATTTTTTTTTAACTCAAAAGAAAAAAGTATTAAATGATTTAATCAGAATGAGATTTAATTTAAATCTCATACTGAGGTAAATAATGCTAAGACATGTCTCTAGCGAAATTTGATGGCGGTTCTTTTCCAATTTTTAGGGGTCATTTTGGTCCTTTTTTCAAATATAAAATCAATAAAACGTGCGTTTAAAGGATTAAAATGTTCTAAAAAAAATTTTTCTTCATAAAATTTCACTAGGGGTTTTTAAAGATCAAAATTCGTGCAAAAAATGCAAAATGCTTAAAAAAAGTAAAATACTTTTAAATTGGTTTTCATTAAAGTCGTGTAAAATCAGTCGAAAAAAAGTTTAAATTTGCTTCTGAGCAAAAATACGTTAATAGATGTCTGCAGTGAAATTTGATGGCGGTTGTTTTCTTAGAACATATTAACCCTCGATCTCCCAGTTATAGGGGGTAATTTTTGTCCTTTTTTAAATACCCTTATAGAACACCACTAAAACGTGCCTTTAAGAGGTTAAAATGTTCTACAAACATTTTCTGCATCAAATTTCACTAGGAGTTGTCAAAGGCCAAAAATTCTTGCGAAAAGTGCAGAATGATTTAAAGATATAGAGATAGAGGGTTAATATATTCTAAGAAAAGAACCGCCATCAAATTTTGCTGAAGACATATCCCTCATTTACTTGTATAGTGTCATAACTCAAAATATGTCGTTTTTGGGTAAACCATACAGAATTATTTGTTATATCCTGCTTTATATTGTGTCAAAAATTCGTATTGATATCTTCTAAACTCACCGTTTGAGAAGAGAACACGCCATTATAACATTTTCTATGAATGGGCCTTTTGCAATTGAAAACAAGTTTCAATTGTAAACTTTAAACTGGTTTTCTGTAAAATCAAACATTTTGCGTCATGACACTATACAAGTAAATGAGCGATGTCTAAAGACTATTTACCTAAGAATTATATTTATTACTTTTTTTTGTCTTATTCAAAATGCCTTTGAAAAAATTTAAAAATTTCAGTGGGCCATAAAAAAAGAACTCGAGCTAAGTTTACCAAACCCTTTGGGGGCTTTAGTCTATTGGTATACTTTCATTTTTTTTTTGGTCCTGTCCAATATTCACTTGAAGAACCCAAATTTGTTGCACAGTGTAATTAAACCATGCAGTTGGCTCTAAATTCGGCTGGTACAATTTAACTGATTTCTAAGTGCAGGCAGAGAATAAAGAAAGTGGCTGACTGGTTGAGTTGCAATGTCTTTTCTTCAACCGAAGTCTACATCTTCCGCATTCTTCCGCGACGCAGACTAATCAGAGATGGGCAAATGAATGGACATGTGAGGCAACGCAATAGATCTGGCCTTGTCTTAATCAGAAGCAAGCATGTGAGCTGATATAGCTCCCAATAGAAGAATTTTCGACGGTGGTTGCTGTAATTACTGAACACTGTCTTATAGGGAAGCACGCAGAGCGGTTAAATGTGCCGTCAAATGACTTATGCAGGAGTTGCATGGATAAAGAGGAGTTGGAAACTATCAAACATTCATCTGCCATTGCCCGTCACAATTTGGTCAGATACTTGCTTCACTGGGATCTGGGGAGCTGCACGATCTTTCCGATTTGCCAGATGGGCCATTCCAAAAAATTTAGCACAAATTTTAGTCTTTTGTAGTATATTTGGGTCAAAGTTCGACTTTTTTAGAAAAATTGAGAAAAATACATCACGTTTAAAGAACTCTAACTTTTTAAACAAAGACCCGATTTTAACAAATTTTGGCACATGTGAAAGCTGGGGGTTCTTCTTTTACAAAATATTTTAAAAATAATATTTTTTTTTTATGTTTTAACAGTGTTTTGTATAACACATTCAATGGCCCTTACCACAAGAAAACAAAAAGTCTATTTTAACAAAAGTTTTATTTTAAATTTCAAATTTTCAATACATTTTTTGAAAGTCGATTTTAAAAACAAAAACAATTTGTATGGAAATAAAATTAAAAGCTAATTTTAAATTTATTTTATTTTCTTGTGGTAAGGCTGAATATTTATAGTGGGATCTCTGTGGGATCAAAAATATTCGGTTTTAAGTACGAGGTTCTCATATTTTTCCCTTAGAAAATTTTAATTTCTAACATTTTGAATGTTTTTAAAAATTTTAAAAGTATACTTTTTTTTGAAAATTTTAATTTTTATATTGAAATATAAGTTTTAAAATTTTTAAGGTAAAATATAGGAACCTCGTACTAAAACCGGATCCTATTTGATCCCACGAGGATCCCACTCTGAATTTTGGATATGTTATACAAAACAGTATTGTTGATCATCAATTTTTTATAAATCAAAGATGTGTTTTTTAAATATTCGCAAAAAAATGTTTTTGCACTTTTGCAACACTTCTAAATAAACACCGTATGTACAAGGAATGACAAAGTGAGTATACCCCCATGTAGTTGAAGCCAAAATGGATTTTGAAACCGACAGGTACTAGAAAATTTAATGAACTACAAATAGAAAACATTTCAACAAAATCTGTTAAGTAATTTTTGCTGTACAATTGAATTTTTGAAATTCGAAAAATGGAAAAATTGATTCACCATAGTGTAAAATATGGTCCACCTAAGTGTACAATATGCTCCACCCTAGTGCATAATAGGGTGAAGAAACTTTTTATTTTTTCGAATTTAAAAATCGTCGGGGTCGGAAAAGTTGCTCTTTATGGTCAATATTAACACAAACAAGTGAGAGTGTTAAATTCGGCCGTGCCGAATCTTTTATACCCTCCAAAATGTAAAAAAAATAAAATAAAAAATTGTCTGGGGCGTTTGTTTTGGGGGGTGATAAGAGTCAGTAGGTGACGTTGAGAGCACCTTCCCATCCCGATAAATATAACAAAGGGGCTTCCGTAGGCTAGTTGGTAGCTTGCTAGCCTTTGAACGTGAGGGTCGTGGGTTCGATTCCCACCAGAACCCTTGATTTTTTCGCTACAACGAGACGACGGTCATTGTTACCAGTTCTCGGTTAGGTTAACATTATTAAAAAAAAAAAATGAGTTGTAAATAAATAGAATGAATAAATAAAATAATTGATCATGTGATCAAAACAATTATTATATTATAACAAATGTTTCATGTATTTAACAAAAATACAAAAAAACATTTAAAAAAGTGTATTTTTCAAGAGGTTGGTTCAGTTCTCCAAGGGGGAACTTTTTTCCCCCTGAGGCGATTTTGCCCATTTACGAACTTAACCTGCCTAGGACCATTAGACATATTCATGCTAAATTGCAGGATGCTAGCTCTTTTATTTTGGACTGCATCATGCCATCTACAGACAGACGGACGGACGGACATTCACAGAATGTCTTAGAATCGATCAATAATATATATACTTTATGGGGTCCCCGACCGATTTTTGATGCGTTACAAACGAAATGACAAAGTGAGTATACCCCCATACTATGGTTGGAGGGTATAAAAAGTATTGGACCTGTAGGGCAATGTCTTTGTGTTCCTTTTTTAACTTGAAAATCAGAAAGTTCCGAGCAAAGTAAAACACGAAATTTTTTTTCTAATATTAATATTAAAAATAATATTAATGAAAAAGTGCTTTAAGGTCTTTTTGGTCTGTAAATTTTTTTTTTTTCGTTTCCATCCTATTGAGTAGCAACCGTGGCAATTGTAGTTGACCAAATTTTGTGTTATAAAACTTTAAAAATATTACGATCGTTAAAATTTCAAAAAAAAAAGAAAACAGAATAAAAAATATTGCGTATTTAGTTTTTTTATAGCTGTTTAAAAATTGTTAATAGTAAGGCTGTTTGCCCTTAATACCAACCCCCCTTAAGTTATCTTAAATTTATCAAAATCTTGCAATTTCTCACTTATAAACAATTTTTAAATTAAACATTTTCCAAAGTGAACACCCTCAATAAAACTCATTTTGGTAAAATTGAATAAAATTGCTTTTATACATTTAAGTTTGCAAAAAAAATATATGCTTTGCATTATTCATATTCGCTGCATATTTTTTTACACTTTCACTCGAGTGCAGTAATAAAATGTTAGAAACTGCCAATGAAAATAGATAAAGGGAAGTTGAAATTCCCGACAGGAAAAGTATGTAAAAATTTATATTTTGTAACGAGTTGTTATATTGAATATTAAGCAAGGCAGACGAATATAACGATTTTTATTTGCCATACATGCAATTTGTAATATTTTTTTTTAAGAAATGCCTTTTTTTGGGGGATTTTATTACGAGGTTTCATTAAAATGCCTTCTTGGGGTATTTCATTCAAGGATTTCATTGGCGACATTTATAAACAAAATTATTTTTTTTTGTTTTCTAATTAATCATAGTTTTTTTAATTACAAAGAAGCAAGAAAATAATTTCTCTCGATGTGTTACAAACAGAAGGACAAAATGTATATAACCCCTTCTTTGTTAAAGGGTATGCAAATAATATTTCAAATATGTAAGTCTTAATAATGTTCATGAACAATTCAATCAAACTGATTTAAATTTATGCAGAATAGCAGTAAATGCAATTACCTATGAAGGTGTTTCATTCAAAAACGTTTAAAATTCAAAATAACAGATGGTTGTTAGAAAACTCTTAAAGGGGTTTTGGTATAATTTGGAAGTTGTTTAATATTTTTCTTTCAAGGATGGTATTTATTTCTGTTGACATAGCAGTTGGCAATATGGGGGATGTGACAAAATTAACATAGCGGTTTTTTGATAAAATTTTCTGCGTAAAATTTTCTGATCCCTCGTAAATTATGACCCTTTTTTAGGCTCCAAAATATGACAAATTTTAGAACTATCAGAAATTGGAGTCCTAAAAGATTCATATTTGACTCTTATTTATGCACATTTGAAAATTTTTAAATAATTTTTTTTGAACATTCATAAAAGAGTCCAAAAAGACTCAGGAAAGAGTAAGAACATATACATATTTATCAGAGTCCTTCATGAGTCATATAAGAGCACTCAGAAAGAGGGAGCATTTTAAAAGCAAAAAACATTCATTATAACTCGAGACACTCTTTTATGTATCTAGACCCTAGAGTTCTAAAGTTTCTGACAATTACAGGATTTTTGATGACATACACTGATATATTCCACTGGCGATTCTGTTTCCCAAAAAAATCATTTATGGCATTGAATATTCATTTCACATAACCAAATAATTTTGTTTGAATTATAATTTAAATGTTTACAAAGGAATGAAATACAGACATCCTTTTAAATATTAGAATTATATCAACATATATGAGACATTCCACACCAACTAACGTATGTATGTTTGATTTGGCGGAAAAACATTTCTCAAGTTTTACTATTAGTAATTTTTTTATGTAAGAAAGAAAATTTAGAGACTGTTCTTTTTTTCTGGAGAAACGACTCTGGGGGGGCTTATTCTCGGAGTCGACAACTTTCGTAATTCTACTCCAACGTGTGATTACAAAATTTTGTTTATGCCTAAAATTATGCAGAAAAGAAGCTTGTAATTATAAAAGCATAATTTTAGGCTTTGAAAAATCGTACGTTTGACCAGTTTTTCGATTTTTATATACTCCGAAAATTAATCCCCTAGATCTTAATTTTTCTATTAGAAATATTTTCAGATTTCAAATTATTTCTAAAGAAATTTTTTATATAATATTTAATTAGATATGCACCTGCGCGTATACATGTTGTAAATATTTATTTATTAATCATACGCCTGCACATTGGGTTCAAATGATGCCAAAGTGGCGATTAATTGAAATTTATAAATGAAGTTTTTGTTATAAAATTTGGTATGGGGTAAAAGTAGATAAAATTCTGCAATACTAGTTATCAAAATCAATCAACGAAGTTGTTTACTTTTTTTCGGTGAGCTGTCAAAGTTAACAAATTATTGCAGTTTTTGAAAAAAGTAAAAAAATTTAAATTTTTTACAATTTAAGCGATTATTAGTGGTATTAAGTCTTTTAATAGAAAATCTTTTATAATGGAACCTTAAACAGCAGGGATTAAGCTAAATTTTTAAATTTTTTTTGTTTATAAAAATTGTGTCTCAATGTTTTTAATAATTTTTTTAAAAAGGGTCCAAAATTGGGATATTTTCCATATTTAATGGGCCACACATATTAAGTTAGTAATAGTTGGATTTAGTTTTGTGGATTTCAAAAAAGTATAGGATATCAGCTTTTATTTAAAAGAAAAAAAAGTACGGACAAAGCCCGGCCCTTTTTTTTTATTCCCATTTTTGTGTAAAAAGTCTGGGTATCATTTATTAAACAAATCCATTATATGTGTGTTTATACCCTTCAACTACAGTATGGGCTTACACTCACTTTGTCATTCCATATGTAACGCATCGAAATATGGGTCTAGTACCCAACAAAGTGTATATTATTGATCACTGATCGATTCTAAGACATTCTGTGACTAACCATGTGTCCGTCCGTCCGTCTGTTGTTGAGCACACCATAAAGTACATAAAACAAGAGCTAAAATCCTGAAGTTTGTCACAAATATGTATAATGATCATAGGCTGGTTAAGTTCTTGAACGAGCAAAATCGGACCAGGGGGGAAAAAGTTCCCCCTTGAAGAACTAAAACTACCCCAGAAAAATATTTTTTTTACAAGTTTTATTTGTATATTTGTTCAATAAATGAAACATTTTAATGCCATATGAAGTTCATTGACCTGAATTTGAACCAAGGGGATCAGGAATGCCAATTTTTTCGGTCCGCCCCTTTTTGGGGGCGTGTATAGAAAAAATAATTTAAATAATGATAAATTTGTATTAATTAGGCGCAAAAACTGACATCTATTTTTTTGGCAACGTTTATCGCGAGGGGAAGGTGTCCCCCATAGTCTCCCGGTAAACCCTCCCCCCTACGCGAAAAAAACGTCTCCTCCATTTGTTTTTTGTAGCTTTATTACATATTCAAGGGATTCGTGCTTTTTTCCAAAAACAAAAAAAACGACTAAAAGATTAAAAAAAATTTTTTTTTGTTAAATTTTTTTTTTCTAAAATGCAGTGTTTTTATGTATTTATGATAATTCCTTAATAAAAAACTATAATGTTCCCATAAATCACTTTTTTCAGATAAATTTGTACATTTATGAGATTTTGTGAAAAACAAAAATTGGATTTAAAAAAAAAATTATAATAATATAAATACATATTATGCGTTCTTGCTTTAATTACTTTGACAGCACATTATGTGCACTTTAATTTCCATTTTTTTTTTATTAATTTATCGCTTTTCATTCCAAAGTTACAGCAAAAATTGTGAACTATGACCCTTTTTTCCGAAAAACAAAAAAACGCCTAACAGGTTAAAAAAATTTTTTTTTTCCAATTTTTTTTTTTCCAAAATATGTATTTTTACGTGTTTATATTATGTCATCAATAAAAAAATATAATATTCTAAAACTACTGCTTATCTGAATTAATCGCCATTTTGGGTACCATCGAACCCACTGTGGCCTGGTCTGATTTAGCAGATAACTTTAAAATGTAATCAAACTGCTAAATTTTTATTTTATTTGTTACAACTTAGAAGATATTCTGAAAATTTAATAGTTTATGTGAATGAAAACACATTTTTTAAAAAAAATTATCTAATTGAGTTTGCAAAAAAAAATAATTTAATAAAAAATTGTGTTTTTTGCGAGTTAACTTAAACAAATGCTTTCATCGCATTTGAGCAATATGTCTTTGAATGGCTCATATAAAAAGGGATAAGAAAAGAAATATTTCTTCTTTAATAAAAATAAATACGCTCGAAAAAATAAATGAGAAAATTGTACTTTTCTTTTTTGCTCCCTCAAGACATTGTTTTCCAATCAGCTCCTTAGATTTGGTAAAATTAGGATACAAACGACAAAAATGTGTTATTTTATTACAAAATTTAAAATTTGGATGAGCGAAAAAAAACTACTTAGATGATCGAGCATCCATAACTGCCTTTGTAGGCGTGCGATTTTTTCACAGTGGGTTACAGTAGATTTTTAGGCCAAAAATTGGCCAAATTTGGATGGGGCTAGCGGGGGCAATATTAACAACTCATCCTTCATTTTTATTTAAGACAAAATGTCACTCTTATATTTTCCTTGTTTGTTAAAACTAATCTAAGATTAATTCAACTTACGTTTTGCGTTTAACCAATTACTTGAATTTATCAATATTTGTTTAAAATTTCCCAAAACCTATTTTAACAAATTTGTCTTTGAAGGTTTAACAAAAAAATTTTCTGAGTGTGCATATATTAATATATTGTTATCCTTCAAATGTTTGTGATGGGTTTGACAATCATCTATTCATTTTTTTGTTTAATAAAATTTCTATTGATTTATATTCCTTTTTTTTTGAGCATCAAGAAATTTTTTCAAAGACATCTTTAATATTATTGATTTTATTATTAATACATAAAATATTGCTTTTTTTGACTTACCAATATTCATATAAGCTTGTGAGCGCTTATTAAATTCCGGCCATTCCAAGTCATAACGATCCCATTCCAAGGCATGTAAATTGATAAAATTACCCTTCCAAGGTGCTTTGGGATTCCTGTAAAAGCAAAAATAATAATAAGAGATAAAATTTCGTAAAAAATTTCATCATGAAATACTTTCAGCATCTACTAGATATGCGAAAATGTATATTTATGTTTATTTGAAATTTATCACTGTTTAGTTAAATAAAGAAAATTAAATAGAAAAAAAAACTAAAAATTACAGAGAACTTTTTTAACAAACTTCAATAGAAATCAGTTTTATTTGTAATACAAGAAGATAAAAAGTACCTACATAAATGATGGAAATAAAAATTCAATTTCTATTTGTGTTGATGCTGAAACTAGCATAACTATCAAAAGAAATGAATAGACAACTCTAGTTAGAAGGAAATCATGCAGCTGCTGTAGTGAAAACAAACAAATGAAACTACTACTTTAATATTATCTTATTTTCTTCCTTTTTTTCTTCTTTGAAATTTCCTTAAAATACACACTAAAGCTTTAACACTTTTAACTTGGTACTTATGGTAGAAAAGAAGTGTTTTAAAGAAATGAAAGTAGAGAAAGTGGATTATACAATATGAACAGAAAGCATAAGAACATTTTTTTTTTTGGTAACAAATAGAAATGTGGGTTATAAAAAACTGCATTTTAAACGATTTTTAAATTTTAATGGATAATTTTTCTTATAGACAAACTTCTCTGAATTCGGAGTAATTTTTCCTATAGAAAAACTTCTCTGAATTCGGAGTAATTTTTCTTATAGAAAAACTTCTCTGAATTCGGAGTAATTTTTCTTATAGAAAAACTTCTCTGAATTCGGAGTAATTTTTCTTATAGAAAAACTTCTCTGAATTCGGAGTAATTTTTCTTATAGAAAAACTTCTCTGAATTCGGAGTAATTTTTCTTATAGAAAAACTTCTCTGAATTCGGAGTTATTTTTCTTATAGAAAAACTTCTCTGAATTCGGAGTAATTTTTCTTATAGAAAAATTTCTCTGAATTCGGAGTAATTTTTCTTATAGAAAAACTTCTCTGAATTCGGAGTAATTTTTCTTATAGAAAAACTTCTCTGAATTCGGAGTAATTTTTCTTATAGAAAAACTTCTCTGAATTTGGAGTAAATTTTCTTATAGATAAACTTCTCTGAATTCGGAGTAATTTTTCTTATAGAAAAACTTCTCTGAATTCGGAGTAAATTTTCTTATAGAAAAACTTCTCTGAATTCGGAGTAAATTTTCTTATAGAAAAACTTCTCTGAATTCGGAGTAATTTTTCTTATAGAAAAACTTCTCTGAATTCGGAGTAATTTTTCTTATAGAAAAACTTCTCTGAATTCGGAGTAATTTTTCTTATAGAAAAACTTCTCTGAATTCGGAGTAATTTTTCTTATAGAAAAACTTCTCTGAATTCGGAGTAATTTTTCTTATAGAAAAACTTCTCTGAATTCGGAGTAATTTTTCTTATAGAAAAACTTCTCTGAATTCGGAGTAATTTTTCTTATAGAAAAACTTCTCTGAATTCGGAGTAATTTTTCTTATAGAAAAACTTCTCTGAATTCGGAGTAATTTTTCTTATAGACAAACTTCTCTGAATTCGAAGTAATTTTTCCTATAGAAAAACTTCTCTGAATTCGGAGTAATTTTTCTTATAGAAAAACTTCTCTGAATTCGGAGTAATTTTTCTTATAGAAAAACTTCTCTGAATTCGGAGTAATTTTTCTTATAGAAAAACTTCTCTGAATTCGGAGTGATTTTTCTTATAGAAAAACTTCTCTGAATTCGGAGTAATTTTTCTTTTAGAAAAACTTCTCTGAATTCGGAGTAATTTTTCTTATAGAAAAACTTTTCTGAATTCGGAGTAATTTTTCTTATAGAAAAACTTTTCTGAATTCGGAGTAATGTTTCTTTTGGAAAAACTTCTCTGAATTCGGAGTAATGTTTCTTAAAGAAAAACTTCTCTGAAATCGGAGAAATTTTTCTTATAGAGAAACTTTTCTGAATTCGGAGTAATTTTTCTTATAGAAAAACTGTCTCAGAATCTGAGACTTTTTCTATAGGAAAAATGTCTCAGAATCTGAGACTTTTTCTATAGGAAAAATGTCTCAGAATCTGAGACTTTTTCTATAGGAAAAATGTCTCAGAATCTGAGACTTTTTCTATAGGAAAAATGTCTCAGAATCTGAGACTTTTTCTATAGGAAAAATGTCTCAGAATCTGAGACTTTTTCTATAGGAAAAATGTCTCAGAATCTGAGACTTTTTCTATAGGAAAAATGTCTCAGAATCTGAGACTTTTTCTATAGGAAAAATGTCTCAGAATCTGAGACTTTTTCTATAGGAAAAATGTCTCAGAATCTGAGACTTTTTCTATAGGAAAAATGTCTCAGAATCTGAGACTTTTTCTATAGGAAAAATGTCTCAGAATCTGAGACTTTTTCTATAGGAAAAATGTCTCAGAATCTGAGACTTTTTCTATAGGAAAAATGTCTCAGAATCTGAGACTTTTTCTATAGGAAAAATGTCTCAGAATCTGAGACTTTTTCTATAGGAAAAATGTCTCAGAATCTGAGACTTTTTCTATAGGAAAAATGTCTCAGAATCTGAGACTTTTTCTATAGGAAAAATGTCTCAGAATCTGAGACTTTTTCTATAGGAAAAATGTCTCAGAATCTGAGACTTTTTCTATAGGAAAAATGTCTCAGAATCTGAGACTTTTTCTATAGGAAAAATGTCTCAGAATCTGAGACTTTTTCTATAGGAAAAATGTCTCAGAATCTGAGACTTTTTCTATAGGAAAAATGTCTCAGAATCTGAGACTTTTTCTATAGGAAAAATGTCTCAGAATCTGAGACTTTTTCTACAGGAAAAATGTCTCAGAATCTGAGAATTTTTCTATAGGAAGAATGTCTCAGAATCTGAGACTTTTTCTATAGGAAAAATGTCTCAGAATCTGAGACTTTTTCTATAGGAAAAATGTCTCAGAATCTGAGACTTTTTCTATAGGAAAAATGTCTCAGAATCTGAGACTTTTTCTATAGGATAAATGTCTCAGAATCTGAGACTTTTTCTATAGGAAAAATGTCTCAGAATCTGAGACTTTTTCTATAGGAAAAATGTCTCAGAATCTGAGACTTTTTCTATAGGAAAAATGTCTCAGAATCTGAGACTTTTTCTATAGGAAAAATGTCTCAGAATCTGAGACTTTTTCTATAGGAAAAATGTCTCAGAATCTGAGACTTTTTCTATAGGAAAAATGTCTCAGAATCTGAGACTTTTTCTATTTGAAAAATTTCTCAGAATCTGAGACTTTTTCTATTAGAAAAATGTCTCAGAATCTGAGACTTTTTCTATAGGAAAAATGTCTTAGAATCTGAGACCTTTTTTATATGAAAAATGTCTTAGAATCTGAGAAAATGTATCAGAATCTAAGACTTTTGCTTTAGGAAAAATGTCTCAGAATCTGATACTTTTTCTATAGGAAAAATGTCTCAGAATCTGATACTTTTTCTATAGGAAAAATGTCTCAGAATCTGAGACTTTTTCTATAGGAAAAAAGTCTCAGAATCTGAGACTTTTTCTATAGGAAAAATGTTTCAGAATCTGAGACTTTTTCTATAGGAAAAATGTCTCAGAATCTGAGACTTTTTCTATAGGAAAAATGTCTCAGAATCTGAGACTTTTTCTATAGGAAAAATGTCTCAGAATCTGAGACTTTTTCTATAGGAAAAATGTCTTAGAATCTGAGACTTTTTCTATAGGAAAAATGTCTTAGAATCTGAGACTTTTTCTATAGGAAAAATGTCTTAGAATCTGAGACTTTTTTTTAGGAAAATTGTCTCAGAATCTGAGACTTTTCTATAGGAAAAATGTCTCAAAATCTGAGAATTTTCCTATAGGAAAAATGTCTCATAATCTGAAACTTTTTCTTTAGGAAAAATATATCAGAATCTGAGAGTTTTTCTCTAACAAAAATGTCTTAGAATCTTTAACATTTTTTTATAAAAAATTTCTCAATATAAGAGACTTTTTCTACAGGAAAAATGTCTCGGAATCTGAGACACATTTATCGCAAGGAGGAAAGGGTCAACAAATTTTAATATTCAGATTTCTTTACATCCCAAGTTTTATAGAAAAAATCAAATCAGTTTTGTATATAATCATAATATCATTGTTATAACGTGGCATTACTTTTAAAATATCAACCAAGCCAAAACTACTGCAAACTACTTCCACTTTTATACAACACTCAGTAGAACATTTTCTCCATAAAATGACATTATCTTATTGTTAGAGTAAATTTTGTTAGTGTGTGTGTATGATATAATCCACTGAAATGTTTCTTACCCGGTCTTGGCAAAATTACACCAATATGACATTACAGCTTCAGCTAAAAGTTTTTCTTGTGCTGTATAATGTGTTGCATGAAAAAGTCCAGCGGATGCTAATGGTGCACCAAATACAAATGCTAACTCTTCACCCGCAATACTATGAGGTAACTGCAATGAAACGGAAAAAGAAAAAAAAAATAAGAGAAATGTAAAGAAAAGTGAAATTGTGCAGTTAGTAAAAATATACAGTCAATTTTTTTTTTATTGAAATTTCTTTATGTTTGTGTTATTATTATTATTTTTATTTGTAATTGGTTTCATGATCGTTGTATACTGCTATAACACTTGGATTTAATTTTTTTTATATTTTGTTATAACATTGTTGGCCCATAAAAATGTTAATCAAATTATACTGAAGTTCACAAAAAATACTGTGTATAAAATTTGATTTTCAATAAAAATAAAATGAAAATGGCTGGTAACGCAGTAACAAGGACTTGTTTGCTAAACATTTTCTTATATTATATTTATATTAAAAAGTTTTATATTATTTACTAAACTATTTTGTGTAATTGAAATTAGCATTAGGAATGTTACACTGTGCAACATAAATAAAAGTGTACCATTTGTACACATAAAAAAAACTTTGTCAAATTACTAGGAAAAGTCTAGAAATCCCATTTTACTAATATTTGACAGTTTTCCTTGTTTTTTAACAAACAAATTTGGATCGAAATTTACTTTTTTTTTGTAATTTTACAATTTTTTTATGTAATTTTACTAATTTCTAAGATAATTTTACAAAAAAAACTAGTAAATCACGAGCAATCTTATTATTTCAATTGCGCCAAAAAACTGTAAATTTACAACTTTATTGGTAAAAAGCTTGTAAAATTCTAAAATTATTGGTAAACAGCTTGTTAATTGAGGTAGCAAAAAAATCTAATAAAATTTCGAAACCTGCTTGTTAATTTTATCGTGTCAAAAATTTGTAAATTTACAATTTTATTGGTAAAAATTGGTAAAATTACAAAATTATTTGTAAAAACTTTGTAAAATTTCTAGGAATTTTTGTCAAATAGAAGGTAGCAAACAAAAAAAGTTACAAGATTTTCTTGTAATTTTACAAGGCTTGTTTTTAGTGTAGACTGAAACCCCGTAAGGGATTTGAAATCCTAGCCTCAAGTTCTTTTTTTATGGCTTACTAAAGTTTAAATTTTTTTTTCAATGCCGTTTGGAATGTAAAAAAAAAATACTAAATTTAATAGCACTGTACAACAATTTCCAACTTTTTCCAAAATTATGGGGTTCCAACGATTGATTCCAGTTGAGAAAACCAAATTAAGTTTACGTGTCACTGTGGTTCCAATTCCAAAACTAGGTGGACAAAAGTATTTAACCATGATATTTTATGTTTTTGGGGTCGCTGATTTCAAAAAAATGCTTTAAAAAATTGTAGCTTCAATATTTTTGAAAATACAGTGGGTTTCACTAAAATAGCTTCAACTTAATTGGACTTTTCGCTACAAATGGAAAAAGTAAATTACTTTTTGCTACTTTAGGGCACTAAATTTAAAGGAAGTATTTAAGAATGATATAAAAAGCTTTTCTGAGCATTACAGTAATTGGACTTTTCGCTACAAATGGAAAAAGTAAATTACTTTTTGCTACTTTAGGGCACTAAATTTAAAGGAAGTATTTAAGAATGATATAAAAAGCTTTTCTGAGCATTACAGTAAAGCCCAGCTATGTCGAATTACTTTTAATGTGTAGTTTTTTTAGAATGTTCGAATTAAATCCTTTTTGTGCTTCTAGAGTGGCGGGAAAAGAAAAATATGTGATATAACAATTATGTAAAATTTTGTAGAGGTATTTGTTGCAAAAATATGTGCAGGAGATCCTGAATATTATAAGCATTTTTTTGAGAGTTATAAAAATTGCAGAAAAAATGACTTTTTTAAAAACGCTATAAAAAATGCAGCTGGACGCCGCTGGATGAGATGAAAGATGAAACATACTCTCTGATAGTTACTTTAAGAGATGTATATAGTGGCTTGCCCGCAACTTGGAGCGGTTTTTTTTTGGCAAGCTTTGAAATATTGAAAATCTATTTTTTTTTTTTTTTTAATTATGACCCTAACTTCAAAAACCGATATTAAGAAATCGCGAAACAGTTTCGAACCCATGAAAATTTGTTTGATAAGTATATACCCATGGTTATATAAAAAACAATTCACGGCAATCTCCTGCAAATAATTCACTTGGTATAAGCTACTTAGTTTTGTATTGATTTGCTTAGTTTTTAATTACAAACATTTTCGTGAACAAACATTGATGTTCTAGTGCTTCGGGGACAAAGTTAAACCCCTTATTTAATCAAAATATTTTGCGTCTAGTCTAGACATGTTGTTAGCTATTTAAAACACCTACCGTTTTTTTAATTTAGAGGTTCAAACTTTTTAGACTTTTGTCCACCTAGATTTGAATTTGGAACCACAGTGCGTGTGTCGGTGTTTTGTAAAATCACATCGGAATTTTATTTTAGAAGGGGCGCAAGTTTTTCGAATTTGGCCTGTTATTGCATCATATCGGTATATAAAACTATGATTTCTTTACATCTGAAGTGTAAGGTATGTTTAGTATTTTTTTAGAAAATATTAAGGCAAATATTTTTGTGGAACACATTTACCCTCTTACTCCTTCATATAACGGGCATTTTTGCCTCTATACCAACAAATCGTAAAAAACACCCCTTAAAAGGGAGAGAGCGGGGATAAAATGTTCTAAAAAAATGTTGGCTATAATATTTTATTCTACAAATCACCACACCAAGGCCCAAATCTTAACACAAACACCAAAAACCAGGCAAATTCAAGATTGCTCATTAAAAAAAAAATACAAAAAAATTAACCCTTAGAGGGCAATATTGAATTTGCCAAATTTTTATTGTTTGTGTTCAATTTTTTGATTTGGCGTGTTCTGACATTTATAGTAAGATGTTATGGCCAACATTTTTGTGGAACATTTCCCCCCTCCCTCTTTTTAGGGGTGTTTCTTACGATTTGTGGGAATAGAGCCAAAAATTTCCGTTACGTGGAGTTACAGCGTTAAAATATTCCATAAAAATATTTGTCTTAATGGGTTTTTTTTCACAAAAATTAATTGGAGTTATTTGACACCGAATAGAAACTTTTTGGAACCCTTTCAGCTCAATCAAAAAATAAAAGTATAAAATTAGAAAGCCTAATACCCATATCATATCTCAGGTCGGAGCTGAGGTAATTTTTTTATATATTTTTTCTATCAACTTCTGTGGTCTTCCAGGCACACATATTAAAATTTCATCATAATCATACGAGCTGATTTATGGGCAGGCAGTAATGGGTTAAAAGTAATTACAAAAAAATTTACCCTTTATTTGCAATCTTGGATTTGCTTTGTTTTTGATGTTTTGTAGAACATTTTATCCCTGCTCTTCCCCTTTTTAGGGTTGTTTTTACGATTTGTTAGAAAAGGGGCAAATAGTACCGTTATGTGGGGGAGTTAGAGAGTTAATATGTTCCACAAAAATGTTCGCTAAAATATTTTCTACAAAATTGCTGAACACACCCTACAGATGTAAAGAAAACATAGTTTTATAAACCGATAAGCTGCAAGAAGAGGCCAAAGTAGGAAAACTTTAACCGCCTCGAAAATAAATTTCCGATGTGATTTTTCAAAACTCACGTATATTTTTTTATGATTTCTCTACCAGAATCAATCCTTGGAACTCCGTAATTTTTTCTTGTTTTACTGTGTAATAAGCTAAATAATTTTAATAGATGTCTATAGTGAAATTTAATAGTGGAACACATCCTTAAAAAATTATGTCATTAACTGTTTGTAGTTTATTTAAAATTTTTTACAGTTCGTGGTTTTTATAAGAAAAAAACATTTGTTTAATGTTTAAGTTTTTTAAATGACTTTTCTTTGTTTTAAAAATAACAACATAAAATATAAAGACTTTCGTTATCATTCAATTTTTAAAGTCATTTATTTTTGTTCTATAAGTAAAAATAAGTGATCCATCATTTATTTTTATTGATTTGTGTACGTTATCTTTTATAATTGTTGACATTTTTTAAAGAAAATTTTGAATATTTTGTTGTAGACCAAAAATTCAAAAAATTATTTATAGAAATATTAAAACATGTTTGCATTAAGTGACTTTAGCGCGATGGGTAGAGTGTCTAGCCATAATGTAGTTGATTTCGGGGTCGATTCCCCAAAACTTTTATTAAAAATTTTTTAAAATAAAATTCAATTGAAAAATTGTAAAAATAACATACGATATCATTAATTTTTAATGTTTTCGTAGGTAATTTTTTTTTGAATTTGTTGGAAAAAATAACACAACAATCATTCATTTTTAATATTTTCGTAGGTTATTTTTTCGAATTTGTTGGTAAAAAAATTAAAGTGAAGTTATTTTTTAATACTTAATGTTATTAATTTTAGAAAAATTTATTAACAATACAAAATAAATGTTGATGTTTGTTAAAACAAATGAATAATTACTGGGACGGTTTTTAAATGCTTTATCATTTGTTTTAAATATGTTTTTCATTTGGTTTTGCCTACAAAATATTTTGAGTGTACAATAAGAATCTTGTTTTCATACGAAAAACTTCTTAAAAAATAACATCGGACTTAAATATTAAGATTTAAAACTTTATATGAGCAAGATTTTTTTAGAAATTTAGACAGTCTATAAAAAAAATTTAGAAGAGATTTTTTTTTTCTTGTTTACTGAATAAATTTTTAGAATTAAAAATAGTTTTTGAAAAAATAAATATAAATTTGTGTTTTTGCTAATTTATACCCAAATATGCAAAAATATACACCTAAAAGTTGGAATTATGCACAAGATATGCACTTAAATTTAAAATATGCAAAAATATGCATTTTCACCAAAATATGCAAAAATATGCAAAAACAAATCGATGCCATTTTAACGCAAATTTCTTGATTCGGAAAGATAATTGGTCGATATCGTTTTCAGACTCAAAAACATGCATTTGCATGGAAATCTCATCCCTAATAATAACTATAAATTTCCTATAGAAAATTGTGTTGTTATTGATAACTATAGAATTTTCTATAAACAATTTTTTTTGTATAAAATTTCCTAGTTATCGATTTATCGATATGAAAAAATATATTTTCATATAAAATTTTATAGTTATCGATTTATCGATATGAAAAAAATATATTTTCATATAAAATTTTACAGTTATCGAGAAATCGATATCAAGAAAATTTTCAATTAAAATTTTTTTTGTCATATCAACAAATCGATAACTACAACATTTTTTATACAACTTTTTTTGCTATCGACAAATCGATAACAACAAAATTTCTACAGAAATTTTTTGATATCGACCAATCGATAAATAGAAAACTTTATATAGACAATTTTTTTACAATCAAAAATCGACCGTTATAAAATTTTCAATTAAAATTTTCTAGTTTTCAACAAATCTATAACTATTTTTTTTTTAGACATTTTTTGTTATCGACAAATCGATGACTATAGAATTTTCTAAAGATTTCTTTCGTTTTAGACAAAACAATAACTATATCGACAAATCGAAACTTAAAAATTTTCCATTGATAAATTGTTCTTATCTAAAGCAAGTGAGAGTGTTACATTCGGCTGTGCCGAATCCAGGTGCGTCTTTTTTTTGTGGGGGGGCGTGGTTGGTGGGAGACGTCAGGGGACACCTTCCCCTTGCGATTTTAAACTTTTTCTGAGATAAGAATGTTGCATTTGCTTAGCAAAAAACCCTGCAAAAAATGCGGTTTTTCTTAGGTTGGTTTAGTTCTCCAAGGGGGAACTTTTTTCCGCTTGGTCCGATTTTTCCCATTTCCGAACTTAACCGGCCTAGGAATATAAGACATATTCGTGCCAAACTTTGGAAGTCTAGCTCTTTTACTTTGGACTGTATCGTGTCTTCTACAGACGGGCAGACGGACGGACGGACATCGCTGGAATGTCTTAAGGTACCTACAGACGACGCAATATTATGCACAATATTTTTGACGTTTACCCACAATTGGTATACATAAAAATACTGTGTAAAATATTGAACTGAAAAAAATACATGCAGATTGTGCATAATATTGAATCGTCTGTAGAGGCCTTTAGAATCGATCACTGATCAATAAAATATATACTTTATGCGGTCCTAGACCTATATTTCGATGCGTTACACACGGAATGACAAAGTTAGTATACCCCCATACTGTGGTTGGGGGGTATAAAAACGATAAAATTTTCAATAGAATTTGTTTGTGTTTTCGAAAAATCGATGACAAAATTTTATATAGAAATTATTTTGTTATCAACAAATCGATAACTATAAAGTTTTCTTTAGAATACTTTTAAATATCGGATTTTCTATAGAACATTTTTTTAGCAACAAAATTTTTATAAAAAATCGTTAACCATTTATCGATAGCGATAACATTTTCAATAGAAAATATTTTATTATCTACAAATCGATAATTATAAAATTTTTTATAGAAATTTTTTGTTTTCGTATTTGCTAATAAAAATTTTTTTTTTAAAAAAAGATTACGATAATTTTTTTTTTAGAAAATGGTTCGTTTTAAGCAAATCAATATTTCTTTTGAAAATTAATTTGTAAATCTACTGTTTTCTTTAGAATATTTAATAAAAAATTCGGATTTCTCATTGGTCACCTGTACGTATGAGTAATTTTATCTTATATATTTACATACATCACTCATACGCCTTTGCATTTATTTCATATTTATATGCAACATTTTTTCTCAAAATGAAATAAACTGTTCTTATCTAAAAAACGATAAAACTTTCTGTAGAATTTTATTTGTTATAGAAAAATTGATGATGATAAAATTTTATATAGAAATTATTTTGTTATCAACAAATCGATAACAATAAAGTATTCTTTAGAACAGCGGTTACCAACCTATGGTACGCGTACCACTAGGGGGTACGCGAAACTGTCCGCGGGGGTACGCAAAATTTTAGTAATTTGGACATTCGCTTTAGATTAACCTGGCTTCCAAAGTTTTCCATAACGTCAGGTTTTTAAGACAGTTGAGGTCAAAGTTCACAAAACACGTATTTTTGTGCAATTTAGAGAGCAATTATTTTGGTACCATTTTGTTAAGCTCAAAATGCCCTTTCATTGTATATACGAGGGTGTTTCATTCGAAGAGTCGCGGAAGTGTTGATCTGCCCTTGTATTAAAAAAACATTTAAAAAAAATTAAAATAAAACATTACATTTTCGCCCTCTGTGATGTGTTTTTGGAACTTTTTTTAACAGCTCAAAAAACGTCCGTTGTTTAAATTTTTGGTGTAGAAATGACTGGTGAAATCAGATTTGCAATATTTTCAGCTGTTTTTGCTCTGTAGAAAAATCAGCTCAAAATCCGCGTTATTGAACCACCCCAAGAGCAAAAATTTTTCCAAAAAATACCACCATTGATTTTGATCTCCCCTAAATCCTTCAAAAAAAAAAAATGATAATACCCGCAGATCAAAAGTTTCAAAATTAACTTAAATATTTATATGAGAAGTTTTTTAACGAAAACAAAAAAAATCCTTAGGGGGTACGCGGCTGACAAAATTTTAAATTAGGGGTACGCGAGCCAACAAGGTTGGTAACCGCTGCTTTAGAATACTTTTTGATATCGGATTTTCTATAGAAAATTTTTTTAGTAACAAAATTTTTATAAAAAATCGTTAACGATTAATCGAAGCGATAACATTTTCTATAGAAAATATTTTGTTATCTACAAATCGAAAACTGTAACATTTTTTATAGAAATTTTTTGTTATCAGACAATTTTTTATTATCTATACAAATTGCTTAAGGTATTATGATGTACACTTTTTTTCCTCAATTTTTTGTCTTGATAAAGAACGGACGAAAAAGTCCGACTATATTCTTATAGGTTTTATAATGAGTAAAAAACAAACACTATAAAAACAAAAAAAGTTTTTTCTTGTCACAATTTCAAGTTTCTGAAAGCAGAGAAACTTTGAAAAAGACAAAAATTTTTGTCTTTTTATTATTTTTCAACTGGCAGTTTTTTCTTTTTCCAAAACAAATAAACAAAATTAACAAAAAAAACCAAAACAAACAGAAAAAAAATATTTGAAAATTACAAAAAATATCGAAAATTGTGTTGATTTTTAATAAAAATGTGCAAAAAATTGGAAAATAAATTAATAGCAAAATAAATATATATAAATATCATAATTTAAATGTGTTTTATTGCATAAATTTTACGAAAATTTGAATTTTTATTAATATGTTATTTTTTTGTTTGCACAATGGGACAATTTCGTTTATTTTTTGGAACAAAATTTGTATACTTAATTTTTTTCTATGTATTCAATGCGGTTTGCACGGTTTATTATGAAAAATATGCTTTAATTTATACTTTGAAGATTTCTTGTAACTTTCATAAATAAATAAATTTTTTTTAGAATTTTTAAAATTTGTTTAATTTGTTTTACAAATAAAGATATTTGACCCATTGTGTTATTAATATAATGGAAATAAAAAAACGTCAACTTCGAAAATTCCTTATAGTTTTTATTCTTTTACTCATAGATAGCTATTTCGCTCACACCGTGCTTACAAGAAAAGACGAAAAAAAGTGTACATCATACCTACTTTACTATAATTTTTTCTATAGACAATGTTTCGTTATAAGCAAATCGATATTTCTTTTGAAAATTTATTTGTAAATCTAAATAGATAGAAAATTGTATAAAAAATCATTTTTCTCATTGGTCACCTATACGTATGAGTAATTTTATCTTATATATTTACATCACTCATACGCCTTTGTATTTATTTCATATTTATATGCAACATTTTTTTCCCAAAAATTAAATAAAAATCTATTTAACTAAAATGCAAACTTAAAAAAAATTTATAAGTTTTTTTTCTAACGTTGTTTTTATCCCATCAAGAACAGTAATGTAAAACTAACACATTTTCTAGATTATTATAAGACTGTTTTGGCAATTCGTTACAAAAGCAAAAAAAAAATGTTACGAACAAATATAAAAATAAATATGGGAAAAAACTAACAAGGGAAGTATCTCAACCCTTATGAACCGATTTGCATGAAACGTAAAATAAATATAAAAGAGACAATTCTAAGGTTGGGGTGTCTCGGCTTTTCGACCATACCGCGGATTTAATGGTTCAAAACATGGGTCAAAAAATGTCGAAAAATCGTTTTTTGGATTTTTCAGCCATTTCGTTCTAAGAAACTATATGATATTTACATATGAGAAGAAAGCTTTGGAAAGGCGTTATCCAACGGTGGCACAACCTTGCAAAAATTTGGCTTTGTTAAATACTTCTTTCATGAAAATGTGTAAATTTTGGGGGATATTTATATGAAGACATAGACATACGATGTCCATATGAATACGAAATAATCTCTATTAAATTTAAGTCGACACGTATTTTTGCTCTAGAGGATATTCCTGTTAGTTCGGGAGTTATCGAAATTTTCCCGGAGGTTCCCATTGTTTCATAACGGGACAACGAAATTTTGAAACACTGATATGGCCGATAAGCCGAGACACCCCAACCTTAAAATAGTCTCTTTTATATATATTTTAAGTTTCAGGCAAATCGTTTCATAAGGGTTGAGATACTTCCCTTGTAAGAAAAAGACCAACAAACCGACCATAATTTAAAACGTGACTATTTTTTTTTCTCACAGATTTTTTTATGATTTCTTTTTTCTTTTTGAAAATTGTTATGGAATAGATGTTATGAGTACAATGAAGAAATAACCATTACATTTCCTTTGCTGCAATGTTTATTGTAATAAGACTAATGTATGGGTAAATAAGGTATTCAATGGAAAAGATCCTGCTAGGAAAAAGGATTTAGACTTATAATTGAAAGGGATCCTTAATAAGAACAAACTTTTAATAAAAATCTTTAAATTTTAAAATTAAACTCAATAAAAGTTTAAGGAAGTAAGAGTGTTTAATTTGTCTGCTCATTTTTTTCAGTGTAACGCATCGATTTATTGGTTCAGGACCCCATTTAGCACATATTTGAATATACCTTGATTGAATCTTAGACATTCTAGCGATGTTCGTCGGTCGGTTAATCAGCGGAAAGCACGCAAAAAGAGCCAGACTCCCGATGCTGGGTAAAGTTGTTAAATGGGCAAAATTTGAGAAAGGAAAAGCTTCCCCTTAAAGAACTGAAGCCATCTCTGAAAAACGCAGTTTAATATCTTTTGTTTTTTCTGTTACAAAAAAAATTAAAATTCCTGCACTTCGGCCAAGGGAATTATTCGGTCAGCCGTGTTTGTCGTACATATGAATCTCTTCATTGCAAAAAATGTTGTTGGATCAAAGTGAAACTAACAGAGCTTATTGCCCTAAATGGAACTAAGAAATTGTGGAACAAAAGTTTTAGTGTTTCGGAAAATGGGCAAAATATTCGTGGCCAAACAGGGTAAAATTGAAAAATTTTTGCATGACATCGCTTTTATTTACTTTTTTCTACAGTAACTCAACTCTGAAATTTTCAAAACGCACTTAATTTATAGAGTTTTGTATGAGCTATCGATTGGCATTATTTGTTTTTGGAAAAAAATTCAGAACTCTGTCTAAAATTTCTAAGGTAAAACTAAAAAAAAAAAAACGCGAAAAAAAACATGGACGAAAGTCCATTAATTCTCTAAAAAATGCAAATTTTACGAGAGCATATATTTTTAGTTTTCGAGAAAAAGTACTCTGAACTCCAAAGAATCATACAATTTGCTAAAATTTAACAATTTTTTCTTCGAAGCCTTAACCCCTTTTCACGATAACAAACAATAACTGCTCTCTGAAAATTTAAATTTTTTTTAATAATTAAATGGACTTTCATCTAAAAATATTAAAAAAAAAATTAAAACTGAAGTGATTTGAAAAAAAAAAAAATATTTTTTATCCAAAATTTGAAAAATTCATAATCTCCCAGCAAAACTTTGGTAATGGGTGGTGATTATATAACACATTTCCAGGTAATGTATATACATTATTTGTAGCATTATTTTAGGATTTCTTACCAAAAATTTTTTCCACAACGTATTATTTTAAAGTGATAAACAATGCTTTACTAATAATTTGTTACGTAATGCATGATTATTGGAAAAAATGTATTTCATATTTATTATTTCTAAACATTAAGTCATGGATCACTTATATTTAGATAAATTATGTATTTTTTCAAAGTTTGAAATAATGCATTATTTATAATAAAGTGAATAATGCAATACAATAACATAAAAAATAAATATTTTATAAAAAAATGCATAAGTTTTAACTAGAGATTTGCTCACGGCAGGAACTTTCTAATGACACACACTCACTCACGAGCATGTTTTATTTACTTACACTCACTTACAATCACGTGAGTAAATTTATTACAAAATTACTTTTTCACTAATCGTAACACCTTATATATTACGTTCTGGTATGTTTTATTATATACCTTACTCGTATTCATTACTTTGAGTCTCATTCCCTGTTAAAATCATCAATGCTGCAATGTACACTCAAAATAATACGTTAGTAGATTTGCTAATTTTTTTTTGCTAATGCTGGTTAGCTGACTTTTAGCAAATTTTTGAGATTTGAGATTAGCATGTTAGCAAAAATATCTTGTAAACTTCATTTAGCGCATTAGCAATTTTAAAGAAAATTTGAACTAATTTTTTTTGCTAGATTTAAATTTGAGTTGACCAAATTTTCACAAGCTTTTTTGCTAATATTAGTAAAATAAATGGTAAATGTTTTTTTATTTTCAGAAAATTTAAAATGGCGCTATCTCGGAAACTAAGCCAGATAGAGCAAAATGGAGGCCATGTTTGGTTCTCGAGCTCTCCATAGTATCGCCGGCCCTCTTCACATGTGTGGATCCTAATGGGCCCTAACTTTGGATCCAAAAATGTTAGCATTCCCAAAAATTTTAAAATGCTCATATCTCGGTAAATATTGCCGAGTCCAAAAGCATTTTTGTAGCTCTCAACACGTAGAACAAGACCGCAAAATAGTCAAAAGCTCTCCGAGTAATATTTTTGAAGTTATTGAGTTTTGTAATTCTCAACAACCCAGTGGTCCCATATAATCACGTATCTCAAAAACTAAGCAAGGTAGAGCGAAACGGACACAAATTTTGGATCAAAACCTATGACGATTTTTAAGGAAACCAACTAGGTCTAGGCCCATCGGGGTCTGGACCTATCGGGTCTGAACCCAGTGGGGTCCTCAGATGTGTATGAACTAAGTTCAAAAAAAAAAAAAAATATTAGTTAACTAATTATTGGCAAAACATTTTTGCTAACTTTAGCAAAAAAAATTGTGGGTTCAAAATCAGCAAATTTTCTTGTAGGTTTACAAGCTTTTTTTGCTAACATTACAGTTTTTTTTTTTTTTGAGTGTATAAAATAAGAAATCCTATACCTTATTTTATACCTTATTTGGTAATCTAAGTTTTGATGGGCTGTTCTAAATTTTTTCCAAAAACAAATAATGCTTAAGTAGATGTGTATCGGAAAATTTCAGAATTATTAAGTTACAATAGAAAAAATTAAACATAAAGCGATGTCATGTAAAAACTGCTCAATTTAAGCATACTACATCGATTCTTGGGTCCAATTTAGAAAATTCAGGCAAAGCTCTGAATTTTTTGCAAAACCAAATAATGCAAATCGATACAAAACTCTATAAAACAAGTAAAAAAAATTAAATTCGGCCTTGCCGAATGTAGTGATACCCTCCACAATTTCAAAAAGATTATTGCAAAAAACTTTATTTAAAAAGAAATTACTTTTGAAAAAAAAAAATTGAAAAAAAATTCCGCAAAAAAAAAAAAATTGGTAAAAAAAAAATCCGCGATTTTTTTCTTTTTATGTCAAAAAATATGTTCGTACTTGTTTAAATACCATTTGGTGTTCAATTACGTTCACATATGTCAACCAGCAGCCGAATTAAAGCATTTTGTATTTTTAGGTTATGTTGAATGTACTAAGATTTTGGAGGTGTCCTTACATTTTCGTTCATAACTTTTGAACCGCTTAACAGATATTGCTCAAGTGCAATACCAAACTTCTCGGGAGAACTTCCAATAAATATATAAAGTTTCAGTCACCTCCGTGTAATATTTTGGCCGTGATCACCATTTCCACGGACAGACAGACGGACATCGCTAGAATGTCTTAAAATCGATCGGTGATCAAGAATATATATACTTTTTGGGGTCCCAAACCGATATTTCGATGAATTACAAACGGAATGACAAACTCATATATATGAGGAGTTCCGTTTTAGACTTAAATTTTGAGTTAAAAAAGATGTGATTTTTGTTTTGATGGCACATCGATGAAAGTTGGCATAAATATTAGATGCTATTTAAGAATAAGAAATTCGTTCGCGTCAATTAAATCGGGCAAGGGGGTCAAAAGTTATGGCGGTTTTAAGTTTTAGCGGTTTTAAAAATCTTAAAAATATTTTAAAGATTTTATTTTCTACACATTTGTTGCATGCGTTATTAAAACATGCCAGGATATATCATTTCTTCTAAAAAATATGATATAAATTTAACCCTTTAATGACCAAACGATTTAAAAAAAAAAAAATATCTAAGTACCTAAAATCGCGATTAATTCGCGGTAAAAGAAAAGTTTCACAATTTTTTATAACATATTTAGGCAATACGCGTTGGTATTACTGAAGAAAATCACGGAAAATCGTATCATTGTACCAGTAGTTTAAAAAAAATCGGTGATGCTTTTTTATAACAAGAAAATTTAATATGGTCCAAAAAATCTATAATCATCAAAATTTTTTAACCCGCCTCTGATTTTATGATGACACATCAAGTGGGCTTTCATTTAAAAAAAATTTCATCCGATTTCGTGTAAAGCCTTGGATGTGCCAGATCAAAACAGGTTTAGATAAAATCATCGCGCTTTCCGCTCAGAATGGCTTAAAGTAAAAAGTCAAAAAGCAAATCAGTTCTACTCGTTAAGGCACGTCTTTTGGTGTATTATAATGAACATGATGCATTAATTGCTACTAAAAAAAATAGGAAACAGATTTGCAAATTTCGCACAATTTTCAAAAATGCCATAAAATTTTTGCAATTTATTTTTTATAAACCCGCCAGTGATTTTTTTATGTAAACTCACAAAAAACTCGGTTTACGCAAGAGTCCACCAAATTTCGAATGAAACCGCGAATGTGCCTCGCGAAAAACTGGTATTTTAAAAAAATTACGTTTTTTCTTGCAAACTTTGATCTGCTGAAACTCCTTAACTATTCGTGGCACATTAACAGGATTAATTCCAAAATGTTAAGAATTACAACAGCTACCAACTTTAGTTCAACTTTTTTCATTTCATAGAGGGGGCCGAAATCCCTGATCAAAAAACCTCGAAAATTTAAAAACTCTTAATTTTTGGTTTCAAAACTTAACCGTCTTATAACTTTTTACCAAGCCATGAAGCATCTATCAAACCAACATTAAAATAATCTCTTATATGTACTGACTTTGTGTTATGCCGGAAAAGATTGAAATATAAGGAGAACTTAAAAAAAAAAGCGAAAGAATGTAAAAACTATGGATTATTTCAAGCCATTTTTATCGATTTTTCAACTTTAACCCTCTGTAACTTTTACGGATAAAGTGGGGTGATCCTTAAACATTGCTCAGTGATGGTTCAAGGTCTTGTTTACACAATTGCATTTACAGTTATTCTTAATTCCAAAAACTGCCGGTTTTTTATAACATTTATTTCAGTTTCACTGAGTTGAAATTTAAAAAAGATTTCTTGATATACCCTCTATCACTAAGTGGAGGGTATAAAAAGTCTGTTTCAAAAATTTCAGAATTGTTGAGTTACTATGGAAACAAATAATTACAAAACTGAATTTTGCCATGGTTGACCACGCCTCTCTCACCAAGTTTTCGCAGAAACTAAAACACTCAAAAATTATGTCATTAACTGTTTGTATTCGATTTAAAAAGTTTTACGTTTTGTCATTTTTAAAGGAAAAAACATTTTTTCAATGTTCAGTTTTTTTTAAATGACTTTTTCTGTTCTTTGTTTCAAAAATAACAACATAAAAAATAAAGACTTTCATAAGCATTCAATTTTTAAAGTTAATTATTTTTGTTCTGTAAGTAAAAATAAGCGATTATTTTTTAATTTTTAATGATTTGTTTACGTTATATTTTTTTTTTTTTAAATGTTGGCATATTTTAAGGAAATATCATAAGTTTTTAATTACTTGTGTTGGTTATTTTTTTTTGTAGACATAAAATTCAAAAAATTATTTATAGAAATATAAAAACATGTTTGTATCAAGTGACTTTGACACGATGGGTAGAGGGTCTGGCCAGAATGTAGTTGATTGCGGGATCGATTCCCCAAAAATTTTATTAATTTTTTTTTTAAATAAAATTTAATAGAAAAATAAAAAAAAAAAACTACGATGTCATTAATTCTTAATGTTTTCGTAGGTATTTTTTTTTAATTTGTTGGTAAAAATATTACAATAATCATTAATTTTTAATGTTTTCGTAGGTTATTTTTTTCGAATTTGTTGAAAGTAACGTTATTTTTAAATGTTCAATGTTATTTGTTTTAGAAAAATTTATTATCAGTAAAAAATAAATGGTGATGTTTGTTAAAACAAATGAATAATTACTGGGATGGGTTCCAAATGTTGTATCACTTGTTTTAAATATGTTTTTTTTACTTATTACGTTAATTCATAATGGGGAACATAAAAATTGCTTCGAACTGCAATAAACTTTATTTCATTTCAAACAATTTTTTTAAAATAATTTTAACCTTATCGAGAACTGTCAAAATATTGGGCCTGTTAGTCTTGAACCCCTTATATGCGCTGTTATTTGCAATGTTATTACAACTATATCAAATATTTACTGTCAAAGAGCTGTTGCTAAAGTTTTTATAATATTTTTATAACATTTTTAATGTTAAAAATTTTTCTTACTAACCAGGGAGCATGTTTTTGTTACAAAAAGATCTTAAAGTAAATATTATGAATTAATTTAGATAAGATATTACAAGTTTTTAAAGAGATTAAGTTACAAGTATAAATACCTAAGTCAAATAATTATATGTGCACTGTAAGTATTATATTGAGTTATAGGAAAGAAAACAAAATATTTTTTCAAGTTTGGTTGATATTTTGTTATGTTTTCAAGTAAGCTTTAAAATCATAAAAACATTAATTTTTTAATACAGAAAATAAGGAATGAAAATATACTTCATAGAAAATAATTATATGTGCAAAAAGGATAATTCATATATTTTCTCTTTGATATACAATATAATTAGTTTATATGAATATTTAATGAATATTTATACTTGTTTTAGACTACGAGGCATAAAACCAATCAAGTTCTTTAATGTGCCAATACCATTTTTCCCTCGTTTCGTCAATATCGCAAATTTTAATCCTTAGCGCGTAGTGTACCGCTTTGACCTTGAAACGACCTTGGCAGAAAGGGTCCTAAGGAGGAATTTAGTTAGGTTTATGTCAGGACTAATGCCTGGCCATTTCAATACTGGTATGCTGGGCGCATTAAACAAGTTTTGTGTCAAACCAGTTACATGGATTGGAGCGTTGTCTTGGTGGAATGTCCAATTATCTCCACACGGTTCGGTAGAAAAGTCTATTAAATGTTCCCGAACAAGTAAAATTATATTGTTACATTATTTTTTGTATGGGCAAATCATATTCGGAACCGTCCTCTTCATCCAAATGCACCCCATACCATAACGGATTCGCAACTGTGATTTTGCAAATAGCACGTTTGGCGCGGCTGTCTTAAATCTCTCCAATATTGGTGTTGACGATCATTGCCATCCAAATTAAACTTTTTTTTTATCACTAAATAAGACGAAAAAAAGTTAAATTAAGACGACGCTGATGGTCACCACTTCTCTTGTAGAGATTTAACACATTTCCGCCAAACGTGCAATTTTCGAAAGCACAGTTTCGAATCCGTCATGGTATAAGATGCATTTGGATCATGAAGAAGGGTTTGAATATGATTTGTTTCCAATAAAAATAGTGCAAAAATATATTTTTACTTGTTGGGGACTATTTAATAGACTTTGCTACCGAACTGTATGGATGTGATTGGACATTCTCACAAGATAACGCTCAAATCCATGTCACTCGTTTGACAAAAAACTTCCTATATGCACACAACATACCAGTATTGAAGAGGTCAGCCATTAGTCCCGACCTTCACCCAATTAAATTCCTCTTTAGGACCTTTTGTGTCAAGGTCATTTCAAAGTCAAAGCCGTACAAGACCATTAAAGGACTTTAACTTTAAATACTGACAAATCGGGGGACAAGGGGTATTGGTACATTAAAAACCTTGGAGGGTTTTATGCCTCCTTGGCTTAAAAAAGTTTAAATACACAAGGCGAACACAAATTTTCACAAAATACTTAATTACATTGCAAATCAAAAAGAATATATAGGAATTTTCTTCAATGCACATATAATTATTTTCTATAGAAAATATGTGAAGTATTTCCTTTTTCGTTATTTTCAGTTTTAAAAAATAAGGTATAAAATTAAAATGTTTATGATTTTAATGCTTATATATAAACATAATAAAATATTAACCAAACATAAAAAAATAATTTCTTTTCTTTCCTATAACTCAATATAAAAAAATGCACATATAATTATTTGTCTTAGGTAGTATTTGCGGTTGAGAAAAAAAAGGAAAAACAAGAATAATAACACAGAAAATTTATTAAAAACGGCATGGAAAAAAGTTTTTTTTTTTATTCCCAGACCTAGTTTTAAGTAAAAAAAACTATTAGATTCTACATTTACTTAAAGATAATGTCACCGATTTTTAACTTTTTTCTATAGAAATAATCTAGTGTTTATAAAAAACCGACATTTTGGAAAACCGGGTTTTCTGCTAACCAAAATTCAGCTTTTTCGGTTAACCGGTTTTCTCGGGTAAACCAGAATAAAAAAAACGGTTAACCGGGCTTTTTTTTGTTTAACTGACAAACCCAAAAAATACTTTAACATTGCTAATTTTTAACATATTTGTTTCTTTCAGCAAAGTTAGCAACTTTTATCCTTAAAAAATAGCGATATTTAAATACGGTGCTTTATTTTCCCATATTCACCGGAGCTTTAATTAAATTTTAGTTGGTTTTATTTAAAAAATACATCAATTCGTTATAAATAGTAGTATCGTATTTTATATTGATGTTTCTTGAAGACAAAAAGTATTTTAGACATTCTTTCTCACGGATTTTCATGAAATTTTAATTAATATTTGCAAAATATTCTGTATGAATGTTTAAAAACAACCGGTTAACCGACAGAAAAAACCGGTTTTCGGTGCAACGGAATTTTTGAATTCCGGTTTGTAAAAAAACCGAAATTTTGGGAAAAACCGGTTTTTCGGTTAACCGGTTTATAAACACTAAAATAATCTGACATTCTGCTACATTCTTTCTTTAAAATTTTTTTTTCCAAATTCTAACATAATTTTATAAAAAGTCTCAGAAATAACTCTTATATTTTAAAGTAATTCTTTCAGTCTAAGAACCCTTTTGTCCATAAATTTCTCAGATCCAGAAAAACATATGATTCATTCCACACCAACTGTTCCACTACAGAAAAACCATAGTGGTTTCAATGGGATATCATTTGCAAAGTATTTGCTCTTAGTGTACTATTAAATAACGAAAATAAAATTTACGTTTTTTTAAAAAGTGGGCCTTGTAGGCGTGGTAAAATATTGAAAATATCTAACTTTTTTGCCTGAGTATCTTTACTTCAATATTTATGCAAATTAAATGAAATACAGTAAAGTCTTTAAGACAAAAGTTTTTTATAGATTTTTGTATGGGAAATATTGGAAAATTTTCAGAAGAAGTTCTGAATTTTTCAAATTTAAACTTAAAATTTATTTATCAAAAAAAATGCCGCAATTTTTTTTATTTTTTAATTAAAAAAAAAATAAAGTTAACGTGCTTTTCTATCTGTTTTGAAATTTTCAGAGATGTGTTTTGTCTTGTTTTCGAGAAATAAAATGTCAAAAATTGCAATACGCTAATTTTTATTTTATTGAAGTAAAGATACTCAGGCAAAAAAGTTAGATATTTTCAATATTTGACCACGCCTACAAGTTCTACTTTTTAAAAAAAATTAAATTTTGTTTTTGTTATTTAATAGTACCCTAAGAGCGAATAATTTGCAAATGATTTCATATTGACACGACACAACTTTTTTTTGCTGAACATTTGGTGTGGAATGCCTCATATATATCGTTAAGATAAACTATAAAATACTAAAAAAAATATCAGTTTCTGAAACATTTTATAAAGAAAGCAATTTTCTTGCTATCTTCGATCCTTACTCCTCCGTCTTTCCTTTCCCTTTCTTTGTATACCCTCAACTCTAGTGATAGAGGGTATATAAGTTTGTAATTCCGTTTGTAACACCTCGAAACATTGGTCTAGGGCCCCATAAAGTATATATTCATGACCCTCGATCGATTTTAAGACGATCTAGCGATGTCCGTCCGTCTTTCTGTCTGTCTGTTGGAAACACGCTACCTTTTGAAAGACTTTACGGAAGCTCCTGAAGTTTGGCACATATGTTGGGCATTTGCCTGGTCAGGTTGGTATTGCAACTTACAAGCTAAGTCTTCCCGGTGTCACCCTCCTATCTTCATGAAATTTGGATATGTTGTTAAGAACAAAAATTAATTCGACACGTATTTTTTTTCAGCGGCCCAAACTCATTTTGGGGGGGGGGGGGGTGGATTTGTATGGGGAGAAATTGACCTTTTTCAGTTACGCCTATTTAAACAAAATTAATATAGGTATGTGTGGTATCAGAATAAAGGTATTAAAAATACCTATCTCGTGGTACTGACAACGGGCCAAAACAGTTAATATTTTTCGACTTATTAACAAAAATGTCCTAAAATTTTGGTATTTTACTCAATATGAAGAAAAGTTGTGCATGTTTGGACTCGTTCTTAGTACACGTAGAAATACTTTTGAACATCACACCATTGGATATTTATATTAAGGTAAATGCTGCGATAACTCTTAACAGACTTAATCAAGCAGGCTCCCTGAAAAATAGACAAGTCGGTCATACGAACCTCATTAGTAATATGGAGAGGAACATGATAACGGATTACAATCCTCCATATAATATCATTGATAGGAAGTTGAATATTGTAATACCATCGCAAGAGGATTGGCTAGAGAATAAAATAGATTTCTATCAAATTACTTAATATCTATACAGATGGTTCCAAAACTGATACAGGAACTGGTAGTGGTTTTCACTGTATGGAGCTAAACATTAACAGATCTTATCGATTAAAGGATGACTGCAGTATTTTTCAAGCTGAAATATATCCCAGTTGGAAAATGTGTCACTGAGGAAATTTCCACAGTGATTCCTTGAGGAAATGTCTTCAGGTTCTGACAAATCATAGGCAATCCTTGATGACATGTCCTAACATTGTCAGCACTGAATGTTTGCTTTAAGAGTGTGGACAATTCCTCTAAGACGTCTAAAAGGAAATGTCTTCAGAATAGCAGTATATTAAATTAGAATTTTAAATCTGGGCAACTCTTTAATTTCCAAGAAATAGATGGCAATATTATCGACTTAATTAAAATAAAATCAAAATCTAACAAGTAGAATAAAAGTAATAAATAGACAAACAATTTTAAAAATAAATTTTGGAACAAGTGGTTAGGTGTGGGACTAATAAACTGGAGGTTCCGGGTTCAAATCCAGTTGGGACTAAAAAAAGCGAAAAGTTTTTTCTAAATATGAGAAAGATAATTTATAAAGGAAAATGGATAAAAGTAAAAACTAAAGGAAATATTTGTATTTTTTTTTTGTATTTTCGCATGACCTAAGTCTGACATTTCCCCAAAGAAGTCTTAGGTGACATGTCCCCAGAAGGTCAGCCCTGACCACTGCTGACTTTGAGTGAGGACATTTTGAAAATTTGTATGAAACTGTCCTCAACCCAGTACATAGAGATGTCTTGTGGATGTCAGGTGTGACTCTGACATGTCATCGCTCCGTCACTGAGGATGGCTAGAGGACGTTGCCAACTGGGATGCTATTGCCAAAGCTGCGGAACAGATTTCAATGTTGCCAATATACAGAAGCGATATTTGTTTTTTCATTGATAGTCAAGCTGCACTATTGGCTCTTAAAAATGACAACATCAGGTCTAAGGTAGTCATCCGCTGCCACAGAGAACTTAAGGCTCTCAGCGAGCAGCATAACTTTAGACTGTGCTGGGTACCCGGACATAAAGATATTCTAGGCAACGAGAAAGCAGATGAACTGGCAAAAAAAGGTGCCAGCCTTCCAGAGGAAGCGTCGGAATCCGATGTTTACCCCCCTTTGTCACTGAATTCACTACGGATCAAGTGCAAAGCTAGAGATACCTGGATATGCAGATGGACAAATTCAGACAGATATATTCAGACTAAATCATTATGGGATGAAAACTTGACAAAACACACCCAAATTCTCCTAGACATGAATAGAAGACAACTAAGAATGGTAATAAATCTTATAACTGGTCATAATTCATTAGGTAAACATACACACACAAAACAAATTTTCCAATTTCCAACTGAAATTTAGTTATTGCAACCAAAATCCTGATGATGGATTTTTATTAAGGTTGTCACAACTGAATATCGGTAGTTACAACTGATTTTTGTTGATACAGCTGTGATTTAATTGAAACAACTACAAAATTCGTTTGTTACAGCGAAATGTAGTATTGGCAACCGAATTTTGAGTTGATACAACTGAAAAATTCAGTTGGAAATTTATTTTTCTCTGTGTATGGTAAGAATATGTAGATTGAATGATGATACTTGTAGATGGTGTGGGGAAGCTGTCGAAGACAGATATCACTTCTTATGTGAATGCCCTGCGCTGTCTTTTAGAAGATTTAAACTATTTGGCTCTTATTTCTTTCAGAGCTTATTGGAAATTCGAAGCGGGAATCCTTGGACTCTACTGGCCTTTATAAAAGCTTCAAAATGGGATGCATAACTGGAAACAATGCGAGTGATAAAATTGAAGAGAGAAGGTTTCGACCATTAAAGGAATCATAATGGGCCACATCAAGGCCTCTATGGACGTTAGTTTTGTATAAACCGACGTCATCCTTCACAACCTAACCTAACCTAGTACACGTAGATAGGTTTTCCAAAGACCTTTCATTTGGTATGTAACATGACTAGGTTTCTTTGCATAATATAGAAGATAAACGAAAAAAACTGAAAAATGGTCTTCCCCCTCCTTTTTACCCCCTAAATATGAATTTGGGCCGCTAAAAAGGTAAAAGGTGGCAAGGGTTTTTCGTGAATTTATGAGATAAAAAGACACGATAACTTTCGGAGGACAATTCTGAGGATGCTGAAGCTAAACACATATATTTTTCGTTTCCCTGGCCTAGTTCGAATTGAATTTCAGCCAAATCGGTCTAGTGGTTCAAAAGTTATTAGCAAAACTGTGAATTTCATATTAGTTTCACCTTAAATTTACGTGTTGAAAACCCGTTTAACATTTTTTTAAAAAATATTGGAAAGCCGCAAAAATATTTTACAATGTATTTTTGTCACTCAAAAATATTTTTACACTAAAAAAAAATACACTCGAAAAAAATTGTACCCTCAAAAAAAATTTTACAATCAAAAAAAAAAAATTTGTAAGTTATTAAAGCTATTATTACAAAAAAAAAGTTATTTTACACAAAATAAAATATTTCTAATCAAAAATTTTATTTTTTTCACGTTGGAAAATTTACTATTACTTAAAAAGCGCATTGTGGAGGTTATTCAAAGATTCGGCCAAGTCGAATTTAACTTTTCTACTTCCCGAGTAAAAATGCTTAGATATATTTTTATATATCACGTTTTATCCGAGATTTAAAAGATCTTACTCGTATCAGTACTGATCCGAAATTTGAAAGATCAGTACTGATCCGAAAAATGGATCGCTAAGATTAGATCAGTTTTAATCGGACGGATACATTGTTATCCGAAAAATGGGTTTATATAATTAGATAAACCCATTTTTCGGATGAAATTGTATCCCTCCGATTAAAACTGATCTAATCTTAGCGATCCATTTTTCGGATCAGTACTGATCCTTCACATTTTTACTTGGGTTGTTATAATTTTTTTATTTTCCCTTTAAAAACATATTTAAGTTTAACCGGTTACGTATAAGTAATATAAAATTAATCATACGCCATCATATCACAAACAGATTTAAAACTCTTCCACAAAATTTCTGACTTAAACTTAAATTTTTATGGAAAAAAAATTATTACAGACTTTTACGTTTATAAAAGCTGTCTTATATATTCTTTTGCTTTCAAGAATTTTGATTTTCTTAAAAAAAATATATAAATCCACAATTTATAACTGTCTAAGAAATAGAAGAAAAATAAAAATAATACTTGAAATATATTGAATTGTTTTGAGAATGAAATTGCTGCCAAAACTTAACAAAATTTTTTTTTTATTATTTTTAACAAAAAAAAATAACAACAAATTTAACAAAACAATAACAGACAACTGAAAATTAAAAAAAATATTATATATCGTCGAACTATATTCAATAAATGCCAACTCGAAAAAGCTTACTGTTCAGGAGAGCTAAAAAACTAGTTATTTCGCATATTATTGCAAAAATAATCAATGTACCTTCCACAAGATGGTTTAAATATTCTAAACAATTTTTACCTATGCAAAAATTTTCATATTTTGCACTTGTTTGCGTATTTTTCAGAGATGGCATTTATTACTATATCAAAAAACAAATATTTTTTTAGAGTTGGCATATTTTGTCGGAAAATAAAAATACATTTTTTTGGAAAAATTTTTAAAATTTTTTTTTTTTTTGGTGTTTGTTATCCTTAGTACGGTAATTGCAAAAACTGAACAAAAAATTAAAAATCTTTGCATATTTTTAAAAGTTACTAGCTCCGAAAGCCTTTTAATCTCAGGGTGGTCAACTTTGGCACTCTGTAACTCACGCTGTATTGCAATAGGGTCACTCCAAACTAGCTATTTGGAAAGCTTATATCATTAACTTTTTTTGCCCCATTCATAATGTTTTAATCTGATAAATAGTTTGAAAGTTACATAAATATAAGCAATTTTTTTTTTTGCAAACACTATTTACCGATATTTTCAAAATGGCAATATCTCGAGAACCAGTCATTAGATATCAAAATCTTTACAAGATTCGTGTTTAGCATGGCAAATGCAATAAAATGTGTGGTATAATTTTTTTTTCAAAATTTTTTGAAAAATTTTTGGAAATTTACAATGGGAGTTGGCATTTATTTCCACCAAAAAAATATGTACTTTGAGTTAGCAGAATAACAAAAATGGATGTAAAACGACAACAAATTATTTTTTTGCTCTGAAATTTTTATGGCAGATAGGTATTACATAGGGTAGCTATTTGCCATCGGAAACTCATTTCCGTCAAATTTGAGTTGGCATATTTTGAATATAGGTTCACGATATGTGAAAAAAGGAGGCATTATGATACTATTACCAAAATAATATACAAAAGCAATATAGACAATAGCCACAAAACCATTTCGGGTAAAAATAAAATAAAAACAGCATCACAATAACTATTTCAAATTTTAACACTTTGGTAAAAAGTTATGGGAAATTTGAAATTAATCATGTTCAAAACTTTTAAAATATTTTTTTGAAAATGATACAAATTTACAGAATTTGATATTAAAATTGTTCTTGCTGTTATATAAAATTGTTAAAAAATATTTTCAAAATTTCCTTTACTTTTTCCACATAGTGTACATTTTTTTGGGCTATACTCAAAGGACAATAAACACTAAGGCCTTTATTCATAATACTTAAAGTGTACTTAAAGTAGGTTTATTTGACAAATATTCATGCAATAACAGTCAAATAAACCTACATTAGATTTAATTTACTCATTATGAATAGCCCAGTAAAACTTTATAATAGTTACAATAATGAAATAAAGACTTATATTATTACGAAACAATACAACACAATACGGGTAAAAACAATATTGAAACTATAAACAAAATAAACTGTAGAAACAAAATTTAGTTAAAAAGAGAACAAAAAACAATAGAAAAGTATTAGAATGATACATTAACAACAAATGAAGACTCTTGAGTATAAAAATTCGAAAAACGTTTGAAAACCAGCAAAACAAAAAAAAAACTAAAAGTAGAACATGTTAAACAAACAATTCGAAGAAGTAGAACACA
The DNA here is from genome assembly GCA_963921195.1 of Pegoplata infirma. Classification (NCBI taxonomy): domain Eukaryota; kingdom Metazoa; phylum Arthropoda; class Insecta; order Diptera; family Anthomyiidae; genus Pegoplata; species Pegoplata infirma. Next base: position 55,811,951 of record OY992536.1, on the reverse strand, counting down.
AAGTATGTGCAGAAGTAATAAACACATATTTTGTGGTTTAGTTATAAGAATAAATGTTTATTTATTTTTTTTTGTTGTTGTTGTTAATTTCAAGGGGTTTTCAAGTCAACAACAATTTATAAAAGGGTGATTGAGAAGTTTGTAAGATGGGAATTCAGAAGCAATTTTTGCAAAGAAAAACATCGGTTTTAAAGAAATTTTTTTTTATAGAAAAATTCTCAGATTCGGCCCAGGATCTGACAAGGAAGGTCTTTTACAGGGCACCCACTGATTGTTCTCAAATGAAGGGTAAAAAATAAGAGTTGTTTTTTTTAGCTGTCCAATCTCAAATTTAAAAAAGGGGTTGCCACCTTTTAAAAAAAAAAATAATTGCTATCGGGAAAATCCGTATAAAAGCCGAACTAGCAGGAATTTCGCCAAACGAAAAAAATGCGGCTCAGCTTAATTTTGATAGAGATTATTTTATGTGATTTTGGCTGTCTTACGTATATACATCTCCATATAAACTACCCCAACGATTACACATTTTTGACAATTACGAACTTATCGAAGCCGAATTTAAACAAGACCGATAAACCATTGGATAGGCTATCAAAAAATCTTTCGACCTGTATAAAATGTTTATGGGGCATTCCAAGCCAAATCACTCACTTTTAGACCCGACCCCTTTCGATTTATTTTATTTTTGGATATGTTTTAGTACTTATTATATGCAACTGGGGCACCAATTTTCAGCCTTTTATTCTGAGACGGTGTTGAGTAATCAATTTTTCAAAATGGCGATTTTTTCAACAAAAATAAAAAATTAAAATTTTCAATTAATTTTGACCAGTTAAAAATATGGACATCTTAAAAAAAGTTGGACAACGTTTAGTTGGTATTTAAATTTAGTTTTAGAAAAAAATATTAAAAAAATTATTCGAAGTAATTATCACTTATTTTTTAACGTTTAAAAATTAAAATCGACTTTTTGAAAAAGTCCGAAACCTTCGATTTTTTTTTTAAATGTCTTAAAGTTCTACTCTAAATTACGCAACTTTTAAGCCATAATTCGAGATGTGATCGCAATTTGTTCTATGTTTTTTTTTTAAATTTTGAAAATTGCACCTTTTATTTTTTGACTCTGATTTATTTTATATGGTGCTCCAAAAAAATTAAATTGGTAGATACTGACCCTAACTTACCCTAGATATGAGGAGTTCCGTATAAGACTTAAATTTTGATGTAAAAAAGATGTGATTTTTGTTTTGATGGCACATCGATGAAAGTTGGCATAAATATTAGAAGCTATTTAGTAATAAGAAATTCGTTCGCGTCAATTAAATCGCGCAAGGGGGTCAAAAGTTATGGCGGTTTTAAGATTTATCGGTTTTAAAAATCTTAAAAATATTTTAAAGATTTTCTACATATTTGTTGCATGTGTTATTAAAACATGCCAGGATATATCATTTCTTCTAAAATATATGATATAAATTTAACCCTTTAATGACCAAACGATTAAAAAAAAATATCTAAGTACATAAAATCGCGATTAATTCGCGGTAAAAAAAAAGTTTCACAATTTTTTATAACATATTTAGGCAATGCGCGTTGGTATTACTGAAAAAAAATTACGGAAAATCGTATCATTGTACCACTAGTTAAAAAAAAACGGTGATGCTTTTTTATAACAAGAAAATTTAATATGGTCTAAAAATTCTATCAATCATTAAAATTTTTTAACCCGCCTCTAATTTTATGATTACACATCAAGTGGGCTTTAATTTAAAAAAAAATTCATCCGATTTCGTGTAAAGCATTGGATGTGCCAGATCAAAACAGGTTTAGATAAAATCATCGCTACTCGTTAATCAGTTTTACTCGTTAAGGCACGTCTTTTGGTGTATTAAAATGACCATGATGCATTAATTGCTATTAAAAAACATAGGAAAAAGATTTGCAAATTTCGCACAATTTTCAAAAATGCCATAAAATTTTTGCAATTTATTTTTTATAAACCCGCCAGTGATTTTTTTATGTAAACTCACAAAAAACTCGGTTTACGCAAGAGTCCACCAAATTTCGAATGAAACCGCGAATGTGCCTCGCGAAAAACTGGTATTTTAAAAAAATTACGTTTTTCCTTTCGAACTTTTATCTGCTGAAACTCCTTAACTATTCGTGGCACATTAACGGGATTAATTCCAAAATGTTAAGAATTACAACAGCTACCAACTCTAGTTCAACTTTTTTCATTTTATAGAGGGGGCCGAAATCCCTGATCAAAAAACTCGAAAATTTAAAAACTCGTAATTTTTGGTTTCTAAATTTAACCGTCTTATAACTTCTTACTAAGCGATGAAGCATCTATCAAACCAACATTAAAATAATCTCTTATATGTACTGACTTTGTGTTATGCCGGAAAAGATTAAAATATGACGAGAACTTAAAAAAAAAGCGAGAGAATGTAAAAACTATGGATTATTTCAAGCCATTTTTATCGATTTCTCAACTTTAACCCTCTGTAACTTTTACGGAAAAAGTGGGGTAATCCTTAAACATTGCTCAGTCATGGTTCTTGTGTACACAACTGCATTTACAGTTTTTCTAAATTCCAAAAACTGACGTTTTTTTTAAACATTTATTTCAGTTTCACTGAAATTTAAAAAAGATTTTGTGATATATTCATTTCGAGGTAAAAATACGCCTCACAAAAATTAAGAACGATCGGACATGGGTAAGGCGTTCCGCATGGGCCTTGAAATTTAGAAAACGGATTACAAGGAAAAATATAAATTTTTTTCTGTTTTCTCAATTTGTTTGGTATTTTAAGTTAAGTTTAAATTCAAATGGTTACAGAATTATAATAAGGTACCAAAAACAAAAATCGGTTGAAAATTAGTCAAGTTATTAAAACTTTCCCAGGCATCTAACGTATGGCAGACCATCTTGAAAATTGGTGTCCAAGTTGCATTTAATAAGTACTAAAACATATCCAAAAGTAAAATAAATCGAAAGGGGTCGGGTCTAAAAGTGAGTGATTTGGCTTGGAATACCCCTTAAATAGTTTCTGTTGAAGAAATGGGAAAAATCCTCAAAAAACGAAAAAGAAATCCCGTTTTTCCCCCTCCCCTTTGACCCGCTAAATGAGAGTTTGAGCAACTATAAAAAACGGGTTACTCTTATTTTGCTTCCCTCCTTCCTATATGCAAGTTTCAGGACAATCGGTGGGTGCCCTGTGAAAGACATTTTTTGTGAGACATTTTTCATGTAAAAAAATCTTAAATTCTGGGGACATTTTTGTATAGAAAAAGTGTCAGATTCTGAATTATTTTTCAGAGAAAGAGCTTCAGAGACAATTTGGGATATTTTTCGTATAGCAAATACTTAGATTCTCAAACGTTTTTTCAATCGAAAAAGTCTCATTCTTTAAGACATTTTTCGTATAGAAAAAGTATCAGACTCTGAGACAATTTCGTATAGAAAAAGTCTGAGATTCTAAGACATTTTTAATGTAAAAAAGTGTCAGATTTCTTATAAAAAGTCTCGGTATCAAAGATTTTCGTACAGAAAAATCTCAGATTCTGAAAATTTTTTCTTGTAGAAAAAGTCTCAATTTCGTATAGAAAAAGTCTGAGATTCTAAGACATTTTTAATGTAAAAAAAGTCTCAGATTTCATAAAAAAAGTCTCGGTATCAAAGATTTTCGTACAGAAAAATCTCAGATTCTGCAAAATTTCAGATTCTGAGACATTTTTCGTATAGAAAAGGTCTTAGATTCTGAAATATTTTTTGTATAAAAAAGTCTCAGATTCTGAGAAATTTTTGCATAACAGATTCTAAAACATTTTTCGTATAGAAAAAGTCTCAGATTCTGAGACATTTTTCTTATAGAAAAAGTATTAGATTCTGAGACATTTAGAAAAACTCTTAAATTTTGAACTATTTTTCGTACAAAAAAAAAGGCTCTTATTCTGAGAAATTTTTCTTATAGAAAATGTCCTAGATCCTGAAACATGTTTTATATAAAAAAGACCTAGATTCTGAGAAGTTTTTGTATAAAAAAGTCTTAGATTCTAAAATATTTTTAGCACAGAAAAGTTCTTAGATTCTGAGTAATTTTTCGAATAAAAAATTCGCAGATTCTAAAACCTTTCTTGCATTGAAAAACTCTCAGATTCTGAGACAGTTTTCGTATAAAAACGTCTCAAAAGCCCCATTCTAAGAAATGGTCTCAAATTTTGAGACACTTTTCTCATAGAAAAAATCTTAGATTCTGATACATATTTTATAGAAAAAGTCTCAGATTCTGAGATATTTTTCATACAGAAAAGGTCGCAGATTCTAAGACATTTTTCATATAGAAAAATTCTCCGATTCTGATATATTTTTTTTATAGAAAAAGTCTCAGATTCTAAGACATTTTTCGTATAGGGAAAGTCTTAGATTGTAAAACATTTTACGCATAGAAAAAGTGTCAGATTCTGAGACATTTTTCTTTCTGAGATATTTTTCGTACAGAAAAGGTGACAGATTCTGAGACATTTTTCGTATAGAAAATGTTTTAGATTCTGAGATATTTTTTTATAGAAAAGTGTCAGATTCTGAGACACTTTTCGTATAGAAAAATTCTTAGATTCTGAGACATTTTTCGAATAGAAAAATCTCAGATTCTGAGACATTTTTTGTTTACAAAAATACTCAGATTCTGAGGCATTTTTCGTATAGAAAAAGTCCCAGATTCGGATTCTACATTTTTCTTATAGAAAAGATGTCAGATTCTGAGACATTTTGCGTATAGAAAAATAAGTTTTTCGTATAGAAATCGTCTGAGATTCTGAAACATTTTTCTATAGAAAAGACTCAGATTCTAAGATATTTGTCTTATAGAAAAAATCTCAGAATCTAAAACACTTTTTGTATAGAAGAAGTCTCAGATTCTGATACATTTTTCTTATAAAAAAAAGTAGCAGATTTACGACATTTTTCGTATAGAAAAAATTTCAGATTCTGAGACATTTTTCTTATAGAAAAAATTTCGGATTTTAATGCATTAGTCGTACAGAAAAAAACTCACAAGGAAGGTCTTTCACAGCGCACCCACCGATTGTCCTGAAACTTCCATATAGGAAAGATGGGAAAAAATAAGAGTCACCTGTTTTTTTATAGCTTCCCATTCTCACATTTAGCTGGTCAAAGGTGAGGGGGAAAAACGGATTTTTTTTTGTTTTTTAAGGATTTTTCCTATTTCTTCCAAAAAAAATGGTACTTTTCACTATCACACATTTTCATTATACAAGCGTAATTTCACCATGTTAGCGAAATATTCTTTTAAAAAATTTGGCCAGAAATTGTTCACTTATTAGATACGACTAGGTTTCAATCAAAAAAGGATCCAAAAATATTTAGGAAGTTGGTAAATTTTGATGTGTATAATGGAAAAGTGTGATAGTGGAAAGTACCCTAAACTAGTTAAACATTTTATACAGGTCGAAAGGTTTTTTTAAGACCTATCCAATGGTGTATCAGTCGTGTCCAAATTCGACTTCGTTAAATTTGTTATTGTCAAAAATGTATAATCGTTGGGATAGACCTTTCTTGTCAGATTCTGAGATATTTTTCGTTTTTCATTTTTTTTGTATAGAAACTGTTTCAATTTTGACACATTTTTTGTATAGAAAATTAAAAGATTCTAAGACTTTTTTCCTTTTAAAAAATCTCAGATTCTAAGACATTTTTCATATAGAAAAAGTCTTAGATTCTGAGACATTTTGGTATAGAAAAAGTCTTAAATGCTGAGACATTTTTCGTATAGAAAAAGATCCATTGCATCTGAACTTTAAAATCCACCCATTTATTTCTTACTAATGTTCAAACAAAATATTAAAATCTTAGTAGTACAAGGAAAACTATAAATTATATTTAAGGAATTTGTGCTGTTTATTTAAAGTTAAATAAAAAGAAACCTTTTTTTTGTGAAAATTTATTATAGTTTCTCTGTTTTATACAAAACCCAAAAATTTGTAAACCAAAACAAAATTTATATTTTGTTTACACTCCAAAAGCAATAAAAGTGTCTGTGTAAATTTTAAGCATTACTTATAACGTGACTCAAATGTTTAGTTATTCCGTTATTTTGTCATGGCTGCTAACACAAACACTCATACACAAAATTTTAAAAATTCATATGTGTGTTTTTCAACAATGGAAAAATAGCCAATGGGCCAAACACCAAAAAAAGAACAACTAAACTCACAAAAACACACACCACCAACTTTTATGATCAAAAGTTTTTTTTTTAGAAAATTTTATGATATTTTTCGTTTTTTTTTTCAACAGTTTTTCTTTTTGATAGTTGGTATTTTTTACACATATCTCTAGATTTACATGAATAGCTATTGGGTTTTTTCTATCAAAGTTTTACACAAAATTAAAAAAAAAAAATGTTGACTGGTTTTAATACAAAATTTGTAGCCTGAATTCTTCTACTTACATCAGTTATTTTGCGAAGAACGATTAGTTTTTATGACAACAAAATGCCTCTCCCGATCTAATTTTAAAATCATTGGTAAAATTTTTTTAATAAACTAAACATCTTATACTAGAATAATTTTTTCATTATAGTTACGAAAATGTTCATACAATTTATGAAAAATTAGGTAGAATTTAGTCAATGACTTATTTATTGGATGAATGAATTTGTTTTTATAAAATTTATGAAAAATGTTATTGTAATTAAGTAATGTGCACACATTTAATGAAAAAAATTCATAAGAAGAAAAATTCATAAAAATAATAACACTGTGCTACAAAAAGCACAAAATCGAATATACTTTTAAAATGAGGTAGTTAAGGTTGTAGGTCTCGTCGAAAAGATCACAAAATTGCACATCAAACTTGCCAGACACCCTCAAATTTTAAAGTTATTGTCAAAAAACGTTTTTTTCGGCCTTTTCTCACTAAACCACGTGTAACTTAAACATTTTTTAACCGATTTTAAATTTTTCAACTGTTTTGGATAGAAGAAGGATATCGCTTTTCATGTGTGTGAATTGGTCTATACATATAAGAAATATATGTATTGGTTTTTTCAACAACATCTAATTTTTTGTTATTTTTTGAAAATTTTTGGAGTTTATCGATTTTTTTCTTCCATAGTTTCTTCAACAATATTTATGTTAATAAACGTATTCCTAAAGAAAATTTAATTGTGAAAACGATGAGCTTTATGCCAAAAAAAGAAAATTAAGATTTTGTATGAAATTGCCGTGCGGATAACCCAGGCAAAAAAAATTAAAAAAATAAAAACGAACATACTGAGAGGTCGCGTATCATTATTTTAAAGGTTTTTGACTTCCTGAATTCGAATTTGACCTTGAAATTGCGCTATCTTATTAAGTTTTTGATATATCAATTTATGTTAAATATCTCAAAAACCTGACGAGATAGAGAAATTTGAAGACCAGATTCGGATTCAGCACGCCAAAAACCTTTAAAGATATTGTACATGACCATTTATGATAAATTTATTTTTTTTGCCTGGGTTATCTGAATCGCCGCGGCGATTTCCTGCAAAATCTTAATTTTCTTTTTTAGAAAAATTATCACAACTCTATCAATTATTATCCGATTTTTTTAGGATAAAGCTTATCGTATTTAGAATTAAATTTTCTTTAAAAAAACGCTCATAAATATAATGGTTGTTAAACGAACTATATCAGAAAAAAATCGATAATCTCGAAAAATTTTCGAAAAATAACAAAAAAATTGGATTTTTTAGAAAAAATCAATAGATATCTTTCTTTTACGTATTGACCAATTAAAACACATGGAAAACCCTATCCTTTATCTATTCAAAACAGTTTAAAAATTTAAAATCGGTTGAAAATTTTCTGAATTACACAAGGTTTAGTGAGAAAAGTCCAAAAAAAAACGATTTTTGACAATAACTCCAAAATTTGAGGGTGTCTGGCAAGTTTAATGGGCATTTTTGTGATCTACTTGACAAGACCAACAACCTTTACTATGTCACATCAGAAGTATTTTTTCACTGTAGCACAGTGTAATTATTTTCTAAATACAATGTCATTCTTATGAAAACAACATATAAACATTTTGAAAAAAAATCACTGATTTCATGAAAAAGTTCAAGATTATTTCATACATGCAATGAAATTTTATGAAAAAAAAAATTTAGCCATTATGAAACAAATCATTGATATAATGAAACAGTTCATTGTTAATAATAATTATGTCTATTTACAAATCCATTTCATAAAAAGAACTTAAAGTAATTCTCATTTTGTTTAAGTTTTCCCTAAAATATAAGAAATTGTTACTCTCCCTAGTCGAGGGTCAGCTATATTTGTATTTGTTTTAAATCTGTATGTTTTATTTGTATAAACTTATATTTTTTTAACATTTTCATGGTTGTTATTTTATATGTTTGTCCGTTTGTCTGTTTTTATTTTGGCTTAAATCCAATATATAAATCCTTAGAATAACATACAAAATAATTTTCCGGCGTATAAAGTACAAAAAAAAAAAAATGAAGAAAAAGACATTTTTAAAGCCTCTATAAAAATAATTTATGTTTTTTACATTTTCTTTTAACACTGTAAGACAAATCACTAAACAAGTAACATAAATGAAAATTTATCTAAAAAATAATAAAGCAAAAAGACTTTAAACTGTTCTTAGAACAGTAAAAAAAACAACATAAAAATATTTATATTCATATTTATCCTTGTTGTATGTTAAAAAGAACATGAAGAAAACAATATTATGGATGACTCTTACTTTAAGTTTGATCCTCTGCTATTTATATAAATAACAAGCAAATGTGTGTTGTGTTGTTTTGTTGTGAATATTTTTTTTTTTTTTTTCAAAGAAGGCGTTATGTTAAAAATACACAGTTGTGAGGAAAATAGTAGTGGTCATTTTATTCAGGAAACTATATCCAGACGAAGTGGTTATTTTTTTCAGGAGACTGTGGTCATTTTACTCAGGAGACTGTATCCAGACGACCTTGTGGACTCGCGGTGGGAAAAGCGTCCAAAAAATGTTTCTTTATATAGAGAAGTATAGGTTTAATTACAAGCCATACTGGCTTGAAAGCTTATTTGAAAAAGATTAAAATTGATCAGAGATGATTTATGTAGATGGTGTGGGGACGAAGAGATAGTAGAAGATTCATTTCATTATCTTTGTCAGTGCCCTGCACTATCTTGCACTAGATTTAATTGTTTTGGCTCTTACTACTTTTAGGCACTGGAAGAACTTAGAGATGTTAACCCATGGAAGATGCTTAAATATATTTGGCTGAGTCAACTCGAAGAAACATATGTGGGGACATAAATAATCATGCTATAGGCCGGACGTCAGAATTGAATTTTGATTAAATAATATGACAAAAAAAAAAGAATTGCATTTTTGAGTATGACAAAAAATGTTACTCATGCTAAGTATTCTTAGAGTCTAGGCAAATTGTCATGACACTAGGACTAAAAAAGTATTTGGTTTAAATTTGAGACCAATGGGATAACGTTAACCCGAGGTGCAATGCGATCAAAACTTTGTATGTATTTTTGAAAAAAAAAATTATTTGCTGAAAATGGTGAATTTGTTCTACTTATATACCAGAAATTTTTTTAAAAAAGTTAAAAAAATAACAGTTTTAAATTTAGCTGTGCCGAATTTTTTTACATTTCCGCATGATAAAAAATAAAAACTGCTGAGCTTTTTTTGAGGAAGGGTGTATGTTGGCTGCGGGTTGTGGCTGATACCTCCCCATCTCGCGATAATGGTATTAAATTCATTTGTTATGCTTTTGCACATAAGTGACCCAATAATTTAAAAATTATTTAAATTACTTAATTCATTATATACACGCACAATAAAAGGGGTGGATGGAACAAAATTGCGTAGCCTACTACATTTTACATTTTGGAGAGTATAAAAGATTCGGCACCAAAGAATATACCACTCTCACTTGTTTTATGTACATTTTATGAACAAATGGAAAATTTTTATGCGAAAGCTTAGACTTTGTGAAAAAGTAGTTGTGGTAAAAAAAAATGATTTTTTTTAACATGATAATGTTTTTAGGCTGGTCTAATTTTAAAAAAGTTGCAGGACAACTTGCAAAGAAAACAAGAATTACTATTTTCATTTTCTTAAAACCAAAAATTTTAATAACTTGGGTTTGTAACTTGGATAATAATTCACCTCGTGGCGAATAAAACCGTTTTTCACCAGCTGGTGAATAAAAAGTAACATAATTATTTTTCAACAAAAAAAAAATTTTTTTTTTTCATAAATTTTTTTTTTTTTCATCAATTTTTTTCCATGAAATTTTTTTTTTCATCATTTTTTTTTCATAGATTTTTTTTTTTCATAAAATTTTTTTTTTACCAAACTTTTTTTTCATCATTTTTTTTTCAAATTTTTTTTTTCAAATTTTTTTTTTATCAATTTTTTTTCATCAAATTTTTTTTTCATCACATTTTGTTTTTGCATCGAATTTTATTTTTTTTCATTAATTTTTTTTTTCATCAATTTTTTTTTTTCATCAATTTTTTTTTTCATCAAAATTTTTTTTCATCAATTTTTTTGTTTTTCATCAATTTTTTTTTTTTCATCAAATTTTTTTTTCATCAAAATTCGTTTTTCATTAGTTTTTTTTATCATATTTTTTCACCAATTTTTTTTCATCAAATCTTTTTATCAAATTTTGTATTATCAATTTTTTTCTCACCAAAATTTTTTTTTTCATATTGTTTTTATACATCAAAAAAAATTTTTTTTTTCATCAAAAAAATTCATCAAAAACTTTTTTTCATCAAAAATTTTTTTTCACCAAAAATTTTGGGTTCATAAAATTTTTTTTAACATGATTTTGTTTTTCGCGAAAAAATATATTTTTTTTTTTTACCAAAACTTCTTTTTCACCAAGTCTAAACTTTTCGCATAAAAATATTTGGTGGCGAATCTTTTATACTCTCCAAAATGTAAAAACACTTTTTTGTATTTATTTTTACACTCACTTACAAAATGTATAGCTCTTTTGTTTTTTTAATGGGGTCCTCGACAGATATTTCAATTCGTTTTGCATGGAATAGCAAAGTAATATAACATTATTTTTTCTAAAAAAACTTTGCTTTGGCAAGTACACCCAAATCTTCCGCAAAACATTATCATGATTTAATGTTTTGGGCAAGAGTACAAAATTCGCAGGCATTTTCTTAGTAAGATTAGTAAGATAAGATTTCTTCTACATAAGAAGGGACACAAGTGTTTTTTGTGAAGTTTTGTTTTTAATTTCTTTTACACACCCTTGAAGAGGGTTAGCGATGCTAACCGAAATATCGGGTTAAATAAAAATATTTAAAATAAAAATCGCCAGTTTTTTATTTTATTTACGATAACCTGCAGCCAAACAATAACAACTAAGAACTAGCCATCAAAAAGTTCATCTATACAAAACATACAATGATTTTTTTTTTTTTACGAAAAACAAAATTATGTTAAAAAAAATTTTTTGATGAAAAGAAAATTTTTTGATCTAAAAAAAAATTTATGAAAAAAAAATTTTTTTGGAGAGAAAAAAAAATTGAAAATAAAAAATTTAATAAAAAAATTTTATGAAAAATATGATAAAAAAAAAATTATGAAAAAAAAAATTTTTTGTTGAAAATAAAATTTGATGAAAAAAAAAAAAAAAAAATTATGACAAAAAAAAAATTGATAAAAAAAAAATTATAGAAAAAAAGTTTGATGAAAAAAAGAAAATTTATGAATAAAAAAATTTTTTTGTTGAAAAATAATTATGTTACATTTTATTCACCAGCTGGCGAAAAACTGTTTTGTTCACCAGGAAGTGAATTATTATCGAACATGAGTAAAAATTTTCTGATATAATGATATATAATTTGATACAATCATATATGAGTTAATATGCTTCCTTATAAATTTATATAAAATTACATTTATCACTTTGATACGGATGATTAGATTCGTATTTTGGTTTTGCTCATCAAATTGTATAAAAATAGATATTATAAGATCAATTTGATATAATTAGATTTGACTTAATTCAGGATCAAATTGTATCAATTTTTATATTTTTTCATCTAAAGTAATACAATTAGATATAATTTGATACAACCATTTTACGGATCAAATTAGATCTACTTATTGTTAGTAAAATTAGCATAATATTTTTACTAGGGAAGTTACAAACCCAAGTTATTAACATTTTTGGGTTTAAGAAAATGAAAATAGTAATTCTTCTTCTTTTTCGTTAATTGTTACCTTATATAGTCAAACTGAGGTGGCGTCCTGCAACTTTTTTTAAATTAGACACCAGAATAAAAAAATTATCATGTTAAAAATATTGTCGGTCTTTGGGTTCCTAAAACAGCTTAAAAGCTTTTAAGTTTTTTTAGGTACCCACAGACATTGCCCTAAAGGCCCAATATTTTTTGTGTCAAGATTTACCCTAAAGGACAACTTTTCCGACAGCGACGATTTCGAAATTACAAAAAAAAAAGCAAAACTTTCTCCTCCTTACTATGCAGTGTAGTAATTATATTTTCAATATTAACTTAACAAACCTAGAACTTTAGATATTATTTTCTATATCTGAAATTTTAATTTGGTTGTAGAAAGATAATTCTAAACTTTAGCTAGGTTATAACAATAGGTACTATAATAATCGGTTTGGCCCAATGCAACATTAAGTTCCGTAAATTTAATTGAACCTAACATTTTACCTACAACTGTTTACAATTATGTGTTCAAGCCAAGAAAATAAAAACAAAATAACGCCTATTTAGTCAAAGAATTTATTTTTTATTTTTTTCAGATATACATAAAACAATTGTTTGTTTTAAGATGTTTTTAGAATATTTGTGTGTAAAATTTTTTTGAATTGAAAAAAAAATATTGTATTTTTAGCATTATTTCTGTTTCCCACAACAAATACTTAAAGAATTATTTATTAATTTTATTTGTTTTTGTTGATTTTCTCTTCAATTTTTATAAACAGGATTGTTCTTACAAAAAAAAAAATATTAAGTTCTATTGAAAACTTTCTTTCAAAAAATGGAGATCAAATTTAAGTTTTAACATGATGTTTTTAGGCTGGTGCCTAAATTTAAAAGTGATACAGGACAAAAAGTGACAGAGAATAAATTAATGCACCGGCTGGTGAATAGGAGAATTTTTTATCGGCTGGTTATTAAAACGTAACATAATTATTTTCTATCAAAGATATTTTTTGTTATCAAAATTTTTTCATTAAAATTCGGTTTTTTTAAACAAAAATATTTTTTTTCTTCAAAAACTTGTTTTTTTAACAAAAAACTGTTTTTCTCAAAAATATTTTTCCATCAAATTTTTATTTTCATCAAAATTTTTTAGTAGTATTTCGTTTTTCATAAAAAACTTTTTTCAATAACTTATTTTTTCCACTAATAATTTTTTTTTTCATCAATTTTTTTATTTTTTTTTTTCATTTAAAACTTTTATTAATCAAAAAAAAGTATATAAGCGACCAATTAACGAAAAAGAAAAGAAGAATCACTATTTTCTTTTTCTTAAAACCAAAAATTTTAGTAACTTGGGTTTGTAACTTTGATAATAATTCACCTCATGGTGAGTTAAGCCGTTTTTCACCAACTGGTGAATTAAAAGTAACATAATTATTTTTCAACAAAAGAAAAAAAAAATTTTCATCAAAGTTTTTTTTTTCATAAATTTTTTTTATTAATTTATTTTTATCAAATTTTTTTTTTCATCAATTTTTTATTTTTCATCAAATTTTTATTTTTTCATCAAATTTTTTTTCAACAATTTTTTTTTTATTTTTTTTCAAATTATTTTTTTTTTTTTTTTATTTTTTAAATATTTTTTTTTTTTTATTATTTTTTTTTTCATCAATTTTTTTCATAGATTTTTTTTTTCATCTTTTTTTTCATCAAATTTTTTTTTATCAATTTTTTTTTCCAATTTTTTTTTAAATTAATTTTTTTTCATCAAATTTTCTTTTTCATCAAATTTTTTTTCATAAATTTGTATGCCCTCCAACCATAAAGTATATATATTATTGATCCATGATCGATTCTAAGACGTTCTGTGAATATCCGTCCGTCCGTTCGTCTGTCTTTAGATGGCACGATGCAGTCCAAAATAAAATAGCTATCCTAATGAAATTTGGCACGAATATGTCTTATGGTCCTAGGCAGGCTAAGTTCGGAAATGGGCAAAATCGGACAAGGGGAAAAAAAGTTCCCCCTTGAAGAACTGAACCAACCTCTGAAAAAATACACTTTTTTATATGTTTTTTTGTATTTTTTTAAGTAAATGAAACAGTTGGTATATTTACCGCGATGGAAAGGTGCTCTGGACGTCTCCCACTGACCCCATCACCCCCCCCCCCCCCCCCCCCCAAAAAAAACGGCCCTGACATTTTTTTTAAATTTTTTTTTACATTTTGGAGGGTATAAAAGATTTGGCACAGCGGAATTAAACACTCTCACTTGTTTTGTTTCTTTTATAAATTTTTTTTTTCATAAATTTTTTTTTCATAAAATTTTTTGTTTTTTTACCAAATTTTTTTTATAAATTTTTTTTTTCATCAATTTTTTTTTTTTAAAATTTTTTTTTTCATAATTTTTTTTTTTCGCTTAAATTTGTATACCTTACACCACACTGTGGTACAGGGTGTAATGAGTTTGTGCTGATGTTTGTAACTAACCGAAATATTGGTCCTACCCCCACCTTTAAGTATACCGATCGATTTAGAATCACTTTTTGAGTCGATTTAGCGACGTCCGTCCGACCGTCTGTCTGTCTGTCCATGTAAACGGTGTAAACACTATACAGGTCGCAATTTTTAATCAATTGACTTGAAATTTGAAACTTAAGCCTCTCTTGGCCCAAGGACGAAGCCCATTGAGATTGGAAAAAATCGGTCTATATTTAGACCTAGCTCCCATACAAAGGTCCTCTTTAGTTTTGGCTCAAATGACACTAATAACCGTATTATAATAGGTATATTTTCGAAATTTGGCAGGTAAACGTTCTTTGTCTTCACAAATTACCATTCCCAATTTTAAAGAAATCGGACCAGTTCTTCTTGTAGCCCCTATAAAAACCACCTTCCCGATTTTCACATAAATCTCTCAAATTTCATCAAAATAGAAAATATTTAATTAAAATTTTGTTTGGTTATGTTAAGCGCGTACTTAAATAACCTTATTAAATCTAATAATCATCGGACCTGTTTTGGACATAGGCCCCTTTGGAAAATTTGGCCCGGTATTCAGTTAAAGCGGTTTATTGCCAACAAATAAAAGCCTATTAAACTTATTAAAGATTTGAACTAAATAATAATATTATTATTATCTATATTATAGATCTAATCGGTTCATGGGACCCATTTTCCGGAAAACTCTGATGTAGGGTATTATATGGTCGGTCTTGACTGACTATAACTTTTTTACTTGTTTTTTTTATATTTTTTTTTTCATGAAATTTTTTTTACCAAAACTACTTTATCACCAAGTCTACACTTTTCACATAAGAATGTTCCATTTGTTTATCAAATGTACATAAAACAAGTGAGAGTGTTAAATTCTTCGGTGCCGAATCTTTTATACTCTCCAAAATGTAAAAACACTTTTTTGCACCTATTTTTGCACTCAATTAACAAATGTACAGCTCTTTTGGTTTGGACTGCATCTTGATTTCCACAGGCAGATGGACGGATTTATATAGCTAGAGTGTCTTAGAAGTGGATAAATAATTTATAAACATAAAGGGGTTCTCTACTGATATTTCAATTCGTTTTGCATGGAATATCAAAGCAATATAATATCACTTTTTCTAAAAAAAACTTTGCTTTGGCAAGTACACCCAAATCTTCCGCAAAACATTAGCATGATTTAATGTTTTGGGCAAGAGTACAAAATTCGCAAGCATTTTTTTACCAGAATTTCTTTTTTTTAAAACTTGTTTTTTCATCGAATTTTTTTTTCTTAATTTTTTTTTATACCCTACACTCTAGTGATAGAGGGTATATGAGGCATACCACACCAAATGTCCAGCGAAAAAAACACGTGTACCGTAAACTTCTGAATAGGTTATATGGGTAGCCCTATATGGAACTTAGAAAATTGCGTTTTTGGTTTTTAAATTTTTCAAAAACTGGGCTTAGGAGGCGTGGTCAAATATTGGAAAAATTTTTAAATTTGTGGCGAGTTGCCTTGATTAAATATTTATCACTTTAAAACGGAATGCAAAAAAATCTCAAAAATTTACATTCTTATATAGTTTTGTTTGGGCTATCGATTAAAATTTTTTTTTTGGAAAATTTTCAGAACCCGTTCTGAAATTTTCCATTTTTTAAAAATGTCAATTTGTTAAAAAACATGCCACATTTTTTTCTTTTTTAAATTTTTTTTTCAAAAGTTTAGATGTTTGTCCATCCACACAAAAAAATTAAATTTCATAACAATTTTGTAATTTGCTTGTATTTCTTTGTTTTAACGATGCGAATGAGTAATATTTATGCAATTAATAATGCTCATTCGCAACGTTAAATCAAGAAAATACAAGCAAATTACAAAATTGTTATGAAATTTAAAGTTCAAATGCGATTTTCTCGAAAAAAACGAAGAATGTGTTTCTGAATTTTTTTGTGTGGATGGACAAACATCTAAACTTTAAAAAAAAATTTAAAAAAGAAAACAAAAAGTGGCATGTTTTTAAATAAATTGGCATTTTAAAAAAATGGAAAATTTCAGAACGGGTTCTGAAAATTAAAAAAAAAAATTTAATCGATAGCCCATACAACACTATATAAGAATGTAAATTTTTGAGATTGTGGTGCATTGCGTTTTAATGTGATAAATATTTAATCAAGGCAACTCGCCACAAATTTGACCATTTTTTCAATATTTGACCACGCCTTCTAAGCCCAGTTTTTGCAAATTAGAAAAACCGGCAACAAAATTTTTTTAGTTCCATATAGGGCTACCCAAACAACCTATTCAGAAATTTACGGGACACATGTTTTTCTGTAGCGGGACATTTGGTGTGGAATGCCTCATATATAAGTTTGTCATTCCGTTTGTAACACCTCAAAATATCGGTCTAAGACCCCATAAAGTATATAGATTCATGATCCTCGATCGATTTTAAGACGATCTAGCGATGTCCGTCCGTCTGTCCGTCCGTCCGTCCGTCCGTCTGTCCGTCTGTCTATCTGTTGAAAACACGGTAACTCTTGAAAGACTTTACAGAGGCTCCTGAAGTTTGGAATATATGGTGGACATCTACCTGGTCAGGTTTGTGTTGTAATCCAGCGAAATCGGTCCTGTGGTTTAAATGTTATGTGCAAAAGACTGAATTTCGGAAAGGGTTTTTAATGAATTTACAAGATAAAACACACGGTAACTTTCGAACGACAATCCTGAGAGTGCTGAAGTGAGGCGTATATATTTGTCGTTCCTCTGTCCCGTTTGTTTCCAATCTCAGCCAAATCGGTACAGTAGTACCAAAGTTATAAGCAAAACCCTGAATTTCAGATTGGTTTCATATAAAATTCACGTGTTGAAAACCCCGAGTTTTAAAAAACAAGCTTTAAAAACAATTATTAGCCACAAAATTACTTTACAGAGTATTTTTGTCACTCAAAAATATTTTTACACTAAAAAAAAAATTTACATTCGAAAAAAATTTTACACTCAAAAAAAAATTAGTAAATTATTTTTTTTTTTTTACAAAAATGACAAAAAAAATTTTTTACTTAAAATAAAATATGTCTAATCAAAATTTTTAACTTTTTTTTATTAAAAAATTTACTATCCTTTAAAAAGGGCATTGTGGAGGGAATTCAAAGATTCGGCCAAGTCGAATTTAACTTTTATACTTGTTTTTTTTTTTTTAATTTATTGTCATCCCATGCATAACAAATTCAAAAAATAAAAGTCCAGGACCCCATTAAGATTATTATGATTTCTTTGATATTCGGCTATAATCATCCTTCCGTGTCTCTGTAAAAAGCAAGATGCAGTCCAAACCAAAAGAGCTGTAAATTTTGTAAAAAAGCAAATCGGATCCTTTTGTCAGTGGAAGGGATTTCAGTTCACACCAAAAGAGTAGTCATTTTACTGAATGCGAAAAATCGAATCTAAGACATTCTAGAGATTTTCGTCTGTCGGTGTTCTGTGGAAAGCAAATGAGCGAAGACTTTCGAAATTTCAGTTTTGTCCATAGACTGGTAAAGTTATAAAATGGAAAAAATCGGAATAAGTACAAAATTCGAAAAAAGATTGGAATGTATTAAGAATTTGTTTTATAAAAAATAAAATGCAATATTTTTTATTATATTTTAATTTTTTTAGTATTTTTTGTGCATATTTTAAACGCTTAAAATAAAGTTTTTTAAGGCATGAAAATCCTGTCCCTGGTCATTAGTAATAAGTAATCTATGGAAATGGCTCCCTGATATAATATTTCCAAATATAACACAATGTTTCGTTAATGTTACACATTTTAGGGAACATACATTCTATTGAAAGTGGCATTAGAAGGTTAAATGTACTAGATAAATTGTAAAGTTATTTATATTAAATTCAAATTTAATTGAAATGAAAAATAATAAAGAACATTATGGCACCTGAAATGCAAACGGACGTAGCTTAAAGAAAAACCAAAAATTTGGTTTCTAGAATGATTAAAGATTAATGCATTTATATTTTGTAAACACAAACAAATTTTGTGATAAACTATTTTTTAAAACAAATTTAAAACTATTTTTTATAACAAATTTAATTTTTAAACTATTTTTTTTTTTTTTGGCTGAATTTTATATAACATTTTGTCACCTCAACATTTGAAAAACTTTCACTCCAAAACATAGAAGTAATTAATGAATTTAACGTAATTTTCTATAATGTTTTTCCGTCCTTTTGCATTTCAGTTTACGATATACATACAAAAATATGCTCATATGTAATTATATTTTCATGAATGATATCAAATTCGTATAATAAGAAATTGCTTCTGTACTACATGACGTATGAGTGATAAGTTGTTTAAAATGACAAACACATATGTACTTCAAAGCGTATGAGTAATAACGTTTATTTTTACGACTGAGAATACTACGTGTTGTATAAATAACAATTAATTCCATTTTGCAAATAATCATTAAAAAGAATCATTTTATTTTGCCACAAAATGAATCAAATTTCTTTTTAACAATTTTTTAAGAACATCACGTTTGAAAGCTTCATTTAAAATCAACATATAGAGCCCCATAATCATCTCTTTTGAAATTTAATAAGCTTTTTTAATTACAAACATACGTTTCAATGTGTGCGATTAAATTTCTTATGAATTTAAACAGACAAGAAGTCCTTAAGCTATTCGTCCTTGATATGAAACTGTATGAAATATTGAAGTTAACATTTTATTAATGAAAAAGCCTTAAAAAAATGTATTTTGTTACTTATTTTTAAGAAGAAAAATTTTTAGCAAAAAATTTTGTTTATTAAAAAAATATCATGAACATTGACTTTAAGCCGCTTATGAATGCTTATGTTGCTATAGTGAATTTAATAATTGAAAAAAAAAAAAAATGTTTTAATATGATTCACTTAAAAACAAGTAAAAAAAGTTAAATTCGACTTCACCGACTCCATGAATACTCTTCTTCTTTCTTCTCCAAAATGTATGAAATACAATTCATTAGTTCAAGTAGAAAACCACTTTTTAGTGACCGTATTTTTTTTTTTTTTTTTATTTTAAAAAATCTGGAAAACGAATTTTGACTTTTATTTTGAGTAAAAACCATTTTTGTCTAAGTTAGTTTTTAATGACGAAAAATCTTTATAAAATAAATTTATTGCTTATCAATGTTTTAAAATTAATTCACAAAAAATGCATCTAAAAATCATTACTTCACTGCAATTCGATACCAATATTTACTAGCCTCTGAGCTACAACAGACAGATGTACTTCATTAGATCGTGTTCAAATTGGTCAAGGATCATAAATGTACATATGTTTTCTATGGGGTATTCCGATAAGTGTTTCAAACGAAATGACAAACTGTTATATACCAACTGTTACTAAGTTGAGTATTTGAAAAGATCAATCAAATCAGCTTATTTGTCTGTGCCATGACCGAAAAGTTTTAATTGTAAAAATATTAATGTTTGAAATATTAGGGACAGGAAATAATACACACACCTTATATTACGTTAAAACTCATATCTTTACAACGAAATAGATTATTACAAATAAATAAAATCAAGTGAGAGTGTTAAATTCGGCAGTGCCGAATCTTTTATACCCACCAACATGTTAAAAAAGGACGTTTTTTTTAGAGGGCGGGGTTTCAGTGGTGAGAGACAACCTTCCTGGATCCAATTGCAAGATCTTGAACTTCTGACATAAAAATGTTTGTTTTGATATGCAAAAGTACAAAAAAACAATAAAAAATTGCGTTTTTCAGAGGTTGATTTAGTTCTTAAAGGGGGAACTTTTTTCCTCCTGATCCGATTTTGCCCATGTTCCAACATAACCAGCCAAATACGATAAGACATATTCGTGTCGAACTTCGGGAGTCTAGCTATTTTATTTTGGACTGTATTGTGTCTCCCACAGACGGACAGAGAGACATTGCTAGAATGTCTTAGAATCGACCACTGATCAATAATATATATACTTTATGGGGTCTCACCATGGACGTATACAGGGGGTGGGCACAGGGGGCACGTGCCCCCCCCCCTTTTCGATTTGAAAATTTTTAAAAAATTAATACACTGCAACGCATTGTACAAAAAAATACACAGGAATCAAAATATTTTGGTTTTTAAAGAAAAGATTTTAGTTTTATTATAAAAGCTCAAGAGCGTAATCTAATTTCATTTCTAAAAAGCCATTTATATCGAAATATCTGTAAAATATGTTTAAGAACCACATAAAATGGTTTTATCCAATAAAAATTATGCATGAGGATAATAAAAAAAAAATTTCTAAAAAAGTGTCTAAAAAAAATTTAAAACTACAAGATTCTAAGATTAAATTGTGAGATTCTGAAATATTATATCTATAGGAGATTCTCAGATTCTGAAAGCATTTTTTTAGAAACATTTTCAGATTCTAATACATTTTTTCGTCAGGGAAATTGTTATATTTTGGGAATTTTTTTTTTTCTTATTGAAAAATTGTAGGATTCTAAAACATTTTATCTATAGAAATTTTTGAAATTCTTAGTATTTTTTTTTATAGACAAACTATCAGATTCCAAACTATATTTTCCATAGTAAAATTTTTATATTCTCAAATATTTTTATACAAAAATATATCAGATTCTGAAAGAAATTTTATATAAAAACTTTTTAGATGCTGATACTTTTTCTATCAAAAAAATCTTAAATTTTGAATCTTTTTTATAGCAAAATCATCACATGGTACTACGGAACAAGCTAAAGTCTAAAACAGCACGATCACCAGACTTTTTACTGAATATGAATTTGGAATATCTAACAACAATTTTTGGATATAAATCTAAAATTTTCAATCTAGCACTTTTTCTGGGTTAAAATTGCACAAATGAACAAAGTTTTCAAACTATACTCAAAAATACTTAAACCTCAAAAATCTGCCCAAAATACACCCATTTTGATCCATATGAGGATCTGCTGATTTTAGCAGACGCGATTTGCTAAATTTCTGTCTGGATAATCTAGGTCGAGTCAGCAGAAAAATCTGTCAAAACAGACATTTTTATGGCTCTCGCTTATGACTCTTACGTGAAGCAATAAATACTGGATAGGGGGTGTAGTCATAGTTAGATCGGCGATGACTAAAAAAAATTTTAAAGTTGTGCCCCCCCCGTTTTCAAATTCCTGGATACGTCGCTGGGTCTCACACCGATATTTAGATGCGTTACACACGGAATGACGAAGTGAGTATACCCCCATACTGTGGTTGGAGGGTATAAAAAATGCTAACAATCCGACCAGTTATATACCAACTTGCATGAAAACTAAGAGAGTCTCTCCTAGAGAGACAATTTTAAGGTCGGTGTTTCTGGGTTTATCGGCAACATCGGATATTTAAACCAGATACCTTAACTGTTATGAGATTTATTGAAAAAAAAATCAAATTTAACTGTTCAAAAATATTTTTTCAAATAAAAATACAAAATAACAGTTTCAAATAATTTATTCAAATATCTGTTTAAAATAATAATAGAAATAAAAAACTTTTATTTTTTATAACTGTTATCAAAAACTCTTTCAGCCTTAAAAAACTTGAGTCATTTAAATAAAACTAAAATAAACGCATGCAAGAAAATCTTGTTGATAGCTAATATTTCAATCATTCATTTTAAGATATAAACTTTGATTGATTTATAACTGTTATAACAGTTATTTACTCAAATAAATATAAAATAAAAGTTATTTAAAATTGTTTGAACAAAAAGTTTTTAGTACCCGGGTGAAAATGAGCATGTATGTTCATACTTATATGATGCATATATGGATGTCCATACAAGTGCATATCCGTAATTTGAGGGTACCCGACTAAAAAAAAATAATACGGTGCCATATAACATTTGATCCCAAAAATGGAGGATCCAAAAATATATGATTATATCTTATTAGATCAAAATTTAGATAATAAGATATAATTAGATCCCAAAAATGGAACGGTAAATATTATCTAATTTGATATTATAAAAAATTAGATTTAATGAGATCTAATAATATATAATTATATCTTATTAGATCTAATATGATCTTCAATATCAAATTAGATGAAATTTGCCGTTCCATTTTTGGGATCTAATTATATCTTATTATCTAAATTTTGATCTAATAAGATATAAGTAATCATATATTTTTGGATCCTCCATTTTTGGGATCAAATGATGGATCTATTTATATACAATTATATAAAAAACTATATGATTATATCAAAACTTTTTTACTCGGGTACATGTACATTAATGATCATACATTGTCATACATGAATTTGTATGTAAAATTTTTTTTTGTATTTTTTTCCATAAAACGTCTATTAATTGAAATTTTTTCAAATATAAATAATTTGTACAAATTTATGACACTGATTTTTAAATAAAAACTAACGAATATTTTAAAAATATACTTTGGACTTTATGATACTTTAGGATAATCAAAGATTCGAAGAATTAACCACTTTTCGAATGAATTCACAAATAAAATACATTCGATTTTTATAGTCACTGAATACAATTATCTTTAAATATCAATATTTCTTGGAATGGATTCGATTTTTACCATTAAATCGAATTCTTGTTTACGAGAATTTTAAAAACTGAATGCATTCTTTATTTCATTTATTATTCATGAGACTTTTAAAAATCGAATTTATAAAAACTTACGCATTCAATTTCAAAGTCGAATAAAAAAGAAACCGAGTTCGATAAATTGTGATTGGGGAATACAATCATTAAAGTTTAATTCAGAACACCAAATCTTATTAAAGGATGAAATCCTTCGCTGCTCTGACAGTAATACCGTCAGAATTTTCTTCTAAATTTGGTTGTTTACGTTAGTGCCTATAGAATTATAACCAATCTTGATGATGTATGATCATTATTGTCCAACCGAACGACTTTTTCAGACCGAACCCATACATGAACTTCGTCCAATTTTGCAAAGTTCTGCCGAACCCAACCTTTAAAAAATGTTTTTTAAGACATGTTTGCTATGCTATGCTATGAAGGAGTATGATATATACCTATCCACACATAGTTGCATACATTTACATATATGGAATATTACATTACTTGTGTATGTTCATATATGCTCCCATATATGACATACATTTCCATATATTGTTCATATACTATCATACATGGAATCATGTATGAGCATGTATGAACATGTATGAACATACATGGTCATTTTCACCCGGGTAACTGTTATTTTATACTTTTATGATAAAAATAAAAAAAAAATAAAAGTTATTGCAAATTTTAACACGGGACATCTCTAGAAGTCCTTTCATATATAAAATTCTCAGTTTGGAAAAAATTCGTTTAATGATTTTTTTAAAACAAAAAGACACATATAACTGTTATATTTGGTCTCTGATTTAAAAATTAAAAAAATTGGCTATTAAATGGCGAATTTTTAGTTTTTATGATTTTTGGGCTATTTTATCCTAAGAAATTGTACAATATTTTTATATAGGAGAAAGGGCGTATTTTGGATGTTATTTCGGAGGAGCCCAACATTTTTTTATATTTTTTTTAAGAAAAAATTTACATATCTGTATACATATATTTTGGAATATGTTCCTAACCGTCTTTCCAATAAACATAAATGCTACTGATCCCGAGAAATCAGGTTCTGATAATTTTTTTGAAAAAATTATATAGTAAATTTTTTACCCATTTCTTACCGGAAATTTAAACGTTTGAATTTTTTCATCGGAACTTTCAGGAACAACTCCTGATTAACCCCTTTTTAATAATAACCGCCGATTTGATTTTTTGGGAACGGCTCCCCCTCCTCTCCTTGTGTGGGGCGGGCTTGTGAAAAGTGTCCAAAAATATTTACTGAAGAAATTATAAGAGTGTGTTTAAACACAGCTGGTAAGAAATGGGTTAATTTTACTATTGAATACTTGTAAATTTTGGCAAGAAAACTTCAACAATTTTTCTCGGATTCTGAATTTTTTTTGCTAAGATAAGTCCCGATTCAAAGAAAGTTTTGCTACAACTAAGACCTTTTTGTTGGAGAAACAATTCCAGGATCTAAAATATATTTCCAATATAAAAGATTTTACAGGAAAATTTTTCTTTAGCAAATAATTCTTAGATTTTAAAATATTTTAATTCTGAGACATTTTTCCTAGTCTTTGAAACGTCCAGATTCTTTAACACTTTTTGGAGTATTTGTCGTATCGGAAATTCCCATATTCCGAAATAGATATACGAAAGTATACGATTTTGAGACATTTTGCATGCACAAAAAGTCTCACCCTAGTAAAAAAGTTTTGATATAATGATACAATCATATTAAATTATATATGACTTTTTATATGTTCATATCTAATTTTATCTAAGATTTACTGCAGCTCCATTTTCTTATCTGAGGTTATACATAAAAATATCTGACTTTATATAATTATATAAATCTATATTAATTTATATAAAATAAGATTCAATGGATTTAATTGGATGTGACCAAAATTCGGGTCTCATTGTATCATTTTTTAAATTAGTGTATCTAAAATAATACCATTTGATCAATATCTGATCCAACTTGATACAGCCAATTTTGAGATCAAATAAGACCTTAAAAGTTTTTTTTTTACTCAGGCAGATTCAAAAACAGTTTTCCTAGTGAAAAAGTCTCAAGTTTTAAAATACTATTTTGGATTCAAACACATTTTGCCGACAGATTCGGAGACATTTTTCCTTCAGAAACTGTTTCAGGTTCTCAAACATTTTTCCCATTAAAAATGTCTCAGATCCTGAGACATTTTGTCTAAATAAAATTTTCAGGTTCTGAAACATTTTTCTTATAGAAAAGTTAAAGTTTTTGAGAAATTTTTATAGAGAAAACGTACAAGATTCTGAAACTCTATTCATGTAGAAAAAGTTTCAGATTCCAAGACATTTTTCACATAGAAAAAAGTCTCAGATTCTGGGACATTTTTTATATAGAAAATCTCTCATGTGTTCCAGGACTCGGTTGTGAAACATTTTGCTGGGATAGGTTCTCAAGAAAAAATAGTTCAAAAGTCAAAAACTAAAAAATTACTAAATTATTGTTTCTGTAAAGACAGTCGAGCTCAGGCTCTAATTATAATTATGTATTATAATTTTTCGATTTGTTATATATGGTTTTTGAATTGAGAAAAGTGTGAAAGAAAAATTTAATTTTTCTAAAAATTTAAGACATTCTGGTTTGTTTCTTACTAGTTTCATATTATCCAGTTATAATAATCTTCAGAAAAACTTTTAATGTCAAATTTATTTAGTTAATAGTCAATAGAACTCTATATGTGAAAATTATTTACAGATCGCAGCCGCCGAGGATTGAACTCATCATCATCTGTAATACTTTGCTATTAACTGCTTGTAACGTACAATCACTCTAGACCGATACGCCACGAAGGCTGTTAAGCAAGTATCAACTAAATCTATACTAAATAAATTTGACATTAAAAGTTTTTCTGAAGATTATTATAACTGGATAATATGAAACTAGTAAGAAACAAACCAGGATGTCTTAAATTTTTAGAAAAATTAAATTTTTCTTTCACACTTTTCTCAATTCAAAAACCATATATAACAAATCGAAAAATTATAATACATAATTATAATTAGAGCCTGAGCTCGACTGTCTTTACAGAAACAATAATTTAAAAATAACGACTTTAAGTCGCCCTAAAGTGGCAATATCAGTATCTTTGGAAAATGTGCAACACCTAACATTTGTGTCTAAAATATAGACCATGTCGGGCAACGTTTGCAAAAATAAGTACTTAGATCAGAATTGATGAAGGAGAGGAAGAAGAATAATGATTACTAAAAATAAAAATCTATTTACATTAAAATAGCAATAACAACACTTCTGTAAGAAAAAAACTACAGCAACAACACCACTCGAATTGAAAAAATCAGATTTAGTTGATACTTGCTTAACAGCCTTCGTGGCGTATCGGTCTAGAGTGATTGTACGTTACAAGCAGTTAATAGCAAAGTATTACAGATGATGATGAGTTCAATCCTCGGCGGCTGCGATCTGTAAATAATTTTCACATATAGAGTTCTATTGACTATTAACTAAATAAATTTGACATTAAAAGTTTTTCTGAAGATTATTATAACTGGATAATATGAAACTAGTAAGAAACAAACCAGGATGTCTTAAATTACTATTTTTTGAACTCTTAAATACTTGATATGGCCGAGATAGTCCAAACTTACAATATATATTGGTTCCTTTAGTTCCTATAAGGAGCATAGGGCCTCAACAAAGTTTCGCCATTCGTTTCTTCTTGGTGCAAGGTTCTTTATTTCGTTCCAGGTTTTGCCTGCTCTCGAAGCTTCTAATTGCAAGTCTAGCTGTCTTCGCCAAGTGTGTGCTGGTCGTCCTCTTCTTCTTCTACCCTGTGGGTTCCAGTCTATAGCATTACGGGTTACGTCATTTGGAGATCTTCGCAGTGCATGGCCAATCCAGCGCCATTTCCTTCTTAACACTTCGATTTGTATTTGATTCTGATGAGTGCGTTCCCAGAGTTGTACATTGGATATCCTGTTGGGCAAAAACATTTTTTATATTCTTCTCAGTTATTTGTTGACGAAGACTTGCAGGGTGTTCACATCTTTGGTAGCCATGTTCCACGTTTCGCACCCATAGAGAAGAACAGATTTCACACATGAATTGAAGATGTTGATTTTTGTGTGGGTGGAGATGACTGGTGATTTCCACACTGTGCTGAGTTGGCCGAATGCTTGTCGGGCTCTCTACCATTTTTAGGCATATTCAAGATCGGCCAAACGCTCGCCAAGTCCCCACATTATGCCTCTGTTGTTGGCCGTTGCATTTTTCATAACGATGTCCAGCACAATGTTAAAAAGTAACGGTGACAATATGAAACAGAAACTTTAACAGAAACTTTGTAGCTTATTGCGTTCTGGTGTAGTATACGACAATTTGCGTTTCTGTACAACTCCTGAATGATCTCTATTATTTTTCTAGGAACGCCTTTACAGGGCAGTGCTTTCCAAATGGCATCGTGTGAAAGTGTGTCAAAAGCTTTTTCGAAATCTATAAAGACTAGGTAAAGGGGCGATCTCCATTCGACTGGCTGCTCAATTATAATGCGGAGGCTGTTAATATGATCTAAGCAAGACTTTTGTAATCTAAAACCCAAACTTACAATAGTGCCTTTTTTATTAAATTTCCCAATTGTTAAGTACGCTTTGAAAACTTCTTTCTGGCAAATTTTCGTATTTTTTTAATGACCTTTCAAAAAATATCGAATTTTCAAACTACAAAAGGGTTTGTAACTCGGATTTGTTTATTGGATAATGCACCTGCTGATGAATACAAATTTTTTCACCAGGTTATTGACCCGTTACACAATTTTTTCCATCAATTTTTTTTTTAGTTTTCTGCAAAACTTGTTTTTTTTCATCAAACGTTTGTTTTTCATAATTTTTTATCAAAAAAAAAAATAAATAATTTAAAAAAAATTTTTGATAAAACCTTTTTTTATTAATAAAACTGTTTTCATTAAAACTTTTTTAATATCATTTTTTTTTTGGAAGCAATCTTTTTTTTATTAATAAAATTGTTTTCATTAAAACTTTTTTTATATGATATTTTTTGGAAATTTTTTTTTTTATCAAAAAAATTTTTTTGATGAAAAATTTTTTTTTTCATAACTTTTTTTTTATCTTTAGCAAAACATTATTATTATTTAATGTTTTGGGTAATAGTACACCATTTTTTATAGTAGGCTAGCACTATAAAGTAGTGATCTATCCGGTTTTGTAAAAAAACACTAGAGAAAAAAACAAGAAAAATGTATTCTCGACCTTCCCAAGAATCAAAAAGTCTCCAAGGCCATAAGATTTCATAGACCGCTTCAATAGTTGCAAAAATCTAACAAAAAATTTTTGTGGTGAAACTCCCCAAAACGCATATTATAATAATAAATAGACATTAATTTGAGTACTTTGGGACTATATTTAGTTACTTTGGAACTATAACCCACAACCGATTTTTTCAAAAAAGTACGAAATTCTATTAGGTCCCACTAACATTTAAGAGTGGGTTGAGATTGGTCAAAACAAAATATTAGCATTAGAAAGTCAATAGTGAAATGGTCAAAATTGAAATGAAATTGATTTTATAGAATTTCTTCTTATTTTTGTTTATTTTTAACAATTGCATATGCTGAAAACTATAAAAATTATTATCCATAAAAATTTAAAATTTTTTATAGCACAAATAAACACAAATATTTTGTTTCAAAATCTACCCAAAAATTGCATTTCCATGAATTTACCTAAACAAATCAAAAAAACTAAAACAATTTAAAATAAGACCATTCAATTTGAAATTGTTTTCATGTTTGCTTTTAATTTATTTCTCTCTATCAATTATTTTCAATACTTACACTAGCATGCGGTCCACCAAAACTATTGTGTCCAAACACATACATATAATTATGTCGATTCACTTCAGCGTGAAATAAACCTGTCTGCATTAGTGGTCCCACAACACGTGCATCTGATAAAATATCTAAAACGACATCACGATGTTCCATATTCGTAGCCTTTATGGGATTATTATACATTTCACTATATCTGGAAAAAAGAAAATAAATGGAAACAAAAAATTAATAGACATTAGAGATATGTGAGACAAAACCAAATAGGTATTTAAAAGTCAAGTCGAACTAAAACAATAGTTTTTTTTTTTTTTTTTTAAATAACAACTTTATAAAATGGCATGTGCTATGTGTGTAATTCCCCATACATAGAAAACTTTACAATTAAAATAAAGCTTTTAAATAGATGTATATGAGGCATTCCACACCAACTGTTCCACTACAGAAAAACCATAGTGGTTTCAATGGGATAGCATTTGCAAAGTATTCGCTCTTAGGGTAATATTAAATAATAAAAATGAAATTTAAGTTTTTTCAAAAAGTGGGCCTTGTAGGCGTGGTCAAATATTTAAAATATCCAACTTTTTTGCCTTAGTATCTTTTCTTCCATATTTATGCAAATTAAATGAAACACAGTAAAGTCCTTATGACAAAAGTTTTTTATAGATTTTTGTATGGGCTATTGATTAAAAAAATAAAAATCTGAAAATTTTCAGAAGAAGTTCTGAATTTTTCAAATTTAAACTTAAACTTTATTTATCAAAAAACATGCCGCAATTATATTTTTTTTAATTTTTTAAAAAAAAGTTAAAGTTCTTTTCTAGGCGACACGAAATAACTCCCACATGAAATAAATCCCTCCTAAAAAATGAAATAAGTCCAAAAAAAAAATGCCTGCGAATTTTGTACTCTTGCCCAAAATATAAAATCATGATAATGTTTTGCAGACGATTTGGGTGTACTCGCCAAAGCAAAGTTTTTTTAGAAAAATAATACTATATTATAGAGTATAAAAGATTCGGCACCAAAGATTATAACACTCTCACTTGTTTTATGTACATTTGATAAACAAATGGAAAATTTTTATGCGAAAACCTTAGACTTGGTGAAAAAGTCTATTATAATAAAAAAAAATTGATAATAAAAAATTTGATATAAAAAAATATGATAAAAAAAAATTATGAAAAAAAAAAAAAGATGACAAAAAAATTTGATGAAAAAAAAATTAATGAAAAAAAATATGATGAAAAAAAAAAATGAAAAAAAAAAAAAATTGATGAAAAAAAAAATTTGATGAAAAAAAAATTTGATGAAAAAAAAATTTGATAAAAAAAAAAGATTTCATCATTTTTTTGATGAAAAAAAAAAAAAAAATTATGAAAAAAAAAATTTGATGAAAAAAAGTTTGATGAAAAAAAAAAATTATGAAAAAATTTGATGGAAAAAAATTGATGAAAAAAAATAATGAAAAAAAAAAATAAATTTGATGAAAAAAAAAAATTGATGGAGAAAAATTTGATGAAGTAAAAATTGTTAAAAAAAAAATTTGATAAAAAAAAAAAAAAATATGAAAAAAAGTATGATGAAAAAAAAAAATTTGATGAAAAAAAAAGTTTGAGGAAAAAAAAAATTGATGAAACAAAAAGTTTGATGGAAAAAAAAAAAAAATTATGAAAAAAAAATTTGATGAAAAAAAAAAAAATTTGATGGAAAAAAAAATTTGATGAAAAAAAAAAATTTTTTTTGTTGAAAAATAATTATGTTACTTTTTATTCCCCAGCTGGTGAAAAACGGTTTTATTCACCACGAGGTGAATTATTATCCAAGTTTCAAACCCAAGTTATTAAAATTTTTGGTTTTAAGAAAATGAAAATAGTAATTCTTGTTTTCTTTTTCGTTAATTGTTAGCTTATATAGTCAAACTGAGGTGGCGTCCTGCAACTTTTTTAAAATTAGACACCAGCCTAAAAACATTATCATGTTAAAAACTCCATACAAAGTTGGGAGTTATATCATATGAAATAACTCCCAATTTAGTGGGACTTTTATCATTTTTGTTGGGAGTTATTTCATTATTTTCGGTGGGAGTTCTTTCATACGAAAGAACTCCGCGATTTTTGGAACCAAATTTTTGCCTGCGGCGTTTTTAACAAGAGGTTGTAATTATACCTTGTAAATTTTCGGTAACATACAAATTTGTCTCAAAAAGCACCGCAGGCGAAAAATTGGTACCAAAAATCGCCACGGTTTTTTTTGACTATGGTGCTTTTTACAAAGTGTTTGTATGTTACTGAATATTTGGTGCAAAACATCGCCGCGATGTTTGTATGTTACCGAATCAAGTCAAATAGAACACTAGATGTATTTTTGCATGTTATCGAAAAACTCTAAAAAAAATCAGCCGACAACTTTCGCATTCGGCAGGTATAATAACATGTTTGTATTGTACCGAAAGTAAGATCAGGATCCTCATGTTCGACTTAACTGATATATTTGCCTTTGTTTTATTTTTGTTGAGAATTCTTACTTTTTTATTGGGACTTCTTTCACAATTAATGGGAGTTATTTCATTGGCACTTATTTCATTTTGCAGGTGGAAGTTATTTTATTGTAGTTGGGACTTATTTCATTTTTTTCTCCATTGGGATATATTTCATTTTTGGTGGGATTTATTTCATTGGGAGTTATTTCGTGGGAGTTATTTCATGTGGGAGTTATTTCGTGTCGCCCTTTTCTATCTGTTCTGAAATTTTCAGAGATATGTTTTGCCTTGTTTTCGAGAAATCAAATGTCAAAGATTGCAATACCGCTATTTTATACAATAACGGTGTATAAAACGCGTGTGTATGAGTAATATCGATACTTAAAAAATATTTTAAGAGGCGATGGGAGCGTGAGTGAGTTTTTATTTACGATCACGCACGCTAATGAAAGAAAAAAAATTATTCAAGCACGATATTTTATTTTACTCACGCTCACGTGAACATCGTGACCGTGACTTATTTTTTTCTACTCACGTGTGCGTGAATGAGCATGAGCAAAATAAAATATCGTGCGTGACAAAATTTTTTCTTTCATGAGCGTGCGTAATTGTTATTAAATACTCATTTACGATTCCATCTCTATTTCAAATATTGTTTAAGTGTTTTTATTACTCATACGCACACGTTACATGCACCATTATTGTATAAAATTAGCATATTGCAATCTTTGATATTTGATTTCCCGAAAACAAGGCAAAACACATCTCTGAAAATTTCAGAACAGATAGAAAAGCTCTTTAACTTTTTTTTAAAACATTAAAAAAAAAATAAAATTGTTTTTTGATAAATAAAGTTTAAATTTAAAAAATTCAGAACTTCTTCTGAAAATTTTCCAATTTTTATTTTTTTAATGAATAGCCCATACAAAAATCTATAAAAAACTTTTGTCTTAAAGACTTTACTGTGTTTCATTTAATTTGCATAAATATTGAAGTAAAGATGCTCAGGCAAATAAGTTAGATATTTTCAATTTTTGACCACGCCTACAAGGCCCACATTTTGAAAAATCTTAAATTTTATTTTTGTTATTTAATAGTACCCTAAGAGCGAATACTTTGCAAGTGATTTCATATTGACACGACACAACTTTTTTTTGCTGAACATTTGGTGTGGAATGCCTTATATATGTATTATAAATCTAATAAAATACAAATAAACATTTTGTATGTGTGACAATGTTTTGTTTCATAGAAAACAACAATTTAAATTTGCACATATTTACATTTCCAAAATGAAAACTGAAATTTATCCCCATTGGTCGTTAAGTTTTTCCTGTCCTTGATGAATTATTTCTTATAGAAATTTTAAACATTTTCTATAAGTGCAGTAGAACGACATTTTTGTGTTTGGAAAAAAATTTTGTCTTGTGAAGCACGGTGATCAACGTTTTTATATTTTTAAAAATTATTTATTAATTTCGATGCGCTGAACACGAATATTTAACAAAATTGGAATCGGTCCAACGGTTTTTAAGATATTGAAATTTGGAAGTATCAGTAGAACAGTTTTCGAGATATCGATGTACGGTATGATCAGTCACAAATCGTGTAACTGGTAAAAAAAAATTCCGTAAATTTTGTAGTTTATTTTTTTTAACAACTGTATAAATCATTCAATATTTTAGTTTCCTTCAAAAACAAACGATAAAATATTTAAAACAATTTTAACTAAAAACTTTATGAATAAACGTAAATAGTTACTGTACAACTTTTCTGTGTGTTTAAACTTTTTTCCCAGCCCTTTTGTGGGCGTGGATAAAAAAAATAATAAAATTGTATTACTTAAGTTCAAAAAAATTATTATTTTTTTTTTAATTTCGAGGGTATACAAATTCGGAATTAAACATTTTTATGTCAAAAGTTCAGACTTGGTGAAAAAGTAATTTTGTTAAAAAAAATTTAGAAAAACAATTTAAAAAAATAAAACATTTTCTGCAGCAATCAGAATCATTTTCCTATGGAGCATTTTTTCCTATGAAAAAAATTTCAGATTCTAAAGCGCCAATCAGACGACAGACAAATCTTACAATTTGTCTTCCAACCGCTCGTTTTTTTTCTGAAAATAATTTCTAACACACATCTGAACACATACTATTATTGACGCCATTTGCATTCGGTCGTTAGACAAATTGTAAGATTTGTCTGTCGTCTGATGGTCCCTTAAGACATTTTCCGAGAGAAAACATCTAAGATTCTGAGACAATTTTTATATAGAAACATTTGCATATTCCCAAAAATTATTGTTTTAGAAAGTGTCTTAAATTTGTAAAAATTGTTTTTACATATATGTATGTATGAAATTTTTTTTAAAAGTGTCATATACAGTTTGACAAAAATCACCACTTGAACAAGAATATTTTGAGTATTGGCCTTCTAAACTTCAAACACATTTTTATTTTTCATAATCTAATTGCAAAAAAAATAGAGGTCAATTATTAAGGGGTTTGTTAAAAATATGAAAAAGAAGCTTAAAACCACAATTTATTTTTCTGCTTTCTTTAATACATAAATAATTATCTTAGTCTTATAATTGACATAGAAAATACATAGAAAAACCCCTCTGAGTTCTATATGAAAAAAAAAAACTAATCATGCATTTTTTGTATGCAATCAAGATCCTAAAAATTAAAAATAGAAAAAAAAAAAAATACTTCAAAGGATTAAAATGCAAACAAAAAACTAAAAACACAAAAAGAACAAACCACATAAAATATTTTGCAAACAATCTACAACTATACACCAGTCCCTTGATTAATGTATTTCGTATATTGTTGTACAATTTCGAATTAACAATTGATTGTTTATCGGCGTAAGTTGCAAGAGTTACGTTAAATGCCTACACTCAAAAAAAAAAGTTTGTAAAATGACATAAAATCCTCGTGATTTTACGGGGCAGGTTTTGCAAAAAATGTACTAGCAAGAATCCCCGTAATGTTACGGGGATAATTTGTAAATTGATTTAACAAAAGAAAATGTAAATTTACATTTTTTT
Source organism: Pegoplata infirma (assembly GCA_963921195.1). Classification (NCBI taxonomy): domain Eukaryota; kingdom Metazoa; phylum Arthropoda; class Insecta; order Diptera; family Anthomyiidae; genus Pegoplata; species Pegoplata infirma. The sequence goes on along the minus strand of OY992536.1, from coordinate 55,777,229 downwards.
TTGTAAAATAATAACTTCGAGGTGAACATTTTTTTTGTAAATTTACAAAAAATTTGGTAAATTTACAAAACAAAATTGTAAACTTACAGAAAAAGGTTGTTATTTTACAACGAAAAGGTAGAAAATGAAAAAAATAAATTGTGGATTAACAAATTATTTGGTTAAACTACTGTTTTTACCGCAAAAAAATATTTAAAAAACTCGTATATTTACAATAAAAATTGTAAATTTGCAAAAAAAAAATATTTAAATTTACAAAATAAATTGTAGACTTACAAAAAAAGTTGTAAATTTACAAAATAAAGTAGAAACTCAAAAAATAAAATTGTAAATTTACACATTGTTTGGTTAAACTACTGTTTTTATGGCAAAAATATTTGTACATTTACAATAAAAAGTGGTAAATTTACAATTTTTATTGTATATATACCATTTTTTCTTATATTTTTGCCGTCAAAACAGTAGTTTAACCAAATAATTTGTAAATTTACAATATTTTTCTTGTATTTTCTACTTCATTTTTGTAAAATTACAACTTTGTTCGTAAGTATACAATTTTGTTTTTTTAAATTTTCATATTTGTTTTGTAAATTTACAAAAAATTTGGTTTATTTACATATTTCTTGCTCGGATCACAAATATTTAAGTTTTAAGGTAAAGCTGGAAAATTTAATGACAAACAAACCGTATAGAAACCCTGAGAAAACAAACTGGGGCAAATATAGTAGTTTAGTAGACAAGAAAATGGTTGCTCTACCAAAACGAGAAATTTTAGATGATAATACTATAGAACCAGTAAATGATAATCTTACGTCCATTTTACGCGTATCTTTTGAAAAATCTTGCCCCTTAAGGTATAGTCGCAAGAAACCCCAACCTCCGTGGTGGTCTAGAGAGCTTTCAAACGCTCGCAATTTAGTGCAGGACTTATTTAAGCACGCTAGACGGGGCAACACAGATGACAGCTGGGCGCAATACAGAAGTGAACTAAAAAGCTTCAAAAAGCTAATACGGAAATCAAAAAAAACTATCTGGGAAAACCTTTGCAGCAATATTGAACATACCACTGAGGCTGCAAGGCTAAGAAAAATTTTATCGAAGATGAACATTCCACCAATCTTACTGAAAAAAAGTGATGATACATGGACAGAAAGTGCTGATGAAACACTTGATGTTCTACTTACAACACACTTTCCGGGATGTAGGACAAACCCGATTGCAATGAATGTAATCCGCGATAACCCCTCGATCATTCCAGAAAATTGTTTAACTGCTGACCGAATAAAATGGGCTCTAGCTTCATTCAAACCATACAAATCACCTGGACCTGACGGCATTATTCCGGCAATGCTTCAGAACGTCTCCAATATTTTAATTCCGCATCTTTTATCGATTTTTACTGCATGCGTGAAATTTTGCTATATACCAAAAGGATGGAGGAAAGCAAGTATTATATACTTGCCCAAAAGCGGTAAACTTAACCACGCGATGGCAAAAGATTACAGACCAATCAGTTTAACATCTTTTCTTTTGAAAACACTGGAAAGGATAATTGATCTATATATACGAGAGCATTTAGGTACAAATTTTCTATCGGATGCACAGCATGCTTACCAGCAGGGTAAATCCATAGAGACTGCGCTCCATTCACTTGTACAGAAGGTAGAAGTATCCCTGGAGTATAAGGAATTTGCTCTTGCAGCATTTCTGGATATAGAAGGGGCTTTTAACAATGTAAATACCAAGACGATAGTTAATGCTTTGGGCAAGGCTTCAACTAACAGTTGTTTGAGTAAATGGATAGAGCAAATGCTTTCATGTCGGGAAATAACGGCCGAATGGGGTCATGCAAAAACATCTCGTTACGCTACTAGAGGAACACCACAAGGTGGGGTTCTGTCACCACTGCTCTGGCTCCTGGTGTTGGACCCCATTTTAAAGGAACTGTAGACTTTAGGAACCACAACAATAGCATACGCTGATGATGTGGTTATTCTATCATGTGGCAAATATCTGGATACTGTATCCGAGATTTTAGAGGGCTCACTTAAGGCTATGTGGAGTGGGCTTCAGGAAATGGACTTAATGTCAACCCGCAGAAAACGGAAATGGTTCTTTTTACTAGAAAATACAAAATCCCGGAATTTAGAAAGGTTCGAGTGGGAGGAGTTGAAATTCCAATATCACCGCATGCCAAATTTCTTGGAGTGTTCTTGGACAGTAAGCTGTTCTGGAACAAGAACTCTGAGGAAAGGGTAAAAAAGGCAAACAACGCGTATTACGCGTGTAAGAAAATGTTCGGCAGTACCTGGGGTCTAGAACCTAAAGTCACTTACTGGATTTATACTTCAATCGTAAGACCAATCTTACTCTATGGAGTTTTAGTCTGGCATAGGGCACTCGAAAAGGATGTGACCCTTAAAATGTTTCAGAAGCTTCAACGGCAAATGGGACGGAGTATCACTGGCGCTTTGAGAACAACATCAGCCGACTCTATCGACACTTTATTGCACTTATTACCAATTGATCTCTTTGCTAAGGGCGAGGCTTACAAAGCTTGCCTCAGACTCAAAGAGTCAAATTGGTTCAAGTATCGCAACTTTGGACACAGTAACATTGCTAATATGGACCGTATTGACTCTTATTACACAGTGCCCAAACTATTTTTCGACCGGAAATATAAAGTTAGATTTCCGGATCGAGAATTCTGGTCGACCTGGCAGGGCCCTCCTGCGAACTCAATAAATATCTTTACTGATGGATCGAAGCAATCGCATGGTGTTGGAGCTGGTTTCACGATACTGGAACTAGACCAACACTTATCTTTTAAATTACCCGTGGACTCGAGTATCTTTCAGGCTGAGATAGCTGCTATATCAAAAGCTGTGGAATATATGGCAAAGGAAAAAGGTGCCACCCTTAATTTCTACGTGGATAGTCAAGCTGCTCTAAAGGCACTCTTGAGCTACCAAATTAAATCGAAAACGGGTTTAAAGTGTTACGAGAATTTAGAACAACTTTGCTTAGATAATGAAGTTAATTTATTATGGGTACCAGGGCACGAAGGAATAGAAGGAAACGAGAAAGCAGATGAACTCGCGAAACTTGGAGCAGATGGCATAGGTACCACCATAATGCTTTCACCGCCACTCCAGCATTTCAAACTAAAACGAAATACCCTTACTGTCGCCAAAGCAAATCGAAGATGGAAGGAACTTGGGACAAGTCGTATAAGCAGAATTTTATGGCCACGCTATGATTTAGGAAGAACTAAATTCTTACTTACACTTACGAGAATAGAATGTCGTATGTTGACAGGTTTAATAACGGGACACTGTCTTGTCGGAAAACATGCCAAGAACATGAATCTTATTACGGACGCAAACTGTAAAAGGTGCGAGACACCAGACGTCGAAGAGACTATTGAACACATCCTGTGTCACTGCCCGGCTTTGGCACGAACTCGACTATCAATTATAGGAAGTTCACAGTTCGAGACTTTGGAGGAAATTACGAGGATAGACCTGAAGAGCTTGAAACAATTCGCAATGAAGGTCAATGTATTTAGTTTACATCGATAAGCGGAAAAAGTTTTGTGGTATCGCTATGGACCAATTGGTCTATGCGGAGTGCCCCTCTGGCATCGCCACCCTAACCTAACCTAACCTACATATTTGTTTTGTAAATTTAAAGGTTTTTTCCATTGGTGCATCTTATTTTTCCTACTTCGGCAGCTGGAGTAGCACTTCAACAACCTGAAATGATTTTTTTTTCACTTGAACACTTTTAACAAACTTTTTAATGTATAACACTGCACTTTTTTAATTTTTTCGACATTTCGTTTTTCTTAAGTAGAACATATGAGAATTGCGAAGGAGGCTACATAAGAAATTTCTTATATTTTCAGGAAAAATTAGTCAAAAAATAGCAATTTTTTTTTTTAATTTTTAATTTTTTTCACTTGTATTTTTAAAAAATCGAAAAATTTTTTTTTGGATATTGTAGATTGGATGTTTAAGTACCTGTTAAAATAAGAAAAACTTAATTTTTCATAATTGGCAACTTTTTATTGACATTTTAGGTGCCAAATTTAAAAAAAAAATGTGGTAAAATTACCAAAAAAAATGGTAAAAATACAAAAAAAAAACTTAAACAATTATATAGTAGAAACACATAAAAATTGTGGTATTTTACTTAACGCAAATTACCAAAAAATGGTGTAAAAATTCAATTTTTTTGCTAAAGCTTACAATTAGTTGAAAAATGTTTGTGTCTGGAACTTAAAAAATTTCCAAAATTTTTTTTCATGAAATTTTTATACCCTCCAACCACAGTATGGGGGTATACTCACTTTGTCATTCCGTGTGTAACGCATCGAAATATCGGTCTAAGACCCTATAAAGTATATATTTTATTGATCAGTGATCGATTCTAAGACATTCTAGCGCTGTCCTTCCGTCCGTCCGTCCGTCTGTCCGTCTGTCCGTCTGTAGAGGACACGACAGTCCAAAATAAAAGAGCTAGATTCCCGAAGTTTGGCACGAATATGTCTTATATTTCTAGGCAGGTTAAGTTCGGAAATGGGCAAAATCGGACCAAGGGGAAAAAAGTTCCCCCTTAGAGAACTAAACTAACCTAAGAAAAACCGCATTTTTTGCAGTGTTTTTTGTACTTTTCTTCAGCAAATTCAACATTTTTATGTCAGAATAAGGTGCCCCCAACGTCTCCAACCAAACTCCCACCTACCCCAAACACCCCCCCCCCCCAAAAAAAAAAAAAAGACGCCCCTGGAATCTTTTTTATATTTTTTTTTAAATATTGGAGGGTATAAAAGATTCGGCACAGCCGAATGTAACACTCTCACTTGTTTATTTATAAAAAATTATTTTTAACTAAATTTTTACTCCCAAACGCAAAAAAAAAATTTTGCGTGTCCTATTGTTGAATAATTAATTTTTTTTTTGTAAAACAACATTAATTCTAGTAATAAAATAAGTTTTGTAAAATTACATTGGAATTTTGTACTTTTTAATACATACATTTCAAACTGAAAACCTTGTAAACGATCTTAAAAAAAATGTTTGTAATAACACATTTTTTGGTAGAAAGACTAAATAACATCAAGTAAAATTTTGTTGTACAATAACAGTTTTCTTGTGTAAAAAAACAAAACACCTTGTAATATTTTTTTACTTTGTAAAGTAATTCACTTTTTTGTAAATTTACCTAAAAATTTTGTAAAATAAATTAACCAACATATAAAAGTAAAATTACAAAGCAAACTGTAGTTTTCGTTTTATTAAATATACAACAATTTTTGTAAAAAGACAAAAATATTAGTAAAATAGAACTACAAGACCTTTGACTTGTAATTTTACAAACTTTTTTTTTTTGAGTGTACTAAACTGACAGTTCTACTAAAGCGAATCTCTCGATTACAAAGAAACATTTTAAATTTAATTGTACTCGAGATTTCTGGGAAAGTCTTGACCCTGTTATTTGTGGAATTAGTCTACAGGGTGGTGTTAAAATTTCAACAACTATATGTGTCTTTATGTTATATTCTTTTAAATTTAATTAAATTACACTGTGCAAAACATTTTAGGTCATATTTTTACAATAATAGAATTCACGTCAGAAATTTTAGTTTTGCAAAATTGCGCAATGTCAAAATTGAACCTTTATTTGCTTATTTCTTTCTGAATATAAGCAATTGTGTTACGATTACAGTAAATTGCGAATCTTTTCTTGCAGCGACGAAATTTTCTGTAAAAAAAATGTTGCAATATTGCACTGTTGCAAGGGTAAACAATTTCTGAAGTGAATGCCCTGAATATTTTTGAGTTTCTTACCACTTTTTTTTTAAAAAAACACACTAAAACCAAACTTGGCAAATTACTAGAAAGAGTCCTGTAGTCCCACTTTACAAATATTTGACAGTTTTTCTTGTTTTTTTAACAAACAATTTTCAATCTAAGTTTAAATTTTTCTTTGTAATTTTACAAATTTTTTTATAAATACCCAAGTAAAAATGTGAAGGATCAGTACTGATCCGAAAAATGGATCGCTTAGATTGGATCAGTTTTAATCGGACGGATACAATTTCATCCGAAAAATGGGTTTATCTAATTATATAAACCCATTTTTCGGATGACATTGTATCCGTCCGATTAAAACTGATCCAATCTTAGCGATCCATTTTTCGGATCAGTACTGATCTTTCAAATTTCGGATCAGTACTGATCTTACTTGAATCAGTACTGATCTTTCAAACCTCGGAAAAGATATGATATATATAAATATATCTAAACATTTTTACTCGGGTATCCAAATTTCCAAGGTTATTTTATAAAAAAAAATCTAGTTTAGTTACGAGAATTCCTTTTAAATAAAAAAATTTACAATTTTATTGGTAAAAATTTACAATTTCATTGGCAAAAAAACTCGTTATTTTTACTAGAAATTCTCATTAAATAGGAGGTAGCACAATATTTAGTATAGTCTTGAGAAGTCCTTGTAATTTTTATCGTGCCAAAAAAGTTGTAAATTTAAAATATTATTGGTAAAAAGTTTGAAAATTTTTTGCAATTTTACAGGCTTTTTACCAATGAAATTGTAATTGTTACTAGGAACTCTTGCAAAATAGAAGGTAGCAAAAAATTATTTTATGAATTTTGCAATATTTTTTTGAGTGTATAACAAATATATGATTCTTTTTATTTTTAACATTTTGCGCATTTCACAAAAACTTTCAGCCTTTGCAAATTTCAAATGAAATTTTATGAGGAAAATATTTGTTGAACTTTTTGATCCTTTAACAGGATGTTTTATTAGACTTTTGTGTTTTAATTTGGAAAAAGGACTAAAATGACCACTAAAAGTGGCAGTTAAAGGGTTAATATGTTTTAAGCTAAGAAGAGAACCGCCACATAATTTTACTGCAGACATCCAATCATAGTTTGAAACACAGATTTGTTTTTATTATAGTTTTTTGACATTTTTCAAAAGCCTCTGATAAAAATATAAAAAATGGGCCACAAAAAAAATAGAACTGACTTTGCAAACCCCTTTAGTGATTTTGTTTATTTAATGGCTTAGTGTCATTTGGCATTGGAGCATTTTGGGCTATTTTTTCTTGTTGCACAGTGTTATTTTTATACCCTCCAACTACAGTATGGAGGTATACTCGCTCTGTTATTTCGTGTGTAACGCATCAAAATATCAGTCTAGGACCCAATAAAGTATATGGGGGTTTTCGTGTCAACTGACACAACTTTTGAAACCGATGTCTTCCGATCGGAATGAAATTTGCACCAAGGTTAGTCCTATTGGATAGTAGTTCAGACACATTTTTTTAACCAGATCGGTCAAGAACTCTCTGAGTTAGAGGGGGTCGAAATTTGACATTTTGGCAAAAAAGGTGTATATTCTCAAAGTGGAAGGACTTAAAAGGAAGGAAAAATATTAGTTTGTATGCGAACAATTTTTTTTTGGGGAAAAATTTTAACCTGCCAAAGGCACGGGTTGTTTTGTCCGATTTGGATAAAAATCTAAACATAGAGTTTTTAGACCAAAACGAACCATAATTTGCCCGGCGATCGACACAATTCGAAAAAAAGTGTCTGAATTTTTTTGTGTGGACAAACATCTAAACTTAAAAAAAAAAAAAATAAAAAAAATGCCGGATTTTTGATAAATTGACTTTTTTAAAAAGCGGAAAATTTCAGAACGGGTTCTGAAAAAATTCTATTCGATAGCCCATACAAAACTATATAAGAATGTAAATTTTTGAGATTGTGGTGCATTCCGATTTACGGGACACATGTTTTTCTGTAGCGGGACATTTGGTGTGGAATGCCTCATATGCAAGATTGAGTTCAATATTTATCAAAAAGGAAATATTCGCATCGGATACAATTTAATGTCTTAATCGGGTACCCTATAGGAAATGAACGAATAAAAGGTGTCAGAATAAATCCTGTCTCTTAAGTCCCTTTAATATCGATTACACATAAAAAAACTTGTCAAATTGCTAGAGAAAGTCTCGTTATCCCATTTTACCAATATTTGACAGTTTTCTTTGTTTTTTAACAATCAAATTTGGATCGAAATTTACACTGTTTTTGTAATTTTTCAATTTTTGTGTAATTTTACAAATCTAGTAAATTCACGAGAATTCCTTGTAAGATTTATTGCGCCAAAAAATTTGTAAATTTACAATTTTATTGGTAAAAAGCTTTTAAAATTACAAAAAAAAAATGGTCATTTTTATAAGGAATTCTCGTAAAATAGGAAAAAGCAAAAAATCTAGTAAAGTTACGAAACGTCCTTGTAAATTTTATCAAGGCAAAAAAATTTTAAATTTACAATTTTATTGGTAAAAACCCTGTAAAATTAGAAAATAATTGGTAAAAAGCTTGTAAATTACTAGGAATTCTCCTCAAATAGGAGGTAGCAAAAGAAAGTTACAAACTTTCCTTGAAATTTTACAAAGTTTTTTTTTATTGTACAATCCAAAAATTGTCCTTAAATTTTTAAGATAATGCAATAAATCTCTTTTTAAATCACCCTGTAAACATATACACATACGTATTCTAACTCATACACACGTGTAAATGCATCAAACCGCAAAACCTTTAGTATTTGGTTTATGATTTCATACTTAAAGCTCTGCATTAAGAACAAGACACATACAAAGGAATAAAAAAGTATTTTTACTCACACATATATTCACACACATAAACATAAATCACATACATATGGAAAAACATATAAGACTTTAAATATTTCCTCAATTCTAATGAAAAAAAAAACATAAATATTTGTGTGTGTTTGGTAGCTACAACACATAAACATGTACACTTCAAAAAATTGTAAAAGGTAGCAAAAACCAACACACACTAAACACACCTACACAAACACACATTAACACACGCACACATACAAACATTTTGTACACGTACTTAAATAACGATCTTAACAAAATAAACATTTCAAGGAAAATCTTATGATGTAAGAGCTTTCTATTTATAAGCATGTGTCTCTGTGTCTGTATGTGCATGGATATTAGAAGTAATAGGAAATGCAAGGGAAGGAAATTGTTGAGATTTTCATAAGAGGGTTGTTACAAGACGATGACGTTATGTTGAATATCAAATACCAAGGGAAATAGGAGAAAGTAAGCTTAAAGGGTGTTAGTTAAAAAAGGGAGAGTCTAAATATTTGTATACAAGTGGATAAAATTATATAATAAAAAAAATAAAAATAAATGTAAATGACAACAAGACTCATGCATTTAAATGCAAGTGCCTTTGTGTATGTTTGTATGAGTAGAATACGTTGTAAAGAAAAATAGTTTCATAAAAGTCTACACAAATATATCTTTTTAAATGAAGACATATAATGTTGTAGGTAGATCAGAGACGTATTGGGAGTAAATCAAATAAAGAACTATATAATTTACTACAATCCAGCTGAAAAAATATTTATATTTAATGAAAGTCCTGCTGAGAAATGATGACCCTCAGAAAACAAATATTAATAATATAAATATTATTAATTAAATTTTGGTTTCCAAGCCATTTATCTGTATTACTCAGTGCATTCAGTAAATAAAATGCATGCGAAATTTGTACTCCTGCTCAAAACAATAAATCCCCAAGTAAAAATGTGAAGGGTCAGTAGTGATCCGAAAAATGGATCGCTAAAATTAGATCAGTTTTCATCGGAAGGATTCAATTTGATCCGAAAATCTTAGCTATCCATGTTTCGAATCAGTACTGATCTTTAAAATCTCGGATCAGTACTGATCTTTCAAATCTCGAATCAGATGTGATATATAAGGCTTAAAGGTGTCCTTACGACTAAGGTAAATTTTCAAAATCACTTTTTAATACCTGGTAGTGTCCTAAATTGTAGTTTAGTATCTTAAAATCAGTGAGCCAAAAAAAAACTCCTTTTTTCTAGTTTTTGAAAAAATATTGGTATATGATATTTTTTGTAAATTTTTTTGTTAAATAATATGAAAATGGTAATTAAATACCTTTCCAAAAAACTTAAAGAAATTCAAATCGGATAAAAAAAATAAGCGTTTTACGCATACATGCCCCAGACCATTGCACGGGTTTTAAGGCCAGAATTCGAAAATTTTCAAAATTTTTAGGCAAAAAAATAAAAAAAAAATAAATTGCATTTTATTATCTCATTAAATACATGTTATAGATAAATCTAAAAGATATGGTAGTATAGTCTTTTTTTCATTTGGCATGGGTAGTGATATAATTTCCGCGGATTCCAAAGAAATGTGTTTTTCTAAAATAATTTAGCAAATATGGAAAACAAATTTCTGTATTGTACAATACGAAGTGTAAAACATAAATTGTGTTAATTTTTGGAGAAATTGGGCATTTTTAACCCCTTTTCGTCGGGGTGAAATGACAAATTTGGGACATTATACATTTCTATAATACAAAATATCTGCATTCATCCGATTTCTCAAAAGTTACAGAATTTACGTTTTACACTTCGATCCGTACAATAGAGCACAAATTTTCCAACATTTGCTAAATTATTGTAGAAAAACGCATTTTATTTGGAATCCGCGGAAATTTTTATCACTACCCGCACCAAATAAAAAAAAGTTTGACTACCATATCTACTATTTTTAATATTAAACATGTTTTTCAATTTGATCATAAAGTAAAATTAAATTTTAATTATTTTTTTGCCTAAAAATTTTGAAAATTTTTGAAATTCTGGGTTTGAAAATCATGCAATGGTCTGGGGCATGTATGAGTAAAAAGCTTATTTTTTATCCGATTTTAATTTTATTAGTCGTTTTGGAAAGGTAATTTAATACTATTTTTATATTATTTCACAGAAAATTTAACAAAAAATATCAAATACCAATATTTTTCCAAAAACTAGAAAAAAAGCGTTTTTTGTTCATATAAGAATGTCCCAAAACTTCAATTCATTTTCGGCACGAGTTATTTTTAGCCGATTGTCCCCAAATTTTGGCTCACTCATTTTAAGATACTAAAGAACAATATAGGACCCTACCAAGTATTAAAAGGTGATTTTTGTTTTAAAGGACACCTCTAATAAAGATATATATAAACATTTTTACTCGGGTCATGACAATGTTTGCTGAAGATTTAATATTGTATTCATTTGTAATTTCGTGAAAACCGAATTGAAATATCGGTCGAGAACCACATTTAGTTTACATATTAATGATGACACTTTAGGGATATATGTATACATCCGTCCGCCTGTCTATGGAAAGCAAGATGCGGTCTTAACAAAAAAACTGTAAATTTGGCATATGAACAAAATGACCAAACCAAAAGAGCTTTAAATTTTGTAAATGAGCAGAGTCGAATCAAAGACATTCTAAGGATGTTTTACGATCGGTCTGTCTGCGGAAAGCATACATCAGTACAAACCAAAATAGCTAGACTTTCACCTTGCGTTCATAGGCTGGTGATGTTCATAAATGGACAAAATTGGACCTGTGCGAAAAACTTAAACCCAGATTACTTAAAAATTTAACCTTTTTAGTCCGCTTCTTTGATATAAAAAATGATAAAACTGTAAATACAATTACTTTCGAGCAAAAAGATTTTTTTTTTTTTTAATATTCAAGAGGGTATTATGTATTCGGCACAGTTGCATTTCCAGTCTCACTTGGGTTTTGACCATTTCTTAAACAAATTAAACATTTTTATGTCAGAGAATTTCAGAGACGAAGTAAAACAATTTTGACGAAACAAAAAATGTTGATGAAAAAAGTTTTTATTGAAAAAAAAAGTATTTGATGAAAAATGTGTTAACGAAAAAATAAAATTTGACGAAAAAAAAATGTTGATGAAAAAAAGTTTTAATAAAAAAAAAATAATAAAAAAAGTGCTTGATGAAAAAAAAATAAATTTATAAAAAGAAATTTTTAATGAAAAAAAAAAAATTAATGGAAAAAAAATTGATGAAAAAAAAATTTTATGAAAAAAAAATTATGAAAAAAAAAATTATGAAAAAAAATTACGAAAAAAAATATGACAAAAAATTGGTAAAAAAATTTGATGAAAAAAGTTTTTGATGAAAAAACAAGTGAGAGTGTTAAATTCGGTTGTGCCGAATCTTTTATACCCTCCAAAATGTAAAAAAAAAATGTCAGGGACGTTTGTTTAAGGGGGGGGGGGGGGGTGATGGGTGTCAGTAGGGGAAGTTGAAGGCACCTTCTCAGCCCGATAAATATACCAAATGTTTCATTTATTTAGCAAAAAATACAAAAAACATTTAAAAAAAGTGTATTTTTTCAGAAGTTGGTTTAGTTCTTTAAGGGGGAATTTTTTCCCCATGGACCGATTTTGCCCATTAACGAAATTCACCTGCCTAGGACCAAACGACATATTCATACCAAATTGCAGGAGGCTAGCTCTTTTATTTTGGACTGTATCGTGCCATCTACAGACAGACGGACGGAAATTCACAGAATGTCTTAGAATCGATCATAGATCAATAATATATGTATATAGAGGGGGCCCTGTAGCACACTGGGAAAAATTGCTAATCTGGCGGGAAATAATTCAAAATATAACTATCAGATTTTAACAAAGTTATAATGCAATTTTAAAGTGGGATAGTGACTGCGTTTTAATCCGTTAAGAACTTAAAGTTTAGTTAACCCATTAGGGAATTACACACTATCAAACGTTGACAATTTATTGGGCTCTCACAGTTAGTTGTTTATAATAGTAAACTTGTCATCGCCGTGTATCGGAAGGGGTAAGCCGTTACCTACCAAGTGTTTGATTTCTTTTAAAGGGTGCTATTAGGTATATTATGTATAAATTTCCATAAGTTATCTGTTTTGCGAAGGCTCCCCCGTAACAAATTACATAAACAACGTTTTTTTTTAACTTGTTTAAATTCTTATGGAGCTACAAAAAAAACGCTGTCAGATGCTGCTTAATCTTTAATTATAGATTATTCTACATATAATGAAGTATTACTATTCAAAAAATTAGCTGCGTAGGCCTGCGTAGCGATTTTTTAAAATTATTTTTGTAATTTTGGTCTTTCAATAATTATAATTCTAAACCTAGGCAGCGATGAACGCGACTCACGTATATGTTGAGAATCGCGAAGGATTGTTAGTAATTTGTTTTTAACATAGTAGAGCGTCGAAATCTTGAAAAAAGTTCGTGCTGAATTAAAATTATTTTTGATTTTATGATTTTTAAATAACCGATTTAAGTCGCATTCAGTTGGTGAAAAAATTCTTAATAAAAATATTGTTTTAAATAATAATAAATTTAATACTATCATTTGAATTGGTTAATAAACTCTTTGGTTTTTTTAAATTTGTCTGACATGTCATTTCAACGAAGAGATATATTTGAAGTTTGGCGTAAATGCGACAGTGCTTCTGATCGGAACTCAACAGTTATCAATTATATCTTGTCGAAACTTGGAAATAACATCTGCAACGAGAATGATCGCTATAAAAAACTAACTGTTAGTGTGCGAGATTTATGTAGTAAATTCAAATGTAGATGGGCCAGAATTTCTCGCAATTTATATAGTTTTGAAAATCATTACAATATATGGTTGAATGAAAATATAGATTTTCTAGTAGAAGACGAAGAACCAGGACCTTCACAACCTCGAGGGCGTCCTTTGAAGACTTTTTTGGAAACGACAAAAAAATCCAAGAGGAGTCAAGGAATAATTATTGGTCGCTACGAAAGTAAGTCTGTACAAATCTGTTTATCCAATTATTAGATGAAATTAAAAAAACACCAAAAAGGGCTACAAAGATGAAAAAAAACGTATTATACCCCTCTGAAGCACCGACATAATACACACCAGAAGAGGCAATGGCACTATACATTCACAAAAGGTTAACTAAAAATTCGTATATGCTTATGCAATCAGGTGCTAAGACTCCTATTTTAGTTATATGCTGGATGTAGGGTATATGTCCAAATGTTATCAGATTTCACTTACAATATTTGATAACCCCATTTACTTTTCAAAAAGTATAAAATTCTTATTTTAAACATAATTTTCCACAGCTAACAGGTACAAAAAAAAATAATCCTGAAGTAGTCGTATATAACACCTTTTGGGGCACCCTGTATTGAAAAACAGTTTCTTATTATTCATTATACAAAAAGCTCATATCCTTAGCTATAAAATCTCCAAGTATTGTTATCGGATCAGACCAATAGTTTAGAAGATATGATTTTTTTCCTGCCAGATTGGTGTTTTTTCCCACTGTGTGTAGGTTAGTTGGTAGCGTACTAGCCTATGAAACAGAGGGTCGTGGGTTCGATTCCCACAAAAACTCTTGGTCGATTTCGCTACAACGAGACGACGGTCATTGTTACCAGTTCTCGTTAAGGTTTAAATTATTAAAACTGACTTGTAATTAAATTCGAAAATAAATAAAAACTGATCATTGGATCAAATTATTATTATTATTATATATGTATATGCTTTATGGGGTCCCCGACCGATATTTCGATGCGTTACAAATGACAAAGTGAGTATACCACCATACTGTGGTTGGAGGGTATAAAAATGTTGTTAAAACCCTTTTAATGTTGACTTTTTTAGAATCTTTTTATTGTCTTTTTGTAGGGGTTTTATACAAAAAATTTAAAAATTTCAAATTATTACACTGTACGACAAAATTCAATTTTTGGTTGCACCCATGATCGGGACCAAAAAATTCTGAAAATAGAGGTAAAAAAAAGATACCCGTGTCTCCCAGTTTTTCTAGATCAATTCGTTTTCGCGTTTTATTAGCAAATCTATATTTTGTACATATTAGAGTTTCAATCACTTGGGGAAGTAAGGATTACACCCGCAACAGTTAATCGTGATAGCTTAAATTTTTCTAAAATATTTGTAAATAGTGTCAGATAAAATGTGCAAAACATGAGGAAGATCGGTACACGGGTTTAAAAGTAATGAAGAAATATCTCAAATTTGGATGTTTTTTTTACATGTTTTTATACCTTCTATTTAGTGATATAGGGTTCAAAATACTCTAACTGTTGAAAGACAACTTGGATGCTCCTAAAGTTTGGCATATATATTTGTTATTTACCTGGCCAGGTTGGTATTGAATTTCGAGGAAATCGATCCAGTGTTTCAGAAGTTATGATCAAAACCGTGGTTTCATCTTGAATTCCCTCGTTCAAAAAACCCCTAAATGCTCTTTTAAAATATTGGTATGCCACAAATATATTTTATCGCTAAAAAAAAATTTTTACAATCTAAAAAAATTTACACTTAAAAAGTTTTACACTCCAAAAAAAATTACACTCAAAAAATATATTATTCTCAAATTTTTTTTTTACAAAAATTATAAAAAAGAGTTTTTTAATCCAAATAATTTTGTTTTCACGTTAGAAAAATTACTATCATGGAGGGTATGCATGGATTCGGCCAAGTCGTTTTTAACTATTCTGGTTGTTTGTAAGTGGCAACTCTGGGAAAGTTTTAAAACTCTTTTTGCAATGCACACATCTTATTTTTGTTGCCATCATAGACAATTTGGATGGCCAAAAATGTTTGAGTGTACTTTCTTTTGCGTGTAAAATTTTTTTGAGTGTATTTTTTTTCGAGCGATAAAAATACTTTGTAAAATATTTTTGTGGTATAGCAATATTTTTTAAAGAGCATTTAAAGATTTTTTGAAAGAGGGAATTCAAGATGATTTCTATTCGAAATTCACGGTTTTGATCATAACTTCTGAAACACTGGATCGACCAGGGAAATAACAAATATATATGACAAACTTGAGGAGCATCCAAACTGTCTTTCAAAAGTTACCGTATTTTTAACTCTCTATCATTTAAAAGAGGGTATAAAAACATGTGAAAAATCATCCAAATTTGAGAAATTTGTTCATAACTTTTAAACCCATGGCCCGATTTTCATTATGTTTCGCACATTTTAACTGATACTATTTGCAAATATTTCCGCTTAATTTAAGCCATAACGATTAACTGTTGCGCGCGTAATTCTCACTTCCCCAAGTGATTAAAACTCGAATATATACAAAATATTGATTTGCTAATAAAACGCGAAAACGAATTGATCTAGAAAAACTGGGAGACACGGGTATCTTTTTTTTACCTCTATTTTCAGAATTTTTTGGTCCCGATCATGGGTGCAAAATCGTGTCGTACAGTGTTATTATATATAAATATTCATGAAAAAGTAGTGATGAAAAAAAAATATTGATAAACAAAATAATAATGTAAGAAAAATATTGATGAAAAAAAAAATAAAGACGAAAAAATAAAGATGAGAAAAAACAAGTGAGAGTGTTAAATTCGGCTGTGCCGAATCTATTATACCCTACAACATGTAAAAAAATTAAAAAAAAAAATTTTGACAGGGGCGTTGTTTTAAGGGGGGGGGGGGGGGGGGCAAGGAAGGGGGAGGTGTCGGTGCGCTGGGGTGACTCCTTGGCCCTCACGGTATATGTTTACAAATTAATTTTTATCTGATTTGTGCACTAAAGTATTATAGTTTTATAATTATTTAAACTATTTTTTATCCACGCCCTTAAAAGAGGGGCGGGACAAAAAGCGAAATTTTTTAATTCCCTGGATCCAAGCGCAGGACTATAAACTTCTACGAACATAATATAACATTAATATGGACTCAAACCGAACTAAATTAAAATTCAGTTATAAAATATACAGTCCAACAATATATAAACACAATTAATACACAACTCATAAGGTACATTGCAATTTAGTAATATTTCTAAGAATTAGAAATATGAAACAAAAATTCAAACCTAACGGACATTTTTCAAGATTTGAAAAGTCCTACTAAGGGTTAACAATGGGAAAAATACAACTCTGTTAAAAGTTAAGATGGATTAAGTTTCGGCCAAATGAATACAACACGAATTAATGGTGAATAGGGGTTATTCAACACAAAGAGGAGTAATTCCAATTCTTAATTTCTTCAAAAGTTTCATTTAAATGGCTAATTTTAATCTGACACACATTAAGTGTGTGGCAATCGAAGGAGTGCTGATGATGGAAGGGTGGCATCTTCCGAAAGCTGTCGACATCTCCACTTAGCCTGTGTTGTCACTTGATTTTTTTTCAGATTTTCTCATTGTACAACAATTATTATTTCTCAGAAATAATTAATATGGACTCAAACCGAACTAAATTAAAATTCAGTTATTTCAAATTTATGTATTTGAAATATTTTTCAAATTATTGTAGAAAAACCCTACAAAAAGACAAGAAAAAGATTCTAAAAAAGTTAACATCATAAAGGTTTAAAGAATTCGCCACTGACTAATTTCATAGACTCACTTTGTTTTTGTACATTTGTTAAACAAATTAAATATTTTTCTAACAGAAGAATTTCAGAGACGTAGAAAAAACATGTTTGATGAAAAAAATTTTGATGGAAAAAAAAAAAATTTGGGGTGGGAGGAAAGCATCGGTGGGGATCAATGTAGGACACCCCTTCGGTAAATGTTTACCAAGTCATTTCTTATGCTTTTTGCACTTAAAAACGAAATTTTTTAATCCCCTAGGTCCAAGTCCAGGATTTTGAAATTCTTCTGATATAAAATTGTTTTATTTTTTAAACAAAAATACAAAAAAAAATGTTAAAATATATCGTCGCTGCGCCTAAAAATGGAGTCATGTGTAGTTTTTTAATTTTTTTTTTATTACATCTTTTTGATCCCATATTGTTCATACGTTTACTCACTAAATCGTTTTTTGATATCTTGATTGGTTCAAAAGTAAGTAAAAGGAGCTATGTGTTCGTCATACTAAAAAAAGTTCTGAAAAGGAGTTATGTGTTAAGCTACACTTAACTTTTTTTGATAAAAAAGTAACAGAACGTGGCAAAATGGACCACTATTTTAGTAATATGAGGTTCACACAAAGCATTTAAGTATTTTGAATGAATTTGTCAAGATTTTTGGAAAATACTTGCATATTTGTATGCTGTTATCTAAATCCTAAATGGCAGGTAATCAAGCCTTGTGAAAGCAATTAAATACTTTGACGGCGGAAAATTTTAGTATCTAAAGTACAGTATCTTTCACAGATGTCAATTTATGTCGAAGCTATTGAATAGTTACAAGAAAACACAAAAAATTTATAATATCAAAATTTCAAGGACCTTGTCTAACTTAAGTCGCTTTAAACCACCAACAAACTTTATTTAGTCTTTGTCCATCTCGAAAAGAAATAAACAATAAGAATGGCTTTATAAACAAAAGGAGTTATGTGTAAAAAATATTTCCATTTTATTTAAATTTTGTTCCAAAAAGTACTTAAAAAAGGAGATATGTGTATGTTTTTTGGAAATTTCTGCACCACTGGAAAACCGTTAAATGTTTCATACTTTTTTTGTAGTATGTGGATAGCATATCGGCACAAGAATTTTTTATGGAACAAACTTTAAAAAAAAAATCGCGAAGGGACGAAATTAAACAGTTTTTTTTGCTCTCCTGAACACTTGCCCCAAAACACATGACTCCATTTTTAGGCGCAGCGACGATATGGCGTTTTTCAGAGGTTGGTTTAGTTCTTCAAGGGGGAACTATTTTCCCCTCGTCCGATTTTCCCCATCGTGCCAATCGCTAGTATGTCTCAGTATCGATCACTGATCAATAATATTTATAATTTATGGGGTCCTTGACCGATATTTCAATGCGTTACACACGAAATAACAAAGCGAGTGAGGGTATACTCGCTTTGTTATTTCGTGTGGTTATTGAATATAATAATTGAATGTGGGTGTGGAACAAGGTGCTATAATCCAAATTGTTCAGGAGAATAATTAATTAATTTTTTGAAATTTCTTTTTGCAGTTCGACGAAGATGGACCAATTGCATCTATGTACAAAATTTCATAAAAACAAATGAGCGGAAGTAGCAAAAAATTGCATGTGAAATTTTGTTCTAGTGGAATAAGGTGCTATGTTACAATTTCTACTAGGAATTTCAATGCATTTGCCAAGTAGTTTTAAGGTTTTTGTGGCATTTTTTAAAAAATAAAATTTAGCATGATGAATTCTGCATAATTTAGACGGGGTCCAGCAGTACTCATTTTTATATAAGAATAATAAAGAGTAGTTAATTTAACAAAAAAAGTAACTGTTATACGGTTTATTGTAAACTAATTTTCCAATAATGGGTTAAATTACACAATTTATGATACAAGTTCTAACCATTCAATTTTTAAGTTTTACCTCAAAAATTGAACAGATTATCAAAATTCGCCTTTATTTTTTCGTAAAATAATATTTTGTTTTTATGTGGATACTTTTAGTAGTGTTACTTTTGATCCGAATTTGATTAAAATTCAAACACGAATTTTGGTCGAAAAACCTATTTTTTTTTACACTTTCACCGCTGGTTGCCGACTGAAGATGCCCATGCAAATTTTTTAATAAATTTTCCTACAATTAGATTTTTTGTTGTCATCGTTCGGCAGGTATTACGACAGTTTAGAAAGTTTAGATTTGAATATTTCAGGAACACCCGAATATCCTGCATTCAAACTAAATAAAATTGCAACAAAGAGCATAAAGTACACTCAAAAAAAAAAAAAAAACTGTAAAGTTAGCAAAAAATTTAGTTAAATTTAACTAAAAAAACACCTGATTTTGAACCTACTAAATTTCTAGTTAATTTAACCCTGCTGTTAGGTTAAGCCCATTTGGTCCAATTTTTTGTTTGTTTTCTTTGTAACTTTTAAACGGTGATATATAGTGGCTTAGATTTTTGGCTCATGGGGTCTTTTTACACTCAAAAAAAAAAAAACTGTAATGTTAGCAAAAAAAGCTTGTAAACCTACAAGAAAATTTGCTGATTTTGAACCCACAATTTTTTTGCTAAAGTTAGCAAAAATGTTTTGCCAATAATTAGTTAACTAAATATTTTTTTTTTTTGAACTTAGTTTATACACATCTGAGGACCCCATTGGGTTCGGACCCGATAGGTCCAGACCCCGATGGGCCTAGACCTAGTTGGGTTCCTTAAAAATCGTCATAGTTTTTGATCCCAAATTTGTGTCCGTTTCGCTCTACCTTGCTTAGTTTTTGAGATACGTGATTATAGGGGACCACTGGGGTCTTGAGAATTAAAAAACTCGATAACTTCAAAAATATTACTCGGAGAGCTTTTGACTATTTTGCTTTTGACTATTTTGCAACAAAAACGCTTTTGGACTTTTTGTTGTGTCGGCAATATTTACCGAGATATGAGCATTTTAAAATTTTCGGGAATGCTAACTTTTTTAAATCCAAAGTTAGGGCCCATTAGGGTCCACACATGTGAAGAGGACCGGCGATACTATGGAGATTCTAAGAACCAAAAATGGCCTCCATTTTGCTCTATCTGGCTTAGTTTCCGAGATAGAGCCATTTTAAGTTTTCTGAAAATAAAAAAAAATTTACCATTTATTTTGCTAATATTAGCAAAAAATCGTGTAAAAATGTAGTCAACTCAATTTCAAATTTAGCAAAAGAAATTAGGAAATTTGTTTAAAATTGCTAATGTGCTAAATGAAGTTTACAAGAATTTTTTGCTAACATGCTAATCTCAACTAAAAATTTGCTAAAAGTTAGCTAACTAGCGTTAGCAAAAAAAAATTAGTAAATCTACTAACGTATTTTTTTGAGTGTATAAAACAATGTTATTTACAAAAAATCTAGGTTCTGACTTAAACCAGGACTGAGAAAAATAAAAAGTTACGTATCTTAGGTTAAGGGACCATTTGGTCCATAGTATATTTTCTCCTGCGATTTCAATAGCCGGATCCCATGAAACGTCGATTTTAGAAAAAAAGGATGCACGCATTCAAAGCTCGTATTCCGGCAAAATTTTTAAAATGGTGACGGCCATGTAATGCATTACCATGTAATGCATAGCAAAAAAAAAAAGAAAAATATGCATTTTTTCCCTATCGCTTGCCATAGGCATAACTTTTTTGTATTTTTAACGTATTATGTAAAACTCATGCGCTACTTTGAGTCTATCCCAAACAAAAATAATTAATCCAGTATAGAATAAGGCAACCTTAATAATGCATGAGTTTTACATAATGCATGTAAAATAAAAATAGTGAATGCATATGGTAAGCGGAAGGCGAAAGTTAATGCACATTTTTTAATTTTTATTGGGCTATGCATTACATGGTAATGCATTATATAACCGTTACCATGTTTAAGGTTTTGCTGGGATATCAAGTATGTTTGCAAAAACAACGTTAGGCCATCGATTTCTGGCGCGTTTCGTGCTGTAGGAACCAACCATTTGATCAGCAATATTCACGCCACCTAAATGAGATGTATCATTAGAAATTATAGGATAAAACAAAACTAACATATGTACCTTTTGTTGAATTGTAATACAAAACAATCTCTAAAGTAAAGAATATGAAAAAAGGGAATCCTTCAACAAATGTTTACATTAGCTGTGTTGAGTAGAGATGGGTGATGGTCACGTGATTTGCGTGGTTCTCGTGAATCACGCGTGACTCACGCTCGAGCGAAAGTGTAGTTAATTACGAGAATCATGCTTGAGTGAGTGTGATTCCAAAACTTTTATGTGTGAGTGATTAGAAATCGAGCCTGATTTTTGCGTGGGTGACATTTTTCTTGCGTGATTCAATATAACTTTTTTGTATTGTTTTTAGTTTTATTTTTGTTTTTCGTTAAGCAATCAGTTTAATTTCAAATTAACGGTCTGCTAATATATGAATTTTTTTTTTTTAATTTCTTTAAAATTGTGTATTTGTAAGTGAATATTGCGTGAATTGGGGTGAGCGTAATTATGAATCACGTGAGTCACGCATGATCGTAACTTATTTTAGTTTTACTGACGTGAGTAGTTAGTGAGCGTGAGTAAAGAAAAAATCGAGTGAGTGATTCATGGGCGATTATAATATTTCTTGCGTGAGCGTGACCAAAAATTCACTCACGCACCCATCTCTAACGTTGAGTTAAGCTTAAAATAATCGTATTTAGGTAGAAATGATCCAAAATATATACAAATATAATATTAAATTGTTATTTTGTTTGAATATTAAGTATGGACCAAATGGTCCACTAACCTAACATCCGTAAGTTTTTTCTAACCTAACAGTAGGGTTAACAAAAAATATTTAGTTAACTTTTCGTAGAATGAATGTAGCAAAAAAACAGTAATTTTAACTAAAAATTCTGCTGAAAATTTCGTAACATTTTTTATAAGTTGAATTCAGCTAAACTTTTTGTAAAAAATTTTAAGTTTGTTAAATATTGGTTTTAAACACTAACATTTCACTTTTTATACCCTCCAACCACAGTATGGGGGTATACTCACTTTGTCATTCCGTGTGTAACGCATCGAAATATCAATTATCAATCTAGGACCCCATAAAGTATATATATTATTGATCAGTGATCGATTCTAAGACATTCTAGCGATGTCCGTCCGTCCGTCCGTCCGTCCGTCCGTCCGTCTGTCCGTCTGTCCGTCTGTCCGTCTGTCCATCTGTCCGTCTGTAGAAGACACGATACAGTCCAAAATAAAAGAGCTAGACTTCCGAAGTTTGGCACGAATATGTCTTATATTTCTAGGCATGTTAAATTCGGAAATGGGCAAAATCGGACCAAGGGGAAAAAAGTTCCCCCTTAGAGAACTAAACCAACCCAAGAAAAATCGCATTTTTTGCAGGGTTTTTTGTACTTTTGCTAAGCAAATGCAACATTCTTATCTCAGAAGAAAGTCAAAATCACAAGGGGAAGGTGCCCCATAACGTCTCCCACCAACCCCCCCCCCCCCCCCCAAAAAAAAAAGACGCCCCTGGATTTTTTTATATTGTTTTTTTTTACATTTTGGAGGGTATAAAAGATTCGGCACAGCCGAATGTAACACTCTCACTTGATTTTTTCTTATTTTTTTCACAGCTTAAGTAGGACTTATGAGATTTGCATAGGAGGCTACACAAGAAATGTTTAAAATTTTTCACTTGACAAAAATGTTACAAAAAATCAGCAAACTAATTAGTAAAAATTCGTAAACTCAGTTTTAAAGTCAACAAAAAAAATTAATTTAAAATTTTTACAAAACTAGTATTTTCGTAAATTGAACTTAAATAAAAAAAGTAGTTAAAACGCTGATTTTAACTAAAAATTTGCTAAAAAGCCAGTAAACTCGAGTTAACAAAAAAAATTTTGTTAACTTTACAGTTTTATTTTTTTGAGTGTAAGTGTCTTCTTCTATTACTAAACTTTTCTTAATTCAAAAGTTACATTACAGATGCAGCTTTTGATAAACAAAACTATTATATAAAGCCTTAACTCTTTGCAAACAAATTGAAAGGTTCTCAAATTAATTAATTATCATAAAATTTTACAACAAGTTTAAAACACATAGCTCATTTACTTGTATAGAGTTATAACTCAATATAATTGATTTTGCAGAAAACACATTTAAAGTTCATAATTAAAACTGGGTTTCCATTGAAAAGGGCCGGCACATAGAAAATGTTATTACACACTCAAAAAAATAAAACTGTAAAGTTAGCAAAAAATTTAGTTAAATTTAAATAAAAAAACACCTGATTTTGAACCAACTAAATTTCTAGTTAATTTAACAAAAAATATTTAGTTAACTTTTCGTAGAATGAATGTAGCAAAAAAAAACGTAATTTTAACTAAAAATTCAGCTGAAAATTTCGTAACATTTTTTATTAGTTGAATTCAGCTAAACTTTTTGTAAAAAATTTTAAGTTTGGTAAATATTGGTTTTAAACACTAACACAAACACTTCACTTATTTTTTCTTTTTTTTCACAGCATTAAGTTCAGCTTATGTAGGACTTATGAGATTTGTATAGGAGGCTACACAAGAAATGTTTAAAATTTTTCACCTGACAAAAATGTTACAAAAAATCAGCAAATTTATTAGTAAAAATTCGTAAACTCAGTTTTAAAGTCAACAAAAAAAAAATAATTCAAAATTTGTACAAAACTAGTATTTTCGTAAATTGAACTTAACTAGAAAAAGTAGTTAAAACGCTGATTTTAACTAAAAAATTGCTAAAAAGCCAGTAAACTCGAGTTAACAAAAAAAAAATTTGTTAACTTTACAGTTTTATTTTTTTGAGTGTAGTATGTTCCATCTCAAATGATGAATTTAAAAGGTATTATTACGAATTTTTTGACAATATATTGTATGATATTACGAATAATTCTGTATAATTTACTTAAAAATTTACTTTTTTTGAGTTATGACACTGTACAAATAAATGAGCGATATGTAAATAGATAAGTTTGTATACACAAACAAACTTACTCTTTGTTATTATTTAAGTTAGTAAAGGGTACAATCTTTACTCCTTGAAAACACCCTCTACCCCAAACACTTCTTCTGTCTTTGTTTTGTCACCTGATATTTGTAAGAAAATTTAACTGCATTACAGCAATCTAAGCTAGTAAATAAGTATGTAGTCAAGAATCACAAAAAAAAACATATTTTTTATATGTAAAACATAACATAGTAAAATAAACATTAAGTAAGATACATGCTACATATGTTTAAAATTACAAAACATATCTCCAAGTAAACCACAAAAAAAAAAAATTAAAGAAAATATCACATTAAATCTACCAAAGAGAGTCAGTGATATGAGCATTTATTAAGTTTTAACATTTAAACACACTTACGAGTTTAGGAACAGTGGGTTTCAGAGAAGAATGTAGTCAATATTTTTTATAAAAATTTAATTTTTTTTTATTTTCTTATATCAGGATAAAAGGATGTGAATAAAGTCATTTGAAAACTAAAAAAAAAATTTTTTGAACACTTTGAATGATATTCAAGGATACAATTTTGAAAGGATCTAACTTACCCCCTTTTTCCTGATATGTTAAAAATAACAAAATAGGAAAATAACGGGAGATCCTCCTCTTTCATTTGCTATCACTTGTGGCATCCTAGAACAAGTACAAATATTAAAAATGCATGCGAATTTTGTACTCTTGCCCAAAACATTTAATCATGATAATATTTTGCGGAAGATTTGGGTGTACTTGCCAAAGCAAAGTTTTTTTTACAAAAAATAAGGTTATATTACTTTGCTATTCCATGCAAAACGAATTGAAATATCAGTCGAGGACCCCATTAAAAAACCAAAAGAGCTGTACATTCGTAAGTGAGTGCAAAAATAAGTGCAAACAAGTAAAAAAGTTAAATTCGGCCTTGCCGAATGTAGTGATATCCTCCACAATTTCAAAAAGATTATTGCAAAAAACTTTATTTATAAAGATATTACTTAAAAAAATTAAAAAAAAAAAAAATTCCGCGAAAAAAAATTGATAAAAAAAATCTTTTTTTTCTTTTTTTGTCAAAAAATATGTTCGTTCTTGTTTAAATTCCATTGGTTGTTCAATTATGTTCAGTGAATTCATTGTTCACATATGTGAACAGTGAATTCATTGTTCACATAAATATGTCAACCAGCGGCCGAATTAAAGCATTTTGTATTTTTAGGTTATGTTGAATGTACTTAAATTTTTTAGGTGTCCTTACATTTTCGTTCATAACTTTTGAACCGCTGAACCGGTATCGCTCAAATGCAATACCAAACTTCTCGGAAGAACTTCCAATATATATGTTAAGTTTCACTCATCTCCGTGAAATAGTTTGTCCGTGATCACCATTTCCACAGGCAGACGGACAGACGGACGGACAGACGGACATCGCTAGAATGTCTTAAAATCGATCGGGGATCATGAATACATATATACTTTATGGGGTCCCAGACCGATATTTCGATGAGTTACAAACGGAATGACAAACTTATATATACCCTCTATCACTAAGTGGAGGGTATAAAAAGTGTTTTTACATTTTGGAGAGAATAAAAGATTCGACACCAAAGAATATAACACGGTCACTCGTTTTATGTACATTTGATAAACAAATGGAAAATTTTTATGCTAAAAGCTTAGACTTGGTGAAAAAGTAGTTTTGGTAAAAAAAAATGATTTTTTTTTCACGAAAAACAAAATTATGTTAAAAAAAATTTAATGAACACAAAATTTTTGGTGAAAAAAAGTTTTAATGAAAAAAAGTTTTTGATGAATTTTTTGATGAAAAGAAAAATTTTTTGATGTAAAAAAAAAATGATGAAAAAATTGATCATAAAAAATTTGAAAAAAAAATTTGATGAAAAAAATTGATAAAAAAATATGATAAAAAAAAATTTATGAAAAAAATTTTGATGAACAAAAAAATTTGATAAAAAAAACTAATGGAAAAAAATTGATGAAAAAAAAAATTTATGAAAAAAAAATTTGGTGAAAATAATTAATGAAAAAAAAATTTGATGAAAAAAAAATTTGATGAAAAAAAATGTATGAAAAAAATGTAGATAAAAAAAAAATGATGAAAAAAAAATTTTTGCCGTTTTCCGATTTTAGATAAATCGAAAAACGGCTGCACCGATTTATGTTATTTTTTTTTTGGTAAATATTCATATTAATCCAATTTAAGTTTTTACTGAAAAAAATTGACCACGCCCACTTTAACGCCCATTTTTTAAATTTTTCTAAAATCTAAGAATGGCTGGACCGATTTGAATAAATTTGTTAAAATGAATTTTCATCATATTCCAACTTTAGTTTGTCTAAATTGGATTAGTTTGTCTAATATTGTTTTTAATGTTCGTCATAGTCTAACTAATGTTTTTCAGAAAGAACAATTTTCCATTTCTACGTATTTTTTCCAGCTAGTATTTTATAAAATTTAATCCTCTAAAAGTCCTTTTAAAAGGAAACAGGATCACGAAAAGAAAAACTATAAATTCAGTTTTACTACATTTATGTCCAGTTTGTCCAAATGACATAAGAAAATCAATTTGATAAGAAAATCAATCGGTATTGCGGATGTCATTTTAGTCGAACGAAAACGTAAAAGTTGTTATTTTTCTTCATATTTTTCCGTGTCTACAACACGAATTGAAATGTCAAAAACGCCAAAACCACACGAATGAAAAATACCATTCGTTAGAAGTTTTTTGTGTAATATTTAACAAACAAGTGAAAAATGTGAATTTTTAACAAAAATAAGTAATATTAATTTATAAAATTAAAAAATGTGAATGTTTTATAACTAAATGCTTTGAAAAAAAATGTATATTTAAACAAATCAGTGAAAAAATACGGATTTGACCAATTTATATTAACAATTTAAAAGCCACGGGTCATCATACAAATTATTGTTTTCATTTGTTTTTTATTAAAATGTTAACTTTTTAGCTATAATAAATAAAAAAACTCAGATTTGATTATAATTGTATGTTTTTTTTATAAACATGAAATTTGATCAGCTGTTTTCTTTAGCTGATGTGTTGATGTTGCCACTTCGTTTAGTTTAGATAATTGTTGTATGAAAAAAATAAACAAAAACTAAAAAAAAACTTTGTGGCAATACTGTAATAACACAAATGGTCAAGACAAACGTAACTAACGAAAAAAATAACGTAATCAAACGAAAATGTTATGGAAACTGATATCATTACGAATTCGTACGGGTAGCGTTCGTTCGTGTATTGTTTCGTCCGTTTAACAGAAACACCATATTAGTCTCTAGTTTCAAACATATATTATCTAGTTCGTGTTTAACGACTTTTTTTCATTTTTGCAGGACATTGTTATAAATATTAACTTGAATACTTAAGCTTTATAGTAAACCGTGGCGTATACGTATTATTAATTCAGTATTCGTATTGTATATAATGTATACGTTTTATTTTTTAACTTCCCGAGTAAAAAAGATTATATATGTTTATATTTAATTATATAAAGACATCATATATATTCATATAGAATTTGATGCGAAAAATGAGTCGATAAAACCATATAAAGTTGCATTAAATTTGATATAATTTGATGTGATTTTAATATAATTTTATATGATTTGATGCGAAAATTGGCCCCTTTTTTAGAAAAATTTATGCAATTATATATAATTAAATAAAAAAAAATCAAAAAAAAAACCCAAAAAAAAAATTATATTAAATTATATATAAAGAACTTAGATTTTTTTTCATAAATTTTGCATTATATATAATAACATATAAAATTTTTAAAACAAATGTTTAAGGTTTAGGTTTGGAACTTAAAAAAAAAAATTCTGGACTTAGAAAAATTTTCAAAAGTTATATCAAATTATATATAAAGGACTTAGATTTTTTTTTAATTTTACTCATATAAGATTACATATGATTCAGAAAAAAGTTGCATAAAGTTTTATATAAAATGTCTTCAAATATTTTGTTATATTAAATTATATAAAAAAACAGACAGAATTTTATATTTCATATGTAATTATATAAACTAACTTTAATCATATGTTATTATGTATAACTTAACATTTTCTTTTATATAATTTTATATAAGAAAAAAATACGAAGTGCAAATATATATAATCTTATATGATAGCAAAACAATTTACGTATAAATTTATCAAATAATATATGTTTATATAAAAATAAGTAAAATTATATATAATCTTTTTTACTCGGGTTGTTTGAAGTAATAAAGTATTAGCAAAATATCCAATTTAAAATCAGTGTTTTATTATTAATATTTTTCAGAGACCAAATATAACAGTTACATTTGTTTTTTGTTTTAAAAAAATCATTAAACGAATGTTGTCCAAACTAAGTATTGTATATATATAGAGATGTCCTGTGTTAAAGTTTGCAATAACATTTATTTTTTGATTTTTATCATAAAAGAATAAAATAACAGTTATTAAAAACTTTTTATTCAAACAATCTAAAATAACATTTATTTTATATTTATGGGAGTAAATAACTGTTATAACAGGGCCATTCCAGAAAATTTAGCTCAAATTTTAGTCATTTTTGGAAATGGTGTCTCAGATTAATTTGAACCTTGACACATAGATAGCCCTCATAAATATGATATATGTTCCATATATCGTTTTTTTACATTTGGTGTATTTAACGAATTATGGCGGGTCAAAGATTGACTTTTTAAGCAAAAGTAAGAAAAATACATCACGTTTAAAGAGCTGTAACTTCTTAACCAATGACCCGATTTTCACTAATTTAGGCTCATGTGAAAGCTGGAGTTCTTCTTTTAGAAAATATTTTTAAAATAACACAGTTTTTTTTACAGAAATGATGCAAAAATGCAAAAACATTTTTTCTTTTCGAATATTTAAAAAAACACATCTTCGATTTTTTTTAAAAAAATTCTGGTGAAAAATAACAATGTTTTGTATAACATATTCAAAATTTAGAGTGGGATCTCCATGGGATCAAAAACTATTCTGTTTTAAGTACGAGGTTCTCATATTTTTCCCTTAGAAAATTTAAATTTCTAATGTTTTGAATGTTTTTCAAAATTTTAATAGTTTAATTTTATTTGAAAATTTAAATTTTTATATTGAAGAAACATAAAATTTTAATTTTCTAAGGTAAAATTTAAGAACTTCGTACTAAAACCAGAATATTTTTTGATCCCATTGGGATCCCACTCTGAATTTTGGATATGTTGTACAAAACAGTATTGTTTATCACCAAACTTTTTTTTTAAAAAATCGAAGATGTGTTTTTTTAAATATTCGCAAAAAAAAAATGTTTTTGAATTTTTGCAACACTTCTGAAAAAAACCGTATGCTTTTGAAAATATTTCCTAAAAGAAGAAGAATTAAGCTTTCATATGAGCCATTACTTGTGATAATCGGATTACTAGTTAAAAAGTTAGAGCACGTTAAACGTCATGTATTTTTCTGACTTTTGCTAAAAAAGTCGAACTTTGACCCGCGATAATTTGAAAACTACAGCAAATTTTGAAAATCCAAAAATGCAACATATCTCATATTCCCGTGGATATCTATGAGCCAAATTCTCAGTGGCGTCCAAAGGCATGTTTCCGAACAGTGGGGCGAAAATTTTTGGAATTACCCAACAGTTATTTTTGAAAAAAATCAATCAAATTTTATATCATTAAATCAATGATTTCAATAAATTTAAATAGTGTTAGCTACAAATAGGATTCCTTTGCATGCGTTTATTGTAGTTTTATTTTAAGAAGTTATAAAAAATAAAAGTTTTAATTTCTGTTATTTTGAAAAAAACATTTATATAAATCATTTGAAACTGTTATTTTTAATTTTTATTTAAAAAAATATTTTTGAACAGATAAATTTGACTTTTTTCAATAAATCTCATAACAGTTATGGTCTCTGATATTTTTCATTTGTTGAGTTTTTTTTAAGGGTTTTTAAATTATCGCATAAAAATTTGACAGTGTTATTCGGCACATAATTTTCAAACGTAAAATTTTTATGGGACATTTTACACACGATAGCCAAAAAAAAATTCAACCTTAATCGTCCTTGGGGACAAATTTAAAAATGGAGTTAACCAACACTGCACAAATCGAATTGTTGGATCGATAACACTAGTTTAAAGAGATTTTGATCTACGACATGTTGTTGTTGTTTCAAAAAAATTAACATTTATCACGTGGAAAAATCTTTCCCCAGGTGAAAACAAGAAAAATTAACTTTGTACTCTTAATAAAAAATATTTATCAAATTACCTTTTAAATTTAATTTTTGAATTGTTAATGCGTTTAAAAATTATTCCTTCTGTCGTACAAGTTTATAGTCACCAAATAATTTTGATTAATTACACCCCTTTGAACACTTACGAGCTACCTTGTTATAAATAAAATAACACAATTATTAAAGATTCTATGAAATTCTTAAAATTTTATACATTTTTGTAAAAATAGATCTTTATTCAACACACTGTAACCTCAAACAAAAAAAAATCGACTCAAATCTTATTCAGTGCATTTCATACATATATTAATGTTAAATAAGTATATTTAAGGGGGCAACAAAAGGTTTACCATAACTCTATTTCTCAATTTCAGATGCAACTGTTTTTCTGCTTCTTTGTTTTTCTAACACATTCTGTATGCAGGGTCGTAAGACAAATCTTAAGAAAAAACAACAAAAACCAAAGTAAAGTAGCATGTTTACCTTTTACTTTTATTTGTGTGCAATTGTGCTGTTATTTTGTTTTTCTTCTCAGGTAATAAAGTGCAAAATAGTTTCTTTTACTAGAAGTACCTGTTTAAGCAGCACTCATGTTTAACCTCTTATTTAGGTTTGTTTTCCGTTTCCTAAAGTGTTATGTGCTTTGGCTCGTTAACCCACACACATATATAAATAAGATACACAAACACTGAACCGTAACACATACATAAACTATTGTGGGCAGGGACTTGTGAGTTTACAACTTAACCCGTTAAAGGACGTCTTAGGATATTTAAACAGCGTTAGTATGCTGAGTTGAGAAATTATGAGAAAAGTTAGGCGGGGCATACTCACTTTTTCATATCGTGTTAAACGCTATCAAAAATATAGGTTATAGGACCCTTCAAATATATTTATTTGGTGTCAAAAATACTGAATAATGGGTTCGGTCATACATTTGACTCCTCTAGACAATGAGATAAATTAGTGAAAAATGTCTGCGAAGTTTGTACTCATGCCCAAACCATTAAATCATGATAATATTTTGCTGTATAAATAGGTGTTCTTTCCAAAGTAAAATTTTTCTAGAAAAAATAACGCGATAATAATTTGTCATTCCATGCAAGACGCATTGAAATATCGGTCGAGGACCCCATTATATTTATATATTATTGATCCGTAAAGCTTTCTAAGACATTCTAGTGATATCCATCTATCTGTTTGTCTATGTTTGTCGATAACAAATAGTTTTTGATGATAAAAAGGTTTTTAATGAAAAAATATTGTTAAAAAAAAAATATTTGATGAAAAAAAATTTATGAAAAAAAATATTGATGGAAAATAAATATTGATGACAAAAAATATTGATAAAAAAAAAATATTGTTAAAAAAATATTGATGAACAAGTATAAAAGTTAAATTCGACTTTGCCGAATCTATGAATACCCTCCACAATGCCTTTTCTAAAAGATAGTACATTTTTTAACGTGAACAAAATTAACAATTTTGATTAGAAATATTTTATTTTTAGTAAAAACTCTTTTTTTGTCATTTAAAAAAAAAAAATCATTTTTTTTTGAGTGTAAAACTTTTTTTCGAGTGTGTTTTTTTTTTTTTTTTTTTTTTACTGTAAAATTATTTCTGAGTGCATGCACGTACGTATGAACACAAAATAGTGTTGTTTTTTTAAAGAAAAACTATTTTTTTTTTGTGTGTAAAATTTTTTTTGAGTGTAAAATTTTTTTGAGTGTAAATTTTTTTTTCAGTGTAAAATTTTTTTCGAGTGTAATTTTTAAGACACCAATGCTTTTAAAACTACACAAGTTTAAAAAGCATTGCTTTAAAACTAAACAAGTTTGAAAAGCATTGTTAAGTTACCACCAATGCTTTTCAAACTTGTTTAACACGTGGCATTTAAGATGAAACCAATCTGAAATTCAGGGTTTTGCTTATAACTTTTGAGCCACTAGACCGATTAAGCTGACATTTAATATCAAATAGACCTAGGGAACGGCAAAGATATATGCCAAGTTTCAGCAGTCTTATTATTGTCTTTCGAAAGTTGGCGTGTTTTTTATCTCGTAAACTAGCGAAAAGCCTTTGCCGAAATTTACTCTTTTGCTCATAACTTTTGAACCACTTAAACGATTTGGCTGGGTTTCAATACCACCCTGACCAGGTAAATGACCAACATATATGCCAAAATGCAGTAGCTTCTGTAAAGCCTTTCAAAAGTTAGCGTGTTTCCTACGAAGGGACAGACAGAGGGACGGACATCGCTAGATCGACTTAAAATCGATCGAGGATCATGAATGTACATACTTTATGGGGTCCTAGACCAATATTTCGATGTGTTACAAACGGAATGACAAATTTATATATACCCTCTATCACTAGAGTGGAGGGTATAAAAAAATATTGATAAAAAAAAATATATGAAAAAAAATATTGATGGAAAATAAATATTGATGAAAAAAAAAGTATTGATGAAAAAAAAACTTGATGAAAAAAAAAATATTGATAAAAAAAAAATTTATAAAAAAAATATTGATAAAAAAAATATTGATGAAAAAAAATATTGATGAAAAAAAAAAATATTGATGAAAAAAAAAATATTGATGAAAAAAAAATATTACGTTGCGTTTTATTCACCAGCTGGTGAATATTTTTGTTATTCACCACTGGGTGAATTATTATCCAAGTTACAAAGTTAAGAAAATGAAAACAGTAATTCTAATTTTTTTTATACGTCGCACTGAGGTGGCGTCCTGCAACTTTTTTTAAAATTAGACACCAGCCTAAAAACATTATCATGTTAAAAAAAATACTCAGATAAGGAAAAATACATTCTACTTAGTTGATAAATTAAAATTTCCGCAAAATAGAAAATCTAGCTAAAATGGGTTAATATTATAAGTTATTTGCTTAACACAAGCGTGCTTTCTTTCACAATCAGGAACAATGAACTAATGTGGCTTAAATATTTTCTATATAAACGCAAATTATTAGTAAGTGAATTACACAGGGCAACACTTTTTTTTTGCCCGGGTTCTGATAGCTAATTTTGGGTAATTGGGGTACGCTGATTTTAAATCTGGCTACCGTTTTTTTGGGTCAGCTCTAGTTTTCGAGATATAGCCTAAGGCAACTTTGAAGATAGGCTGTTTTTGGCATGTTTGTGAGTCAATATTTACACTTGTCTTACATCCAAAAAGTGAATGACTATTTTAGGTATGTTGGATATGCTGATTCCAAAAATGCTCTTACTTTTGTTGAGCCAATTTTAGTTTTGGAGATATCGCTAAAATAAATTTTTTAAATTTATTCCCTCGTTAATTTTGTCTGAATATTTATGCCCTATTTAATAACTCGAAAACTAAAGCTGTCAGAAAAAAGCTAATACCAGCTTTGGAATCCTGGCATCCAATATAGTTAAGTTCGTGCTTAAAACTGAGGCACTAAAATTTTTTTTTGGAAATTATAGTCAAGCAAAATTGGTAAAAAACGCACTTTTCGACTCTTTAACAGCGAATTGCTCGCGAACGCGAGCTGATGGAAACAATTGAAAAACAGGTTCAGAATTAGCACACTAAAATCTATATAAATCAGTTGTCAAAGGTCAGGCAAATTGAAAAAGGTAAAATTTTGTCAACCTGTGCTATTTTTAACCCACTTTTGTTTTGTTTTATTTTTCGAAATATTTTTTTTAAATAGAAGACCAACTTAAAACAAGATTTTATATCTGTAGGTGCCATTTTAAATATATAAAAGGAACAGAGAACATACTGCGTAAGACTGTAATTTTTTTGTATGACATCTGATTTTGAATGCCCGGGCAAATTTTTATTCTCCTAGGTATAAAACTTATATGTTACAAATTTGAGGCCATTCCGATTAAATTAACCTGTGGAGCCAGGTGATCAACATTTTGGATTTTTGAAAATTAAAAAAAAAAATTTAAGAAAATATGTTTTGCGACATATTATATTTTTTTAATTATGATGCCCAGGAATATTAAAAATAATTAAAATTGGTCGAAAGATTTTTGGGATATCGTTCATGAAATCATACTTGAGGCAATATTTCATTTAAACTTAATATGAGCCAGAGCCGATCATTTCAACCTGTGCCGCCCTTTCATCAAAGTTTTGGATTTTGGGAAAAATTCCTCCAATATTTAAAATTTTTAAAAAAATAAAATAAATATCTTGCGATTTAATATCTTTGTAAGTATTTCGTAGAGCATAGTGTTTTCTGTGATAATTTTCTAAAATACCAAACCTTTGATCGAAGGCCGCCACAGGTTCAAATGAATGAATTTGGGTCAAAGGGTCAAGGAAAAGAAATTTTTAGATTTTTTTAAAAAATTCTCAAACTTAAGAAAAACGGTATTTTTTTGGAAATTTCGTTTTAATAAAATTTTTGAACGAAAATAATAGTCCGAAATAATCAAAAATCAAAGAAAGACAAATTGTGTGGCAAATTTAATGAATTGAAATGGAAATTGTGTTATATATTTGAATTTCTTATACACACAATTTTGTGGCGGAGCATACTTGTGTGTAGATGTGGCAAGATAACTTTCTTTTTAAGTTTATATTTATTTTGTTCTGTTGTAGCTTTTCATTTTCTTATGTAAAAAGTGTTTGTAAAGACCTTCGGGTCAAATATGTTAAGTGTAGAGCACAACAAAAACTTTGTTCACACTTTTTTTGTTCTAAAAGGTGTAAAACGCAATTACGTGTGCTTTTTTTTATTTATGCACATGTGTGCACAATAGGAAATTTCTGAAAATAATTCAACCATTTGTTACTGGTTGGTGAGATTGCTATGAAATATAATATTGATATGATATTTGTATCACAGTATTTATATTGAATGCGTAAACATTTTTTTTAGTCGTAGAAATTTTATATTTCAGTTATATTCTCCGGAGGCGAAACGTATTTCAACTTAAAAACAAGTAGAAAAGTTAAATTCGACTTTGCCGAATCTCTGAATACCCTCCACAATGCATTTTTTTTAATCGATAATACATTTTTTAACGTGAAAAATTAACAATTTTGATTTGAGAAATATTTTGTTTTGAGTAAAAAACTCTTTTTTTGTCATTTTTTTTTTTAAGAAAAATTACTATTTTTTTTTTTTTTGAGTGTAAAATTTTTTTCGAGTGTAATGTTTTTTTTACTGTAAAAATATATCTGAGTGAATGCACGTACGTATGTACACAAAATATTGTCATTTTTGTAAAAAAAAACAAATTTTTTTGTGTAAATTTTTTTTGAGTGTAAAATTTTTTTTGAGTGTAAAATTTGCGAAACACCCTTGCCGAAATTTACTGTTTTGCTCATAACTGGATTGCTGGATTGCAATTCCAACCTAACCAGCTAAATGACAAACACATATGCCAAACTTCAGTAGCCTCTGTAAAGTCTTTCAAAAGTTAGCGTATTTTCTACGGACGTACAGACAGACAGACAGATGGACGGACGGACGAACGGACGGACGGACATCGCTAGATCGACTTCAAATCGATCGAGTATCATAAATATATATACTTTATGGGGTCCTAGACCAATATTTCGAGGTGTTACAAACGAAATGACAAACTTATATATACCCTCTATCACTAGAGTGGAGGGTATAAAAAATGCTGTGAGATGCGAGTTTTTAGCAAAAAAAAGTTTTCCTAATTTTGTCATAACATTATAATTCATTCAGAAAATAGCAAAGTTTTAAGTTTTTGAAAAATTCTATCATTATTTTAATTAACTAAAATAAAAATATCAAATTTGTAATCAAAATTGATAAACGTTTGATTGAAAAATATTCAACTAATCAACTAAGTATTAATTTGGTGAATGGTATTTAAATCCAAAAATTTATTAAAACAACGTTTTTCGTTATTGAAATTCGTTTCAATAACTACCCACTGTGGTGTGTAGTTGATCACTTTATAAATTTATAAAAATTAAAAATTACACTGCTCAACACTCATTTTCCAGTTTGAATTCTGATGATTAATTTTAGTAGACTTTGATCTCCTGATTCCAAATCTGTTCTCCAAATTTTCCCATCACGTCCAGATTTTTAGTTATTCACGGTTGAAAATGCGAAAAATTAAGATTTTTGCATTATTTAAAAGCCTGCACAGCAGCCATTAAGTGGAATACAAATCTGGTATAAATCGCAAAAGTATAATTTGTCTATGGTCTCCAACATAGAACATAATTTTTTTCAAATTATTGCGTTTTTTTTTCAAATTATTGCGGTTTTAAAATGATACTTTTAAAATTACCATTTTTGTAAAAAAGGTAAGGTAGAATTACCTTAGTATAAAAAAAAAATATTTTACAAATTCAAGTTTTCTGTGTTATTTTTCGTATAAACCGGAAGATATCTTTAATGGGTTTAAAAGCCTATACGAAAGAATGAACTTTTGCCTAAATTTTGAGCTCATCAGAGTAAAGATTGATCATCTGGTTTTTGTTTTAGAGCCTTTTAAAAATGGTGCTTTTTCTAATTTTTTTCACAGTGTTTTTTTAAAATGCATGTTTGGCCAATAATAGTGCAACAACTTCAAATTTTTTTGATCATATATTTGAGATCATAGTTCAATTCTACTCTAACGCTTTATGCCAGATTTTTATTCCACCCAGTGGCTTTCAAAAAAGCAAAAATCGCGTTTTTTTGCATTTTCAACCGCGAATAATTAAACGTGATGGAAAAATTTGGAGCACAGATTTGAAATCAGCGAGTCAAAATCTTTTAAAATTTTATATCAAACTTCAAACCGGAGCCAAAAACTTTCAATTTTTTACTTGGACAAACAGGCTAAACAAATCACAAAATTTACCTAAATAAACATAATTTTACATTTAAATTATAATACACCACATACACTTAGTTCTTGAAACTCAATTTAGAATCCCCAACATTCATCTGTGTTTTGAAACAAATTTAAAAATCACCTTTACTCGGTGTCATTTAAAGTTTTAACCATAATTTATTCATGTGTTGTTTAAGCACCCTGTTACTGCCAGTCTGAATAAATTTGCTTAAGAATTTTAGAATAGATGATGATTCATTTCATACATTGTTTGTCATATTTACGCATGCTGTTACAAATACTCTGTATAAATTTTACTTTAGCATTTTAGAATAAATGTTGATTCATCTCATACATAGTGTCAGTCATTCATATAACAACAATACAAATACAAATGAAGCTGATATTTGATAGGAAATTATTAGTATAGCAATGGATGGACTTGAGGTAGAATGAAAATAAAATAGCATTACAGTGTGTTCTTGATAACTCAGTATATAAATGCATAAGTGGGGGAGATCGTTAAAATCCAGGATAAACTTACTGGCCTTATGTGTGCTAATTTAAAAAACAAACTAGTATATGAATGAATATTTTATGATGATTAAAATTCGTTAACTTCCTGGGACTACAAAAATTTAAGTTTTTAACAAATAACCTAATACTTAAAATGTACTCAGTTCTTTTGAAATCATTACTAACTTTTATGATTGCAAATAATGTTCATGCGTATGTAAGGGTGGCACGAATTATGGCTTTTTTCGAATTTCGTCGATCGCTGGATAAAATATGGTTCGTTTTGGTCTAAAAACTTTATGTTTAAATTCTTCCCCAAATCAAATGAAATAAACCAGTGCCTTTGGGGGTTAAAGTTTGGGCCTAAAAAAAAAAAAATTGGCATGTACGAAAGACTTTAACCCCCCAGTGGGTTTGGTTTGTATGTAGAAGAAATTTTTTTAAGACCCCAAATTATTTTTGTCGGATTTGGCTAAAAAATTAAATATAGATTCGAAAAAATTAATTATTCGTGCCACCCTAGTGTACATACTTGAAATATAATATAGCATATTTTTTTATTGCGTTTCCGTACCGGAAATGCTAACAATTTATGAATTGTTTGTCTGTTAGCAGTGCATGTTGTTAAAAGTTTAACATCATATTTTGTAAGTTTATCTGTTAGTTTGCCTTTTGTAATATATGTATGTATGTTACATTACACTGGCATTTTTTGGTATGGCAAAAACTTTTTGCTTCCAATTTTCAACGTTCGGACAAATTTTTATACCACTAGGCCTAAATCTTATGTGGTACAAATTTAAGGCCAATCGGATTAAATTTAAACAAAGTTTTATATATTTGAAAATTAAAAAAAAAAATAATATATATCTTGCGATGCATCATATTTATTATTTTGATGCTCCTCAAGTTAAAGCTGTTAGAAATGGTGGGTTTTTCCAAAGTTCAAACAAATTTTCCAACAAAAAAATCTAAAAAAAAAATTTCTTTGAAATTTTATAGAGACAAGTTTTCATTTAAACTTAAATTGAGCTAAGTGCGATCATTTGAATCTGTGGTAACCTTTGATCAAAGTTTTGGATTTTTTGAAAATTTTTACCAAAAAAAATATAGCTTTTTGAAAAATTAAAAAAAAAAACAAAATTATTGAAAAGACAAAATAAAATAAATAATTAAATGTAAATCCATGCATTTGTGTTGATGTAGTTGTATCGTCTAAGGCGCCGTTCGGCACAGAAAGAACAATGATACAAAATGCCTGCGAATTTTGTACTCTTGCCCAAAACATTAAATCATGATAATGTTTTGCGGAAGATTTGGGCGTACTTGCCAAAGCAAAGTTTTTTAAAAAAATAATGTTATATTACTTACTATTCCATGCAAAACGAATTGAAATATCAGTCGGGGACATTTCGTAAGTAAGTGCAAATATAAGTGCAAAATAGCGTTTTTACATTTTGGAGAGTATAAAAGATTCGGCACCAAAGAATATAACACTCTCGTTTGTTTCGTGTACATTTGATAAACAAATGGAAAATTTTTATGCGAAAACCTTAGACTTGGCGAAAAAGTAGTTTTGGTAAAAAAAAATGATTATTTTTTCACGAAAAACAAAATTATGTTAAAAAAAATTTAATGAACCCAAAATTTTTGGTGGAAAAAAATTTTGATGAAAAAAAGTTTTTGATGAATTTTTTGATGTAAAAAAAATTTATGAAAAAACGAAAAAAAAAAATGATGAAAAAAAATTTTGATGAAAAAAAAAAAAAAAATATGAAAAAAAAAAAAAATTGATGAAAAAAAAAAAAATTGATGGAAAAAAAAATTGATGAAAAAAAAAAAAAATTTGATGAAAAAAAAAAAAAAAATTGATAACAAAAAAAAATTGATAAAAAAAAAATTATGAAAAAAAAAGTATGATGAAAAAAAAAAAATTTTATGACAAAAAAAAAATTTTATGAAAAAAAAAAATTAATGAAAAAAAATTGATAAAAAAAAAATTTAAGGGGAAAAAAAATTGATGAAAAAAAAAAAAATAATTAAAAAAAAAAAAATTGATGAAAACAAAATTTTTTTTTGTTGAAAAATAATTATGTTACTATTTATTCACCAGCTGGTGAAAAACATTTTTACGCGTACAGCCCTTTCGATCAAGATTTTACATTTTCTAAAGGTTATTAAAAAATCCAGATTTTGCTCGACGGCACCAGGGGCTTAAATAATCGTATGTATTTGACTAAAATTAATTTTGAATAAAAGTTCGTCTAAAGCTCTGAAAGAGCCAGAGGAAAAAAAGTTTTGAGTTTTTTTTTTTAGCTTTGAACGTAGGAAAAAACGTGTATTTTTCAAATTTTAAATAGAAATTTTTTTTTGACATTCATTTTCAGCACATCAATATTAGTAAATATGAAGTATCGCAAGTAGAGATGGGCGCGTGAGTGATTTTTGATTCACACTCGCTCACGACAGGAAATTTTGAATCACGCACACTCACTCTCGAGATTTTTTCTACAAACACTCACTCACAATCACGTGAGTAAATTTAATACAACTCGCACTCACGTGCACGCAAGCTTCAGTTACACTCACGTTGACTCACACTCACGAAACTCTAATTTATACTCAAAAAAAAATTTAAAACTAAAATTTAAATCTTTCAAAATTTTCAGTAAAATTTAAAGTTCAGCGAAATTTTACATTTTTGTATCCTTTTTTCGGGACGAAATCTTAAGTTAAGCCAAATTTTAAAATTTTTTGTTCATTTTTTTGGTACGAATGAAAATAAAAAGAGAAAAAAATCACACAAAAAAATTGATTCACATACACTTACTTACGCAAAAATCTTACTCATGCACACTAACTCAATAATATTTTTCTACACTCACAATCTCGTGAGTAAAATTGAATTCAGTCACACTCATGCGTGATCACACATGAACCACGTGAATCACGCTCTAATCTGCTCATGTTCCCATCTCTAATAGAAAGACATGTTTTTTATACCCTCCACTCTAGTGATAGAGGGTATATATAAGTTTGTCATTCCGTTTGCAACACCTCGAAATATTGGTCTAGGACCCCATAAAGTATATATATTCATGATCCTCGATCGATTTTAAGACGATCTAGCGATGTCCGTCCGTCCGTCCGTCTGTCCGTCTGTCTGTCTGTCTGTTGAAAACACGCTAACTTTTGAAAGACTTTACGGAGGCTCCTGAAGTTTGGCATATATGTTGGGCATTTACCTGGTCAGTTTGGTATTGCAATCCAGCGAAATCGGTCCAGTGGTTCAAAAGTTATAAGCAAATGAGTGAATTTCGGCAAGGGTTTTTCTGGAATTTACGAGATAAAACACACGGCAATTCTGAGAGTGCTGAAGTGTGGCATATATATTTGCCGTTCCTCTGGTCCAGTTCGTTTTAAATTTCAGCCAAATCGGTTCAGTGGTTCAAAAGTTATTAGCAAAACCGTAAATTTCAGATTTGTGTCACCTTAAATTCACG
Source organism: Pegoplata infirma (assembly GCA_963921195.1). Classification (NCBI taxonomy): domain Eukaryota; kingdom Metazoa; phylum Arthropoda; class Insecta; order Diptera; family Anthomyiidae; genus Pegoplata; species Pegoplata infirma. The sequence continues at coordinate 55,735,795 of OY992536.1, read as the reverse complement.
TGTTGAAAACCCGTTAAACATGTTTTAAAAACATTTGAATGTCACAAAAATATTTTACAAGGTATTTTTGTCACTCAAAAATTTTTTTACACTAAAACAAAAATAAAAATACACTAAAAAAAAATTTTACACTCAAAAAAAATTTTACACTCAAAAAAAAAATTAGTAAATTATTTTTTTTTTTTTTTTCAAAAATTACCAAAAAAAAGCTATTTTACACAAAATAAAATATTTCTAACCAAAAATTTTATTTTTTTCACGTTAGAAAATTTACTATTACTTAAAAAGGGCATTGTGGAGGGTATTCATAGATTCGGCAAAGTCGAATTTAACTTTTCTACTTGTTTTTTAATCTAAAAACCACAAGTTTTTGATCAGCGGGCGCTAGTAATAAATTTTACCCAATTGTCCTCAAATTTATACCACATAATTTAAACACCTAGGATAATAGGAATTTGCCCGTGTATTTTGGAAAGTTAAAAGTTGAAATAATGCCGACCTAATGTTAAATATAGTAGAAATATAAAAAAAGTCATAAACTATGTCTAAATTATATTATGAATATTTATTTGAAATATTCTGAAGTACGAATTAAAATAAAATTTTGATGTCCGAATTTAAATCATGTTTTATGATTAACAAGGGAAGTATCTTAACCCTTATGAACCGATTTGAAATTTAAAATATAAAGTACATTTAAAAAAAAATTGTAAAATGACAAGAAAAGTTTGTAACTTTTTTTGCTGCCTCCTATTTGACGAGAACTCCTAGTAATCTTACAAGCATTTTACAAATAATTTTGTAATTTTAAAACTTTTTTACCAACAAAATTGTGAATTTACAATTTTTTAACTTCTATTTTACGAGAATTCCTAGTAAAAATTACGAGCTTTTTTTTAATTTTACAAGTTTTTTACCAATAATTTGATAGATTAACAACTTTTTTGGAGCAATAAAACTTACAAGAAATTCTCGTGACTTTACTAGATTTTTTTTTTTTTTAAATTATCTTTAAAATTTGTAAAATTACAAAAAATATTGTAAAATTACAAAAGAAAATTTAAATTTCTATCGAAAATTGTTTGAACAAGGAAAACTGTCAAATATTGGTAAAATAGGATTGCGAGACTTTTTCTAGTAATTTGACAGGGGTTTTTTTTGTGTAGTATAAAAGAGACGATTTTAAGGTTGGGGCCATATCAGTGTTTTAAAATTTCTTTGTCTTCGTATGAAACAATGTGCGTCTTCGGGAAAATTTCGATATCTACCAAACTAACAGAAATATCGTCTATAGCAAAAATAGATATCGACTTAAGTTTAATAGAGATTACTACGTATGCATATAGATATCGAAGGTTTTCACATATATGAGGAGTTCCGTCTAAGACTTAAATTTTGAGGTAAAAAAGATGTGATTTTTGTTTTGATGGCACATCAATGAAAGTCGGCATAAATATTAGAAGCTATTTAAGAATAAGAAATTCGTTCGCGTCAATTAAATTGCGCAAGCGGGTCAAAACTTATGGCGGTTTTAAGATTTAGCGGTTTTTAAAATCTTAAAAATATTTTAAAGATTTTTTTTCTACACATTTGTTGCATGCGTTATTAAAACATGCCAGGATATATCATTTCTTCTAAAATATATGATATAAATTTAACCCTTTAATGACCAAACGATTTAAAAAAAAAAATCTAAGTACCAGTAGTTTAAAAAAAATCGGTGATGCTCTTTTATAACAAGAAAATTTAATATGGTCCAAAAAATCTATAATCATCAACATTTTTTAACCCGCCTCTGATTTTATGATAATACATCAAGTGGGCTTTCATTTAAAAAAAATTTCATCCCATTTCGAGTAAAGCCTTGGATATGTGCCAGATCAAAACAGGTTTAGATAAAATCATCGCGCTTTCCGCTCAGAATGGCTTAAAGTAAAAAGTCAAAAAGCAAATCAGTTCTACTCGTTAAGGCACGTCTTTTGGTGTATTAAAATGAACATGATGGATTAATTGCTACTAAAAAAAAATAGGAAAAAGATTTGCAAATTTCGCACAATTTTCAAAAATGCCATAAAATGTTTGCAATTTATTTTTTAGAAACCCGCCAGTGATTTTTTTATGTAAACTCACAAAAAACTAGGTTTACGCAAAAGATGACCAAATTTCGAATGAAAACACGAATGTGCCTCGCGAAAAACTGGTATTTTAAAAAAATTACGTTTTTTCTTTCGAATTTTGATCTGCTGAAACTCCTTAACTATTCGTGGCACATTAACGGGATTAATTCCAAAATGTTAAGAATTACAACAGCTACCAAATCTAGTTCAACTTTCGAAATACCTGATCAAAAAACCTCGAAAATTTAAAAAATCTTAATTTTTTGTGTTTTGCCGGAAAAGATTGAAATATAAGGAGAACTTAAAAAAAAGCGAAAGAAGGTAAAAACTAAGGATTATTTTTATCGATTTTTCAACTTTAACCCTCTGTAACTTTTACGGATAAAGTGGGGTAATCCTAAAACATGGCTCAGTGATGGTTCAAGGTCTTGTTTACACAACTGCGTTTACAGTTTTTCTAAATTCCAAAAACTGCCGGTTTTGTTAAACATTTATTTCAGTTTCACTGAGTTGAAATTTAAAAAAGATTTTGTTATATACCTAGGGTGACCATTTTTTTCTGAGCTCAAATCAGTACGCCCAAGTTTTTATGTTTATTTTCTGGAAATAACTCTCTAAAACTTTTTTTCTACGGGAAAACACTGCTGTTTTTTCAACACTCAAAAAATTCGGTTACACTAACTAACTTGAAGTAAAAACAACTGTTAAAAACAACTACGAAAAAACTGTTAAAAACAACCGCAAAAACAACTGTTATCGTAATTTTTCAGAAAATTTAGTTTACTTTAAACGACTTCATTTGAAAGTTTTGATCGTTTCACAGCAGAAAATATTACAAAATTCCACAGGTTTTAAGAATAATACGGGGTTGAACAAATTGTTTAAGGTCGCAAGTGTGAATGCCATATAAGAAAACCCCTCAGATTTTGAGAACTTTTTTCCGTAAGTTTTGACAACTTTTCCTTTAAGAAAACTTCCCAGCTTATATGCACGTGTTTTTTTAACGGCCCTGATTTTCTAAGCGCTTTTTGAAATAATCTCTGATGACATTACCTCATCTAAGATCTCAGAATGATTTGAATTCATGCAATTAACATAATTTTTCTAAAAATATAAATAATTCATCGGCCTATTTTACTTTTCTTTATAGAAAACATCAAAGATTTTGTGCACAATTTTATATAAATTTAGGAAGATCAAAATAACCCCATGCTCAGATACATTTTTGCGTTAAGAAGCCTCTTGATTCACTATCTCTAATCTCCTTAGAATTAATTCATTATAAATGATCTCATGGTCAGACAGACTTAAGTTATAAAAACAAATTGGACTATGTAAAGATGTTCAAAAATCAGTACAATCAGTACATATTTCAAAAAATCAGTACAAATCAGTACAACGTTTTTTGATCAGTACAAGTGATTAAAAATCAGTACATGTACTGATCAAATCAGTACGAATGGTCAGCCTAGATATACCCCTAAAATTTACACATTTTCATGAAAAAATATTTACGAAAACGAATTTTTACAAAATTGTGACACCGTTGGGTAGGCATTAAAAAAACCTTTCTTCTCACATATAAACATTAGGGTGTTCAATTAATCGGGTTTTTTTATTGTTCGATTAAACGATTAATCGACATTTGGCATTTTTGTCTTATTCGATTAAACGAATAAAATTTTAAAATTGATCGATTAATCGAATAATTTCAAATTCAAAAGTTTTCTAAATTACAAGATTTTCTTTTCTACAATTTTAGAAAAAAATGGTACTTTAGTAAATAAACAGTATTAATTACAAGTATTTTAACATTTTATTGACAAAAAACAAAACATTTTATTGACAAAAAACAAAACAAGCGTAAAAGCATAAAAAATATTTCCAAATTTAATGCCCTGATTCAGTGTGTCGTACGAAGTGAGTGACTATAAATTTTGTACGTAAAACAAAAACAAATTTGACTTTTTTGTTTTTGTTTTACGTAGAAATTTTGTAGTTACTCACTTTGACCGAGATAGCGAATCGCACAGTAAGTATTCTGCGATTTACTGTGCGATTCGCTATCTCGAAGTGAGTGACTACAAAATTTGTACGTAAAACAAAAAATTTAAATTTGTGTATGTTTTACGTACAAAATTTCTAGTCACTCATTTTGTACGACATGTCACGAAATACTGAATCAGGGCATTAGTTTGAGAAAATTAAAAAAAAAATCATTTTTGAGATTCAAAGAATGTGTAGTATTCAAAATTTTTTTTTGTTGCTAAATTTGTATGAATTACCGATATCACAACAGTTTTATATTTATTATCTGACTACATTTGGGAAAATTTTAAACAAAAAATATTTTGTTTTGATCATATTCATAAAATTTTAAGTTTAGTTTTTTATAATTCAGTGGGTTTTGGCCAAAACTCGAAACTTTTACCCTTTTTGCGCTGTCATAGAGTTAACTGATTTGGCCCAAAATTTTATCAGGTATTTATCCAAGCTTCAGGAGCACCAAAAATCACCAAAAATCCGCAATAATTTTAAAAATGGGACCACCTTGTAAACTTGACTGTTTTATTCTGAATTGCAACGGCCACATTCATTTGGCTTGTTTATTTGACTTAATATTTTAAAACAATTATACAAATTTCTAGAAAAACCATATATTATTATTCGACTAATCGGCATAAATTCTTCGATTAATCCTTTAATCGAAATTAGCAGTTTTTTAATCGAACAATTATTTGTCTAAAATTGTTCGATTAATCGAACAATAATTAATCGGATGAACACCCTAATAAACATCATAAAGTTTCTTAGAAAGAAATAGCTGAAAAAACCAAAAACGATTTTTTCGCCATTTTTTACCCATGTTTTGAACCCCTAAATCCCCGATATGGCCGATAAGCCGAGACACCCCAACCTTAGAATTGTCTCTTTTATATATATTTTAAAATCCATGCAAATTAGTTTCATGCAAATCGGTTCATAAACATTCAGCATTAAGATTTGACAATGTTTTTAATTTTTAAAAGAAATTTTAAAATATTTTCCAATTTTTTTTAAAACTCCTTTTTTGTATTTTCGATCATAGTGTATGCTTGTAAATACAATGTTAGCGTTCTTTATTATTTCCAGCAGTTTTTTATACTCATATATGAACATGAATTAAATATAAAAAATATTACATTTAATGTATTTTCCATTTTGTTAAACAAACACAAAATATATATAATTTTTTATAGTTTAATTTAACATTACTATAATGAATGTGTTTGAACTCTCCATAGGGTGGGGTGAAAAGTTTTGTTTTATTTAAAACAACAAAATTCATTGATACAAATTTCATGTATGCTCTATTTTCAGCTAAAATCTATAGTTTTTATTCAATTCACTGTAGCACTGACAGTGCGCAAATGTGGTTTTGACTTTAATGTCAATGAGATTGACAGCATTTCAAATGAACAAAATTATTTTTCTGTCAAGTCTTTCTACATTCAGTCACAGTCTACTCTAACTAAATATAATACGGTTTAGCACAAAAAAATATAATAGTAATTATTTTTCCCACAAGTATATGTATGTTATTGAGGTTTTGGACACTCAAAAAATATCATCTGTATTTAATTATGTTTTTTTAATAAAAAAATTATCTAAGCTATCTTGAAGCAGTCTAGTAGTATGGCGACTCTTAAGATACCCAATGGGGTCTGGATGAAATTCAGCATGACCCAATCTTCTTCGTTATTTGCAAACCCACTTCTGTATTTAAAGGATTCCATTAATTAATTTTATTAAATACCTTAGCTTTTCCTAGACCCAATGGAGCTGCCAAATTTTCTAAATTTGGTAGTTCAAAATATACTAAATTTATTTCTTTTTAAAAATTTTTACAAAATTTGTAATTTTGGCAAAATATTTGAAACCGACCACTCATATAAGATGTAAACCAATTTATCGTTTTAATTGTAACTTTTAAAAATATCGCTCTGGGACCCCATAATGTAAAAACTTTCGTAACCCTCGAGCGATTTTTGGAAAATCTAGCTGATTGCAAGTTCCTCTGTTTGTTGAAGAGGCGATCACGGCAAAAATGTTACACAGAGATGACTGTTTTTTCTGTTAGTACAGATCGAGCACAGGTTTTAATTCTTTGTTTATTATAGACTAAAGACATTTCTGGTATTCCAATTACGGTTTCAAACACTGTAGTTATAATGTTGTCATCAGCAGGATTTTAAAAGTTGGTTTGTTTTGTAAATAGGTAATTGTTTTTCATATGTTTATTTTTTTTAAATATCATTACGCCAGTCTGGAATCGAACCACGAATATTTTTTTATCATATTCATATATAAGTTTGTCAATCCGTTTGTAAAACCTCGAAATATTGGTTTAGAACTCCATAAAGTATATATGGGGCATTCCATGTGAAATCGGACACTTTGAAAAACTTTTTTTTTAGATTTTCCCAATTTGTTTACAGTTTTTAGTACCCTTCGAAAACTCCTTCGTGGTAAATTTTCATATTTTTTTGATGACCCGTTCAAAAGATATCGAATTTTTAAAAATTGGTAGTTTGTTCCTTTACTCAAACTTCTTTTAATCATACCTTCTTCAATAATGGTCCAAATTTCAATTTTTTTTTTTAATTTTTTTTGTTTTTTACGTACTTTTAAAAAAAAAAAATTCCAAAAAATTCTTAAAAGCGCTCTAGTGTGCGATTTTTTAGTTTTAAAATTTAAATCTCATTTTTGAAAATGTTTGTACTCTTTGATTTTTTTGAAATTTTTTTGTGTAAAACTTCTATCAATTCTACAAATTTTTTGCCCACGAAGATCGTGGGATAACGATTATTATTATTTTTTAAAATTTTTTGAAAAAATTTTATTGTAATTTTCCAATCTTAAAATCATTTCTACTGCTCCAATGGTGCGTCATAGAGGGGTCCTTTATAAGACCGACCCCCATTAATTTTTACGTGTTAACATTTCTTTAGAACAAACTAATACCCTATCTCCAATTTCTAAGGGGGCTCCCACACAAAACGACATTTTTTAAAATTTGTTCCAACCGCTCTAACTGCCCTAATAGTGCCCTTAGAGCAACAAAATGTATGACGGACCCACAATATTTTTTTATTCCAAACATTTTCTCTGAACACACCTACCTCTATCTTTAACTGTTATGGCGGTCCCCATACATTTTTTTTTAATTTTTGTAAATTTGTTTTATTTAATCAGCTTCTACCGGTCCAATGTTGCGTCCGAGAGGGGTCATTAGTGCGACCGACCCCCATTTATGTTTACCCTACAACATTTTTTTAAATATACCTATGCCTTAAATATACGCTTATACGCCTTAAATATACGCTTATGCCTTAACTTTTGAAAGACTTGACGGAGGCTACTAAAATTAGGCATATATGTTGGTCATTTACCTGGTCAGATTGGTGTTGTAATCCAGAGAAAGCGATCAAGTGGTTTAAAATTTATGAGCAAAAGACTGAAGTTTGGCTCATAATTTTCGAGAATTTATGAGATAAATAACACGCTTACTTTCGAAAGGCAACTCTAACGATGCTGAAGCTTGGCATATATATTTGTCTTTCCCCTGGCCTGGCTCGTATTGAATTGAAATCGGTTCAGTGGTCTAAAAGTTATTTGAAAAACCGTTAATTTCAGATTAGGTTCACCTAAGATTCACGTGTTGAAAACCCGTTAAACATGTTTTAAAAACATTGGTAAGTCACAAAAATATTTTACAACGTATTTTTGTCACTTAAAAATATTTTTACACTATAAAAAAAAATTTACACTCAAAAAAATTTTACACTTAAAAAAAATTTTTGTAATACATATTTTTTTTAAATTACTAAAAAAACTGTTTTTTTTACACAAAATGAAATATTTCTAATCAAAATTTTTATTTTTTCACGTTACGAAATTTACTATAACTTAAAATGGGTATTGTGGAGGGTACACTGATAGAAAAACGCTTCATATCACTAATGAATGGAATTCATTAACGTTGGTTCATTGCAACAATGAAATTTTTCATATGCTGAATGAAATTTCATATATATTGTGCAAGATATTCATTAATTTTGATTCATTAGATTTCGTAGTTTCATTAAAAAATTTCATTAAGTATTGTTTACAAAATTTCCTGTTTTTTGACAATTGTCGTGTCGCGTCTGTTTAGTCTGTTAGTTTACGCGCGCTAAAAACAGCTGATCAGAGCGTGATTTTTTCTAAGATTTTTTTACGAAATTTATTAAACTCACGTTGTTTTAAATTATTTCGGGGTTTTACTTATGCATTAAAAGTAAACGTTATAGTAAAATTTTGTGTGAGAAAACTGAGTGAAATCTATAGATAAAATAAAAAATATGTGAAAGTGTTTTTTTAACTTGGTTATTTTGTGATTTTTTCAGATTTTTTTTACGAAATTTTTAATAAAAACTAAATTATTAATTAACTATTTTCCGTGATTTTTTATATTAGTTCGTGGTTTTAATTATGTATTCCAAGTTAAGGTTGGTGTAAAATTTTGTGCGAGAAAACTAAGGGAAAACATTTTTTATTCGGGGCTATTCATGTTGTCATAAACGCGTTTAAAACGCGACGAAGGTAATTTTTGGTATTCCTGAATACATTGGAGATGATACAGGCGAAAAACATATGTTTTTTTGTCATCGTCGACATTCGACGTATTCCTCAATTCGTCTTCGACGCCAGATTCATAAAATTTTGTTCGACATATTTTTTGGCGCGTTTTTATAGAAAATTGTGTTTTTTTAACTAAATCATTAAAACTCATAGACTTTTCTTTTAAATATCAATAAAGTGTTTTATTTTGTATAAATTATGTAATAAAAATGTCTCCGGCAGAATAAAAACCATGAAAATGTAAATTGCATTTGTTCCCGGACTGTGGCACACAGGGACGGATTTTTGTTTATGGCGATTTTTTGTTTAATTTCTGAATTTTAAAATAATTCTTCTTAATTTTTTAATAATGTATATTATAGTAAGATTGAAAATAAATATAAAATATGACCCGCAATATAAATTTAATTAATTTACAATTCATGTTATTTTATATGTTTTGTTGTTTTTTGTGTTTTGCTAGTGATGACAAAAATTAATCGATATTCCTTCACCGATACCACAGTATTGTAGAATGTGGTGAAACTCGGTCGTCGAAAGTGAAACTCATTCGACGTCGAAGTGATGCGCGTATTTAGAAATAAGGATGATTATTTTTAATTCTATAAAAAGATCTTTACAATTTCATACATATATTTCATTTTAAAAATAAAGGTAACATTTATTCAATAAAAGTATTTCATTTCAAAAATAAAAAGTAGGATTTATTCAATGAAAGTATTTCATAAGAATTAAATACTTTTTTCGTTAAAGTAATGAAACATTTTCATAAATTACAATTAATATTTTGTATGAACAATTTTCATTCATTTAATGAAACTTGTTCTTGCAATTACATTTTATGATACCCATTTCATTAATTCAATGAAACCCTACATAGGTTCCTTTTTAACGTAATTTTTCATAACATTAATGTAGATTTTCATTATTGTCATGTACAAATTTCTATCAGTGTATTAATAGATTCTGCCAAGTCGAATTTAACTTTTCTATTTGTTTTTAATACATTTTTTCGTACTAAGTTTTATGATTTAAGGTATTTAGCATAAATACCTATATCTCGCCTTCTCGAGATATAGGCATTTTCAATTTTTGTGGACCAAGCAATCAAAACCGACAAATTTGTTAATAATGGAAAAGTGTAAGTGTTATTCATTTTTTTTATTCGAACATCCAATAAAATTACCTAACTTTTGCAAGAAATCCGGACTCGATGCTATCAGGGATATCATCATTACATGTAAGGAATTTAAAAATGTCCGTTTTTCGTTTCCCATTTAGCGCAGATATGTAAAAAAGACACTCCAATATTTTGCAAATATTTCAGGATATATTCAATGGTTCTCTTTATTGGTTCTCTTTATTCACTGAGGAAATTTCCACAGGGATTCCTTAAGGAAATGTCTTCAGGTTTTGACAAATCATAGGTAATGCTTGATGACATGTCCTAACATTGTCAGCACTGTATGTTTGCTTTAAGAGTATGGAAAATTCCTTTAAGACGTCTAAAAGGAAATGTCTTCAGAATAGCAGTATATTAAATTAGAATTTTAAATCTGTGCAACTCTTAAATTTTCAAGAATAAATGGCAATATTATCGATTTATTTAAAATAAAATCAAAATCTAACAAGTAGAATAAAAGTAATAAATAGACAAACAATTTTCAAAATAAAGTTTGGAACAAGTAGTTAGGTGTACGACTAATAAACTGGAGGTTCCAGGTTCAAATCCAGTTGGGAGTAAAACAGGCGAAAAGTTTTATATAAATATGAGAAAGATAATTTATAAAGCATAAAAGTAAAAACTTAAGGAAATACGAAATTTTTTTGTATTTTCGCATGACCTACGTCCGACATTTCCCCAAAGAAGTCTTAGGTGACAGGTCAGCCCTGACCACTGCTGACTTTGAGTGAGGACATTTTGAAAATTTGTATGAAACTGTCCTCAACCCAGTACATAGAGATGTCTTGAGGATATCAGCAGTGACAGTTATAGTCGGTCAATACCAACCATATAATACCCTACACCAGAGTTTCCCGGAAAATGGGTCCGATGGACCCATTAGATCTTTATTTTGTCAAATCTTTAATAAGTGTAAAAAACACTCACAAATCAAATAGGCTTCTATTTGTTGACAATAAACCGCTTTACCTGAATATCGGGCGAAATTTTCATAAGGTGCCTAAGTCCAAAACAGGTCCGATGATTATCAGATTTGATAAGGTTATTTAAGTACGCGTTTAACATACAGAAACAAACTTTTAATTAAATATTTTCTATTTTTATGAAATTTGAGATATTTATGTGAAAATCGGGATGGTGGTTTGTATGGGGGCTACAAGAAGAACTGGCCCGATTTCTTTAAAATTCGGAATGGTGATTTGTGAAGACAAAACACGTTTAAGTGCCAAATTTTGAAAATATACCTATTATAACACGGTTATTATAGTCGTTTGAGCCAAAACTAAAGATTACCTTTGTATGGGGGCTAGGTCTAAATATGGACCAATTTTGCCCAATTTCAATAGGCTTTGTCCTTGGGCCAAAAATGGCTTAAGTTTCAAATTTCAATTCAATTGATTAAAAATTGCGACCTGTATCGTGTTTACACCGTTTACATGGACAGACAGGCAGAAAGACGGACGGACGGACATCGCTAAATCAACTCAAAAAGTGATTCTGAGTCGATCGGTATACTTAAAGGTGGGTCTAGGACCAATATTTCGGGTAGTTACAAACATCAGCACAAACTCATTATACCCTGTACCACAGTGTGGTGTCTGGTTAAGGGTTTTGTCTGTTTTGAGGGCTTGGTCCACAAAAAATGAAAATGCCTATATTTAATACAACTTTTCTGATGGCAGATTCGTGGTTAGGAGGCTAAAATACTTTAGAAAATGTACTTTAGAAGTAATTGCAAAAAATAAGTTGATTTTTATAGAGTAAAGCAATTAGATGTTAACGGAATAAACCAACATTTAAAATCCTACTGATAATAACACTTAAACTGGGGTGTTTGAAACCGTTATCCGTTTCAGACACTCTTTTCAATTGAATTTTTCAACTAAAAACTCTTATAACAAGTAGATTAAGAGCCCGTGCTTAAAATCTACTAACAGCAAAAACAATGTGTCCAATTCAGGCATACTTTCACCATTCACCTAATTTTTAAAAATTTTATATTCTTTTGAATTTCAAGATTTTTAGGCCTTTATTCATAATACTTAAAGTGTACTTAAAGTAGGTTTATTTGACAAATATTCATGCAATATCAGTCAAATAAACCTACATTAGATTTAATTTACTCATTATGAATAGCCCAGTTAATATTTATCTTGTTACTATTAAGTATCTACACAGAAAGAAATATTGAGAAAAACAATTTGAGTAATCACTTGTTTAAATTTTTAAATAAGATTTGAGTAATTATTTAATTGACGCAACTAAAAATTTACTCAAAAACTAAAAAAAAAATTTGAGTAAATAATTTAATACAAAATTTAATAATTTTTTTTATTTATTTTTCTCTTCGTGTTTTGAATTCTCGTTTAGTTTATAGTTTTTTGTGTATGTATATGAAAGTTTGAAATCATCTTTATGAAATTTTCTAATGTCTTCAAGAGATAAATATATTTGGTAAAGTTTAAAAAAACATTTTTTTCGAAAAAAAAAATGTGAAACTTTTTTAAACTTTTTAAAAAAATAAATTGATAAATTTTGAGTAAATTTTTACTTGACACAATTAAAAAGTTACTTAAAAAATTTAAAAATTTTTAATTAAATTTTTAATAGTATCCATTAAAAATTTAGTAAGCATTTAAAAATTTTTTATTAAAAATTTACTCAATACTATTAAATCGTTTACTGGTGCAAAATTGAGTAATTTTTTACTCAATAGTATTAAAAATTTACTCTAATTTATTTTTTATTTTTTTCTGTGTAGTTAATATCTTTAATAACTAATTAATAAGTGAGGGGCCCTGTAGGCTAGTTGGTAGCGTGCTAGCCTTTGAAACTGGGGGTCGTGGGTTCGATTCCCACCAGAGCCCTTGGGTTTTTGGCTACAGCGAGATGACGGTCATTATTACCAGTTCTCGTTTAGGTTGAAATTATTAAAATGTATTGTAATTAAATGTAAAAAATTAAATAAAAGTACTTGATCGTAGGATCAAAATTATTATTAATAAGTAATAACAATAAAAAAAGTTTTAAATTTTTAAATTCGAAAGAATATCAAATTTTTTTTTTTTATTATGTGTTTAAATACAAACTTATTAACATCATAAAAATAAAAGCTCTCAAATGTAACCGATATTTAGCAATTTAAATAAACCTTATCTTGTAGGAAAAAACCAATCCGACTATTTAGACAGATAGTGTGCTCTTAAAATTAAACTGCAGCATATTATATAGTTTAACAGAAATGTAATTCAAAACTTATGCAGTAAAAAAAAATTCGAGGAAAAAAAATGTTTATCCGGGGATGTTTATTTTGCAAACACTTGTGGTTTATAACAAACTTTACTACGGAATCATTAAAATTTAAATAACAAATATGTTATCAAGCTGTCATGAGCGTTCTAGGAATTATAAAATTTAATTTCATAAAGCTGCATTAATATTAAACACTTATGTTAGTGACAGGGTATACCCGGGTACCCAATTAATTTTCAAGCAAAAATAAGTTATGGTAGCAGATGACCTACAAAGTTTCGCTAGAAATCTAAAATTTTATTTATTTTATGTATATCCGTTGGTGTATTCATTTTATCAAAGGACAGTTAAAATAACTACATTTGTTGTTGTTTAAGAGTCTACTACATTTTACGGTAAAATCAACCAAAAATTGTTATTGTTTTTACTATTGATTAATAACTACAAAAAACGGTAACAACAACTTCAAATTACTGTTGATTTTTTTAAATTTTTTTATTATCAAAAAAAACTTCTAAACGTCAAAAACCCTTAAAATTTTTGGTAAATTCCTGCTGAATCTGACAATTCCAACTCGTTGAAAACATCCAAATTCTAGAAAACTATGCGACTAGACTAAAAACAATTACAAAAAACAACTGTTACTACAATGCATTGTAGTAATTTTTTGTATTTATTTTTTAAAACGACTATAAAAAATAGTTGTTTGAGAGTTTAATAGTTGTTTGAGAGTAGTTGAAAACTTACTACATAAATGACCGTCATGTAGTAACTGCAATAATTTTCTAACTGTATGCAATTTGCAAACAATTTTTTTGTGGTTACCCGGGTACCTCTATCACTCTTGTAAAGTTATATTTTTTGCCATCTTGAATTACGGATGAAAAAAATTATATACAATTCATTTAATTCTACACTAAAAATATTTTGTAAGTAAATTCAACTGAAAAAACGTTTAAAACAATCGTTTTTCCTTTTAAAAAACGGACTACTTATATTTCATTTAAAACAACAGACTTTTTCAGTTATTTTTAAACGTTAGTAAATGACTAGACATTCCGTAGAAACAAACGATATTTCAGTTATTTTAACTGTTTACAATTTTTCATTTTGTGGAGTAAAAATTAAATTTTTTTAATAACAAACTACAAAAACCGTTCTTCTGTAAAATTATACGGTATAATCAGTCACAAATAATTTAACTGATAAAAATATTTTTCCGTAACTTTTGTAGTTTATTGTTTTAACAACTGCATAAATCATTCAATATTTTCTTTTTTTTGAAAAACAAACGATAAAACGTTTAAAACAATTTTAACTAAAAACTTTTTGAATAACCGTAAAAAAGTTACTGTAAAACTTTTCTGGGTGTAAGTATTTAAAATGTAATCCTGAAAATAAAAACTGTTTAATGTCAATTTTATATGCTGCACGATTCCAAAAACATGTAATTTTCATTAAATTTAAAATATCAAATCTCCACTCATATTATTACGAGAATTCTTGACATTATAAAATTAAATTTCATGCTATTGCATGAAATCATATTTGATTAATGTATAAAATCATGTATGTGTAATAAAAGTTTTTTTTTATAGCAACGACAATTTAACAATGATTCAACAATTGCAACTTTTTAATTTTTATGATTTTTTTCTTAATTGTATATTAATATAATGCAATTATAATAAAACTGATTCATTAGCATTTATTTACAAAAGTATATATTATTAACATACTTTTTAATATATGCACACTAGAGTGTCCCTTATTTTGGATATGTTGGAAATGTTGAGACGGTACCCCCTCATTTTTTTCCTTTTGACTAAAAAATAACTCAGGAAAAATTTTACGCCCCTACGACCACGCCTTCCCTACGCGACGGGGCCTTAAATAACGGGGCCATAAAAATAATTTTTCCATACAAACCAAAATTTTTTTTTTTGATTTTTAATTTTTTTGTTATTAATTATAATATTACTTGGTTAGCTTATTCACGACAAAAAATTTGATTTTGGTGGGATAAGGCTTTCAGTCCTAAAAAATTTTTCGAAAAAAAAAAAATTTGAGCTTTTGGGGTCCTACAGTAAAAATTTTTTAAAAAAAAAATTTTTTTTAGTTTTGACAAGCAACGGTTTTAGTTGTAATGTTGCTTTTAATGATATATATTCATAAAAAAATATTATTCATATCTGTGACATCTTGATGTATGTGATGTGTATCGAAAAACATCAAAAATGCATTTTTTACCCTTTTTTAGAAAAATTTTTTAGAACTGAAAGCCTTATCCCACCATAATCAAATTTTTTGTCGTGAATAAGCTAGCCAAGTAATATTATAATTAATAACAAAAAAATTAAAAATCAAAAAAAAATTTTTTTGCTTTGTATGGAAAAATGATTTTTAAGGCCCCGCTCTTTACGGCCCCGTCGCGTAGGGAAGGCGTGGTCGTAGGGGCGTACAATTTTTCCTGAGTTATTTTTTAGTCAAAAGGAAAAAAATGAGGGGGTACCGTCTCAACATTTCCAACATTTCCAAAATAAGGGACACTCTAATGCACACTATTAAAAAAACCTGTCAAATTACTTGAAAAAGTCCCGTAATCTCATTTTACCAATATTCGACAGAGTTTTTTAACAAAAAATTTTCGATCGAAATTAAAGTGTTCCTTTGTAATTTTAAAATTTTTTTGGTAAATTTCAAAATTTTTAAGGTAATTTTACAAAGAAAAATCAAGTAAAGTCACGAGATTTCCTTTTACGTATTATCGCATCAAAAATGTTGCAAATTTACAATTTGATTGGTGAAAAACTTGTAAAGTTACATAAAAGCTCGTAGTTTTACTAGATATTCTCGTAAAATAGGTGGTAGCACAAAATCTAATAAAACCACGATAGCGATAAGTCCTTGTAATTTTGTAAAACGCTTGTAAATAGCTTGAAATTTTACAAGATTTTTGCCAATAAAATTGTGATTTTTACTAGGAGCTCTAGAAAAATAGGAAGTAGATAAAAATTATTTTACGAGGCTTTTTTGGTAATTTTCCAAAAAATTTTTTGAGTGTACATTAGACTGGGTCGACCATAAAGGAGAAAAAAAAAGTTCCTATTGGGCGGGCTTAATTTTAAAGCTTACCTCGAAAAAGTTCCATAGCCAAAATATTAGATTTTTATGTCGCGATTTGGTACCGCCGAAATCGTTATTTGTTCATAGCTTTGTCATTTGATGTCCGATCGTTATAAAAAAAAAATTGTTAGAAAGTCGTCAGTACTAAATTTGACCCATATCTGGTTTTAACCTCAGAGGTCATCTTCTTGTTATGATTGTTAGTTTCTCATCTTTCTACCCACTTAAATGATTTTTATTTTTCCATTAAATTATAGCACTAAGAAAATCATAAAATCCTTTCCTTGGAAGTATCCAGTTAAAGTAATTAACAAAAAAGTTACATTTGATTTAAGATTTTTAAATACAATCCCAGCAAAAAAAGAGCTTACCATTCACTACAAAATTCACCACAACTTATGAACCAGATGTACTTCTTCTTCAACTGAAACATTGATGAATTTAATATGGGCGTGACACACAAAGTATGTTCTTTTTATCGGCACTTTTCAGTGGCGAAAGATTGACACTGAAGTATAACACATATCACTAGTGTTTTTATCACAACTTCTGAAGTAGTGATCCGGATGTTAATATAACTTGACCTTTTGGAAGCACTCTTTTCATCACTTCTTTAGAAGTAAATATTTCTTGGCATTTTGGGTGTGATTATTTCATTTTTATTTGGTGATCTACAACTTCTAAATTAGAAGTTCTTTTTTCACTTATTTTTGTAAGATTGATTGAAAGAGTATTTTTTTTTTTAATATTTACACTAAAAACACTGTTCGACAGCAAAAACCTCCCAGTGAAATTTCTAACTGGTCCTTATAGATTTTGGTCTCCTGCTTCCAAATCTACCGTCCAAATTTTTCTAGCACGTAACGGTTTTGAGATATTCGCTGATAAAAAGTAAAAAAAGCACTTTTAGGGGTCCACTGTTACCAGCGTATTCTTACGTTGCTTCCACGAAATAGGACTTGATTTCATATAAAATGGACCTCCTGATACCAAAACTGCAATCCACAATTTTCAAGCATGTTCTGTTTTTGAAATATTCGCGTTTGAAAACTTTAGTGTGATTTATAAAGAATATAAGTGCGAAACAGTAGAGTTTGAGTTTTTCAAACGCCAATATTTCAAAAACAGTACGCGATAGAAAAATTTGGATGCCAGATTTGGAGTAAAGATGCCTTATTTTTACTAAATCGAGTTCTATTGTGTTTGAGCAACTTAAGAATACGTTACAGAGGAGATCCAAATATTTCAATATTAAAACGCGAATATATTAAAAACCTTACGTGATAGAAAAATTAATTTCATTGAAAACACACTTTTTTTGCCCGGGTTCTGATAGCTAGTTTTGGGTAATTGGGGTACGCTGATTTCAAATCTGGCCTTAGTTTTTTTTGGATCAGCTCTAGTTTTCGAGATATAGCCTAAGGAAACTTTAAAAATATACTATTTTTGTCATGTCTGTGAGTCCATGTTTACCAACACTAGTCTTACATCCAAAAAGTGAATGACGATTTTAAGTATGATGGATATGCTGATTCCAAAAATGCTCTTACTTTTGTTGAGTCATATTTAGTTTTTGAGATATCGCTAAAATATAATTTTTAAATTTATGCCCTCTTTAATTTTGTCTGAATATTTATGCCCTTTTTAATAACTCGAAAACTAAAGCTGTCAGAAAAAAACTAATACCAGTTTTGGAATACTCGCATCCAATATAGTTAAGTTCATGTTTAAGACTGGGGCTCTAAAATTAGTTTTGAAAATTATAGCCAACCAAAGTTGGTAAAAAACTCACTTTTTCGACTATTTAACAGCGATTTGCTCACGAACGCGAGCTGATGGAAAAAATTTGATAACAGATTCGAAATCAGCACACTAAAGTCCATATAAATCAGTTGTCAAAGGTCAGGCAAATTGAAAAAGTTCAACTTTTGTCAACCTGTGTAATCTAACGTATATACTTCGAATTAAAAAAGAAGTAATTATAGAGATTACGAAAATATAAAAATTCACGGCGAATTAATTCACAAGTTTGTTTTGACCACAAGCCTATACCTCAATTTTCTAAAAGCTTAAACAATCTTTAATAATGTGATGCAGCAACATCCGCTTTAGTTCGTAAATGTATTTATTTAATTTACGACCAACTTTTTTTGATATAAGATATGAAATTTGAAAAATTTATTAATAATCGATTTTCGTCTTTTCGATTTTTAAGCTCTAAATAAAGAGAAATGAAATGCCATTACCAAATTTTGCACCATTTTTGCAAAACCTAAATCTATTTGAAGCTGGACGTAGAAAAAATTGCATACTTCGTGTAATTGTTTCAGTTGAAAAAGAAGTTCATATGTTGTGGTGATTTGATTTAATTTGATATGATTTAATTCCTAAGAACATATAAATGAGGTACTTTAAAATCATTAAGTAAAGAACTGGCGAAAGATGTTTTTATTGTTATTTTGTAGCATTTTTGGAAGTGATTTTAAAAGTACTTCCTACGGAATATGAAGTTCGGCACCTATCGCTACTTTGTATGTAGTGAAACCACTAATTCTTTTTGAACCGCTTCGTTTATTTTTTGCTGGGAATATAAAGAAAATTAGAAAAAAACACTTGTTAACATGCCTTTAAACTATATTTAAATATTTTAGTTTGTATTTAAATAAATACGAACAAGTGTTTCGAATCTTTTTCTATGGAAAATTAAAATCGAATGTGACTTTTTTGTTAATTAATTTAAGAGGGTAATTCTAAGGGAAGAATTTCATGAATTTTTTAGTGCTATAATTCAGTGGAAAAATAAAAATCATTTAGCTGGGTAGAAAGCTGAGAAACTAACAATCATAACACGAAGATGACCTCAGAGGTCCAAACCGGATATGGGTAAAATTTAGTACTCGCTGAGGACTTTCTAACAAATTTTTTTTATAACGATCGGACATCAAATGAAAATGCTATGAACAAATAACGATTTCGGCGGTACCAAATCGCGACCTAAAAATTTAATATTTTGGCTATGGAACTTTTTCGAGGTAAGCTTTAAAATTAAGCCCGCCCAATAGGAACTTTTTTTTCGACCCGGTTAAGTGTACATTTGAGCGTTTCACCAAAAATGTTTTTTTTTTGTGGATTTTTGTAACTCTTGAAGCGGAATGTGATTTCTCATAGCCTAAAAGATATTTGAGTTTTTTTTAGATTTTTGGTCGTGGTTATGATCAACTCGCTCAAATCGATATTATTTAAAAAAAAACTGAGGTTGCGAAACATACATTTTTTTTAATTTTCTTCTCTGTTGCCTTTTTTTACAAAATGAACTTCTAAATTTTTCTAGCCCCCTAAAAAATCAACATCATGGTCGTACATTGCAAATTTCTCAAATTATTGAGTTTGAAACATGGAAAATTCAGAATTATTTCTTTTAAGGTAATCTTAGAGACCCTTGAACTATAATTTTTACATAGAATGTTTTTAGGAGATTAGCAACAATCAATTTTTGTATTATCACGAAAAATTATTTTTTTTCGTATTTAGTTGATGCACCGTCCGACAAAGATTAAAAAATGTCCCTAAACAAGACCTGGATGGTATACATCTGAAACTAGAGTCCAAATGTAGTAAAACTGCATTTACAGTTCTTCTTTTCGTGATCCTGTTTCCTTTTTAAAAGTTTTTGAGGATTGAATTTTATAAATTTTTTAGTATTTGTCCTTGTCCTAGGATGCCACTAGAGATAGCAAATTGAAGAGGAGGATCTCCCCTAATTTTTGCTATTTTATTATTTTTACATATTTGGAAAAAGGAGGTCCTTTTAAAAATGTATCCTTAAATATCATTAAAAATTTTCAACAAAATATTTTGATAAAGTTTTCAAATGACTTTATTCACATCCTTTTATCATAATATGGCAAAACGAAAAGTTGAAAAGTTAGGGGAGATCATCCTCTTTCATTTGCGATTACCAGTGTCATTCTAGGACAAAAAAAAATTAAAAAATATTTTACATAATGTATCCTTAAAAACTTTGAAGTCCTTTTAAAAGGAAACAGTATCTCGAAATAAAAAACTGTAAATGCAGTTTTACTTCGTTTGATATCTACTTTGAGACGTATACTATCCAGTTCATGTTTAATATTGGCTGTCGGACGATGTTGCCAGGCAAATTAGTGTTTTTTTTTTTGTCTAAAAATATTTAAATTTAAAGCCAAATCAGACATTTTCAACCCGTGCTACTGAGGGTTAACGTTTGGAATTGTATACATTTTTTTTTTACGATAAATTTTATCCCCCCAGCGACACGGGTTAAAATAATAATGTGGAACAAATTCAGGTTAGCAAAAGTTAGGTCGACTCTGAGAGTGAGGGGTCAAAATAGAGGCTAAATTAGAAGACCTGTATCGCGGCGTTTGTTTATGTTAGTTCGAATTTTTTTTAATCGACCTTCGAACTTTGCAGTCAAATGCCGATTTTCAACATATTGTTTATATGGTTTTTTGGCTATAACTCGTCGACTAATTGATATTTTTAAATCTGTAAAAGCCAAATTATTGCTAGAGACCTGTCCAACAATTAAAAATTTTTAAAAAATTGATTTAGAAAATTTTTGTGGTGCTTATGGAGCAAAATGTTGGACAATTTTTTTTTCATGCTTTTTAAAAATATTTTGCTTCATAAGCACCACAAACATTTTCTAAATCATTTTTTTTTTTTAATTTTAATTGTTGGACAGGTCTCTAGCAATAATTTGGCTTTTAAAGATTGAAAAAGGTTTGTAACTTCGATTTGTAACTTGGATAATAATAATAAAAACTTTTTTCAACAGCTGGTGAATAAAACGTAACATAATTTTTTTTCATAGTTTTTTTATTTTAGGGGAGATCTAGCACATACGGCCGGTACGGCTGCCTTTTTTGGTCTTTTGTGCCAAAAGTATTACTTTTGATTTTTAAAACAATAATTTATTTTTTTGTTTGTAAATGATTTTTTACAGAGTTTTATTTAATTATTATATTCTATTATTTATTTAATGTCAATATCAGTTTTACTTTAGTTCTTTTAAAACTTTAAAATAACTTCATCTTGTCGGTTTCTTGTTTACTAATTGTAAAATGGTTATGATGTGCACTTTTTTGTTTTTATTCCTTTTAAAAATAAATATTATTCGTATAATACACATCTGTTGGTTTATAGTTTTAGTATTTATGTTCCTTTATGTACTTAAAATTGCATGCGCATTGTACAGTATCGGAACAAAATATTATAAAAAAAAATGCCTGGAAATTTTGTACTCTGGCCCAATATGTAAAATGGGTAAAATTTTTCAAAATTAACTGAAGTTTATTTTATTTCGGTTTAAGCCCATATTAATTACACTGTTCTAGTCGCAAAAATTAACAAGCTCGGCACCCTGCTGGTAAAGCTAATTCGGGTACTCTGAATTTAATGGTGCTAGAAGTTTTTCGAAGTTAGCGATCGTATTCGCGATATTCGCGATTTAAAATTGTAAAGCCTAGGTACAACAAAAATAAAAGTTGTATGCTTTTGGGATAGTTTTTAAATATAAATTTAGAAAATGCATTGATTTTTTTTGCAAAAATCCGCGAAAAAAAAACTTTTTTCAAAAAATTTTGTGTCTGTAATGTATCGAATTCTACTCATTTTTATAAAAATAATAGAAAAATAAAAAAAAATTAAAAAAAATTTTGCGAAAAAAATTCGGAAAAAAAATTCGCGAAAAAAATTTCCGCGAATAATTTTTTTTTGTTTATTCAATAGAGTTTAGATGATAAAAATTCAGCAATTGTCTAAATAATATAAAAAAGTATTTGTTTTTACTTAAAAATAAAA
Source organism: Pegoplata infirma (assembly GCA_963921195.1). Lineage (NCBI taxonomy): Eukaryota > Metazoa > Arthropoda > Insecta > Diptera > Anthomyiidae > Pegoplata > Pegoplata infirma. The sequence continues at coordinate 55,713,610 of OY992536.1, read as the reverse complement.
AATAAAAATTATAGCGAATATCGCTAATACATACCGTCGGTGCGCCGACCAGAACACCTATGTGTAATTTTTTTATTTTTTTTTTATTGGCCCATTACGAAGCCTGTCAGGTAATGCATTTATCCCCCAAAGCGTTTCCCGTTATCTCAAATGGTTTCAAAGTTAGCTTAATTTCCTATGTGTTACCTACACTCAAAAAAATTACTCTGTTAAATACTCTGTAAAATGACTGTAATCTCAATTCGACAGATATTTGACAAAGTTATCTGCCAAAATACAGATTTTAAGAAAATACTTTGCATTTTCTTGTGACCGAAAACTCAAAAAACTTCCAAATATTTCAACACCTCTTTAAAAATCGTCTGAAATTACAATAAAATCTGGTAAATTTTCGAGGATGTCGTGTTAAATTGGAGTTACACGTACAAAAAATTTTAATTTTTGCCAAAATAAAAAACGTAAAATTACAATTTGGAAGTATTAAAGCGGGCATTTCCCAATTTTCAACAAAACTTGCACATTAAGGGATGAGAAATTGATCAGGAATCAAATAGTGACCGTTGTGGAAAAGCCATATCAAGCGCATTTAAAAGATATATAGAAAAAGTCAAGACATTGTTAAACGATTACCCTTTAATTTTATAAAAGTGTTTATTGGAATGACCGCGCTCAAATGTGGAACTGAAAATGAAAGGTTTATGAAAAAAAAAAACTTGAGAACATCTAGCGAGTTTATTAATAATTTCTTCAAAGTGAAACATTCGGATGCGAAACATTTAAGCGGGCGCATTTAAATGATGGCATTTGCCGTTATTTTGAGTCAATTTATTACTTATCCATGCTTCTTGGTAAAATTCTGACCGCTTTCGTCAACATTTTACAGATAATTCTGTAAATATACAGTTTTTTTTATCGAAATCATTTTACAGAGTTTTTTTCGTAAAATAACAAAAAATCTTGCTGGTTGGAAATCTATGGTATTTTCTGCTGGCTTAGCAGAGTATCTCTGTATTTTAACAGAGTGATTATTTTGAGTGTATAATAGAAATTCTCCGGCAAAAACACTTATGTGTTATTAGTACACATAACTGTTTTTGATTTAAACGTAAAAACATTGCGTCTGCCTTTGGTTTTTTTATAAATTGATATTTTAAAAGTTTTCTGAACATTTTTTTTTGTAATATTCCGAAACTTTATTGCGTAACACTGTGCAACACAATTAAAAAAAAAATAATTTTAAAATTTTTTTTTAAATGCGTTTTGAATAAGCTAAAAAAGTAAAAAGTATAATTCTGAGGTAAATAATATCAAAAGATATTATTATTATACATTAACCCTGTGTGTCCCATTTTTACGTATCGTTTTTGTACTTTTTTTAAATATCCTCGTAGAACACCATTAAAACGTGCGGTTAAATGGTTAAAATGTTTTACAAAAAAATTAGTTTTACATCAAATTTTACTAGGGGTTGTCACAGGTCAAAATTTTGTGCGAAAAGTGCAAAATGCTATACCCTGATAGAACTTCACTTAAACGTGCGTTAAAAGGGTTAAAATGTTCTACAAAAAAGTTCTGCAGCAAATTTTACTAGGGGTTCTCAAAGGCCAAAAGTTCGTGCGAAAAGTGCTTAAAAAAGTAAAATTGTAAAGTATCTTGGTAACCAACAATTTAACAAATTATGATAATTTAAAATTTTCCTTTTTTAAACATTTTGTAATGTAATGCAGAAAATGTTTGTAGAATTGTTTAACCCTTTAAACGTATGCCTTAGTAGTGGTCTATGATGATATTTAAAAAAAGCACCAAAATGAGGATAAAGGGTTAAAATGTTCTAAGAAAAGAACCGCCATCAATTTTCACTGAATTATCTCTTAACTTTATTTAGCTCAGAAGCAGATTTATATTTTTTTCGACTTATTTCACTCGACTTTTGAAAAAAAAAAAATTAACAGTATTTGATAATTTACAATTTTACTTTTTTAACCATTTTGCACTTTTCATGAACTTTTGGACTTTGACAACCCCTAGTAAAATTTGATGCAGAAAATATTTGTAGAAGATTTTAACCCGTTAATGTACGTTTTTGTGGTGTAGGTGGTGTTGTATGAGGGTATTTAAAAAATGGACAAAAATGACCCCTAAAAATGGGAGATAGAGGGTTAATATGTTCTACGAAAAGATTCGCCATTAGATTTCACTGAAGATAAATTTTGCCATCTTTTGCATCAGAATTATATTTAATACTTTTTTTGACTTATTACTTATTATTATTTTGGTTTTCCTGATAATCACTTTCTGCATTGGTAAAGTTTTTCCGCCTCTTTGTGATAATAAAATTCACGTCAGAAGTTTTCAGCATTGCAAAGTACGAAATGAAAAACTTTTTACAACAAACACATGGGATGAAAAAAAACGCCAAAATAATTTTACGTGTGTTTGTTGTAGTTAATGTTGCATTTCGCACATTGCAAGGATAAAAATTCTGACGTGAATACCATTAATATTTCGCTACAAGTCCTTGCGGATATATAACTTGCAAACTTTTTACTTTTGAACAACAAATAAAAATTTATTTAAAATAAATTTAAGAAAAAAAACACCTATGTGTATTATATTTTTTTTATAAACATGTAAAAAGTCCGAAACAAAATCACCTATGTGTAGTTTTTTGTTAAAATCTTGTACCACTTCAGAATAAAAAAAGATTTTGTATGTTTTTCAACGCGTAATATTTTTAAATGGGTTTAGGAAAAATAAAAAAAATTTGCTTTAAAAAAATGTTGCGAATTGGCAAAATAAAACGGTTTTTTTGCTCTCCTGAACAATTCAAAAAAAACACATAGGTGTTCTGGTCGGCGCACCGACGATACGCTAATTTTGAAAAATCTATATATGACAATGGGTCGTAATTTCAAATTAAACTAAAAATATTTGTATGGAACCAATTTTTTCACGAAAATAAAGATTTTTCGCGAACAAAAAATATTTTTCGTGAAAAAAATTCACGGTATTATGGTTTGTTATGTTAGTTTAACAGACTTGAATGGTTTTAAATTTAAATATTATCGAAAATGTTTAAAAATATCGTTTTTATTGTACTTGAGCATCAAAATTTTAAATCGCGAATATCGCGAATACGAGCGCTAACTTCGAAAAACGGCAAACACCATTGAATTCAGCGTACTCAAAATAACTTTACCAGTAGGGTGCCCAGCTGGTTAAAAAAAGTTTTAAATTCAAGAACAGTGTTATTTCTAAGAAATAATAATTTTTGTTGTACAATGAGAAAATCTAAAAAAGTTAATTGACAACACTGGCTACGTGGAGATGTCGACACCTTTCGGAAGAAGCCACCCTTCCTTCGTCAGCACTCTTCGATTGTCACTGTAATTGTGTCAGACTAAAATCAGCTATTTAAATGTACATTTAGGCAGAAAAGATGACGGGAATCATATTACATTTTCCTACCATATGTTATCGTTTAACTCGAACTTAATTAATATATTTTTAACCTTTTCCTAACACAGTTGTAATTTCTTGCACTGTGAGTTAAAACACCTCAATTCAACCAAAAAAAGTATTTTACCATACCCCTTTCGAATTTTATGAAACTTGGAATATAGTTGGGCCCTTACAAAAAAATCATACTGCAAAAATGTTGGACTTCTAGTAGTTTTTCTTCCCGAGATATGGGGTCTTGAAAATCGGCAAAATCGTATATATTTGACAAAAGTGTTCTGAGATAAATAAAGATAACTCGAAAAGTAATAAAAATACAGGTCTCAGTTGGGTTGAAAATAATAGGTTACCAGACAGCCTTTAAAATGGTATTCCCCAAGATTTTTTTTGAAAAAGGTCAAAGGTCATTGGTTTTAACCATAATTTTTGGAGAGCTATATCTCAAAAAACGATATTTTAAAAATTTTGAAAAAATATAAGGTATTAAGGGTCACCTATAGTAATTAAGTTTAAATTTTCAGGATGGAGACTTCATTGGAACTTTTAATATTACTAGAAACATAGTGACAGGAAATAAAAAGTGGTGTCTTTTCCCTTAGAAAAAAAACTTTTTTTTTTTGCCTTTGAGATTCTGGTACCAAAGTTCACTTTTCTGAGCCTTACTGAGGTTGATGCTATGAGGCAGAATATGAATGACACACTCAATCATGACCTTACGAAAATCTCCGAGTGGGGTCTTGCGAATCAGGTCGATTTTAATGCTCGTAAAACCCAATGTTGTATGCTGACCCACAGTCGTCTTGTGGAATCAGCGTCATCTGTATCCATGGGTGGTATAGCTATTGAGGAATCAGACACTCTTGATGTTCTAGGCATGAAAATCCAATGTGATGTTCGATGGAACCAACATGTTTTTCAGGTGTCGAAAGAAGCATTCAAATGTCTTGGTTTTTTAAAACGGTGCAAGAATTACTTCACCCCGTCTGATCGTCTCACTATTTATACCGCCTATATCCGACCGAAAATGGAATACAACTCCCATATCTGGGCAGGTGCTTCAAGGTCTATCTTAAAGCTTCTGGACCGGGTGCAAAGGAGTACGTTGAAGCTCATCAATGACAGTAGGGTATCCAGCTCTATTGATTCATTGGAACATCGTCGGATTGTGGGTTGTGCGTCATTGTTCTATCGATATTACCACTGTAAGTGCTCAGCTGAGATGGGTGAACTCATCCCTGAGACGCGGGTGCATACTCGTAGTACTCGCCTTTCCAGCAACTCACATCCGTTTGTTGTCGATTGTCCAATGTATCGCACAACGCATTACAGATAAAATTCGTTTCTTGGACGAACTAGTCGTATGTGGAATAAACTCCCCGCAGAAATCTTTCCAGTAGGCTATAATTTAGAAAAGTTCAAATTGAATGTCCACAACCACTACTCCCTCTTTCCTTCTCCTCATAACCTATTTTCCTAATACCAACACAATACATTGCATTAGTAGGGAGCATCCCCTGAGTGTTGGCCCGAAGTAAAAAAAAAAAAAAAATTGCTGAAATGCTATTGCTGTGTTTTTTTGAACATTTTAGGTGCATATATCTTGAAAAGTAAAACGATAGGCCAGTTCAAAGGTCATATTTGGACTCAGCACGTCAAAAACATTCAGAAAAATTAATTTTGGTACCAGAATTTCAAAGACAAAAATAAATATTTTTTTTCTAAGGGAAATTACACCGCTTTTTCTTTCCTGTCACAATGTTTCTATTAATATTAAAAGTTCCAATGAAGTCTCCATTCTGAAAATTTAAATTTAAGTAGTATAGGTGATTCTTAACAACATATATTTTTTCCAAAATTTTAAAAATATCTTTTTTTGAGATATAGCTCTCCAAAAATTAAGGTTAAAACCAATGGCCTTTGACCTGTTTCAAAAAAATCTTGGGGAAAGCCGTTTTAAAGGCTGTCCCATTACCTATTATTTGAAACCTAAATGAGACCTGTATTAATATTACTTTTCGAGATATCTTTATTTAAGTCATAACACTTTTGTCAAATATACACGATTTTATTAATTTTCAAGACCGCATATCTCGAATACTGGAATGACCAGAAGCCTGAAAAATTGGCAAAATCTTTTTTTTGTTTAAGTAAACCCCAGTACTTAATTTCATTAAATTTGGAGAGGGTGCGGTCAACTCGTCGGTTGAATTGAGGTGTTTTAGCTCCTGTAGTAGATTATCTCAGAGTTGCTACCCTTAGTAGGACTTTTCAAGCCTTGAAAAACGTCGTTAGGTTTGAATTTATATTTCATATTTCTAATTCCTAGAAATATTACTAAATTAAACACTAAACTGTTCCTAAAATTTTCCTCATAAACTGTTTTTTTTTTGTTGTCAGTTGTCTCTTTTATAATTATTTAACTATTATTTTTCTTAGAAAAAAATAATTTCCTATTTTAGTTTTGTACCACTAGTGCTGGTTAAATTAATAGTTTGTACATAAAAGATAAATAGATTTTCTAGTTTACTTTTTATTTTCTGTTCTTTCTTATTTTATAATTACTTTTTGGTTATTTAATTAAATAAAAGAGTACAATAAAGAATTGTAAACATAGTGTATGGGGAATATATGTTCCATTTGAATTACTAAGCACAAAAAGTATAAAAAAAAATATTTTTTTTATTTAAATGGACCAAAGAATTGCACAGAAAACAAGAACACATTATTTTTTTTGTGTGGATATGCGTATCGTATGAGTTATATTATATTACACTGAAATTCGATGTTAATCATACGCAACCAATCGGATAGACCAATACACATTGAGAGAAAAAGTTTATTTTTTGGAAATTATTTAGCCATTCAGTAAGTACTAGACCTAAAGCTATTAAATTTAAAACAGTCATAGCTAATGAATTTCTGAGCTAAAGCTTAAAAGTTGAAGCTCGGCTGTTGAACAGAAGAGGCATCAGAATCCACCAAATTAGGATACCTTTGGCATACGAACTCTTGAAATGCTTGTCATTTGTTTGTTATTAGATTTCCTAAAAATAATGTGTAGATAATGTCCTAGTATAGACATAAAAAAAACTCACTTAGTGGGTGTGGTTATCCATTGTAAAAAGTATACCATTATAAAAAGTCAAATTTAAAATTTTTACGGATCCGGCTCCAATTTGTTTGCAAATAGCACTGCCGCATTTATTCAAATTTATCTAAAACTAAAATATTTTCTGATTTATTAAAAAAAAAACTAACAAGGAAAGTATCTCAACCCTTATGAACCGATTTGCACACAGAAAAAAATATGGAGGAAACAAATTTAAGTAATCACTTGTTTAAATTTAAAAACAAAAATTGAGTAATTTTTTATTGACGCAATTAAAAATTTACTTAAAAATTTTTAAAACAATTTAAGTAAATAATTTAATAATAATTTAATATTTTTTTATTTTTTTTTTTAAGTTTTTTGAATTCTCGTTTAGTTTATATTTTTTTGTGTATGTATATGAAAATTTGTTATCGTCTTTATAAAATTTTCCTATGTTTTTGAGACATAAATATGTTTGGTAAAGTTTGAAAAAAAACAACTTTTTTGTTTTTTAAATTTAAAACTTTTTTAAACTTTAAATAAAAATAAATAGATACATTTTGAGTAAGATTTTAATTGTGTCAATTAAAAATTTACTCAAATTTTTTTTCAAACATTTAATAAATTTTTATTAAAAATTTACTCAATACTATTAAATCGTTTACTGGTGCAAAATTGAGTAATTTTTTACTCAATAGTATTAAAAATTTACTTAAATATTTTATTTTTTATTTTTTTCTGTGCATGAAACGTAAAATATGTATAAAAGAGACAATTCTATGGTTGGGGTGTCTCGGCTTATCGGCCATATCGGGGATTTAGGGGTTCAAAACATGGGTCAAAAAATGGCGAAAAAATCGTTTTTTGGATTTTTCAGCCATTTCTTTCTAAGAAACTATATGATGTTTACATATGAGAAGAAAAGCTTTTAATGCCTATCCAACGGTGGCATAACCTTGCAAAAGTTTAGCTTTGCTAAATACTTTTTTCATGAAATGTGAAAATTTTGGGGGTATTTATATGAAGGCATAGACCTACTATGTCCATATGAATTCGAAATAACCCAGCAAAACTTTGGTAATGGGTAGTGATTATATAACACATTACCAGGTAATGTATATACCTTATTTGTAGCATTATTTTAGGATGTCTTACCAAACATTTGTTCCACAACGTATTATTTTCAAGTGAAAAATAATGCATTACTAATAATTTGCTACGTAATGCATGATTATTGGAAAAAATGTATTTCATATTTATTATTTCTAAACATTAAATCATGGATGACTTATATTTGGTTACATTATGTATTATTTGAAAGTTTGAAATAATGCATTATTTATAATTGGATGCATAATGCATTACAATAACATAAAAATTTTTAAAAAAATTCATAAGTTTAAACTAGAGATGGGCTCACGACAGGAAATTTTTAACGACACACACTCACGAGCATATTTTATCTACTTACACTCACTTACAATCACGTGAGTAAATTTAATACAAAATTACTTTTTCACTACTCGTAACACCTTATATATTATCTTCTGGTATGCTATATTATTTCATTTCTCGTAACCTATAAAATATCATATATTTTACACCTTACCCGTATTCTTCGTTATCAATTTATGACTTATTTTATACCTTACTGGTATTCTTTGTGATAATCTGGATGCATTACTTTGAGTCTCATCGCCTGTTAAAATCATCAATGCTGCAATGTATAAAATAAGAGATCCTATACCTTATTTTATACCTTATTTGGTAATCTAAGTTTTGCTGGGAATCTTTGTTAAATTTAAGTCGACATGTATTTTTGCCCTAGAGGATATTGCTGTTAGTTCGGGAGTTATCGAAATTTTCCCGGAGGTCCACATTGTTTCATAAGGGGACAACGAAATTTTGAAGCACTGATATGGCCGATAAGCCGAGACACCCCAACCTTAAAATCGTCTCTTTTATATATATTCTAAGTTTCAGGCAAATCGGTTCATAAGGGTGGAGATACTTCCCTTGTAAGTTATATCTTGTTTTTGTCAGAAAGTTACAAATTAAAAAAACGATTTTTACCAACGCCTTTTTAACTCTAGATAAAAAGTTTCGTACAAAACATGTTGATTACACTGTGCTACAAAAAACACAAAATCGAAAATACTTTTAAAATGAGGTAGTTAAGGTTGTAGGTCTTGCCGAAAAGATAGCAAAAATGCCCATCAAACTTGCCAGACACCCTCAAATTTTTAAGTTATTGTCAAAAAACGATTTTTTGTGACTTTTCTCACTAAACCACGTGTAACTTAAACATTTTTCAACCGATTTTCAATTTTTCAACTGTTTTGAATAGAAGAAGGATAGGGCTTTTCATGTGTGTGAATTGGTCTATACATATAAAAAAGATATGTATTGATTTTTTCAACAATATCTAATTTTTTTGTTATTTTTTGAAAATTTTTTGAGTTTATCGATTTTTTTCTGCTATAGTTCTTTGAACAACATTTATATTTATAAACGTATTCTTAAAGAAAATTTAATTGTTTAAAATAATGATACGCGACCTCTTAGTATGTTCGTTTATTTTTTATTTTTTTTGCCTGGGTTATCCGAATGGCAATTTCAAGCAAAATCTTAATTTTCTTTTTTAGAAAAATTATCACAACTCTGCCAATTGTTATCCAATTTCTTCAGGATAAAGCTTATCGAATTCAAAATTAAATTTTTCTTTAAAAATGCTTTTCTATATATAAAGGTTGTTAAACGAACTATAGCAGAAAAAAATTGATAAACTCGAAAAATTTTCAAAATATAACAAAAAATTAGATTTTATTGAAAAAAATCAATAAATATCTTTCTTATATGTATGGAACAATTCACACACATGGAAAGCCCCATCCTTCTTCTATCAAAAACAGTTAAAAAATTAAAAATCGGTTGAAAATTTTGTGAATTACACAAGGTTTAGTGAGAAAAGTCCCAAAAAAACGTTTTTTGACAATAACTCTAAAATTTGAGGGTGTCTGGCAAGTTTAATGGGCATTTTTCTGATCTACTCGACAAGACGAGCAACATATACTATGTCACATCAGAAGTATTTTTTCACTGTAGCACAGTGTTATTTTTACTAGTTTAAAAGGTAACATCACAGAGATGAGTTAAAAATAAAACTGGAGGCCGAACTACAAATATTGCGCCCGTCACACAGTGGGGAAAAATGGAATTTTTTTTATCCAATTTTGCCTACAGGTCGCAATTCTTAACCGGTTTTTGTTTTTATTTTTTTGTATTTTAGCTAATAAAATTCCACATCGATCTGTCATGGTGAATTTTTGAAAAAATTATTAGTTTACTTTTTAAATTTTTCTAAAATTCAGAAAATTTTATTTTTTCAGTATTTTTGCAACAAGAAATGTATTAGGCATGGCACGACTATGCTGTATAGACTTAAATAAAGGTACTTAAACCCCTTATCAACAATGTGGTCAACAATTGCTAATATACTATCATTTAAGTTTTTACAACCAAATGAAAATTCAAGAATTTTCACTTATAAAAGCTCATATCTTTCAAAAAAGTGAACCAATTTAAATTAAATTTTTTTAAAATTAAATCTTATCTTGTGCTTAGTCAAAATTGGCAAACAAAAAATTAAAAAAAATATATATTTTAATTTTCGCTTAAATGCCTTAGCATTTTTGGAATTTTAAAATTAATTTTTAGTCTGCTTAAAAAAAATATATATTGTTACGTTGTAATTTCGAAAAAACGAATTTAGCTATTTTTCAAAAAAAAAATGTTTACCAATAATGATGATTAAGAAAATGATAAGCTTTAATCTTAAAAAAATTTCATTGAAATTGGTACATTATTTCAAATTATATAGGTACATAAAAGTGAAAAAGTTTTAGTTTTTATAATGTTTATAAAAAGCAAAATAATGTGCTCGATTCTGGAATACGATTTCACCATTCACCTAATTTTTAAAAATTTTATATTCTTTCGAGTTTTAAGATTATTAAATTTGTTCTTGTAATTACTAAAGATATTAACTAGATCTTTAATTGTTACATGAAAAAAATTTTAAAATCTTAAGATTCGGAAGAATATAAAATTTTTAAAAATTGTGTGAATGGTGAAGTCGTATTCGAGAATCGAGCACAATAATTTATTAGGAAGTGCATTTCACATCGATTATAAGGGGTTCAAATACCTTTAATTTTATTCATACAGCTTTTTCGTCCCTTGCCTATTAAATTTTTTAGATCAAAAATTCTAAAAAAATTAACATTTTCTGAACTTTAAAAAAATATAAAAAGAAAACTAAAACAGATCGATGTGGAATTTTATTAGCTAAAATTTAAAAAAGGCAAAACTGGACAAAAAAAGTAAATTTTTCCCCGCAGTGCGCCAGCCCAATCCAAAATTGGCACATCTTTGGCCCGAAAATCGAATTTAACCCACTTTGAAAAACGCACGGCAGTTGTGGATGCTTTATTATGTAAGTAGTTTACACCATGCAAAAGCTGCAAAAATTCATATTTTTGGAATTACTACTAAATAAGTTCTAATATTTGAGAGTACATAATTACCCAATTCACAACTAAGGTTAAATCTTGTTCAAACGAGATTTCGATCATACGGTTGTGTATAAAATGATACAGAACCATATGATCGAAATCTAGTTTGAACGAGGTTTCACCTCAGGTGTGAATATGCCTTTATTTAAAATTGAAACAATAACTCCCAAAAAAAATTTTAAAAACTCCCCATGAAATAAGTCCCAAACAATTTAAATAAGTCGCAATTACAAGAATTATGTATGTCTATTGTGCTTGGTGGTCATAGTCCAAAAATTACACAGCCTCACAAAAAAAAATGTTCTGACCCAGAAACTAGACCCATTAATCCATATGTATTTTAAACTCCTTACTTTGACTCCGTAATCAGAATTGAATTCTATATTAGAGTTTTCCTGTAATTTACAAGGAAATTCCTCAAATTGAGCCTACCTAATTTGTAAATTTGACCAAGTTAAAAAATTTTAAATTTTATTTTTTGGGCAGCAGGTTTACCTGTTTTATTTTTTAAGTGTTAAAAGTATTTGCGAGGTTTTCGTTTGCCGCTTGATTTTTTTACGTATTAAAAACTAATAGCTGGCTACGCAAAAATAACTTTTTACGCATAAAAATTTAATCTCGTAAAAGCGTGCTACCCAAAAAACTTTATTTGGCTTCTGCTACGCAGAAAAACATTTAGCAAAATGCCTCCGAATTTTGTACTCCTGCCCAAAACATTAAATCATGATAATATTTTGTTGAAGATTTGGTTGTACTTGCCAAAGCAAAGTTTTTTTTTAGAAAAATTAATGTTATATTCAGTTGCCATTCCATGCAAAATGTATTGAAATATCGGTCGAGGACCCTATTAGGTTTATTTGTTATCAATCCATTTCTAAGACATTCTAGCTAAATTCATCTGTTCTTCTGTCTGTGAAAAGCAAGGTGCAGTCCGCACCAAAAGAGCTGTAAATTTGGAAACTTGGAAAATCATATGCAGTCCAAACCAAAAGAGCTGTAAGATTGGAAACTTGGAATATCAGTACTCAAGTGCAAAAACCGGTTTTACATTTTGGAGAATATAAAAGATTTGGCACCGAAGAATTAATTAATCACTTGTTTTTTCTTCATTTGTTAAACAAATGGATCATTTTTTTGTCAAAAGTTTAGAAAATTTTGATCATAAAATAGTTTAGGTAAAAAAATGGAAAAAAATATATCACAAAATCCACCAGAAAACACATAAAAAATTCTATTTTCTGACCTTAGGTCCTTCGATTTTCTTTATATTAATGGTATGCATTCTCAATGAAGCCAATAAAACATATCCATTTTCAGTTTTTTTAATTTTAAAAAAATCGCGATTTTTTCGCGAATTTAATTTTCTTCAAAAATTTTAAAAATTAAAAAAGTATGTAAACTTGAAGAGCCATATCTTCTAAAGTATCTATCGTATTTCTACGATTCAAAAAGCATTTGATTCCAACGTTCGTCCTTTTTTATACCAATGGAATAAAAAAAAAGTTTTTCCAAAAAAGTGCATTTTTGATGCAAATGCAATTTTTGGATGCATTTTTCAAAACTTTCTCCCCCTTCAATTTTTTTGAAACCTGCATAATTCGAAAATATGTCATTTTTTACACAAAATTGAGTACCGCTTTTTTTGTGACAGCGATTCAAAAAATTTTTTGTGATATTTTTAAAACTAATTATTTGATTTTTTCCATACAAAAAATCAATTTAATGTTTATTTTGCAATTTTATCATAAAAGTATGTAACTTTAAAAAGCCATTTCTTCGAAAGTATCTATCGGATTTCTATGATTCAAAAAGCATTCGATTCAACTGATTATCCGTTTTTATACCAATGCACTTACAAAAAATATTTTTTAAGAAAAATGCATTTTTGATGCAAATGCAATTTTTGGATGCATTTTTTAAAACTTTCTCCCCCTTCAATTTGTTTGAAACCTGCATAAATCGAAAATATAACATTTTTTACATAAAATTGGGTACATTTTTTTTTGTGACGGCGTTTCACAAAATTTTCGTGATATTTTTAAAAAATGCTTATGTAGTTTTTCCTTAGACTAAAATTTTTTTTTGTTATTTTATGAATTTTATGAAAAAAATGTATGGAAAAACCAATAAGGTATTTTTAAAAAAATTACAAAATTTTTACGAAACTCCGTCACAAAAAAAGCGGTACGCAATTTTGTATAAAAAATGCCATATTTTCGATTTATGTAGGTTAAAAAAAAATGAAGGGGAGAAAGTTTTAAAAAATGCATCCAAAAAATGCATTTGCATCAAAAATGCACTTTTTTTAAAAATATTTTTTTTATTACATTAATAAAAAGTAAGACTATAGTCTGAAGCGAATGCTTTTTGAATTGAAGAAATCCGATAGATGCATACTTTTTTGATTTTTTCAATTTTTGAAGAAAATTTAATTCGCGAAAAAATCGCGATTTTTTTTAAATATAAAAAACTGAAAATGCATATGTTTAATTGGCTCTATAGAGCACATGTGTACAAAAAATTAGATAAATTTGAAGACCCTCGGTCAGATTTTATAAAATCTTTGCTGGATTTCATGATATATTTTTTTTTTTTTCATGAAAAAAAAATTATGATCATAATAAATTTTTTGATGAAGACAAAAATTTTTGATGAAAAACAAAAAAATTTAAAAAATTTTATAAAATAATATTTAATAAAAAAACGTTTAATAAAAAAAATTTTGATAAAAAAAAATTCGATGTATAAAGAAATTGATAAAAAAAAAATTACAAAAAAAGTTAATAAAAAAATAAATGAAAAAAAAACTAACCCCCAGTTTCTGTATGACGAACGGACGTAAAAATTTCCCTGTATTTTTTTATTGTAACAAAAACAAAGTACATGTTAATTTTTGACGTTTGTCATACGTTAGTCTACAGAAGAAAAAAACTAATTTTTGATGAAAAAAAAAAATTAAAAAAAAAAAAAAATTTATGAAAAAAATTTTTTGTTGAAAAATAATCATGTTACCTTTTATTCATCAGCTGGTTAAAATCGATTTTAATCACCGGCAGGTGAATTATTATCCAAGTTACAAATCAAAGTTAGAAGCATTTTTTGTTTTTAAGAAAATGAAAACAGTAATTACCTTGGCTTACGCCAAAAAAATATAATAAATTGAAATACTGACAAAAATTTCGCTCGTGTGAGCATTTCACTTTTACAATGCGTTACTGTAGTGTGAAGAACAAAAAATTCTCCGCAATGGTAAAGTTTTCATAAAATAAATTTAATGAAAGATTAAGAAATTATTGTTGGTCTCTAGATTAAATGCATTGCTTGTGTTAGAAAAAAGATTTTCTGCATACGTCACACACAAAACCTACTGTGAGTTAAACAAACTACGTTTCGCCATTGATGTTTGTATACTGACAATAGCCTAAGCAATTAGGCTTCGGTTAGTGAGTGATTTAGAAGCACAGGTTCGAATCTCATGGCAGGCTTGTCTGTTGATAAAAAAAACATATAAAGAAGTGGCTACAGAAACTATGGTCTAGGGTAAATTCACATATAATTTAATCTCTAGAAGACACAATTTTATTCTTCAATTAAAAACACAAACAACACAGTAATTTTTAACTTTATTTTTTGTTAGTCGGTGTCTTATTGAGTCAAACCTATAGTACCCATTTCTATTAGTAAGAACGATTTAAAAACAAAATTTCATAAAAATTTTAATTTTTAAATTTTAAAATTTTAATTTTTAAAATTTTTCCCGATTTTTTTAAAAATGGAACTTCTGTATGTAAGCTATAAGAGTGGAGATAGGAGGTTAAAGTAGATTTTCAGACCAAAAATTTGCCAATTTTGGATGGGGCTGACGGACGTAATTATTTACACGTCAGCTACCATTTTTATTTAAACTCATCTACGTGATGTTACTTTTAAAACGTAAAAATAATAAAAATGTTTCGAACGAACCGTTTCATCTAGAAAAAAAGTCGTCAAAAAATCGTCACTTTAAAAAAATTAAAAAAAACACATTTTTTGATATATTAAAATTTTAAAACGCAAAATAAATTTTTTTCTATCCACTTTTGTTTAATGAATTTTTTAAATTTGCGTACACAAAATATTTTTTAGCTAAATAAAAAGGAATTTTCTTTTAAAACAAGTGACAAAATAGTTAAAAGTCATTAGATTTTTCATTTGTTTCAACAGACAGCAAAATTAAATTTTAACTGCTGATAAAATAAATATCATTAAATCTTAAACAAATAAAATTTCTTACATTTATTTTTACTCTAGAAATCAAAATACGAAGTCATTAAAAACAAATGTTATTTGTTTTACATAGAACTTTAGAACGCTTCAAAATAAGACACCGTTAAGACCCACGGAAATATTGTTTTTTCGACACTTTTTCTTTAGATTTTAAAAGGATATAAATATTAAAAAAGAATTTTTAGTATCAAACATTTTTTTGTCAAAAAAACTCACCTTGTTGGAGCTAAAAATGAGCCTTCAAAAACACCCAAAAAAACTGACTCAAAAGAGCTCAAAATGTACGTATCAAGTATTTTGTTTGAAAATTTATCAATAGACTCCAATTATTCTCTGAGTTTTAGGTTTTAGGTTTTGAGTCTAAAAACATAGGTTTTGAGTCTAAAAACATGGCTTTTTTGGATGAATCGTTTTCATACAAATATTTTAAATATTTGCTCCATTTTTGGAGTCATGTTTGCTCACTGGGAATTCAAATATTAAAAAAAAAAGATTTCTCATGAAAAAATAGCAACAATTAAAATTGAATTAAAAGAATAATCATTTATTTTTTCATACATAGCAAAAATTAATTACTTTTAAATTATATAATTTTTTAATTGCAGTTATATTTCCAAAAGCGAATGAAATGTTTTAAATTTGTATCTTTTTTCTGTATTTTATTTTAATCGCATTTCATTTAATTTTTGTTTTCAAACTATTGTAAAATTAAAAAAGTAGCAAATTTTGATTTTTGTGAATAAAAGTGGAGTTACAAAAAATCGTCAAAATGTATGGGAATCAAATCAGAAAATCGTCAGTCGTCATTTTGCAAAATTTCATTAAAAAATCTTTAAAATGACGAAAAATCGTCACTTCTGGCAGCACTGCGTACAGGCACACGTACACAAGGCAGCGACGATATTTATGTACTAAAAACCATACCACCATATTGGAAAGTACGCAATTATCACCATTGTTTGCATTCTAGTATGTACTGTGGTTTGAAATAAATAAGAATAAATGCGTCCCTGCTATTGGCAAACAAACTGGGACAGAAGACTTTACTTTTTTAGCTCGGAATTTAAAATGCAATTTTTGACAATAAAAACATTGCAATTTCAAAATAAGAATTTGCAGTTTTATTGAATTTCTCCCGAGAAATAATTTTTGCATTTAGTAATTTTTTCACTTCTCTTATCGTTTTCGAGGTAAGCTTGAAATGCCAATTTTTATTACGTTTAAAAGCGATTTTTCTAAAAGTGGCTCTGGCGATAATTTTCTTCTTAATATAGTACTGGGTCACTCTAGAATCATAGCCAAGAAAGGTCAACTTAAGGTCAAATTCGTTTGCGATGAAGCGTGCTGAATTTATACTATTCGAGAAAACTTTTATCTACCCAGGTAATTGACATCTCCTGTTACAATACATAACAAATATAATTCCCTTGTTAAAATCTTTCCTCAACACTTCCCTGCAAAAAAGTCATTACCACTTCTCAGTGGAGTACTTTAAAACTATAACAAATGTAATGAAATACAACAAAAATAACAAAAAACACAAGACAAAAACACACAAACAGTTTTTTCTACTCCAGAATACATAGATATTCAGCACTTAACTCATTACCTATCGCGACACCACCATACAAATGTAAGTAGATATTCAGTAGATAAGAACTACTCCGTGGAAGTAGTTGGAAGTTGTTTGAAAGATCGGAGTACTTCTTATCTACTGAATATCTACTTACTTTTGTATGGGAGTGTCGCGGAAGGTAATGAGTTAAGTGCTGAATAACAACTTTTTATGGAGTAGAAAAAACTGTTTGTGTGTTTTTTTCTTGTGTTTTTTGTTATTTTTGTTGTATTGCATTACATTTGTTATAGTTTTAAAGCACTCCACTGAGAAGTACTCCGCACTTTTTTTGCTGGGTTAAACATAAATTGTGTGTAAAAACCCAAATATTTAGCAAAGATATTTGTACATTTTTCAAAACAAAATAATTGAGGCTATTTTTAATGATGGGATTATAAAACAGAAGTTTAATCCGATATTTATTCACAAACATTTTTTGTTATTAAAATCCAATTATTAAAAAAAAAATTGTATACTTACGTTTGTACCAAAGTATATCCTTTGATGGTATTGTAACCAAATAAAGTCCTTAAAATTAAGTTTGCACAATTTTTTTGTTTTCATACTCTTCGAATGTAACAGT
Source organism: Pegoplata infirma (assembly GCA_963921195.1). Lineage (NCBI taxonomy): Eukaryota > Metazoa > Arthropoda > Insecta > Diptera > Anthomyiidae > Pegoplata > Pegoplata infirma. Next base: position 55,696,022 of record OY992536.1, on the reverse strand, counting down.
AACAATTTTATAAACTTTAAATTTTATGCATAACAAAATAGTTTATAAAAAGTTTTTTTGTTTGCATAATTTTTTATTTTTGTTGTTGTTTTTGTAAAGGTATAAACTAGTTTTGCAGTGTGCCAGAATATGTGTGTGTCCTTGTTTAACAATATCATAAATTTGTTAGCTACAAAATGTTACCGTTGTTGTGGATAAAGTTGTTATTTTCTATAAAAAAATATGTGTCTGTCTATTTTGTCTGTCTCAGCGAAAGCAGTCACATATGCAGACATTTAAAATTATTTTTATTTTTCTTTTTATAATGTAAACATATTTTTATACCCTCCACTTTTTAATGGGGGTATGTTTAAGTTTGGCATTCCGTTTGTAACACCTCAAAATAATGGAGAAGTATTTCAACCCTTATGAAATGATTTTCCTAAACTTAAAATATATATAAAAGAGAAAATTTTAAGGTTGGGGTGTCTCGGCTTAACGGCCATATGGGTAAAAAAATAGGGAAAAAATTGTTTTTATGATTTTTTAGCCATTTCTTCTTAAGAAACAATATGATGTTTTCATATGAGAAGAAAGTTTTTTTAATACCTATCCAACGGTGGAATAACTTTGTGGGTATTCATGTGAAGACATAGACCAACTATATCCATATGAATATGAAATAATCTTTATTAAATTTAAGTCGACACGTATTTTTTCTCTTAGTTCGGGAGTTATCGGAAATTTCGGGAGAGGTCATTGTTTCATAAGGGGTCAACAAAATTTTTAAAAACTGATAAGCCAAACTACCCCGACCCTAAAATCACCACTTATATATGAGGCATTCCACACCAAATGTCCCGCTACAGAAAAACATGTGTCCCGTAAATTTCTGAATAGGTTGTTTGGATAGCCCTATATGTAACTAAGAAAATTGCGTTTTTGGTTTTTCAAATTTTCGAAAACTGGGCTTAGGAGGCGTGGTCAAATATTGGAAAAATGGTAAAATTTGTGGCGAGTTGCCTTGATTAAATATTTATCACATTAAAACGGAATGCACCACAATGTCAAAAATTTACGTTCTTATATAGTTTTGTATGGGCTATCGAATAAAAATTTTTTTTTTTGAAAATTTTCAGAACCCGTTCTGAAATCTTCCATTTTTTAAAAAAGTCAATTTATCAAAAATCCGGCCACTTTTTTTTTATTTTTTATTTATTTTTTTAAAAGTTTCGATGCTTGTCCATTAGGGTGGGTCGATGAAATGCATATTTGCGAATCTCGTGTACTAATAGCAAAAACTCGACGCGCATTTTCGAGCTGATAACGGGAAAAATCATGAAAAAATTTTAGGAGGGTACTTTTAGGCCTGTACAAGCGGTTTTAGTTCGCGGTTTTTGGAAAAAAAATATTTTTTTTGATTTTTTAAAAATATTTTAAAAATTAAGTAAAATGATGCTTATTACAAAACAATATCCAAACAAAATTTATCTCGCCAATTTTAGCCCGTGGATGCGTTTTTATACCCAGAAAAGTTCGATTTATATATAGAAAAAAAAATATTTTTTATTTCATAATAGCACTCAAATGGTGCATAAGGCCAATTTAAGAACATGAATGATAAAAATTAAAAAATTGCGGGTATTTATAGCAATCCACAAGTGCAAAAAATTCGCAAATTCAAAAAAAATAAAAAATGGGTATCAAAATTTTGGTAAAATAAAGCGTTTTAAGATAGTGATAAAAAAACAAAACAAATTGGCGGCTATTTATAACAATTCGCAAGCGCAAAAAATTCGCAAGTACCAAAAAAAATTAAAAAATGGAAAAATGGGTATCAAATTTTTGGTAAAATAAAGCGTTTTCAGAAAAAAAATAAAAAATATATATTAGAGGATCAATTTGGTCCATGGATGCATTTTTTATTTACATTGTTAACATATATTTCTAAGGCTCTGGAGTTTTTATATATTTTTTTTCCATTCCGTTTCCATAAAATAAATAAACTTTTCAGATTTTAAAATGCATCCATGGACCAACTACAATCGTAAATAAACATTTAAATATCAAACAAAAAAAAAAAAACATCAGATTTTCAAAATGCATCCATGGACCAAATTGATCCTCTAATATATATTTTTTATTTTTTTTCTGAAAACGCTTTATTTTACCAAAAATTTGATACCCATTTTTCCATTTTTTAATTTTTTTTGGTACTTGCGAATTTTTTGCGCTTGCGAATTGTTATAAATAGCCGCCAATTTGTTTTGTTTTTTTATCACTATCTTAAAACGCTTTATTTTACCAAAATTTTGATACCCATTTTTTATTTTTTTGAATTTGCGAATTTTTTGCACTTGTGGATTGCTATAAATACCCGCAATTTTTTAATTTTTATCATTCATGTTCTTAAATTGGCCTTATGCACCATTTGAGTGCTATTATGAAATAAAAAATATTTTTTTTTCTATATATAAATCGAACTTTTCTGGGTATAAAAACGCATCCACGGGCTAAAATTGGCGAGATAAATTTTGTTTGGATATTGTTTTGTAATAAGCATTATTTTACTTAATTTTTAAAATATTTTTAAAAAATCAAAAAAATTATTTTTTTTCCAAAAACCGCGAACTAAAACCGCTTGTAGAGGCCTAAAAGTACCCTCCTAAAATTTTTTCATGATTTTTCCCGTTATCAGCTCGAAAATGCGCGTCGAGTTTTTGCTATTAGTACACGAGATTCGCAAATATGCATTTCATCGACCCACCCTATTGTCCATCCACACAAAAAAAAATCAGAAACACGTTCATTTTTTTTTCGAGAAAATCGCATTTGAACTTTAAATTTCATAACAATTTTGTTATTTGCTTGTATTTCTTTGTTTTAAAGTTGCGAATGAGTAATATTAATTGCATAAATATTCGTCATACGCTCTGTTGACAAAAGAAAATACAAGCAAATTACTAAATTGTTATGAAATTTAAAGTTCAAATGCGATTTTCTCGAAAAAAAAGATGAACGTGTTTCTGATTTTTTTTGTGTGGATGGACAAACATGTAAACTTTTAAAAAAATAAATAAAAAAGAAAACAAAAAGTGCCCGGATTTTTGATAAATTGACTTTTTTAAAAAATGGAAAATTTCAGAACGGGTTCTGAAAATTTTCCAAAAAAAAATTTTAATCGATAGCCCATACAAAACTATATAAGAACGTAAATTTTTGACATTGTGGTGCATTCCGTTTTAATGTGATAAATATTTAATCAAGGCAACTCGACACAAATTTGACCATTTTTCCAATATTTGACCACGCCTCCTAAGCCCAGTTTTTGAAAAATTGAAAAACCAAAAACGCAATTTTCTAAGTTCCATATAGGGCTATCCATATCACCTATTCAGAAGTTTACGGTACACATGTTTTTTTTCGCTGGACATTTGGTGTGGAATGCCTCATATAAGTATTTTATGTATCAGGTAAATCTGTTCACAACTTTTGGAATACTTTCCTTGTTAGAAAAAAAAAATATTTAGATTTTCAAAATTTTCTTACAGTTTTTAGTAAGTGCTAGAGATGGGCACATGAGCAGATAAGAGCGTGATTAACGCATGCTCACGCGTGATTGCGACTGAATTCAATTTTACTCACGTGATTGTGAGTGAGTTTGATTGGTGAATAAAATGCGTGAGTGATTGTGCGTGAGCAAGATTTTCGAGTGAGCGAGTGTGCGTGACTCGATTTTTTTGCGTGAGCTTATGTGATTTATTTTATTATTTATTTCCTTTCGGACCAAAAAAAGCAACAAAAAAATTTTAAAATTTGGCTTAACTTAAGATTTCGTCCCGAAAAAAGAAAAACAAATTTAAATATCGCTGAACTTTAAATTTTGCTAAAAATTTTGAAAAATTTTTTGAAATTTTAGTTATTGATTTTTTTTTGTATAAAAAAGAGTTTCGTGAGTAAACGTAAGTGTGAATGAAGCTTGCGTGAGTGCACGTGAGTGTGAGTAGTATTAAATTTAATCACATGATTGTTAGTGAGTGTGAGTAGAAAAAATATGCTCGTGATTGTGCGTGATTCGAAAATTTCTGTAAGCATGAGTGAGTCAAAAATCACTTACGCGCCCATCCCTAGCAAATACCCTTCAAAAACCCTTCCCGGTAAATTTTTAGATTTTTAAAAATTTCGTAGTTTTTGCTGTACTACTTCAGTCGATTTTTCAACAATAGTTCGACAAAATGCATTTTAAGTTTGCAGATAACTCATTTATTCTACTTATTGCCAAGACAAGGTTCTTGAAACAAGTTTTTAAATGATAATGTTTTTAGGCTGGTGTCTAATTTAAAAAATGATGGACGACGGCAGCTCAGTTTGACTCTACAAGACGGTATTTATACACAGCCTTTTTTTGCTTGCAATAAAGTCTTACAACTTTTTTTTGTAGGCAAACGGGGGTGAAAATAAAACGGGGTAGAAAAAAAATCACGAATTCTGTTTTACTTCTTCTATGCTTCTCACCCCGTTCGCCTGCAAAAAAAGGCTGTGTATAAATACCGTCTAAGCTACCGATTAACAAAAAAGACAATAAGAATTACTGTTTTTATTTTAATAAAACCAAAAAGGTTTGTAACTTCGATTTGTAACTTGGATAATATTTCACCTGATGGTGAATAAACCCGTTTTTCACCAGCTGGTGAATAAAACGTAACATAATTCAACATTTTTTTTTATCAAAAATTTTTTTTTGTCATCAAATTTTTTTTTTATAAAATTTTTTTTTTTTTATCAATTTTTTTTTCATCAATTTTTTTTTTTCTCATACATTTTTTTTCATAAATTTTTTTTTTTTCACCAAAATTTTTTTTTTCATAAAATTTTTTTTATTTATTAAATTTTTTTTATAGATTTTTTCAAGTTTTTCAAATAAAATTTTTTCATAAAATTTTTTTTTTCATATTTTTTTTTTTTTAATTCAATTTTTTTTTTTTTTTCATAAAATTTTTATCACATTTTTTGTTATCACATTTTTTGTTACATCAAATTGTTGTTTTCATCAAAATTTTTTTTTCACCAAAATTTTTGTTTTCATAAAATTTTTTTATCACAATTTTGTTTTTTACTTTTTCATCAAGTCTAAACTTTTGACAAAAATGTTCCATTTGTTTAACAAATGTACAAAAAACTAATCAGTGTACAAAAAATCGATCTATAATATATAAACTTAATGGGGCTATCGACCGATATTTCGATACGTTTTCCATGAAATGGCAGATGAATATAACATTATTTTTTCTAAAAAAAAAACTTAGCTTTGGCAAGTACACCAAAAACTTCAACAATACATTATCATGATTTAATGTTTTGGGCAAGAGAACAAAATTCGCAGGCATTTTTTGAAAATGCCTGCAGACTTGCAATTTTTAGGTTTTGTTTTAGTTTTCAGATTTTTCCTTTAAAATTCTTTTAAACATTTTCAAATTTCCTCTTTTAAAATTTTTAGATTTTTTATGAAAATCTTCCGATTTCCGATTTTCGAACATGTTCTTTGGACTTTGTTCTTTGGAGATCACATATGATGTGAAAATAAATCACGCAAACTTGCTTAAAAAGAATCAACTCACACGCTCTCACTCAAGCAATTTTTCCACACTCACTCACAATCACGTGATTAAAATTGACGCGTGAATCAGGTATATCAGGAACTTATCTGCTTAAGTGTCCACCTCTATTTCTCACTATAAACTTTGACAGTTCTACCTTTACGTGAATGCGGTCAGATGTGTTTCAACTATGTAATTTATACATTTGACTTCTCTGGTGGCACCCTTAGGACAGTTATCTGCTCATGTGCCCAATGGGCACTGCCCAACTCTATTTCCCACTACGAACTTTGACAATTCTACTTTAACTTGAAACCGGTCAGATTTGTTTTGACTACTCTGGAGGCATCCTAAGGGCAGTTAGACCGGTTGGGGAAAATTTATTAATTACTAGAGCCACCCTTGTGAGTTAACCCTTTAACGACCACAGGCAAGTATACTTGCCAGAGGGTTTTTTAGCGACTATTTTTGTTCAGGTAAAAGATAGGATAAACTAAGGAGTGAGATCATAAAAATGTTAACACACATAAAGTTAAATAAAAAACAGACTACTGAATTTTAAGACTTCAAACCAAATTTTTATTAAATAAAATTTAATACAAAATCATAACAAAAAAACCGCATGGAACTCTAACCACTACGAACAAAGTTATCCACTTTTTCCGGAAACCCTCCCATTAAGGCTTTTATGGTAGTTTCTGTCACCTTTTTAGAGCAGGTGGTCCATCTACGTTTGAAATCTTGCATGTCCTGGGAGACCTTTTTTGTGCCCTTTAATTCTTTTTTAACAAGAGCCCAATATCTCTCCACTGGCCTGAGCTCCGGGCAGTTTGGTGGATTTGCCTCTCTTGGTACAAAAACCACATTATTATCATTATACCACTCCAGCGCTTTCTTGCTGTAGTGACAAGATGCTAAATCGGGCCAAAAGTAAGTGGATACATTGTGCTGACTCAAGAACGGAAGAAGTCTCTTCTGCAAACACTCCTTGATATAAATTTCGCTGTTTATAGAGCCAGATGTCACAAATGACTGGCTTCTTTGGCCGCAGCTACATATGGCTTGCCATACTAGGAATTTTTTGGGGAATTTCGTTTGCTTTTTTGACCGAAATTTTTCCGCAACATTTCCTCGAACATCGGAAACATAAAATTCTTGACCAGGGAGCTGCGCAAAATCAGCCAGGACATAAGTTTCGTCGTCCATTACACAACAGTTGTATTTTTTTATAAAATTTGATTTCAATTTTCTAGCTCTGGTTTTGGCCTCCAAATTTTTAAAAGCGTTTCTATCGGGAACTTTTTGAACTTTGTAGGACTTTAGTCCCGCCTTACGTTTCACTTTACGTACAAAAAAGTCTGAGCATTGGGCTAACCGAGCTGTTTTTCTGCCAGATGTGTTAGGAGCTCTCTTAAGGATGCTTTTAACTTTATATGCCTTACCAATGTTACGATAACCAGTCGTTGTTCCTGTTCCCGGCTTCCTTTCAATTGTTAGGTGTTCCAGATACCTTTTTACCACTTTTGAAACTATTTGGCGGCATACATTAGTTTCTTTGGCAATTTTTTTGTATGTCCATGTTTGGTTTTGTTGAAAATATTTAATTATTTTTGAACGCACTTTTCTTTCATCGTCCATTGTGTAAAAAATTGCAAATTAAAACTCATGATGTAAATTAATTTATTAACTGACATATTTTTAAAATGTAAACTGCCGAAAAAAAAAAATTTGGAAGCTTTACACCAAAGTTGTAGGCAAAAATGTGTGTTAACATTTTTATGATCTCACTCCTTAACTAAAAGGTTAATTGTAGAGTAGTGTTTGGGCAACAAAAGTCTAGTTTTCAGTAAGTCTCTTGTTTGATACACTTACGCACTGCAAGACCTCAAAGTTTGTAAAATCATAATCTCTATTTTTGGTTCAAAAGGATCTTTACTTGTCATGAGAAATCAGGGGCAAGTAGGGGGATTAGAGGGCTAAATTGTTGTAAAATATCTATTAATGAGCGGCAGATCTTAAAAATCTTAGCGGTTGGCAAATTTCTTTGGCCAGTTCTGCGCAATCGCCAAAGGGCAAATTTTTTCTTAGTTCCATATAGGGCTATCCAAACAACCTATTCAGAAATTTACGGGACACATGCTTTTCTGTAGCGGGACATTTGGTGTGGAATGCTTCATATTATGATTTATTCATAAATATTATGAAAAAGTTTATAAATATTATGAAAAAGTTAATAAATTTTAAAAATTTATTCATAAATACTATGAAAGTCGTTAATTGGAATTTTTTTTTGTGTGTAAAACATTTCTGAGGTGTCTGTCTGTCTTTAGAAGAGCCTATCACGGCAAAAAAATACACCGATATGACTGAAACTTAACAAATTTATTTGCTATTGCCCAGAGCAGTTTTGAATTGCATTTGAGCGATATCGGTTGAGCGGTTCAAAAGTTATGAAGAAAAATTTTGGTAGGTACATTTCACAAAACTTAAAAATACAAAATAATTTAATTCGACCGCTGTTTGACATTTGTGAACAGAATTCGGTATCCAATGGTATTTAAGGTTAGGTTAGGTTAGGGTGGCGGTGCCAGAGGGGCACTCCGCATAGACCAATTGGTCCATAGCGATACCACAAAACTTTTTCCGCTTATCGATGTAAACTAAATACATTGACCTTCATTGCGAATTGTTTCAAGCTCTTCAGGTCTATCCTCGTAATTTCCTCCAAAGTCTCGAACTGTGAACTTCCTATAATTGATAGTCGAGTTCGTGCCAAAGCCGGGCAGTGACACAGGATGTGTTCAATAGTCTCTTCGACGTCTGGTGTCTCGCACCTTTTACAGTTTGCGTCCGTAATAAGATTCATGTTCTTGGCATGTTTTCCGACAAGACAGTGTCCCGTTATTAAACCTGTCAACATACGACATTCTATTCTCGTAAGTGTAAGTAAGAATTTAGTTCTTCCTAAATCATAGCGTGGCCATAAAATTCTGCTTATACGACTTGTCCCAAGTTCCTTCCATCTTCGATTTGCTTTGGCGACAGTAAGGGTATTTCGTTTTAGTTTGAAATGCTGGAGTGGCGGTGAAAGCATTATGGTGGTACCTATGCCATCTGCTCCAAGTTTCGCGAGTTCATCTGCTTTCTCGTTTCCTTCTATTCCTTCTTGCCCTGATACCCATAATAGGTAACTTCATTATTTAAGCAAAGTTGTTTTATGGTATTTAAAGAAGTACAAAAAAATTTTTCACCGGAAATTTTTTTACCAAAAAAACAAATATTTTTAACACTGTTTAGGGTACCAATATATTCTGCAAGGCCGAATTCAACTTTTAAGTTTTTTTTTTTTTAAATATATTTTGCATATAAACTTTGCCTGATGATAAGTGGTGGGTGTAAGTTGGCTTAGGATGTTTTTATTTTTTAAATATTTTATGTAGATTTACAGGGTGTTCGAGAAATAATATTTCAAATTAAAATTTTAAAATATTTTTTCGGAAAATTTACAATTTTGAAAACAAATAACATAAATATTCTTATAATATTAAGAATTTTCGAGATTAACAATGTCTCAGAAATAGAGAAATTTTTGATCGAATAAATTTGTTAGAGTCTGAGTAGTTTCCGATAAAAAAAATTTCTTAAAATATACCTTTTGAACCTAAAAAATATTATTTAATTAAACTCTTTAGTTTATGGTTCAAATTGTTTCGCCTTGCACAGAAAGAAATAAAAAAAAAATTTGAGTAAATTTTTAATACTATTGAGTAAAAAAATTACTCAATTTTCCACCAGTAAACGATTTAATAGTATTGAGTAAATTTTTAATAAAAATTTATTAAATTTTTGCCAAAAAAATTTGAGTAAATTTTTAATTGACACTATTAAGTGCAGGAACAGAACAAGAAGCACCACCTTTTAAAAACAGAACAAGTTTTATTTCACATCGGCGCCGGCCACCGGTTTAATCTGCCAAACCGTATGGAAAAAGTCGTGCCGGGCTTATTCTGTTTCTACTCTAAAAAAAACAAAGTTTAAAAAAATTTCATATTTTTTTAGAAAGAAAAAAAAACATGTTTTTTCAAACTTTACCAAATATATTTTTGTCTTAAAGACATAAAAAAATTTTATAAATATGATTACAAACTTTCATGTATATATACAAAAAACTATAAACTAAACGAGAATTAAAAAAACTAAGAAAATTCCAAAAAAAAATTAAAAAAGCTATTAAATTCTTATTAAATTATTTACTCAATTTGTTTTTAAATTTTTGAGTAAATTTTTAATTGCGTCAATTAAAAAATTACTCAAAACTTTTTTTAAATTTAAACAAGTGATTACTCAAATTGTTTTTCCCCATATTTTTTTCTGTGTGGTTTTTCCAATTAATGAGCACTTTTGATACAAAAACCTTTTTTACATATGGAAAAGTTTTAAATTTTTTGTTCTTACAAATCTTTGACACCCTGTATATATATTATAACAAAATCCTCACATAAAGAAAAATAAATAAAAAGCATGAACTATATTTGCCAGGAAATACAAAAAAAATATAAAAATCGGAACAGACAAACAGGCAGTTAAGTAAATATCCATATATTTAAATGCAAAAAAAAAAATTATTTATAGATTTCAAATTCAGTCCTAAGAAAATAAACTCAATCATAAATTTAAGATATCCTATAATATATTAAAGAGAAATCGAAAGCATTGATAATAAATTGAGATTTTGCTATAAAATGACAATCATATAAATCTTGATTTAAACGACTTGGCAATATCTATGTACTAGACTTTTCTACAAAAATTAAAAAAAATAGAAGAAAAAACTATAATACATATTGTTGGTTCACAAGAAGTACTATCAATTCATTTGACAATATGATTGTATTTTATGATATGTCACAAATTTGAAGTTAATTGCTATGTCAAGTAGAGTGTTTAGGATTAAAAATTTATGAAACCATAATATCGAATATGTCTTAAAAGTTATTTTTTTTAATATCCGGCCACTTTGTTATTCTTTGTGCAACGCATAGAAATATCGGTCAAGGAAGCAATAAAGTATGTACGGGTATGTATATTACACTGTCCCTGAATTTGGCACTTTTTTTTAACAAGATGGGAACCCTACTGGTAAAGTTAATTCGACCACGCTGAGTTTAATGTTGCTAGTCGTTTTTTGAAGTTAGCGCTCGTATTCGCAATATTCGCGAATTCGCAATTTAAAATTTTAATGCTCAAAACAATAAAAACTATATTTTCAATCTGTTAAACTAAGAGAACAAACCATAACACCTCAATTTTTTTCGCGAAAAACATTTTTTGTTCTCAAAAATCCTTTATTTTGATGAAAAAATTGGTACAATACAAATATTTTTTGTTTGGTTGGAATTTACGACAGTTCAGTTTTTTTTCAAAGTTAACGTATGTATTAGCGAACAAAAAGCTAATTTTTTATATTTTTTAGTCAATTGGCAAATTTCTTTTATCTTAGCTCTATTGAATATACAAAAAAAAAATTATTCGCTTAATTTTTTTTCGTGAAATTTTGTTTTTAAAATTTTTTTTTATTTTGAGAATAAGACGCATTACTGACCCAAAATTTTTCTAAAAAAAATATTTTTTTGCCATTTTTTTTTCGCGGAATTTTTTTTTTTGCGAAAAAAACAATGCATTTTCTAAATTTTTATTTAAAAACTATCCTAAAAGCATAAAAGTTGAATTTTTCTAGCATTTTAGCTTTAAAATTTTAAATCGCGAATATCGCGAATACGAGCGCTAACTTTAAAAAACGGCTAGCATCATTGAATTCAGCGTACCCGAATTAGCTTAACCAGCAAGGTGCCCAGCTTTTTAATTTTTGCGACTAGCACAACGTTATTAATGGGGTGTTCCATGTCAAATCGGGCACTTTGAAAATTTTTTTTTTTAGATTTTCCCAATTTACTTTTAGTTGTTAGTATCATTGAAAAACTTTTTCGTGGTAAATTTTTTGATTTTTTTTCAGAAAATTGGTAGTTTGTTTCTTTATTTAAAATTCCTTTACTCATAACTTCTTCAAAAATGGTCGAAATTCCATTTTTTTATTATTGTTTTATTTATAATTCTAAGAAGGGTTCTACACAGAAAAAAATATTGAGAAAAACCATTTGGGTAATCACTTGTTTAAATTTTTAAATAAGATTTGAGAAATTTTTTAATTGACGTAATTAAAAATTTACTCAAAAATTAAAAAAAAATTTGAGTAAATAATTTAGTAAAAAATGTAATATTTTTTTTATTTTTTTTTATTCTTTTCGTGTTTTGAATTTTCATTCAGTTTATAGTTTTTTGTATATGTATATGAAAGTTTAAAATCATTTTTATGAAATTTTCCCATGTCTTTAAGATATAAATATATTTGGTAAAGTTTGAAAAAACATTTTTTTTTGGACAAAATATGTAACTTTTTTCAACTTTTTAAAAAAATAAATTGATAAATTTTGAGTAAATTTTTACTTTACAAAATTAGAAAGTTACTTGGAAAAATCGAAAAATTTTTAATTAAATTTTTAATTGTGTCCATTAAAAATTTACTAAAATTTTTTAGTAAGCATTTAATAATTTTTTATTAAAAATTTACTCAATACTATTAAATTGTTTACTGGTGCAAAATTGAGTAATTTTTTACTCAATAGTATTAAAAATTTGCTCATTTTTTTTTATCTGTGTAGTATGCGAATTTTGAGTTTTAAAACTATTTTTTGAAAATGTGCGTACTCTTTGATTTTTTTTTAAAATTTTTTGTGGAAGACTTCCGTCGATTCTCCAAATTTTTTGCCTAGTAGGATCGTGGGATAACGATTATTACTATTTTTTTTAATTTTTAAAAAAGTTTTATTGCAATTTTTCAATCTTAAAATCGTTTCTACTACTCCAATGGTGCCTCGTAGAGTGGTTAATAGCAAGACCGATCCCTATAAATTTACGCCTTATCATTTTTTTCAGAACAAACTATTACTCTATCTTTTATTTCTAAGGGCACTCCCATACAAAATTAAATATTTTAATATTTGCTCCAACCGCTTAAACTGCCGTAAGAGTGCTTCTAGAGCAGTCAAATGTATGACCGACACACAATATTTTTTTAATCCAAACATTTTATCTGAACTCAACTACCCTCTACCTTTAAATCCTAAGGCGGCCCCCATACAATTATTTTTATTTTTTTATAACTTTGTTTTGTTTAATCACCATCTACTGGTGCAATGGTGCGTTCTAGATGAGTCATTAGAGAGACCGACCCACATTTATTATTACTAGGGCAAGTACTTTCATGAAAATTCATATTTTTACTCAGCATTGTAAACATAACATAAATTAAATATCTATCCGAATCAATAAATTTGCAATAAAATGGCATTGATTTGTAGTTGCATATTTTTGCATATTTTTGTATAAATGCATATTTTTGCATATTTTCATATAAATTGGACATTTTTTAAATTTTATCAATTTTTTTTCAAAACTTCCTTAGGAAAATTCAAAACCTATCCCCTATTTCTTATAGAAAAATTTATTTATTTATGGAAATCTTATTCTAATGCATTTTTGAAAGAAAATGGATTCTGGAAGTATAATTTTTAGATTCTGAGAAATGTTTCCTACTTAAAATGTTCCTATGCTGAGAAATTTTACAGGAAAATTGTTATTTTATTATTTTTTTTACAGGAAAATTGTATTTTATTTTGATTAGATTTATGGTGATGTCTTTTGATTTATTTTTTTTGACTTGAAAATTCCGAAAAAAGTGATAAAAGAAATTATTAAAATAAATAATTTTTTTTAGAATAAGGAACAAAAAGAATTGAAAAATAAATTGTTCTAGATAATATTGTATTTTAAGGTTTTTTTTTTTTTTATTTTTTACTTCAGAAATATTTAGTGACTCAAAGAAAAAACTTCTTAAGTAAAAAATATTACACTAATTAAAAATTGTTTCCACTCAATAAAATATTTTTAAGAATTGTCGAGGGCCTTAAAATATTTGACAAAGCCTAATTTATGTTGAAAAATTATTTTCTTTAGTAAAAACAATATTTTTAGATGCATATTTTCGAAGTTTTTAGTGCATATTTTGAATTTTTAGACGCATATTATAGGCACATATTTTCGTTTTTTAGATACATGAAAGTACTTGCCCTAATTATTAGTCTCTATAATTTTTTCAAAACATACCTTTGTATGTCCGTCTGTCCGTTAGTCCGTCCGCCTGTAGTTAACACGATACAGTCCAAAATAAAAGAGTTAGACTCCCAACACGAATATGTCTTATGCTCCTAAGCAGGTTAAGTTCGTAAATGAGCAAAATCAGGCCAGTGGGAAAAAAGTTCCCCCCTTAAGAACTAAACCACCTCTGAAAAATATAATTTTTTTAAATGATTTTTTGTGTTTTTGTTTAACAAATGCAACATTTTTATGCTAAATAAAGTTCGCAGTTCTGCATTTGGACCCTGAGAATTAGAAAATGCCGTTTTTTCGGCCGTCCCCCTTTTATGGGCGTGGAATAAAAAAAATCATTTTAATTATGATAAACTTTTATTTCTTTAATGCAAAAAGAATAAGAATGAATTTTTAAGCACATATTCGAGAGGAGATTTTCCCCACCCGATTACCACTTCCACTTCCAACTCCACCCCCTCCCCCTCAAAAAAAAAAAATAAAACGCCCCTGATTTTTTTTATTTTTTGCAAAGATTCGGCACAGCCGAATTTAACACTCTTACTTGTTTATGTTAAAAGTATAAAGAAGTCACTGTTGTCTTGGTTATTTTAACAAAAAACCACTACAAATATTTTCGGGATCTTACATTATATCAAGTTTGTTTTTTTCGAGTGTATAGAAAGGATTTTTTAGAATATGTGACTTTCCATTGAGAAAAATGTCTTAGAATCAGAAACGATTTCTTGTCTGAATCTGACAAGTGTTTTCTAAAAAAAAATTAAAAATAATGCAAATCGTACATTGTTCAACATTAAAGCAATATTTTAAATCTAAAATTTAATTTAAAAACCCCTTAAGTTAATGACTAACAAATTTCTAAAAAAAATATTAATCTTACTTTGTTAAACATTAAATCTTAATTTTCTGTAAACTATATAAATTTTCAAAGCCATTAGTAAAATACAGATGAAAAATATTAATTACAGTTCTAAAATAAAACAGTGACATTTTACAGCCATTTACATTAAAACTAGTTTCTCTTTCATATTTGCACTTTATATTTGAATGCCTTTTTTTGTAATATAAAGCATTAACATTTCCAACCGCTTAAAACAATTTTCCATTGCAGTGATTTAATAATACCTTCGCTTTCGCTTTTCAAATCTCCCTTTATTATATGATTTACTATTAACTACTGAGCAACACTTTCATTTTCTTTATAACTATGTAATTACTTTAACCCGTCAGAGCATTGGTTCTCAATCTTTGATTTTTTTTTAATAAAATGTATGTTGATTACATACATTTGAGTTAAAATGCAGACTTCAGTTTTTACAGATTTTTAGTAAGTGTAACACCAGTTTACAATTTTTAAAAAATATTCGATTTAGAGAATTTAACATATATTTTCCATGTAAAATCGCTCGCTGAATCCGAAAATTCAGTCAAATTCAAAGCAGAATACTTTTTAAGATATTGCCAAATGCAATACAGCTAAATAAAAATATCCCCGGACAAAATGGGAGGATTTAAATTTTTTACTTTTAAATTAAAGCAAATTTAAGGATTTATTATTCTTTAAAAAATATTTTTGATTATCGCCTTAGAATCTATTCATCGAAATATCAACAGTTTAACTTTAATTTAAACGAAATTTAGAAGAAATATTTAAATTCTATTTTAAGTTTGACTAACTGTAAGTTAAAACTTTTGAAAGTTTTATTTATGTATTTAAAGTTCAAGTCTGACTTATTGCGAAGAAAATAAGTTGTTTTTTAATGAAATTGGTCAACAATTTTAGAAGTTTCATGCATTTGCATAAACATTCATAAATTCAGTTTTATACGAAAACCGACTCGGTTGTGCCGAATGTAAACACAAACACACATAACTGCATTTAAAAAAAAAAAAAACTTTTTACTCAAATACATGTAATTTTTACAATTTTCAGCATATCGTTCCGTCTGTTGAAATAGTGTTCACGGGCAAATTATTCAGCAGATGTGACTGAGGCTTAGAATATCACCTAAATGTAGTCCTTAAAAGTTTGGTATTGCATTTGAGCGATATCGGTTGAACAGTTCAAAAGGTATGAACGAAAATGTAAAAAGACTCGAAAATTTTTGCTCCTGATGTATATATGTTAAAAAAATTGGATAAAGAACGGTATACAAGCAAGTCAAAACATATTTTTTTATACAAAAACTTTTTGCGGATTTTTTTCACAATTTTGTTTTCCCCACAGAAATTTGTTTCAAACTTCATTTAAGTTTTTCGAAATAAGGGGGATAAAAATATATTCGGCAGGACCGAATTTAATTTATTTACCTGTTTTAGTTTAAACTTAATATTAAGTCATGCAGCAAAAAAGTTTGGGAAACATTGCCTTAGACCCTTCATTAAAACATTTTATTTTTTTATAACAGTTTCCTAAAATACCTCCACCCACTAAACATTTTACATGTAATTATAGTTTCAAATGTTATTTTAATCCTTTGAATAAAAAAATAAATAATGCAGAGAAAAAAACTACGAAAAAGTTTATAATTTCAGTTTAAAAGCACTTGAATGACTTTATTTACCCAAGTATATATATTTTATAGCACATAATGCTTTCTACATGCGATGATATTGTATAAACATAATTGTCACAAATCCTTTTGTCATATATAATAATGATAAATGGCTTAAAAACACGACGGTAACATTGCTTAAATTGTTATGACACATACATAGATATTAAACACGTAACACACACACACACATAGAGTAGGAATAGAATGTGTTAAGCAGACGGACAAATAGTTAGACAGACATATATTTAACAGCAGCAACAAAATGTGAACAAACGCCCTTTTACATTGTATGTGCTATGTAAAGAATGACTAAAACATTTATTAAAAGCAAGAAACTATAATTTTTTTTTTCAACACAATCATCTAAACACATACAATAAACTGTTTTACACTTGTGTATGTGTGTATTGTATATTACAACATACAGTCAAACAAAGAGATTACAAACAAGTATATTCATACATAGACATGCATTTAAAACATAGAACCCACAATGGGTTTAAAATTTGTCAATGACGAAAATCAATTGTTGTATTTTAAAGAAAACACTTTTTTGTTGAGGAATTATTTATGTAACAAAGAAACATAATGTCAATGTCTTAAAAACGAAACTCTTTTACTAAGTTTGATGGTAGTTTAATTAAACATTATTAAATTTAAACCCACATTTATTGTCTCCCACATTATTCCTTATCCTCCTAGATGGAGTAATGGAACAAACAAATACCGAGGCCCCTAACGGTATACGATGGAACTTACACGAACGTTTAAACGATATCGACTATGCGGATGATATTTGTTTAATGGCTCACCGATTCGATGATATAGAACAAAAGCTCATATGCCTTGATAGGAATGCTAGAAAAGTTGGTCTCAAGATAAACGTCAATAAAACGAAACTTATGCGGGTTGGTACCAACAACTCAAATCCTCTCTCAATTAATGGATCCGTAATTGAAGATGTTGACTCTTTCTGCTATTTAGGAAGCCGTATTACCAAAGACGGTGGTTCCGGTGTAGATATAGTAGACCGCATCAACAAAGCTAGAGTCGCATTCCACTCTCTGCACAAAGTCTGGCGTGCCAACAACATTTCCCAAGCCACAAAGCTTAGAATCTTTAACTGCAGCGTAAAATCTGTCCTTCTCTATGGTTGCACCACCTGGAGCACAACGCAAACCACCCAATGGAAATTGCAAACTTTTGTTAACCCCTGCCTTAGACAAATTCTTCGGATCTTCTGGCCCTGCTGGGTAACAAATGAGCAACTTTTATGTTTGGCAAAGTGTGTACCAATCGAGATTGAGGTTAAACGTCGCAAATGGTCTTGGATAGGCCATATACTACGCAGACCAAGTAAGGAAATCACACGAGCTGCACTTGACTGGAACCCTCAGGGTATTCGTCTACCAGGTCGTCCACGAAATACCTGGGTAAGAATGGTTAAAAGAGAAGTCGAAAGCTGCAACAAATCGTGGAACCAAATCAAGTCTTTAGCCGCCGATCGTATAAAATGGAGAGAATTTACAGACGCCCTATGTTCAACATGAACTTTTATATAATTTGAAGATATTTATACTGTCAATTAATTTATATATGTAAATAAAAGGAAATATATATATACAGTTGAACCTCGATTATCCGGGTTGCACGGGAACGGACTAAGCACGGATAATCGAAAAACACGATTGAAAGAGGTTATATATTTTTCTACATTTGTATATGTTCGTGAATATATTGCACGTATAATAGAGGTAAAGCACGGTTAATAGAGGTAAAAACAATAACAAAAAATACAATATGTACGTACATGTATGAATTGCACGGATAGTAGAGGTAAAGCACGGATAATAGAGGTAAAAAACAAACACACAGCATGCCGGTTAATAGAGGCACCGGTTAATAGAGGGCCGGATAATCGAGGTTCAACTGTATATAAATTTAAACCAGGTTTAACTAAACATTCTGTTGTTGAGTTTTGCAAATTTTAAAATAGTTATTAAAAACAATAAAAATTGAATTAATTTTTTTTTTTATTTAACAGCTTCTGAGACATTTTTTCTGTAGAAAAAGCCATAAATTTTGAGACCTTTTTTCCATCGAACAACTTTCAGATTCTAAGAAAATGTCTTACATTTATAGCTATTTTTCTTAAAAATGAATAATGGATTCTGTGGATTTTTGTTACTAGTATTAAAAAAAAGGTTTTAGACTTTCAGAAATTTTTTTCAATAGAAAATTATTTAGACTCCGAGGCATATTTTCTAAAAAAGTCTCAGACTCTGAGGCATATTTTCACTAGAAACTGTCCCAGAATCTGAGCTATTCACAGACTATACAGAAAAATTTTTAAATTCTAAAATATTTTAGCAATAGAAAAAGTATCATATTCTGAGGCTTGTCTTGTATCTATAAACTTAAAATTTTGTGTTATTGTATGGGCTATCGATTAATTTTTTTTTCGAACATTTTTAGAACCCTTTCTGAAACTTGCCATTTCTTACAATTTATCAAAAATCCGGCCACTTTTTTTGTTAATTTAAAAAAAATCCACACAAAAGAAATTAAACATGTGTTTTTCGTTTTTTTCGAGAAATTTTCATAAATGTTACTCATACGCTATGTTGAAACAAGAAACTACAAGCAAATTACTAAATTGTTATGAAATTCAAAAATCAAATGCGATTTTCTCGAAAAAAAAAACGAAAAACACATGTCTGATTTTTTTTTTGTGTGGATAGACAAACATCTAAACTTAACAAAAATAATTAAAAAAAAAGTGGGTGGATTTTCGAAAAATCGACTTTTTTAAGAAATGGGAATATTCAGAAAGTTTTCTGAAATTTAAAAAAATAAAAATTCAATCGAAATTTTTTATATTGTGGTGCATTCCGTTTTAATTTGATAAATATTAAAACAAGGCAACTTGACAAATATTTTACAATTTTCTCAATATTTAACCACGCCTCCTTAGCCCAGTTTTTGAAAAATTAAAAAAACCAAAAACGCAGTTTTCTTAGTTTCATAAAGGGCTATTCATACAACCTATTCCGAAATTCACGGAACACATGTTTTTTTTGGCTGGACAATAGGTGTGGAATGCCTCATATATAGGGTGACCATTTACTTCTGAACTCAAATCAGTACGCCCAAGTTTTTATGTTTTTTTTTTTTAAATATGTCTGTGAAAACTCTTTCCATGGGAAAACACTGATGATTTTTTTAACACTCAAAAAATATCGGTTTAACTATCAAACTTGGGGTCAGTTAGTATTACAGTAAGAACAACTGCTAAAAAATAACTGTCAGAAACTGTTGTCGTTATTTTACAGAAAGTTTAGTTGACTTCAAACAGCTTTTTTTCAATGTTTTGATCGTTTCAATGCAGAATACATAAAAAAATGATTTTGAGAATAAGAAAATCCCTAAGGTTCTGAGGACTTTTTCGCTTAAGTTTTGAAAACTTCCCAGCTAAAAAGCACATGTTTTTTTTTATAACACTGATGTTCTAAAAGCTTTTTCCAATAAATTCTAATGATATTACCTCATCGCACATCTCAGAGTCATTTGGATTCTTGCAATTACTTTATCTTTCAAAAAATATAGAAAATCCATCATCCCGTGAACTTTTCGTTATAGAAAATTTCAAAGATTCTGTTCGCCACATCACTTGTTAAGAAAGTTCAGATTGTGTTAAAATGATGACAAAATCGGCTAATGCCTTTATGATACTTGCTTTTTGCAAGTTACTTGTTGCATTTATTAGGGTTTTTATATGGGAATTACGATGAATTCAAAATTTTTGGTTGAAGTTATCGAAATTTTTATAGAAAAACCCCAATTTGTTGGAAGCAACATAACAGTGGACCTCTAAAAGTGGGTTTTTTGACTTTTTAAGAGCGGATATCTCAAAAACGGTACAATAAGTTGCATATTTAACTGGGAGGTTTTTGTTGTCGAAAAGTGTAATTATTTAGCAATAACTCGAAAACAGGATCAGCGAGGATTATCTTGTAAACGATTTTTAAAGTTCAAATTAAAGGGGAGTGAAATACCATTAGCCGATTTTGTCACCATTTTAACACAACCTAAACTTGCTTGGAGAGAGGTGTTTATGAAGATCAAAATAACCTCATGCTCAGATACATTTTTGCGTCAAGTAACATCTTGATGCACGAGCTCTAATCTCCTTAGAATTAATTCATTATAAATTATCTAATTGTCAGATTTAAGTCATAAAAAACTATTCTGACGACTTATTTCCGGGAAATTCAACTTTTTGTAAAGAATTTTTGAATAAAATTATGTTTTTATGTTAAAATGTTCAAAAATCAGTATAATCTGTATTTCAAAAAATCAGTACAACGTTTTTTGATCAGTACACGTGATCAAAAATCAGTAAAAGTACTGATCAAATCAGTACGAATGGTCAGCCTACACAGAAAATAATATCGTATATTTTATTTTAATTAAAATTTTAATTGTTTTTTAATTTAATATTAATTAAATTTTTAATTAAAATAATTAATCAATCAAATTTTTAACTTTTTAATTAACATTTTAATAGTTTTTTTTAATTTAATATTAATTAAATATTTAATTAGTATAATTAATTGTTTAATTAAATTTTTAACTTTACTTATTTTTTTTATTTTATTTTGTTTTCCGTGTGTGCGAGCATGTATTTTTCTCTTGCATTGTTTTACTTACAAAAATAAATACGGAAGTATAAACAGTTTGTTGAACATTTTTTATTTCTCCTATAGATTTTTGAATTCCCATTTTGTTTATAGTTTTATGTATATAAAAGGTTTATACCCAACTTTATAAAATTGTCTCACTGACTATGTCTTTACGGCATAAATATATTTGGTAAAGTTTAAAAAAAATATTTTTTTTTAACTTTTTTGTTTAAAAAAAATGTTTTTTTTAAATTATTTATTTTTATAAAAATGAATTATTTTTATTTATTTTTTTTAATTTATACAATTAAAATTTTAATTTGTTTTCAAATTTTTTTTTAATTAAATTTTTAATTTTTTTTCAAATTTCTTGTAATTAAATTTTTAATTTATATAATTAAAATTTTAATTATTATTTTTTTTTATTTTAATTAAGTTTTTATAATTTATAGTATTAAGTTTTTAATTAACTAAATATCCATTTATTTTTATTAACGACATGTCGCGACACACAAATTTTTTAATTTATATGCGCATTTTAGTGATTGGTCCAGATTTAATTAATTTTTTAATTAAATCTACGAATATTTTAATTAATTTTTTTTTTTCTGTGTACTCATATATAAAGTTATCTGTACACTTACAAAAAAACTACACATTAAAAAAATTTGTACAGTTTCCAACTATAAGTTGAGTAAATTTTAACAAACTCCAAGTAGAATTACACAATTTGTGTAAATTTACTCAATTTATAGTAGGAAATTGAAATTATTTTAATTAGAGTGTAACAAAAAGCAGACAAAGAAGAGGCAAACAAAATTTTCTTTGTTATTTTTTTTTTTAATAAAAAGCGATTTTTGTAATTTTATAAGAATTTTGTATATTACTGCACTATGCAGTCCGGACCAAAAGAGCTAGACCCTTGAAGTTTGGCACGGCTGTCTTTTATACTTATAGGATGCTTAAGTCCATTAATGGGAAAAATCGAATAAGGAGGGAAAACGTTCCCTCCTGAAGAACTACAACAACCCCTGAAAAAAACATGATTTTTAAGGTTTTTTTTGTATATTTCTTAAACAAATAATACATTCTTAGGCCATATGAATTTGTTTGACCCGAACTTGGTCCAAAACGATGAGAAAATGCATTTTTTTACCGCCCACTATTGGGGGCGTGATTATTAAAAATAACAATAAAATTATATTATTTAAGTGAAAATATCACAAAAAATATATTTTTCAACATTTATCACGAGGGGAAATGTTTCCATCACCTATAAGTGGTCGGTTTAGCGTACTTTTTTTTAAGCGAGAATTCTCACCTATTGAAATACTGCAATTGACACGTAAATGGTTTAATTTGATTCAGAAAATGTCAGTTATAGTTGTCCTTATTACTTTATTTGGTCTTTCCATACCTTGGCACCTATCCTAGTGTTAAACAAGTTTTTTGCAACAACTTTTTTGCATTTTGAAGGATAGAAAAACTTTTTTACTTGTTAACATTTTGAAGGGTAGTTAAAGACTTGCTGTCAGAATATTACATTCGAACTTGAACTCTAATCAAGTGCTACTGCCATCAATGAAAATAATAGTATACAAACAATTAATATTGACTTGTGTGATAAAAGGCGTTTTTGTGGTTCACATACTAATTATATGGGGTGCTTGATTCAAATTTCAATCACCCCTTAAGAAATGATAATAACAAATTGACTTCTGATGTAATTACTTAACCCATAGTGCATGTGAGTTATTATACATGTGTTAGTGGGTGTTTATATGCAAATATTTATAGTATATGCGTAAATGATGTATTTCAATGTATCTGTATGAGTTTGTATGTGTCTGTTTTTAAATTTATAAATATATGAAGGCAATTTGCATAAACATAAATTCCGCTGGAATATGAACTGTGTGTGTGTGTGTGTGTTTGTGTGTATGTATTATTTTGTTGCTATTTTAAACTTACTTCTTTAGTGTTGCCGCTAATGCTAAATCGGGACGAACATCAAAACGACTCTGCATATAGAAACGCAATAAATTATCACGTTCATTTTCACGTAATCCTTCTTCCAAAGCTAAAGCACCCAACGAATGATATGATTCAGATTCAGTGATACCAAATAATAAATCATAGCTGAAATAGAACAAAAAAAAAAAAACAAATAGAAAAAAAGATAAAATTATGACAATACTTGTTAGCTATACACACTAACATGAAAATTATGGGAAAAAAAATATAGAATAAACAATGTAGAGAATTGCATTCATTAATGATGCTACCAACCAAGTTGAAATATGGATTTTTTATAACCCCATTTGCACAAAACAAATTGTAAAAAAATTTAGTTTCCTTTTAAATTATAATTTCGTTAAAGTAACAAAATATAGACATTGCTTAGCGAAGGAAATATTTAAATTTTAATTTGACAACATTATTTGTCAAGACAATTAAATTGTTTGTTAAAATAACAACATTTTTATTGAAGATAATATTGCATTTTTGTCTGTGAAGAAAAATCTAACACTACCCCGGACACAAAACCTTGATCGAATCATCAGAAAAATATGCTAAAAATACACGCATTACACTAGCTTACAGAGATTTTGATCCACGACATGTTTGAAACATGATGTTTCATTCATTTTCCATGTAGTAAAAAGTAGAACAGTTTTAAAGATGTCGACAACTTTTCAAATTTTCATCTTTTTAAAAAAGTGGTTTTACTTAACTAAAATATCTATGGAGCAAATTGATGGATTTCAATGTTTTTGGTTTAAAATTAAAGTAATGATCTAGTAACCTTGCATACAACATATGAGGCTTTTCTCACCAAATGTCCAGCGAAAAAAGACATGTGCACCGTACATTTCTGAATAGGTTCTATGGGTAGCCCAATATGAAACTAATAGCGTTTTCTTTTCTGGAAAAAAATGTTGCACTTTCTGCACTTTTTTTTCTTTAATGACTCCTTGTGGACAGTAATAAACAGTAAGTATAGACATATTTGATACCAAAGGAAAGGTATTTCGAGTTCTATCTAACTGTTTATAAAAAAATGTCGAAACACGCTTATTTTATTGAAAAAAATTTCAAAAACCCATAAATTTTTACATTTATCGGATCAGCTCAAAAACTGAGTATTGTTTTCAAATGCTTGATATAGCATTTTATAGTCCTTATAAATACCTTTCTTTTGGTACCAAATACGTCTATATTTACTGTACATAACTGTGCACAAAGAGTCATTAAAGAAAAAAAGTGCAGAAAGTGCAACATTTTTTTCCAGAAAAGAAAACGCCATAAGAAAATTGCGTTTTTAGTTTTTCAATTTTTCAAAAACTGGGCCTAGTCAAATATTGGAAAATTGGTAAAATTTTTGCCGAGTTGCCTTGTTTAAATATTTATCAAATTAAAACGGAATGCACCACAATCTCAAAAATTTACATTCCTGTATAGTTTTGTATGGGTTATCGACATTTTTGTTTTTATTTTTAATTTTAAGAACCTGTTCTGAAATTTTTTAATTTTGTGGTTTGTATTTAGTTTAGCTTGAGGTCGTTTATTATAAATTAAAAAACAATTTTAATTTTTTTTTATTTTATTTTGTACCCATTATTTCGAGGCAACTCCGTTGCTCATCTTCAGGGGATCTAATCATAAAATACACAAAATTTATTGTTTAAAAATAATGTTTAAAAATAATTGTTAAAAATAAAAAACAAATTAAAAAGTTTTACGTCTATCGCACTTTAAGCTTTCGATTGCAAGTGTTATTTAGTTTGAACTTTATATTTGTTGATGGTATGTTTAAAAATCTGAGCTACGTTCTCAGTGTCTCTTTTGTAATTTAATTTTTTCTCTTCTGGTAAATTAGTTATGTGCAGCATTTCTATTGTGTATCTCCTGTTGTAATTATTCTCTTGCACTAATATATTAACATTTTCAAAATCTGGCTGATGTCCACTCAAGGCACAATGGGCTGCCAGTGCAGTTTTTTACTCTAAAGGCTTGTTTACCGCTTTTAAATCTGGGCCCGAATTACCGCATACGTGATCGAATGAAATTTCGATACGTACAAATCTTTGGTACCAATTCAAAAATAAACGAATAATAATTTCACTACATTTTACTTTTATTTGCTTTATGAGTACAAAGTACTCCATCGTCAAAATTTTATCTTAGAAAATAAAAAACAGATTTCGATAGCAAAATTTCGATATCGAGTGCCGTAATTCGGGCCCTGATTTATGTGATGCCAGCCTAGTTTTTAATTTAGATTTTGTAGTGCCAACATATGCCTTTTGGCATACATTGGACTTATCACCTTTGCATGTAATTTCATACACCAAGTTAGATTTACCTTCTTTTGCTAGTTTCGATTTAGTATTGCTAAATAATCAGTTAGTTGTACAATTTGTCCGAAGAGCTAATTCGTAGTTATCTTTATCATATATTTTTTGCAAATATTTATTACTCAATCGCTAAGTTAAAACAAGAAAATACAAGCAAACAACAAAATTGTTATGAAATTTAATATTCAAATGCGATTTTTTCGAAAAAAACGAAAAACACATATCCGATTTTTTTTTGTGTGGATAGACAAACATCTGAACATTCAAAAAAAGAATTAAAAAAAACAAGTTGAAAAGTTAAATTCGACTTTGCCGAATCTATGAAAACCCTCCACAATGCATTTTTTTAAAGGATAGTACATCTTTTAATATGAAAAAATAAACAATTTTGATTATAAATATTTTATTTTGAGTAAAAACTCTTTTTTTTGTCATTTTTAAAAGTTTTGAAAAATTACTATTTTTTTTTTCGAGTGTAATGTTTTTTACTGTTAAAATATTTCTGAGTGAAAACACACACGTACGTATGTACACAAAATATTGTAATCTTTGTAAAAAAAAAAAAAAAAAAAAATTTTCAGTGTATAATTTTTTTTGAGTGTAAAATTTTTTTCGAGTGTAATTTTTAAGTTACCAATGCTTTAAAAACTAAATAAGTTTACATTGCTTTAAAATTGAGCAAAAAAACAGCTGTTTGAAATTTTTTGGGCCATGGTTCAACAAGGGTTAAAGATGTCTTTCAAGTAAACTTTGCATAAATGTAAAATTGTTCATTATTAAAATACATACACAATTTTAAAGTGAGAAATTTTCAAAAATTTTAGAATTTATCTCTAAAATTTCATGGGCGAATACTTTTAACCGCGTTCCGGCAAGGGTTAACGTTGTCGAAAAAGCCTATAATTTTGTATAAGAGTAACTATGGTCCAAAACAACCATTTGAAAATGAATGTTGGTTAATTTTGAGAAAAATATGGCCTACAGCTATAAATTATACAAAAATGTTGATAAAAACACATTTTCTTGAAATCCGGTAGATTCAAATTGCTCCACAGACTAACTAGATGGAGGAATTTAACCATGCACCATGCTACAAATGTGCGTTTTTGGGACTCACGTTTGGGTGGGTTATCGCTGTCCGAAATAAATAAATTTATTTTTTTTAATAATTTTTTTTTAATTTTGTCCGTTTTTTCAAAAACTCCAATTTTCACCCGCGATGCGCGAACATAAGACATGGACCGATTTCGATCATGTTGGTTTTAAAATGCTTGTATTATCAAAAAGTTCTTAAGATATTGGCAAGTTCCATATTCAAAAAAGTGTTCAAATTCAAAATTCAAGGATTTAATTTTTTTTAATTTTATATTAAATTTTTTAAAAAGATGAAAATTTGAAAAGTTGGCAATATCTTTGGAGTGGATTTTCGGATTCAGCGTAAGATTTTACAAAAATAAATGCAAAATGTCGTAGTGGCAATTTGTTTTAATTTGTTAACTAGTGTTATTAGTAGGGATGAGATTTTCATGCACTAAAAAATCGAAAATATGCGCTTAAAATATGAGCTAAAAAAATTCAAAATATGCACTAAAAAACCTAAAAATATGCACTAAAAACAAAAACTTTTTAAAAAGCAAAAAATAATGTTGTGTTTAAATTGAAACATTTAAAACATTATATCATGAAATCTTTTTTAAATTTCAACTCAGTGAAACTGAAATAAATGTTTAAAAAAACCGGCAGTTTTGGCATTTAGAAAAACTGTAAATGCAGTTGTGTAAACAAGACCTTGAACCATTACTGAGCAATGTTTAAGGATTGCCCCACTTTATCCGTAAAAGTTACAGAGGGTTAAAGTTAAAAAATCGATAAAAATGGTTTGAAATAATCCATAGTTTTTATCTTCTTTCGCATTTTTTTTTAAGTTCTCCTTATATTTCAATCTTTTCCGGCATAACACAAAGTCAGTACATATAAAAGATTATTTTAATGTTGGCTTGATAGATGCTTCATCGCTTGGTAAGAAGTTATAAGACGGTTAAGTTTTGAAACCAAAAATTAAGAGTTTTTAAATTTTCGAGGTTTTTTGCTCAGGGATTTCGGCTCCCTCTATAAAATGAAAAAACTTGGAACTAAAGTTGGTAGCTGTTGTAATTCCTAATATTTTTGAATTAATCCCGTTAATGTGCTACGAATAGTTAAGGAGTTTCAGCAGATCAAAGTTCGAAAGAAAAAACGTAATTCTTTCAAAATACCAGTTTTTCGCGAGGCACATTCGCGGTTTCATTCGAAATTTGGTGGACTCTTGCGTAAACCGAGTTTTTTAGGAGTTTACATAAAAAAATCACTGGCGGGTTTAAGTATAAAAAATAAATTGCAAAAATTTTATGGCATTTTTGGAAATTGAGCGAAATTTGCAAATCTGTTTCCAATTTTTTTAGTTGTAATTAATGCATCATGTTCATTTTAATACACCAAAAGACGTGCCTTAACGAGTAGAACTGATTTGCTTTTTTACTTTTTACTTTAAGCCATTCTGAGCGGAAAGCGCGATGATTTTATCTAAACCTGTTTTGATCTGGCACATCCAAGGCTTTACACGAAATCGGATGAATTTTTTTTTAAATGAAAGCCCACTTGATGTGTCATCATAAAATCAGAGGCGGGTTAAAAAATTTTGATGATTATAGATTTTTTGGACCATATTAAACTTTCTTGTTATAAAAAAGCATCACCGATTTTTTTAAACACTGGTACAATGATACGATTTTCCGTGTTTTTTTTTTTTTCAGTAAAACCAACGCGCATTGCCTAAATATGTTATAAAAAATTGTGAAACTTTTCTTTTACCGCGAATTAATCGCGATTTTAGGTACTTAGATATATTTTTTTTAAATCGTTTGGTCATTAAAGGGTTAAATTTATATCATATATTTTAGAAGAAATGATATATCCTGGCATGTTTTAATAACGCATGCAACAAATGTGTAGAAAAAAAAATATTTAAAATATTTTTAAGATTTTTTAAAACCGCTAAATCTTAAAACCGCCATAACTTTTGACCCCCTTGCGCGATTTAATTGACGCGAACGAATTTCTTATTCTTAAATAGCTTCTAATATTTATGCCAACTTTCATCGATGTGCCATCAAAACAAAAATCACATCTTTTTTACCTCAAAATTTAAGTCTTAAGCTAAGTAAGTTGTTCACCGGTGAAAAAAAATGTTTTGAAACATCAATTAATTTGTAGCGAAAATTTGACAGTCATATGTTTGGTTATGTTTTGCGCGTCAGAATACATAAAATAACTTTATATAATATTTTTTGGTAAGTTATCCCAGTTGGCAACGTCCTCGAGCCATCCTCAGTGACGGAGCGATGACATGTCAGAGTCACACCTGACATCCACAAGACATCTCTATGTACTGGGTTGAGGACAGTTTCATACAAATTTTCAAAATGTCCTCACTCAAAGTCAGCAGTGGTCAGGGCTGACCTTCTGGGGACATGTCACCTAAGACTTCTTTGGGGAAATGTCTGACATAGGTCATGCGAAAATACAAAAAATTTTCGTATTTCCTTTAGTTTTTACTTTTATCCATTTTCCTTTATAAATTATCTTTCTCATATTTAGAAAAAACTTTTCGCCTTTTTTAGTCCCAACTGGATTTGAACCTGAAACCTTCAGTTTATTAGTCCCACACGTAACCACTTGTTCCAAACTTTATTTTTAAAATTGTTTGTCTATTTATTACTTTTATTCTACTTGTTAGATTTTGATTTTATTTTAATTAAGTCGATGGCAATATTCATCTTTTTCTTGGAAATTAAAGAGTTGCCCAGATTTAAAATTCTAATTTAATATGCTGCTATTCTGAAGACATTTCCTTTTAGACGTCTTAGAGGATTTGTCGACACTCTTAAAGCAAACATTCAGTGCTGACAATGTTGGGACATGTCATCAAGGATTGCCTATGATTTGTCAGAACCTGAAGACATTTCCTCAAGGAATCACTGTGGAAATTTCCTCAGTGACACATTTTCCAACTGGGATGTGATATTATTAATGTTTACAGTCCCAAACACTTATAATTAATTCATTTTACATCTGAATGTTAAATTTCACCGCTTTTTAAATGGCTTATAGTGTTGATGCGTATTGATGCAACATATACCGGGTTATTTTGCCGGTTTTTCACCAGTGAACAGAATACCTCTTCAGCGAAATTTTTACGCTTTTGTAAAGCCAGTGTGAAATTTATGTTTTTTTTATATGGAGTTTGACAGATTTTCACGTGAAAACCGAGCAACTTACCCACCTTTAGCCGGAACTCCTCATATAAACAATATTTTTTTAAAAATTAAGAATATCTTTACAAAAAATTATAAGAAAAAAAAAAATAAATTTCTTATTTTCAAAATAAATTTTTAAAATTTAAAATAGTTTTTGAAACGAACAAATTTTAATTTGTGTTTTTGCTAATTTATGCCAAAATATGCAAAAATATGCACTTAAAAGTTGGAAATATGCACAAAATATGCATTTAAATCCAAAATATGCAAAAATATGTATTTTCATCAAAATATGCAAAAATATGAAAAAACAAATCGATGCCATTTTAACGAAAATTTCTTGATTCGGAAAGATAATTGATCGATATCGTTTTTAGACTATCGATAAAAAACATGCATTTGCATGGAAATCTCATCCCTAGTTATTAGTGATCGGTTCTAACAATAAGACTTCCTAGCGATGCACATTGGGTTGAACACTATCAAAACTGAGGATTAATTCAAAATTTGAAGTTGGTATATTGTAATATATTTTTTTATGGGTTTAAAGAGGATAAAATTCTCCATCAATAACTGTCAAAATTAGTGTTCTAAGTTGTTTACTTTTTTTGCTATGCTCTCTCAAAGTTTAATAATTTTAATTAATTTTGTGTACAGTGGTAAAAAGTCAAAAACGAGACATTTCAAGTGATTTTTTTTTTGTTTTCAACTAAAAATAAAAATTTTTGTAAAATGGATTCACAAACTAAAGGTATTTAACTATATTATTGACAAGCGGTTGTTAAGATAAAAGTTGAAAAAATTGTTTTAATAATTTTTTAAAAAATATCCTAAAAATAGGGTATTTTTTACATATATGTTGAGTTTTGGTTGCTACTCTGATGAGCTCGGGCGTATCTGAGAACATAGTGATAAAATATAGGATTTTTGCTCTAAAATCCATGAAAGAACCAATGCCAAGACTTGCCAATTCGAAAAACACAAGAGATTCTTTTTAAACATCTCCAGTGTAAAAAAATTATTTGCTCGAAATCTTAATAGCTAATACTTGTGTTTTGTTTTAGTTTTTCTATTGTCTTTATGTTGTTTACCGTTTTTGTTTATTGCTATTTATTGTAAATGTGTAATTTAATTAAAATAACAAATAATTTTAATGATCATATATATTAGAGTGGGGTGTAAAGTTACTTTTTATCGAAATTGGTAATGTTTTTGCTTAAAATTCTAAAAAGTACATATCCCATGCAGTTTTTGAAAAAAAAAATCGCGAAATTTTTTAAATGTTTAAATTACATTCGGTATCAAATTTTGTTCATATTTCTCAGCCAGCAACCAAATTAAAGCATTTAGTATTTTTAGGTTATGTGGAATGTACCAAAATTTTCATATTACAAGTGGAGCATTAAAAGTTTTTAAAGTGCAAAACACTTAAAATATCTTAACAGCTGCAAATTTTAAAATTTGTCATAATGGATTTTCAGTCCACTTTATTGTATATAGTGGAATGCCTCATATATCAAACGAACCTTAATTAGGTTAACTTGTAGCGAATAACCCAATTTAGTATTTTTACTGTAAGAATATAATATAAAGCTTTTCTAAATTATTTACTAGGTATAATTAGTGCATACAAAAAATATGTTAGAAAGCAATTCGAGTAATGAATTGTTAAAACTTAAAACAAAAATTATAAATTTTTAATTGAGTAATAATAAATTTACTCAAAAATTAAAAAAAAAATGAGTAAATAATTTAATAAAAATTTAGTAGTTTTTTTATTGATTTGCTCAAATTTTTCGATAAATTTTATTAACTATTTACTCAACACTTTTAAATAGTTTACTGGTGAAAAATTTAGTTATTATTAATTAATACTCTTAAAAATTTACTCAACATTTTTTTCTGTGGTTATAGTATAACTAAATTTGAATTTTAATATATCAAGTTATCGATTTTAATTTTAAAGTTACAACAAAATTTATGAACAAATATTTTTTATCGAACATTTTGGTTTTTTTTTGCATTAGTCTTGATTTTTAAATAAAAAAATATTGTATTTAAAATATATGAATCAAGTTTTGTTTTGAAAATGTAAAATTTTTTGTATTTATACGATTTTTAAATAAAAAAAAAATGTGATTCCTTTTTTTGAAGAAAATTTAAAATTTTTTTAATTTTATGAACCACAAAAATGAAATTTTTTAAAAAATTTATTCTAATAAAAATGCGTATTTATTTTTTTTTTTTTAAATTTAATAAAAACGCATTAAATATTCTTTAATTTGAAATTTGATTCATTAATTTATCGCTTTTGCTTCCAAAGTTACAGCAAAAATTGTGACTCAAGATAAGTTTTTCCAAAAACCGAAAAAGTGCCTAGCAGGTTAAAAAAATTTTGTTTACATATTTTTATTTTTCAAAATAGTAGTTTTTTGTTGATTAATAAGTATTCATCAATAAAAAATTATAATATTTCAAAATTACGGCATCCCTGAATTAATCCCCATTTTGCCTATCGTTCAACCCACTGTGCGATGTCCGTCTGTCTGTTCAAATTGTAACACCGTCCGACAGCCAATATTAAACATGAACCGGATGATATACATCTGAAAGTCGAAATCAAATAGAGTAAAACTGCATTTATAGTTTTTCTATTCGTTTTTCTATTCCTTTTAAAAGGAATTCAAATTTATTAAGGATAACATTTTGTAAAACATTTGTGAAGTTTTAAAGAATACATATTGTAAAACATTTTATAACATATTTTTGAAATATTTGTACTTGCACTAGGATGACACTGGTGATATTTTGTTGAAAATTTTGAATGATATTAAAGGATACATTTTTGAAAAGTCGTAACTTACCTCCTTTTTTAGGATATGTTAAAATAAAAAAAATAAGAAAACTAGGGGAAATCCTCCTCTTTCATTAACTGTCACTAGTGGCGTCCTAGGGCAAGTACAAATAAAAAAAAAAAATATAAAATTGGATCATCTAAAATTTTGAAGTCCTTTTAAAATGAAACAGTATCACGAAAAGAAAAACTGTAAATGCAGTTTTACTACATTTATGGCGTTTTCTTTTCTGGCAAAAATTGTCACACTTTACCGTCATTTCAAAAAAATTTCACTTTTTTTGTTCTTTTCTAAAAAACTGGCACCCATTTAAAAATGTATTATGTTTTTTTCTAAAAATGTTGCATTTAAAAATTTTGAAAATGTTAAAGTTTTCACACGTTCATATAACGACGGGGTAGTAAAGTTGCCTTATAAAAACAGCTGATTTCCAATGTTTTGGTTGAAGGAAAATTTTTCTCAATTTTTTTGTTTTTTTGTAATCAAAAAACTGGCAACATATTAATAGGTTGTGGCTACATTTTACAAATAATAATGTTTAAGGGTGCAACATTTTGTTTCAGAAAATAAAACGACATTAGACTTTAGTTTAAAACGTATATTATCCAGTTCGTGTTTAACGAATTTTTTGATTTTTGTTGGACGGTGTATTCAAGCCCAAAATACTAAGGCCCTTATTCATATTGAAATTAACAAACTTATAACAGGTTTATAAAACGAATTTCGCATGGAAATCTGTTTTATAAACCTGTTATAAAGTGTTCAAATTTGAATATGAATAAGGGGCTAAACAAATATGATGATAACTTAACATTGTTACTTGCTGTTTCTTTGAGAAGTTTGGTATTGCACCCTGAAAATTTTATCACTTTTCACATAACCTAAAAATTCAAAATGTTCTAGTTTGGCTATTGGTTGACATATGTGAAATGAATTGGTATTTAAACAAGTACATATAATTAATTTTAATCCAAAATTTTTTTCGCAGATTTTTTTTTCACTCAAAAATTTTTTTTCACGAAACTTTTTTTTTTTCAAAAATTAGTTTTTCGCATAATTAACATCTTTAATATTTTTTTTTATTATTTTTATTTTTTAAATTTTCACAAACTTTTTTTTTCATTTTTGTTTTAAAATAAAGTTTTTTGCAACTATTTTTTATATTGAGGAATGTATTTATATATTCGGTAGGGCCGAATTTTACTGTTTTTTCTTTTGTTGATTGTTTACGTTAGATTTTATATTGTTTACGTTAGATTTAATTAATTACACGAAAACGTGCTTTAGTTTTTATATACAAAGAAATGCTTTATTTTGTTTTATTAGCATTTTTTTTTTTAATAATTAAAATTAAAAAAGGATTTCTTTTTTACGCTTCACTTTATAAAATTATTTAACTTTTCAACATTTGAATTTAAATTTTTTTCAAGGAAAATTTCTTCGCTTTACATTCTTTTTTTACCTTTTTCCGACATTGTACAAATATTTCTCTTTTTTTGTTTTAAAATAAATAGAAGCCGTTTTAAAACATTAATTATAAGATATTTTTTGTTCGATATTCTTAAGATTCTTAAAGCATCAAGATTTTCTTTAGCTACTTTTTCATGTTTTTTTTTTTGCCATTTTCAGTGCATAGAAGGGGAGAAATATAACTGACAGGTTGCTGGTATAATTGCAAATTCTTAGTGATTTGTTAGGGTATGGGTGATAACATGAAAAATCGTTTACATAATCAATAAGGCGTATGATTGATATTAAATAAAATAAAATTCAATAAGAAATAATAACACTAGGTTACATAGATTTTGATTGATGATATTTTGCATATTTTTTTTTTTACTGTAAAATATTGCGTTGACTCCGAAAATTAAGTCTAAAGTTGCCACTGTAAAACAATTTTCGATATATTTCTAACTTTACAAATTTTAATCTTATTTAAAAGGTGGTTTTACTTAAATAAAACAAGTAAGAAAATTATAATCCGTTAAGACCGACCATATAAAAACCTACACAAATGTTTCCCGGAAAATGGATCCCAAGTCCAAATATGAACCGATTTGATTTTCGTTTTTTTTATTTTTAACTACTGTAGCAATCACACAAAAACTAAGAGATGCTTAAATTTTAAATTTCAGAACAACCGAAAAAAAATTGCGACCAGTATCGTGCGCACAAGGTTTACATGGTCAGACAGACAAACAGACGGACATCGCTAAATTGCCTCAAAAAGTGATTCTGAGTCGATCGGTATCCTTGATGGTCTAGTACCAATATTTCTAGTAGGTACAGATATCAGCGCAAAGTCAATATACCCTTATCAAAGAGTAGTGTAAAAAAATATCAGGACCAAATCAGTGGATTTTTTGGTTTCAAATTAAAGGTAATTAAATGCTCTGCAACTCTCTGTAACACATTTTAATATCTGATCATCGCGTTGGAAGCTAATTATTGTGATATTTACAATTTTTTTACAATTTTAACGAAATTTAAAAAAAAAAATCTATTGTCAATTTTAGTAAGAAAAAAAAAAATAATTTTATTTCTCTCTTTACTAGTGTTTCCAATTCGGTTAATCGATTAACCGATTCCTCGATTAATCGCCTCTATTTCGGTTAATGTCGAAACAAATAATTTAAAACGCAAATAATTATTCGACCCGATTAATCGGTTAACATGGTTCGATTAAGCGGTTAATATTATTATCTCTATATTCTACTATAATTTGTTTGAAACACTTCCTCTTTTTTACAAACACTACCGAAAAAAGTCAAAACTACAGAAAAAAAAATATTCAGAAACCAGCAATTAACAGTTTAGAACAGGAAAATTAAAAATTTAATCATTTAAAAATCAGAAATCCTAATTAAAGTTTTCACACGCCATATTGAAAATCTCAATTCAAATTCAAAAAATCCCAATTGAAATTAAGAAAAGCTAATTTTAATTTAGAAATCCCAATTGAAATTCAGAAATCCAAATCTAATTTCAGAAACGCTCAATTAAAATTTACGAAAGCTTAATCCAAATTCAGAAAAGCATATTGAAATTTAGAAATCCTAATTGATATTCAGAAACATAGAGTATACATAGAGGCGAAGGTGAAAGAAAAAATAATCTCACTATCTTTTTCTAATTTCTCACACGTACGATGTCGATGTGAATTGAGCACACAATACATGTTTACAAGTCGTACTTTGTCAACCAACTCCCAATTTCACAAAATTGAAATTTACAGAAGCCTACTGAAATTAAGAAATCTCAATTGAAATTTAGAAAAGCAAAATTGAAATTTAAAAATTCTGAATGAAAGTCAGTTTCTGAAAAGCTAATAAAAATTAAAAATCTCAATTAAATCTCAATTGAAATTTAGAAAAGTGAAATCAATTTATATAAATCAAAATTAATATTTAGACGACACTAATTAAAATTCTGAAAAGCACAATTACAATTCAAAAATCCTAATTGAAATTAAGAAATACCAATTGAAATTTAGAAAAGCCATTTGAAATTCACAAATCTAAATTGATATTCATAGTTTAGAAAATCAAAATTTAAATATTGCAATTATAAGTTAATTGAAATTTTTAAATTCTAATTGAAAAACGGAAATGGCCAATTGAAACTGAGAAATCCCGATTGAAATTTAGATAATTCCAAATAAAATTTAGGAATTTTTATTATATCTATATTTCAATTAGTTGCGTTTTGGGTTTCCCCTTTAAAAACTGCACACAAAAAATTTTAATTAAAAATTTTAAAAAGTTCGATTTTGTTTTTAATAATTTTTTTAATTGATATGATAAAATTTTTTAATAGATTTAGAAAATTTCCGTTAATTGAGAATAAATGCAATTTGCGATATTAAACTTTTACAAATTTTAGTAATTAATACTACAACTTTCGTGATAGGAGCAAAATCAATTAAAATAGTAATTGAAACTCATTCTAATTTGTGTGTGTGTGTGTGTATAAAGACTGAAAATGAAATTTTACTTAAAATACTTTTATTTTTTGTTACATTACTTTTAAAAAATCGTTTAAAATTTATTTTTCATTGTTTTTCACGATTAATCGATTAATTGCCACTTTTTCCGATTAATCGACCGATTAAATAACCGATTAACCAATTTTCGTCAATTTTCGAATAATGCCCTAACCGGTTAACCGGCAGGGTCGAATAATTGGAAACACTACTCTTTACGCTACAAATCTGATCTGTTATTAAGAAAAAACGTGGAAAATTGTAAAAGTTACATAAATTTGATTAAAAATGCAGAAATTCAGTTTTTATAGATTTTAAGTTTACCACCAGTTTACAGATTTTAAAAATTTGTTCGCTTCACTATATTTTACATTTATTTTCTATGTAAATCGCGGACTGGATACGAAAATGAAGTCAAACTGTTCATAAGTAGAAAATTTTATATATATTGCCAAATTCCGTAAAAAAAAAGTGATTTTACTTAAATAAAAGTATCTCAATATCAATTTTACTTCAATTTAAAAGAAATTTAGAAAATAAAGTAAATTCTATTGAAAATTTGAATAAAAGGCGAGGGGTTTCACAGGGCACCCACCGATTCTCCAAAAACTTGTATATGGGAAAGAGGGGAGGAAAATAAGAGTTACCTGTTTTCTATGCTACCCAATTTCACACTTATTGTTAGTGCGTCAAACGGGAAAACGGGATTTTGTTCGTTTTCTGTGGATTTTTTAAATTTCTAAAAAGAAACTATATTTACATTATATACAGATCGAAAGGTTGAATAGATCTATAAGATCTCTACTAAAATTATAAAAATTAAGAGGACCCATATTTTTGCACTTAGCGAAATTCCGGCTAGTTTGGATTTTATTCGGATTTTCCAGAGAAACCTAATTTGTTCATAAGGTGGCAACTTTTTAAAATTTGAGATTTGGGCAGCTAAAAAAAAATAGGTAATTCTTATTTTTCTCCCATCGTTCCCATATGATTCACCGTAAATTACTGAATAGGTTGTTTGGATAGCCGTATAAAACTAAGAAAATTGGGTTCTGATTGTATACAAAAATATAGAATAGTGTAAATTTTGGAGATTGTGGTTCCGTTTGCGTTCCGTTTTAATTTGATAAATATTTAATCAAGGCAACTCGACACAAATTTTACCATTTTTCCAGCATTTGGCCACGCCTCCTAAGCACAGTTTTTGAAAAATAGAAAATCTAAAAACGCTATTTTCTTAGCGTCATATAGTGCTGTCCATACAACCTTTTCAGAAATTCACGGGACACACGTTTTTCTGTAGCTGGACAGTTAATGTGGAATGCCTCATATGCAAGTTTCAGAACAATCGTTGGGTGACCTCTAAAACACCTCCCTTGTAAGCTAAAAATGTTTGTAAAATTTCTGTATTTAAACTTCTGTATTAAAAATTTCAAATCTGATTTAATACGAAGAAAATAAAAGGTATTTTAATAAAATCCGTAAAAAATTTTAGAAGTTACATGCATTTGAACAAAAATTCATAAATTAAATTTTATACAAAAATATTTGTTTATTTCGGGTGTGCCAAATGTAAAAACACACAAATATAACTATATTTTTATACAACCGTAATCTATGCATTTTTACTCAAATGCATGTAAATTTTACAATTTTCAACGATTTTGTTTTCAAAAAATCATCGAACCGAAAAGAGAGAAATAAATTTTAATTTTTATACCCTCCAACCACGGTATGGGGGTACACTCACTTTGTCATTTCATGTGTAACACACCGAAATATCAGTCGGGGACACCATAAAGTATATGGGGCATTCCAAGCCAAATCACTCACATTTACACCCGACCCCTTTCGATTTATTTTATTTTTGGATATGTTTTAGTCCTTATTAAATGCAACTTGGACACCAATTTTCAGCCTTTTATTCCAAGATGGTGTGGAGTAATCAATTTTTCAAAATGGCGATTTTCTTCAAAAAATTAAAAAATTGAAATTTTTAATTAATTTTTACCATCAAAAAATATAGATATTTTAAAAAAAGTTGGACAACGTTTTGTTGGTATTTAAATGTAGTTTTAGAAAAAAAATATGAAAAAAATATGCGAAGTAATTATCACTTATTTTTTGACGTTTTAAAATTAAAATCGACTTTTTGAAAAAGTCCGAAACCTTCGATTTTTTTGTAAAAAACCATAAAAATTCTACTCTAAATTACGCAACTTTTAAGGCATAACTCGAGATGTGATCACAAATCTTTCTATTTTTTTTTTAATTTTTAAAATTGCACCTTTTATGTTTTGGCTCTGATTTATTTTATATGGAGCTCCAAAAAAAAAAAAAATTGGTAGATACTGACCCTAACTTACCCTAAATATATTCATTTGGAGGTAAATATACGTCTCACAAAAATTTAGGACGATCGGACATGGGTAAGGCGTTTAGCATGGTTCTTGAAGTTTAAAAAACGGATTACAAGGAAAAATATGATTTTTTTCTGTTTTCGCAATTTTTTTGGTATTTTAAGTTAAGTTTTAATTCAAGTGATTACAGAATTATAATGTGGAGTAAAATGCCTATCTAATAAGGTACTAAAAACTAAAATCGGTTGAAAATCAGCCAAGTTATTACAACTTCCCCAGGCTCTAGCGTGTGCCATACCACTTGATTAAAA
This sequence comes from Pegoplata infirma, assembly GCA_963921195.1. NCBI lineage: Eukaryota > Metazoa > Arthropoda > Insecta > Diptera > Anthomyiidae > Pegoplata > Pegoplata infirma. The sequence goes on along the minus strand of OY992536.1, from coordinate 55,656,819 downwards.
AATACGAGTCCCTTTTTTTAAATTTATTGAAATTTTCTACTGTAATAACATTTTTTCATTATTCATGTTTCAGTGTAATATTTTTTTGGTTTTTCCAAATTTTAAAACAAAAAAAAGAATTTTTTTTTTAAAATAGAGATTTCAAAAGGGTGTTGAAAATGCGGGCATTTTTAGCACTAATTTAAAAAATGTTAGCAAAACACAATATGAAAAATACTTGTCATCTAATTACATTTGAACTTGAAGAATAAAAAAATGTTATTACAGTAGAAAATTTCAATGAATTTCCAAAATCGTATTATATTGCTTAATCAAGTGTTCTGCCATACGTTAGATGCCTGGGGAAGTAGTAATAACTTGGCTGATTTTCAACCGATTTCAGTCTTTGGTACATTATTAGAGAGGAATTTTACTCCGTATTATAATTCTGTAACCACTTGAATTAAAACTTAACTTAAGATACCAAAAAATTGAGAAAACAGAAAAAAAATCATATTTTTCCTTGTAATCCGTTTTCTAAACTTCAAGGCCCATGCGGAACACCTTATCCATGTCCGGTCGTTCTTAATTTTTGTGAGGCGTATTTTTGCCTCGAAATGAATATATCTAGGGTAAGTTAGGGTCAGTATCTACCAATTTAACTTTTTTGGAGCACCATATAAAATAAATCAGAGTCAAAAAATAAAGCGTGCAATTTTCAAAATTTGAAAAAAAATAGAACAAATTGCGATCACATCTCGAATTATGGCTTAAAAGTTGCGTAATTAAGAGTAGAACTTTTAGACGTTTGTAAAAAAAAAATCTAAGGTTTCGGACTTTTTCAAAAGGTCGATTTTAATTTTTAAACGTTAAAAAATAAGTAATAATTACTTCGAATAATTTTTTTAATATTTTTTTTTTTTTTAAACTACATTTAAATACCCACAAAACGTTGTCCAACTTTTTTTAAGATATCTATATTTTTAACTGGTCAAAATTAATTGAAAATTTTAATTTTTCCATTTTTTTGAAAAAATCGCCATTTTGAAAAATTGATTACTCAACACCATCTTGGAATAAAAGGCTGAAAATTGGTGTCCAAGTTGCATTTAACAAGTACTAAAACATATCAAAAAATAAAATAAATCGAAAGGGGTCGGGTCTAAAAGTGAGTGATTTGGCCTGGATGCCCCATATATATTATTGATCCATGATAGAATCTAAGACATTCTAGCGATGTCCGTCCGTCCGTTCGTCTGTAGAAACCACGATGCTGTCCAAACAAAATGAGCTAAACGCATGAAGTTTGGCAAGAATATCTCTTATCTTACTGGTAAGGTTAAGTTCGAAGATGGGCAAAATCGGACCAGGGGGAAAAAAGTTTCCCTTGAAGAACTAAAACAACCCCTGAAACACACGATTTTTTTTATTTTTGATCAACAAATGTATTTATAATTCATAGACCCAGACTTGGACCCTTCTGGAGGCGTGGTAATAAAACCTAATTAAAAAAAAAAATTTTTATTTAAGCCTAAAATCATAAACATATTATTTGTAAAGATTTATAGCGGGGAAAAGGTGCCCACTACGACTCCCTCGACTCCTCCGACCCCCTCCCCCAAAACAAAAGTACGCCCAGACATTTTTTATTTAAGTAAAACATGTTTTTAGGAAGTTGAAAAATTTTAAAGGTTAGCAATATCTCAAAAGCTGTTCTAATTTTAAACCTTTGTACCTCATTTTTGGATTCAATGCAAGATTTGTTCGTTGTTTTGTCAATGCTGTTTGTCAAAATCTCTGTTAACTAGTGTAGTTTTATAAGAAATAACAATCCAATTAACATGAAGTTAGTCTGCCTGGGAGTGCTAAAAGGATATGACCCAAATGGCCCAACTAGCATGAAACTTAACTTTTTTGTCGAGGAATGAAAACAGCCGCCCAAATTAATTTTAGTCACCATATGGCAACAAATCCATAAATAGAGAACGACTTTACCCGAAAGTATAAGGTTCGCTATTATGATTAATGGATCGTCATTAAAACAAAATTAATCAAAAAAAAAAATTTTCGATGAAATTGAATTTTAGAAATTCAAAATTTTTTCGTTACAATTTTGTTTTCCATGATCTCACCCATATTCACATTTCTGTAATCTATTATACGCATAGCAATTGCAGCAAAAAAAGAGTGATGGAAACAATGTTTTTCTGTTTATACTTCATTAATTTAATTGATGTTTTTTCCGTAGATTTTCTTCAATGTAACAATGAAAAATCAAAAATAAAAACATTGAAAATAAGCTTTTTTCAATAAATATTTTCTAATTTAACATGGCAATTTTGTGATTTCTTTTTATAGTCTTTTACAAAAGGAATTTGTTTTGGAACAATAGGTTGAGTAACTATGATCTTTGAACCAAAATATAAACTTTTTTTTTCTTTTAGAATCATTTCATGTGTAAATGTTTTTTAAAGTATTATTGTGTATACATTTTCAGGTATAAATGTTGTTTATAGAAATGTGTTTTTAAAAATGTGTGTTTTAACCCATTAAAGACATGAGAATAATATTTTACACCTAATCTTATAAGAAACTAAATTTAAGGTATTGAAAGCTGAATGAAAACTAAGGATATGAAACTTGGAAATTTTCTAAATTTAGGTTTCTCAATCAAATATCATCGGAAAATATATGCTTGCTGTTATTTATGGGTTAAAACTATCAAATACCTACGTAGTATTCATACATACCGTCCAAAATGTTCTGTGTGTTGTCCCATAACTTTATAAGGTTGATTGGGTATAACATGACCATCTACAATCGGACCCAATGATGTTGAAAATTGTGATAAAGATGTTGGTATTTTTAAAATATCTTGATACCTGTAATGAAAAATAAAAAAATAACTTAAAAAAATGTAACTAAATATTGTAATTAATTAGAAAAATCAGTTTTAACCAAGGTGTAAGTGACAATAATTTACAAAAAAAAAAACGTACTTTTCTTTTTAGTAAAATACTCGAAATTTGACTTCATATTACACTCAAAATAAATTCTCTGTCCAATCAGCAGGAAAATCTGCTGAAAATACGCCCATTTTGAGCCATATAAGAAATCTGCTGATTTTAGCAGACACGGTTTGCTAAATATCTGTCATAAGAGGTGAATAAATATAACAAGAAAAAAAAAATACGCCGCCAGCCAGCATCGAACTGGCCACCTTTCGATTTGAAAGTATACTTCTTAACCACTACGCTACGGAAGCTTATACTTTTATCTGGCGTTTTAGTTATTAAACATGTGTGACATTTTACTATGTTTATACTGATTTTGTTTGCTGAATTTCATTATTTTGTTAAGAAATTTTTTTATATAAAAAAATAAAGCAGAACAGATTGTCAGCAGATATTTCTGCTGATACTTTTATCTGGCAGAGAAATCTGATTTTAACAGAAATATCTGCTGATTTTAGCAGAAAAATCTGCTGATTTTAGCAGAACAATCTGCTGATTTGAGCATAATAATCTGCTGATTTCAGCAGAACAATCTGTTCTGCTTTTTTTTTATATAAAAAAATTTCTTGAAAAAATAATGAAATTCAGCAAACAAAATCAGTATAAACATAGTAAAATGTCTGTTATTTGCTTAAACTGAATGACATAGATTTTAGTAAAAATATCCTTATCAGTAGAACAACCTGCTAAAAGATTGCTTATTCAAATTGAAAGTCGTTTTACAGATTTTTTGACAGAGTTTTTCTTTTGAGTGTACGAAAATTTTTGTACGGAATTTCGTAATTTTTCGAAGGCAACGAAAATTATTTGTAAATATTTTTGTTCGTAATATTTACAAATGTTGACTACATATTGTAGCAAATTAAAAAAAAATATATATTTTGTATGGGAGACCCTTAGCAATTAGAGGTAGATCAGAAGTTTATTGGAAAAAATGTGAAGGGGTAAAATTTAATAGGGGTCTGTACAGATATTGACCCATACAGGACAAACCATTGATATCTATTGCGTTCGAACTAGGGTTTCTAAATTCCCGGACTTTTTCAATTTCCGGGAAAGCGTTTTAAAAAAATTGTATTCCCGGGAATTTTTTGATTAAAACAAATTCTGAATCTTGTCATATGTTAAATGTTATTTTTCAAGATATGGGCGCATTTTTCAATTTTAAACACCCTCAGATGTTTTCTTTTGAAAAATAGTTTTCTTTACTTCTATTTTAAATGTAGAATGTTTTATATTCATGAATTTAAGATTTTTCAAATTTTTGTGTTTGTAAAAGCTTTTTGGTAAATTCGAATAATGCTGACCAATTATTATTTTTTCTGCAATAATTTAAATTTAATCTAAGTTTTTTTAACATGATAATGTTTTTAGGCTGGTGTCTAATTTTAAAAAAGTTGCAGGACGCCTCCTAAGTTTGACTATATAAGCTAACAATTAACGAAAAAGAAAACAAGAATTACTATATTCGTTTTCTTAAAACCAAAAATTTTAATAACTTGGGTTTGTAACTTGGATAATAATTCACCTCGTGGTGAATAAACACGTTTTTTACCAGCTGGTGAATAAAAAGTAACATAATTATTATTCAACAAAAAAATTTTTTTTTTATAAAATTTTTTTTTTTATCAATTTTTTTTCAATAAATTTTTTTTTTCAATAAATTTTTTTTTTCAATAAATTTTTTTTTTCATAAATTTTTTTTTTCATATTTTTTTTTTTTTCATTTTTTTTTTTTATCAAATTTTTTTTTTTATCAAATGTTTTTCATAACTTTTTTTTTTTCATTAATTTTTTTTCCACCAAATTTTTTTTTCATCAAAAATTTTTTTTTTCATCAAATTTTTTTTTTCATCAAAAAATTTTTTTTATCCAAAAATTTTTTTTCTTCAAAAATTTTTTTTTTCATCAAAATTTTTCATCATTTTTTTTTCATCAAAATTTTTGTTCATAAATTTTTTGGTTTTTTCATCAATTATTTTTTTTATAAATTTTTTTTTTTCATTAATTTTTTTTTCATCATTTTTTTTTTTCATAAAAATTTTTTTTATCATATTTTTTTCATCAATTTTTTTTCATCAAATTTTTTTATCAAATTTTTTATTATTAATTTTTTTTTCACCAAAAAAATTTTTTTTCATATTTTTTTCATCATTTTTTTTTTTACATTCTTTTTATCAAAAAAATTCATCAAAAACTTTTTTTATGAAAATTTTTATTCACCAAAAATTTTTGATTCATTAAGTTTTTTTAACATAATTTTGTTTTTCGTGAAAAAAAAAATCTTTTTTTTTATCAAAACTACTTTTTCACCAAGTCTAAGCTTTTCGCATAAAAATTTTCCATTTGTTTATCAAATGTACATAAAACAAGTGAAAATGTTATATTTTTGCTTCCGAATCTTTTATACGCTCCAAAATGTAAAAACACTTTGCACATTTTTGCACTCACTTACGAAATGTACAGCTCTTTTGTTTTTTTTATGGTGTCCTCGACTGTAAGTAATAACATTATTTATAACATTATTTTTTTTAAAAAAAACTTTGCTTTGGCAAGTACACCCAAATCTTCCGCAAAACATTATCATGATTTAATGTTTTGGGCAAGAGTAAAAAATTCGCAGGCATTTTTTTTCAATAAATCATATAAAATTTTATTAAAAATGGGTAATTTGATTAACTTTTTTTAAAAAAATTTTATTAAAAATTCTCGAAATTTGCCGATGAAAAAATCCCGGGATTTTAAGAAAAAAATTTCCCGGGAATTCCCGCGAATTTGTTCCCGAATATAAATGAATATAATTTTGATGAAAAAAGTTTTTGGTGAATTTTTTTGATGAAAAGAAAAATTTTTTGATGTAAAAAAAAATTGATGAAAAAAAAATATGAAAAAAAAAATTTTTTGGTGAAAAAAAAATTGATAATAAAAAATTTGATAAAAAAATTTGATGAAAAAAAATTGACGAAAAAAATTTGATAAAAAAAAATTATGAAAAAAAATTTTGATGAAAAAAAATTGATGAAAATTTGATGAAAAAAAAATTGATGAAAAAAAAAAATTGATGAAAAAAAATTAATGAAAAAAAAAATTGATCAAAAAACAAAAAAAATTATGAAAAAAAAATTTGATGTAAAAAAATTTTTTGATGAAAAAAAAAAAATTTGATGAAAAAAAATGTTGAAAAAAAAAGTTTGATGAAAAAAAAATTGATGAAAAACAGTTTGGTAAAAAAAAAAAAAATTATGAAAAAAAAAAAAATTGATGGAAAAAAAATTTATGAAAAAAAAAAATTGATGAAAAAAAAAAAGATTATGAAAAAAAAAATTTATTTTGTTGAAAAATAATTGTGTTACCTTTTATTCACAAGCTGGTGAAAACGGTTTTATTCACCACGAGGTGAATTATTATCCAAGTTACAAACCCAAGTTATTAAAATTTTTGGTTTTAAGAAAATGAAAATAGTAATTCTTGTTTTCTTTTTCGTTAATTGTTTTTAAATAAATTTTTTTTTTTCAATAATTTTTTTTTTCATAATTTTTTTTTTTTTCATAAAATTTTTCTTTTTCATAATTTTTTTATTTTTTTCATAATTTTTTTTTTTTTATAAAATTTTTTTTTTTTTATCAAATTTTTTTCACAACTTTTTTTTCCATTAATTTTTTTTTCCACCAAATTTTTTTTTTCATCAAAAATTTTTTTTTCATCAAATTTTTTTTTTCATCAAAAAATTTTTTTTATCAAAAATTTTTTTTTCTTCAAAAAATTTTTTTTTTCAAAAAAATTAATGAAAAAAAATTGATCAAAAAACAAAAAAAATTATGAAAAAAAAAAATTGATGAAAAAAAATTTTTTGATGAAAAAAAAAAATTTGATGAAAAAAAATGTTGAAAAAAAAAAGTTTGATGAAAAAAAAATTGATGAAAAACAGTTTGGTAAAAAAAAAAAATTATGAAAAAAAAAAAAATTGATGGAAAAAAAATTTGATAGAAAAAAAATTGATGAAAAAAAAAAAGATTATGAAAAAAAAATTTTATTTTGTTGAAATATAATTGTGTTACCTTTTTTTCACCAGCTGGTGAAAACGGTTTTATTCACCACGAGGTGAATTATTATCCAAGTTACAAACCCAAGTTATTAAAATTTTTGGTTTTAAGAAAATGAAAATAGTAATTCTTGTTTTCTTTTTCGTTAATTGCACTGTGCTACAAAAGACCAAAAATAATTTATGCAGGGGTTCTCATATGATAATTCGGGTTGGTTGGAGTCCATAGAGTACTGATATACTCATAGTTTTTCTGGATCACTTCGTTAAGTACGTTTTTTATTGGCAAATGTGTTGAAAAACGGAAATTCTTAAATTACAATTTTAAAAAATTATTACTTTGTTAGTTTGCAACCGATTTTCGATTTTATGGATTTGTTTTAAAGGTATAGGTCTTACCTTTCAAACAGAACAAAAATATTAAAAATCGATCAAGAATTGGCTGAGCTACGATCGCTTAAGTAAAAAAAAAACGTATTTTTTGAAAAATTTGTCATATTCTTTACACTCTAAGTTGAAAGTGCATCATTAAACAATTTTTTTGAATTTTTTGTAAAAAAGTATAGTAAAGTAACTTTCCAAAACACCAAAAAACATAACAATCGGTTTAAAAATGAATGAGTTATGCTAAGTTTTGTGATAGGGCATTTTTAATTTTTTTCAGAAACGCTTGTAATTCAAGCATTATTCATAAATCTTGTTACTAGTAGTAATTTTATGCGCATATGCATATAAACTAGAGATGGGAACGTAATTAGATTTGTGCGTGATTCACACATGATCAGAAGTGAGCGTGATTGAAAATTAATTTTACTCACGTGGTTGTTAGTGAGTGTCAGTGTGAGTGGAATAAAAAAATGGGCGTGTCAGTTACTTCCAAATCCTATTTATAATTTTTTGGGTTTGTTTAAAAAATATCAGTGTTACTTCTTAAACAAAAAAATATTGTGAATCGGTTGAAAACTGGCTAAGGTGCGCTTGTTGAAGTAAAAAACCTTTTTTGAAGAGTTATACCTGCAACATTTTTATGACAAAAAACATTTGACATTTTTGAAACGAAATTGGTAAAATTGTGGGATCATTTGATGGAAATTTTACCTGTTTATAAATATACGTATGAGGCATTCCACACCAAATGTTCAGCAAAAAAAAAAAAAAGAGAACCGTAAATTTTTAAATGGGTTGTATGGATAGCCATGTGAGGCATTCCACACCAACTGTTCCACTACAGAAAAACCATAGTGGTTTCAATGGGATATCATTTGCAAAGTATTCGCTCTTAGGGTACTAATAAATAACAAAAATAAAATTTAAGTTTTTTTCAAAAGTAGTATTTATTCACGATCACGCACGCTAATGAAAGAAAAAGATATTCAAGCACGATATTTTATTTTACTAACGCTCACGTGAACATCGTGACCGTAACTTATTTTTTTCTACTCACTTGTGCGTGAATGAGCGTGAGCGAAATAAAATATCGTGCGTGACTAAATTTTTTCTTTCATAAGCGTGCGTAATCGTTATTAAAAACTCACTCACGCTACCATCGCCTCTTAAAATATTTTTTAAGTATTGATATTACTCATACGCACACGTTTAAATACCATTATTGTATAAAATAAGCGTGTTGCAATTTTTGAATTTGGATTTTTCGAAAACAAGGCAAAACACATCTCTAAAAATTTCAGATCAGATAGAAAATTCCTTTAACTTTTTTTTAAAAAAATAAAAACAAATAAAATTGCGGCATGTTTTTTGATAAATAAAGTTTAAGTTTAAATTTAAAAAATTCAGAACTTCTTCTGAAAATGTTCCAAATTTTATTTTTTTTAATTGATAGCCCATTCAAAAATCTATAAACAGCTTTTGTCATTAAGACTTTACTGTGTTTCATTTAATTTGCATAAATATTGAAGTAAAGATGCTCAGGCAAAAAAGTTAGATATTTTCAATTTTTGACCACGCCTACAAGGCCCACTTTTTGAAAAAACTTAAATTTTATTTTTGTTATTTAATAGTACCCTAAGAGCGAATACTTTGAAAATGATTTCATATTGACACGACACAACTTTTTTTTTTGCTGAACATTTGGTGTGGAATGCCTCATATATGGAGCTAAGAAAATTACGTTTTTGGTTGTTCAATTTTTCAAAAACTGGGCTTAGGTGGCGTGGTCAAATATTGGAAAAATGGTCAAGTTTGTATCAAGTTGCCTTGTTTAAATATATATCAAATAAAAACGAAATGCACCAAAATCTCAAAAATTTACATTCTTGTATAGTTTTGTATCGGCTATCGATTAAAATTTTTTTGGAAAATTTTCAGAACCCGTTCTGAAATTTTCCATTTGTTAAAAAAGTCAATTTATAAAAAATCCTGCCACTTTTGTTTTTTTTTTTTGTAATTTTATTTTTAAAGATTAGATGTTTGTCTAGCAAGATTTTTTTAAAAATTAAGAAAATCTATAAAAAAAAAATTAAGAAGAAAAAAAAGTAATTTGTCTGATTTTCAAAATAAATTTTTAAAATTTAAAATAGTTTTTGAAAAAAATTAATTTCAATTTGTGTTTTTGCTAATTTATGCCAAAATATGCAATAATATGCACTTAAAAGTTCGAAACATGCACAATATATGCATTTAAAATCAAAATATGCAAAAATATGTATTTTCACCAAAATATGCAAAATATGCGAAAACAAATCGATGCCATTTAATGCAAATCTCTTGATTCGGAAAGATAATTGGTCGATATCGTTTATAGGCTTTCGACAAAAAACATGCATTTGCATGGAAATCTCACCCTAGTTATATAAAAAACTTTTTTACCCGGGACCCATTGAAAAAATTTTGGTACACAATTTTTTTCTCACTGAACATTTGGAGTGGAATGCCTCACATGTATATTTATAAACAGGTAAAAATTCCATCAAATGATCCCACAATTTTAGCAATTTCGTTTTAAAAAAACATGTTTGCAAGCGCACAGCTTTTTCTGTCATAAAAATGTTGCAGGTATAACTCTTCAAAAAAGTGTTTTCACTTAAACAAGCGCACCTTAGCCTGTTTTTAACCTATTCTCAATATTTTTTTGTTTAAGAAGTAACACTGATATTTTTTAAACAAACCCAAAAAATTATAAATAGGATTTGGAAGTAACTGACACGCCCATTTTTTTATTCCACTCACACTGACACTCACTAACAACCACGTGAGTAAAATTAATTTTCAATCACGCTCACTTCTGATCATGTGTGAATCACGCACAAATCTAATTACGTTCCCATCTCTAGTTTATATGCATATGCGCATAAAATTACTACTAGTAACAAGATTTATGAATAATGCTTGAATTACAAGCATTTCTGAAAAAAATTAAAAATGTCCTATCACAAAACTTAGCCTAACTCATTCATTTTTTAACCGATTGTTATGTTTTTTGAAGTTTTGGAAAGCCACTTTACTATACTTTTTTACAAAAAATTCAAAAAAATTGTTTAATGATTCACTTTCAACTTAGAGTGTAAAGAATATGACAAATTTTTCAAAAAATTCGGTTTTCTTTTACTTAAGCGATCGTAGCTCAGCCAATTTTTGATCGATTTTTAATTTTTTTGTTTTGTTTGAAAGGTAAGACCTATACCTTTAAAACAAATCCATAAAATCGAAAATCGGTTGCAAACTAACAAAGTAATAATTTTTTAAAATTGTAATTTAAGAATTTCCGTTTTCCAACACATTTGCCAATAAAAAACGTACTTAACGAAGTGATCCAGAAAAACTATGAGTATATCAGTACTCTATGGACTCCAACCAACCCGAATTTTTATATGAGAACCCCTGCATATTTTTGGTGTAGCACAGTGTTGTTAGCTTATATAGTCAAACTGAGGTGGCGTCCTGCAACTTTTTTAAAATTAGACACCAGCCTAAAAATATTATCATGTTAAAAAAAATCATTGCAAAGTCGTAAAGTTTACATTTGTAACTAATTGTGAGTGTTTGATTTCTCATGGAAGGCTCCACTGTATTCAGTCCAAGACCGATATGATTGGAAGAGTAACAAACAGAACGACAAACTTATATGTACCCCTTACCGTTTAGTAGTCTGTATAAAAATATAAAAAAAAGCCTTCACAGTTATGAAATGGACCTACGATTTCTTTTCATGTGATTTATCTTGGAAAGTATCTACTGTAAAACTAGATAGAGATGGATGTAGATGCAACTTTTTAAACAATTTTCTAAACAACTGATTTTAGAAATTTTACTTGAATGATTCATGAAGCTTTACGAAAAACTTTCTCTTATGTGTTGGGTATAGAATCCCTTAAGAATTATTTCAATCATTTAAGTAACCATGAAGGAGCATATAAAAGCAGTAGTTAGTAGTAAAAGCATATGTGTACGTATTACTTATACTTATATATTTTATTTTTAGTAGTAGAGTGTTTAAAAACATAACTAAAAATGCTTATCCGTGATCCCAACGATTTAAATAATTTTTGTAGAGTAGAGTATATCTAAGACTAAGAGGCTACAAGAGTGTTGCCCAACTTTCTGCTCCCCCATCTTGTGTCATTTTTTGTAGTATATGCCTCGTTTAAAGTTTTGTAAGAATTTAAAAATTTTACCAAATACTTAGTCCCCACCCTATTGCAAACAAAATGTCCGTCTGCATTTTAAAACTTTTTATACATGTTTTAGGAAATTGTTTGTAAAAAAATTTAAACTTCAAACATCTTTATAAACATTTATTTTTAGTAAATATCCTTCAAAAACATCAAGATTATTTTATATTTTTGCCGTATTTTTTTTTTTAATATCAATTTATATATTTAATAAAATATTTTGTCATTTTTAAAACTAAGTGCAGTCAAGTATGATTTATAGTATTTTATATGCTCTTTTTTACGAATATACAGCAATTTGTCTTCAAAGAACATGTTTCTCTTATTTTAAGTACCTTAAGAAGGCGGAAGTCTGGTTAAGAAATTTGTTAACTTTTACGTAAGTCAACTGTACAGCAATCTCTCTTCCATTCAAACGTTATAATTTTGTTAAATTATAGAAAATCTCTAGCAAATTAACATTTAAAAATAAAAAAATTAACATCGAAAAATTGTGACCGATAACGCAATGATACAAAATCGAACATTCCGAATCGGAATGGGATAAAGCCAAAAGCAAATAAAAATTGAAAACCCTCAAGGCTTTTTTAATTCAGCGCTAGATTTGTTTTGACATGCATTAAAAGTTTGGTCAATTTAAGGCATTTAAGTTTTTGTGTACTTAACATGTACTACTTACTTTAGTGGCCCCTGGTGGTGCCCTTATTGGACATGTGGGGTCCGGCGTCTAAACTTATGCTCGAAATTAAGTCAGATATAACCGGTATGAAATTCGCTGCAATCGTTCCAGTACCTGCTTACTGAATACCCAAATTATTAAAAATAAATCACTGTACACCGTTGCGTATGATTGTTATTTAAAGGCAATTACAATATTAAGTATTCGCCCTATAGTTTTCAAGTCATTTTGTATACCCTCAACTCTAGTGATAGAGGGTATTTATAAGTTTGTCATTCCGTTTGTAACACCTAGGAATATTGGTCTAAGATCCCATAAAGTATATTTGGGGCATTCCATGTCAAATCGGACACCTTGAAATTTTTTTTAAATTTTCCCAATTTGTTTAAAGTTTTTAGTACCCTTCGAAAACTCTTTCGTGGTAAATTTTCAGATTTTTTTTATGACCCGTTCAAAAGATATCGAATTTTTAAAAATTGGTAGTTTGTTCCTTTACTTAAACTTCTTTTACTCATAGCTTCTTCAATAATGGTCGAAATTTCATTTTTTTTTTACGTATTTTAAAAAAAAAATATCCAAAAAAATTCCTCAAAGCGCTCTAGTATGCGATTTTTAAGTCTTAAAATTTAAATCTTATTTTTGAAAATGTTTGTACTCTTCGATTTTTTTTAAATTTTTTTGTGTAAAACTTCTATCCATTTTACAAATTTTTTGCCCAGGAGGATCGTGGTATAACGATTATTACTATTTTTTTAAATTTTTTGAAAAAAATTTATTGTAATTTTACAATCTTTAAATCATTTCTACTGCTCCAATGGTGCGTCATAGAGGGGTCATTTATAAGACCGACCCCCATTAATTTCTACGTCTTAACATTTCTTTGGAACAAACTAATACCCTATCTCCAATTTCTAAGGGGGCTCCCACACAAAACGACATTTTTTAAAATTTGCTCCAGCCGTTCTAACTGCCCTAATAGTGCCGTTAGAGCAACAAATTGAATGACCGACCCACAATATTTTTTTAGTCCAAACATTTTCTCTGAACTCACCTACCCTCTATCTCTAATTGTTAAGGCGGTCCCCATACATTTTTTTTTTTATTTTTTGTAAATTTGTTTTATTTAAAACAATGGTGCTTTCGAGAGGGGTCATTAGTGAGACCGACCCCCATTTATTTTTACACTAGAACATTTTTTTTAAACATTCCTACGCCCTATCTCCACTCCCTAAGTAGGCTTCCATTCAAAATTACATTTTTATAAAATTTGATCCAACTGTTATTTGCATGAGAGCCTACTTAGTGAGTGGAGATAGGGAGTAGGTATGTTTTAAAAAAATGTTGTAGGGTAAAAAAAAATGGGGGTCGGTCCCTCTAATGACCCCTTTCGGACGCACCATTAAACCGGTAGAAGATGATTTAATAAAACAAATTTACAAAAAATAAAAAAAATTGTACGGGGACTGCCTTAACAGTTAAAGATAAAGGGTAGGTGTGTTCAGAGAAAATGTTTGGACTTAAAAAAAATATTGTGGGTCGGCCATACAATTTGTTGCTCTAAGTGAACTATTAGGGCAGTAAAAGCGGTTTTATCAAATTTTTAAAAATGTCGTTTTGTGTGGGAGCCCCCTTAGAAATTGGAGAAAGGGTATTAGTATGTTCCAAAGAAATGTTAAGACGTAAAAATTAATTGGGGTCGGTCTTATTAATGACCCCTCTATGACTCACCATTGGAGCAGTAGAAATGATATTAAGATTGTAAAATTTCAATAAATTTTTTTAAAAAAATTTTAAAAAATAGTTATAATAGTTATCCCATGATCCTCCTGGGTAAAAAATTTGTAAAATCGATAGAAGTTTCACACAAAAAAATTTCAAAAAAATCGAAGAGTACAAACATTTTCAAAAATGAGATTTAAATTTTAAAACTTAAAAATCGCATACCAGATCGCTTTTAAGAATTTTTTCGGATTTTTTTTTTAAAGTACGTAAAAAAGCAAAAATTTTGAAAAAAAAAAATTTAAATTTGGACCATTATTGAAGAAGTTATGAGTAAAAGAAGTTTGAGTAAAGGAACTAACTACCAATTTTTAAAAATTCGATTTCTTTTGAACGGGTCATCAAAAAAATCTGAAAATTTACCACAAAGGAGTTTTTGAAGGGTACTAAAAACTGTAAATAAATTGGGAAAATCTAAAAAAAAATTTTCAAAGTGTACGATTTGACATGGAAAGCCCCATATATTCTTAAGCCTCTATCGATTTTAAGTCGATCTAGCGATGTCCGTCCGTCTGTCTGTCTGTTGAAAACACTTTCGGAGGCCTAATCCTAGGCTACTGCCGCTTAGCATATATATTTTAAATTTACCGCGGAAGGTTGGTATTGCATTTCAGCGAAATCGGTCCAGTGGTTCGAAATTTATAAGCAAAAGAGTGAATTTCGGAAAGGCTTTTTTGTTAATTTACGAGTTTAAAAACACTCTAACATCCGATAGAATAACTTGGAGGTTTCATGAGCATGACATATACACTTTTCGTTCCCCTGTTCTGTTTGGTATTGAATTTCAGATCAATCGGTCCAGTGGTACAAAAGTTATGAGCAAAACCGTGAATTTCAGATTGGTTCCACCTTAAATTCCCGTATTAAAAAACCGGTAAACCACCATAAAAAAACAAAAAGCCACAAAAATATTTTAAAAAGTATTTTTGTCACCCAAAAAATTTTACACCCAAAAAAAATTTTACACTCAAAAAAAAAAAATGTCATTTATTTTTTTTTAATGATTAAAAAAAGTTTTTTATTCAAAATAAAATATTTCTAATTAAAACCGTTGATTTTTTTCACGTCTGAAAATTTACTAAGGCATTGTGGAGGGTATTCATGGATTCGGCCAAGTCGAATTTAACTGTTTTTTTTTAATTGTAATTAAAAATAAATAGCAGTCTCAATTTAGCAATCATCAACCCCGTTTTAAAACAGTAAACCCTTAAAGTATATAATTGTATAAAATAACCATGCTAATTGATCCTTTTGTGTTTGCAATTAATAATAAATAATGCTTGCAGCTACTTTTATTTGCATGCAAAAAAAAAAACAATCATACCTATCCCTAGATTTACACAAAATAAACGTTATAATTGATTCCGAATTTAGTTTGGCTGTGGATTTTTGGATAAATGAAGAAAGCAAACCACTTTAATTAGTGATTTTTCTGTAAGTACAGATCGAGCTCGGGCTCTAATTATATTTGTTATAAGGGTTCAAGTTGAAAAAATGCAGAAGGAAAATTGAATTTCTAAAATTTAAAGGCATTTCTGGTATTCCCATACCGGTTTCAAACACTCCAGTTAGTGTTATCATCAGTAGGATTTTAAATGTCGGTTTGTCTTGTTAATGGAAATTGTTTTTTTATATATGTGAATATTTATAGTTTTTACATAATAAATTTTAAAAGTTTCCAACACTACAATTCTATTTCTAGAAATCTCAACCTAACCTCATACTCTCTTTCTGTCAACATGTGTTTCCGAAATTCTAGATCATATTGGTAACAATTGCGAAATAATGTAAGAGACAAACAAGTTGAAAGAAAGTATAAGGTGAGGTTGAGATTGCTAGAAATAGAATTTTAGTGTTGGAAACTGAAAAAAAAATTTTCTGAAGAAACTATAAATATTCACATATGTATATAAAAAATGCCTGCGAATTTTGTACTCTTGCCCAAAATATTAAATCATGATAATGTTTTGCGGTAGATTTGGGTGTACTTGCCAAAGCAAAGTTTTTTTTAGAAAAAATAATGTTATATTACTTTTGCTATTCCATGCAAAACGAATTGAAATATCAGTCGAGGACCCAATTAAAAAACCAAAAGAACTGTACATTTCGTAAGTGAGTTCAACTGTTTTTACATTTTGGAGAGTATAAAAGATTCGGCACCAAAGAATATAACACTCTCACTTGATTTATGTACATTTGATAAACAAATGGAAAATTTTTATGCGGAAAGCTTAGACTTGGTGAAAAAGTAGTTTTGGTAAAAAAATAATTTTTTTATCACGAAAAACCAAATTATGTTAAACAAAATTTAATGAACCCAAAAATTTTTGGTGAAAAAAAAATTTGATGAAAAAAAGTTTTTTATGAAAAGAAAAACTTTTTGATGTAAAAAAAATATAAAAAAAAAAAAAAAAATTGGTGAAAAAAAATTGATAGTAAAAAATTTGATGAAAAAAAATTTATGAAAAAAAATATGATAAAAAAAAATTTTGATGAAAAAAAACAATTTGATGAAAAAAAAAAAAAATTGATAAAAACAAAAAATTTGATAAAAACAAAAAAAAATTATAAAAAAAACAATGATGAAAAAAAAAGTTTGATGAAGAAAAAATTTATGAAAAAAAAAAATTTATGGAAAAAAAATGATGGAAAACAAGTAAAAAAGTTAAATTCGCCCTTGCCGAATGTATTGATACCCTCCACAATTTTTAAAAGATTTTTGCAAAAATATTTATTTAAAACGAAATCACTTTTGAAAAAAATTTTTTTAAAAAAAAAAAAAAAATTCCGCGAAAAAAAAGTCCGCGATTTTTTTTTTTTGTCAGAAATATGGTCGTGCTTGTTTAAATACCATTCGGTGTTAATTATGTTCACATATTTCAATCAGCAGCCGAATTAAAGCATTTTGTATTTTTAGGTTATGTACCAAAACTTTCGAGGCGTCCTAATATTTTCGTTCATAATGCAATACCAAACTGCTCGGGAGAACGTCCAATAAATATATTAAGTTTCAGTGATCTCCGTGTAATATTGTAACCGTGATCACCATTTCCACAGACAGACAGACGAACAGACGGGCATCGCTAGAATGTCTTAAAATCGATCACTGGTCATAAATATGGGGGTTTTCGTGTCAACTGACACAACTTTTGAAACCGATGTCTTCCGATCGGGATGAAATTTGCACCAAGGTTAGTCCTATTGGATAGTAGTTCAGACACAATTTTTCAGCGAGATCGGTCAAGGACTCTCTGAGTTAGAGGGGGTCGAAATTTGACATTTTGGCCAAAGAGGTGTTTATTCTCATCCATGTAACTTCTTACCTATTGTTTTGAGCAAAATGTGTCCCAAAGAGTTTAGATAGCTATTTCTTCAGTCTTTCGAAAAAAAGTTATAAAAAAAATAAAAAAAAAAAAAAATTTTTTTCTTAAAAATCTAAAACTTTTTTGACTTTTTCCTCAAATTGGGCCCTTTTTTTTTTTTTTTTTGATTCAAAAGAAAGCTTAGGGGTTTTCCTTTACGAGCTATGGGGTCGCTTAGTGGGATGCGAGTGGGATATGTATGAAAAAATTATTTTTTTAACTTTGGAACACAAAAAACGATTCTTCAATTTGCACTATTAGGCGTGGGATAGCTAACCAGTTTTCGATTTCGATCCGCGATATCCTCTAATTTTTATAGGTTCGAAAAAGAAAGCACGAGCCAAAAAATAAGGGCGGTGGGGTGGGGCCATATGGCCCCTCATCGGGGTCAAAGTTGGGCGTAAAGAGGTAAAATCCTCAAAAAGCCCCAAAACTGCCCTAGAAACGCCCCTGGAGGGGTGCAATGTGAGACGAACCTCCAATAATTTTCTGCCCCCAACATTTTTCTTGAACATACCTTACCCCTATTTCCACTTCCTATGGGGCTCCCATACAAAACATTTTTAAAAAATTTGATCCTACCATTCTAACTTACCCTAAAGTGCCCCAAGTGGAGCCAAATGTATGACCGACCCCCATTATTTTATTAATTCCAACATTTTTTGCGAACACACCTACAATGTATCTTTAACCCTTAAGGTGGTCCCCATACATTTCTTTTATTTTTTATAAATTTGTTTTATTAAACCAGCTCCTACCGCCCCTACCGTGCCTCCTAGAGAGGCAAAAATTATGACCAACCCCCATTATTTTTTAGTTACCAACATTTTGTCCGAACATAATAACACCCTATCTCCACTCCTTAAGGGGCTCCCATACGTTATAAAAACATGTATTTTTAAAAACTAATAAAAAAAAATAAAAAAAAATGTATGGGCACCCCCTTAAGAGTTGAAAATAAAGGGTAGGTATATTCTGAGAAAATGTTGGAGATGAAAACATATTGGGGGTCGGTCATACATTTTACTGCTCTAGGGGCACCCTATGGACAGTTAGAGCGGTAAGAGCAAATTTTATAAAAATGTCATTTTGTATGGGAGCCCCCTTAGGAAGTGGAAATAGAGGTTAGGTATATTCAAGAAAAATGTTGGGGGCAGAAAATTAATAGAGTTCGGTCTCACATTGCACCCCTCCGTGGGCAGTTCTAGGGCAGTTGTGGGGCTTTTTGAGGATTGTAACCTCTTTACGCCAAATTTTGACCCCGATGACGAGCCATATGGCCCAACCCCACCGCCCTCGTTTTTTGGCTCGTGCTTTCTTTTTTGAACCTATAAAAATTAGAGGGTGTCGCGGATCGAAATCGAAAACTGGTTAGGTATCCCACGCCTAATAGTGCAAATTGAAGAACCGTTTTTTGTGTTCCAAAGTTAAAAAAATAATTTTTTAATAGATATCCCACTCGCATCCCACTAAGCGACCCCATAGCTTTTAAAGGAAAAGACCTAAGCTTTCTTTTGAATCAAAAAAAAAAAAAGGGCCCAATTTGAGGAAAAAGTCAAAAAAGTTGTAGATTTTTAAGAAAAAAAAATCAAAAATTTTTTTTCTATTTTTTTTATAATTTTTTTTCGAAAGACTGAAGAAATAGCTATCTAAACTCTTTGGGACACATTTTGCTAAAAACAATAGGTAAGAAGTTACATGGATCAGAATAAACACCTCTTTGGCCAAAATGTCAAATTTCGACCCCCTCTAACTCAGAGAGTCCTTTACCGATCTCGCTGAAAAATTGTGTCTGAACTACTATCCAATAGGACTAACCTTGGTGCAAATTTCATCCCGATCGGAAGACATCGGTTTCAAAAGTTGTGTCAGTTGACACGAAAACCCCCATATATATACTTTATGGGGTCCTAGACCGATATTTCGATGAGTTAGAAACGGAATGACAAACTTATATATACCCTCTATCACTAAGTGGAGGGTATAAAAAAAATTAATGAAAAAAATTAATGAAAAAAAAAAATCGATGAAAAAAAAAAATTCAATTTAATGAAAAAAAAAAATTGATGAAAAAAAGAATAAAAAAAATTATAAAAAAAAGAGTTTGATGAAAAAAAAAGTTTGATGAAAAAAAAAAAAAATTTATGAAAAAAAAAAAAATTGATGAAAAAAAAAAATTTTGATGAAAAAAAAATTTAATGGAAAAGAAATTGATAAAAAAAAAAATTGATGAAAAAAAAAAAAAAAATTGATGAAAAAAAAAATAAAAATTGATGAAAAAAAAAAGATTGATGACAAAAAAAAAACAAATTGCTGAAAAAAAAAATTTGATGGAAAAAACTTGATAAAAAAAAAGTTTTTTTGGTTGAAAAATAATTATTTTACCTTTTATTCACCAGCTGATAAACTGTTTTATTCACCACGAGTTGAATTATTATCCAAGTTACAAACCCAAGTTATTAAAATTTTTGGTTTTAAGAAAATGAAAATTCTAATTCTTGTTTTGTTTTTCGTTAATTGTTAGCTTATATAGTCAAATTGAGGTGGCGTCCTGCAAATTTTTTAAAATTAGACACCAGCCTTAAAACATTATCATGTTAAAACAATTTGCGTTAACAACACAAACAGAAATTTAAAATCCTACTGATGATAACACTAACTGGAGTGTTTGAAACCGGCATGGGTATACCAGAAATGTCTATAATTTTTAGAAATTAAATTTTTCTTCTGCATTTTTTCAACTTGAACTCAAATAACAAACCACTTTTAAATTAATTGAAATATAGATACTTATAACAGAAAATAAAGTTAAAAAGTCTCTCCTGATTAGTTGCTAAGGACACTCTCCTTTAAAAACTCATAGAGATTCCTTAACAAAGTAGTTTATCCATTTATTTGCTGCGTATTATTTTTAAGCGGATTTCTTTCGTAAAATCTTGTTAATGAAGGATTAGATGCTCTACAAAAATATGTTAATTTCTATTATTTTACATTTATTTGAAAATTTAGAACTCATTCTTTAAACAAAATACTTACAACTATAATCCACCCATCTTTTTGATAATAATAATGCATTTAATTACGAATGAATTTATAATGTTTTGTATTATTTTTGCGCACAAAACAAAAACGACAACAATTGTTGTTAAATATCAAAACAAAAAAAAATATAAATACAAAAGAACAATAATGCTGCATTGTTTTACAAATGAACACCAAAACACTGTGGTGAAGAAGAACATAAAATTTTTGTAACGACACAAAACCAGTGGCAGTTTTAAATTCGGCTGTGTTGAATCTTTTTTAAGTTTTAAAATGTGGAAAAAGCATGATAGAGCTGTTTTTTTTTTTTTTTTTTGTAAGATTCTGAATATATTCTGCAAGATTTTGTGGGTTTTCCAGCATTTTTCATGAGTTTGTTAAAGAAAATTTTGAAAAAAAAAAATATATTAACTTTGAGAACAACTAATGCATATTTTTGGCCTTACTTTGAAACGGGTTAGTGACTTCGTAGAAAGGCAGTATTTTATATCTGAGCTTTTATGATCGATTAGAATATAAATATCGTTTTCCAATGGTTTAAATAAAATTATAAAATCGGGGCTGATTATTGTGATCTAGGCGCCATTTTATAAAAATTGCATCATTTTGACCCCGAAGACTTGCAAGGGTTCATTTTTGAAAACCCAAAACTTTAAAAAATATCTTCTTATACCACTTTTTAACAAAATATTTAAACGTAATTTTTTAAATGTTTTCATCAAAATATTTTAATATTGACCCCTATGCGCCACGGGCTAACATTTTCCGAACACTGTTTTTCTTTTTTACTTGCGGACTTCAATTTCGGACTCAGCACTCGATTTTACATAAAAACTAAATGCCAAATATTGGGAATCAAAATCTCTAAAAACTTGTATAATCAAATATTTGTTATAAAAATGTGTCTAACAATAAGTAACTAAATGTTAGTTATTTCCCAGCAAATTTTTGCATTACTAGTAATGAATATAGTAATTAGTAATAACACTGTGCTCGAATTTTACACTTTTTTTTTAACAAGTTGGGCACCCTACTGGTAAAGTTAATTCGAGTACGCTGAATTCAATGGTGCTAGCCGTTATTCGAAGATAGCGCTCACATTCGCGATATTCGCAATTTAAAATATTAAGGCTCTAGTACAATAAAAACGATATTTTTAAACTTTTGCGATAATTTTTAAATTTAAAACCATTCAAGTCTGTTAAACTAACACCACAAACCTTAATACCGTGAATTTTTTTCGCGAAAAAATTTTTTGTTCGCGAAAAATTTTTATTTTAGTGATAAAATTAAATATTTTTAGTTTTATTTAAATTAACAACAGCCGTCTGGTAAAGCTAGTTTGTGTACACTAAATCCCATCGTAATATCAGTTTTTCTCAAAGTTAGCGTATATATAGCGATATTCGCGATTATTTTTTTTTATTTTTAAGGAAAAAAAAACAATTTGTTATATTATTTAGACAATTGCTGAATGTTTATTATTTAAACTCTATTGAATGTTAAAAAAAAAATATTCGCTGAAATTTTTTTCGCGAATTTTTTTTCCAATTTTTTTTTTATTTTGCTATTAATTTATGAAAATGAGTAGAATACAATACATAACAGACACAAAATTTTTCGAAAAAAAAAATTTTTCGCGAAAATTTTTTTTTTCGCGGGATTTTTTTTTTTTGGGAAAAATTGAATGCATTTTCTAAAATTAGATTTAAAAACTATCCCAAAAGCATAAAAATTTAATTTTTGTAGTACCTAGGCTTTACAATTTTAAATCGCGAATATCGCCAATACGAGTTCTAACTTCGAAAAAACGGCAGGCGCCATTGAATTCAGCGTATTTCGCGATAAACTTTTTTTTTAATTTTAAGTAAAAAAAAATATTTTTTATATTATTTAGACAATTGATAAATGTTTATTATTTAAACTCTATTGAATGTTAAAAAAAAAAAAATATTTGTGGAAATTTTTTTTTCGCGAAATTTTTTTCCAAATTTTTTTTTCAAATTTTTTTTCCAATTTTTTTTTTATTTTGCTATTAATTTATGAAAATGAGTAGAATACAATACATAACAGACACAAAATTTTTAAAAAAAAAAATTTTTTGCGGAAATTTTTTTTTCGGGAAAAAATAAATTGCATTTTATAAATTTAGATTTAAAAACAATCCCAAAAGCATAAAAATTAAATTTTTCTAGTACCTAGGCCTAGCTTTACCTAGGCGCTAACTTCGAAAGTTAGCTTAAGTAAAAAAAAACTATTTTTTTATATTATTTAGACAATTGATGAATGTTTATTACTTAAACTCTATTGAATATTCAAAAAAAAAAAAATTATTTGCGGAAAAAAAATTTCGCGAAATTTTTTTTCCAATTTTTTTTTATTTTGCTATTAAATTATGAAAATGAGTAGAATAACAGACACAAAATTTTTCGAAAAAAATAATTTTTTTGCGAAATTTTTTTTTTCGCGGAAAAATTTTTTTTCGGGAAAAATACAATGCATTTTCTAAATTTAAATTTAAAAACTATCCCAAAATCATAAAAATGTAATTTTTGTAGTAAATAGGCCTTACAATTTAAAATCGCGAATATCGCGAATACGAGCGCTAACTTCGAAAAATGGCTAGCTTTACCAGCAGGGTGTCCAGCTTGTTAATTTTTGCGACTAGCACAGTGTAATTATTTGTATGTAAGTACTTATTGTATATGAAATGTTACTTATTCTACAAAGGCCGTATTTTAACATTTTCATTAACTTATTATTTAAGTTATTGCAAATAAGTACTTCTTTATTACAATATAAGCCACTAGTTGCTTTTTGGACTAAAGTAATGCAGTGGGTAATGAGTAGTTGTTATAAGTAATGTAATTGGCAATCATTACATTTCACAACACATCCCGAGTAAAAATTTTCTGGTCTAATCATATATTATTTGATACAATCTTATATGAGTTAATATGCTTCCGTATAAATTTATATAAAATTTTATCTATCACTTTAATACGGTTGATTCACTTTATATGGTTAGATATTGCTCCATATATGATTAGATTCGTATTTTGGTTTTGCTCATCAACTTATATAAAAATTGATATTATAAGATCAATTTGATCTAATTAGATTTGACCAAATTCAGGATCAAATTGTATCAATTTTTATATTTTTTGATCTAAAGTAATACAATTAGATATTATTTGATACAACCATTTTACGGATCAAATTAGATCTATTCAGTAAAATTAGCATAATATTTTTACTAGGGATTACTTAGTTTTTTCTGGGTTCTTGATTAAAATGTATAAGTTGGCAGTTGTTTTTGTAAATAACACAGAAGCACTGCATGTAGTAACAGTCACTTTAAGTAGTTATTTTTTCATAATAACTCAAAATTTTCCTTAATTATTTAAAAACTTTAGTTGCCAATTTCAAAATACTTTTTTACCAAAAGCACTCATTCAACGAGAAGGAACAGAATATATAAAACAAAGTTGAATTAGGTTTAATGTTTTGTTTTTGCGTTGTTTATTTTTGCTTCAACAATAAAGCATATGCAAAAAAAAAAAAACAAACAAAAGAATAATATAATGCTACTACACTCACAAATGTTTTACAGTTACTACATGTTAGTTAATTAATACTAAATTGGCAGTAGCTATTTTAAAACTGAAATACAGATTTCCTATGACAAATGCTGAACGAACATATACAAAATATTGAATATGTATATCGATTCCCTGAAGCAAAAAATATATATTATTTTTTTTTTATACATATTTTTTTCATGGTAACAGCACTAAAAATATTTTAATTCACCTGAAAAATATATCTACAACATTCGCAGATTTTTTAATTTTTCTTTATAAGCAAATTTGTGGTTTTCGGCCAAATTTATATTTTTTCAAAGATTTCTTCTTTTTTCAAAGATTTTTATTTTAACAAAGAAATGAAAATTTTTTTTTTTTGTTTATCGCCAAAATATCTTTTAAAACGGCGATATAATCAAAATAAAACTTTGATTTTTTTTTGAAATGATAAATTTATAATATTTCCGCCATATCTTTTGAGCGAAATATCGCCCTATTGTTTGCAGGGCATTTACATAATGTTATAATATTCTAAAACAAAACAGCTTAAAATTAATTTTAATATTTATGATTTCGTCCAAATTTTTTATATCGTCGAACTATATTCAATAAATGCCAACTCGAAAAAGCTTACTTTTCAGGAGAGCTAAAAAACTAGTTATTTTGCATATTATTGTAAAAATAAACAATGTACCTTCCATAAGATGGTTTAAATATTCTAAATAATTTTTACCTATGCCAAAAATTTAATATTTTGCACTGGTTTGCGTATTTTTTTGAGATGGCATTTATTACTACATCAAAAAACTACATCGGAAACTAAAAATAATTTTTTTTTTAAAATTTTTTATAATTTTTTTTTTTTTTGGATTTTGTTTTCCTTAGTGCGGTAAGTGCAAAAACTAAAAAAAATTAAAAATCTTTGCATATTTTTGAAAGTTACTAGCTCCGAAAGCCTTTTAATCTCAGGGTGGTCAACTTTGGCACTCTGTAACTCACGCTTTATTGTAGAAGGCTCACTCCAAACTAGCTATTTTGAAAGCTTATATCATTGACTTTATTTGCCCCACTCATAATGTTTCAATCTGATAAATAGTTTGAAAGTTACATATAAGTAAGTATGTAAGCATTTTTTTTTTTGCAAACACTATTTACCGATATTTTCAAAATGGCAATATCTCGAAAACTAGGCATTAGATATCAAAATATTTACCAGATTCGTGTTCAGAATGGCAAATGCAATAAGATATGTGGTCTAATTTTTTTTAAAAAAAATTTTGAAAAATTTTTGGAAATTTACAATGGGAGTTGGCATTTATTTTCACCAAAAAAATATGTACTTTGAGTTAGCAGAATAACAAAAATGGATGTAAAACGACAAAAAATTATTTTTTTGCTCTGAAATTTTTACCACAGATGGGTATTGCATAGGGGATCTATTTTCCATCGGAAACTCATTTCGGTCAAATTTGAGTTGGCATATTTTGAATATAGGTTCACGATATCTTTTTCACAATTTTTTTAATTTTTTCTGTCTATAGAAATTTTTAATTCTTTTAATTTAATTTTATCAGCAAAACTATTTGAGTGTATATGCGGCTTAAATAAATACAATCAAAAACAAACAACAACTAAATAAACCTACTCAACATTAAAAAAATACATAAACTTTATTTTTTGAAAAACATAAAACAAAAATAACAAAAAAACAAAATGAGAGAAGTGAATATAAAAACAACATTAGTTATGTTAATTATTTAACACACTCACACTTTTTGTGCGATGTTTATTTGTGTGTTTGTGAAATACATATACCGTTATTTTACAAATGCAAGGAGCCATTTGAACACTCATACACAGACACACACACATAAGAGCTATTATTTTCCTAATGCCCTTATAGTCGACAAAAAGTGTAAATGCAGTTTGAAATTTGATTTCCACATGATTAGATGTCATAAAACTGTTAACAGCGAAATCTTAACTGATCGCATCACGAGACATTACGAAATTAGTGTTGTTGTATTTTCTTAAATTTTAACAATAAAGTTTTTTGAATATCTCCAAAAAGCTTATCTTAAAATATCCCATTTATTTTTCTTTAACATGATAATGTTTTTAGGCTGGTGTCTAATTCTAAAAACGGTACAGGACGCCACCTCAGTTTGACTATATAAGCTAACGACTAACAAAAAAGAAAATAAGAATTACTGTTTTCATTTTCTTAAAACCAAAAAGGTTTGCAACTTCGATAATAACTTGTTACTTGGATAATATCTAACCTGCTGGTGAATAAAAGCGTTTTTCACCAGATGGTGAATAACATGGTGAAAAACAACAGCAAACAACCACACTCGAATTGAAAAAATCAGATTTAGTTGATACTTGCTTAACAGCCAACTTGGCGTATCGGTCTAGAGTGATTGTACGTTACAAGCAGTTAATAGCAAAGTATTACAGATGATGATGGGTTCAATCCTTGTCGGCTGCGATCTGTTAATAATTTTCACATATAGAGTTCTATTGACTATTAACTAAATAAATTTGACATTAAAAGTTTTTCTGAAGATTATTATAACTGAATAATATGAAACTAGTAAGAAACAAACCAGGATGTCTTAAATTTTTAGAAAAATTAAAATTTTTCTTTCACACTTTTCTAAATTCAAAACCATACGTTACAAAATTACTTTTCAACAAAATTTTGTTTTCATAATTTTTTTTTTTCATACATTTTTTTTTTTTTTAATTTTTTGATCAAGCATTTTTTTACATTTTTTTTAACAAAAAAAAATTTTATTTTTTCAATAATATTTTTTAATTTTTTTTTCATCGAAAACTTTTTTTCATAATTTTTTTTCTATTATTTTTTTTTTTTATCAAAATTTTTTTTTTAATCATTTTTTTTTTCTTTCATCAGCACATTTTTTTCATGAAATTTTTATACCCTCCAACTACAGTATGGGGGTATACTCACTTTGTCATTCCGTGTGTAACGCATCAAAATATCGGTCTAGGACCCCATAAAGTATTTATATATATATTTATGATCAGTGATTCTAAGACATTCTAGCGATGTCCGTCCGTCTGTCCGTCCGTCTGTCCGTCCGTCTGTCCGTCCGTCCGTCTGTCCGTCTGTAGTTAACACGATGCAGTCTAAAATAAAAGAGCTAAACTCCCGAAATTTGTTACGAATATGTCTTATGTTCATAGGCAGATTAAGTTCGTAAATGAGCAAAATCGGACCAGGGGAAAAAAAGTTCCCCCTTGAAGAACTAAACCAACCTCTGAAAAATACCATATTTTTACATGATTTTTTGTGTTTTTGTTTAACAAATGCAACATTTTTATGCCTCAAAAAGTTCAAAGCCCTGCATTTGGACCCAGAGAATTAGAAAATGTCGTTTTTTCGGCCCGCCCCTTTTATGGGCGTGGAATAAAACATTTTTTTTTAAATAATGATAATCTTGTATTTCTTTAGTGCAAAAAGCATAAGAATGAATTTTTAAACACATATTCGAGGAAAAATTTGCCCCCCTCAATTACTACTAGCGACCCCCCCCCCAAAAAAAAAAAATAAAACGCCACTGTTTTTTTTTTTATAAAAGTATAAAAGATTCGGCACAGCCGAATTTAACACTCTTACTTGTTTTCATTAAAATTGTTTTTTCATAAATATTTTTTGTTTTATCAAAAATTTGTCTCATGAATAAACATTTTTTTACCAAAAATTTGTTTTTATCAACATTTTTTTATTTTCACCAAAATTTTTTTATATTCATAAAAATTTTGTTTTTCATCAAAAAATTTTTCTTTTCATTTTTTCTAATATTTTTCATTAAAAATGCTTTTTACTTAAGTCTAAAATTCTAACCTAAAAATGTTCCATTTGTTAAACAAAATGTTCCATTTGTTTAACAAATGTACAAAAAACAAGTTAGAGTGTTAAATTCTTCTGTGTCGAATCATTTATACTCTCCAAAATGTAAAAAAATCCTTTTTTGCACTTAAGTTATGCACTCATTTACCAAATTTACAGCACTTTTGGTTTAGACTTCATTTTGCTTTCCACAGAAAGATGAACGGATATAAATAGCTAGATTGTCTTAGATATGAATGAATCGTATAAAAACTTAATGGGTTCCTCAACCGATATTTCAATTCGGTTTGTATGGAATGGCAAATAACATTATTTTTTCTAAAAAAAACTATGCTTTGGCAAGTACACCCAAGTCTTCAGCAAAACATTATCATGATTTAATGTCTTGGGCTTTAGTACAAAATTCGCTGGCATTTTTTTTTTAGTCATCGATTTTTTCATGCTTTTCACCACTATTTGGAAACTTGCTAAATATGTCGTAGACATTAGAATCAAATGGTGAGATAAAATTTGTAATAAGTTCAGCCGTTTTTCTTCGCAGGAGAATGGGTTTTAAACCGTGAAGAGGCAGGGAAAGGTGCTGGAGTTTAAAATAAATATATACTGCGCCATTTTTTTATTGACGAAAAATCTCCTAAAAAGCGATGATATCAAAAAATACAAAGAAAGAAAATAGTTGAAAACTAACTCTTATATTTATATAATAGCGGTATTTTTATACCCTACACCATTGGTTCCCAACCTTTGATTCTCGCCCCACTGGGGGGCAATTTGAACGTTCCAGGGGGGCAACGAGCAAATTTTAAAGGTTTTATTTTTAGTCAAAATAACTAAAAAAAATATTTTTTTGGCAAAATAACTACAAAAACTATTTTTTTAGCAAAATTAACTACAAAAAAATTCTTAATTCCTTAACATTTTTACTTTAAACTTAGTTTAAATTCTTATTTTACCAAAACTTTGCTAAACCAGTAGTAATTTTTCATTAGAAACAAAAATTAGATAAATTAAAAAAATGTTCTTAAGTGTAGGGGGGACATGGCAATTTTTTAAACTAAAAAGTGGGGCGAGCCGTAAAAAAGGTTGGGAACCATTGCCCTACACCTTCTCTGTGATACAGGGTATATTGACTTTGTGCTTATGTTTGTAAATACCAGAAAAATTGGTCCTAAACCCACCTTCAAGCAACGAGTCAGAATCACTTGTTGAATAGATTAAGCGATGTCCGTCCGTTAGTCAGTCAATGTAAACATCGCACAGATGGTTGAAGTGTTCCAAAAGTGAGGATTAATTTGGTCTTAAAAGTTGAATATAGAAAGTAGGTATATTCTAAGAAAATTTTGGGGCTTAAAGAAGAGTGGAGGTCGGTCACATATATTTGACATCTCTAGGGGCAGCCTTCGAGCAGTTAGGGCTGTAGGAGCTGATTTTATAAAAATGTCATTTTGTATGGGAGCCCCATTATCAAATGGAGGACTGTAAAAATTAATGGGTTTCGGTCTTATTTGTTACCACTCTAAGAGGCACCATGAGAGTGGTAGGAGCTGATTTCATAAAACAAAATTATAAAAAATAAAAATAAAATGTATGGGAACAACCACATAAACAGAAAAAAATAAAAAAAATATTTGAGTAAATTTTTAATACTATTGAGTAAAAAATTACTCAATTTTGCACCAGTAAACGATTTAATAGTATTGAGTAAATTTTTAATAAAAATTTATTAAATGTTTGAAAAAAAATTTGAGTAAATTTTTAATTGACACAATTAAAAAATTACTCAAAATTTATCTATTTATTTTTTTAAAAGTTTAAAAAAGTTTTAATTTTTTTTACAAAAAAAAAAAAACAAAAAACTTGTTTTTTCAAACTTTACCAAACATATTTATGTCTCAAAAACATAGGAAAATTTTATAAAGACGATTACAAACTTTCATATACATACACAAAAAACTATAAACTAAAAGAGAATTAAAAAAACTATGAGAGTTTAAAAAAAAATAAAAAAAATATTAATTTTTTATTAAATTATTTACTTAAATTGTTTTTAAAATTTTTGAGTAAATTTTTAATTGCGTCAATTAAAAAATTACTCAATTTTTGTTTTTAAATTTAAACAAGTGATTACTCAAATTTGTTTCCTTCATATTTTTTTCTGTGTAGGTATATTTTAAGAAAACGTTGGGGTTACAATTTTTATAAAAAAGTTTATCTCTTCTTTTTTAATAAAAAAATATTTTCTTTATTTTTCTTTTTGTTTTTTAAATATTCTTTCTCTTTTAATAAGATATAATTAGTCTAAAAAAATATAAATATCAATAATAAAAGGCTTTTCTAAATTAATCCCCAGTTTACTTAGGTTTCAACCCACTGTGCGGCAGCGATGCCGTTTCAGAAAAACCCATCATATGTTTAAATTTGTTTTTTTTGAACATTTGTGTGTTATTGTGCTTGTATATAATTCTGTTTAAAATTGGAAGAGTTTATTTTTCCGCAATTCCCGTCACACACACTAATACTTAATTTTATATTTATACAAAACAGTGGTTTTAAGTTGCTTTTAAGTAAAACTAAACCAAACCATAACTATCAAAACAGTACACAGATAATAAATTTAGTCAAGTTGTAGCATTGACAGACTTGTGCATATTCATACATAATTTTCTATAAGCGAGGAGGAAAACATGAGTTTGTCGTCGGTGGTCCATACAAATGACGACATTTTAAAAACCCTTCATTGTTCAATTAAGAACAACGATTTATTGCAGATATATTGTTTTTTTTTTTATTTTTCTAAAAATCTCAATCGTTTTTTGAAAGTTTTCAATAATCGATTAGAGTTTCAATAATTTATTGAATACAGGAAGAAATCGCCGTTTTTGTCCTGCTATATTTATGAAAAAATGGCGAATTAGATTACTTACAAAAATTACTCATCTTGCAGATCTGATGCTATTCATTGCATCAAGGTAGATTAATAAAGCTACATAGAAAAAAATATTCGATGGAAAAAAACAATTAAATATTTGCTCAGCTTAAAATTTGACATTCAATTAAATTTAACTTGAATCAATTAACCATTTGCTCAAATCTGAAAAATTCACAGTATGAAATTGAAAAACAAAAAAACTTATCAAAGTAGGCTTTGTCTAATAATGCGATGAGCGCTGTTGAATTTTTTGTTTTAGTTTTCGTTAGTTGCCAAACAGAAAAGTACGTGAACGCACACAAGACGAAGAAAAGAAAAATAATTTAAAACACAAAAAAAAAAAAAAACAATTTAAAAAAAGATTGACAAAAAACACTAAAATTGTATGATATTGATTAACTATCAGTCAAATCAAGCATTGGTTTAATCAAAAATAACCAAAAAATATTGATTACCCACTCACTCAAATCAAGCATTGGTTTAATCAAAAATAAAAGAAATATACCGATTAAGTATTGCTCAAATCAAGCATTGGTTTAATCAAGGATCAGTCAATGACTGACCTACAATTTTGGTGCTTGATCCAACAATTTTCCTCATTAGCAGACTTTTAATTAAAATAATGCTCAACCTGGTGCAGTTCGTGCTTGATCTAACAACTCATTTTTATCTGTGTAGACCCCAAAACTGGTGATCGGTCCATGAACTCCAACTCAGTCTTACAATTAGACTCTAGTCATGCTCTTTCAATGTATAAGTTCGAGTGTATTAACAGGCCATGTCAATTTGGACTAGTATGCGGCCGGTCATGCTTTTTTTCCGATAAGACTACTGTTTGATGGTAACTTTGGAAAAAACTTAATATATAAGTACTAGGGTGCGCCAAAGTTGTATGGGTAAAAAAAAAATTATGCTAGAGATCGGCACTCCCCCCAAAAATATTCGTTTTTATATCAAAATACACTATGCAAAAAATTATGGCGATCGCTTGAGGGGAAAGGGTGCCTCAAACGCCTTGAAAATGGAGAATTATGTCAAATTTGACCATTAGATGAAAAAATTTTTTTTTTTTTTTTTGTTATTCAATTTCGCCAAAAAAAAATTTGTTGTATTAGGTTTAATAAGAACTACTTACAAAAAAAATATAAGCTCTCCACTACATCGCTTACCCATTTTAACTTGCGATACAAAAATGGGCAGTTATTTTTAGGGGTACCCAAAAGTAACATTTTTACATTTTTGAAAATTTTATTTAAAAAAAATTTTAAAAATTAAAATCGCTCTCCACCAGTTTATTATATATATTATAAAGATAAAAAATGTGAAATATTATAAATATCCGTTCGGCAGTTTTTCTTTTATAGCGACTTGAAGTTAGCGGATTTCAAGGAAAATTGATTTTTTGCTGTATTTTCTTTAATTTTGAACTTATTACTACGTTTTAAACGAAATTGACGATATTGGCTTTGTAAATAATTAAATTGGATCATAAATTTTAGTTAGTTAGTAATTTTTACAGTTTAGCTTTAACCCATGTAAACCCGGGTCATTTATGTCCCACTTTGGAAATATTATTCTTTAAGCTATCATTCTTTAAGCTATTTTACTATTTCATGAAACTAGTAAATGGAAATAGTTTTAGCTATTCATCGTGTATGCACTTAAAGAATTTAACCCTTTTTATAAAGTTTTTGTATATTTAATGAAGCTTTTCATAAATATGATGAAATATTTTTTGATTGTATCAAACACATTAAGCATTCATGATTTCTTCTACTTTATTTAAAAAATTTAATTTTTTGTTTGGGTTGCTGAAAAAATTAGTTGATGACTAAAGAAAAGCTAATGGACAATTTTTTCTTTTTTTTTCTTTGAATTTAGAAAAAATCGACTTCAAAATATTCTTAAATAATTTTCTAAAAAAAAAATGTGTATAAATAATTTCATTTTCCAGCGCGACACGCGTATTTCACTTAATATTTGCTCAATCTGCACGCTATTTAACTTAAATTAAAGCTTTATAAATTACATTAATAACATTTTTAAAAATAATACTCACTTTAAAATAATAACGTTTAATTTGTTTTTAACAAATTGGATCTACTTTAGAAAAGTTTCATTGTATTGTCACCCACCGAATATAAAAAATGCGCTATAATTTAAAAACATTGTTTTTTCACATGTAGATTTAAATAAACTTGGACAAAAACATTTATTTTTACAGATTAATTTTATTATATTTAATAAAAATATAAAAGCCGCCATACAATGGGGAATATTTGCCCTGTGGGTCATCTTCGACCCGGGTTTACAAGGGTTAATGCTGTCCTGCAAAAATTATTTACTTACTAAAATTTATGATCCAATTAAATCAATTGCAAAGCCAATTTCGTCAATTTTGTTTAAAACATAATAATAAGTTCAAAATTAAAGAAAATACAGCAAAAAATCAATTTTCCTTGAAATCCGCTAACTTCAAGTCGTTATAAAAGAAAAACTGCCGAACGGATATTTATAATATTTCACATTTTTTATCTTTATAA
Organism: Pegoplata infirma; assembly: GCA_963921195.1. Classification (NCBI taxonomy): domain Eukaryota; kingdom Metazoa; phylum Arthropoda; class Insecta; order Diptera; family Anthomyiidae; genus Pegoplata; species Pegoplata infirma. The sequence goes on along the minus strand of OY992536.1, from coordinate 55,623,358 downwards.
TATATATAAAAAACTGGTGGAGAGCGATTTTAATTTTTAAAATTTTTTTTTAATAAAATTTTCAAAAATGTAAAAATGTTACTTTTGGGTACCCCTAAAAATAACTGCCCTTTTTTGTATCGCAAGTTAAAATGGGTAAGCGATGTAGTGGAGAGCTTATATTTTTTTTGTAAGTAGTTCTTATTAAACCTAATACAAAAAATTTTTTTTTGGCGAAATTGAATAACAACAAAAAAAAATTTTTTTTTTTATCTAATGGTCAAATTTGACATATTTCTCCATTTTCAAGGCGTTTGAGGCACCCTTTCCCCTTAAGCGATCGCCATAATTTTTTGCATAGTGTATTTTGATACCAAAACGAATATTTCTAGGGGGAGTGACGGTATAAAATCGAAAGTTGACATTTTTGGCGCACCCTAATAAGTACATTTGCAGTATAAATGTATCAGCCTTACCACAAGAAAATAAAATAAATTTAAAATGAGCTTTTAATTTTATTTCCATACAAATTGTTTTTGTTTTTAAAATCGACTTTCAAAAAATGTATAGAAAATTTGAAATTTAAAATAAAACTTTTGTTAAAATAGACTTTTTGTTTTCTTGTGGTAAGGGCCTATGTATGTATATAACTTCGTGTATTGCAAATAAGCTTTTTATATTTACACATATTAGAGGGGTACGAAAAATCAATTTGTGGCTAAAATACTTACGCAAAAAAAAAAATATGTTAATTTTTTTTGAAATAAACTAAAGCTGTTTTTAAATTTCAAAATTTCAGAACTTCTTCTGCCAATTTTCCACTTTTTATTTTTTAATCGGTAGCCCATACAAAAATCTATAAAATAACTTTTATTTAAAGATATCACTGCATATTAGGGTGGCAGCGAAATGTCAACTTAGGATTTTTAACCTTGTGGAGTCGGAATATTGTGCAACATGGTCTAAAACTGATGTAGACAAAATTTCACCCAAATCGGATAAATTTAACCCGTACCCCTTTTAGGTCAAAGTTCACAAGGTAAAAAAAAATTTATACAAGCAAAACATATTTTTTCAATTTTTTATTTTTTTATCAAGTGTGTTTTAATTTTTATTAAATAATAAAAATTAGTTATTTATTCGACCTTTTTATTTTTGAATGTTAGTAAGCTTTATTAGCTTATTAACGCAAAAAAGTTCATTTCGATGGAACAAGTTTTCAAATCAAAAGGCATTTCCCCAAAAAAAAATGATATCTAGAGGTTTTATTTTCTCAAAGATAAGAATAACAATATTACCTTTACACTATTTTTTGTCGACTTACCTAATGCAAACATGGATAAAAAATAAAAAAAAAAAAATTTAATACCTAAATTTTTTTAATTTTTAAATATTTTGCATATACCACAGGAACTTTCAATCTTTGTCAAAACCCCACTCTAATGCAAACTCACACAAATGTATAAAGTTTGGTTCGTTGCTTTCAACTTAAATTGACAAAAGTATTAAAAATAATTTATCTAAAGGCTGTCGAGTACTCATGGTTATTTTTTTTTTTTTTGCTTGTGCCTTTTTGGTTAAAGGTTTATTTAAGATGTCCTTGCCAGTCTATGTGCGTGTGTAGTTCGTCTCTATATACCCAGTTGGGCAAAAAGTTGGATTAAAATGTAACTGGATTTAATAAAATCCAAAAGTTTCTTACCTGGAAACCATACTGACAAATCTTAATGTACTTCGATCCCCTTAGGTTGAATCAGCCATAAAAAAAAACAATCGTTGGGTTTTCCGGTAATCTTACGGCAAAAGTCCCCAAAGAGGACATGCTAAATTTATTTGAAATTTATATACAATATAGAGAAAAAAAAATAAATCGAATCGAACTTTGAAAAAGTTTTTTTTTTTTTTTAATTCCACTAGAGGCTTCTAAATTCTTAAATTCAAGTTTTCATGACCTTTTTTAGAATATCGAAAACGTATCAAGGTAAAATTTTTCCTCAGTCTTCCCCTCTTAGAATTGGAATTTGCAAAAATTATTTTTCAATAATTCTTTTTTCCGCAATAGTATCCTACGCTCCAAATAACAAGATTTTATTACCATTAACTTAGGAGATCGAAAAAGTACCAAAATACACTTTTTTTAGTCCCTCAAATACTTTGCCAACTGGGTATATACATAAAAGAAATACACTGAGTGTAAAAGGCTTAGTGTTAGTAATTATTATAACGTAATATTTTTAATTTAAAAAGTTTTTTGTTTGTAAAAGGTTGATCAAATAATCACCTATGCAAATTTTTCAGAAAAAACAATCCAGAGGCTATTTAATTTAGTCTATGTTTAATATAGAGCATGTGTGCAACCAAGAATAAATTGACTAGATTTTCCGAGAAATATTTAGTTTCCCAGCAAAAAATAAACGAAGTGGTTCAAAAAGAATTAGTGGTTTCACTACATACAAAGTAGCAATAAGTGCCGAACTTCAAATTCCGTAGGATGTACTGTTAAAATCACTTCCAAAAATGCTACAAAATAATAATAAAAACATCTTTCACCAGTTCTATACTTAATGATTTCAAAGTACCTCATTTATATGTTCTTAGGAATTAAATCATATCAAATTAAATCAAATCACCACAACATATGAACTTCTTTTTCAACTGAAACACTTAGAATGTGGGTGATACATGAAGCTTGCACTTTTTTCTACGTCCAGCTTCGAATAGATTTAGGTTTTGCAAAAATGGTGACTAAGTTGGTATTGGCATTTCATTTCTCTTTATTTAGAACTTAAAAAATCGAAAAGACGAAAATCGATTATTGATATTTTTTTTAATTTCATAAAAGCAATTTGACGTTTAACTACCATTTTATATCTTACATATATCGAAAAATGGTGGTCCTAAATTAAATAAATACATTTACGAACTAAAGCTGATGTTTCTCCATTACATTATTAAAGATTTTTTAAGCTTTCTAGAAAATTGAGGTTTAGGCTTGTGGTCAGAACAAACTGGTGAATCGATTCGTCGTGAATTTTTATAGTTTTGTGATCTTTATAATTACTCCTTTTTTTAATTCGAAGTATATACGTTTGATTATCAATGAAATTAATTTTTCTATCGCGTAAGGTTTTTAAGATATTCGCGTTTGAATATTGATATATTTGGGTCTCCTCTGTAACATATTCTGAAGTTGCTCAAACACAATAGTACTAGATTTAGTAAAAATAAGACATCTTTATTACAAATCTGGTATCCAAATTTTTCTATCGCTTACTGTTTTTTAAATATTGGCGTTTAAAAATCTAAAGGTACCTACAGACGACGCAATATTATGTACAATATTCAATTATATTGATAGTGTGTGGGTAATATTGACGATTGTTCAATGGTCAATCTTACCCACACACCATCAATATAATTGAATATTGTGCATAATATTGCGTCGTCTGTACGTACCTTAAACTCCACTGTTGCGCAATTATATTCTTTATAAAGCACACTAACATTTTCAAACGCGAATATCTCAAAAACAGAACATGCTTGAAAAATTTGGATTGCAGTTTTGGAATCAGGAGGTCATTTTATATGAAATCAAGTCCTATTTGGTGGAAGCAACGTAAGAATACGTAGCAGTAGACCCCTAAAAGTGCTCAAATATTGTTTTTTTTTTTTTTACTTTTTAACAGCGAATATCTCAAAAACGTTACGTGCTATAAAAATTTGGACGGTAGATTTGGAAGCAGGAGACCAAGTTAGAAATTTCACTGAGAGGTTTTTGCTGTCAAACAGTGTTTTTGGTGTAAATATAACAAAAAAAATACTCTTTCAATTTATAAATATTATATTGTATTTTGTTCGACCTTTTTAATAATATATTAATAAAAGAAAATATTCGAGCTCGAGGTCTATTCAATTATCTTACAAAAAGAATTGAAAAAATTACTTCTAATTTAGAAGTCCTAAATCACCAATTAAAAATGACATAATCACACCCAAAATGCGAAGAAATATGTACTTCTAAAGAAGTGATTTGACGCCCTATGTTCACTTTGAACTTTTATTTAAGTATTAATTAAAAATCGATATGTATTTCTATTTCTATTAATATTTAATTAAATAAAGGACATATATATATATACAGAAGTGATGAAATACTAACATCCGTAAGTGTCAATCTTTCGCCACTGAAAAGTGGCGAAAAAAAGAACATACTTTGTGTGTCACGCCCATATTAAATTCATCAATGTTTCAGTTGAAGAAGAAGTACATATGGTTCATAAGTTGTGGTGAATTTTGTAGTGAATGGTAAGCTCTTTTTTTGCTGGGTTACTATATTTTTTATACCCTCCACTCTAGTGATAGAGGGTATATATACATTTGTCATTCTGTTTGTAACACATCGAAATATTGGTCTAGGACCCCATAAAGTATATATATTCATGATCCTCGATCGATTTTGAGTCGATCTAGCAATGTCCGCCCGTCCGTCTGTCTGTCCGTCAGTAGAAAACACGTTACCTTTTGAAAGACTTTATAGAGGCTACTGAAGTTTGGCAATAATGTTGGTCATTTTCCTGGTCAGTTTGGTATTGCAATCCAGCAAAATCGGTCCAGTGGTTCAAAAGTTATGAGCAAAACAGTAAATTTCGGCAAAGGTTGTTCGCGAATTTACGAGATAAAAACTTGATAACTTTCGAAAGACAATCATGAGACCGCTGAAACTTGGCATGTATCTTTGCTGTTCCCCAAATCTGTTTGGTATTGAATTTAAGCTCAATCGGTTTAGTAGTTCAAAAGTTATAAGCAAAACTCTGAATTTCAGATTGGTTTCATCTTAAATGCCACGTGTTAAACAAGTTTTAAAAGCATTGGTGGTAACTTACCAACTTTTTAACTTTTTCAGTTTTAAAGCAATGTTGTGTAAAGCAACTTGTTTAGTTTTAAAAGCATTGGTAACTGAAAAATAACACTTGAAAAAATTTTACACTCAAAAAAAATTTTACACTCAAAAAATAAAATTCTGTTTTTTTACAAAAATTACACTATTTTGTGTACATACGTACTTGCATTCACTCAGAAATATTTTAACATTAAAAAAACTCAAAAAAAATTTTACACTAAAAAAAAATTAGTAATTTTTCGTTTTTTAAAGTGACAATAAAAGAGTTTTTTACTCAAAATAAAATATTTCTAATCAAAGAAACATTAACATTAACATTTTCACGTTAAAAATGTACTATCCTTTAAGAAAGGCATTGTGGAGGGTATTTATTGATTCGGCAAAGTCGAATTTAACTTTTCTACTTGTTTATTTTTATTTATACATTTTAATTACACTATGCAACTGTGTTTCATCGTCTTGAGCGTCACTAGCTCGAATGCCAAATGAAATTAGGCCATGAAATAAACAAAATCACCAAATGGGTTTTCAAACTTAGTTTAATTTTTTTTATGGTTGGATGTCTGAAGTGAAATTGTATGGCGGTTCTTCTCTGAAAACATATTAACCTTCGTACTGTTATTTTAAGGTGTCATTTTAGTCCTTTTAAAGAATTAAACACAAAAGTCTTATAAAGTATCCACTTAAAGGGTTGAAATCCCAGTCGGCAAAAAAATCACCACTGACATACTGTTGATCCTCTCTTTATGAAATTACCCAGGCAGAAAAATACGAACGGGAAAGCGCTGGCAAAGTACCTTTTATGGTCGCTTGTGTGCTGGGAAAGCATCACAGTTTAGTACTCCCCCAGCGTCCAAAATGATAACCACGGTATGCCGTTGCTATTTTAAAGCGCTTTGAAAGCGCTTTAAAAACAAAAAATATGGTACTATTATAGCACTTTTAGAAAAAAAATGGGACGTATCTAAATTGTATACATAAGTCCATAAGACACAACTTTTTTTGTGTTTATTTGAATAAAGAAATTTATTAAATTAGGATAAAAAATTTATTGACTAATTTATTAGGACAAAAAAGTTCTGGACAAACTTTGAAATATTTTCTAAGTCCCAGAAAATTTTTTTTTGCAGTTTTCTTTGCGTTTTGGAATAAAAAATTTATTAAAAATGGAAAAGTCCCGTAAAAAGTGGTGTATTGAACCGAAACGGGTAGTGTTCCAAAGGGATAGGGCCAGTGACATTTCACATGTGATGTATCCGGAAAGAAACAGGTGTTTTTATATAAAAGGTGTCAAGTTTGTAATATGTAGGTCATTGTGTCTAAGTGACATATCACGAGAACTACCAAGGACCGGCCACTTATCCTGCAGGGAAATACAAAATATTGCAATTGTTATGAAAATTAATAAATTTTAATAAAAAATTTATACTTTGAACGGAATTAAATAAAAAAACCTTGGCAAAGCGCTTGCAAAGCACTTTTTCGAATTCATACTACCTTTTACACAAAAAATAAAGTGCTTTGCCGAGACTTTTTCTTTGGAACGGTTGGCAGTTTCTGCATGGGTAGTGACATCTTCATACTGTTTTTTTAAATGTCCCCAAGTACAAGACAGCAGTTGGTCAGCAATATGCAATTTTATAAGGGGGTGTTCAGGAATATATCAAGCGATTTTTTTGTTCGACAACTGGAAATGCTTTGTAAATATTTTCTTCATTGAATTGCAATAAGGGTTGCTCAGATGTGTATTTATTAGTTTTTATTTACATTTTTCAAGCATCTTTGATAACAAAATAAAAACTTCAGTGGGCCATAAAATAAATAGAAATAATTTTACAAAACTCTTTGGTGATTTTGTTTTTCTTGATCGTCTGCTATCATTTGTCATTGGATATATTGAAGCTAAAGGCGTTGATCGAAAATTTGTTGCACAGTGTTTTAAGCATGTGTGCAACCAAAAATAAATTGACTCGATTTTCCGAGAAAAATTTTGTATATTACAACTTTTTTTTGCTATTCACATAGTTTTATTATAATAATAAAAAAATACTTTATAATCCTTAGATGTTCTACTTTATTTCCCAACTGCCTAAAATATCTAACACTTAATCATTCTAGACTAAAGTGTTATTATTATTTAAAACAAAGAAAGACATTTTTCAAATTCGTTTTAAAGAATTTAAATTCTTTTTGTTTTTTTGTGCAATATCTAGTACAGTTAGGGGCAAAACTTTTATTTTTCAAGACATAAATTTAAAGAAAAAATATTTTTTGCTATTTCCTGAAATATCAATGTAAGATTATGTTGTAGATCATAAACGGTGTCAGTAAAATTTGTAATTTTTTCATGACTTACAAGGGAAGTCTCCCTGGTGTCACCCTCCGATCTTCATGAAATTTGGATATGTTGTTAAGAACGAAAATTAATTCGACCCGTATTTTTTTTAGCGACCCAAACTCATTTTTAGGGGGGTCGATTTTTGTGGGGGGAAATTGACCTTTTTCAGTTTTTTACGATTTACGCTTTTTTACAAAAAATTAATATAGGCATGTGTGGTAAAAGGTATTAAAAATACCTATCTCGTGGTGCTAACAACGGGCCAAAGAAGTTAATATTTTTCGACTTATTAACAAAAATGTCCTAAAATTTTTGTATTTTACTCAATATGACGAAAAATTGTGCATGTTTGGACACGTCCTTAGCACACGTAGATAGGTTTTCCAAAGACCTTTCATTTGGTATGTAACATGACTAGGTTTCTTTGCATAATATAGGAGATAAACAAAAAAAAACTGAAAAATGGCCTTGTCTTCCCCCCTCCTTTTTACCCCCTAAATACGAATTTGGGCCGCTAAAAAAAAATATGTGTCCCTTTATTTTTTCTGCTCTACAAAATAAAACCAATTCCATAAAGATCCGCGGGTGACACTAGGGAGACTTCCCTTGTTAGCCGACATCAGTTTCAATCTCTCCAAGATCCTGCAAAACTAACATAAAAACCTGCAAGTGGCATCAAACCGGCATTTGTTTGTATGACGAAAAAAGATTTTCTTTCGATTTTGAACGTCCGTGCACATTTTTTTTTATCCAATGCCTTAAATTTTAAGGCAAATCGGATTTAATTAATCCGTGGCGCACGACAATCGAATTTTCGGATTTTTTTAAATTTAAATGTTTGTTTTGTTGCGCTGAATGGTTTTCGAGGTATCGCTTTTGGGTTTACCTACGTTCAAGAAATTTATTTTATTTAGGTCAAATTACGTTTTAATAAACGTAGTAAAAAAACAGAAATTTTTGGAAATTTTTTGACAAATTATAAGAATTATTCTATAGGAATTTTTCTACGGTTAAAGTTTGGGAACTTTTCTGTAGAAAAAATCTGAAAATATTCTTCAGTAAAAGTTTAAGAACTTTTAAGAATTAATACAAACCCGAGTAAAAAAATTGATATGACACAATATATAATTTAATATGGGTTCGTGTCTATTTTGATATAATCTTATACGAAAAATGGTTTCATAAGATTTGATCGAATAATATCTAATAATATCAGTTTATATAACTTTATATCGACTTTGATACGAGTTTTGGTCTAATCCAATGATATAACATTATATCCAATTATATTAAAATTTATACAATTTTATAAATCGGATGTTTTTTTTTAGTTTTTAATAAAAAGTTGAAAAATTAAAATAATAAAAATAAGTTGTTCTTTGAAAAAAAACTTAGAAAAATTTCAAAAAATGTAGTCATGTTAAATTTTATATAAAACACTTAGAAAATATTTGCGATAAAAAAATGTTCCTTGAAAAAAACTTAAGAGAAAATTTAAAAGATGGAGTCATATAAAATTTTATATAAAACACTTAGAAAATATTCGTGATAAAAAAGTGGTGCTTGGAAAAATCTTAGAAAAATAAAAAAAAAAGAAGTCATATGAAATTTTATATAAAACACTTTGAAAATATTTACGACAAAAATATGTTCTTGGAAAACCTTTAAAAAAATTAAAAAAAATGGAGGCATATAAAATTTTATATAAAACACTTAGAAATTTTAAATGATGCATGGGACCAGATGTTACAACATATAGTTATGTATGGCGATATCTTAAAAAAATCCCACATCAAAATTTATTATATAAATTTATCTTGCAATACATAGTGGCACACATGATCATATATCAAATAATATGACTATATAAAAGTATATAAGATCATATTACATTATTTTTACTCGGGAAGTTTATCAGAATCTTAAATTTTTTCTATAGAAAAGAAATAATCAGAATCTGATTTTTTTTTATATTTAAAATGCCACAACAGACTTTTTCTTTAAAAAAATGTATTATAATTTAAGATTTTTTCGAAAGGCAAAATGTCTAAAAATCTTAGACGTGTATTTTTAGACATATCTCGGAATCTGCAACCCTTTTCTCAGAATATAATAATTTTTCGATAGGCAAATGTCATAGAATGTGAGATTTTTTCATAATCCGAATATTTTTGCAAGGACAAATTTTTTAGATTGTGCTAATTTTTTAATAGCAAAAAAAAAACGTACAACCTGAAAAGTTTTCTTAGCAATACGACGAACTTTTCTAAATATCAGAACACAAATGGTTTAGTGTCTGAGAGTTTTTATACATGAAAGTGTATCGGAATATTAAAATTTTTCTATAGCAAGAATTTTTCAAACACCTACAGCTTTTCTTTGGGCAAAATATCTCAGAACCTCTGACATCTTCTATTAGGAAAATGTTACAGATTCTTAAAATGTTTTTTTAAGTAAATACTTTCTGGATGAAACATGTCTCAAATCTGATATTTTTCTGTTGGAAAACAATTTCAGAATCTGGGAATCTTTTTTTTTAAATATTCAAAATCGCCTTAAGTAATATTTTATATAGTTTTATATTTTTAATATTTTGAAATGTTTTTATAGAATTAATTGCACTTTATACCTTAAAAAAAAATGAGTGATGCTAATCCGTCCTGAATTTCCCCTGTAAGAAAAAGTTTTTAATTACAAAAAAAAAAATCCCCCCAAACCCAAGAGCTGTATTCACGACTGCTAGATATTAAGCTTCCGTCTCTTTATTATACCCTCCAACCACAGTATTGGGGTATACTCACTTTGTCATTCCATGTGTAACGCATTAAAATATCGGTCTAGGACCCTATAAAGTATATATTTTATTGATCAGTGATCGATTCTAAGACATTCTAGCGATGTCCGTCCGTCCGTCTGTCTGTATGTAGAAGACACGATGCAGTCCAGAATAAAAGAGCTAGACGTCCGAAGTTTGGCACGCATATATCTTATATTCCTAGGCGGGTTAAGTTTGGAAATGAGCAAAATCGGACCAAGGGGAAAAAGTTCCCCCTTAGAGAACTAAACCAACCCATGAAAAATACCACTTTTTTACATGATTTTTTGTGTTTTTGTTTAACAAATGCAAAATTTTTATGCTACAGAAAGTTCAAAATCTTGCATTTGGACCCAGAGAATTAGACAATGTGTTTTTTTTGTCCGCCCCCCTTTTATGGGCGTGAAATAATTTTTTTTTTAAATAATGATAAACTTGTATTCTTTAGTGCAAAAAGCATAAGAATGAATTTTTAAACACATATTCGAGAGGAAATTTGCCCCCCCAAATTACCACTTCCGACCCCCCTCCCCCAAAAAAGAAAACGTCCCTGCATTTTTTTTTTTTTTTGCATATTGGAGGGTATAAAAGATTCGGCACAGCCGAATTTAAATTACTTACTTGTTTTTTTTCGATTCGACAAATTAATTGATTTTGTTTCAAATTGTAGTCATTCAGTTTTTGTACCCTACTGTTTTTATATCTCTTGAAAGTGTTGTAGCATATAAAAAAAAACATTTTCTTACATCTTGAAAAAGAATAATTTACATAAAATTTCTACATCAATACCATTGTATGTGTATTTCACATAAATGTATACCAGTACGTATTTATACAAAATAATTGAAGAAACGAAAAAGAAAATTGCACAATGGAAATATTATAAGATTTCTTTAATTCCCATGTAACTCAATGAGTAGCTGTAAGGGTTTTTAAATGTTTTTATTTATAAATACCATATTTGAATTGCTATAGAAACCCAATAACAATTTTGTTTAAAATATAGACAAGAACTCGAGTTGTAACTTACAACTTGTAAGTGGTCTAAAAGTGGATCAGAAAAATAATTTTTTTTCATATTATTTATTTTTTTAAGTGTAAAATTTTTTTGGGTGTGTCATTTTATTAAAAATAAAATTGAGTTATGATATTTTCAGTTGAAAAAAAAAATTCAATGTAATTTTTTTTTGAATAACAAAAAAATAGCAAAAAATAAACAACTATTTAATAAAATTTTTCCCTTTCTTTTTACCCACCTCTTCCGTTAAAACCGAAAATAAACTAACATTAAATCATATAAAAATAATTTTTAATTAGGGGGAGCAAATTATGTTTTTTTCGAATTTCGAAAACGTCGGGGTTTTTTGGAACTGTTTAATTTTTGCTTAAAATATTAATAAATATTTTAGTATTACTGAAAAGGTGCCCAGGCAGAAAAATACAAACGGACCAACGTTGGAATGAAGTTGGCGGCGATGGTACCAACGTTGGCGAATCATACCCGTTTTTAAGTCTACGACGTCATTCCGATGTTGAAATGATAACAGTGGCCAACGATCGCTATATTTTTGTTTTGACGTTGGGTTAACATTGATTTCATAAATTTATGACATTGGATTGACCTCTTGCTTAGGGATGTATGTATTTTTGTAGTGCTTGTTAGTTACCATTTTGGACAAATTGGTTGAAAAAGCAACTACTTAAGTGTTCACTTAGGTTAAAGAGTTAAGGTCTATGTAAATCAAAAACTTTAAATTTTTATTTTTTATTTTTAAATAATTATCTATAGTTTAGTGTTTTTTGTTAACACAAAGTTATGCCAATACAATATTTTTAGTAAAACTGTTTTACATTATACAATGTTGTATTTTTCGTTAGCCCGATATTGTACCAACACAAAATTTTTGGTACGGTTGGCAATTTCTGACTGGGTGTTTTTATGTTAAAACAAAATTTGTTCGGTAATCAATTTTTTTTGCGTGGTTCATAGAAAAATTTATATTTCTTACAATTTTTCATTTAACCCCTTTAAGGGGCAAAAGATTTTCCCTAGCGTATGAATGACCGACCAACAATTTTGTTTAATCCAAACATTTTTGTAAAGCTTACCTACCCCATGTCATCAACCTTTAAGGCGGTACCCACACAAATCTATATTTTTTAAATTTGTTTTATTTAATCAGCTTTTATGTGATCTCATAAGTCACAATCATTATTTTTTCTTAAAATTTAACTGCATATATTCAGGATTATAACTTAAATATAAATCATACGCCATGTTCAATGATAGAATTTCATTATATTGAATATCACTCATACGTCATGTATTTTTTTTATAAAATTCTTGCTGCATATTTTTGGGAGAACAAAAGTTTTTTTTTAATTGTTTAAATCAGTGGTCGGCACAAAGAGGCATATGAAAGTATTAGTGCTTTAATAAAAATATGCATGTGTTGGTGTATTTCTTCAACAAAGCGACATCAACCTGCTTTGAAGAAAGTCAGCTTGCTACTGAATAAAATATTTGTTTTTTTTATGCTCTTTGTTGATTTTTTGTTGACATTCGTGTTGTATACATGTGAATTGCCGATTGTGTTCGGCTCCAGCGTGCAATGGGTGCCGATCACTGGTTTAAATAGTGGTCGGCAGAAAGAGAGCATGTGAATGTATTTGTGTTTGAATAAAAATATGCATGTATTGGTGTATTTCTTAAACAAAGCGACATCAACCTGCTTTTTCAAACGATAACTTGCTACCGAACAAAATATTTTTATGCTCTTTTTGTGAGTTTTGTTGAAATTCGAATTACATTAATGTTTGTTGCCAGTTGTGTTGGGTTTCTGAATGATATGGGTGTCGATCCCTGGTCTGAAATCGAATCAATATATTTTGCATTATAATATCAATCTACAATGTTAGTACTTTAGAAATAATTTTTAAAAATTCTCCATGAAAATATTAAGGGATCTCTAAAATTTTTAGTATATTTTCGAATAAATTTATGAATAAATCATAATATGTGGAATTTAAGAAATATTTAAAAATTCAACAACGTAATAAAAAAGTTCATAATTTGTATGTATTTGTTCATAAATACTATGAATTTCGTTCATTGGGAAAATTTTTTTTCTGTGCAGGTAAATACACACAAAAAAATTATTGGCTAAAAAATTTCAGTTAAACCTATTGCTCAACAAAATTTCAATGAGTCAATCAAAAATCCTTGTCGGCTGCGATCTGTTAATAATTTTCACATATAGAGTTTTATTGACTATTAACTAAATAAACTTGTCATTAAAAGTTTTTCTGAAGATTATTATAACTGGATAATATGAAACTAGTAAGAAACAAACCAGGATGTCTAAATTTTTAGAAAAATTAAAATTTTTCTTTCACACTTTTCTCAATTCAAAAACCATATATAACGAGTCAATTATTGTTTTGATCAATATTTTTGTTATTTTCTTTAACTATCAAATTACAAATTTTTCAATATGCCAGATTTTTTTCTCTTCAATTTATTTGAATACATTAATTAAAAAATATACTTTATACTCGGGTTTTACTTTTTTTTTTTACTGTCGGCCACATATTGGAAAGCAAAAATAATCAACCTTACCACAAAAAAATAAAATAAATTTAAAATGAGCTTTTGATTTTATTTCCATACAAATTGTTTTTGTTTTTAAAATCTTATGGTAAGGGCCAATGAATTTCTTCACAATTTTGTCATAAGCATAAAATTTATTTGTTAAATCAATCATTACTATAATTGACTTTAAATAAAAAATTTATAAAATTTTTGATCAAAATCGAAAAAGTGATTGATTGAAAAAAGAAATCAATTAATCACTTACAATTTTTTGTTTGATATAACAATTTTCTTAATCGTAGGAGTTTCAATTAAAAAATAAATGGGATCCGCGTTTTAGTTGATTAAAATTCGTTTTCAATTCTTACTATGTACACATGAAATTGGTTTAGTGGGACCATAATAAGCAGTTCGTTTTAACCGATGATTCGTTATAACCGAGTTTGTTGTAAAAGAAGTATTTTGTGTAAAAATTGATGCCAAAATGGCGTGACTTAAAAATTAGTACATTATAACCGAAAATTCGTTATAACAGAGTTTGACTGCACAAGCTTTTTGTTCTTATGCCCTTTCTATGGATATTTCTAAAGTAATATGCAGTTGTTGTGTTTTAGTTTACATTTAATATAATTTATTGCATTTCAATGTATCTTTACTAAGAATTGAATTTATATATGAAAAACTTTAAAATATAATAACATTTTCAACTCATATCTTTATAATTGAGTAGTTACAAAACTATTCAGATACATACATGTAATAATAGTTATTAAGATATTATTTTTAATAGTATTATTTTCCTTAAGAAAATAAAATCAAAATGTTTCTTATGATTTTATTAAAATTTCTAAAATACATTTATAATAAATACTCGTATATTAATATTTTAAAATATTTAGCATTACCAAAGAAAAATAAAATAAATTTATAATCAACTTTAAATTCTATTTTCATACAAATTCAGCCTTATCGCAGAAAAATAAAATAAATTCAAAATCGACTTTTAATTTTATTTCCATACAAATTGTTTTAATATGATAATGTTTTTAGGTTGGTGTCTAATTTTAAAAAAGCTGCAGGACGCCACCTCGGTTTGACTATATCGACAAAATCGTCTAGCAAATTCGGACTATGCATAAAATTCTAAGAAAAAAATACCAAACAAACCATGTCACAAAAACCAGTTTTGACTCCCCCCCCCCCAATTTTCAAAAATAGTTTTGCACGATATACGACTTTTTTAGCTTCCCTAGTAAAAATATTATGCTAATTTTACTAAATAGATCTAATTTGATCCGTAAAATGGTTGTATCAAATAATATCTAATTGTATTACTTTAGATCAAAAAATATAAAAATTTATACAATTTGATCCTGAATTTGGTCAAATCTAATTAGATCAAATTGATCTTATAATATCAATTTTTATATAATTTGATGAGCAAAACCAAAATACGAATCTAATCATATATGTAGCAATATCTAACCATATAAAGTGGATCAACCGTATCAAAGTGATAGATAAAATTTTATATAAATTTATACGGAAGCATATTAACTCATGTAAGATTGTATCAAATTATATATGATTAGACCAGAAAGTTTTTACTCGGGTTGGCATATTATTTGGAATATATTGTTTTACTAATAAATTTTGCTTTTATATTGTATTTAGAGGTGTACCTGGTATTTTTGGGTACGGGGAATCCATATTTGATATTTATTTTGCTCTAAACCGCCGCTAGAGGGAGCTAAAAAACAAAAATTTGGACTTGGGTCTTCAGATTTTTTTTTATTATGAAGCTAGATACTCTAAGGAGCCATTTAGACATTCCCATTTACAGTTTAATGAAATTCCAAGAACTCACAATTTTATTCGCGATTTTAATTTTTTAAAAATCCACAAAAAATTAAAAAGTGGTAAACTACACCATTCTTTTTTTGCCACAATATTTTAAAACTTTTTCGTTTAAAGAAGGGGATTTTAGCTTTCAATTTCAATTTTGATTATCAAAATCCGATGTTTACTTAAGGAGTAAGTTCAAAGTACATCGATAAACATTGAAAATCCTAAAATCATTTATCAACAAAATTTAAAAAAAAAATTCTTTTTATATGCCCGAGTAAAAAAGATTTTTATATAATTTTATATAATTATATAAAATTTGATAAAATTATATATAATTATATAAAATTATATAAAGAAGTTTTTGTTTTCAAAAAATTTTATCAAATTATATAAAATTATATATAATTTGATAAAATTATATGAAATTATATCCGAATTTTTTTATATAAAATTTTATCATATCTTATCAAATTATATATAATTTGATATAATTTTATAAAATTTTATGTAAAAGAAATTTTGATATAATTATATATAATTTGATAAAAATTATACATAATTTTATCTAATTTTATAAAATTTTATCAAATTATACATAATTAGATATAATTTTAGAAAATTTTATATAAAAAAATTCGGATATAATTATATATAATTTTATCAAATTATATATAATTTCATCTAATTTTATCAAATATATATAATTATATACAATTTTATCAAATTATATATCGGCATAATTAAAAAAAAAAAATATTAAAAATAGAAGACTTTTGTGTAATATTTAAATGACTAGTCGAATAGCCTGTCCCTGCCAGGCGGAACACCAAATCACTTTTATCAATAGTTGTAATATTTTACCAAACTTTATAAAAAATTATGTTTGTGCTTCAAAAATTTAATATTGCTAGATTGAGTTACAGCAATATATTTCCCAAACTGGAAAAAAATTTAATGAGTATAAAAGCTTTTATTGATAAAATTTAAGAACTAAATTTAGCACGCCCATTTCGTCTCTCCGCCCATAAGCCAGATATCAAAAATCTATAGTGTGGATCTGTCCCATGGTCACTCCTATATACATGGCAATTTTTATCTTTCTTTTTATCATGAAGGTTTTTAAAATTAGCTAAAATGTTAAAAAACACAATTTTTCCACTTACATTTTTCCTTATATGTAATTCTTCGTACACAGTTTAAATATTAAATCTGACTTCATAAGGATATGATCCATTTTCAATACTTTATGCTTTACAATTTTCAGCTTCCTTAGTCATTAGGGGTTTCAGAAATAGTTTAAATGTTTAAAAATTAAATTTCGCCGTCTTCCGCCACTCCCCCTGACTTAAAGGCCGAAAATCCGGCTACGTTACAGATTATATATACAAACTGAACAAAATTCACAACGGATTTCTTTTTATTTCCGCCCTTTCACTGGATATCCAGGTCAGAGTTAATCTTTGCCATAGTCCGTACCATATGCATCCCAATTTTCATCTTTCAAGGTCATAAGGTGTCTTCAAAATTAGATAAGATGTAAAAACATAATTTTTCTACGCCCATTTCTTCTCCTAATTTTCCGTCCCTACACAGAGAGAACAGTTTAGTTGTGCCAGCAGAATTTAGTTTAATAACAACCAAAATTTTCGGTTACGATAACCAAAATTTGTTTTGAAAATTTAACTTCTGTTGGTCCAAATAAATTTCGGTAATCGCAACCGAAAATTTCAGTTGTTGTAATTAAACCATGCAGTTGGCTCTTAATTCGACTGACAAAATTAAAATGTTTTTTCTGTGTATTCCAAAATTTTTAAATCTGACTACTTTAGGATAAGCTCCATCGTTAGTACTATACTCGTATCCACGCCCCCTTTCCCTCTCAATTCTCCGTCTACAGTCCAAAAATTTTAAGTCTGACTACTTAAGGATATGCTCCAGTGTCAGGGCAATATGCTTGCCAATTTTCGGCTGCGTAAGTCATTAGGGCTTTAAAGTTAGTCAAAAAAAAAAAAGTAAAACACAATATTGCCTTGCCCCTTTTTCCTCTCAACTCTCCGTCTACATTCCAAAAATGTTAAATCGGACTACTTTAGAATATACTTCATAGTTAGGACTACATGGGATTTTAAGCTTCCGTATTCATTCCGTATTCATTGGGGCGGAGCTTAAAAATACTCTAAAATGGTAAAAAAAAATAATTTTGCCAAGTCCCCTTTTTCTTGTAATTCGCCGCCAACAGGCAAAAAATCCGCCTCCTAAGAATCTGTCCCTGGTGTTTTACTATATACATTCCAATTTTAAGCTTTTAAGTCTATCAATGAGATTCAAAAGGCGCTGAATACACAAAAAATAAGAGAAACACAAAAAAAATAAAATATATATTCAGAAAATAGATTGAAATAAATTTACCACGCCCTTTACCATTCTTATTCTCCACCAATACACTGGATATCAAAAATCCAGGCTCGTGTTGATCTTCCACATACATGTCAATTCTGTGCATTTTCCGCTTCCTTTGGGGGCTTCAAAAGAAGTTAAAATGTTAAAAATCCCAATTTTGTCACTCCCATTTTCCTTTCCTTTCTCCGCCCACAGTCCAAAAATTTAAAATTCGACTACTTCAGGATATGCTTCATCGATAGGACTATATGCTAGGAAATTTTCAGCTTCCTAAGTCATTAGAGGACTTTAAAATAAGCAAAATGCCAATTTTCATTTTCATATGTCATTGGGGGTCTTCAAATTAAATATTAAAAAATACAATTTTGCCACGCCCCATTTTTCTCTTAATTCTCCTTCCACTGTCTAAATTCAAATCCGATTAATTCAGGATATGCTTCATTGTTAGAACTAAATGCTATGCAATTTTTCGCTTCCTACGTCATTTGGGACTTCAAAATAAGTAACAATTTTAAAAAAATCCCAATTTTGCCACGCCACTTTTACCTCAATTCTCCGCCCACATTGCGAAAATTTGAATCCGACTACTTGGGGATATGTGCCATCGTTAGGACTATATTCTAGGAAATTTTCAGCTTCCTAAGTCATTTGGGGGCTTCAAAAGAAGTAAAAATGTTAAAAAAATCTAAATTTTGCCACTCCACTTTTCCCCTCAATTCTCCGCCCACATTGCGAAAATTTGAATCCGACTACTTGGGGATATGCGGCATCGTTAGAACTATATTCTAGGAAATTTACAGCTTCCTAAGTCATTTGGGGGCTTTAAATTAAGCAAAAACGTCAAAAAATTGAATTTTGCCAAGCCCACTTTCCCGCTTATTTCTCCGCCCACAGGCAAAAAATCGAAAATCCGGCTACGTTAGGATCTGCCTCAGGTGTTTTACTATATGCATGCCAATTTTCAGCTTTGTAGCTCATCAGTGGGCTTCAAAAAGCTCTGGATAGACAAAAAAAGAGGAACACACAAATAGGGAAATTATATATATAGATGACTGATTTTTTTTTGTAAAAATGTAAAACTTTCATAATATGTTTATTAAAAACAACCCTAGTAAAAAAGTTTTGATATAATGATATATAATTTGATACAATCATATTAAGTTATATATGACTTTTTATATGTTCAGATCTAATTTTATCTAAGATTTATTGCTGCTCCATTTTCTTATCTGAGGTTATACATAAATATATCTGACTTCATGTAATTATATAAATCTATATTAATTTATATAAAATTAGATCAAGTGGATTTAATTGGATGTGACCAAAATTCGGATCTAATTGTATAATTTTTTATATTTGTGTATCTAAAATAATACATTTAGATCAATATTTGATCCAACTTGATACAGCCAATTTTGAGATCAAATTAGATCTTAAAAGTTTTTTTTTTTACTCGGGAAATCAAAAGTTGTGAAAGTTGAAGAAAATTCACTAAAAAAATGCATTTGCATTTAAAATGCATTTTTTTAACAACACAATTTTTTTTTAACTTTCAAGTTTAATGTAGAGAGCTTAGGCTTTTAATTTCAATTTTTATTTCCAAAATCGGATATTTACTTAAGCTGTTATCGCTCATCAAACTACACTACTTTTTCATATTTTGTGATTTTTAAAAAATTAAAATCTCGAGATTTTGGAATAATGGCTCCATAGTGTATCTACCCAGGCAGAAAAATACAAACGGGAGAGCGCTGGCAAAGTACCTTTTATGGTCGCTTGTGTGCTGGGAAACCATCACACTTTAGTACTCTCCCAGCGTCCAAAATGATAACCACGGTAAACGGTATGCTGTTGCTATTTTAAAGCGCTTTAAAAGCGCTTTAAAAACCATAAATATGGTACTATTATAGCACTTTTAGAACAAAAAAATGGGACGTATCTTCATAAGTCCATAAGAAATAACTTGTTTTGGTGTTTATTTGAATAAAGAAATTTATTAAATTAGGATAAAAAATTTAATGACTCATTTATTAGGATAAAAAAATTTTGAACAATTTTCTAAGTCCCGGAAAAAATTGTTTGCAGTTTTCTTTGCGTTTTAAAATAAAAACTTTATTAAAATGCTTCCCGAAAAAAAGTGGTGTATTGAACCGAAACGGGTATGTATCCGGAGTTTAAGGGTGATGTATCTGGAGTTTAAGACATTTCCTCACGAAAGAAACAGGTGTTTTTATATGAAATGTGTCAAGTTTGTAATATGTAGGTCATTGTGTATAAGTGACATATCACAAGAACTATCAAGGATCGGCCACTTATCCTGCAGGTAAATAAAAAATATTCCAATTATTATGAAAATTAATAAATTTTAATAAAAAGTTTATACTTTGAACGGATTTAAATAGAAAAACATTGGCAAAGCGCTTGGAAAGCACTTTTTCGAATTCATACTACATTCTACACAAAAAATAAAGTGCTTTGCCGAGACTTTTTCTTTGGAACGGTTGGCAGTTTCTGCCTGGGTATGTACACAATCTAAAGATCCCAGGTCAAAAAATACCCCTTTTCCCGTGATGATTAATGGATAAGGCGTATATCGTACAAACCCAGTTGGAAAATGTGTCACTGAGGAAATTTCCGCAGTGATTCCTTGAGGAAATGTCTTCAGGTTCTGACAAATCTTAGGTAATCCTTGATGGCATGTCCTAACATTGTCAGCACTGAATGTTTGCTTTAAGAGTGTGGACAATTCCTCTAAGACGTCTAAAAGGAAATGTCTTCAGAATAGAAGTATATTATATTAGAATTTTAAATCGATTTATTTAAAATAAAATCAAAATCTAACTAGTAGAATAAAAGTAATAAATAGTCAAACAATTTTCAAAATAAAGTTTGGAACAAGTAGTTAGGTGTAGGACTAATAAACTGGAGGTTCCGGGTTCAAATCTAGATGGGATTTGAAAATTAAAAAAGGCGAAAAGTGTTTTCTAAATATGAGAAAGATAATTTATAAAGGAAAATGGATATAAGTAAAAACTAAAGGAAATACGAAAATTTTTTGTTTTTTCTCATGACCTACGTCAGACATTTGCTCAAAGAAGTCTTAGGTGACTTGTCCCCAGAAGGTCAGCCCTGACCACTGCTGACTTTGAGTGAGGACATTTTGAAAATTTGTATGAAACTGTCTTCAACCCAGTACATAGAGATGTCTTGTGGATGTCAGCAGTGACTCTGACATGTCACCGCTCCGTCACTGAGGATGGCTTTAGGACGTTGTCAACTGGGAAACTATTTTTGAAAATTGGGGGGGTCAAAACTGATTTTTGAGACATGGTTTGTTCGGCATTTTTAACATGATAATGTTTTTAGGCTGGTGTCTAATTTTAAAAAGTTGCAGGACGCAACCTCAGTTTGACTATATAAGGTAACAATTAACAATTAACCAAAAATTTTAATAACATGGGTTTGTAACTTGGATAATAATTCACCTCGTGGGGAATAAAACTTCTTTTCACCAGCTGGTGAATAAAAAGTAACAAAATTATTTTTCAACAAAAAAAATTTTTTTTTTCATCAAATTTTTTTTTTCATAATTTCTTTTTTCATCAATTTTTTTTTCGTAATTTTTTTATCAATTTTTTTTTTTTTCATCAATTTTTTTTTTTCATCAAATTTTTTTTTTCATCAAATTTTTTTTTTCATAAAAATTTTTTTTACATCAAAAAATATTTCTTTTCATCAAAAAAATTCATCAAAAACCTTATGAATTTCGTTTTATCAAAAACTTTTTTTCATCAAAATTTTTTTTCACCAAAAATTTTGGCTTCATTAAATTTTTTTTTAACATAATTTTGTTTTTCGTGAAAAAAAAAATATTTTTTTTTACCAAAACTACTTTTGCACAAAGTCTAAGCTTTTCGCATAAAAATTTTAACTATGTTTATCAAATGTACATAAAACAAGTGAGATTGTTATATTCTTTGGTGCCGAATCTTTTATACTCTCCAAAATGTAAAACCACTTTTTTGCACTTATTTTTGCACTCACTTACGAAATGTACAGCTCTTTTGGTTTTTTAATGGGGTCCTCGACTGATATTTCAAGTCGTTTTGCATGGAATAGCAAAGTAATATAACATTATTTTTTCTAAAAAAACTTTGCTTTGGCAAGTACACCCAAATCTTCAGCAAAACACAATCGTGATTTAATGTTTTGGTCAAGAGTACCAAATTCGCAGGCATTTTTTTGTTTTTAAAATCGACTTTTAAAAAATGTTTGAAATTTAAAATAAAACCTTTGTTAAAATAGACTTTTTGTTTTCTTGTGGTACGGGCCATTGTTTTTGTTTTTTAAAATCGACTTAAAAAATTGTATGGAAAATTTTAAATTTAAATAAAACTTTTCTAATATTTATTATATATTTCTTTTAATAAATAGACATTTAAATACTTAATATAGTACTTTTTTAATTAACTGTCCGACACACTTTTGTGTAAAATTCTAAAACAAGAGTACATTTTTAAAGAAGAGCCGTAAATGAAGCCTTTCTGAAATTTCCAATTTTTTAAAAAAGTCAATTTTTGACATTTATATTTGTCATTACCTTGGTCTGGCTGGTATTGAATTTCAGCAAAATCAGTATAGTGTTTCAGAAGTTATTAGTAAAACCGTAAATTTCAGATTAGTTTCACCTTAAATTCACGTTTTTAAAAAATCGAGCTTTTAAAAAACAAGCTTTAAAAACATTTGTAAGCCACAAAATTACATTACAAAGTATTTTTGTCACTCAAAAATAGTTTTACACTAAAAAAAAGTTTAATCTCGAAAAAAAATTTTAACTCAAAACAAAAAAAATAATGGAATTTTTTAAAAAATAAAAAGTTTTAAAGATGGAGTACTGTTTGTGGACATTTCATTTAAATTGTTGTACATTTAAGAAACAGGAAAGACTTCGGTAGGAAGTTTTTTCCACATACGACTTGTACACCCAGTTGGCAACGTCCTCGAACCATCCTCAGTGACGGAGCGATGACATGTCAGAGTCACACCTGACATCCACAAGACATCTCTATGTACTGGGTTGAGGACAGTTTCATACAAATTTTCAAAATGTCCTCACTCAAAGTCAGCAGTGGTCAGGGCTGACCTTCTGTGGACATGTCACCTAAGACTTCTTTGGGGAAATGTCTGACATAGGTCATGCGAAAATACAAAAAAATTTCCTTTAGTTTTTACTTTTATCCATTTTCCTTTATAAATTATCTTTCTCATATTTAGAAAAAACTTTTCGCCTTTTTTAGTCCCAACTGGATTTGAACCTGGAACCTCCAGTTTATTAGTCTCACACCTAACCACTTGTTCCAAACTTTATTTTTAAAATTGTTTGTCTATTTATTACTTTTATTCTACTTGTTAGATTTTGATTTTATTTTAATTAAGTCGATAATATTGCCATCTTTTTCTTGGAAATTGAAGAGTAGCCCAGATTTAAAATTCTAATTTAATATACTGCTATTCTAAAGACATTTCCTTTTAGACGTCTAAGAGGAATTGTCCACACTCTTAAAGCAAACATTCAGTGCTGAAAATGTTAGGACATGTCATCAAGGATTACCTATGTTTTGTCAGAACCTGAAGACATTTCCTCAAGGAATCACTGTGGAAATTTCTTCAGTGACACATTTTCACACTGGGCAATTGATGAACGAGTTCTCTCTAGAATGTGTTGTGCGATCCACTTCACAATTGACCACAAATGGATGTGATCTACTAGTTAAGCGGTAGTTACGAATAAAAATCCGAGGCCTTGGAATATAATCCTCTCAGATTTTTCTATACCGACTTGTGACATTTTCATGAAAGAAGTAATTTTAAATGTTCTAAGACACATGGATATTATATATTACTAGCTGAAGCGCCCGGCGTTGCCCGGTTTAACTTAGGCATGAATATCTAAATAGCTTCTCCCCAGCGCCATCTATAGGGTCCATTCATACATACTGATTTTCTCATGACGACACATACATACATTCTGAAGTGCTGTAAAATTTCACTGAAGAATTTTGTTAATAACTTCACCCCAGCGCCATCTACTGGGTCCAAATTTTACCAGGAAACTTATTTTGGCCAAATAAATATGTCTTGTAAACTGTAGCCAAATTGTACCATAAATGCAAAAAATGGAATTATGACGACAACAGCGCCACCTATCAGCTCCAAATTTTATCAGGAAACTTATTTTTGTTTTAATAATATATTTTGTGAATTTCAGCCAAATCGTACCGCAAATACCAAAAATTGAAATATTGTGTAAACAGCGACACCTATCGGGATTAAACTTAAGAGAAACCTGGCTCCAGACTAAACTAATATATTGTCCAAGTTTCGTGTCAATCGGTCTAGCGGTTCTTAAGCTTTTGTAACACGTACCCCGCAAAAACGTTTTTATATAATAATACTAGCTGACCCGGCAAACGTTGTTTTGCCCTGAAATATTTTGATTTTGTCTCCAATTACGATATATCGTTCTTAGATTCGTTTAATATGATTGTAGTGGCATCTTAAACTCACTTGTTCTTCTTCATCACCCAAAAAATAAATTTGCAAAAATTTGGAATGGTCATTTGGTAATGGATATAAACCACCAATCTTATGGTGTACATGTCCTTGTATTTTAAAAGTTGAATCAAAATTGCGACCTTGAGCATCAGTGTTTGTAATAATTTTTGCCCCACAAGAAGTCATTTGGAAGCATGAATTAAATTTTCTGGTCTTTTTTAAAAAAATTTTGGAATCCGCACTTTCACCCAATAACAATGTTTTGAGTGGTTTCGGCGGTGAGTTAAGTGGTAGCACTTAACTCACATATTTATATTTAAATTTGATTCATATTTAAATTTGAGTGCGTGACAGTGATTACTTTCATTGGACATTTCACCAATAGCGATTTTCCAATGAGCACTGTAATTTATGTCTGGTTCGTAAGCGAAAGCCAGGCGGTTAAATGAGGTGATCGAAGCAGCTCGGGTTATACGCATTCTTTCGCGATTTGCTAATCTATTATTATCAGTATTGCGTTGTCGTTCAATAACTCTTCGGGTCTCAAGATGTTGCGATCGTTCTTCAGGTGTTTGAGCAGCACGGTTTGAAAGCTCGATATTCCGTTGTAAATGTTGATCATGTGTAGAATTTGCTCGTTGATCTCTTTCGGTTCGGGCGCGCCGAGTGTACCTGCCACTGTTTCCTCCTCTAGATCGGGTCGGTATATTTTGTATCAGGATACTTATTTTTGTTTAATTAATATATTTTGTGAATTTGAGCCAAATCGTACCATAAATAAAAAAAATTTAAATATTACGACAACAGCGCCACCTATCGTTATTAAACTTAAGAGAAACCTGGCTCCTGACTAAACTTATATATTGCCCAAGTTTGGTGTCAATCGGTCCAGCGGTTCTTGAGTTTTTGTAACACGTACCCGGCACAAACGTTTTTATATATTAAGATAACAACAATTTATATTATATTTTTCTTTAAACTAATATTTTAATTTCTTTAATCAATTTTATTTGATTAATTTAATTGGGCATTATCCAAGTTTTCAATATAATCAATGGCTCTTAGCACTAAAATTTTGTGTTTTCCAGAAAATTAAATATTACATATTTTCTTTATTAAGTCTCTAAAGAATTTCAAATTTCCTTTTACCTAACAGCTATCGAAATATATGTATATAAACATTCAATATTCTATACCTTTGTCTTTAATGAAATTTACCACAAAATATAACTACAAATACATTTACAGTGAAGTATCAATATAACGAAAAGTATTCTCCTCATTAACAAAAAAAACTTTCCTTTTCATCAGTTTTAACGAATTTTTGCGGTCTCTACACAATCTCATAGTGAACGAGATGAAAATGTCTATGATAGTAGTTCGATAAAGCCGAACTTCGCTCTCTATAAAAACTAGATGTAGATAAATATTTGGTATGTTTAATTAATTGTGTGAAAAAGTATATATGAGGCATTTATCCCTCATTAAAGGATGTTAGAGATTTCGGACTCCTTAGTCTAATTTTCACACCATATAGAAAATGTCTGTTAGACATGGTTTGCCTTTAGTAACCTAGTGACTACAAACACAAAACAAATTTGCTAATTTCCAACTGAAATTTAGTTATTGCAACAAAAATTCGGTTATTGCAATTTTATTATGGTTGTAACAACTGAGTATCGGTAGTGACAACTGACTTTTGTTAATATAACTGTGTTTTAATTAAAACAACTACAAAATTCGTTTGTTACAGCAAAATGTAGTAGTGTCAACCGAATTTTGAGTTGATACAATAAAAAAGTTCAGTTGGAAATTTATATTTTTCTATGTATAGACGGTTTACATTGATTTGCTTTTTTGTACCTGGACAGTTCATATGAAATGCATGATACATTAGACTGGCATTTTTCTGTATGACAAAAATTTGTTTTCTCCGATTTTTAAAGTCCAGTTATTTTGTTATCGTACTAGGCCTAAAACTTATGTGGTACCGATTTGTGGGCAATCGGGTTTAATTAACACGTTGCTTCCGGCAATCAAAATTTAGGATTTTGTTAAAAATGAAAAAAAAAAAATAAAATAAAAAAATAAAAGTATCTTCTACACTCAAAATAATACATTAGTAGATTTACTAATTTTTTTTTGCTAATGCTAGTATGCTAACCTTAAGCAAATTTTTAGTTGAGATTAGCAGGTTAGCAAAAATATTTTGTAAACTTCATTTAGCGCATTAGCAATTTTAAACAAAGTTTAAACAAATTTTTTTTGCTAAATTTAAAATTGAGTTGACCAAATTTTTACAAGCTTTTTTGCTATACCCAGCAAAAACATGGTAATGAGTTGTGAAAAGTAATCATTACCAAGTAGATTATTTATAATGAGTACCCACATTAACATTATTTTCAGCCCAAAAGTAACTACTTTTCAGTAATATGTTATAAAAGCACTTCTAAGTAATAATATCTCTTGCACTTGCAGTTTTTAACCATTATTAATTAACTTAAAAAGTACTTAAAAACTTAATAAAAATTACGCAATTTTTAAGTTTTAGTAAAAACAAGTTAAATTTTAAAAGTTTTAATTAACTAATTATTTTACTTCTTATTGGTAATGGGTTTTTACTCCTTATTTGTAATCCGAGGCAGTAACTACTGATTTATCTCCATACTCTTCACTAGTTATTTTTGTCTCACGCCCTTGTTAAAATAACACTGCGGAACACTAAAAAATAAACATGAGTTACGACCATCATTTCTATATAATTCGGACATGCTGATTCGAATGGCGTACTCCGTTTTTCGATGTATGGTACAGTTTTCTTGCAAAATGTCGTTAAAGATTTGCTGATTTAGAGACAGTTTTTTAACAAAAAAAATTGCAAAGTTAATGATTTATAAATTTTATGGCATGGAAAACAAAGATATGACTTGTAGCAATATTTCTTATGCAAGTTTGGTTTAAAGCTTTTCATCTTAAGTCATTAAATTCGCGAATTTCTTAATTTTTTAAGGTTTTCGCGAAATTAACAACCAAATTGGTCTTTGATAAAAAACTTGCTTTTAGTGAATCAAAAAGGCATCCCTAACAATACGAATAGTGGGGAAAAAACAGCTATATTATATGGACCATCATGATGAAAATCGCGAAAAAACATTTTTTTGTATATGACAGCATCACTTTACGAGATGATTTAAGGCCGCATCTTTTAGTATATAATGTGGTAACCTTAAACAACTAACTCACCAAAAATTTGGCCAAGAAAATTTTCATTTGCAAAAGTTATCTTAACAAAAACTAATATTTCAGTGTTTTCCATGCAATAATTATAGTTTTTGTTAAGATAACTTTTGCAAATGAAAACTTTTTTGGACAAATTTTGGGTCAGTTCATTATTTAAGGTTCCCACATTATATACTAAAAGATGGGGTCTTAAATCATCTCGTAAAGTGATGCTGCCATATACAAAAAAACGGTTTTTCGCGATTTTCATCATGATGATCCATGTAACATATATGTTTTTTGTTCACTATTCGTAGTGTCATGGGTACCTTTATGATCCACAAAATTCAAGTTTTTAATCAGAGACCAATTTAGGGGTTAATTTCGCGAAAACGTAAAAAAATTAAGAAATCCGCGATTTTAAGGGCTTAAGATGAAAAGCTTTAAACCAAATTTACATAAGAAATATTGCTACAAGTTATATCTTTGTTTTCCATGCCATAGCATTTAAAAATAATTAGCTTTGGAAATTTTTTTGTTTAAAAAGCAGCTGAAAATCAGCCAATCTTTAATGACATTTTGCAAGAAAACTGTACCATACATCGAAAAACGGAGTACGCCATTCGATTCAGCATGTCCGAAATATATAGAAATGATGGTCGTACCTCTTGTTTTCTAAAATAGTGGTTAGTTTTGTCACGCAGTGTAATTAGTGTTTCATTCAATAAGTAACTACTTATTAATATCTGTTTCGGATTACAAAACCCATTACTAGTAATGTCAATTTTTCCTGGGCCTGGTCAGGTTGTTATTGGAATCCAGCGAAATCGGTCTAGTGGTTCAAAAATTATAGCAAAAGACTGAATTTCGGCAAGGGTTTTTCGTGAATTTACGAGATTAACCAACTCTGAGGCCACTAAAACTTGGCATAGGTATTTGCTGTTTTCCTGGTAATGTTGGTATTAACTTTCCGCAAAATCGGTCTACTGGTTCAGAAGTTAAAAGCAAATCTGTGTATTTTAAATTGGATTCAACTTAAATTCACGTGTTGCAAAAGAAATTTAATACGCTTTGAAAGACATTGATAAGCCACAAAAATATTTAACAGAGTGTTTTTGCCTCTCTAAAAAAATTTTACACTCAAAAAAAAATTTACAATCAAAAAATGGGCACTCAATTTTTTTTTTTTTTTGTACAAAAATGACTAAAAAAACTTTTTCCCTCAAAATAACGTGTTCAATTTCAAAATTGTTTAAGATTTTTTTACGTATTTTTTCTACTTATTATAATCACGACTTTGCTTGTATTTTATTTTAACAAAGATTCTATAAGTGCCATGCCCTTTCAAATACCGCCCACATTTTGGCGATATAGTAGAACATTTAATTTTCCAGTTTCATTTAAAATTACATGTTACTAGGTGATCTGAAATTCGAAGTGCATTCTCTTGCACACTAGATTAAGCATTTGGTCTACTGTGTGTCGGAGGCCATGGGCACATTCCCAGTGTGCCCTAATAATTAAATTTGTTTTGCCTAGTGACTATAGACTGTTTAGTAAACAATTCAATTTATGTAAACAGTGTTTACATAAATTGAATTGTTTTTCTGTACCCGTACAGTTCATGTGAAATGCATGATACATATCGCTCCTTTACTTGTATAGTGTCATAACTCAAAAAATGCGTTTTTTGAGTTAATGATGCAGAATTAATTATTCGTTATATCGTGCTTTATATTGTGTCAAAAATTCGTATTAATATCTTAAATTCACCGTTTGAGAAGAGTACACGCCATTATTACATTTTCTATGTACCGGCCTTTTTCAATTAAAAAACAGTTTCAATAGTAAACTTTAAACGTGTTTTCTGCAAAATCAAATATTTTGAGTTGTGACACTATACAAGTAAAGGAGCGATGTGTTAGCTCTTTATTACAAATGTATGTGAATTCATTATTTATTTCCAAAACCAAAACCACTATGAAAATAAGCAATTGTCCTAATTAGAATTCAAACGAAAACCAAAAATGTTGAATGAAAATCACACCAAAGTTGTTGAATCTTCGACCTCATTAATAAACAATTACTAGTTCATTACTAATTTAGTAAAATCAAGCAAAGGAGTAAAAAGCATATTGCTAAATTAAAATGTCACATATAAGTATATGTATGTATATAAAATTGACAGACATATATACATTGAATCCAAAATTGATAATAGTTTTGCATGTGTTGTAATGCTTTAAAAGATAAGGGGGAAATTTAAATGAAGATGCTCTCAAGATTGTATTTTTAAAAGCAAAAAATTAGAATTAGGGCAGCTATCGTGCAATTGGAAAATAAGTACTAAAAAAGTTCTAGTGCTGACAAATTTGTATAAATTACTTTACCAATTTACATAAGTGTAGCCCTAATAAATAAACACAAATACATTGAAATTGCTCATAGCATTTATGGCTCATTTAGTATCACACAATTCTTGTGCAGTTTTGGAAAATTGACCGCAAAACGTTAAACCATTTGAAAATATTCCCCGATGGGTATTCAAACCAACCCAACCAAACACTTAACTTAATGGAAAATTGTTTCTGTTTAAGATTATATACGTTTTGTTTTTTGTATTTCGCTGTTAAAGAGTAATTATGCTAAATAAGGGTTTAGGGTTGTATTCTAATTAATAGAAATGGTGACGAAACTAAAACTTATCGAATATGGCAGAAAAATTTTTTCCAATAGCTTAATAGAACAAATCAATTCAATTACTTACCGTTTTTGGCGCAAACATGATAACATTTCTTCATTGTCATCGTTAAGCGGACAATTAAGGCCATGAGCAATTTGCATTGTCAGCTGTAAAGAATGATTTGTAGCAGCCCAATCAGACATGGCAGAACCGGACATCAAAATGGCACGATGAAATAAACCTGTATGCAAATGACAAAATAACAGCAGGAGAAAAATTTTAAATGAATGAAAAGAAGTGGTAAAGTTAACAAGGATAGTAAAAACTAAAAGTGTACGAAGGAATAAAGAAAATTAACTTTTTTTTGAAAACAATTTGGTAAAACCGAATATTGCATCTACGTAAATTTTGTGGGTTACCCGACTAAAAAAGTTTAGATGTAGTAACATATTATTTAATATATTTATATATACAGTACTTTACATAATTATATGTAAATGTATCTTGTATCAAGTTTTGCACATAAAATTGAATATGGTGCCATATAATATCGAATCATGTGTTGCTCCACATATAAAATATAAAGCTTTATCGTATTAGATATTGCATATAATATTTTATATGACTCCATGTTTGACCTCATACAAGATTAGATATACAGATGGGGCATTCCAGGCCAAATCACTCACTTTTAGACCCGACCCCTTTCTATTTATTTTATTTTTGGATATGTTATAGTACTTATTAAATGCAACTTAGACACAAATTTTCAGCCTTTTATTCCAAGATGGTGTTGAGTAATCAATTTTTCAAAATGGCGATTTTCTCACAAAAATTTATAAATTGCAATGTTTGATTAATTTTGACCATTAAAAAATATGGATATTTAAAAAAAGTTGGACAACATTTTGTTGGTATTTAAATGTAGTTTAAGAAAACAAATATGAAAAAATTATTCGAAGTAACTATCACTTATTTTTTGACGTTTAAAAATTAAAATCAACTTTTTGAAAAAGCCCGAAACCTTTGATATTTTTGTAAAAAACTATAAAAGTTTTACTCTAAATTACGCAACTTTTGAGCCATAACTCGAGATTTTATCACAATTCTTTCTATTTTTTTTTTTTTTTATTTTTTAAATTGCACCTTTTATTTTTTGCACTGATTTATTTTATATGGTGCTCAAAAAAAAAAAATAAATTGGTATATACTGACCCTAACTTACGTCTCACAAAAATTTAGGACGATCGGACATGTGTAGGGCGCTTAGCATGGTCCTTGAATTTTAAAAAACGGATTACAAGAAAAAATATGATTTTTTTTCTGTTTTCGCAATTTTTTTGGTATTTTAAGTTAAGTTTTAATTCAAGTGATTACAGAATTATGATGTGGAGTAAAATGTCTTTCTAATAAGATACTAAAAACTAAAATCGGTTGAAAATCAGCCAAGTTATTACAACTTCCCCAGGCATCTAGCGTGTGTCATACCACTTGATTAAAGAATACGAGTCCCTTTTTTAAATTTATTGAAATATTCTACTGTAATAACATTTTTTCATTATTCATGTTTCAGTGTAATATTTTTTTGGTTTTTCCAAATTTTAAAACAAAAAAAAAAAAATAAAAAAATTTTAAAATAGAGATTTCAAAAGTGTGTTGAAAAATGCAGGCATTTTAAGCATAAATTTAAAACATATTAGCAAAACACAATATGAAAAATACTTGTCATGTAATAACATTTGAACTTGAAGAATACACAAATTTTATTATAGTAGAAAATTTCAATAAATTTCAAAAATTGGATTGTATCGCTTAATCAAGTGGTCTGCCACACGTTAGATGCCTGGGAAAGTTGTAATAACTTGGCTGATTTTCAACCGATTTTAATTGTTAATACCTTATTAGAGAGGCATTTTACTCTGTATTATTATCCTGTAAGCACTTGAATTTAAACTTAACTAAAAATACCAAAAAAATTGAGAAAACAGAAAAAAAAATCATATTTTTCCTTGTAATCCCTTTTTTTACTTTCAAGGCCCATACGGAACGACTTGCCCATGTCCGATCATTCTTAATTTTTGTGAGACGTATTTTTACTTCGAAATGAATATCTCAAGGGTAAGTTATGGTCAGTATTTACCAATTTAATTTTTTTTGAGCACCATATAAAATAAATCAGAGTAAAAAAATAAAAGGTGTAATTTTCAAAATTTGAAAAAAATAGAACGAATTGCGATCACATCTCGAGTTATGGCCTAAAAGTTGCGTTATTTAGAGTAGAACTTTTAGACTTTTTTTAAAAAAAATCGAAGTTTTCGGACTTTTCCAAAAGTCGATTTTAATTTTTAAACGTTAAAAAATAAGTGATAATTACTTCGAATAGTTTTTTAATATTTTGTTCCTAAAACTACATTTAAATACCAACAAAACGCTGTCCATTTTTTTTAAGATATCTATATTTTTTACTGGTCAAAATTAATTGAAAATTTCAATTTTGTAATTTTTTTGAAATATTCGCCATTTTGAAAAATTGATTACTCAACACCATCTTGGAATAAAAGACTGAAAATTGGTGTCCAAGTTCATTTAATAAGTACTAAAACATATCCAAAAATAAAATAAATCGAAAGGGGTCGGGTCTAAAAGTGAGTGATTTGGCTTGGAATGCCCCATATACTTTACGGGGTCTTTGTTTACAAAAAATTGCTGATCAAAAGCCTTGGAGTTTAAAGAAATCTATGTTTTTTATTGTATTTAAATAATTTTAAAAATTTTCTACGAAAACTTCTAAAAATAATTTCATTTTCCTGCACGACCCTCGTATCTCATTTATTATTTGTTCAATCTGGAAGCCATTAAATTAAAGCTTGGAAAATTTCCTATATAGTTGTGTTTTAAATAATAGTCGATTGATTATAATAAGGGTTTTTATTATCAACTTTGTCGTTAATGAATTACAACTGAAGTTTTTATTTATTTCGGTTTGAGTCCATATTAATTATTTCTGAGAAATAATTATTTTTGTTGTACAATGAGAAAATCTGAAAAAATTAATTGACAACACAGGCTAAGTGGAGATGTCGACAGCTTTCGGAAGAAGCCACCCTTCCCTCGTCAGCACTCTTCGATTGTCACTGTAGGTGTGTAAGATTAATATCAGCTATTTAAACGTACATTAAGGTGAAAAAGATGACGGGAATTATATCACATTTCATTACCCATATGTTACGTTTAGCATGAACTTAATGAATCTATTTTTAACTTTTTCTAACACAGTTGTAATTTCTTACACTGTAGTAGATTTTCTCAGAGTTGCAACCCTTAGTAGGACTTTTACATCTATTTAAGACCTTTACACTTTAAATAATCCAACTGAGGTTGCGTCCTGCACCCCTTTTAAAATTAGAGAACTGACTAAAAACATTATCGTGTTAAAAAAAATTTTACTTGAAACAAAATTTTTCAAGTTTAAAATTTAATAATTTTTTTGTTCTCTTAAAAAAAGTAGCAATCACTTTACTAACTGTTTTTGTACTCAATTATGTTTCTATTCAAAATGTTGTTTGCATTGTGGAGGGTATTCGTGGATTCAGCTCAGTCAAATTAAACTAACTTAAGTGATTTTTTTTTCCAAAATTTGGTCGTACACTTTTACTAAACGTCAAAAAATTAAACATTTAACATACCTGAAGCTACAGGTGACACCATAAGATAGTTTATACATGCAGCACCAGTTGTATGACCCATTAGGGTAACACTATTCATATCACCACCAAATGAATGAATATTTTCCTTAATCCAATGTAAAGCTGCTATTTGATCTAATAAACCAAAGTTAGCAACTGTATTTTCATTAATGCTGGGTCTCATAAAACCTACAGGAAAACAGCAAACGAAAGAAAATACATACATGAAATTGAAAACACATACACTGGGATTTCTAAAAAATGAAACTCTAAGTGACGTTACTTACCCAAAATTCCTATACGATAATTTACCGTAACTACTATTACTTCACCATAGCTAGCTAGCACAGAACCATCGTAGGCATTTCCGCTATTCCATTCAAATGATTCACCATGTATGTAAACTACAACAGGATATAAATGTTTTTGTATAAAACTTTCATCTGTATCAGTTTCACCAGCAGATGAAGTGGATGCCTCGTTACTACTTGGCACATATACATTCAAATACAAACAATCCTCATTTTCCGTTTTAAGATAAGGTAGCAAACGTGTCAAATGTTTATAACGGCCTTTGGACATTTTTGCAGTACCTTGCAAAGAGATATCCGGTAATTTTTGAGGACAAACGGGTGGTAGATGATGAGCCATTTTTAAGCCTTGCCAAGGTAAGGCAGCACCTAAGGATGAGAAAATTTATGAAATAATTAAAAACAAAAAGAAAAATTTTAAATATAAATGACAAAATTAACTTGAGTAAATTCAAAGGTTTTTAGTAAAAAAATTAAAATTCTAATTACACAGTGATACAAAATTAAACTTTCCTAATAGGAATGGGATAGAACCAAAACCAAAAGAATGTTGGCATTTTACATAACAAAGCCCTCAAGGTTTTTTCCAGTTCAGTGATAGTTTTGCGGATTTGAAGTTGGAGATTTTATAGCATTTAAAATTTTCGTATACAGGACATATAAATATGTCTAATTTAGGGGCCCCTGGTGGTGCCCTTATCGGACATGCGGGATCCAACGTCTAAACTTTAGCTCGAAATTACGTAAACTAAACCAGTATGAATTTCGCTGCAATCGGCCCACAACATACGTACTAAATAGCCAAATTATTAAAATTAAACCACTGTGCAACGTTGCGTATGTTTGATATTTAAAGGAAATTACAAAATTAAGCATACGCCATGTATACTGTTTTCAAGTAATTACACTGTGTTAGTTGCAAAAATTATTAATTCGAAGTTATCGCTCATATTCGCGATTTAAAATTGTTAAGCCTAGGTACCACAAAAATTTTATTTTTATGCTTTTGGCACAGACTAATACAGACTCGACATAAGTGACAGGTGTCAAAAAAGTATTTCCGAACCATATGGTTAATATTTTCAAATTATTCTACGAATTAGGTTAGAAAGAGAAAACTGATATAACGCGCCATAAGAAAAATGGATGCCAGGGCCCGAATTACCGCATTCGTGAACGAATGAAATTTCGATACGTACAAGACTTTGGTACCTATTTAAAAATAAACGAATAATAATTTCACTACATTTTACTTTTATTTGCTTTATGAGTACAAAGTATTTCATCCCTGATTAGGTAGAATTGGCGTCAACATTTTATCTTGGAAAATAAAAAACAGATTTCGATAGCAAAATTTCGATATCGAATGCCGTAATTCGGCCCCAGATCGGTTTTTGTTGTCTCACTCACTCCTAAGTCGTAGAAAGTGTTGCTATGTTAGCGTAAAACGGACTAAAAACCGCTGTGTTTTCTCCTAAAATCGCTTAGTTTTCCCCCATTTTTTCTTGTAAAACTCTACTGTCGAGTCTGTATTTAGTCTGTGCTTTTGGGATAGGTTTTAAATATAAATTTAGAAAATGCATAGTTTTTTAGCGAAAAAAATTTTTTCCAAAAAAAAAAAAAAAAAACCGCGAAAAAAATTTTTTTAAAAAAGTTTTGTGTCTGTAATGTATCTTATTCTACTCATTTTCATAAATTATTAGCAAAATAAACAAAATTTGGAAAAAAAAATTCGCGAAAAAAATTCGCGAAAAAATTTTTTGCGAATAATTTTTTTTTTGTATATTCAATAAAGCTTAAATGATAAAAATTCAGCAATTGTCTAAATAATAGCCCTGTTTTTTGCAGATCGGATTAAGATTTGGATTAACTTTATTTAGTTAAAAAATGGGTCAAATCAAGTCCAAATTTTGTTTTATAATTTTTGAAATTCGAATTAACTTTGCCAGTAGGGTGCCCAGCTTGTTAAAAAAAAGTGTTAAATTCGAGTACAGTGTTATTATAATTATAATAAAAGTGCACTTCAAATACGACTAAAACCAAATCTAGCACTGAACTAAAAAAAGCCTTGAGGGGTTTGTTATAGAATATGTCAACCTTTATTTGCTTTTGGATTCATCCCATTCAGATATTGGTTGTTGCACTGTGTTATTAAAAACCTAAAACAAAGTTCCTTTTAAGATTTAATATATAAAACCCCCTTTTGAATGAAATTTTAACTGACAAAGTTACATACTTTAATTAGTTATTCAGTGACTGCATATTTGTTGC
Source organism: Pegoplata infirma (assembly GCA_963921195.1). Classification (NCBI taxonomy): domain Eukaryota; kingdom Metazoa; phylum Arthropoda; class Insecta; order Diptera; family Anthomyiidae; genus Pegoplata; species Pegoplata infirma. Next base: position 55,586,758 of record OY992536.1, on the reverse strand, counting down.
TCCAAAGACTCTTTAATTTAAGTGGAAAATATTTATTTAAAGTTTTTCATTTGTACGTTATCTTTCAATCTTAACTTGTTGCTCTCACATAATCTAATGTGTATAATTTAATTTCAGTATTTTTGTTATTCTGATTATTTTTTTAGTTTTATTTTTCTTTTTTTTTTAACCTCATAAGCAAATTTTAAAAGTTTTTTTTTGTATTAATATGCATATGAGTTTCAATATTGTTCATTTCCTTTTGGGAGTTATTTTTGATGAGTGTATGCTGATGCCATTTATGTTTTAGCTTTTATTGTGGTTGCTCCAGACTTTGGGTCACCCAAACGCATGTAAAACTCTAGCAAACATGGCGTCAAAAGTTATTAAGTGAATAACCCAATAAACAGAATTTTCTTTAATTTATAATATAATTTAATGCAACTTTAAAAAAGTAAGAAAAATAAATAAATCTTTCCGTATATTTGTTTTTTAAAGAAAAAAATGCTTAATATGTATTTTAAAATTGTCCAATTGTAATTTAAAATTTTTCAAATGTATTTTAAAATATTCTATGTATATAGAATTATACATAGAAAATATTTTGAGTAGGTTTATTCTAGCTCGAGGTCATTATTTCTTTTACTTATTAAAACTATGATATTCTCATAGAATAATTTTCAAGAAATATATTTTTGTTATATATTTATTTATGTTGGTCATTTTTTGCAAAACTTAATCGACACGTGATTCGGGATTTGTCACGTGTCGATTAAGTCTTGCAAAAAATTAACAACATAAATAAATTTAAATCAGAAAAATAATTTTCTTGAAAAACAATTTTCTTGAAAATTATTCTGTAAGAATATCATAGTTTAAATTAGTAAAGGAAATAATTACCTCGAGCTAGAATAAACTTACGCAAAATATAATGTTTTAAAGGTCGAATAAAACAATTTTTAGTTTTTAAGAAAAATTAATCAGAATTTGATACATAGAAAATTTTACAATACGTCTGGAAAATTGTAAAATACATTTGAACAATTTTGAAAATACATTTGGAAATTTTTAAAATTCACTTGAAAAATTTAAAAACACATTTGGAATTTTTTAAAATACATTCGGAAAATTTAAACTACATTGGGAAAATTTTAAAATACATTTGGATAATTTTAAAATAAATTTGCACAATTTTAAAACTCATTTGGAGAATTGTAAATTACATTTGGGCAATTTTAAAATGCAATTGGACAATTTTAAATTACATTTGGGCAATTTTAAAATATATTTGGACAATTTTAAAATACTATTGGACAATTTTAAAATTCATTCATTGGGGATTATGTGATGTTGAAAAATTTCCAAAATTGGGCCTTGCATGATCTCTAAAAATATTTACTGGGTTCTTTTATAACATTATTTTTACTAATTTTATTTTTTTAAATTGAAACAAAAACTTTTACTTTATGGTTCAAAACCAAACAAGTCGGTAAACATATACTTGAATCTACAGACTTACAAGGAAGGTCTCCCTGGTGTCACCCGCTGATCTTTATGGAATTGTTTTTATTTTGTAGAGCAGGAAAAATAAAGGGACACGTATAGTGTTTAGCAGCCAAAATTGATATTTTGGGTTTGAAAATGAGGGGGGAAGAACCGGTAATTTTTCAGTTTTTTTGCGTTTATCTCCTATAATGTACAAAGAAACCTAGTCATGTTACATACCAAATGAAAGGTATTTGGAAAACCTATATTCGGCGTACGGACATAGCGCCCAAGGTCTTATCGCCCAAAACCGTAAATGACATATCGCCCACGCTGCGACATATAGCCCAAAATGATAGGTCTAAAAATGTTATTTCTCCCAAAACGAAATTGTCAAAAAATCCAAAATATTTTTTTGGGCGAAATGTCGAAATTACGACTTCTATGATTTGTTTTATTGTAATAAAGGTTTTCTGCGTAGCCGGCCTTCGGCCGGGCTTAGGGATTACATACTCCATGCATTAAACCCACCCTCTCCGCAATCCAAAGCTATTTTGGTTATCAGGCCTTTTTGAGGCATAACAAATTTGGTAGCGTAAAGGACTGCTACCATAGAAAACTTTACTTTGCGGAGAGGGTGGGTCTAATGCAGTGATGTCCAAAAAGTTTTTGCATTAGTATTAGTGAGCACGAGAGAGACTGCACTGAGCAAAAATAATTGACCGAATTATAAAAGATGTCGTTAAAATCAGACTAATAATTGAAATATTATTAATGATTAAAATATATATTTGTATTTATTTTTATACAATTTTAAAGATATTTTTAGAAACATATTTTTTAGATCTTCGAAAATGTAATTTACTATTAATTTATCATTAATAGAAGATCATATTTAAGACATATAAAATTTTTAGACCTTTAAAGAATTACTTTCTAATTGTGAATAAATTCACATTATTTTTAATTACATTTTTAATTAATGAATTAATTTATGTTTGAATTAATTTTTAATTAAATTTAAATTATAAAAAAATAATTAATTAATTTTGTGAATAATTCAATTATAATTAATGAATTAATTCTTTATAAATAAATTCAATTAATAAAAAATTCAATATAACTAATAATAAAAGGCATTGTATATTAAAAAAAGAATTTTATAACAGATTACTGCTTGAATGGTATCATTTGTTTCTGTCAGTGCATATAAAAAAACATAAGCGATGATCAGTTTAGCATGTGCATTCTTCGATGTCTCATCGACGACTAAATGAATGAGTATAAGAATATGTGTGAAGAGCGTAATGCACAATTGTGTAAAGAAATGGGCATCATTGGTCTAATGCATGGATTTTGTAATTCCTAAGCCCGACCGAAGGCCGGCTACGCATAAAAACTTTAAAATATTGTAGTGTTTATAAAAAACCGACATTTTGGAAAACCGGTTTCTCGGTTAACCGAAAATCAGCTTTTTCGGTTAACCGGTTTTCTCGGTTAAACCGAAATAAAAAAACCGGTTAACCGGTTTTTTTTCTTTAACTGAAAAAACCAACAAATACTTGAAAATACCGGTTTTTTATAAAAAAAAATTAAAGCGAATATATCTAAAGTTAACATATTTGTTTCTTTCAGCAAGGTTTGCAACTATTACGCTATAAAAAAGCGATATTTAAATAATGTACTTCAATTGCCCATATTCCCTAGAACTTCAATTTAATTTGGTTTTATTTAGAAAAATACATTTATTCGTCATAAGTAAATTGCAGTTCCGAATATAATTTTTATTTTCTTTTATTGACATTTTCGCCATTAACAGGGATTTTAGTATCTGGTTAACAGTCACTTATTAAGTTTTTCATGAAATGTTCAAAAAAACGCTGACAACGGTGAGTATTTCAAATTTTTATCAGTTTCGGAAAAAAAATCCTATTTAGAAAATAATTTCTTGAAGACAAAAAATATTTTAGACGTTCTTTCTCGCGGATTTTTAATTTGTTTTCAACAAAATTTTGAAAATATCATAAAAAAATAAGTGTAAACCCCTTAATATTTGCGAAAATATTCCGTTTTGAATGTATTTAAAAACCCGGTTAACCGACAGAAAAAAACCGGTTTTCGGTGCACCGGAAATCTTCAATTCCGGTTAACCGGTTTGCAAAAAAACCGAAAATTTAGGAAAAAACCGATTTTTCGGTTAACCGGTTAACCGGTTAATAAACACTAAAATATTGTGTTAAAAAAAAATAATTTTGGTGAGTTTTATGATTATTTTTTTGGGTGCTATGACATTTTATAAATATAACATTTTGATATTTGGGTAATATGACATTTTTGATAATTTATATAAATTTGAAGAAAATTGTTAAAATACCCAAAAATAATGGCCATATCGTCCAAAAAATTTTGCAACAACAACTAACACACATTTTTTTTGGGTGGAATGACTTTTTCAAATTGGGCGATATGCACTTGGGCGCTATGTCCGTACGCCCCTATATTCGTGTGCAAAGAACGTGTTTTGGACATGCACAACTTTTCGTCATATTGAGTAAAATGCCAAAATTTTAGGAAATTTTTGTTAAAAAGCCGAAAAATATTTTTTTTACTTTTTTTGGCACGTTGTTAGCATTACGAAATAAATATTTTAAATACCTTTAATCTGCTACCAAATATGCCCATACTAATTTTGAGTAAATAGGCGTAAATCGTTAAAAACTGAAAAAGGTCAACTTCCCCCAATTCAAAATGAGTTTGGGCCGTTAAAAAAAATATTTGTCGAATTAATTTTCGTTTTAAACAACATTTCCAAATTTTATGAAGATCACCAGAGAGACTCTTCTTGTTTGTATGAAAATATCTTATTGGCAGTTTTTATGTGTAGTAAAAAAACAACATCCTGATTATTTCTGGATGCAGACAAAATTGAATTAAAAAAAAAAACGGAGGTCTCAAGTTTTTTTTTAATTTTTATTAAAAATAATAAAAATTAGTCACTTATTCAGCATTAAAAATGTGTAATTAAAAATAGTTTATTTTTAATCAAGGTGATTTAATATCCCCGTAATGAATTAGCATTACAAGTACTTATGCTAACTCTACTTTCTCTCTTAGGATATTTTTAAGATTGTGTTTTTGTGTATTTTTCTAGCACATCCCATTTCTTTAAAATATTCGTTAGACATTTATGCCTTATATATTTTTATATGGCGGAGCATATGGCGTGGAATGCCAAAAATATATATCATATTGATGGCTTAATATAGAAAAGGAGTATCTCGACTTTTCGTTACTTTACAGGAGAAGAAAAAACTTAATAAAATCTAAAAAACTTTAGTACAAAAAATTTGTTAATGCAATTTTTATTTAAAACAATCGATAAATCCATTGCTAATTGTTTTTTTTTTATTTGAGTGTGGTCTACCAGAATACGTTAAACACTCATTTTCAAAAAAAATCGAGATACGGCATTCCTATATTAACTCAGCGATCTGTAAATCCTGAATATGCAATTGTATGTTAACATAGATTTAACACATCTATTAAATATGTTTGTATATATTGCTATTACATAAATGTACATATGTATAAGGAGGTGTGTACATAAAAACCACGAGTCAATAGTATGGGTCATGGATTTTTACAAATATGTATATAGTTTCCCCATTGCAAAAAATATACTGTTCAAATGTAAATTGTAAAAGTGAATGAAATTCTTTTTTTTTTCTAAAAATTCAAAATATAAAACAAAAACTAGAATTCCCTAGTATTTTTGAGTGTTTAACAGCAACAGTGAAATCTCCTATTGAGCGATATAATGAAAAATGAAAACTGGTGTATTTGTTGGATAATCAAAATGTCCTTTAAAGAGAATTTTAACTGTATTTAAAAATACCACAACGAATAGCAAATATGTACATTAGGGTGGCACGAATTATTATTTTTTCGAATTCCATCGATCGCGAACACGATACAGATTTCACGGATGGGAATAATATTTTTTGTAAGAGCAACATCTCAGCTAAAATCCTTTTAAGTCCAAAAAAAAAAAACAAGGTTAGCACATTTTGACACTCAACAAAATTATGTCATTAACTGTTTGTAGTTTATTTAAAAAATTTTACTGTTTGTCGTTTTTAAAAGAGAAAAATCATTTGTTTAATGTTCAGGTTTTTCAAATAACTATTTCTGTTCTTTGTTTCAAAAATACCAACACAAAAAATTAAGACTTTCATTAGCATTACACTAAGAAAATTATGTCATTAACTGTTTGTAGGTTATTTTAAAAAGTAATCAGAAAAGTTATTTTAAAAGAAAAATCACTTATTTTATAAAGGATTTAATTTGTTACTATTTCTGTAGTTTAAAAAGTGATTCTTCTTTAATTTTTAATGATTTGTGTACGTTATTTTGTTTTTTAATTGTTGGCATTTTTTAAAGATAAATCATTAATTTTTACCTGCTTATGTGGGTTATTTTTTTTAGAGAAAAAAATTAAAAAATTATTTATAGAAAATTAAAAACACGTTTGTGTCAAGTGACTTTGGCACCTTTCACAGTGCCACATTTGGCCAATCTAGCACGATAAAAATAAAAAAAATTATAAATGCTTTAAGTCATATTTTAAGTTTTTTTTAAACAAGTTTTTTTATTTTTCAATAAATTTTTAACAAAATACAAATTTTTGAAAAGAAAATTATATATACAGTGGGCGACAATACATTATAGTACACAGAAAATAATATCGTATATTTTATTTTAATTAAAATTTTAATTGGTTTTTAATTTAATATTAATTAAACTTTTAATTAATATAATTAATTGTTTAATTAAATTTTTAACTTTATTTTAATTAAGATTTTAATTGTTTTAAAATTTAATATTAATTAAGTATTTAATTTATATAATTAAATGTTTAATTAAATTTCTAGCTTTACATATTTTTTTTTTTTTTTTGTTTTCCGTGTGTGTGCGAGTGTGTGTTTTTCTCTTGCATTGTATTACATACAAAAAAAAATACATAAGTATAAAAAGTTTGTTGAAAGTTTTTTTTTTCGCATAGGTTTTTGAATTCTCATTTTGTTTATAGTTTTATGTGTATGTATATGAAAGGTTTATAATCAACTTTATAAAATCATCTCACTGACGATGTCTTTACGGCATAAATAAATTTGGTAAAGTTTGAAGAAATATTTTTTTTTAAACTATTTTATTCAAAAATAATGTTTTTACAAATTATTTTTTTTTAATATAATATTTTTAATTAATTTTTTTTAATTTATACAATTAAAATTTTAATTATTTTTTTTTTAAATTTTAATTAAATTTTTTAATTTATAGTATTAAGTTTTTAATTAAATAAATATCCATTTATTTTTAATTAACGACATACAAATATTTTTAATTTATTTGCGCACTTTAGTGATTGGTCCGGATTTAATTAATTTTTTAATTAAATCTACGAATTTTTTAATTAAATATTTTTTTTATTTTTTTCTGTGTAGATGCAATTTGTTAAAGACAAAGTAAACAATACTAAACATTATTATTATCAAATGAGTATTATTTTAAAAAATTTTGTGTAGGTTATTTGTTAAGCTTTAATTTAAGCTTAATGGCGTCTAGATTGAGTAAATAATAAAGGTGCTACGAGGGTCGATTTGGAAAATGAAATTATTTATAGACATTTTTAGAACATTTTTTAAAAATATTTCCAAGTCGACTTTTTCCAAGTTCAAACATTAAAAATTTAAAAAAAGGTCCAATAGATTTTATTCAGTGAACAAATAATTTTTCCAGCAACCCAAACAGATAGTGAAATTTTTTAAGTACAGTTGAAAAAATCAAAATTTTTTTGACCTCCAATTCTCTTGACCACCAATTTTTTGTAAACAAAGGAAAATTTTAATTATTTTAATATTTCATTACTATACATTTAGCCGTACCAAATTTAATAAACAATAACATATTTTCTTTGTTTACAAAAAACTGGTGGTCAAAAGAATTAGAGGTCAAAAAATGTGGATTTTTTCTACTGTACTTAAAAAATTTCACTGTTTATTTGGGTTGTTCGAAAAATTATTTGATCACTGAATAAAATCTATTGGACATTTGTTTTAAATTTTTAGGCCCTTATTCATATTGAAATTAACAAACTTATAACAGGTTTATAAAACGAATTTCGTATGGAAATCTGTTTTATAAACCTGTTATAAAGTGTTCAAATTTGAATATGAATAAGGGGCTTAATGTTTGAACTTGGAAAAAATCGATTTTTAAATATTTTTAAAAAATGTTCTAAAAAATGTCTATTAATAATTTCATTTTCCAGATCGACCCTCGTATCACATTTATTATTTACTTAATCTGGACGCCATTAAGATTAAATTAAAGCTTTATAAATTACCTACATATCATTTTTTAAAATAGTACTCACTTGATAATAATAACCAGAGACTGGAACTTCATGCATCTAAAAACATTGTTTTAAGCGCTTAAAATATGCATTTAAAATCCTAAAATATGTAACAAAAATTTAAAAAATATGCATTTAAAATTTTTTTTTAAATTTTATTTAAATAAAAACATAACAGAGAATTCATTATTATTTCTTACAGATTTTTAAAAAAATAATAAAAATTGTTTACTTTAGAAAATCCTAAAAAAATTGTATTTACATTGACAAATAAATACTTCTTTAAATTATCAACAGATGCGGATGTGATTGGAGCATAGGTTGCCAGAAATTTTTTCCAAAAAGCGGGACAAAGGCAAAAAATTTAGGAAAATGGCGGGATTTTAAAATTTTTGGCGGGAAAAAAACAATTAGTTTATAAGAAGTTTGAAACAATATTTTTTTTTGTAAAGAGATGGAAATTTAAAAGTTTTTTTCGAATATTTGGCGGGACAAAATAATGCATTTATCAATGATGTGGTGACTATCATTGATAAAATAACATTGATAAAATAACATTTACTCTAAGATCCTATTGATGTTCAAAATTAAGTACCTAAATGTATACACATTTACTGCAGAAAAATCTGCTGAAAATAAACCCATTTTGAGCCATATGAAAAATCTGTCTTGACAGAAAAATCTGCTGGTTTTAGCTGAAGATTCTGCTGATTTTAACTGAAAGATTTGCTAATTTTATCAGAAAAATCAGCTGAGTTCAGAACAAAAATCTGCTGACTTCAGGTGAACAATCTAATAATCTTACGTTAATTTATATTTATTTTTTTTTTTTTCAAAATTTATTTTCAAAAATGTTTTGATTAATTTCTAATATCTGCGTCTACCTTTCTGACGCTTTAAAAGGCGTGAATTTGGAGTCCAGCGCGGGACATGGAAAAAGTTGACATAAAGCGGGACAATTGCGCCAAATGCGGGACGTCAAATTGGGATCATTGGTAAAAAATAAAATTCAAAAAATGTACTTATTTAAAACAATTGCGAAAAATTATAACAAAATTATTTTACAAAACTTGAATTTTTACTTAAATATTACAAAATATAACTAAAAAATACCATTATTGCAAAAATATGCAAATATATGCATTTTTACCAAAATATGCAAAAATATGCAATAACAAATCAATGCCATTTTAATGCAAATTTGTTGATTCGAAAAGATAACTCATTAACAACGTTCTCAGACTAACGAGAAAAAACATGCATTTGCATGAAGTTCCAGTCTCGATAATAACGATTAGTTTTGTTAACTTTGTTTTTAACAAATTACATCTACTATAAAAAAGTTTCCAATGTATTGTCGCCCACTGTATATTTATTTTTTTTGATGGAAATGATCTTTTGTTTTTGGTCCGCATTGGTCGTCGGACTTTTTCAGATATATTGACCAATATCCATAGTACTTTTTTCAGGGGCTAACTTTTGCGTCCATCTGCGACGCCGAATACAGGGCGATATGTAAACCTTGTTTTTACATATTATTTAATCATATTTTTAAAAAGTGGGCGTGGCAGTTGCCTGACCGCCCCCTTTTTATGTGATATTATTTCTACAGTCATTGAGAGTATATATACCAAATTTAAAGACATTGTAACCAAAATTACAAATTTTTAAAAAAGTGGGCGTGTCCCTTAACCGGCCTCCCATATTTTTCATAATGTTATTTTCGAAGTCAAAACGAACATTTATACCGAATTTCAAGTCAATATAATTAAAATTGGATTTTTGTCGTTGAACTTAGGCCAAATGTGGCACTGTGCGTTGGGTAGAGTGTCTGGCCAGAATGTAGTTAATTGCTGGGCCGATTTTCCAAAATTTTATTAACATTTTTTTAAAATATAATTCAATAGAAAATTTGTAAAAATAACCTACAAAATCATTAATTTTTAATGTTTTCGTAGGTAATTTTTTTTATAATTTGTTTGTAAAAATAACACAACAGTCATTAATGTTTAATGTTTTTGTATGTTATTTTTTTCGAATTTGTTGGTAAAAAAATTAAAGTGACGTTATTTTTTAATGTTCAATGTTTTAATTATTTTAGAAAATTTTATTAACACTAAAAAAGAAATGTTGATGTTTGTTAAAACAAACGAATAATTACTGGAATGGTTTTGAAATGTTTTATTACTTGTTTTAAATATGTTTTTAAATTGTTTTTGCCTACAAAATATTTTGAGTGTAGAGTAGGAAGTAAATTTTGAAAAAAAAATTTTGGAGCAAAACTTTAATCCCCCAAGGACACGGGTTAATTTTGTCCGATTTAGCTTAAAATTTAAACAGAGTTTTTAGACCAAAACTAATCATAATTTTTCCGGCTATCGTCTAAATTCGAAAAAAAAGTCATTATTCTTGCAACCTTAATGTACATGTAAATACTAATACGTATAAGTTAGCACTAATATTTCTACTAACTACAAACAACTATCAACAAAACACACACAGACAACGAATTTCAAATTTACATTTGGAAATAGAAAACTACTCCTTGTTGGTGTTGTCGAAACAGAAAAACTAAAATTTGTATGACCATCAGGAGACTTAATTTGGCGTGTTAATTACTGATTTGAATAAAAGTGTTTTTGAATGGTTTTAATTTTGTGATCCCCAAAAAAAAAAGGTTAATGTCAGTTTAAAAATTTTCAACAGCAATTTGAATGCAATATTTTTAAAGCAAAAAAGACACAAGGAATAAAAACAATTTATAAGACTTTAAGATAAAAATTATTAAAAATTTAGGATTAAATTTTATGATTAAAATTTTCACAACACTTTAAGTATATTTATTGTAGGTTAATTTGACAGATATGCATGCAATATCTGTCAAATAAACCTACTATAGCTATACTTTAGTTTTTATGAATAAACCCCTATATGTTTGGGTCATTTTTAAGTTATTAATTTTTGGTTTAGATGCTGCTTTTAGCGAATGCCAGAAAAAAAGCTGCCTATAGAGAAAATGACGGGTAATCATGATACTCTTAAATTTTTGTGAAGCCCATAAAGGATGCCGAATAGAATACTCAATATAACTTCGACTGCAAAAATTTTTACAACAATATTTGCATTTTTTTTTATATTTAAAAAAAATTCACTTCATTCTGCAGAAATAAACATTCTCAAAAAAGTACCTTTGAAATTTAAACTAAATGGGACAATAACCATGAAACACTGTTCTCTGGTACTTTTTCTATTTTAAAAAATAATGGTTATTAAACTTAGAATTAAGAATCATTCAGTGAAAAAAAAAAATTCCCAGAAAAGTTCTTTTAAAAAATTTTCGTTCATAACACCGTCCGACAAAATTTTATATATTGGGTGTACATTAGACCTGTTCTTAAAAACAATATTCGTTTTTACTACGTGGATGTGCATGTTGTTGTCGATAGTCTAAAACAGATTAAGACTAATTTCACTAAATGTAATTAAATAATAAACAATTTGTCCGTTTTGAGGGCTTGATCCACAAAAAATTAATATGCCTATATTTCAAGAAAACGATTTGATACAACTTTTCTGATGACAGATTCGTGTTTAGGAGGCCAAATACTTTAGGAAATGTATTTTAGAAGTATGTGCAAAAAAAATTGATTTTTTGTAGAGTAGTGTTATTGAATGTAGTTTTCCAATAATTTTTTTGAAAATTTTAAATAATGGAGGTCGGTCATACATTTGGCTCCACTAGGGGCACTTAAAGGTAAGTTAGAATGGTAGGAACAATTTTTTTTTAAAATGTTTTGTATGGGAGCCCCCGTAGGAAGTGGAAATAGGGGTTAGGTATGTTCAAGAAAAATGTTGGGGGCAGAAAATTATTGGAGGTTCGTCTCACATTGAACCCCTCCAGGGGCGTTTCTAGGGCAGTTGTGGGGCTTTTTGAGGATTTTTACCTCTTTATATATGTCCCCACCCCACCGCCCTCAAATTTAATAAAAAATATTGTTTAACATTTTAACCCTTTAAGCGCACGTTTTACTAGAATGACTCCTTAAGAAAAATTACAGCTTATAATGGGTTAATATATTCCACGAAAATTTCACTAAAGACATGTATAAACATTATTTACATCAGAAATTTATTTAATATATTTTCGACTTTTTTAATTGGCGTTTTTTCGCGAAAACACGAATTGATCTAGAAAATCTGGGACACACGTGTATTTTATTTTCGGCCCTACTTTAAGTATTTATCGATCTGGTCCATGAGTGCAAAAGTATGTCGGACGGTGTTATAAGTTTTCCCATTTCGACATAAAAAGAAACATTTTTTTTTTTTTGTTAATTTCTCAAAATTTCCATGTTATATTATAAAATTTTTGGGGATTTTATGGTTTACGTGGTATGATTTATATTAAAACCCTTTTGTTATTCGCTGGAAACCGCTACTTGCAGTTGCAACTTTTATATAAAGCTGCTCTTTTCAAACAATCATTTACGATATGAGCACAACTTTTAACATACTTATCTACATATTTGTATTTGAAATGAATGCCACGGTTGGTTGTTAAAGATACATACGCACAGCAGTAAATGGCTGAATGTACCACCATTTCCAAATTTAGATATGAAATTTGTGGTAATCGGTCGAGCGATTCTTCAAATAGAATTGGATGAGTAATTTGGAAATTATCAGGTGCAGTGTAGAAAAATAATGAATTAAAGCATGTTTTTAATGAATTATATACAGTCAACAAAAAAAATCTTGTAAAATTACCAAAAAACCTTGTAAAATAATAAGCTAACTCCTGTTTTACGAGAATTCCTAGTAACGTTACAAATTTATTGGTAAAAAGCTTGTTAATTTACAAAAAATTTACAAGCTTTTTACAAAAAAAATTGTTAATTTATTACTTTTACTTAAAATTTACAAAAAATACAAAAATTTCAAGGACTTCTCATGACTTTACTAGAGATTTAATGAGAATTTTGTAAAAATCACGAGCTATTTTGTCATTTTACAACCTTTTTACCAATAAATTTGTAAATTTACAACTTTTTTATTGAGATAAAACCGTCCGACAGCTAACATTAAACATGAACTGGATGATATACGTCTGCAGGTAGAGATAAAATGAAGCAAAACTGCATTTACAGTTTTTCATTTCGTGATCCTGTTTCCTTTTAAAAGGACTTCAAAGTTTTACATTTTGTAAAATATTTCTGAATTATTTTTACTTGGCTTAGGATACCACTGGTGATGGCAAATGAAAGAGGAAGATCTCCACTAATTTTTCATTTTTTTTTTTTTTTTTTTTTTCAAATCAGGATAAAAGGATGTGTTAAAGTCCTTTGAAAACTTTACCAAAATATTTTGTTAACAATTTTGAATGATATTGAAGGATAAAGATTTGTAAGGTTGTTACTTACCTCTTTTTTCCTGATATGTAAAAAAATAATATAGGAAAATCAAGGAAGATCCTTCTCCTTCATTTGCTATCACTAGAGCCATCTTATGATAAGTATAAATACACTGTGCTAGTCGAAAAAATTAACAGCTGGGCACCCTGCTGGTAAAGCTAATTCGGGTACGCTGAATTCAATGGTGCTAGCCGTTTTTCAAAGTTAGGGCTCGTATTCGCGATTTAAAATTGTAAAGCTTCAGTACTATAGAAATTAAATTTTTATGCTTTTAGGATGGTTTTTAAATAGAAATTTAGAAAAATCATTTTTTTTTCCACAAAAAAAAATTTTCCTCGAAAAAAAAATCCACGCAGAAAAATTTTTTCGAAAAATGTTGTGTCTTTGATGTATCGTTATCTACACATTTTTATAAATTAATAACAAAATAAAAAAAATTGGAAAAAAAATTTTACGAAAAAAATTCGTGAAAAAAAATTTCCGCGAAAAAAAAAATTCCGCGAATAAAAATTACTTTTTTGTATACTCAATAGTGTTTAGGAATAAAAATTCAGCAATTGTCTAAATAATAAAACAATTTTTTTTTACTTAAAAATAAAAAAAAAAACAAATAGAAAAGTTAAATTCGACTTGGCCGAATCTATGAATACCCTCCACAATGCCCTTTTTAAGTGATCGTAAATTTTCAAACGTGAAAAAAAACATTTTTGATTAGAAATATTTTATTTTGAGTAAAAAAACTTTTTTTTAGCAATTTTTGAAAAAAAAAAAATAATTTACTAATTTTTATTTTGGGTGTAAAATTTTTTTGAGTGTAAAATTTTTTTCGAGTTTACTTTTTTTTTTGTTTTGGTATAAAAATATTTTTGAGTGACAAAAATACGTTGCAAAATATTTTTCTGACTTACCAATGTTTTTAAAACAGGATTAACGGGTTTTCAACACGTGAATTTAAGGTGAAGCTAATCTGAAGTTCACGGTTTTGCTAATAACTTTCAAACCACTGGACCGATTTGGCTGAAATTCAATACGAACTAGGCTATAGGAACGACAAATACAAATGCCTAGCCTCAGCATCCTCCGTATCGCCTTTCGAAAGTTATAGTGTTTTTTATCTCGTAAATTCACGAAAAACCCTTGCCGAAATTCAGTCTTTTGCTCATAACTTTTGAACCACTGGACCGATTTCGCTGGATTGCAATACCAACCTGACCAGGTAAATGCCCAACATATATGCCAAACTTCAGGAGCCTCCATAAAGTCTTTCAAAAGTTAGCGTGTTTTCAACAGACAGACAGACGGACAGACGACGGACGGACGGACGGACGGACATCGCTAGATCGTCTTAAAATCGATCGAGGATCATGAATATATATACTTTATGGGGTCCTAGACGAATATTTCGAGGTGTTACAAACGGAATGACAAACTTATATATACCCTCTATCACTAGAGTGGAGGGTATAAAAAAATAATCGCGAATATCGCTAATACATACGCTAACTTTGAAAAAAAAAAAAAAACTGATAACACAATGGGATTTAGTGTACACGAACTAGCTTTACCAGATTGCTGTCGTAAATTCAAATCAAACTAAAAATATTTGTATTGAACTCATTTTTTTCACGAAAATAAAGATTTTTCGCGAACAAAAAATATTTTTCGCGAAAACAAATGCGCGGTATAATGGTTTGTTATGTCAGTTTAAGAGACTTGAATGGTTTTAAATTTAAAAATTATCGCAAAAGTTTAAAAATTTATTGTACTTGAGCACCAAAATTTAAAATCGCGAATATGTCGAATACGAGCGCTAACTTCGAAAAACAGCTAACTCCATTGAATTCAGAGTACTAGAATTATCTTCACCATTATGGTGCCCATCTTGTTAAAAAAAGTGTCAAATTCGAGCACAGTGATATTAAAAAAATATTTTATAAACTTTTATCCTCTAAAACTTTGAAGTCTTTTTAAAAGGAAACAGGATCACGAAATGAAAAACTGTAAATGCAGTTTTTTAACATTTTTGTATTCGGAAACCGTAAGTCGTACGAAGAAACTTATAAAAAACAAAATCGTAGAGAAAGTTATGAAAATTTATTTTTTTTTCCAAAAATTTCAACAAAAAGTTTTAAAAACAATATTTGAATGTCCTTTTTTCTTGGGAAGGACACCATGGATTTCCAAAAGCAAAATTTAGTTTTAAGATTTAGAATACCCTTTTATCGCTGTTAAAATTTCAGAGATGTGTTTTTTCGTATTGTTGAGCAATAAATTTTGAAAGTTTGTTAGAGAGCCAAATATTTGATTTTTTTCAAAATTTTGGCAAAAAATCAAATAGTTGGCTTTAGCCAGTTTTTTTTTACTTTTTTGATCAGAAATCGTAAGCTGTACGAAAAGACTTTTGTGTGACAATATTGTTTATAAAGTTATGGAGATTTTAAATTTAGAAACAAAAAAAGTTAAAAAAAAAAAAATTAACAAAAATTTTTTAAGACAATATTGGAATGTCCTTTTATCCTATCAAGGACACCATGGATTTCCAAAACCAAAATTTTTTGTCAAAGTTTAGAATGTCTTTTTAACGCTGTTAAAATTTCAGGGTGGTGTTTTTTCGCGTTGGTAAGCAATATGGTGTCTTTCCCGGGAAAAAAAGCACATTCAAATATGGTTTTCAAGATTTTTTGTTGAAATTTAAAAAAATTAAAAAAAAAATTGTTTCTAAATTTCAAATACCCATAATTTTATATACAATATTGTTTTTATAAGTTTTTTCGTATCTAGTTCATGTTTAACGACTTTTTAAATTTTTGTCGAACGGTGTGATACTTACGAGGAATTCTCGTTACATAAAAAGATTTTTTTTTTTGTAAAATTACCGTGGAAATTTGAACATTAATAAAAAAAATTGTAATTTACAAAAAAAAAATATTAAAATTTCGATTGAAAATTTTTTGTTAAACAAAAAGGAAAACTGTCAAATATTGGTAAAATGGGATTACGGGACTTTTTCTAGTTATTTGAAAAGTTTTTTTTTTTATTGAGTGTAGAAATATTTCAATGGAAAAGGTGTATTTGTAGTTGTATAATGCCTTAAAAGCTTTCAAAACTTTAAATGTTGTATACCAAAACTGGTAATTTCTAAAACATTCATCCAAGTGTATTTGGATTCGTGCATGTGGATTTGTGTGTGTGTGTATTACTATAAACTGACAATGGTTTTAGTTTTGTTAATGTTAAACAATATTCCATTTCCGAGAAGTTTTACTTTGTTATTGCTTTTCCTGTTTAGGTTGTGGTATTTTATATGCAAGCGGACATATATATTTATTAGGGTGCCACTTTCTATTTTTGAATTTATAATTTTTGTTCTACTAATTAAACATTTTCTTTATATTTTTGCTCTTTTTCATATTCTTTAGATAACAAATAGGTTTGACTCTACTAAGTTAATATAAATGTCTATTGTGTGTGTTGCTGTTATAACTTTTACCAATTATATCTTAAAATTTCCAAAATTTTCGTATTACATTCATTTTATGTTTGGTTATTAGATTTCCAATTAGTGGTTTTCAAATATTCATGCAAGCATGCATATAAAGTTAAATAATCACCAATATATGGTAGCATTTCATTTGGAAATCTAAAAAGCTTATTGTTCTAAGTCATTCATTGCTTCAATGTACACTAGGGCGTCCCGTCAAATCTAAACTTTCGAACCAAACGATGGACACGATGGCCAAACGATGTTCACATAAGAGCTGATTGTGGTAAAATTTATGAACAAATCTTGCAATTTCATCTTAGCAGCAAGCGTACAGTGCCACATTTTGGCCAATCTAGGACAATAGGATGTCACTAGTGATAGCAAATGAAAGAGGAGGATCTTCCTTAATTTTCCTCTATAATTTTTTTTTTACATATCAGGAAAAAGCAGGTAAGTTACAACCTTTATCCTTCAATATCATTTAAAATTTTCCAACAAATATTTTGATAAAGTTTTTAAAGGATTTCATTCACATCCTTTTATCCTAGTATGGCAAAATAAAAAAAAAATGGAAAAATTAGGTTAGATCCTCTTCTTTCATTTGTTATCACCAATGGCATCCTAGGACAAGTACAAATATTTCAGAAATATTTTACAAAATGTATCCTTTAAAACTTTGAAGTCCTTTTAAAGGCAAACAGGATCACGAAATTAAAAACTGTAAATGCAGTTTGACCCCATTTGATCTCTTCTTTTAAACGTTTATCATCCGGTTCATGTTAAATATTGGCTGTCGGCCGGTGTTATCTGATCTGTTGATATATTTTCATATGTGATCGTTAGAGTGTCCCTTATTTTGGAAATGTTGAAAATGTTGAGATGGTACCCTCTCATTTTTGTCCTTTTGACTTAAAAATAACTGACGAAAAAATTTACGCCCCTACGACCACGCCTCCCGACGCTTCCCGTCGCGTAGGGAAGGCGTGGTCCTAGGGGCGTAAAATTTTTCCTGAGTTATTTTTAAGTCAAATAGAAAAAAATGAGCGGGTAACATCTCAACATTTCCTATATTTCCAAAATAAGGGACACTCTAGTGATCGTATATGATTGCATATCATTGTAATTCCAATGACCAAAATCGAAATCTAATTATATCTCGGATTTGGTCAACATTAGCACAAATTTGACATTGAAGAATCGATAGAAGTTTAACACGAAAAACATTCAAAAAAATCAAAGTATAGACACATTTTCAAAAATAAGATTTAAATTTTAAAACTTAAAAATCGCATACAAAGCACTTTTAGGAATTTTTCAGGATTTTTATACCCTACACCACACTGTGGTACAGGGTATAATGAGTTTGTGCTGATGTTTGTAACTACCCGAAATATTGGTCCTAGACCCACCTTTAAGTATACCGATCGACTCAGAATCACTTTTTGAGTCGATTTAGCGATGTCCGTCCGTCCGTCCGTCTGTCCGTCCGTCCGTCCGTCCGTCCGTCCGTCCGTCTGTCTGTCTGTCTGTCTGTCCATGTAAACGGTGTAAACACGATACAGGTCGCAATTTTTAATCAATTGACTTGAAATTTGAAACTTAAGTCTCTCTTGGCCCAAGGACGAAGCCTATTGAAATTGGAAAAAATCGGTCCATATTTAGACCTAGCCCCCATACAAAGGTCCTCTTTAGTTTTGGCTCAAATGACTCTAATAACCGTATTGTAGAAGGTATCGCTTTGAAATTTGGATGGTAAACATGTTTTGTCTTCACATATCATCATTCCGAATTTCAAAGAAATCGGACCAGTTCTTCTTGTAGCCCCCATACAAACCACCTTCCCGATTTTCACATAAATGTCTCAAATTTCATGAAAATAGAAAATATTTAATTAAAATTTTGTTTGTGTATGTTAAACGCGTACTTAAATAACCTTATCAAACCTGATAATCATCGGACCAGTTTTGGACTCAGGCCCCTTGTGAAAATTTCGCCCGATATTCAGTTAAAGCGGTTTATTGTCAACAAATAGAAGCCTATTTCACTCAAATTTGATTTGTGAGTGTTTTCTTCACTTATTAAAGGTTTTACAACATATAGATCTAATCGATCCATGGGACCCATTTTCCGGGAAACCTTGGTGTAGGGTATTATATGGTCGGTCTTGACCGACTATAATTTTCTTACTTGTTTTTTTTTAAGTACATAAAAAATCAAAAATTTGAAAAAAAAAAATTGCAATTTGGACCATTATTGAAGAAATTATGAGTAAAAGGAGTTGAGTAAAGAAACAAACTGTCAATTTTTAAAAATTCGATTTTCGAACTGTACTAAAAACTGTGAACAAATTGGGAAAATCTAAAAACAAAATTTTCGAAGTGTCTGATTTAAAATGGAATGCCCCAAATATACTTCTGAGCTAAGAACTACATTCTGACGTGTTTTATAAGAATTAATCATGAGCCTTTTCTGTGACTAACAATGATTTAAACGTCTAGATCCTGTTAAAATGGGCTTAATATGGTCAAATGCTATACTAATAGTTTGTGCATCAAATTTCATTTGGGGTCTTCATATCTTTAAAACGAGTTTTTTTTTAACAGGATAATGTTTTTATGCTGGTGTCTAATTTTAAAAAAGTTGCAGGACGCCACCTCAGTTTGACTATATAAGCTAACAATTAACGAAAAAGAAAACAAGAATTGCTATTTTCATTTTCTTAAAACCAAAAATTTTAATAACTTGGGTTTGTGAGTTGGATAATAATTCACCTCGTGGTGAATAAACCCGTTTTTCACCAGCTGGTGAATAAAAAGTAACATAATTATTTTTCAACAAAAAAAAATTTTTTTCATAATTTTTTTTTTTTTCATCAAATCTTTTTTTTTCATCAAATTTTTTTTTTTTTTATTAAATTTTTTTTTTCTAACTGAAGTTTTATTTATTTCGGTTTGAGTCCATATTAATTATTTCTGAGAAATAATTATTTTTGTTGTACAATTAGAAAATCTGAAAAAATTAATTGACAACACAGGCTAAGTGGAGATGTCGACAGCTTTCGGAAGAAGCCACCCTTCCTTCGTCAGCACTCTTCGATTATCACTGTAGGTGTGTAAGATTAAAATCAGCTATTTTTCAGCGGACGGGAATTATATCACATTTCATCACCCATATAATACGTTTAGCACGAACTATTTTTAACTTTTTCTAACACAGTTGAAATTTCTTACACTGTAGTAGATTTTCTCAGAGTTGCTACCCTTAGTAGGACTTTTCAAGTCTTAAAAAATGTCCGTTAGGTCTGAATTTATATTTCATATTTCTAATTCTTAGAAATATTACTAAATTGCATGGTACCTTATGAGTTGAGTATTAATTCTGTTTTATTTAATGTTGGACTTTATATTTTTTTTTTCATCCATTTTTTTTTTGCATCAAATTCTTTTTTTCATCAATTTTTTTTTTCATCAATTTTTTTTTTTCATAATTTTTTTTTTCTCTCTCATAAAATTTTTTTTTTCCATCAAAATTTTTTTTTTCATCATTTTTATACCCTCCAACCACAGTATGGGGGTATACTCACTTTGTCATTCCGTTTGTAACGCATCGAAATATCGGTCGGGGACCCCATAAAGTATATACATTATTGATCCATGATCGATTTTAAGACATTTTGTGAATGTCCGTCCGTCCGTTCGTCTGTAGATGGCACGATGCAGTTCAAAACAAAAGAGCTAGCCTCCTGCAATTTGGCTCGAATATGTCTTATAGTCCTAGGCAGGTTAAGTTTGTAAATGGGCAAAATCGGTCCAGAAAGAAAAAAGTTCATTCTTGAAGAACTGAACCAACCTCTGAAAAATACACTTTTTTACATGTTTTTTTGTTAAATAAATGAAACATTTGGTATATTTATAGGGATGGGAGGGTGCTCCCAACTTCTCCCACTGACCCTCAAAATTCGTTAAAAACATTTTTTCATCAAAATCTTTTTCACCAAAAATTTTTGGGTTCATTAAATTATTTTTAACATAATTTTGCTTTTCGTGAAAAAAATCATTTTTTTTTACCTAAACTGCTTTTTTACCAAGTCTAAGCTTTTCGCAAAAAAATCCCTATTAATATTATAAATCTGATTGTTGGTTTGTCTCTCTGTCTGTCCTTCTGTCTGTCTGTCTGTTCCGCAATAAGTACAGAACGGCTTAACCGATTTTCATGAAATTTTCACCACAGGTAGTACTAACCGAGGCGGGAACTATTGGCAATAAGCGACTGCGGTCGGACAAAGGGGCGCAAAATGCCACGCCCCTTTGTACCATGCTAAAGCTATATATACCTTTCCAATAGCGGAAAAACGGCTGAACCGATTTTCATGAAATTTTCACCACAGATAGTACTAACCTAGGCGGGAACTATAGGCCAAAAGTGATCGCGATCGGACAAAGGGGCGTAAAATGCCACGCCCCTTTGTACTATTCTATAGCTATATCTGCCTGTCCGGCAATAACGGGAAAACGGCTGAACCGATTGTCATGAAATTTTCACCACCGATAGTAATAACCGAGGCGGGAACTATAGGCCAGAAAAATCCGCGATCGGAAAAATGGGCGTAAAATGCCACGCCCCTTTGTACTATACAGAAACTATGTCAGCATGTTCCGCAATCACTGAAAAGTGATTTAACCGATTTCACTGAAATTTTTACCACAGATAGTACTAACCGAGGCGAAAACTATGAGCCACAATAGAGGGCGATCAAAAAAAGGGGCGTAAAATACCACGCCCCTTTTTGTTAGACTGAAAGCTATTTCTGCCTTTTCCGCAATTACGCTTAAACGGCTGAACTGATTTTCGTGAAATTTTCACTACAGATAGTATTAAGCGAAGTGAAAAGTATGCTCCACAATAGAAGGCGATCGAAGAAAGGGGTAAAATGCCACACCCCTTTGTATTACATCGAAAGTTATTTCTTCCTGTTTCTCAATCACGCATAAACGGCTGAACCGATTTTAATGAAGTTTTTACCAAAGATAGTACTAACCGAGCCGGAAACTAGAAATTATAATAGAGCGCGTTTGGACAAAGGGGCGGAAAATGTCACGCCCCTTTTTACTATACTGAAAGTTTTTTCTGTATGTTCCGTAATCATGCTTAAACGACCATACACTCAAAATAATCACTCTGTTAAATTACAGAGATACTCTGCTGAGCCAGCAGAAAATACCATAGATTTCCAACCAGCAAGATTTTTTGTTATTTTACGAAGAAAACTCTGTAAAATGATTTCGATAAAAAAAAACCTGTAAATTTACAGAATCATCTGTAAAATATTGATAAAAGCGACCAGAAATTTACTATTTTATTTACTATTTGATTTCTGATCAATTTCTCTTTCCTTAATGTGTAAGTAGTGTTGAAAAATGACACCGAGTAAATTTGCCCGCTTTAATGCTTCCAAATTGTAAATTTACTTTTTTTATTTTTGTGAAAATTACGATGTATTTTACGAGTACCTCCAATTTTACCCGACATCCGCGTAAAATTTACCAGGTTTTATTGTAATTTAAGACGCTTTTTAAAGAGCGGTTGAAATATTTGGGAGTTTTTTGAAGTTTTTATTTAAAAACTGTATTACAGAGCAATAAGTAAAATTACAGTTGAAATTTAGTATTTTGGTTACGAGAAAATGTATAAAATCTATATTTTAACAAAAAACTCTGTTTATTATCTGTAAAATAGAGATTCCAAAGTAAAAAGTAAAATTACAGATAAAATTTAGTTTTTCGGTTACAAGAAAATACAAAGTATATTCTTAAAATCTGTATTTCGACAGATAACTTTGTCAAATGTCTGTCGAATTGAGATTACAGTCATTTTACAGAGTTTTTAACAGAGTAATTATTTTGAGTGTACCGATTTAAAAGAAATAAAATATCACGCCCTTTTTATTTAATTGAACGCTATTTCCTTCTGTTCCGTAATTTAGCATAAACTGCTAAAGCGATTAGAATGAAACTTTTACCACAGATAGTAAGTACTTACCGAGGCGGGAACTATAGATTAAAATAGAGCGCGTTTCGACAAAGGGGCGTAAATTGACACGCGCCTTTGTACTATACTGAAAGTGCTTCTGCCTGTTCCTTAATAACGCTTAAACGACTAAACCGATTTTAACAAAATTTTTTCCATAGATAGTACTAACAGAGGCGGGCACTTTAGTATGTAGCTTAGGGTGGTTCATAAAAACAAAAGTTGGATTTTTGAATGGGGCACCCGGAATATATATTAAGCACCGTGAAAAAATGACACGTGATTTTTTTCAAATTTTTATATTAAGGCTTAGGGGTCGCTACCGGGCCCTGAACTTTGGGATATAAAAAAAAAAAATTTCACACAATAAAAAAAAAAAAATTTCGTTTTTTTTATATTTTTTTTTTTATTGTAGTTTAACTTCATTAGCTTATTAACGGCAAAAGATTTCATTTTGTTGGGACAAGTTTTTCAGTTCCAAAATTGACCATGAAAAAAAAAATTGAGGCTGGTTGGGGTCTTACTCTAAAATTTTTTTAAAATTTTTTTTTTTTTAGTTTTGATAAGCTTACGTTATAGGTCTTTAGTCCCTCTTGATAATACAATCTTTGTAAAAATTTTTGTTCTTTCCGAAACATCATTAACATGCGCCGAAAATCAAACGGATATTAAAAAAAAAAAAAAAAAAAAAACGGTGAAAAAAATCGATTTTTTTTTTTTTTTAATTTTTAATTATAATTTGATAAGCTAATCCAGCTTATTAACGGCAAACAAAAATTCGATATGGTCGGAAAAGTATGTAATTTCCAAAATTTACATTGAAAATATGTTTTTTTTTTTTTAATATCCGTTTGATTTTCGCCGCATGTTAATGATGTTTCGGAAAGAACAAAAATTTTTACGAAGAATGTAGTATCAAGAGGGACTAAAGACCTATAGCGTAAGCTTATCAAAACTAAAAAAAAAAAAATTTTAAAAAAATTTTAGAGTAAGACCCCAACCAGCCTCAATTTTTTTTTTCATGGTCAATTTTGGAACTGAAAAACTTGTCCCACCAAAATGAAATCTTTTGCCGTTAATAAGCTAATGAAGTTAAATTATAATAAAAAAAAAAATATAAAAAAAACGAAATTTTTTTTTTTTCATTGTGTGAAAAATTTTTTTTTATGACCCAAACTTTAGGGCCCGGTAGCGACCCCTAAATGTTAATGAAAAAATTTGAAAAAAATCACGGGTCAGTTTTTCATGGTGCTTAATATATATTCCGGGTGCCCCATACAAAAATCCAAAAAAAAAAAAAAAGTGCCATATATGAACCACACTAATGTAGCTACTGCCACGCCTTTTGCAATGTACTGAAAGTTCATTCTGCCTTTCCGTAATCATTTTAAACGGTTATCATAATATTCACCACAGTTAGTTAGTACTTATTGAGGCGGAAACTATAGACACGACCATACAAAGGCGTGAATTGCCACGTCCCTTTGTAATACATTGAAATTTATTTCTGCCCGATCCGTACACACGCGCTAACGGTGAAAAAATTTTAATTAAATTTCATTACAGATGGTATCACCGTGGCGATCGGGAAAAGGGGCTTAAAATGCCGCACCCCTTTGTATAAAATTAAAAAATATTTTTTCCTGTTGAACGATATGCTATATTAGCCCGTGATTAGGCAAATGGGAGTAAAATGCCACGTCAATTTGTAATATACAGAACGCTATTTCTGGCTTATTTGCTATCATGCAAAAACGGCTTAACCAACTCCTTTAAACACTACTGTTAGAACTAACTGAACGCGAGCTATTTGCTATATCATAACCTGAAAACAGTTGAGCCGATTTCAATGAAATTTCCAACACAAATAGTGATATATAGCCAATATTTTTGATAAAAAGGCATATAATGGCACGCCCCTTTGTACTTTAGTGAGAGTTATGTCTGCTGAGCAAATTTAGTTGCATTTTTTTCAAGTGCTAACCAATAGGGGAACTATGGGTCACATGAGACCAAAATTGAACTAAATGCGTTAAATGCCACACCCACTTGAACTACAGTGAAAGTTATGTCTTTATTGATGTTTTCACTTCATAAAGTGCTAACCGAGGATGGAACTATAGGTTCCTTTGAAAAGTCATTAAATAAATACATAAATACAAAGTTCACATTAGTGTTAACGCTCAAAATTCTAGAAGTTAAAAATTAACTTGCATACATTGTGAATGATTCTCTTATTGTTAATGGCTCTCTTTGGTATTAATAAAAAAGATAAATGTTTTTGTGTTGCTTTCAAGCTAAATTGCATTTAATAAACTAATTTTATCAATATTTCATCGAAAATGTGTAATATTTTACAAAACTATTCCAAACGACGCTAAATTAAATTGAGAAATTTATGGAAGTTAATGTTTCGTTTTTTTTTCGTTTTGATGCATGTTAACAATCTAATTGTAAGTTTGCCAACAAAAAAGGCCTATTAATATTAGGTTTGTTCCCATGACGGAGGAACACGTACACACCATGTTCCCGACGCTAAGAAAAATCGAAAAATAAAATCGACCAAACCTCATGAATAGGTTTATTTTCATTAGTGAAAAGCCACGAAGAAGTAGATAAAATGATAATAAAAAACTCATTCATTACATAACATTTTTTTTTCAACCCGGGCAACGCCGGGTGCAAAACAGCTAGTATATAATATATTCTTTGGTGCCGAATCTTTTATACTCTCCAAAATGTAAAAACACATTTTTGCACTTATTTTTGCACTCACGAAATGTACAGCTCTTTTGGTTTTTTAATGGGGTCCTCGACTGATATTTCAATTAGTTTTGCATGGAATAGCCCTATATAAAACTAATAAAATTTCGTTTTTAGTTTTTCAAATTTTCAAAAACTGGGTGTAGGAGGCGTGGTCAAATATTGGAAAAATGGTAAAATTTGTGGCGAATTGTCTTGATTAAATATTCCTCACATTAAAACGGAATGCACCACAATCCCACAAATTTACATTCGTATATAGTTTTGTATGGGCTATCGACTAATTTTTTTTTTTTTTTTTTAATTTTCAGAACCCGTTCTGAAATTTTGCATTTTTTAAAAAAGTAAATTTATCAAAAATCCATTTTTTTTAAGTTTATATGTTTGTCCATCCACACAAAAAAATTCAGACACGCGTTTTTCGTTTTTTTTTTTTTTGTTTGAGAAAATCGCATTTGAATTTAAAATTTCATAACAATTTTGTAATTTGCTTGTATTTTTTTGATTTAACGTTGCGAATGAGTATTATTAATTGCATAAATATTACTCATATGCTCTATCAAACATCTAAACTTTAAAAAAAAAATTAAAAAATAGTAGCCGGATTTTTAATAAATTGACTTTTTTAAAAAATGGAAAATTTCAGAGCAGGTTCTGAAAATTTTCAAAAAAATTTAATCGATAGCCCATACAAAACTATATTAGAATATACATTTTTGAAATTGTGGTGCATTCCGTTTTAATGTGATAAATATTTAATCAAGGCAACTCGCCACAAATTTGTCCATTTTTCTAATATTTGACCACGCCTCCTAACCCCAGTTTTTTTAAAAACTAAAAAACCAAAAACGTAATTTTCTAAGTTCCATATAGGGATCTCCATACAACCTATTAAGAAGTTTACGCTACACATTTTTTTTTTGCTGGAAATTTGGTGTGGAATGCCTCATATTTCTTATCCCTTTTATTTTTAACAAAACGGTTTGTCCCAATTAACAATCTAGGGCACTTGCACTGGTATTGTGGCAGTTGCTTCCTTTTTTGATATTTCTTTTCAAAATACATTTATTTTTGTTTTTTCCATATATGAGGCATTCCACACCAAATGTTCAGCAAAAAAAAAGTGATGCCATGTAAATGTGAAATCAATTGCAGAGTATTCGCCCTTAGGTCACTATTAAATAACACAAATAAAATTTCAGATTTTTCAAAAAGTGCCCAGCAAAACTTTGGTAATGGGTTGTGATTATATAACACATTACCAGCTAATGTATATACCTTATTTGTAGCATTATTTTAGGATGTCTTACCAAACATTTGTTCCACAACGTATTATTTTAAAGTAAAAAAAATGCATTACTAATAATTTGCTACGTAATGCATGATTATTGGAAAAAATGTATTTCATATTTATTATTTCTAAACATTAAATCATGGATGACTTATATTTGGTTACATTATGTATTATTTGAAAGTTTGAAATAATGCATTATTTATAATTGGATGCATAATGCATTACAATAACATAAAAAATAATTATTTTATAAAAAAATGCATAAGTTTAAACTAGAGATGGGCTCACGACAGGAAATTTCTAACGACACACACTTACGAGCATATTTTATCTACTTACACTCACTTACAATCACGTGAGTAAATTTAATACAAAATTACTTTTTCACTACTCGTAACACCTTATATATTATCTTCAGGTATGCTATATTATTTTATTTCTCGTAAGCTATAAAATATCATATATTTTACACCTTACTCGTATTCTTCGTTATAAATTTATGACTTATTTTATACCTTACTGGTATTCTTTGTGATAATGTGGATGCATTACTTTGAGTCTCATCGCCTGTTAAAATCATCAATGCTGCAATGTATAAAATAAGAGATCCTATACCTTATTTTATACCTTATTTGGTAATCGATGTTTTGCTGGGTGGGCTTTGTGGGCATGGTCAAATATTGAAAATATCTGAATTTTTTGCCTTAGTACCTTTATTTAAATATTTATGCAAAATTAGTGAAACACAGTGAAACCTTTAAAATAAGAGTTTTTTATAGATTTTTGTATGGGCTATCGATTAAAAAAAAAAAAAATGGAAAATTTTCAGAAGAAGTTCTGAATTTCTTAAATTTAAACTTAAACTTTAGTTATCAAAAAACATGCCACAATTTTATTTCTTTTTTAAATGTTTAAAAATTAGTTAAGTTGTATATCTATCCGTTCTGAAATTTTCAGAGATGTTTTTTTCCTTGTTTTTTGAGAAAAAAAAATGTTGAACATTGCACTATGCTTATAATATACAATAATGGGGTATATTACGTATGCGAATGAGTAATATTAACTCTTAAAAATCATTTAAAATAGAGATGTTTTCGTAGGTGAGTTTTTTTTGACGATCACGTACGGTCACGAAGGAAAAGTTTTAGTCACGCACGATTTTTCAAATTCCCACGTTCATGTACGCTCACGTGAGTAGAAAAAAATGTTGTCACGGGCACGATACTCACGTGAGCGTGACTGAGCGTGAGCAAAATTAATGATCATGCGTGATTAAAATAATTTCCTTGGTGAGAGTTCGTTATGGTAAAAAAAAACTTACCCACGATCACATCTCTATTTTAAATGTTTTTTAAGAGTCAATATTACTCATTCGCATACGTAATATACCCCATTATTGTAAATTATAAGCATAGTGCAATGTTCAACATTTTTTTTCTCGAAAACAAGGCAAAAAACCTCTCTGAAAATTTCAGAACAGATAGATATACACCTTAACTATTTTTTGAACATGTAAAAAAAAATAAAATTGTGGCATGTTTTTTGATATAAAAAGTTTAAATTTTAATTTTAAATATTCAGAACTTCTTCTGAAAATTTTCCAATTTTTATTTTTTTAATCGATAGCCCATACAAAAATCTATAAAAAACTTTTATTTTAAAGACATCACTGTATTTCTTTTCATTGGCATAAATATTGAAATAAAGATACTTAGGCAAAAAATGCTAAAATTTTCAATTTTTGACCATGCCTCCAAGGCCCACTTTTTGAAAAATCTTGAATTTTATTTTTGTTATTTAATAGTATCCTAAGGGCGAATACTTTGCAAATGATAGCCCATTGAAACCACTATGGTTTTTCTGTAGTGGAACATGGTGTGGAATGCCTCGTATGTGCTTTTTTTAACATAATAGTTGCCAGAACTAACTGTCAGCTTCCAAATAACACCTTTAACTTTGTAAAATATTTTTATTTGAATTTGTCATTTGTGACTTTAACTTGTCTTACATAACATTTAAAATAAAATCTTTTTAACCTTAAAGTTTAAATGAGATTTCCCTTTCATTTCACTTTAAAAATTCTTTCGAAATAATTTCCTATTACATTCCTTTGTAACTGCATTACTGTTTAACCTACTGCCTTATATTGTAAAAACAATTTTCTTTAAAAATTGTATTTATTTAAATTTTCTATTCTTTGTAAAACTTTTTAATTTTTTTACTTTATTTATTTTTTAATTACTATCTTTTTCAAAATACTTCTACTGCTGCACTTCATTTAATTGTAACATCAGGGAAAAAAATTTGTACTTTACAATTTTTAAAATGAACAACAAAATCCAACTTATACTCATTAGGATGCAAAGAATGTATAACAGTACTAACAAACCTAAAGCTCTACTACCACATATTCATTATTAAGAACATATAGGAAGCATAAAGGCAACACTTGACCTCTTAACAAAGTTGCAACAGACTGTTGTGCAGTGCTGGTGTATAAAAACAATATTAAACATTGGAAATAGTTGAAATATAGAATTTTTCTATGTGAAGAAAAATGGTAAAATTTTGTAATTGAGGGAAAAAGGAAATGATTTTTATTTTAATATTGGTTAAATGAAAAAGGTTTTTGGAGGTAAATGAATATTGTTAACCATAATAGGTGAAATTTAAATTCATTTATGCAAATTAAACTCAAATTATAAAGGAATTGTTTGTGTCAGTTCTAAAAGTAGTTTCAAAACTAACCATACTCCCGACATTTTTGGGCAATAATGTGAAAGCATTCACATAAATCTCAAAAAATTCTTTAAAATATGAAATTTTCGATTAAAATTTTATTTTATGCTATAAAACGTGTGATGTTTGTCACAAATATGACCTATTAGATCAGAAATTGTTTAATACAAAAAGGCTTTTCGTTCGATTTTGAACGTCCGGTCAAATTATAATTTGCCTGTGCCTAAGACTTGTGTGGTACAAATTTGAAGCCAATGGGATTAAATTAACCCGCATTTTGATATTTTGGATTTTAGAAATTTAAAAAAAAAAAACAAGTAAAAAAGTAAAACTCGACTTAACCGAATCTATGAATACCCTCCACAATGCCCTTTTTAAGTGATAGTAAATTTTCTAACGTGAAAAAATAACATTTTTGATTAGAAATATTTTATTTTGTGTAAAAAACTTTTTTTAGTAACTTTGAAAAAAAAAAAAAAAATAATTAACTAATTTTTTTTTGAGTGTAAAATTTTTTTTGAGTGTATTTTTTTTTTTGTTTTAGTTTAAAAATATTTTTGAGTGACAGAAATACCTTGTAATATATTTTTGTGACTAACAAATGTTTTTAAAACATGTTTAACGGGTTTTCAACACGTGAATTTAAGGTGAAACTAATCTGAAATTTACGGGTTTGCTAATAACTTTTGAACCACTGGACCGATTTAGCTGAAATTAAAAAGAAACCGGATCAGAGGAACGCCAAATATATATGCCACACTTCAGCACCCTCAGAATTGCCGTTCGAAAGTTACCGTGTGTTTTATCTCGTAAATTCCAGAAAAACCCTTGCCGAAATTCACTCATTTGCTTATAACTTTTGAACCACTGGACCGATTTCGCTGGATTGGAATGCCAACCTGACCAGGTAAATGCCCAACATATATGCCAAACTGCAGGAGCCTCCGTAAAGTCTTTCAAAAGTTAGCGTGTTTTCAACAGACAGACGGACAGACGGACGGACGGATGGACATCGCTAGATCGTCTTAAAATCGATCGAGGATCATGAATATATATACTTTAAGGGGTCCTAGACCAATATTTCGAGGTGTTACAAACGGAATGACAAACTTATATATACTCTCTATCATTAGAGTGGAGCGTATAAAAACATAAAGAATATCTCGCGACAAATTGTTTATTTCCCTTGACCTTTGCATAGAGCTTGAGACAGTCTTTTGTTTAAGCTCAGTTTGAGACAAATCCGATCTTTTGAACCCGTGGCGCCCTTATATCCATTTTTTTTTATTTCTGGAAAATTTTAAACAAGATTTGGTATTTATGAAAAATAAAGAAATAAAAAAAAATCTTGCGATACATTACTTTTCCCAGGAAAATTTTTCAGAACCGATTCTGACAACACTTGTTCTAGAACAGGTTCTTCGGTAACCAAACACCATTGCACTTTAATTATTCAGAACAAGTTAAGTGTAAATTATTGTGAAGCTTGTTCTCTGCAATCAAAGTTTCATAACATTTTGGTTCTCAGGAATTAAAAAAAAAATTATGTGTCAAAAAAATTAAAAAATAAATATCAATTTATTTTTGTTAACCAAGCAAAAACACGAAATTCTACTAAAATAGCAGGATGTAATCGTGAAAATTGTTGAAAAAAAGGTGAGTAAATTAAATTTTCATTGTCTGAGTCGGGTCAAATACTAACAATATTATGTTTTTTATTTTTGTTTGCAGAAAATCCATGTTCTGTTTTTTCATTATTGTAAGGCCCAAAATGCAAGTTTGGAGGCGAAAAAGGATAAATGTGTGTTAAAAAATGTAAATATTCCATGTTCTATATGATTGTCTTTATCTTTGTTTAATAAATTAATGCATTTCAAAATATTTCTTTAATTTTCATTTCTGTTCCAAATTTCACTTCTAGAACCGATTCCGAGGAACAAAAATATGTTCTAATATTGCTTACAAACACCTGTTGCTTTTGGGACAATCCTTTTGTAAAAAGAATCGGTGTTGCACAAGAATTAGAACAGGTTCTAGGGAAGTATAAGTTGTTCCACAATCGGTTCTTTGCAACCGAAAATTTTGCTGGGTTATTAATATTTTTCATGCTTAATACGGATATAAAAAAATTTGTCAAAAAATTTCGGCGGTTTTTCCTACATTCAAGAAAGTATTTCAAAAATCTTAATTTTTTTTACATTGGTCGTTTCGTAGAGCTTGAGGAAACTTTAATTTTATCTTAATTAGAGCCAAATAGGAACATTCTATGTAGTCCATGGCTTCCTTCAATCAAAGTTAAGAGTTTTTGGTAAACATTTAGTGTTTTTAAATTAAAGCTTGTATTAAGCTTTAAGAGCTCAATAGTAAACTATTTCGAGATGAAATTTGAAAAGATCTGTTGGTATTCGAAAAAGATCAATTGTAATTCGAAAAAGATCAATTGTTATTCGAAAAATATCAATTGTAATTCGAAAATATCAATTATAATTCGAAAAAGATAAATTTTAATTCAAAATAGATCGATTGTAATTCGAAAAGGATCAATAGCTATTCGCAAGAGATAAATTGTAATTCGAAAAAGATCAATTGTAATTCGAAAAAGAACAATTATTATTCGAAAAAGATTAATTGAATTTCCATTGATATTTTTCGAATAACGATTGGAATTTTCGAATCACATTTGATCTTTTTCGAATTATAATGATTGGTAATTTGAAAAAGATCAATTGTAATTCGAAATAGGTCAATTGAAATTCGAAATCACTTGTTATTCAAAAAATATTAATTGTAATCAGGGGCTATTCGTGGCTCTCGTGAGAAATTGCTTTAACTGGATGGGATTAATAGAATGAAGGTTGAAAGAAGAATTGAAAAAAAAAGCTTTTTGTTTTCTTTAAAAAAAAAAACACTTTTATATTGTTTTAAACAAAACAAATTTATGAAATTTAAGTTCTTAAAATGTTAATGATTCAATATAATTTAAAAAAATTATTAAAAGTGCAAATAAAGTACAAATTTCATGACTTTAAAAAACCAAAAATTTTACTTGATCCCAGACAGATTTCGCGTGAGAGAGAAAAAAGAGAGTTGAACCAATTACAATTTCTTTACTTTATTCCTCTATGTTGTAATTCGAAAAAGATAAATTTCAATTCACAGAAGGTCCATTGCAATTCAAAAAAGATCAATTGTAATTCAGTAAAGTTCAATTGTAAATCGAAGTTGATCTACTCTTATTTGAAAAAGGTCACTTGTAAATCCAAAAAGGTCAATTATGAATTATTACAACTGATATTTTTCGAATAACAACACAGACACACAAAAAAAAAGTGGCCAGACCCTGAGGGTAGACCCAGTTATTTCTAGGTTTTTGGGGCCGCTGAATCCGAATATGACCATTAAAAATCATTTCAATTGCCAGTTTTCCCCCTACCACAGAGGATTGACTTTTAATTCTCATAGAAACTTAAAATTAATGTGTACTTTTATGTTTTTTTGGCAGCTGAAACCTAAAATGACAACAAAAAAATTATGTGACCCTTCCCTCAACCCCTAGCCCTTGCAACCCTCTGAAGGGGGATGAATTTTGAGTGTTTATACAAAATTAAGATGTATATGGATTTCTGTGTTTTTTGGAACGCTAAAACCGAATATGACTACAAAAAATGTATAATTCCCCTCCCTCACTGCATAGCACCCCTTACTTCGCCCTATAGGGGATTTAATTTTGAAATTTTCATGAAAACTTTAATCAAATTTAATCAAAATTAAATCCCCTGTAAGGTGTACAAAGGGGTACTAGGGAGTTTGGGAGGGGTATTATACACTTTTTGTAGTCATATCCGGTTTTAGCGGTCCAAAATACATAGAAATTCATATATGTACATTAGGGCTATAACCAAATTTTTGGCATAGCACCACGTGATGGAAAATGTTGTTTTATTAAACAAAATCGTGAAAATAATGTCTGACAAATTCTCAGATATTAATGTTTCTATTGAAAAAACTTTTCAGAATCTGAGAATTTTAATAAACAAATAATATCTTAGATATTAATACAGAAAATGTGTCTTACAATAGAAGTTTTTCAACCCTTATGAACCGATTTGCATGAAACTTAAAATATATATGAGGGTTTCTTCGACAAAGGGGCCACTCTTTTGTCCAAAATTGGTATGGGTTTAAAATTTTTTTAAAAAATTGCGAAATTAATTAAAAATAGTTGGTTTTGAATACCGAGTGGCGGTTTTGAATTTCAATATGGCGGATCCTCCAATATGGCGCCCAATTTTTTAAAAATATTACAGATTTGCTTAAAATTCTTCATGCACGGGTTCTTGGAATCGCTTAAGAAAAACTTGCAGTTGGATTCTTAAAATTCAAAATTTCGGATCCAACATGGCGATAGGTTTTTTTTTTTTTAAACAACACTTTACTCAAAACTCTTTACGCACCGGTTTGTTAGGTTGCTAAATTAGAATCTGCCATTCGAAAATCTAACTTTAGATTCTTATTAAGTGACCCCAAAAACTCGGGTATAAAAAGTTTCAAGCAAATCGGGTTATTTTTTCAAAATATTTGTCGCCGTGTTGGATCCGCCATTTTGAATTTTAAAAAATCAGCTTCAGATTAAGCGACCCCAAAAACCTGTGTTTAAAGAGTTAACGAAGAAAACCTCTTATACAAGAAACAATTCTAAGGTTGTGGTGTCTCGGCTCATCGGGCACAACGGGGACTTTGGGATTCAAAAAATGGGTACAAAAATGGGGAATTTTTTGATTTTTCAGCCATTTTTTTTAAGAAACTATATGATGTTTCCATATGAGAATAAATGTTTTTAATGCCTATGCAACCTTGTAAAAATTTGGCTTACAAGGGAAGTCTCCCTGGTGTCACCCTCCGATCTTCATGAAATTTGGATATATTGTTAAGAACGAACATTTTTTCGACACGTATTTTTTTACCGGCCCAAACTCGATTTGTATGGGGGAAATTGTCCTTTTTAAGTTTTTTACGATTTACACATATTTAAACAAAATTAATATAGGCATGAGTGATATCAGATTAAAGGTATTAAAAATACCAATACAAAATCATGGTGCTAACAACGGGCCAAAGAAGTTAATATTTTTCGACTTATTAACAAAAATGTCCTAAAATTTTGGTATTTTACTCAATATGACGTAAAGCTGTGCATGTTTGGACACGTTCTAAGCATACCTAGATAGGTTTTCCAAAGACCTTTCATTTGGTATGTAACATGACAAGGTCTATTTGCATGATATAGGAGATAAACGAAAAATAAAACTGCAAAATGGTCTTTCCCCCTCCTTTCTCCCCCTTAATATGAATTTGGACCGCTAAAAAAATACGTGTCCCTTTATTTTTTCTGCTCTACAAAATAAAACCAATTTTATAAAGATCCGCGGGTGACACTAGGAAGACTTCCCTTGTTAGTTATATATTTTTTTCTAAAAATGTGTAAATTTTAAATCGTCTCTGAAGTTTCAGAGAAATCGGTTCAA
This sequence comes from Pegoplata infirma, assembly GCA_963921195.1. Classification (NCBI taxonomy): domain Eukaryota; kingdom Metazoa; phylum Arthropoda; class Insecta; order Diptera; family Anthomyiidae; genus Pegoplata; species Pegoplata infirma. The sequence goes on along the minus strand of OY992536.1, from coordinate 55,551,636 downwards.
AAGGGTTGAGATACTTCCCTAATCTTATTGTCTGAAAATTGTTTTGTAGAAATTAATTTTCATGATCCCGATGCATAATTTTTATTAGATAAAACTAATATAATGTGTTTTTTATCATATTTTACTGATTTTTAGGTATAAATGACTTTTTAAAAACGAAATTATTTCAAACTCTAGAGATTTTATAAAAAAATAAAATCTTTTCTTTTAAAAGCAAAATATTTAGAAACTTGTGATTTTTTTTTTTTTTTGTATAATGCATTTTTCAAATCGAAAAGGGGGGCACGTACCCCCTGTGACCATCCCCTGTATACGTCCATGAAATCTATTAAAAATAAACTTGTACTTTTTCTCTTACACAACAATAAAAAAAATTTTGTTCACATACCTGGTGGCATAAAACGACGACTACCCACAGGAGATTCTGCATAAGGTAAACCAAGATATTGATCAACAGCACGTAAACCAGCAGAGGGTTGAAAATTACGTTTAATACCCATGAGACGACCCTGTTTGATTACAATCTCTTTGGTATATTGCAATTTTTCGGGTATAATATGTCGTCGTTCCATAGGAGTAGAATGTTGAAGCATTGGATAAAAAATTCGTCTCTGTGTTGTTGGCATTGTTCTTTCTGTGGTTGTGGTGGCATCGTAGGCGGAAGCTGTTGTTGGTGCAGCAGAAACAGACATTGATGAGGTTGTCGGTATGGCTGGCATTAAAGTAGCCGAACGTTTTATAGTAGATGATGTGGATGTTTCCAGATGTTCATCTTCATTATATTGTGTTGCTGCTGCTTCTGCTGCTGTTGGTGATTTATTATTAACATTATTGGTTTTTAATAAATTGTGTATGTTTTCTTTTAAATCATATATTAAAGAATCTTGTTGATCATCATTATATTTTGATTTTCGTGGAAAATTTTGCTGATGTAATTTATGGAAATTATTAATTTCAAAAGAGATGTTTTCTTCCTCTTCTTGAGATTCATTCATATTGTCATCATGACCTCCTGTATCATTTAATTTTTGCAATTTTTCTTCTTCATGTTGTCTCAGCAATTGTTGTAAAGATAATTTTGTTGTTTTTAATGCATTTTTCTTTTGTTTAACATTGATGACTTTTTCAAATATTTTGTTGTTAATATTCTTTTCATTTTGATTTTCTTTCATTTTTTCATCAGTGTCAGCAATAATATCCACAATGTCGACAACATCACCTATAACTTCTTCGTCGTCTTCTATTGATGGTTTTCCTCCCTTGGGATACCATTTTTGTTGACGCTGGACTTTTTGTTGGTTTTTATATTGCTGCTGCTGTTGTTGTTGCTGTTGCCGTTTTGTTGTTAGTAGTGCTGGTGATATTGCAGCTGTTTTATCCTGCTGTTGTTTAACTGCAGCAGCACTTGTATACTTTAATTGATTGTGATTGTGATGTATGCTGACAAATGTCAACCAGAATATCCAAAATGTTGTTGAATATTTTATATACATTTTCATTGCTGATGCTGTAACGTTTTTTTTTTAATGCTGTCGTTTTCGTTTCAATATTTCTATTTTTTTTTTTGTCTTTCTTTCTTGCTGTCTGTTGCATGAATATTGCTTCTTTATTTCATTTACAGTGTTAAAATAAAAATTGGTTTAGTTTATTTTGGAATTTCTTTTTTTTTCATTCGGAATTTTTATGTTGTGTATATTTTTACTTTGTTATTTTATAGTTGGCTTTTAGAAATTCTTTTCATTTCATTTTAGTTGAGGTTTATTTATGTATGTATAATATTTTTTACTTTTTTTTGGCAATTTATTTTTCTTAAATTTATTTTAAATACTTTATGGTAAAATGGAAAAAGTTAAACTTTAGTTTTGTTATTTTGATTTTTCAATTTGATTCAACACTACTTCAAGTACTTAAAAAAAAAAAATATCAAGTTAAAAAGTTAATTCACAATGTAAAAAATGCCTGCGAATTTTGTACTCTTGCCCAAAACATTAAATCATGATAATGTTTTGCGGAAGATTTGGGTGTACATGCCAAAGCAAAGTTTTTTTCAGAAAAAATAATGTTATATTACTTTGCTATTCCATGCAAAACGAATTGAAATATCTGTCGAGGAACCCATTAAAAAACCAAAAGAGCTGTACATTTCGTAAGTGAGTGCAAAAATAAGTGCAAAAAAGTGTTTTTACATTTTGGAGAGTATAAAAGATTCGGCACCAAATATAACACTCTCACTTGTTTTATGTACATTTGATAAACAAATGGAAAATTTTTTATGCGAAAAGCTTTGACTTGGTGAAAAATTATTTTTTTTTCACGAAACACAAAATTATGTTAAAAAAAATTTCATGAACCCAAAATTTTTGGTGAAAAAAATTTTTGATGAAAAGAAAAATTTTTTGATGTAAAAAAAATTGATGAAAAAAAAAATATGAAAAAAAAAAATTTTGGTGAGAAAAAAACTGATAATAAAAAATTTGATAAAAAAAACTTGATGAAAAAAAAAATGATGAAGAAAATATGATAAAAAAAAAATTTGTAAAAAAAAAATTTTGATGAAAAAAAAAATTTATGAAAAATTAAAATTATGAAAAAAAATCATGAAAAAAAAACTTGATGAAAAAATTTGATGAATAAAAAAATTTTTATAAAAATAATTTTTATGAAAAAAAAAAATTGATAAAAAAAAATTTGATAAAAAAAAATGATGAAAAAAAAAATTTATGAAACAAAAAAAAAAAAATTGATGAAAAAAAGTTTGCTGAAAAAACAAAAAATTGATGAAAAATTTGATGGAAAAATAAAATTGAGGAAAAAAAATTGATAAAAAAAGTTTGATGAAAACAAAAAAATTGATGATAAAAAAAAAATTGATGATAAAAAAAAATTGATGAAAAAAAAAATTATGAAAAAAAAAAAAATTATGAAAAAAAAAATTTGATGAAAATTTTTTTTTTTTGTTGAAAAATAATTATGTTACTTTTTATTCACCAGCTGGTGAAAAACGGGTTTATTCCCCACGAGGTGAATTATTATCCAAGTTACAAACCCAAGTTATTAAAATTGTTGGTTTTAAGAAAATGAAAATAGTAATTCTTGTTTTCTTTTTTGTTAATTTTTAGCTTATATAGTCAAACAGTCAAACTTTTTTAAAATTAGACACCAGCCTAAAAACATTATCATGTTAAAAAAAGAAATCGGTTGAACATTTTTCGAGATTTCACTATTTGAAATTCGCAAAAAATTACGGTTTTTCGTGCTCAGCGCATCAAGGTTAAAAAATATCATGTACCGAAAGATATACTAAGAAAATTATGTCATTAACTGTTTGTAGGTTATTTTAAAAAGTAATCAGTAAAGTCATTTTAAAAGAAAATTCACTTATTTTATAAAGGATTTAATTTTTTTACTGTTTCTGTAGTTTGAAAAAAATAATTTACTGTATTAAAAACGAATATTCTGTTACATTTAATTTCGGCAGTAAAAAATTTCTTCTATAGTTTTACTGTTTTTCAATACAAAATAACTGAATATTCACTAGTTTTTTAAATTAACATTTAAATTAAATTAACATTTAAATTAACATTTTAAACATTAAATTAACATTTAAAATTGACTGTAATGTGTTTTTATTTTAAATGAAAAAACAGTGGAATGGTTTTTAAATAAAATTTCATTTGTTTTAAGTGAATATTCACTGGAATTTACCTACATAATTCTTTAAGTGTATATATATTTTTTATTTAGTTATTTATTTTTTTTTTAATATTTCAAAGTCCAAAACTTTGACCGCTGGGCGCCATGGGTTAATTTAATCCGATTGGCCTCAAATTGCTACAACATAAGGTTTTGGCCTAGTGGAATAAAAAAATGCCCGGACTTTGAAAATCAGAAAAAAAAAAAATTTGCCATACAGAAAAATGCCAATCTATTCTGGCTAGAGTTTTTCGCGGGAATTCCCGGAACGGGATTTCCCGGGAATTCCCGTAAATTTTTGATCCCGAAAACCCGGGAAATAGAGCGGGAATTCCCGGGTATTTTCGTTTCTTTGAAATTGTTGATTTTTCGACTTCTATTTATTTTTTTTTTATGTGATTTCTAAGAGATTTTATTAAAATTCTTCATAATTGATGGCAGAAACGTCGCAGGGATCAGGAGGGCCCAGAAAGTATTCCAAGAGAAACCTTCTAACTAAAAAATTTCAAAAAATCTGGGGTAAATTTTCTTATAATTTAATTTCTCTGAAACAGTAACATCCAGTTTCAGTGACATAATTAAGAAATTCATCTGAATCAGTTACATTGTGTTTTAGAGGCAAAGCGTTGGGAACCAATTGTAAAAATGAACTGACAATGAGATGAATTAGAATAAATGATGAATTTTATTATTTAAACAGATAAAGCGATGTGAAATAACATATTCCCTTAAAAATACTTTTAAAAGACTTCGACATATTTGGCCGTTTTTTATAAAACCTGTGTAACAAAAATTGTTTTTTTTTCTCGAAACTTATTTTTTTTTTTTTGTTTTAAAGGTACTAAATAAGATTTTTATGTTGTTAATAAACATTATAAATACCCAGGCAGAAACTGCCAACCGTTCCAAAGAAAAAAGCTCGGCAAAGCACTAAATTTTTTGTGTAAAAGGTAGTATGAATTCGAAAAAGTGCTTTCCAAGCGCTTTGCCAATGTTTTTTTATTTAAATCCGTTCAAAATATAAATTTTTTATTAAAGTTTATTAATTTTCATAACAATTGGAATATTTTTTATTTTCCTGCAGGTTTATTGGCCGGTCCTTGATAGTTCTCATGATATGTCACTTATACACAGTGACCCACATATTACAAACTTGACACCTTTTATATAAAAACACCTGTTTCTTTCGTGAGGAAGTGTCTTAAACTTTGGATATGAAATGTCACTGGGCCTATCCCTTTGGAACACAACCCGTTTCGGTTCAATACACCACTTTTTTCGGGACTTTTCCAAAATATTTCCTAAAAGCATTTTTAATAAGTTTTTTATTCCAAAACGCAAAGAAAACGGAAAACAAAATTTTCCAGTAAAATATTTCAAAGTTTTTCGAAATTTTTTTTATCCTAATAAATTAGTCAATCAATTTTGTATCCTAATTTAATAAATTTCTTTATTTAAATAAACAAGAAAAAAAGTTGTGTCTTATGGACTTATACAATTTAGATACGTCCCATTTTGTTGTTCTAAAAGTGCTATAATAGTACCATATTTTTTGTTTTTAAAGCGCTGTCAAAGCGCTTTAAAATAGCAACGGCATATCGTTTACCGTGGTTATCATTTTGGACGCTGGGAGAGTACTAAACTGTGATGCTTTCCCAGCACTCAGGCGACCATAAAAAGTACTTTGCCAGCGCTCTCCCGTTCGTATTTTTCTGCCTGGGTAGTGTAACCGTATTCATAAGGTTTTATATATTTTTTTGATCCCGGGAAATTTAAAAATGAATCCCGCTTTCCCGGGAAATGAAAAAGTCCGGGAAAAGAAAAACTCTAATTCTGGCACATTACGCCAATAGAAATTTTGAATTTTTAAATACCTCAGATTTGACTCAAAATGTTCCGAATTCTGAGGTTCTTCGGCATCTTTCTACAGAAAAACTATTAGAATTTTTAAAATTCTTTCGATATAAAAATTTTTAGATTCCAATACACGTTTATATAGAAAATTCTTAGATACTTAGGCCATTTTCCAACAAAAAATTCCTTTATTTAAAATTATTCTTCGTACACAAAAAAAAAACTGTAATTTTAGCAAAAAAATCTTGTAAACCTACAAGAAAATTTGCTGATTTTGAACCTCCAATTTTTTTGGTAAAGTTAGCAAAAATGTTTTGCCAAAAATTAGTTAACTGAAATTTTTTTTATTTGAATTTAGTTCATACACTTTTGAGGACCCCATTGGGTTCGAAGCCGATAGGTCTAGACCCCGATGGGCCTAGACCTAGTTGGGTTCCTTAAAAATCCTAATAGTTTTTGATCCAAAATTTGTGTCCGTTTAGCTCTACCTTGCTTAGTTTATGAGATACGTGATTTTAGGGGACCACTGGGGTTTTGAGAATTTAAAAACTCGATAACTTCAGAATTATTACTCGGAGAGCTATTGGTTATTTTGCGGTCTTGTTCTACATGTTGTGAGCTACGAAAATGTTTTGGAATTTTTGTTGTGTCACCAATATTTACCGAGATATGAGCATATTGAAATTTTCGGGAATGCTAACTATATTCGATCCAAAGTTAAGACCTATTAACTTTTAAAACGTCGTCTTAAATATTTGGGGAAACGATTTTTTGATGACCTGAATTGCCTTAACGGTGTCCCATTGACATCTCTAGCAGAATACCATAGAGAATCGGGGTGGTTTTAGAGGTAGAATTTTGTATAAATTTAAATTTATTTTTAAATTTATTTTATTTTCTTGTGGTAAGGCTGATTTATTTTTGTTCTGTAAGTAAAAATAAGTGATTCTTCTTTAATTTTTAATAATTTGTGTACATTATTTTTATGTTTAATTGTAGGCATTTTTTAAAGATAAATCCTTAGTTTTTACCTACTTGTGTGGGTTATTTTTTTGTAGAACAAAAATTAAAAAAATAGTTTATAGAAATATAAAAACATGTTTGTATCAAGTGGCTTTGACACGATGGGTAGAGTGTCTGACTAGAATGTAGTTGATTGCGGGATCGATTCCTCAAAATTTTATTAAAGTTTTTTTAAAATATAATTCAATAGAAAAAATGTAAAAATAACATATTTTTTAATTTTCATTAATTTTTAATGTTTTTGTAAGTTATTTTTTTGGAATTTGTTGGTAAAAATTACACTCTAATCATTAGTTTTAAATGTTTTTATAGGTAATTTTTTTGAATTTGTTGGTAAAAAAAAATAAAGTGACGTTATATTTTAATGTTCAATGTTATTTATTTTAGAAAATTTTATTAACAGTAAAGAATAAATGTTGATGTTTGAAAAATTAATAATTACTAGGATGGTTTTCAATTGTTTTATCACTTGTTTTAAATGTGTTTTTCATTAGCTTTTGCCTTTAAAATATTTTGAGTGTATGAGGCATTTTCACAGATCCGGGACATTTTTTTATAGAAAAAGTATCAGGTTTCAGATTTTTTTTTTTTTAAATAATAGCACAAAAATTCAAAAACATTTCTTTTAATCTTAAAAGTCAGATAATTTTTTTCTACTTACGACTCTAACAAGGAATGTCTTTCAGACGTCACCCACCGATTCTCCTGAAACTTGCATGGGAAAGAGGGGAGACAAATTTGAGTTACTTGTTTTTTTTTTGCTGCCCAATCTCAAATTTAAAAAGGGATTGCCACCTTATGAAAAAATTTGGTCTTTTGGGATTATGCGAACAAAAGCCGAACTAGCAGGAATTTTGCAAAAGCAATAATATGGATCCACTTAATGTTAATAGAGATTATTATATACGATTTTGGTGGTCGTACGTCTATGCATCACAATATATACTACCCCAAAGTTTTTACGGTTTTGAAAATACACTCAAAATATTTTGTAGGCAAAAATAAATGAAAAACACATTTAAAACAAGTGATGAAGCAATTGCAAACCATTTTAGTAATTATTCATTCGTTATAACAAACATTAACATATTATTTCTTAAAAAATGTTTAATAAAATTTTGGGGAATCGATCCCGCAATCAACTACATTCTGGCCAGACACTTTACCCATCGTGCCAAAGTCACTGCATACAAACATGCTTTAATATTTCTATAAATAATTTTTTGATTTTTTTTTGTAAAAAAAAATAACCCACACAAGAAGGTAAAAACTAATGATTTTTCTTTAAAAAATACCAACAATTAAAAAAAAAAATTCTTAAACAAATCATTAAAAATTAAAGAAGAATCACTTATTTTTACTTACAGAACAAAAATAAATGACTTTAAAAATTGAATTCAAATGAAAGTCTTTATTTTTTATGTTGTTATACAAAGAACAGAAATAGTAATTTAAAAAAACTAAACATGTTTTTCTTTTATGTATAAGTATGAAGTATAAAATAAATTTTACACTTCAAAGTTTCTCAGATTTGCAGCCTTTTTTCGTAAAAAAAAACAGTATTGAATTCTAGGGATTTTTTTAATAGTCTTAAATATCCGTATTTCCTTAAGAATAAGTTTCATTCACTGCCATCTAAGGTTTTTTCTTTAGAAAAACAGAAATTATTCTGTAAAAAGTATCAGATTCAATATTCTTTATATAGAAAAAGTCGTAGATCCTGAAGCATATTATTACAAAATCTGTTTCAGATTCTAAATGTTTTTATCTTTAGAAAAAGTTTCAAACTTTGAGAATTTTTTTTAATAGATTTTCATTAGAAACTGGCTTTGAATCTGAGAAATTTATTCGACAGAAAAATTTTCAGATTCTGAAATATTTTTGCAAATAGAAAAGTTCTATATTCTGAGGCACTTTCTTTGTATCTATAAATTTTTTTTATTATTCTTTGTTCCATTTTTCATTATTTATTCTAAAAAGCCTCTTTTCCCCTAAAAATCTAATGTTAATTAAATTACCGATTTAGCTAATCATTCTATATTAATAAAAATCAAATTTCATTCGTTGGTAATTGCTTGAGTTCAGAACAGCTGGACCGATTTGTTTAATGTTCGTCATAGTCCAACTTAGGCTTTTACTGAACGAAAAATTTACCACTTTCACTTTTACTTCAACTTTTTTTCAATATATCTAAAATATGAGCTACTGTTTCTACAGAAAGAAAAATTGTCCACGGCCATCTTAAGTCGCAGTAATAGTCTACCTTTGTTTTTTGTGAAAATAAAAAGTTGTCCACTCCCAATTTTTTGATATATTTAAAATCGCATCACTTGAGATGTTTTTTGAATGTTTTAATATAAAATGAAATTTTTAAGTAAAAAAATCGCTCTATATAAAAAATTTTTTTCTCTATACTGATTTCGCTTAAATTGATAAAAATGATTTCCTTGCGTAATGTTATATACAAGTTTTTTTAGCTACACAAATTTTTAAGTCTACTAAATTCAATTGCTAGGGACTGGACCGATTTGGCTAATTTTTTCATGTTAACAAGAGTTTGTATTAGGCTTTATGGGAAGGAAAAAATAAGAAAAGTGTCCCAAAAATCTTAAAAACTCGGAAAAACTAAAAGCGTTTTTAGTATGGACCACACAGGACCACAACTTACAATACAAATGATGGATATGCGTAATACTTTTTCATTTTTCTTAGCTATGCATTACATGGTAATGCATTATATAACCTTTACCATTCATAAACTTTTTCTAGGTAACGTTCTTTCAACAGACGATAGCCAGATGATCATAACGTAGAGTATCGAGGTGTAACACACGGAATGTCTGACGTATATACCCTCTAAAACTTGGTGGAGGGTATAAAAAATATATTTTTTCGGTTCAACTTATTGTATAGTATAGCCGTTTTGGACTTCTCTATCTTTTCCTTTATTCTCAATGCTTCTTGTAACTTTTAACAATTTTAAAGTTTTTATTCTTTTTGTTCCTAAAATTGCAATTCAATTTACTTTTTTTTTTTGTTTAAATGTTTCAAAATATTCCTTTGAATTACACAAGCTCTCTGATTGTTCTACATCTTTTGTGGGGCGTGTACAAAATCAAAGATGTTCATTTAGGAATAACTTAATTTTTTTTTTGTCCATTATCATTTTAAATCTAAAACAAAAGACAAAATACTATAAATCTATTTAAAGTTGATGAAATAAAATTAAATTTCAATTTATTTTAATCTCCACAGTTTAACAAGAAAATTTAAATATACATTTTATTTATTTTTATACATTTAAATAAAACCAATTTAAAATAGTTCAGTAACCTCAAAAATTCTTTTATGCTAATAAAACATGTAAAATACGAGCCAAAAATATAGTGAAAAAAAAAAATAAAAACAGAAAAAAAAATATCATATGCATGCTTTTAGCTAAAAAAAATATTTCTATGAAAACAACATATTAGTTAATAAATGTGTCTCGATAGACGCAATAAACAGGATTTTTTTTTCTAATCTCAAAGAAAAATTTTTCATTACGTTGATGAAACGGTTTCATCACTTGCTGTCATAAATTTTGATGAAATATGTGTTCAAAACTGAAGAAACACTTAATGACACATTTCATCATGTCATCAAAAAATTTCATAAATATGCCTTTTATTTTATACTTTTAATAATTAAAATAATATCAAAATAACTAAAACAGTTGAATAAATATATTTAAAAAAAATTGCTGCACTGGCTGGTACATGAACCCACGGCTTCCAAATTATAGTGTTTCTTGTCGGCGCATGATAAAAATTAGCCATCTAGCACTTATTGTTATTAAGGTAACGTTTCTAATGCGCATTTGCAAAGACACAAACATGTAAGTTTAATGCAAAATAATTTCCATTATAGAAAAAATTTACTCCAGTCAGAAAGTGGATATAAAAATAACATTCCCGTATCTCTCAGGTTTTTTAAATCAATTCGCGTTTTTTTGCGATAGATTCAAACAAAATATGTTGTTAAATTATGTTTCACAAAAGAAGTGTGAAATAAAAACAAGTAGCGAAGTTAAAATCGACTTAGGCGAATTACTGAATACCCTCCACAATTCCCTTTTAAAGTGATAGAAAATTTTCTAACTTGAAAAAATAAAATTTTTGGTTAGAAACATTTTATTTAGGGTAAAAAAACTTTTTTTAGTAATTTTTGAAAAAAAAAAAAATATTTACTAATTTTTTTTTTGAGTGTAATTTTTTTTTTTTTTTTTTTGAGTGTAAAATTTTTTTTGAGTGTATTTTTTTTTTTGTTTTAGTGTAAAAATATTTTTGAGTGACAAAAATTCCTTGTGAAATATTTTTGTGACTTACAAATGTTTTTCAAACATTTTTAATGGGTTTTCAACATGTAAATTTAGGGTGAAACTAATCTGAAATTTACGGTTTTTCTAATAACTTTGGAACAACTAGACCGATTTGGCTGAAATTTAAAGCGAACCGGACCAGAGAAACGGAAAATATATGTGCCGTACTTCAGTACCCTCAGAAATGCCGTTCGAAAGTTACCGTGTGTTTTATCTCGAAAATTCCAGAAAAACCCTTGCCGAAATTCACTCATTTGCTTATAACTTTTGAACCACTAGACCGATTTTGCTGGATTGCAATACCAACCTGAACAGGTAATTGTCCCACATATCTGCCAAACTTCAGGGGCCTCCGTAAAGTCTTTCAAAAGTTAGCGTGTTTTCAACAGACAGACAGACGGACGGACATCGCTACATCGTCTTAAAATCGATCGAGGATCATGAATATATATATACTTTATGGGGTCCTAGACCAATATTTCAAGGTGTTACAAACGGAATGAAAAACTTAATATAAATAAAATTTGATGAAAGTGAAACGAATGCACGTTTTTCCTTACAATTTTTTAAATTTTAATCATTCGATTTTAACTTCGAATGAAAACGTGATCAACAAAACACTAAACTTGATTTTATGTGATTCGAAAATTTCCATGTGAATTGAAAAGTTGTGAAAGACAGAATAGAGGCCTATGAAAAAAAGCATTTGATGAAAAAAAAAAATTGGTGGAAAAAACAATTTGATGAAAAAAAAAAAAAATTTCATGAAAAAAAAATAATGGAAAAAAATAATGAAAAAAAAAAGATTTGATGAAAAAAAAAATTAACGAAAAAAAAATTTGGTGGAAAAAATAAATTGATAAAAAACAAAAAAAAAAAAATTTATGGCGAAAAAAAATTTGATGAAAAAAAATTTGGAGAAAAAAATAATTATGTTATGTTACTTTTTAACATGATAATGTTTTTAGGCTGGTGTCTAATTTTAAAAAAGTTGCAGGACGCCATCTCAGTTTGACTATATAAGCTAACAATTAACGAAAAAGAAAACAAGAATTACTATTTTCATTTCCTTAAACCCAAAAATTTTAACAACTTGGATTTGTAACTTGGATAATAATTCACCTCGTGGTGAATAAAACCGTTTTTCACCAGCTGGTGAATAAAAAGTAACATAATTCTGTGGCAAAAACCCATAACAACATAAGTCGAGTTATTTCCAAAACGTGTTTTTGCATTTTCGGAATCTCCTTATACATTTTCGTATTGTATCAAATTTTTATGAAAATCGGACTAAAACTTTCTGAGATATTGATTTCAGAACTCCACAACTCATTTTTTCTTAAAGGAAAAATAAAAATCGTAACAGCATATCTGAGTTATGTTTTTATTCCTTATTTTAAAATCAGCAATCGTTGAAGATGCTAAAATGTATTTTACAGGGATACATAACTGCATATCTCGACATATGCTTAGATTAAAATGTAATTTTGAAAAACGCAATAACAACATCAATGGTTTTCACCCGATATCTCCATAGTCTTTCTATATATCAACTTTTAAAGTAGCGAAGATTGTGTCGATAATAATGCTTGAGATATTTACATGCCCAAAATGTCCAAATTTGTAAACCCAGATTTGGTATTTGAAATTAAAACTTAAAAATGCTCTCCTGAAAAGTAGTATAAAAACACTTATGCACTTATTCCTTTTTGCCACAGAATTATTTTTCAACAAAAAAATATTTTTTTTTTCATCATTTTTTTTTCATAAATTTTTTTTTTTCATCAATCGTTTTCTTCATAAAATTTTTTTCATCAAATTTTTTTTCATAAATTTTTTTTTTTCATATTTTTTTTTTTTTTATCAAATTTTTTTCATTAAATTTTTTGTTTCATTAATTTTCTTTTTCATCAAATTTTTTTTTTCATATTTTTTTTTTATCATATTTTTTTCATTAATTTATTTTTATCATTTTGTTTATTTTATTGATCAGTGATCGATACTAAGACATTCTAGCGATGTCCGTCCGTCCGTGCGTCCGTCCGTCTGTCCTTCTGTCCGTCTGTAGAGGATACGATACAGTCCAAAATAAAAGAGCTAGACTTCTGATGTTTGACACGAATGTGTCTTATATTCCTAGGCAGGTCAAGTTCGGAAATGGTGAAAATCAGACTAAGGGGAAAAAAGTTCCCCCTTGGAGAACTAAATCATCCTAAGGAAAACCGCATTTTTTCACGGTTTTTGTACTTTTGCTAAGCAAATGGAACATTCTTATCTCAGATAAAGTTCAAAATCGCAACGGGAAGGTGCTCCCTAACGTCTCCCACCAAACCCCCTCTCCACTCAAAAAAAAGACGCCCCTGGATTTTTTTTAAATAGTTTTTTTTTTACATTTTGGAGGGTATAAAAGATTCGGCACAGCCGAATGTAACACTCTCACTTGTTTTTTTTCATCAATTTTTTTTTACATCAAAAAATTTTTCTTTTCATCAAAAAAATTCATCAAAAACTTTTTTTCATCAAAAATGTTTTTTCACCAAAAATTTTGGGTTCATTAATTTTTTTTTAACATAATTTGTTTTTCGTGAAAAAAAAGTTTACCAAAACTACTTTTTCACCAAGTCTAAAGGCCGGGTTAGCCATAAAACGTAACCGTAGCGTAGACTCTATACAATATTCAGTAAGCAAAAATAGTACAGAAGATTTTTATTTATGTTTTGTTTTTTCCAACGCATGGTATTTTATGTCACGCTAAAACGTAGAGAAAATCTGTTGAAAATAGGTTCTCTCTACTTTTTAGCGTGACATAAAATACCATGCGTTGGAAAAAAACAAAACATAAATAAAAATGTTCTGTACTATTTTTGCTTACTGAATATTGTATAGAGTCTACGCTACGGTTACGTTTTATGGCTAACCCAGCCTTAAGCTTTTCGCATAAAAATTTTCCATTTGTTTATCAAATGTATATAAAACAAGTGAGAGTGGTATATTCTTTGGTGCGGAATCTTTTATACTCTCCAAAATGTAAAAACACTTTTTTGCACTTATTTTTGCACTCACTTACGAAATGTACAGCTCTTTTGGGTTTTTTAATGGGGTCCTCGACTGATATTTCAATTCGTTTTGCTTGGAATAGCACAGTAATATTACATTATTTTTTCTAAAAAAACTTTGCTTTGGCAAGTATACCCAAATCTTCCGCAAAACATTATCATGATTTAATGTTTTGGGCAAGAGTACAAAATTCGCAGGCATTTTATTCACCAGCTGGTGAAAAACGGTTTTATTCGCCAAGAGGTGAATTACTATCCACGTTACTAAAATTTTTGGTTATAAGAAAATGAAAAAAGTAATTCCTATTTTCTTTTTCGTTAATTGTTAGCTTATATAGTTAAACTGATGTGGCGTCCTGCAACTTTTTTAAAATTAGACACCAGCCTAAAAACATTATCATGTAAAAAAAATTAAAACCCGCACCCATTAAAAAATATTCACGTTAATCGAGAGCTAAGTGTATATATGCTGCATCAGATTATATCTATGCATATAGATGAGTGGATATGGCTTTATATATAGATATAATGTATGCATATACAAAGCACGAGAATGCTCACTTAGTATGCCTCTGCTAGTTGTAGTATTTTATAAATAGCAAATGAAAAAAAAAAATCTTAAACAAGAAAAGGAAAAAAAAACATAAAAGCAATACGCATTATAAGAGGGTGCTTCTCAGCTGCTACTTTATTTTTGTAATCTTTAGCATAGTTGAAGGTATATTTATTTAATCATTACTTTCGGAACAAATTATGAGATATGTTTATTAGACCTGTTCTTAAATTCATTATTCGTTGTTACCGCTTGGATGGGTTAAATTTTACTTATTACCATCTAAAAAGAAAAAAAATCGGAATTTGATTGCAATCGGATAAATTCGGCAATCTTTAATACCATCCAACATATAAAAAAAATTGCAAGGGCTTTTTTTTTGGGGGGGGGGGGTGGATTAGTAGGGGTCATTTTGCTAAAGTTATTAGCAAAACCGTGAAATTCAGATTAGTTTTACCTTAAATTTACGAGTTGAAAACCCGTTAAACATGTTTAAAAAATATTGGTAAGTCACAAAAATATTTTACAACGTATTTTTGTCACTAAAAAATATTTTTACACTAAAAAGTCAAAAATAAATTTATTAATTTTTTTTTGTTCAAAAATTACTTAAAAACAAGTAAGAGTGTTAAATTCGTCTGTGCCGAATCTTTTATATCCTCCAAAATGTAAAAAAAATTAAAAAAATAAAAATTGTCAGGGGCGTTTTTTTTTTGGGGGGGGGGGGGGGGGGGGGTGATGGGGTCAGTGGGGGACGTTGAGAGCACCTTCTTATCGTGAAAAATATACCAAATGTTTCATTAATTTAACAAAAATACAAAAAAACTTGTAAAAAAAGTGTATTTTTTCAGAGGTTGGTTCAGTTCTTCAAGGGGGAACTTTTCCGCCCTTGTTCGATATTGCCCATTTCCGAACTTAACCTGTCTAGGACCATATTCTTGTCAAATTTCAGGAGGATATCAGACGGACGGACGGACAGATGGACATTCACAGAATGTCTTAGAATCGATCATGGATCAATAACATATATCCTTTGTGGGGTCCCCGACCGATATTTCGATGCGTTACAAACGGAATGACAAAGTGAGTGTGGGGGTATACTGTGGTTGGAGGGTATAAAAAGTTTTTTTTTCACAAAATACAATATTTCTAATCAAAAATGTTACTGCTATTTTTTTTCGTTAGAAAATTTACTACCACTTAGAAAGGGCATTGTGGAGGGTATTCATAGATTCGGCAAAGTCGAATTTAAATAAATTTTTGTTGAAAAATAATTATGTTTCGTTTTATTTACCATCTGGTGTAAAAAACTTTATTCACCAGATATTATCCAAGTTACAAATCGAAGTGGCGAACTTTTTGGTTTTAAGAAAATGAAAACAGTAATTCTTGTTTTCTTTTTAACATGATAATATTTTTAGGCTGGTGTCTAATTTTAAAAAAGTTGCAGGACGCCACCTCAGTTTGACTATATAAGCTAACAATTAACGAAAAAGAAAACAAGAATTACTATTTTCATTTTCTTAAAACCAAAAATTTTAATAACTTGGGTTTGTAACTTGGATAATAATTCACCTCGTGGTGAATAAACATAATTATTTTTCAACAAAAAGAAAAAAAAAATTTTTCATCAATTTTTTTTATACCCTCCACTCTAGTGATAGAGGGTATATATAAGTTTGTCATTCCGTTTGTAACACCTCGAAATATTTGTCTAGGACCCCATAAAGTATATATATTCGTGATCCTCGATCGATTTTAAGACGATCTAGCGATGTCCGTCCGTCTGTCCGTCCGTCCGTCTGTCTGTTGAAAACACGCTAACTTTTGAAAGACTTTACGGAGGCTCCTGAATATATGTTGGGCATTTACCTGGTCAGGTTGGCATTGCAATCTGGCGAAATCGATCCAATGCACAGTTGGTAATTTGAACCGAAATCTTGGCCAAAAATCATTTTTCGAACTAACAATAATAATGTTTTTGTTAATTACGTTCGATTTAGAAAATATTAAAGCAAATAACTGCATATTTGGTTTTTCCAAAAAACAAATATAAACTGATTGACGGGCAGTCGAATTCGGCATTTTCAAGCAACGTGCACAGTGCAATATAAAACGCCTAATTTTGATATAAATTCAAACTATTTTTTCAGCTATTAAACATAAAGAAGGATATCGTGTATAATATGGAGAAGAGAGGGGATATTAAGTAATAAAAAAATAGCAAAATATTTTGGTGGACGTTATTGCTTTTTTTAACAAAACGTGTAATTATAACTTAACCTTAAATAAATGACTTTTTCAATGAATATAAACTTCGCATAAGCTTTTAATAATGTTAGCCGTGGTGTGCCGTGTTTTTGATTGATGAAAAATTTAAAGAAAATAATTCTGAATTCATTTTTTTTTATTTTCCGTTGCACTTTTTTGCACTTTTTGAGATATCAATTTTCTTTCAGACAGCCTCATCTTGCCATATCTTGAACTTTCTAACGTTTGGATTGGGAAAAGAACTAAGAGAAAAAACCCTGTTGCTGTTTATAATTTTGTTGTCAGTAAAATTGATTAAAATAATGTTTTAAACCAATATTTGGCTTCGTTGAAGGAAATAGTACGAACTTTTTTTGAAAATTTTTCGTTAAGGTGGTACAAGGCCCACTCAAAAAATAACAGCTTTTTTCAGCAAAATCAAACAAAATGGTTTATGTGCCATTTTGTTAGCCTTCTTGCGTATTTTCTTCGTGCCGAGTTTCAAAAAAATGTGCCTATTCGTTTTCGAGATATTCAGTATTTTCCCTTTTTTTCGTATGGTGGCAACCCTAAAAATTTCCACGATTACCAAATTCATAAAATCCAGCTGTGCGTGTTCACAAAAAACTCTTAAATTTAAAATTTCAGCCATATCGGTCTAAAACTTTGGCTGTTATTATTTTTGGCCTAAAAATTGGCTGAAATTACCCAGTGTGCAATGGTTCAAAAGTTATAAGCAAATGAGTGAATTTCGGCAAGGGTTTTTCTGGAATTTACGAGATAAAACACACGGTAACTTTCGAACGGCATTTCTGAGGGTGCTGAAGTATGGCACATATATTTGCCGTTCCTCTGGTCCGGTTCGTTTTAAATTTCAGCCAAATCGGTCCAGTGGTTCAAAAGTTATTAGCAAAACCGTAAATTTCAGATAAGTTTCACCTTAAATTTACATGTTGAAAACCCGTTAAAAATGTTTTAAGAACATTTGTAAGTCACAAAAATATTTCACAAGGTATTTTTGTCACTCAAAAATATTTTTACACTAAAACAAAAAAAATATACACTCAAAAAAAAATTTTACACTAAAAAAAATTTTACACTCAAAAAAAAAAATAGTAAATTTTTTTTTTTTCAAAAAATACTAAAAAAAAGTTTTTTACACTAAATAAAATATTTCTAACCAAAAATGCTATTTTTTTCACGTTAGAAAATTTACTATCACTTAAAAAGGGCATTGTGGAGGGTATTCATAGATTCGGCCAAGTCGAATTTAACTTTTCTACTTGTTTTTTTTGTCATCAAACTTGTTTTTTTTTTTCATCATATTTTTTTATCAATTTTTGTTCATCAGATTTTTTTATCAAATTTTTCATTACCAATTTTTTTCTCACCAAAAATTTTTTTTTTTCATATTTTTCATCAAATTTTTTTTACATAAAAAAATTTTTCTTTTCATCAAAAAAATTCATCAAAAACTTTTTTTCGTCAAAATTTTTTTTTCACCAAAATTTTTTTTTACCAAAACTACTTATTCACCAAGTCTAAGCTTTCCGTAAAAAAATTTTTCATTTGTTTATCAAATCTACATAAAACAATTGTTAAAGGTCGAATAAAACAATTTTTATTTTTTAATAAAAATTAATCAGAATTTTCCATTTTTTTATCAAATGTACATAAAACAAGTGAGAGTGTTAAATTCTTTGGTGCCGAACCTTTTATAATCTCCAAAATGTAAAAATACTTTTTTGCACTTATTTTTGCACTCACTTACAAAATGTACAGCTCTTTTGGTTTTTTAATGGGGTCCTCGACTGATATTTCAGTTCGTTTTGCATGGAATAGCAAAGTAATATAACATTATTTTTGCTAAAAAAACTTTGCTTTGGCAATTACACCCAAATCTTCCGCAAAACATTATCATGATTTAATGTTTTGGGGAAGAGTACAAAATTCGCAGGTGGCGTCCTACATCATTTTTAAAATAAGATACCAGCCTAAAAACATTATCATGTTAAAATGACAACACACGTGTACTTTTTTGTCTCCTTTATCAGAATCAATCGCCGGAACCCCGTAATTTTGGCAAAAAAAAATATAAATTGTTGAACAGTGTATTTAATAGGGATGAGATTTTCATGCATTAAAAAAATCGGAAATATGCGCTAAAACTATGGGCTAAAAAAATAAAAATATGCACTAAAACCCTAAAGATATGCAGTAAAAAAATAAATGCGTGCAATAAAAATCTTGTTTTCATAGGAAAAACTTTTTAAAAAGCAAAAAATAATGCAGGGTTTAAAAAGTAACATTAAAAACTTTATATAAGCAAGATTTTTTTTAGAAATAAAGACAATCTATAAAATAATAAAAAAAGAAAAATATTTTTTCTTATTTTAAAAATAAATTTTAACCTTCAAATTCATAAAAGTTTAAAAAGGCTTATAAAAGGTTTATAAAGAAAATTTTGTTTGGAAATTCAATTAACAAACTTGTTATTAAACGCTTTTATTTTTTATGAATTTGGACGTAAAAATTTTAAAAAAAAATTTGAAACAAATAAATTTTAATTTGTGTTTTTGATAATACAGTCGAACCCGGTTATAACGACTCCGAGGGACCAGTAAAAATAGTTCGTTATAAGCGAAGTTCGCTATAAGCGGGGTATATTTTATATCAACCTTGTTTTATTTCCAAAAAAAAAAGTTCCAATTTTGTTTTATTTGACGTTTTTTTGAAAGTAAACTACTCGTTGAGAAGAAAACATTAAAAATGTAAAAAAAATTATCAAAATTATAATATGAACCAATAATTTCTAACCTATTGTGAGTTTGGTAAACCAAATTGCCGCAAATTTCAAAATATTTATGGGAGTTCGTTATAAAAAGGTAAATATACATGAAATTGTGTTCGTGGGACCATAATAAGTAGTTCGTTTTAACCGAGGATTCGTTATAACCAAGTTCGTTATAAAAGAGGTATTTTGTGTGAAAATTGTTGCCAAAATGTCGGGACTTTAGAATTAGTTCGTTATAACCGAGAATTCGTTATAACCGAGGTCGTTATAACCGAGTTCGACTGTATATGCCAAAATATGCACTTAAAAGTTGGATATATGCACAAAATATGCCTTTAAAACCAAAATATTAAAAAATATGCATTTTATCCAAAATATGCAAAAACAAATGGATGTCATTTTAACGCAAATTTCTTGATTCGAAGAAATAAATGGTCGATATCGTTTTTAGACCGTCGGCAAAAAATATGCATTTGTATGGAAATCACATCCCAAGTAATTATTATTTTTGGAGTTGGTTATCATAAAATGTGACAGCAGTATAGCCCAAACGATAGTTGCGTAGCACATGAGACACAAAAATACAAAAATAATGAAAAGGAAAGGAAAGCCTTTCCTTGCACACTTTATCTCTCTAATTGTAGCGTTAATAAAATTCGTTGCCACTTTTTATTACAAACCCTCTTGTTTTTCTTTTCTACTTATTTAATCATGCTGCATCATTTTTTATTTTTTTTTTTACTTTTGTCTCATTTTCCTCATGTTGACGTTTTTTTTTTAATTTTGTTTATATTTCTTTCCTTTTCATTTTATGTGAATAGTTTTTTTTTTTTCAGATTTAGTTTGTGTTATCGTCGTTTTTGTTCATTATCTAAATGCTAAAGAGGCTCATACATATTTTCATAGCCAATTAAGAAATTTAAAATGCTAAATAAAACAACACATTTAGTTGAAATGTTTTCATTTTTTTTTTTTGCTAAATAAAATCATAAAAAATACACAAAAATTTTTGTTTTAAATAAATATAGTCATAGTTATTGTATTTCATGAAGGAATTTGTGCTTAAAATATTTCGATAATATTTATGTGGCCTAATAAATAACACTGTGCTACAAAAAATTTTTTGTTTCTTTTTGTAAAATGGAAATTTATAGAATTTTTTTAGAAAATTTATAGAAAATATACTATTAACAAGGTCTCCCTTACAATTATGAGTCAGAATCTGGGTACTAAAACATGAAAATTGTATCAGAATTTGTGTGAGAGAACATAACAAAATTAACCACCTGCTTTTTTTTTCTGTATTTTTCTACAGAAAACGCGAAGATTTTAGCTCGGAAAACATTGTAATTGCAAAAAATTAATTGCAGTTTTATTGTATTTTCCCCAAAGAATAATTTTTGTCTTTAGTAATTAAATATTTAGATTCAGCTCCAGATTTTATTTGAAACATAAATGCAAAATATCGTGGATCGCCGTTTTTTGGTTAATTTGTAAACTAGTGCTACACTCAAAAAAAACCTTGTAAAGTGACAAGAAAAGTTTGTAACTTTTTTTTTACTACCGCCTATTTGATGAGAATTCCTAGTAATTTTACAAGCTTTTTACGAATAATTTTTTAATTTTGCAACTTTTTTACCAATATAATTAATATAATTGTAAATTAACAACGTTTTTGACGCGATAAAATTAACAAGGAGGTTTCGTAATTTTACTAGATTTTTTGCTACCTCCTATTTTACGAAAATTCCTAGTAAAAATTACGATTTTTTTTTGTTATTTTACAAGTTTTGTTTACCAATTTTTTGGCAAAATAAAACTTACAAGGAATTCTCTTGAATTTACTAGATATTTTATGTTTAATTATCTTGGAAATTTGTAAAATTACAAAAAATATTGTTAAATTTAAAAAAACAAAATGTAAATTTCGAACAAAAGTTTTTGTTAAAAAAAAGGAAGACTGTCAAATATAGGTAAAATGGGATTACGAGACTTTTTTTTGGTTATTTAACAAAGTTTTTTTGTGTGTATTAAACCCCTGAGGTGTGCTAATTTAACTTTAACTAATTAATTTATTTTCTTCTCGATTTCGCTTAGCGTGATATAAACATTTTATTAAATATTAATATTGGACCAGTACGGTTAATTTTTGTGTTAATTTTTTTACTTGAAAATCGGGAAGTTCCAAACAAAAAAAAAAATTTTGTTTTTTTTTAATATAAGTTAATTTTTGTAAATTACTAAAAAAACGTTTTTTGGTAAACGGATATTTTTTTTGGCGCGAAAAAAATTGGAATTAGTTCTTTTGATGAAAAAATAACGTATGTAAGTAAGCTCAATATTGAAAAAAAAAAATATTTCTATTTTACTTTACTTAATGCAATTTCAAGTTAATAAAAAAAAAGTTTTTTTTTTTTGAAAAACAAAACAATTTTACAAAAAATTTTAGGGACCAAAAATAAGAAACCAAAAACATTTCGCGATAGATCAAATATTTTCTTGTGTTAATATTAACCATAATAGGCATCTGTTCCGACCACGACTATAAAATAAATCGAAAAAAAACACTATACAAAATCGCTTCATATTAGTATAAATTCTTATTTCGAAACTTTATGAAAAAACAAGTAGAAAAGTTAAATTCGACTTTGCCGAATCTATGAATACCCCCCACAATGCGTTTTTTAAAGGATAATACATTTTTAACGTGAAAAAAATTAACAATTTTGAATAGAAATATTTTATTTTGAGTAAAAAGCTATTTGTTTTGTCATTAAAAAAAAAAAATACTAATTTTTTTTGAGTGTATTGTTTTTTTACTGTAAAAATATATCTGAGTGAATGCACAAAATATTGACTTTAAAAATATTGAATACACAAAATATTGACATTTTTGTAAAAAAAAAAATAAATTTTTTTTGAGTGTAAAATTTTTTTTGAGTGTAATATTTTTTTTGAGTGTAAAATTTTTTTCGACTGTAATTTTTAAATTACCAATGCTTTTAAAACCAAACAAGTTTAAAAAGCATTGCTTTAAAAGTAAACACGTTTGAAAAGCATTGCTAAGTTACCGCCAATGCTTTTAAAACTTGTCTACCATGTGGCATTTAAGATGAACAAAATCTGAAATTCGGGGTTTTGCTTATAATTTTTGAACCACTGGACCGATTGTTTTGAAATTCAAATACCAAACAAACCTGAGGAACGGCAAAGATACATGCCACCTTTCAGCAGTCTCATTATTGTCGTTGGAAAGTTATCGTGTTTTTGAATTGGTAAATTCCTGAAAAACCCTTGCCGAAATTTACTCTTTTGCTCATAACTTTTGAACCACTGGACTGATTTGGCTGGATTGCAATACCAACCTGACCAGGTATATGACCAACATATATGCCAAACTTCAGTAGCCTCTGTGAAGTCTTTCAAAAGTTTGCGTGTTTTCTACGGACGGACAGACAGACAGAAAGACAGACGGACGGACGGACGGACGGACGGACATCGCTAGATCGACTTAAAATCGATCGAGGATCATGAATATATATTAGGGATGTGCGATTAAGCGATTATTTGTGCACCCTGATTAATCAAAATCTTGATTAATCAATTAATCGATTAATCGTGAATTTTGATTAATCAAGATCATGATTAATCGATTAATTTAAATTTTGAATAATCAAATTTATGATAAATTGATTAATCAGAAATTTGAGTATTCAAAATGTGAATAATTAAACATTTTGTTTGTTTACTTTATATTAAATTTTGTTTTTTATTTTATTTTTTTAAGCAAACCTAAGATCCTACTGTTTGCAGTTCCTGGAAGATAAATATGCCTGCAATATATTTAGTGCCCCATCATTTCAAAACAAAGTTTAATATTTTTCCGCGGGTTGGTGTGTTCAGAAAGATTATGGTTAATATAGGGTTGGTAGAAACGGTTGTATGGGGACTAGGTTTAATCATGAACTGATTTCAACCAATTAGAAATGTGACCTGCTTTAGGCCAATTACTTTTTCAATTTCATTGGTAGATTTTCTGACACCTTTTAACGTGGGCAAAATTCGGACCCCAGAATAATTTTTCCCCGTGGCAGTTTGAATGGGGAAAGTTATATTACACACACAGATAATAACAGCATTGAATTAAATTTTTAAAACTTGTAAATATTAACGATTTATTAAATTACATGAGGTGAATATAAATTTATGCGGCGAAAGACATATTAAAAAATACACTCTTATCCTCTGAAACATTTGCCACTTCCAAGGAAATCCGATGTAGACGTCTATCCCTGGCCGCATGTTGGGAAACTTATTTATCTTCTTAGACTTTGTGAATATCCATTTGTATTAAGTTTTCCAATATCCATTTGAATTTCGTTGTTCTTTCTTCTTGATTTGTTATTTTATTTATTTTCATATGTATTTGTTTTTTTCTAATATTTATCAATAAGTAAAATTATTCAAATTTGAATACTCAAAATTCATATTAATTGATTAATCATAATTCTAATTAATCAGAAAACCTGATTAATCGAATAATTGATTAGTCAAGATATCGATTAATCAAAAATTTAATTAATCGATTAATCGCACATCCCTAATATATATACTTTTTGGGGTCCTAGACCAATATTTCGATGTGTTACAAACGGAATGACAAACTTATATATACCCTCTATCACTAGAGTGGAGGGTATTAAAACAAAAAAACATTAATACCCCGAGTAAAAATAAACATATATTTATTACAATATATAACTTGATACAAACATAATAAATTATATATGATTATACATCCGTGAGATTTTTTCTAAATTTTTTTAATGCAGTCATATGTAGTAATATATAATTTAATCATGATTCGGATTAAAAGGTGTACGGTTGATATAATTACATAAAATACTATGAGGGTCAATACAAAATCAGTTTTTCTGTATAATTTAACATCAAATTATATATAGCTTATTCTGTTCCATATATAACTTTATATGTTTCCAATTAACAAAAAATTTTCTAAGTTTTTTAGGCAAAGTATAAGAAACTTTTTAAAATGTTCCTAAACATTTCTTGTTAGGGTTATGTATATCACCTATTTGGTTCGAAGCGTACCCAAACATTTTTTTTGTTTTTGAAAATTATATGTTTGGTGAATGTATCGTTGACCTGTGGTGTATCTCAACCCAAACCAAAAAACACAAGGATTTTATATGCTTTTATGCAATTAGATCTAATTAGATCCACCAATATATAGCAATGTCTGATCAAAACTCGGATGAAATCAAATCATATTTTATACAAGTTGATATTTTTTAATGCAAAAACATCCGCCATTATTCGGATCAAATTGCATATAAATATATATTGTGTTACATATCATTATATATTGCATCATATACAAATTTTTACTTGGGACCAATTTTTTTAATACACCACTGTACACCTGCTAAAGGCCGCACCATATGTCTCTCTGTGGGACCCTACCAAAAATAATTGAGTTTATATTTTAATAAAAAAGTGGTAAAACGGTTTTGTTGCTAGAAACGCTTTTTTGCTGTACGTGAGAACAGGGCATTAGTCTTTTACAGGGTTGCAAAATGAGAACATCAAAATTGTACTAACGAGCACTTAAATTGTATTTTTTGCGACCCCAATTGTACCAAAATTTTTTTTATTAAAACAAAGGACCGAAAAAACATTCCCAGCAGAAATTAGGGCTGAAACAGCTTTTGGAATGAAATCAAGACTCAAAGAGCGCATCCAAACCAACTGAATTATTGAATGATTTTTTAGTTTAGAGCACTACAGATTTGAAAGAATGTTATTGCTGATGCAGTGAAGTCATGTATATTCTATCATTATTTCGTTATAATATGACAATTTAAAAAAAAATCAATTTTCAAAAGCACATTTCAGAATACAATACACATAATTTTTGAAAAAAGTACGCTTTGCCATATTGCCAGGGCTGGCAGCTATCCGAAATATTGGTCCTAGACCCACCTTTAAGTTACCGATGGACGCAGAATCACTTTTTGTGTCGACTTTGCTATGATTGCCCGTCCCTCTGTCTGTCCATGTAATTAGTCCCCATACAAACGTCCTCTCGATATTTACTTAAATCTGTCTATTGACTTCCTTATATGCCTATTTAACTCAAATTTCGTTTTTATGTATTTCTACACCAATTTCAGATGTGGCCAAATATAGGTCCAATCACATTGAAATGGTACAAAAGTTGGGTTTCCACCATGAATCGATAAACTAGGGAAATTCCATAAAAAAAAAGGGATAAACTGAGGAAGATCATAAATTGTACTAAATATGTCATTGGTGTACCATTGTACTTTTGAGCTTCAAATTGTACCAAAAAAAGTACAATTGTACCAATTTTTGCAACCCTGATCTTTTATCTGAAATAAGTGCTGAACATAGCACAGTCAAATTCCATAATTTATTTTTTTTTTTAAATGGCATGTTTATCCTTCACAGCTTTTTGATTTTGTTTATGTTTATTAATTTTAAATCAGCATCAAAGATCTTTTTTTAGCATTTGAGTTAAAGTGATTGTTTTGATTTACTTGTAAAATCTTTTTATTGGAGTGTGAATTTAATATTTCAAAATCTATGTTTACACACTTTTTTGTGTGTACTACGTACAATCGTACAATGCAACTAACCCTCGACTATCGCAACTGATCTCGTAGACTTTAACATTTTTACCCAATTTTAGAACTAGTTTTAAATTCTATTTCTGGAAAAATTGGTTAAATTATGACTTTTTAATATATAAAATTTTGCGAATTAAAATCGACTTGGACCATATTCGTATCCCCGATTTATTTTTCTGTCTGTGTAGATCCTGTCTTTTTCGACACAATTTGACCAACATGTTATGTAGTTTTCCTCGTTCATTGAAGTTTAACTTTTTTCGAAATCAGTTTAGTAAGTCAAAAGTTATGACACTGTACACCGAGTCAAAGGTGTTTATAAAAAAATGCCAATTTTTTATTAGCCTTCGCACAATAATTGTTTTTTTATTATACTTATTGCATAAAATGGATTATAAATAACGTATCAAATTATTTTTTTCTATTTTTTTTTTCATTTAGATTAAACATGCATGAACCAATAAACATTATATAGATTTTCTACTCTATTGATATTCATTGAATTGTGTTAATAATTTGGTTTAACCCATTAAATTAATCGGATTTTCTAATAAAAATATCTTAAGTGATTAAAGAGATTATTTTCACTTTGTAATTATATTTACTGAAAAGATAAATACAAAATATCTTCAGCCTTTAGAAATATGTATATTAGAGTGTGCCTTATTTTAAAAATGTTTGGAATATTGACTTAAAAATAACTTAGGAAAAATTTTAAGCCCCTACGACCACGCCTTCCCTACGCGACGGGTCCTTGAAGAGCGGGGCCTTAAAAATCATTTTTCCATACAAACCAAAAAAATTTTTTTGATTTTTAATTTTTTTGTTATTAATTATTATATTACTTGGTTAGCTTATTCACGACAAAAAATTTGATTTTAGTGGGATAAGGCTTTCAGCTCTAAAAATTTTTTCGAAATTTAGAACCCCAGGGGTACTACGGTAAAAAATTTTTAAAAAATATTTTGACATTAATATAATAATTAATACCAAAAAATTTAAAATCAAAAAAAAAAAAATTTTGGTTTGTTTGGAAAAATTTATTTTTAGGCCCCGTTGCGTAGGGAAAGCGTGGTCGTAGGGGCGTAAACTTTTTCCTCAGTTGTTTTTAAGTCAAAAGAAAAAAAATTAGCTTGTACCGTCTCAACATTTTCAAAATAAGGGACACTCTAATGTATATATTCAAAATACGTTTGTTTGTATAAACAAAGAAATAGCAGAATAATTTGACATTAGAGATTAATCAAATTTGGACTGTCAATCATTTTTCGGAAATTGTCGTCAAATAATAAATATGCTTAATAAATGAGCAAAATAGGCCGAGCATAAGAATTCCAACGAAATCAGACAAATAAAAAAAATCTGTACACTCAAAAGAAAGCTCTTTCAAAAAATCTGTAAAACGACTTTTAATTTTATTGAGCAAACTTTCAGCAGACTTTTATGCTAAAATTTATATTTTTACTAAATTCCTATCATTCCGTTTTACAAAATAACAGAAATTTTACTGCGTTTTTATTACAAATTCTGTTTGCTAAATTTCAAAATATTTTTGAACATATTTTTAGCTGATTATTTTGTCATTATACAGAAATTGTAATTGTGTTTATATATTGTTGGACTGTATATTTTATAACTGAATTTTTATTTAGTTCGGTTTGAGTCCATATTAATTATTTCTGAAAAATAATAATTGTTGTACAATGAGAAAATCTGCCATTTAAAATTAAAATTAGCCATTTAAATTAAACTTTTGAACCAATTGAATATCGGAATTACGGCGTATACCCACCACCATTCGTGTTGTATTCATTTGTCAGAAACTTAATCAATCTCAACTTTTAACAGAGTTGTACTTTTCTCATTGTTAACCCTTAGTAGGACTTTTCAAGTCTTGAAAATGTCCGTTAGGTTTGAATTTTTGTTTCATATTTCTAATTCTTAGAAATATTACTAAATTGCAATGAACCTTATGAGTTGTGTAGTAATTGTGTTTATATATTGTTGGACTCTATATTTTTTCTCAGAAATATTTTTACACTAAAAAAATTTTACGCTCAAAAAAAATTAGTAATTCTTCTTTAATTAAAATAAAATATTTCATATCAAAATTGTTAATTTTTTTCACGTTAAAAAATTTACTATCCATAAAAAAGGGTATTGTGGACGGTATTAATAAATTCGGCTAAATCGAATCAAATCGTACAACCATTAATTCCCATCAGCTCATTAGATCTTAATAACTTTAGTGTTTGCCCATAGATTTTTATGAGACCCACTTTGTTATCTTTGTAAATGTTCAGGCTTTTAATATAAATAAATAAAATTTTTGATTTATAGCGAATTATATTTTTAAAAAAAATTTTAAAATGAGTTTAAAAAAAAAAAAAAACAAGCAGAAAAGTTAAATTTGACTTGGCCGAATCTATGAATACCCTCCACAATGCCCTTTTTAAGTGAAAATTTTCTAACGTGAAAAAAATAATATTTTTGATTAGAAATATTTTATTTTGTGTAAAAAAACTTTTTTAAATAATTTTTGAAAAAAAAAAAAAAATTTTTGAGAAAGATTATTCTAGCTCAAGGTCATATTTCTTTTACTAATCATTACGATGATATTGTCAAAGTAACAATTTTCAAGAAACTTTTTATAAAGTTGTTTGTTTTAAATTGATTGGTTTGGTCATGTTGCAAGACTTACTCGACACGTGTTTCGGAATTCGTCAAATTCCATTATCAAGAGTATTTAGCAAATTGACAATCGTTTGTGGCAAAACATAAAGACTTATATTCATATGTAAATAGTCATAACGAGAAATGTACTAAATACACAACATAATACAGCTCTAAATTTCAAACGAAAAGTCAAAACCAAACCATCACTATTTAATTCAAACATACCTTCATATATACAGCTTGTATTACATGCTAGTATATACATACAGAGAGTAGATTTCTTACGCGAGTAAGATGTTCACTGCTTTTGTTGTATTCCTTCTTATTCATAATATGAACAGAAGTGAGGCGTGCTATCCTTTTGTTTAAATTCTGTTTTAATTTTTAAATTAATAAAAATTATTTATTATTCGACCTTTAAAATTCTATTTTTATTCTAGCTCAAGGTCATAAAAAAAAAATAATTTACAAAATTTTTTTTTGTGAGTGTAAAATTTTTTTTAAGTGATAGGTAATTTTCTAACGTGAAAAAAATAATAATATTTTTGATTAGAAATATTTTATTTTGTGTAAAAAAAACTTTTTTTAATAATTTTTGACAAAAAAACAAAAAATCAAGGACATAACTATTATAAGTTTTATGGCGAATTACTTATGTCATAACTATTATAGGTCAATTTTTATTTTATTTCTTATGAATAACTATTAAATTCTAATTAACAATTTTTTTATTGTAAAATAATAGTTATGGGCGTAAGTAATTTTTATAAATTAAGCCGCGGTCACTTTAATTTTAAAAAAAAAGTAAGATTTTTAACGAATTATTTAGTTTTAGGAAATATCCTTCCAAAAAAGGATATCATTTCATTTGCACATACAAAGGATAAAAAATAACTATTATAAAATAATAGTTATTTAATAGTTATTTTGTTGATAATAATTATTTTCAATTTTTTTAAATAACTATTAAAAGTTGGCAATTTTTTGGAAATCCAAAAGGTCGATAATAGTTATTTTGGGTCCTTGCAAAAAATATAATTGACTTATTTTTTTTTTGAGTGTAAAATTTTTTTTGAGTGTATTTTTTTTTGTTTTAGTGTAAGAATATTTTTAAGTGACAAAAATACGTTGTACAATATTTTTGTGACTTACCAATGTTTTTAAAACATGTTTAACGGGTTTTCAACATGTAAATTTAAGGTGAAACTAATCTGAAATTCACGGTTTTGCTAATAACTTTTGAACCACTGGACCGATTTGGCTGAAATTCAATTCGAATCAGAACAGGGGAACGAAAAATATATATGCTAAGCTTCAGCAACCTGTGAATTGCCTTACGAAAGTAAGCGTGTTTTTTATCTTGTAAATTTACGAAAAACCCTTGCCGAAATTCAGTCTTTTGCTCATAACTTTTGAACCACTTGACCGATTTCGCTGGATTGCAAGACCAACCTGACCAGGTAAATGCCCAACACATGTGTCAAACTTCAGGAGCCTCCGTAAAGTCTTTCAAAAGTAAGCGTGTTTTCAACAGACAGACAGACGGACAGACAGACGGACAGACGGACAGACGGACAGACGGACAGACGGACGGACGGACATCGCTAGATCATCTTAAAATCGATCGGAGATCATGAATATATATAATTTATGGGGTCCTAGACCAATATTTCAAGGTGTTACAAACGGAATGACAAACTTAAATATACCCTCTATCACTAGAGTGGAGGGTATAAAAACGCATTTTTATTATATGCTTGTCTTTCGCGAGTAAATTTATGATCTGATGGAAAAATAATGTTTGAAGGATTTGTTGAACTTTAATTTAGTTTTTATCTCGAGTAGATCGTAGGTACATAACTCAAGATAGAAGAAAAATAGTAAAAATACCTTTAAAAAACGCTAAAAATTTTAAAAAACGTATCCGTAAGAAATTGTTTCGATGATATTGCTCTATATTGCATACAAAAAAATTGTCGCGGTTAGTGTGCAGTTTTGTTGTAAACTGGTGTAATTAAACTTTCTAAAATAAATAACAAAAAATAAAATTAATGATTTCGTAAGTTATTTTTATAATTTTTCTATTGAATTATATTTTAAGAAAATTTTAATAAAATTTTGGGGAATCGATCCCGCAATCAACTAAATTCTGACCAGACACTCTACCCATCTTGTCAATGTCACTTGATACAAGCATGTTTTTATATTTCTAAAACTAATTTTTTTAATTTTTTCCCTAAAAAAAAAAATATCCCACACAAGTAGTTAAAATGTAATGATTACAAATTTAAGAAGAATCTTTTATTTTTACTTACAGAACAAAAATAAATGTCTTTTAAAATTGAATGCTAATGAAAGTCTTTATTTTTTATGTTATTACTTTTGAAACAAAGAACAGAAATAAACTACAAACAGTTAAAAACATAATTTTTTAAGTGTAGAGAATTGATTAAATTACACTATGCTAGAATTTGACACTTTTTTTTAACAAGCTGGGCACCCTATTGGTAAAGTTAATTCGAGTACGCTGAATTTAATGGTGCTAGCCGTTTTTCGAAGTTAGTGCTCATATTCGCGATTAAAAAATGTTGATGCTCAAGTACAATAAAAACGAGATTTTTAAACTTTTGCGATAGTTTTTAAGTTTAAAACCTTTCAAGTGTTTTAAACTAACATAACAAACCGTGAATTTTGTTCGCAAACAAATGTTTTGTTCGCGAAAAATCTTTATTTTCGTGAAAAATTGGTTTAATACAAATATTTTTAGTTTGAAGTTTAATTTACGACAGCCATCTGATAAAGCTGGTTCATGTACACTAAATCCCATTGTAATATCAGTTTTTTCAAAGTTAGCGTATGTATTAGCGATATCCGCGATTTTTTTTTTTTTTTTTTTTAAAGTACGTAAAAAAACAAAAATTTTGAAAAAAAAATTTGAAATTTGGACCATTATTGAAGAAGTTATGAGTAAAAGAAGTTTGAGTAAATGAACAAACTACCAATTTTTAAAAATTCGATATATTTAAACGGGTCATCAAAAAAAATCTGAAAATTTACCACGAAAGAGTTTTCGAAGGCTAGTAAAAACTGTAAACAAATTGGGAAAATCTAAAAAAAAAATTTTTCAAAGTGTCCGATTTGATATGGAATGCCCCATATATATTCATGATCCCCGATCGATTTTAAGACATTCTAGCGATGTCCGTCTGTCTGTCTGTGGAAATGGTGATCACAGACAAAATATTACCGGGAGATGACTGAAACTTATCATATTTATTGGAAGTTATCCCGAGAAGTTTGGTATTGCATTTGAGCGATATCGGTTCAGCAGTTCAAAAGTTATGAACGAAAATGTAAGGACAACTCAAAAGTTTTAGTACATTCAACATAACCTAAAAATACAAAATGCTTTAATTCGGCTGCTGGTTGTCATATGTGAACATAATTAAAAATTAAATGGTATTTAAACAATTACGAACATAGTTTTTGACAAAAAAAAAAAGAAAAAAATCGCGTACTTTTTTTTACCAATTTTTTTTCTCGCGGAATTTTTATTTTATTTTTTAAAGTAATTTTCTTTTAAATAAAGTTTTTTCAATAATCTTTCTAAATTGTGGAGGGTATCACTACATTCTGCAAGGACGAATTTAACTTTTTTACTTGTTCTTAATGTGTTATTTAATCTGTGAGTGTCTTAATAATATCAAATCACCTCAATATTTAATCAATATAATTCATTTGAACACTGAATTATTAAAATAGTTATATATGCATGTGTAACCACAATGGGTTAATAATATTCATTGATACACATACATAGTGTTTGTTTACAGGTTGTTTTGAATAGTAAATTGAGCATAATTATTGCTTTATTTGTTTACACAACAAAACTGTCACTAATTGAGAATTTGCATTTAAACTACTACCTACGGAATACAATATGTGTAGTAAGTTAGTGGTCACATATGTGTGCGAAATTTGCTTTAATTAATGATGATAAAATAAAATTATTTATTTGCTATGTATGAGTTGATATATTAAATTAAAGCGGTTTAATGCGAAAATAATTAAATGATATACAATGAAGAGCAAGAGTGTTACAGGTTTTACATTGTTTAGATAATTTGGTGTATATTTTAAAATGTACAGGAGAAAATATTGAAGTTTTTGTTAAATTTATTAGTTAATTAAAAGAATTTAGAAAATTTTAAGCGACACGTCAAAAACTTGCTCTTAATAAAAATCTCGCTTTTTAATAAAATGCTATAAACAACTCTATGCCTATTACTTTTCCCTTTATTTGCGTTTAAAGTTCAGTAAATTATATATTTGCAAAGTTTTTTGAAACTCTTTTTTTGGGACCTCCATACGGAATATGTTTTTAAACATCGATTCTGTCAAAAATTCTCGTGAATCATTAAACGAATATTTAAATTTAAATTTTCATTTTTTTAACTTAATATTGACATTATGCAAAAAAAATATAACTGTCTACATGTGATTTATTATGTCTTTATTACAATAAAAAAAAACATTTTTTATTTTATTATTTAAAATTTATTTAATTCATGTTAAAACATGTACATTTTCAGTTGAATATTTACTCAATTAGAATTAACATTTTATTTTCATTAGCATTTTCCATAGAAATTGTAATTTTAATGATTTTTAATTCCAGTTCCAAAGAAAATGGTAATTAAAAATAATTTATTAACATTTAATTGTAAAACACATTGATGGTTTTATAATTGTGATGCCATAAAAAGTTAAGATTAAAACCACAATTTTGAATGAAAATCTTTTTCGCAAAAAGTCAGTCATAATTCTTCTTATTGCACACTACAGATATAAAATTTTAGTTCTCACACATTTGATTTCCAAAAATTTGCTGGCAATATTGTCAAATCGTATGTAAGAGTATAAGAACTAACCCAGCAAAAGCAAATCAAGATTTTTGCAGCACAGTTTCTTTTTATATCATACCGTTGCGCATCAAAAGAGCGCTTGTAAGGATGCAATAAAAGTAGCGGAAAAATAAAAAAATTTTGTTAAGAGGAAACAATTTTTATAAAATTTGATTCATCATACTTCATAGCTTCATAAAAAACTTCATAAAGTTTTTGTTTTTTGACATCTATCGAGTAGGCTTACGAACATAGCGATCAACGTAATATTGCCCAAAACCATAACTAAAGTCTAATAACACAGAAAGAATTGAAAACGAAAGTCAATCAACAAAAACGCGGATTCAATTAATTTATTAATTGAAACTCCTCCGATAAAGAAAATTATTATATCAATCATCAAATTGTAGGTGATTAATTAATTTTTATTTCAATTAATAATTTTTTTGATTTTGATCAAAAATTTGATCAATTTTTTATTTAAAGTCAATTAAAATAATGATTGGTTTAACAAATTAATTTCAAGCTTATGGAAAAATTATGATGAAATTCGTGTTTTTGCTTTCCAATATGTTGCCGACAATAAAAAAGGTAAATCCATAGTATAAAGTATGTTTTTGGATTAATGTATTCAAATAAATTGAAGCGAAAAAAATCTGGTATGTTGAAAATCTGTAATTTGATAGTTAAGAGCCCAGTCACAATTGGCACCACCGACGACGAACGAAAATTGTTAAAAAATCCAAAATATTTTTTTTGGGTGAAATGTGGCATTTGTTTTGTATTCAAATGTTTCAGCGTATCCGGCCTTCGCCCGGGCTTAAGGAATACAAACTCCATGCAGTAAACCGACCCTCTCTGCAAACCAAAGCTATTTTTGTTAGCAGGCCTTTTTGGCATATAAAAATGCCTGCTACCAAATAAATCTTTATCTTGCAGAGAGGGTGGGTTTAATGCATGGATATTGAGCCCCTAAAGCCCACTTCAGACTATAATTCTGAGTCGTTAGAAAATACGCATCTTAAATCATACGAAATTTTCTCCGCTTGTAAAAAAATCTTTTAAAAAGTCCTTTGCGTATTTACACCATCACATCTTAAATATTATCAAAACAAATACAACGTATACGTTTTCTTATTTTTAAAGAAATTTTTAAAAATGAGAATACGTCTATTTTCAATCCGTATTTCTCTTGGTTTTTTACCGATTTGTGTTTACACTATACTGTTTTATAGATTTTACCCAAAATTTTGACAGATATTATTAAAAATATTATGGTCTGAAGGCACTTTAAGTGATATTTTTATACTTTTTATACGAAATTAAAAACGAAATGTAATTCAGTAATTACATATTTACTAAAATTCGCTGTGTTTTATATTATTTTGAGGTCTTACTTAATTGACTTATATATTAAAATTTAATAAATTTAGTGAAATCTATAAATAAAAAAAATGTGAGTGTATTTTTCTAACTTGTTTTTGTGACTTTTTAAGGCTCCGACACAATGTCGGAGTACTCTGTACTACAGATTACCATCTCTAAAAATAGAAAATGTGTAAGTGCGAAAGAGAAAAAATCCACTCTCTGGCACAAAGTACTCCGTAATTTTGAATTCAGCTTTAGACTTTTTAAACGAAATTTAAAATAAAAATAAATTATTTGTGGTATTCATTTAACCGTTCACACC
The DNA here is from genome assembly GCA_963921195.1 of Pegoplata infirma. Taxonomy (NCBI): domain Eukaryota; kingdom Metazoa; phylum Arthropoda; class Insecta; order Diptera; family Anthomyiidae; genus Pegoplata; species Pegoplata infirma. The sequence continues at coordinate 55,516,112 of OY992536.1, read as the reverse complement.
AGGGTTGCAAAAGTTGGTACAATTGTACTTTTTTTGGTACAATTCGATGCTCAAAAGTACAATGGTACACCACTGGCTCATTTGGTACAATTTAAAAACTTTCTCTGATTATATTTTTCATGGATTTTTCAGCGGGATTTATGTTTCCCGAAAAAAACCCAAATTTTTTCAGCTTCAAAAAGAACATTTTTTTTAAAAATTCTGAGATATTTGTGACAAAAAATGACACAGCTTCAAAAATATTTTTCTTTTTACCGATAGTAGACAGATTTAGAGTATTTTTTAAAATAGAAAATGTATTAGGTTTCGAGACCCAATTTAAAAAGATTCAGATTCTTAACCATTTTTCCTATCGAAAAAGTCTCAGATATCAAAAATTTTTAACGACGAATAGTCGCAGATTCTACAACACACAGATCCCTTCTCCCCTCCTATTTCGGTAATCAAGTATTTTTAATAAAACCTTTAACAAGCAAACAGAAAATAGTCCAAAATCGTCACAACATAAAAATTTTTAGAGAAAATAAAAAAACCGGGAATTCCTGCTTTATTTCCCAGGCTTTCGGGATTGTAAAATATCGAGAATTCACGGGAATTTATTTCCCGGGAAATTTCCGTGAAAATCTACACTTTTTTTTTTTTAATTTGGTACAATTGGGGTCAAAAAAGTACAATTTTATGAGCTCGTTGGTACAGTTTTGATGTTCTCATTTTGCAACCCTGGTTCACACCTTTTATACTGTGTAAGTCTGGTAAGTTTATAAAATTTATGTCAAACTTCACTTATTAAAACAAGTGAGAGTGCTAAATTCGGCTGAGCAATCTTTTATACCCTCCAATATATAGGAAAATACAAAAAGAAACACAGGGGCGTTTCGGAGGGAGGAGGTAGGGGCGGTGAGTTTGGGGACCCCTTTCCCCTTGCGGAATATGTTACAATTTCATTTTATTCTGCTTTGTGCACTAAAGTATTATAATTTTATTAATATTTAAAGATTCTTTATCCATGCCCTCAAAAGGGGACGGGCCAAAAAACCGAAATTTTTTATCCCCTGGGTCCAAGCGCAAGACTTAAAACTTCTGCGAACATAAAAATGTTTCATTAGTTTAACAAATATACAAAGAAATTTCTAAAAAATTGGCGTTTTTGGTTAATTTCTTCAATGGGAGCATTTTTCCCCCTGGTCCGATTTTGACCATTTCCGAACTTTCCCTGCCTAGGTTCATAAATTATATTTGTGCAAAACATGAGGAGTCTAGCTCTTTTATTTTGGACTGCATCGTGTTAACTGCAGACGGACAGACGGATGGACGGCTATCGCTAGAATGTCTTAGAATAGATCACTGACCGATAATATATATACTTTATGGAGTCCCCGACCGATATTTCGATGCGTTACACACGGAATGACAAAGTGAGTATACCCCCATACTGTAGTTGGAAGGTATAAAAAGATTGGTTAGTTTACACAGTATATGAGGTGCACACGAGTTTTCATGAATACGGCCATAAATTTTATATTTACTAAAAAATGTCCCAGAATCTAAGAAAATGTCTCAGATTGAGATTTTTTATGTTTAACAAATGTCTCATAATCTAAGACTTATTTTGTAGGAAAATATCTGAAACTCAGGTTCTGAGACTCAGACCTGGATTTCAGACATTAACTTATGATTCAAATTCGAACTGAGGTTTCCTGCAAAAAAAAAAAAAATCCCCCAAACCCTAGATCTGCATCCGCGCCATTGCACTATGGCCGAAAAACCCCAAATCGCGGCAAAAACTATTTCCCGACAAGCTAGCCTCACCAAATTTGGTATGCAGGGTTCTACTGTCAAAATATTTGATTTGAGAAAAAATGGGCGGTCCACGCCCACTTTTTCTAGTGGCCCGCCCATATGGGGGATTTTCGAAAAAATATAATGCTCACAAAACTGTATTTAATTAAAATTTTCCTTAATAATTTGAAGTGTCTGACCGAATATTCGGTAGGCAAAAAAGTACTATTCGGCCATTATTCGGCTTCGGTCACATTTTTGGACGAATATGGCCGAATACCGAATAGTGACGAATATTCGCGACATCCCTATTTTTTAGTGATAGTAATTTATTAAAAATATCATTATTTTGACAAAATTACGTTTTTTAATTTTTTTTTAGTGTAATTTTTTTTTTTTGTTGGAGAATAAAAAGTTTTTTGAATAAAAGAAACACTATAAAATATTTTTGTAGCTGTCCACTAAGCTTTAAAGCGTTTTTAGTGTGTTTTTCAACACGTGAATTTGCGGAAAAAACCATCCAAAATTCACGTTTTTGCTAATAACTCATTCTTTCGCACTCGTTCGCATACCATGTTAATATACAATAAAACCTGAGCTTTCTACGAAGATTTACATGTATAAAACTGTTTTAACAATTGTTAACATTTTAAGTTATACTCCGCGAAAGACGATAAAACTATTCACAATTTCATAAAAAAGAACCCAAAAAAAACTTAAAAATAACTACGAAATAAATTTTTTTTCCCAAATATGTTAAGAATTCGTAAAAATACTCACCTCGAGTATTAAAATTCATATTCACAACATTTTTTTTATCCAAAATATATTTTAAAAAAATATATATAGATTTATTAAAATTTGGTTGCTTAACAACTTGCAACACGGGTTATAAAAACTGTATACATTAGCAGCTGTTTACACATCGACAGTGTTGCCAACTATCATAACTTTTTTAAATTTTTTCTTACCAATATATTGGGAATTGAACACAATCAAAAAATTTTTGAAAATCTATACTTGAAAAATTGACTTTTTGCCGCCAAAATTGAAAATTCGGCCAAAGTGCATTGTCATGACTGAATATTTAAGTAATATTGTGATATTTTTTACAAAAATTAATTTAAACACTTTTTCACTAAAATTTTTATTTATAAAAAAGAACCCCTAAAAAATGCTTTTAGTGTTTGGGGTCCGGGAATTCCCGCGTCCGATTTCCCTGAAATTCCCGGGAAAGCTCTGAAGGGAACTACCGGGAATTTTTTTTTACTTTAAAATAGTTTTTTGAAATCATTTTTAACGAAATTCTTTGCAAAAAAATATTGTGTCCGGAATTTAGAAAACTTTCAAAACTTTTTTTGCGACTTAAAGCTTTCAATGAATTTTTTGCTCCAAAATCCAACAACAAATTTTTGTTTCGGTAGCTCGAAAATTTTAAAACAATCTTCGGTACTTGGAAATTTTTTCCAATTTTAAATTTTTTTTCAAAAGAATGTTACAAAATGTCAAAAAACTTTTTTCCGTAAATCCAAGTTGTTTATTCCAAAACAAAGACCCCATAAAAAACGTTTCATATGGGAATTCGGATGAACACTAGACCACCCAAATTTGCAAAAGTATTTTTTTGTTCGCTCCACCGGCAGTTTCTGATAGATTGGCCATAAAAAATAATATCTGTGCAAGAACTGGATCTCTCGGTTGCATACAGGCCAGTCGATTTGACCTTTTGACCCTAAAAGTGACCTAAAAACACTACAAAGCTTTAAAGTGCTATAACTCTTAAAATATGCGTTTTTCCAAAAAATGCAATATAAGTTTTATTTTGCAGAATAAGAAAGCAAACATTTCCTTCATACAAATTTTTAGTCTAAGTCTAAGACATCGTGGTGTTTTTGGCGGTTAGAGTAAAAATTTATGTGAAGACTAAATTTAAAAGGACCCTCGTTAAAATTTGGACGGAGACTTAAATAGTCGGTGTCCATTATTTTGTAGAGTAAGATATGTAGTTTTCATAAACCAATTACATTTGGAATTTATATGGGTAATTTCATTACAGAACAGCCCAAAGCTGACTTTAAAGTTTCGATTTTCCAAAGGCTGTATACAAATTTGTGAAATTACTTTGTTTTAAACGACCCCTGTTAAAATTTGAATTGACACAATTGGTTTCCATGATTTTGAAGAGTTAGATGTGTACTTTTTGGAAAATATTTGGGGAATTCCAGCCCAAATCACTCTTTTTTAGACCCGACCCCTTCGATTAATTTTTTGGATATGTTTTAGTTTGTATTAAATGCAACTTGCACTCAAATTTTCAGGTTTTTATACCTAGTTGGTGTTGAGTAATAAATTTTTTAAAATGGAGTTTTTTTCAAAAAAATTCAAAATTGGAAATTTTCAATTAATTTTGACCAGTAAAAAATATAGATATCTTAGTCTGGATAACTCAATGCTCCGTTATAAAATAACTCTCCTTTTTCATAAAAATTTTGACATGAGGCTCCGTTAAATCGGCAGTTAGCAGTTATCTTTTCATTGAGTAATTGTTGGTATTTAAATGTAGTTTTAGAAAAAAAATATAAAAAAATTATTCGAAGTAATTATCGCTTATTTTTTAACGTTTAAAAATTAAATTGAATTTTTGAAAAAGTCCGAAACTTTAGATTTTTTTTAAGTCTAAAAATTCTACTCTAAATTACACAATTTTTAAGTCATAATTCGAGATATGAGCACAATTCGTTCTATTTTTTTCAAATTTTGAAAATTGCATTTTTTTTTTTTAGTCTCTGGTATATTTTATATGGTGCCCTAAAATAATTAAATTGGTAGATACTGACCCTAACTTACCATAGATACATTCATTTGTGGGTTAAAATATGTCTCATAAAAATTGAGGTTGATCGGACATGGGTAATGCGTGCCGCATCGGCCTTGAATTTTAAAAAACGGATTACAAGAAAAAATATGATTTTTTCCTGTTTTCTCAATTTTTTTGGTATTTTAAGTTGAATTTGAGTTCAGTTGGTTACAGAATTTTGATTTGGAGTAAAATGCCTCTCTAATAAGGTACTAAAAACTAAAATCCGTTCAAAATCAGCCAAGTTATTAAAACTTCCCCAGGCATCTAACGTGTGGCAGACCACTTGAATAAGGAATGCAATCCGATTCATGAAATTCATTGAAATTTTCTACTGTAATAAATAACATTTTTTTATTCTTCAAGTTCAAATGTAATTAGATAAAAGGTATTTTTCATATTGTATTATGCTAACCTGTTTTAAATTAATGCTAAAAATGCCTGTAAATTTCAACACTCGTTTGAAATCTCCATGTTTAACTCTTCAAAATCATGGAAAACGATTGAATCCATTAAAAATTTAACGAGGGTCGTTTAAAATAAAGTATTTTTACAAATTTGTATACAGCATTTGGAAAATCGAAACTTCAAAGTCAGCTTTGGGGTCTTCTGTAATGAAATTACCCATATAAATTCCAAATGTAATTGGTTTATGAAAACTACATATCTTATTCTACAAAATAATGGACAGCGACTATTTAAGTCTCCGTCCAAATTTTAACGAGGGTCGTTTTAAATTAAGTCTTCACATAAATTTTTACTTTAACCGCCAAAAACACCACGATGTGTTAGACTTAGGCTAAAAACTAGCATGAAGGAAATGTTTGCTTTCTTATTCTGCAAAATAAAACTTATATAGCATTTTTTGGAAAAACGCACATTTTAAGAGTAATGACACTTAAAAGCTTTGTAGTGCTTTTAGGTTACTTTTAGGGTCAAAAGTTCAAATCGACTGGCCTGTATGCAACCGAGAGATCCAGTTCTTGCACAGATATTATTTTTTATGGCCAATCTATCAGAAACTGCCGGTGGAGCAAACAAAAAAATACTTTTGCAAATCCCATACATTTTTTGGGTGGTCTAATGAACACGTTCAAAATAATAATAAACGGCAAAACTTCTTCGCCATTTACTTTGATAAATTTATTAATTTTCCAAAATTTAATTTATACGCGCATATATTTCAGCAGAATCACTATCACTCTCACGTTTTTCGTATTTAGATTTAAGAAGAATCAAATAAAATTAAAAAAAGTTCTGATACGTAAACGTAAACGTGTATTTGAGTGAATGAGCTGTTTGCAACGTAGAAACGAAAAAATTTGTAATTTTATTTTTTTAATTTTTCTCTCTTACTTCTCTTATATATATGAGTCATTCCACACCAACTGTTCCACTACAGAAAAACCATAGTGGTTTCAATGGGATATCATTTGCAAAGTATTCGCTCTTAGGGTACTATTAAATAACAAAAATAAAATTTAAGTTTTTTCAAAAAGTGGGCCTTGTATGCGTGGTCAAATATTGAAAATATCAAACTTTTTTGCCTGAGTATCTTTACTTCAAAATGAAATGAAACACAGTAAAGTCTTTAAGACAAAAGTTTTTTATAGATTTTTGTAGGGGCTATCGATTAAAAAAATAAAAATTGGAAAATTTTCGAAAGAAGTTCTGAATTTTTCAAATTTAAACTTAAACTTTATTTATCAAAAACATGCCGCAATTTTATTTTTTTTTAATTGTTTAAAAGAAAAGTTTAAGTGCTTTTCTATCAGTTCTGAAATTTTCAGAGATGTGTTCTGCCTTGTTTTCGAGAAATCAAATGTCAAAGATTGCAATACGCTAATTTTATACAATAATGGTGTATAAAACGTGTGCGTATGAGTAATAAAAACACTTAAACAATATTTAAAATGGAGATTACGCACGCTAATGAAAGAAAAAAAAATATTTAACCCTCTAACCGGCAAGACCTCAAAAATGCTCGGATAAAGCCAATATTTTCCAAATAGATATAGTCAAAAGAAACTTAAGTTTAAATTTTCAGGCGAAAAAAGCATTTTGAAAGAGAGCCAGGCGAAAAATAGTGAACACCGTCTATAGACGGTCTTGCCGGTTTGCATGTAATAAAATATCTCAGATAAATTTTATCTATAAAATAGTTTTATTGAGAAAAAGGAGTAAACAATGTAAAAATACATATTGTTTTCGATGGTGGTGCCCCAGAAGCAATTTTTATCGATCTGCCCGCAAAAATTCAGGTCGCATTGGGAACAAACGACTTGGGTGTCAGATTTATTGCAATGTTTGCACCTCTTTTAGGGAAATCGATCGACACCAGGGAAATCGATCGACGCCATCGAATCAAACATCAGCAAGTTAAAGAACAGCTCTTTTTCCAACACCCAATGTGCCAGGCTGTGGTGATAAAGGCTCATCGAGATTTTTAGCAGACGATAGCCCTAGAGACCGTCTGTTTTTGAAACAAGTCCAGCTATTTCCTCATGGAAACCTTGAAGCGGTTAAAACAGTTCACCATCGGACACATGTTAGAAGCATTGGCTTTCTCGGCGTGTAAGCCTTTGTATAAAATGAACACTTTTGTAGAGTAGATTCCACGCCTTTGCCAAAATATGGTATCGACCCATGTGCCATCCAAAAGATCTACTCCACCCATGTGAGCATTGTATTGTAGTATAGTTTGAGGGCAGTTGATTGACGAAATTCCTCTGATTTCTATCATACCGAGGTGCCTTCGATAGTTGTTCATCAGGATTAGTTCTTCCGAAACGCTCAAAAATGGCATATGTCGATGCTAGGGGGACAAATTTGCTATCATTCCATAAAACAGTATTCACATCGACTTCATTGATTGAGGTCATACTTGGGACCTGGCATTACTTTTGTATAAAAAACAATGCCAATGCCCGCTATCTCATTGGCATTTTACATGAAAAAAACTAATGCCTCAATGCTTTGGTCCCAAGTATGATTGAGGTCATGTGTTCTACGAAAAATCCTCTCTGTTCTTTGTTCATTTCGCTATCGGTCGGTAGTGTACACGCAGTAATATGATTGACTATAAATGCGAAAGCTTAATAGTGTCATATCTGCAAATGATAAGGTTGAACTGAAGGTCCAGTAGATTTAGCTCTTGGGAATAGAGATCTGGCTTTTTTGCATTTGAAGGATGCTTTTGTTTCAGTTGAAGTCGACGTTCTTGTGTCCCAACGCTTCTACCTCTGCTACATCTTCAACGAAAGTAGTTTTCTTCTTTCGAGGGTTACAAATGTATCGGTAGTCTCAGTATGATCTGCATTTTCTGGCAATGTATCGGGCTCGATATTATCTAAAACATAAGTGGGATCAGCAACACTGTCATCACAATCAAAGTTTTCATCAGTGCTCTTGATAGATCTCTCCACAGAATCGATAAACTCGAGCAATTGCTCATCATGCATTTCCTCGAAATTGATATTTTTATTTTAAGAACATTTAGTTAGATCCATATCTAACACAAAATGTTAATAAAAGGTTAAATATAATAAAAGAAAAAGCACAAAAAAGTGTTTTCCTGAACAAATGGTGAAAACAAAAATTAAAATCAGGGGGACATTTTTGTATACTCAACCCGGCAAGACCGTCTAGAGACGGCCTTTACTATTTCGTCTGGAAAGCACAATTATATTTTATTTTTTAATTCAAAAACATTATAAAACTCAAATAAAATATGTTAACTACTTAAAGAAAAATTTTGAAGTCGATCACTTTATTCTAAATGTGTTTTTTTAATAGTTGCAAAAAATAAAATTTGCAAAATAATTTTCGATGCAAATTTGTCGACTTTTTGCACTTGATTGATAACAGCTGACAAACAAATTGTCAGAACGTGTTGGGGAGTATAACGAATGTAAAACAATGTTATCTTCGGACATTTTTGTCTTTTTTGAAGCGAAAAAATTAAAAATACGACTTTGGAGCCCAAAACTCGAAGACCGTCTTAAGACGGTCTTGCCGGTTAGAGGGTTAAGAACGATATATTATTTTACTCACGCTCACGTGAACATTGTGACCATGACTTAGTTTTTCTACTCACGTGTGCGTGAATGAGCGTGAGCAACATAAAATTATCATGCGTGACAAAAGTTTTTCTTTCATTAGCGTGCGTAATCGTTATTAAAAACTCATTGACGATCCCATCGCCATTTTAAATATTGTTTTAAGTGTTTTTATTACTTATACGCACACGTTATATACATCAATATTGTATAAAATTAGCGTATTGCAATCTTTGACATTTGATTTCTCGAAAACAAGGCAAAACACATCTCTGAAACTTTCTGAACAGATAGAAAAGCATTTTAACTTTTTTTTTAAGTTAAAAAAATAAAATTGCGGCATGTTTTTTGATAAATAAAGTTTAAGTTTAAATTTGAAAAATTCAGAACTTCTTCCGAAAATTTTCCAATTTTTATTTTTTTAATCGATAGCCCATACAAAAATCTATAAAAAACTTTTGTCTTGAAGACTTTACTGTGTTTCATTTAATTCTCATAAATATTGAAGTAAAGATACTCAGGCAAAAAAGTTAGATATTTTCAATATTTGACCACGCCTACAAGGCCCACTTTTTGAAAAAACTTAAATTTTATTTTTGCTATTTAATAGTACCCTAAGAGCGAATACTTTGCAAATGATTTCATATTGACACGACACAACTTTTTTTTGCTGAACATTTGGTGTGGAATGCCTCATATGTAACTTTTTAATTTCATTTTTTTTGTTTTAATTAGTTTTACACACATTGTTTTTTTCTAATAAAACAGTTTTAAACAACAATTTTGAGAAATTTTATGTTTTTGAGGGATTTATATTGATAATGAAAATTTTTCGGGAATCCCGGAAAATACATTTTCTATTTCCCGTTTCCCGGGAAACCGAAAAGTCCGGGAATTCCCAAACACTAATTGCGATGCAAAATTTAATACAAAATTGCATATTAAAAAACCCAATGCATGCCTTATATGCCAAATTGACGTCAAATTATTTATGGCAACAAAAAAATTCGTAATAAAATAATTTGTTATATTAATTTTTTTTGACGAAAACAATTTTCCAATAACAGGCCATCAAATTAAATCTGACAATTACGTTAAATTTTCCTTTTATTATTTTTGTTTTTAAAATAATATTTCAATATTATTGTGTGAAATTTATTAAAAATAAATAGAAAAAAATCCATTAATGTAAAATTGATATTTATTAAACAAATCTAGTGTCATATTTTTATTCATAATTGTTTAATTATTTTTTTTTTTTTTTTCGTTATTATAAAAATAATTCATAAATAATAGATTTTTATATTTAATACTTTGATCATTCGTTAGTATTGTTGTTTTTAGTATGATGACCCAGAAAAAAAGAAAAACATTTTACTTATTTAAATTTGTTGATTTTTATTTTGTGTTTTCTTTTTTTTTTTAGTTTTTGAACACTTGATGTTTTTAAAATAACATTCACTATATATTGGCGTCATTTTTTGATAAATTATAAATAAACACAAAACACACAAAAAACTAGAAAAAAAACACTCTCACACAACGCCACAGCACGTCACATCGTTATGATTTTATGATGTTGAAAGATTTATTTTTATAAACAACATTTTTCAAATTACAAAATTTTTATTTTTTCCTGTTAGCAAGTGTAATTTCCACTATTGATAAGTAATTTTAACAAATAAACATTTCAAAACTATCAATTAATTTTGCACATATTTTTTTTGAACAAAATGTTATATATAATATAGAAAAACACTTTTTTTGCAACATTTTTTTTTTTTATAAATAAAAAAATACACGTGGAGAAATAAACTAAGGAACTGAATTGAAAAGATGTTATGTTGTGCTTTGAAAACTTTTCTTTTACTCAAAAATTTATATCATTAACTGTAGTTTATTTAAAAAAGATTTACGTTTTGTAGTTTTCAAAAGAAAAAACATTTGTTTGATGTTCAGTTTTTATAAATCACTATTTTTGTTCTTTGTTTCAAAAATAACAATATAAAAGATAAATACTTTCATTAGCATTCAATTTTAAAAGTCATTTATTTCTGTTCTGTAAGTAAAAACTACTGATTACACAGCTCAACAAGAAAATGCGTATTGGATTCTGGTTAGTGATTTGGATAGTGTCTGTTGCGCTGATTCCAAATCCAGAGCCCAAATTTGTCTATCACGTCAGGATTTTGAGTAATTCGCGGTTAAAGTGCCGAAAAAGGACATTTTTGACCCTTTTTAAATGCTTATAAAATAAGTTCCTGACACGCAAATGACTTGGTATCAGGCTCGTTCGAAAGCTTGTAATTTTCTCTTAAAGATAAGATAAAATGTTCTAAAAATTTAATTTTCTAAAATGGTAAAAAAATCATTATTAAAAAACCTTCCATTTTTTCAATTTTTAGTTTATTTACACAGTGTTTTTTTTAACAAATTTCCATACAAATTCATACGTAAATTTTAGATCTAAAGCACTTGTGGCCAATGATTTTTTTACCATTTTAGAAAATTAAATTCCAAGAAGATTTGATCTTGTCTGAAAGAGAAAATTTCACACTTTCAAATGATCTTGATACCAAGTCATTTGCATGTCAGGATCTTATTTTATAGGCGTTCAAAAATGGTCAAAATGGGCCTTTTTTGACACTTTAACCACGAATTTCTCAAAATTGTGACGTGATAGAAAAATTTGAGAGACCGTTTTGGAATCGGGGCACCAAACCCTATCAACTTTTTTTGGTTTCATCCAAAACGCAGCGACAAACCTCAGATTTGTAGAGCGGTGTTATTCTTAAAGTTTTTAATGATTTGTGTAAGTATTTTTTTTTTTTAATTGTTGACATTTCCGTGTGGAGTTTGCCAGTCTCCCATCGGACGCGTCCCCAGGTGGCGGCTAGGAGGAGGCTATGTGTTCGCTAGCATATCTTTGCTTTCGTTCTCGGATGTTTGCAAAGGTTTCGCTGGTTGGCATCTAGCTGCTGGGAGTGACTTGTCATTCCCCGCGGACCAAATACTGGCTAAGGGCGGTTCCCTGAAAACTCTAACCAATTTATGGTGTGGGGCAACGGAAAACTCCTATCCTCAGTAAATCCAGGTCCCTCGCCATTAAGAACGTTGTGCTTTGGGCTAATAACCCACTCCCGGAAAAAAACACTATTACTGAAACGCTTACAAATTCTACAACAACTCCCCCTCCGACGACGACTTTTGGCTTTCGACAAAGGATTATGATTGGAACATGGAATGTTCGAACTCTCTCCGAAGAATCCAGACTTTCTCAAGTCTGTTAAGAGATGACTTCATATAATATAGACATTAGAGTTCGTTTTCAAATTTTTTTTTGATTTTGATTTCTGGATATTATCACTATTTAGAAGGTTTTGTATCAATAAAAATAATGGCGTATTTTTTTGTTTTAAATTCCAACTCCTTCCCGTTCCTATAGGCGACTCAAATCGCGGATTTTGGGTCCCTTTTCCGATACAACAAAAACGGCTGAATATATGTCAAATCTGACTTCACTATTCGATTCTACAGAAAAACTTAGGCCTATAAGCTTTTTTTTTAGTTTTTGGAATGCACCAGAATGCATGATTAGAGTGGTCCAAAAAACTAATTTTTTTTTTTTTAAATTAAAATGTTTTTTTTTTGTTAATATACAATGAAAAAATACTTACATCTGAGAAAAATGGTCCATAAATTTTAATTTTGTGCTTACCCGTTCATAAGTTATTAAATTTTAAAAATGTAATTTTTTTGTGAATACAAAATAATTTATTGGTTTTGTAATTTCTATTTAACAGCAATTCTAATTAATTCTATTCCTTTCGACAGCATATAAAGCTAAACAATTTAAATTATCTTTATTTTAAACTAAACACGAGTTGTTCAGGCGCGAAATTTTACCAACAAGTTGTTCGGTGGTAAAATTTCGCTCCTGAACAACTCGTGTTTAGTTAAAAATAAAGACAATTTAAATTGTTTAGCTTTATCTGCTATGGAAAGGAATAGAATTGAATAGAATTATTGTTGTTAAATAAAAATAACAAAACTAATAAATTATTTTGTATTCACTAACAAAATTAAATTTTTAAACTTTAAGAACTTTTGGTAACAACAAAATTAAAATTTTTGGACCATTTTTCTCACAAGGGAAGTATCTCAACCCTTATGAACCGATTTGCCTGAAACTTAAAATATATATTAATGAGACGATTTTAAGGTTGGGGTGTCTCGGCTTTTCGGCCATATCAGTGTTTCAAAATTTCGTTGTCCCCTTATGAAACCATATGGACCTCCGGGAAAATTTCGATATCTCACGAACTAACAGGAATATCCTCCAGAGCAAAAACATGTGTCGACTTAAATTTAATAAAGATTATTTCGTATTCATATGGATATCGTAGCTCTATTTCTTCATATAAATACCCCCCAAAATTTTCACATTTTCATAAAAAAAGTATTTAAAGAAGCCAAACTTTTACAAGGTTATGCCACCATTGGATAGGCATTAAAAAAACCTTTCTTCTCATATGTAAACATCATATAGTTTCTTAGAAAGAAATGGCTGAAAAATCCAAAAAACGTTTTTTTCGCCATTTTTTGACCCATGTTTTGAACCCCTAAATCCCCAATATGGCCGATAAGCCGAGACACCCCAACCTTAGAATTGTCTCTTTTATATATATTTTACGTTTCATGCAAATCGGTTCATAAGGGTTGAGATACTTCCCTTGTCAGATGTAAATATTTTTTCATTGTATATTAACAAAAAAAATATTTTAATTTTTAAAAAAAAAAAATAGCTTTTTGGACCACTCAAATGATGCATTCTGGTGCATTCCAAAAACTAAAAAAAAGCTTATTGGCCTAAGTTTTCCCGTAGAATCGAATAGTGAAGTCAAATTTGACATATATTCAGCCGTTTTTGTTGTATCGGAAAAGGGACTTAAAATCCGCGATTTGAGTCGCCTATAGGCACGGGAAGGAGTTGGAATATAAAACAAAAAAATACGCCATTATTTTTATTGACACAAAAACCTTCTAAAAAGTGATAAAATCCAAAAATCTATTTTTCAAAATTAACTCTAATAGACATATTAGGCATAAGCGAGACAAAATTAAGAATAATGGTGAAAAACATCTCCAATCAGGGCATTTTTTCATATACTCTGGAAATGAAACCTACAAAATCCACGGTGTTGGCATTTTAATGTCAAACAAGGCAAATAAGGCACTACTTGAATATAAAACTATATCAGAGCGACTAATAACAGCAAGATTCAATACGAAATTCCGAAGAATGTCAGTAATACAGTGCTATGCGCCAACAGAGCTTGATGATGACGATGTTAAAGACTCCTTCTACGACCAACTTGACGCAACACTCAACAACATACCCAAAGGGGATATTAAAATTTTAATAGGTGATTTAAATGCTAAGGTTGGAAATGATAATAGCAACTTGCAGGACGTTATGGGTAAGCATGGTCTCGGCTCCGTTAGGAACAACAATGGCGATAAGCTTGTTGATCTCTGTGCACGACATCGTCTTTTCATAGGTGGCACGAAGTTCCCACATAAAAACATTCACAAACATACATGGGAATCTCCAGACGGTCGCACAAAAAATCAAATAGACCATGTAATCGTTAGTAAACTGTTCCTTGGCTGTTTACTTGATGTTAAAGCAAGACGTGGGGCGGACATCTATAGCGACCATGTGCTACTCGTCGGGGTCTTCAGACTACGACCAGCTGCAGTAAAGAAAGCTCGCGGTCCAGATAAGTACAACATACATCGTTTACTTAACCACTAGGCTACGGAAGCTTATACTTTTATCTGGCGTTTTAAACATGTGTGTTGTTCGACAGCAGAGAAATCTGATTTTTGCAGAAATATCTGCTGATTTTAGCAGAAAAATCTGCTGATTTTAGCAGAACAATCTGCTGATTTCAGCAGAATAATCTGCTGATTTCAGCAGAACAATCTGCTGATTTCAGCAGAGCAATCTGCTGACAATCTGTTCTGCTTTTTTTTATATAAAAAAATTTCTTGAAAAAATAATGAAATTCAGCAAACAAAATCAGTATAAACATAGTAAAATGTCTGTTATTTTCTTAAACTGAATGACAGAGATTTTACTAAAAATATCCTTCTCAGCAGAACAATCTGCTAAAAGATTGCTAATTCAAATTGAAAGTCGTTTTACAGATTTTTTGACAGAGTTTTTCTTTTGAGTGTAATATTTGGGAAACAAACAGCATACCAGATGAATGGAAGAAAGGCACCGTTGTGACAATACCAAAAAAAGGTGATTTAAGCCAATGCAAAAATTGGAGAGGTATAACCCTACTAAGCACCATAAACAAAGTTTTAGCCCTTATTATTCTGCAACGTATATCACCCTATGTGGAGACAATTTTAAGGAAAGAGCAATCTGGTTTCAGAGCAAATCGCTCCTGCTCTGATCATGTTACAACACTACGTATACTGATTGAGCAATCGTTGGAATTTAACAGCCCCTTATACCTACTCTTTGTAGATTTCGACCGTGCGTTTGACACCATCTCTAGAGACGCTTTATGGGCTGCACTTTATTGTAAAGGCTTTCCTGATAAAATTATAAATCTGATACGAGAATTATATAACAACTCCCTATGCGCAGTTCGTTTTAACGGCAAAGAGAGCCATCCCTTTGAAATACAGTCTGGCGTTAGACAAGGCTGCGTTCTTTCACCAACTCTCTTCCTGATCTTGCTTGATTGTGTAATGCAAAAAACCAACACAGATAACACCCTTGGCATACAATGGAAGTTATTAGAACGTTTAAATGATATTGATTATGCGGATGACATCTGCCTTCTTGCACACCGGCACAGCGACATACAAGCCAAAAAAAGTAGGCCTAAAGATAAATGTCAAAAAAACAAAACTATTGCGTATTGGAGCAGCAAACACCATGTCCCTTTATCTTAATGGCGAAGTTATAGAAGAAGTCGACTCGTTTTGCTATCTGGGAAGTACACTAACTTCAGACGGTGCATCAGACAAAGATATCACTGACCGTATCAACAAAGCCCGATCAGCTTTTCAGGCACTCTACAAAATTTGGCGTGCAAACAACATCTCCAGGACAACTAAAATCAGAATTTTTAACAGCAGTGTCACCAGCGTCCTTTTGTATGGGTGTACGACTTGGAGATTAACTAAGGCCAGTCTAAGAAAACTACAAGCTTTTACAAACAGATGTCTGCGGCAGATTTTACAAATATCTTGGCCTTATTGGGTCACTAACGAACAGCTGCTTGAACTCGCAAAGCTTAACACGATAGAAAGCGAAATTAAAAAACGAAAGTGGAGTTGGATAGGGCACACTCTTAGAAAGCCACCACAAGAAATTGCCCGCACTGCCTTAGAATGGAATCCGCAAGGTCACCGTGGTCCTGGCCGCCCACGCTCCACCTGGTCTAGAACAGTGAAGAAAGAGTATGAAGATCAAGAAATGACATGGGACGAAGTAAAACTCCTAGCAAAAAATCGTGAAAGATGGAGAGAATTCGTTGGTGCCCTAAGTTCACATTGAACGTTTTACTTATAATTTAATACTATGTATTAAAGATTAAATAAATAAAGGAATTAAAAAAAAAAAAAAAAGATTAGTTTTTACCTACCTGTGTTGGTTATTTTTTTTGTTGAATAAAAAATCAAAACTTTTTTATAGAAATATAAAAACATGCTTGTATCAAGTGACTTTGGCACGATGGGTAGAGTGTCTGGGCAGAACACTCAAAAAATTATGTCATTAACTGTTTGTAGTTTATTTAAAAAGTTTTCCGTTTAGTCGTTTTTAAAAGAAAAAACATTTGTTTGATGTTCAGTTTTTATTAATGACTACTTCAGTCCTTTGTTGCAAAAATAACATACTAAAAAATAAAGACTTTCATTAACATTTAATTTTTAAAGTCATTTATTTTTGTTCTGTAAGTAAAAACTACTGATTATTCTTTTAATTTTTAATGAATTGTTGGTATTTTTTAATGAAATATCATTAGTTTTTACTTACACAAATCAGTTATTTTTTTGTAGAAAAAAAAAATCAAAAAATTATTTATAGAAATATAAAAACATGTTTGTATCAAGTGACTTTGGCACGATGGGTAGAGTGTCTGGCCAGAATGTAGTTGATTGCGGGTTCGATTCCCCAAAAATTTTATTAAGAATTTTTAAAAAAATATTTCAATAAAAAATTGTAAAAAATTACCTACAAAATCATTAATTTTTATTGTTTTCGTAGGTTATTTTTTTGGAATTTGTTGGTAAAAATAACAAAACTATCATTATTTTTTAATGTTGACGTTGGTTATTTTTTTTGAATTTGTTGGTAAAAAAGAGTGAAAAAAACGTAATTTTTTAATGTTTAATGTTATTTTTTTTAGAAAATTTTGTCAACAGTAAAAAATAAATGTTGATGTTTTTAAAACAAATGAATAATTACTGGGATGGTTTTCAATTGTTTATTCACTGGTTTTAAGTGTGTTTTTCATTTGTTTTTTCCTACAAAATATTTTGAGTGAATGTAGTTGGTTGCGAGATCGATTTCCCAAAAATTTTATTAAACATTTTTTAAAATAAAATTCAATAAAAAAATTTTAAAAATAACCTACCATTAATTTTTAATGTTTTCGTAGGTAATTTTTTTTTAATTTGTTGGTAAAAATAACGGTGAGAGGACATAATCCCCACGGACATTACCCCCATAACGAAAATGGGGATTATGACCGAATTCCTCACGGTCATAATCCTTATAATAGCTGTGGGGGGTATGACCGTTTCCAAAACGGTCACAATCCCAATGGGAATTATGTTCGTTCCCTATTGGGATTGCGACCGAACTTTTTCGGTCATAAACCCCATTCACATTATGGGGAGTAAATACAAAGCAATTTTGGTCAAAATCCCCGTGTTCTGCAGAGAGGGTGGGTTTACCGAAGCTGATAAATTAATTTATGGAAATTGTAATCCCTAAGCCCGGCTACGCAGAAAAACTTTTAAAACAAAAAAAAATAAAATTTTTGGGATTATGACCAACTAGTATAATAGACATAATCCCTGTAATGGGGACTATGACCATTTGTTACTTGGTCATGATCCCCATAAATCTGGGAATTATGTCCGTTTTTTATTGGGATTATGTCCAAATTATTTTCGGTCATAGTCCCCACTACCATTATGGGGATTATAACCGAAATGAATATGGACATAATCCCCATAACGAACATGGGGATTATGTCATGTCACCAAAAATAACACAACCCAGCAAAAATAAATCGAGATTTGGCAACACAGCATCTTTTTATAGCATACCGAAGCGCATCCAAAGAGCGCTCTTGAGGATGCAGTAAAAGTAAGGGGAAAAAATTTAAATTTTTTGTTAAGATTTTTTAAATAAAACTTAAAATATAAAATTATATATTGATAAAATTTCACACATGCTTTCCTTTTAAATATATTTAACACTTTTTGCATATAAAAAAACATGAGTTTTGGACAAAGGCACATGATTTCACTGCATCATTATTGCTCATTAATCAGCGCTGTAAAGAGTGTTTCAATCATAGCACCTTTAATACATTTTGAATGAAAAAAAAAATTGAGTACACCAATTCCACTTTAGTTGCAAAAAATACAAATTATATTACAAAAAATGTCCAATCATATTTTAGACTTTCCAATTATAATGAAAAAGAGTTTATTCTGATTCGAGGCCTTTTCATGTTCCCCATTATGAATTAACATAACAAGTACTTATGATAACTCTACTTTCTTTATTAGGATATTCTCCCATTAAATACTCATAGAGTTTCTTGCTTTCAAAAATTTTTGGCAATTTTCAGGAATAAATTGACGATTAAGATTATTTAGAATATGAATATTTGATGTTTGCATGCTAACAGTATTACCTTATTTTCTAAAGAATTCTGATGATGGGGGAATTGGAACACCCCCGAAACGATCGTCAATTTATTCCTGAAAATTGCCAAAAATTTTTGAAAGCAAGAAACTCTGTGAGTATTTAATGGGAGAATATCCTAATAAAGAAAGTAGAGTTATCATAAGTACTTGTTATGTTAATTCATAATGGGGAACATGAAAAGGCCTCGAATCAGAATAAACTCTTTTTCATTGCACAATTAAAAGGTCGAATAAATAACTAATTTTAATTATTTAATAAAAATTAAAACACACTTTCCAATTATATTTAAAAATATCCAATTATATTTAAAAAATTTCCAATATAATTGAAAATTTTTGATATGAAATTAAAAATTTTTTGGTTATAAATGGTAATATCTGAAATATAAGTGAAAGTTTCTGAAATATAATTTGAAATTTTCGAAATTGGAAATTTTTTAAATGTAATTAGATCCCTTAGGCGGCAGCATGAAATAACCACCCAGGAAATAAGTCCCCAAAATGAAAATTCGCGCGAATTTTTCATTTCCAACCGATTTACAATCAAACAATATTTTTCTACAACAAAACTAATAGTTCGTTGACTACAAAATACAGTTTCTACTTTACTAATTTGTAACGAACTAACTACTAGTTTTGGTGGAGCAAAAATTTTATTTAAGTGTAAGTCGGTTGGAAATGAAAAATTCGCTCGAATTTTTGCTCCACCAAAACTAGTAGTTAGTTCGTTACGAATTGGTGATGTAAAAAATATATAATTTGTTAAAAACTCGAAAAAAATTTTCATACATAGAGTTCATCAAGAAAATTTGTACTATAAATAAATATGATTGCAATATATTAAACTACAACCACTACGGGTATTATTTATATAATACTAGCTGTTTTGCACCCGGCGTTGCCCGGGTTGAAAAACATATATAATCAATGAGTTATTTATTAGTCAGTTTAATTACTGCTTCGTGACTTGAGGTTTGGTCAATTTTTTCGATTTTTCTCAGCGTGGGGAACATGGTATGTATGTGTTCCTCCCTCATGGAAACAATCCTAATATTAATGTATTTCTTTAATGGCTTTTAAAAGGAACCTACAGTTCCCTCCTCGGTTAGCACTTTATGTGGTGAAAACTTCAATAAAGACATAACTTTCACTGAAGTTCAAGTGGGAGTGGCATTTAACGCATTTAGTTAAATTTTGGTCTCATGTGACCTATACTTTAGTTCCCCTATTGGTTAGCTCGTGAAAAAAATGCAATTAAATTTGATCAGCTGTTTTTCCACGTTCGCGGAACAGGCAGACATAACTCTCACTAAAGTACAAAGGGGCGTGCCATTATATGCCTTTTTATCAGTCGCTGTTTAATATTGCCTACAAAGTGGCGTGCCATTATACAGAAAAAAATATTTTTTAATTTAATACAAAGGGGTGCTGCATTTTAAGCCCCTTGGCCCGATCGACACGGTAAATACCATCTATGGTGAAAATTGTTTTTAAATTTGTTTCACCGTTAACGCGTGAGTACGGATCAGACAAAAATAAATTGTCTATAGTTTTCGCCTCAATAAGTACTAAATAGCTGTGGTAAAAATTATAATAACATCGAGTTCGCCGTTTAAGCGTGATTACGTGAAGGCAGAATAAACTTTCAGAACATTGCAAAAGACGTTGCAGTTGATACAGACTAAAGTTCCCGCCTCTGTTAGTACTGTCTTTGGAAAATGTTTTGGTAAAATCGGCTTAGTAGTTTAAGCGTTTTTAAGGAACAGACCTAATCTAATAAAATAAAAAGGGGCGTGCTATATTATTTTTTATTTAAATCGGTATAGTCGTTTAAGCATGATTACGGAACATTCCGAAAAACGTTCAGTATAGTACAAAGGGGCGTGACATTTTTCGCCTCTTTGTGCAAATGCGCTCTATTTATAATCTATAGTTTTCTCTTCGGTTAGTACTATCATTGGTAAAAATTTCACTAAAATCGGTTCAGCCGTTTATGCGTGATTACGGAACAGGAAGAAATAACGTTCAATGTAATACAAAGGGGCGTGCCATTTTACGCCTTCTTTTTTGATCGCCCTCTATTGTGGCTCATAGTTTTCGCTTCGGTTAATATTATCTGTGGTGAAAATTTCATGAAAAACAGCTCAGCCGTTTAAGCGTAATTGCGGAAAAGCAAGAAATAACTTGCAGTGTAATAAAAAGGGGCGTGACATTTTACGCCCCTTGTTTCCATCGCCCTCTACTGTGGCTCATAGTTTCCGCCTCGGTTAGTACTATCAGTGGTAAAAATTTCAGTGAAATCGGTAAAATAGCTTTTCAGTGATTGCGGAACAGGCAGACATAGTTTCTGTATAGTACAAAGGGGCGTGTCATTTTACCCCAATTTTTTCCGATCGCGGATTTTTCTATCTCTGGTGAAAATTTCATGAAAATCGATTCAGCCGTTTTTCTGTTGTTGTCGGACAGGCAGATATAGCTTTAACATGGTACAAAGGGGCGTGGCATTTTACGCCCCTTTGTTCGATCGCGGTCGCTTATGACGTATAGTTCCGGCCTCGGTTAGTACTATCTGTGGTGAAAATTTCATGAAAATGGGTTAAGCCGTTCTTTACTTATTGCGGAACAGGCAGATATAGCTTCAGCATGGTACAAAGGGAAGTGGCATTTTACCCCCATTTTTTCCGATCGCGGATTTTTCTATCTCTGGTGAAAATTTCATGAAAATCGATTCAGCCGTTTTTCCGTTGTTGCCGGACAGGCAGATATAGCTTTAACATGGTACAAAGGGGCGTGGCATTTTACGACCCTTTGTCCGATCGCGGTTGCTTATGGCCTATAGCTCCCGCCTCGGTTAATACTATCTGTGGTGAAAATTTCATGAAAATGGGTTAAGCCGTTCCTTACTTATTGCGGAACAGGCAGATATAGCTTCAGCATGGTACAAAGGGGCGTGGCATTTTACGCTCCTTTGTTCGATCGCTGTCGCTTACTGCCTATAGTTCCCGCCTCGGTTAGTACTATCTGTGGTGAAAATTTCATGAAAATGGGTTAAGCCGTTCTTTATTTATTTCGGAACAGGCAGAAAAGTCTTCAGCATGGTACAAAGGGGCGTGGCATTTTACGCCCCTTTGCCCGATGGCGGTCCCTTATGGCCTATAGTTCCCGCCTCGGTTAATACTATCTGTGGTGAAAATTTCATGAAAATCGGTTAAGCCGTTTTTCTGTTATTGCCGGACAGGCAGATATAGCTTCAGCATGGTACAAAGGGGCGTGGCATTTTACGCCCCTTTATCCGATCGCTGTCGCTTACGGCCTATAGTTCCCGACTCGGTTAGTACTATCTGTGGTGAAAATTTCATGAAAATAGGTTAAGCCGTTCTTTACTTATTGCGGAACAGGCAGATATAGCTTCAGCATGGTACAAAGGGGCGTGGCATTTTACGCCCCTTTGTCCGATCGCGGTCGCTTATGGCCTATAGTTCCCGCCTCGGTTAATACCATCTGAGGTGAAAATTTCATGAAAATCGGTTAAGCCGTTTTTCTGTTATTGCCGGACAGGCAGATATAGCTTCAGCATGGTACAAAGGGGCGTGGCATTTTACGCCCCTTTGTCCGATCGCGGTCTCTTATGGCCTATAGTTCCCGCCTCGGTTAGTACTATCTGTGGTGAAAATTTCATGAAAATCGGTTAAGCCGTTCTTTACTTATTGCGGAACAGACAGACAGACAGACAGACAGACAGACAGACAGACAGACAGACAGACAGACAGAAAGACAGACAGACAGACAAACCAACAATCAGATTTATAATATTAATAGGGATGTTTCCCAAGCAATATCAGTCCAGAACCCAAAATCTTAAAGGGGGCATAAAGATACTGATCAGTATCCTAATGATTTTTTTGTCTCATTGCTAGGATGTACCACAACATACCAAAATCACGTATTCCTTATATCTCCAGAAATAATTTAAAAATTTATCATCTTAGAAAAAATGAAATAAGTCCCCAAAAATAATAATTGGGGGTTTATTTCATTTGCATTTTTGGGGACCTGTTTCGTAATGAAATAAGTCCCCAAATAAAAAATGAATTAAACCCCTAAAATACGAAATAAATCCCCAATTATCGTTGTTGTTTTTTTCTGTACAAATTTTTGGGGACTAATTTCATTTTCGATTTGGGGACTTATTTCCTGGGGGGTTATTTCATGCTGCCCCCTTAGGCAATATTTCTTTCAAATGCTTGCAGGGAGTCAACTAATTTTCAGAATTAGTCAATTGAATTTAAGATTTTCAAATTGTATTCAAAAATAGTCATTTGTATTTCAGATTTTGTAATTTGTATTTCAGAAATTTGTCCAATGTTCTTCATCTTTATTCTGCTTAAATAGCTCTTAAAAGATACATGAATTCACTGCATCTTTATAGCGATTTTTTCAACGCTCTAAAGAGATGTGAATTCAGAGCATCTTAAGAGCGCTTTTTCGGTGTATCCAACTAGCGCTCTAAAGTGTGACATCGCCTTAGAGAATCATGCATGAATTCAGCAGATTTGGATGCGCTTCTTCACTCGAGTTTCCTTTCCAAAAGCTGCTGCCAGTTCAGCAAAATTTCTGCTGGGAACAGTCATTAATTTTTAATGTTTTCGTAGTTTGTTTTTTTTCGAATTTGTTGGTATAAAAAAATGAAAGTGACGTTATTTTTTAATGCTCAATGTTATTTATTTTAGAAGAGTTTATTAACAGTAAAAAATAAATGTTGTTGTTTGTTAAAACAAATTAATAGTTACTGGGATGGTTTTCAAATGTTTTATTACTTGTTTTAAATAAGTTTTTCATTTGTTTTTGCCTACAAAATATTTTGAGTGTTTTTAATATTGGATCAGTTCAGTTGTCTTTACCATTGCCAGCATGCATTCTCAAAAAATTTCGAATTTCAATTTCTTCAAAAATAGAAAAAAAATCTAAAAAGTATTACAGTTTCAAGACCTACATCTTCAAAAGTACACAAAAAAAAAACTTTCAAATTACTAGAAAAAGTCTTGTAAGCCAATATTATCAATATTTGACAGTTTTCCTTGTTTTTTAGCAAAAAAATGTTGATCAAAATTTATTTTTTTTTTTTGTAATTTTACAATTTTGTTTGTAATTTTACAAATTTCCCAGATAATTTTACTAAAAAAAAAATAGTACATTCAGGAGAATTCGTTGTTAGTTATTAAAGGGCAATTTGCGGTTGAAATTTATAAAAGTTTTTCTCCCTTCAATTTTTTTGAAACTTGCACAAGTCGAAAATATGGCATTTTTGGTAAAACTGTCGGTGGACACCATCTGGTGGGGGACACCATTTTTTCTTTCAATTGGTGGGAATTCCTCCCTCTTCTATTTTTCCCATTAACGAACTTACCCTGCCAATTACTATTAGTCATATTCATACCAAGAGCTAGACTGCTTCTGGAGGGGGGCATTGGAAAGATTAATAAATCCATTTTTAACTATTTTTTTTAATATATTTTTTATAAGCCAACTAAAGGGGGTGTGCTGAAAAAAATATATTTTTTTATCCCATTGCTCCAAGTCCTGGACTTTGAACTAAAATTTTCAAAAGTAGTAGTAAAAAAAACCCCTGTAAAAAAATACGTTGTTTTGAGGTTGGTTAATAGGGCGTCACGTTAAATTTAAACTTTTGAATTTCGTGTCGTAATACCTACCGAACGATGGCCACGGAATTACTGATTATGGGAAAATTTATGAATCAAAAAATAAAGTCGGTCGAACGGGTTTCGAGACATCAATGCATAAAATTTGCAAAAAATTGCGATTTTTCTTTCGTTCAAAATTTTTTTTTTAAATCTCAAAATTTCTTTCCCTTGATATTTTTTAATAGAGCCAAAACCGAACATTTTTGTTCTTGGATAAAAATTTTTGGTTTTTAGAAAATTTTAACAAAAATTCCAAATTTTGATTGAGAATGCCATGACTTTATATGTTCGTATTGGCCCATTTTAGGAAATTTTTTGACAATTTTCAAATGACGATATACCTCGAAACCCGCTTGACAGACTTCAGAAATTTTTTGTTATTAATATTTAGCATGCCAAAATTAATAATAATAATGAATGGCAAGATATATATATTTTTTATATTTCCTTTTTAAAAAATGCAAAATTTTGGTGAAAATTTCATTACGGGGACAATAAATGCCCTCGAACTAGAATAAACATATTTTCATTGCCCAATTGAAATGTGTTATTCGACCTTTTCACAAATATTTTTTTATTATTTTAATAAAAATTAAAAATCTTGATTTTTTACCATATAAACCGATGGCCTGCTGTACTAAAAATTGGAAGAAAGCTAGCTTTCATTTAAAATTCATTTGAGAAAAATCCAATCAGTTTAACCCGTGGCGCCTTCAATCAAAATTTTGGTTATTTAGAATATTTTTACCAAAAGCTTTAAGTTTTGATTGAAGAGCGCCATGTGTAAAAATGTTCTTATTGACTCAAATTAAGTTAAATTAAAAGCTTGTCTAAAGCTCTAATTAAGTTAAAATGAAAGCTTGTCTTTAGCTCTATGAAAGGGTCTAGGGAAAAAAATTTGGAGATTGAAATTTGTTTTAGAAATTTGTTGACAAATTTCAAATGTCTATATCTCGAAAAACGCTTAACCGATTTCAGAAATTTTTTGTTATTTTTATTAAGCATGCCAAAATTAATAAAAATAATGTATTGGAAGATGTGTTTTTTTTTTCATTTTTGAAAAATAAAAAATTTTGGTAAATTTTTTTCAAAAATCCAAAACTTTGATCAAAGGGCGCAAGGGGGTAAAATGATTGGCTTTGGCTCAAATTAAGTTTAAATGAAAGACTCTCTTGAGGTCAATGAAAGGGTCAAGGGAAAGAAATTTTGAGATTTTTTTTTATATATAAAAAAACGGAAATGAAATTTGTAAATTTTAAATCACGATATGTTGAAAGCCGTTTGACAGATTTTAACTTTTTGTGATACTTTTTCAGAACCGATTCTGACAACACCTGTTCTAGAACAGGTTCTTCGGTAACCATACACTATTACACTTTAATTATTCAGAACAAGTTAAGTGAAAACTATTGTGAAGCTTGTTCTCTGCAATCAAAGTTTCATAACATTTTGGTTCTCAAGAATTAAAAAAAAAATTATGTGTCAAAAAAATTAAAAAATAAATATCAATTTATTTTTGGTAACCAAAAAAAACATGAAATTCTACTAAAATAGGGGGATATAATCGTGAAAATTTTTGAAACAAAGGTGAGTAAATTAAATTTTCATTGTCTTGGTCGGGTCAAATACTAATAATATTATGTTTTTTAGTTTTGTTTGCAGAAAATCCATGTTCTGGTATGTCATAATTGTAAGGCCCAAAATGCAACTTTGGAGGCGAAAAATGTTAATATTCCATATTTTATATGACTGGGTTCGGACCCGATAGGTCCAGACCCCGATGGGCCTAGACCTAGTTGGGTTCCTTAAAAATCGTCATAGTTTTTGATCCAAAATTTGTGTCCGTTTCGCTCTACCTTGCTTAGTTTATGAGATACGTGATTTTAGGGGACCACCGGGGTTTTGAGAATTACAAAACTCGATAACTTCAAAAATATTACTCGGAGAGCTTTTGATTATTTTGCG
This sequence comes from Pegoplata infirma, assembly GCA_963921195.1. Taxonomy (NCBI): domain Eukaryota; kingdom Metazoa; phylum Arthropoda; class Insecta; order Diptera; family Anthomyiidae; genus Pegoplata; species Pegoplata infirma. The sequence goes on along the minus strand of OY992536.1, from coordinate 55,489,776 downwards.
GTCTTGTTCTACGTGTTGAGAGCTACAAAAATGCATTTGGACTTTTTGTTGTGTTGGCAATATTTACCGGGATATGAGCATTTTAAAATTTTCAGGAATGCTAACTTTTTTGGATCCAAAGTTAGGACCCAATAGGGTCCACACATGTGAAGAGGACCGGCGATACTATGGAGGGCTCGAGAACCAAAAATGGCCTCCAATTTGCCCTATCTGGCTTAGTTTCCGAGATAGCGCCATTTTAAGTTTTCTGAAAATGAAAAAAAAAATTACCATTTATTTTTGCTAATATTAGCAAAAAAGCTTGTAAAAATTTGGCCAACTCAATTTTAAATTTAGCAAAAAAAATAAGTTCAAATTTTGTTTAAAATTGCTAATGCGCTAATCCATCCATGGACCTATTAAAGGACCTATCCATGGACCTATCAAAAGGACCTATCCATGGACCCATCAAAAGGACCTATCCTATAACCTATCAAAAGGACATATCCATGGACCTATCAAAAGGACCTATCCTTTTCCCATCAAAAGGACCTATCCTTAAACCTATCAAAAGACCTATTCATGGACCTATCCATGGACCTTCAAAAGGACCTATCCTTTTTCCATCAAAAGGACCTATCCTTTTCCCATCAAAAGGACCTATCCTTAAACCTATCAAAACGACCTATCCTTTCCCCATCAAAAGGACCTATCCTTAAACCTATCAAAAGGACCTATCCTTGGCCCATCAAAAGGACCTATCCTTAAACCTATCAGAAGTACCTATCCATGGACCTATCAAAAGGACCTATCCTTTTCCCATGAAAAGGACCTATCCTTAAACCTATCAAAAGGACCTATCCATGGACCTATCAAAAGGACCTATTCATGGACCTATCAAAAGGACCTATCCATGGAACTATCAAAATACCTTTCCTTTTCCCATCAAAAGGACCTATCATAAAACCTATCAAAAGGACCTATCCATGGACCTATCCATGGACATATCAAAAGGACCTATCAAAAGGACATATCCTAAAACCTATCAAAAGGACCTATCCATGGACCTATCAAAAGGACCTATCCTTTTCCCATCAAAAGGACCTATCCTTAAACCGATCAAAAGGACCTATCCATTTCCCATCAAAAGGACCTATCCTTAAACCTATCAAAAGGACCTATCCTTTTTCCATCAAAAGGACCTATCCTTTTCCCATCAAAAGGACCTATCCTTAAACCTATCAAAAGGACCTATCCTTTTCCCATCAAAAGGACCTATCTTTTTTCCATCAAAAGGACCTATCCTTAAACCTATCAAAAGGACCTATCCTTGGCCCATCAAAAGGACCCATCCATGGACCTATTAAAGGACCTATCCTTAAACCTATCAAAAGGACCCATCCATGGACCTATTAAAGGACCTATCCATGGTCCTATTAAAAGGACCTATCCATGGACCTATCAAATGGACCTATCCTTTTCCCATCTAAAGGACCTATCCTTAAACCTATCAAATGGACCTATCCATGGACCTTCAAAAGGACCTATCCTTTTTCCATCAAAAGGACCTATCCTTTTTCCATCAAAAGGACCTATCCTTTTCCCATCAAAAGGACCTGTCCTTTTTCCATCAAAAGGACCTATCCTTTTCCCATCAAAAGGACCTATCCTTTTCCATCAAAAGGACCTATCCTTTTCCCATCAAAAGGACCTATCCTTAAAGCTATCAAAAGGACCAATCCTTGGCCCATCAAAAGGACCTATCCTTAAACCTATCAAAAGGACCTATCCTTTCCCATCAAAAGGACCTATCCTTAAACCTATCAAAAGGACCTATCCTTTTCCTATCAAAAGGACCTATCCTTAAACCTATCAAAAGGACCCATCCATGGACCTATTAAAGGACCTATCCATGGACCTATTAAAGGACCTATCCATGGACCTATCAAAAGGACCTATCCTTAAAGGACCTATCCATGAACCTATTAAAGGACCTATCCATGGACCTATCAAAAGGACCTATCCATGGACCTATCAAAAGGACCTATCCTTTTCCCATCAAAAGGACCTATCATGAAACCTATCAAAAGGACCTATCCAATGGATAGGTTTAGGCATAGGATCTTAAACCTATCAAAAGGACCTATCCATGGACCTTCAAAAGGACCTATCCTTTTTCCATCAAAAGGACCTATCCTAAAGGACCTATCCTTAAACCTATCAAAAGGACCCATCCATGGACCTATTAAAGGACCTATCAATGGTCCTATTAAAAGGACCTATCCATGGACCTATCAAATGGACCTATCCTTTTCCCATCTAAAGGACCTATCCTTAAACCTATCAAAAGGACCTATCCATGGACCTTCAAAAGGACCTATCCTTTTTCCATCAAAAGGACCTATCCTTTTTCCATCAAAAGGACCTATCCTTTTCCCATCAAAAGGACCTATCCTTTTTCCATCAAAAGGACCTGTCCTTTTCCCATTAAAAGGACCTATCCTTGGCCCATCATAAGGACCTATCCTTTTTCCATCAAAAGGAGCTATCCTTTTCCCATCAAAAGGACCTATCCTTTTTCCATCAAAAGGACCTATCCTTTTCCCATCAAAAGGACCTATCCTTAAACCTATCAAAAGGACCTATCCTTGGCCTATCAAAAGGACCTATCCTTAAACCTATCAAAAGGACCTATCCTTTTCCCATCAAAAGGACCTATCTTTAAACCTATCAGAAGGACCTATCCATGGACCTATCAAAAGGACCTATCCATTAGAGCACCCATAAATGCAAATGTGTTAATTTTTCCACTCCCCGCACAATTTCCGGTAGATTGGGTGTTAAAAATAATATCCGTGCCAAAACTGGACCTATCGGATGAAAACAGGCCAGTCACTTTCGACTTTTAGCCCTAAAAAGGGCTTTACGAAAAAAATGCATATAATCATATTGATGCAGAACCAGATGACAAACACTTTTGTCATACACCATTTCTAGATATCTATGGTCCGTCATGGTGTTTTAGGCGATCAAAATCAAAAATTGTTCCATAATAATTTTTCAAACGGCCCACGTTAGGACCTATCCTTGAACCTATCAAAAGGACCTATCCTTTTCCCATCAAAAGGACCTATCCTTAAACCTATCAAAAGGACCTATCCATGGACCTATCAAAAGGACCTATCCATGGACCTATTAAAAGGACCTATCCATGGACCTATCAAAAGGACCTATCCTTTTAGATATTAGATATTTTTTCTAACCTGCTAATCTCAACTAAAAATTTGCAAATAGTAAACTAACCAGCATTGGCAAAAAAAAAATAGTAACTCTACTGATGTATTATTTTGAGTGTCTACCCAGGCAGAAAAATACAAATGGGAGAGCACTGGCAAAGTACCTTTTATGGTCGCTTGTGTGCTGGGAAGCACCACAGTTTAGTACTCTCTCAGCGTCCTAAATGATAACCACGGTAAACGGTATGCCGTTGCTATTTTAAAGCGCTTTGAGAGCGCTTTAATAACAAAAAATATGGTACTATTATAGCACTTTTAGAACAAAAAAATGGGACGTATCTAAATTGTATACATAAGTCCATAAGACATAACTTTTTTTGGTGTTTATTTTAATAAAGAAATTTATTAAATTGGGATTAAAAAAAATATTGACTGATTTATAAGGATAAAAAAATTTTAAACATACTTTGAACAGTCCTGGAAAAAATAGTTTGCAGTTTTCTTTGCGTTTTGGAATAAAAATTTACAAAAATGCTTTTAGGAAAAAATTTGGAAAATTCCCGAAAAAAAGTGGTGTATTGAACCAAAACGGGTATGTATCCGGAGTTTAAGGGTGATGTATCCGGAGTTTAAGGGTGATGTATCCGGAATTTAAGACACTTCCTCACGAAAGAAACAGATGTTTTTATATAAAAGGTGTCAAGTTTGTAATATGTAGGTCATTGTGTATAAGTGACATATCACGAGAACTATCAAGGACCGGCCACTTATCCTGCAGGGAAATAAAAAATATTCCAATTGTTATGAAAATTACTACATTTTAATAAAAAGTTTATACTTTGAACGGATTTAAATAGAAAAACATTGGCAAAGCGCTTAGAAAGCACTTTTTCGAATTCATACTACCTTCTACACAAAAAATAAAGTGCTTTGCCGAGACTTTTTCTTTGGAACGGTTGGCAGTTTCTGCCTGGGTAGTTAAGTCCTAAGAGATTACAAATTTGGCCGGGCGTTCGGAAGAAAACCTTTTTTTTTTCATACCACAAATGTCAGTATAGTGTAAGATTTTCACTTTTGTCCAGTTAATAATATCCGATTTTATTAAATTTTCACCATATAATTTATTGTGCCCGTAAGCATATTTTATTATTGCGAGAATATTCTAGGGGTGAAAGTAGAGTTAACACAAGTACTTGTAATGTTATTTCATAACGGGGATAATAAGTGACCTCGAACTAGAACATATAACTTGTCATTGCATAATTTACCCATTTTGGACCAAGATTCAATTTTATTTTTTTTTTTGGAAAAAGGTACTTTTTTAGGGTAATTAGCACCCGCTGATCTTAAATATATTTTCAAAAAAAAATTTCAATGTGCCGATTTTCCAGAAAAGCCTACATTTCGACTATTTATGCAATTTTAATATTTGGATTTATTTGCTGTTTTATTAATTTATTTCATTATTTTCAAAATAAATAGTTTCAAAATAATTCAAATTAGTGGAATTTGATAATAAATTATATCTAAAAAAATTTTAAATTACCCGAGTAAAAAAGTTCCTATATAGTTGTATATAATTTTATAAACATCATATATGATTAAATAGAATTATATAGAATTTGATGCGAAAAATGAGTCGATAAAACTATATAAAATTTGTTTCTTATATTTTGATAAATTTTTTATATAATTTTATGCGAAATTTGGACCCCTATTTTTATATAATAATAGCAAAATTATATAATCAGATGTAATTATATAAAAATATATAAAATTGTATAAAACTGTATAAAACTATATAAAGTTACATACAATTATATATAATTTTATATAATTAAAACAAAATTTTATGATTTATATAAAACTTGATATAATTTTATATAACTTTATAAAATTATATATTGTTCTACATAATTTGATATAGTTGTATATAATTATATCTGATTATATAGATTTGCTGTTGTTATATAAAAATAGGGGTCCAAATTTCGCATAAAATTATATAAAAAAATTATCAAAACATAAGTAACATTGATAAAATTTTATATGGTTTTATCGACTCATTTTTCGCATCAAATTCTATATAATTCTATATAATCATATATGATGTTTATAAAATTATATACAACTATTTAAAAACTTTTTTACTCGGGTAGTCAAAAAAATTAAAAGCCGAAAATCAAAAAATGCTAAATTTTCGTTTTTGCTTGAAACATTTTCTGTGCTGATTTGCATTTCAAATCATGGACATATAAATTGCGGTGGTCAAGCGTGGATATTTTTTTTAATTGCAGAAAGATGAGACCTAACATTCGTAACCATATTTACCCGAAATTCTACCTCTTTCATACATAAATATTTTTTTGAAAAAGGTGTTCTCTATTGTTCGAAAAATCGAACAGAGGATCGAAATGGGTTAAAAGGTGTTATTCGAAATTTTAAGAAAAATTTTTTATTATTTTAAATAAAAAATTAAAAAAAACTTTATTTTTTACCATAAAAGGTCTTATTCCACATTTTAATAAAAGACTTATATTGTGTTCAATAAAAACTTAAAAACTTGATTTTTTTTACCATAAAAGTTGTTCATACCATTACGGGAACTCTAAATGACCTCGAACTAGAATAAACACTTTTTCACTGCATAATTAAAAGGCCTTTTTTGACCTTTTAGTAAATAATTTTTGTTATATTTTATAATTTTTTTTTTGAAAATTGTAAGAATTATTTTTTTTCTTTCACAAAAAATTTAACGCTCAAGAGTAGAGTATTGTTTAAATTGTATCCACTTTTTTCCCCTTTATAAAAGGGGGTAATTATTTTTAGTAAAAAATTAAACAAACAAATTTTTAACTGACTGAATTGTTCTCTCTGTGTATAGATTAAAATCATCACAGTGTATTATTTATATATGTTTCATATTTTTTTTACAATTTTAAATTTTTTTCAAATACATTCCCCGTTTCAAATAAATTCCATCTCAGATAAAAATGGTAATAAATTACACAGAATATTAACAATTGACATTTATTTTTATTATATTTGTTGACGTGTTTGTTTTTCACTTTTAAAGTAACATTTTTTTAGGTAATTTTTTTTTTTTGTTATGTTAAATTTTTTTTATGCTCAAATTTTAATATTTTCTTGTTATTTTTAAATTGAGTACACATATGTATGTGTGTGTTATTTATATGCGTGTGCACTTAATTTTATGTTTTTTTCTTATTTTTTTTTAGAATTTTTTTCACATGTTTCAAACACATTCGATATATTCCCGTTACACGTTGTTTCACGATCGCGAGTATCTCTGCAACTAAAAGGTAAACGATTGGGGAGAATTCTAGATTTTAGCTTGTTGTGGATCTTAAGAAAATTCTCAAAAATAACACGGCATTTTTTGTTTTATTTTTTGAATTTGTGCATTAGGGTGGCAATTTCGGGAAGGAAAGATTTTAGTTGCACTCCTTAAAAACCTTGTTAAATTACTTGAAAAATATATCGTTTCCTATTTTACCAATATCACAAGCCAAATCGATTTCCGGCCAAAGTCCTAACATATAATTTCTCAAAAATATTTGTTGGACATATATAGGAGCTGGTTTCATGAACTTATCTTTATGATACAACTACACCATTTCCTTTGACAGGTCTTTAAAGTTAAAAAAGTTGAAAAAAAAAAAAAATTGTAGGTGGAGATACTATTTTTTTTTTTTTTTAAACATTTCTATTGCTAATGATCAACTTTTGATATATAAGCCTTTGTAACGAAAACAATATGGAAAAATATAATTCATTTTCCTGACAGCAATTCGCGTTTTTGTGAAAATAACTATGATTTTTTAGTTATTTACTTTGCGCCGAAAAAATCCTCAGCGATACTCAGTTCGATACAATCATTCTATATTTTTTCTTATATAGAATGGATCCATATCTTTGGAAAAATGTTGCCCAAACTTGCTCGAAATGATAAATGGCGAAATTACAGCTATATATGCAGTGGTCCGAAACTTGTTTTAAAAAAAAAAAATAACACTGTGCTACACCAAAAATATGCAGGGGTTCTCATATGAAAATTCGGGTTGGTTGGAGTCCATAGAGTACTAATATACTCATAGTTTTTCTGGATCACTTCGTTATGTACGTTTTTTATTGGCAAATGTGTTGAAAAACGGCAATTCTTAAATTACAATTTTATAAAATTATTACTTTGTTAATGTGCAACCGATGTCCGATTTTATGGAATTTTTTGAAAGGTATAAGTCATACCTTTTAAACAAAACAAAAATATTAAAAATCGATCAAGAATTGGCTGAGCTACGATCGTTTAAGTTAAAAAAAACACAATTTTTTTAAAAATTTGTCATATTCTTTATACTCTAAGTTAAAAGTTAATCATTAAACAATTTTTTTTTTATATTTTTGTAAAAAAGAACAGTAAAGTAGCTTTCCAAAACACCAAAAAACATAACAATCGGTTAATAAATGAATGAGTTATGCTAAGTTTTGTGATAGGACATTTTTATTTTTTTTCAGAAACTCTTGTATTTCAAATATTATTCATAAATCTTATTGCTAGTAGTAATTTTATGTACCTATGCATATAAACAAGAGATGGTAACATAATTAGATTTGTGCGTGATTGACACATGATCAAAAGTGAGCGTGATTGAAAATCAATTTTACATTTTTGAAACGAAATTGGTAAAATTGTGGGATCATTTAATGGAAATTTTACCTATTTATAAATATACGTATGAGGCATTCCATGTCTAGCGAAAAAAACAGGTGTACCCTAAATTTCTGAATAGGTTGTATGGATAGCTATATGGAGCTAAGAAAATTGCGTTTTTCAATTTCTCAAAAACTGGGCTTAGGAGGCGTGGTCAAATATTGGAAAAATGGTAAAATTTGTGTCGATTTGCCTTGTTTAAATATTTATCAACTTTAAACGGAATGCACTACAATCTCAAAAAATCATATTCTTGTATAGTTTTTGTATGGGCTATTGATTAAACATTTTTTGGAAAAATTTCAGAACCCGTTCTTAAATTTTCCATTTTTTAAAAAAGTCAATTTATAAAATATCCGGCCACTTTTGTTTTTTTTTTTTGGAAATTTTTTTTTTTAATATAAGATTTTGTAAATTTTTACGGACGGATCGAAGATGGTAATGGGTGCAGGTTCGGGGGTATACTCTGAATGTCTCGAAATTAGGGACTCAGCAAGGCTGCCGGACAAGTGTAGTGTTTTCCAGGCCGAAGTTCTTGCAATTGACAAAGCCGCGCAGATTATTATGACAAGGGACCTAAGTTCTTGCGCCATTAACATTTTTGTGGATAGTCTTGCAGCTCTGAAGTCCTTAGAATCAAACACTCTAAAATCGAGAATTGTTAGTAATTGTAACCATGTGCCCACTGTCAAATCCTAAGAGGACAGAAAGTCTTCTTACTTCTGGTAAGCGGATAGTTAGCCTATTAGTAGGAGTACTGACAGGACACTGTATAATCGGTCAAACGGCCGCTCGTATAGGAATTTCTAATAGGGACTTTTGTAGAAGTTGTGGAGAGGTGAAGGAGGAGTCAGTGAAGCACTTGTTGTGTGAATGGGTCTTTTGAAACGTCGTCTTAAGTATTTGGGGCAACGATTTTTTGATGGCCTGGATTGCCTAAACAGTGTCCCATTGACATCTCTAGCGGAATATCTTAGGGAATCGGGGTGGTTTGATAGGTAGAATTTTGTATATTAGAGAGGTGTAGGGAAACAACTTTAGGGTAATCACAATTGCCCTTATGGCCTCCGAGCGTCCGCCAAATTGGCGTGATTTTTGACTTGAGTGTTTTTTGACTTACACTCACTCACGCTCACGACAGGAATTTTTTAATCACGCACACTCACTCACGAACATATTTTTCCTAATCACACTCACTCACAATCACGTGAGTAAATTTAATACAACTCACACTCACGTGCACCAACGCAAGATTCACTCACACTAACGTTGACTCACACTCCCAATATTCTTATTTATACAAAAAAAAAATATCAAAAACTAAGATTTCAAAAATCTTTCAGAAATTTCCGCAAAATCTAAAATTTTCCATTTGCAGGGCTTATTGCAAAAACTCGATAATCAACATTTCATTTTATGGTGGGTTTTGCTTTAAAACTTTTGAAATAATGTAGAAAATATACACTCAAAAAAATAAAACTGTAAAGTTAACAATTTTTTTTAGTTAAGTTGAGTTAACTGGCTTTTTAGCAAATTTTTTGTTAAAATCAGCGTTTTAACTAATTTTATTAGTTAAGTTCAATTTACGAGAGTACTAGTTTTAAAAAAATTTTGATTTCATTTTTTTTTTGTTGACTTTAAAACTGAGTTAACAAAGTTTTACTTGCTGATTTTTCGTAACATGTTTGTAAAGTGAAAAGAGTGATGACTATTTAAGAAATTTCTTGTGTAGCGTCCTATGCAAATCTCATAAGTTCTACCTAAGCTGACCTTAATGCTGTGAAAAAATAGAAAAAAAAAATAAGTGAAGTGTTAGTGTTTAAAGTGTTCGGTGAAATAAAAAAAAAAAGTGTCAACCTGAAAATGTAAAAAAAAAATTTACAAAATATTTACTTAATTTTAGTTTTCGAAAAGTAACAAAAAGTTTAGCTGAATTCAACTAATTTTTTTGTAAATATATACATAAAAATGTTACAAAATTTTCAGCCAAATTTTTAGCTAAAGTTACGTTTTTTTTTGCTATATTCATTTTACGAAAAGTTAGCTAAATATTTTTAGTTAAATTAACTAGAAATTTAGTAGGCTCAAAATTAGGTGCTTTTTTAGATAAATTTAACTAAATTTTTTGCTAACTTTACAGTTTTTTTTGAGTGTATGTGCTGTTTCTATGCGTGCAGCTGGTTTTGATAACGATAATTCGTTTCGCATATATGAAAGTTTGGATATTGCGAATAGAAAGATACTTCAAGTAGCTGCAAAGCAGAAAAAAGAAGGAAAATTTGTTAGTGTGTTCTCTGCACGGGGAAAAGTTTTTGTTCGAGTCCAAAAAGGCTCGGAAGCCATTCATATACCTGATGAGAAGGCGTTGGAGGTTTTTAATTAATTTTTATTATACATATATATATTTTCTTTTTTAAATTAATATTTATTTATTTAATTTTTTTTAATTCTTTGTTTGTCGTACATATATTTATATTTTTTTTAAACATTTTTTAAAACACAAAATGTCTAACAACCTTGTAAGGCTCTATAGTTTTCTTTCTTCATTTTCCTTATTTATTTTGTGGAAGCTTCTTCTAATTAACGAAACTGTTTTCCCGCTACATTGTTTTGATGTCCATTAACAATGGTAGTCGTGTTAACGGAAATCATTCTGCTATGCTGAACATATTGTGCAAACAGAGATCAGGTCTTAATGTTGTAAATTTTAATGCGAGAAGCTTAAATGGTTTAAAGTTGGATAATGTACGATTTATATTTGAAAATTCAAAAGTTGATGTGATTTGTGTAACGGAAACGTGGTTTGATCATGATATAGTGGATAGTCATTATAAAATTAACGGTTATAATCTCTTCCGAAACAGTAGAAAAAAAAAGAAAGGGTGGCGGAGTTGCCATATTTTGCAAGACAAATCTTAAGGCTAAGCTTGTTAATGTGTCAAAGGATGCTGACGTTGAGTTCAATAATGTAGTTATTTATGACAATAATATTAAAGTTTTAGTGTCATGTGTCTATAATCCTAACAGGTCACATACACTTGAGCCTTTTTTTACTGATTTTAAGAATCATGCTATCGATTATGACTTTTTTATCACCTGTGGTGACTTTAATGTTAATTTGTTCTTAGAGGATAATGTTAGTGATGAACTGCTTGATCTTGTCAGCTCCGTTGGCATGACCATTGTTAATAATGAGTTTCCCACACGTTTTTCATCAAATTCTCGTCCAAGTCTACTTGACTTGTTTATTCTCTCACATCCTAACTTATTACTTTTATTTGATCAGATTTCGTTTCTCTCAGATCATGATCTTTTGTTTTGCACGTTAAATATAAACCTAGAAAAGGATGAAAATTTAAGGCTCATAACATATAGAGATTATAATTCGGTTGATTTTCCGTCATTATTTGGTGAGATCTCGGAGTTAAACTGGAATGATTGTTGGTATCAGCCATCCGTAGATCGAAAGTTAGATGTTTTTCTTACAACATTGCAGCAAGTATATAATCGTCATGTACCTGAACGTAGTTTTTATGTAAAAAATTGTTCTTTCCCTTGGTATACATCAAGTGTAAAACAATCAATTCAAGCTCGTAATCATTGCTATAGCGTTTGGAAGAAAAAGTCAACATCTATAAATAGAGCTGCTTACAATAGAGCTAGAAATCATGCTAATCTCGTAGTCAGGCAGGCTAAAAAGTCATATTTTGCTCGTAAACTCAACGTGAATTTACCTACTGGCCAACTTTGGAAAAACATTAAGACTTTAGGTGTCCATTCCAGTAGTTCATCTGAGTGCAAGTTAGTCCCAGATGAGCTTAATGATTTTTTTTGTGATAGTGCTATAATGGGAAACCATAATTTTAGCCCTCAAAGCTCTTTATTTTGCAGTAACAGCTTTACGTTTTCTACAGTATCTGAGGCTGAAGTGATCAAGAACGTTTTGAAAATTCGTTCTAATGCTATTGGTGAAGACGGCGTGTCTATTAAGTTTGTAAAATTAATACTGCCTTATGTTGTTGGGCCACTAACACATATATTTAATCATTGCATAACAACGTCCATCTTTCCTAAATTATGGAAAATAGGAAGAGTGATTCCCATAGCAAAAATATCTACTGCTGTAAATGCAAGTGATTACCGTCCGATAAGTATTCTTTCAGTGTTTGCTAAAGTTTTTGAGTCCGTTATGGCCGAACAAATCTCATCCCATCTTAATCTTAACAAACTTTTATCTCCATTGCAATCTGGATTCCGTGCTGCTCATAGCTGTACTACTGCCGCCCTAAAGGTAATGGATGATGTCAGACCTGAGTATGACTTGGGAAATTTGACATTCATGTGTTTGTTAGACTTTTCTAAGGCATTTGATAAAGTAGATCATGCTATACTTTGTCAGAAATTAAAGCACTATTTTGGTTTTACTGATGTAGCTTTGACTCTTATGAAAAATTACTTGACGGGGCGTGCTCAAAAGGTAATTATAGGAAATATGCAATCTGGTTTGAAATGCATAACTTCTGGTGTACCGCAAGGATCCGTTCTAGGTCCTCTGTTATTTAGCATTTTTGTTAATGATGTGTTTAGTGTCTGTAAGTATGCTCGGATGCATGGTTATGCAGATGATATTCAACTTTATATTTCTAATCGTCTTGGTTTGATAGAAGATTCATGTTGCAAACTCAATGAGGACTTAGAGGCTATAAAAACTTGGGCTGAAACCAATAATTTGGTACTTAATCCTAAAAAATCGTTTGTTTTACCAATAAGTAAATTTACACTGGATCGTAGTTATTTTCCAACACTATTGCTGTGTTTTTCAATAAGTGGATTAATTTTCGGATTAATCTTATTTAGTTTAAAATAAATATTTTAACATGCCAAAACAAACTTGAAATAATTTTTTCCGTAATCTACGATAAATTAGCAATTATAATCCGATAAAATGATAAAAAAATATGGAAAATGAAAAAAGTTATAAATAAATCAAAATTAATCCAAAGTGGACTTATTAAATCCTAAAATTTAATTGGATTAATTTTGATTTATTTATAACTTTTTTAATTTTCCAAATTTTTTTATCATGTTTTCGGATTATAATTGCTAATTTATCATAGATTACGGAAAAAAATATTCCAAATTTGTTTTGGCATGTTAAAATATTTATTTTAAACAAAATAAGATTAATCTGAAAATAAATCCACTTTTTGAAAAACACAGCATATATCTTGGTTCCACCTCTCTGACGTATGTCGACAGAGCGAAATATCTGGGATTTTACATTAACTCAACCTTTTCATGTACAGACCACATAAACAATGTTGTGCGTAATGTTTTTCTTGTACTACGTAATCTACGAATGTCGTCTTACTTTACCCCAATCGAAATTAAGCGAAAGCTTGTAATTCAATTAATTCTTCCACTGATAACCTATTCAGCTGAGGTATATAGTAAATTAGATTCGCACTCAATGCACAAATTGCGGGTGTCTTTTAATAATGCAACGCGGTATGTATATGGTATAGCCCGGTTTGATAGTATATCATCTTGGACAAAAATGATCCTTGGTTGTGATTTAGAGGACTACCTTTGTATGCGTAACCTAATATTTCTGCACAAGCTTTTGCATAAGAATACTCCTGCTTATCTATTTGAAAAACTAACATTTGCTAGATCTACAAGATACATTACTTTAATAATACCCAGACACAACTTTCTTAATACAAGCAGATTCTTTTTCGTTAACGCAATTAAATTATGGAATGACCTACCTATTAAAACTAAATCTATGTCGGGAATAAACAGTTTCAAGGAATCCCTATTTGAACATATCACTTCCAACAATTAGCTCACAATGCACTATTAGTTTTCTGTACTTCTTTTTTATCTTTTTCTTCAAATCATACTCAATAACTTCATTCTTTTAAATTTATAATTCAATTTTATTTCTTTTTTCTTCTCAAAACTATAAAGCCAGTTCATTAAATATATATTTATTTTTTTATTAATTTGTTATACTATCATTAAATATATATATTTTTTTTTTTTAAATAATTAATTTGTTAAACTATTGTTTTTGACCTTTATATTTTAAAAAATAATTTAATTTAATTACTTTTAAGTATTTAATAATAACTTTTCTTATGTAATCCCAATTGAACCACAAAAGAATTTATTCTTAAGGTTCTAATAACGAAAAAAAAAAATAAATAATAATAATAATAATAATAATTTTCAACCTATTCATTCTTTTTGTTTAAAAAGTAACACTCATATTTTTCAAACAAACCCAAAACATTATAAATGGGATTTAGAAGCAACTGACACGCCCATTTTTTTTATTCCACTCACACTTCCACTCATTCGCAACCACGTGAGTAAAATTGATTTTCAATCACGGTCACTTGTGATCATGTGTCAATCACGCACAAACCGTATTATGTTACCATCTCTTGTTTGTATGCATAGGTACATAAAATTACTACTAGCAATAAGATTTATGAATAATACCTGAAATACAAGCGATTCTGAAAAAAATTAAAAATGTCCTATCACAAAACTTAGCATAACTCATTAATTTTTTAACCGATTGTTATGTTTTTTGGTGTTTTGGAAAGCTACTTTACTATACTTTTTTACAAAAATATAAAAAAAAATGTTTAATGATGCACTTTCAACTTAGAGTATAAAGAATATGACAAATTTTTCAAAAAATTTGGTTTTTTTTACTTCAACGATCGTAGCACAGCCAATTCTTGATAGATTTTTTTATTTTTGTTTTGTTTAAAAGGTATGACTTATACCTTTAAAAAAAATCCACAAAATCGAAAATCGGTTGCACATTAACAAAGTAGTAATTTTTTAAAATTGTAATTTAAGAATTGCCGTTTTTCAACACATTTGCCAATAAAAAACGTACTTAACGTAGTGATCCAAAAAAACTATGAGTATATCAGTACTATGGACTCCAACCAACCCGAATTTTCATATGAGAACCCCTGCATATTTTATTTTTGTTCTTTTGTAGCACAGTGTAATTTAACCCAAAATAATGTTTTACGGCTTGATTAGTTTTTTTATCGTCAAAGAGTGCCTTAAGTGTAGGAAAAAAATTATCTACATTTCTAGTTTTTTTGTAGAATTATGGAAAATATCAGTTACACCATTTCCAATTAAATTCAAAAATTTTTTATTGAATTTCCAAAATAAAGAAAAAAAGTGAATAATTTGTTGTCACCATTTCCAAAAGCTTTTCTGAAACTAACTAACCCATTTTTACCACTTCCATATTTATATCAAAAATAAAAAAAAAATAATATATAAAATTTATGTGCGTAGATTTAACTTCAGACACTCTTAATACTCTTAAAACTAATTTTTAATTAGATCAGACAAAGTTAAAAAATCTAGGCGCCATATTGTTTCCACCATATTGAATTTTTAGATAACAGACCCGGAAATTTACTAGGCCACACTTGCAGCTAGCTTCAACAAAGAAAAGGAATATAACTATTTTTTAATTACTTGTAAAAAACTTTACTAAGCATATTTAGTCCGCCATTTTGTTTTTCAAAATTCACGCCAGTAATTGTGATTCATTAACTCTAAGACCCCCTTAAAACAAAATTTGAGTTAAATCGGACAATTATTAAAAAAAAAATTCCGCCATATTGGATGCGCCATTTTGATTTTTTTAGTTTTTAGTTAAATTTTTAAATCAGAGTTGGATCATTCTTTAAACTTTAAGAATCATATTTAGGCCGCCATTTTGTTTTTCAATATTCGGAGTAACAATTCTCATTCAGTTACTCCAAGACCCGCACAAAACAAAATTTTAGTTCAATCGGACAATTTAAAAAAAAAAAATTGTTCGCCATATTGCACTCAAAGAATTATGTAGGTAAATTCCAGTGAATATTCACTTAAAACAAATTAAATTTTATTTAAAAACCATTCCACTGTTTTTTCATTTAAAACAAAAACACATTACAGTCAATTTTAAATGTTAATTTAATGACTAACCAAAACATTAAAAAACTAGTGAATATTCAGTTATTTTGTATTGAAAAACAGTAAAACTATAGAAGAAATTTTTTACTGCCGAAATTAAATGTAACAGAAAATTCGTTTTTAATACAGTAAATTATTTTTTTTAAACTACAGAAACAGTAAAAAAATTAAATCCTTTATAAAATAAGTGATTTTTCTTTTAAAATGACTTTACTGATTACTTTTTAAAATAACCTACAAACAGTTAATGACATAATTTTCTTAGTGTGGGTCCGCCATTTTGATTTTTTTTGGTTTTGAGCTAAATTTTGAAATCAGCGATCTCGAATTCCTCTAGAAGCACATTTTCAGACGGATCCAAAAACGACGAAGACTTTTGGCCGGAATTGGATCATGCTGGCCCTGTGCACTCGACGGATCGTAGGCTTTTGTCTCCGATTTGAAGTTCTTTAAACATTTTTTAAAGATTGACTTGCTGATTCCAAATCTATTGTTCAAGTTTCTTATCACGTTCAGAATTTTATTTATTCGCGGTTGGAAAAGCGAAAAGCGCGATTGCCATTGGGTGGAATAAAGATCTGGTATAAAGCGTAAGAGTAGAATTGAACTATGGTCTCATAAAAAGGATAAACAAATTTTTAAGTTGTTGCACGTTTGTTGGCCAAACATGCATTTTTTATATAAAACTGTAAAAAAATTAGAAAAAAGACAATTTTTAGAAGTCTTTAAAGAAAAAAAGAAACGGAAACCCCTAGTTTACAATTTGAAAAAAAAAAATTGCGACCCACTACATGTTGCATTTATTTTTTATGTAAAATCTTTGCTGAATCCGAAAATCTACTTTTCGAAATATTGCCAACTTTTCAAATTTGCATCTCTTTAAAAAATTGGTTTCACTCAAGTTAAAATATCTCCGTAAAAAATTTATCGATTTCATTGCATTAAATTAAAGTTAATTTAATGATTTATCAACCACACCTACAACATTTTTTAATCAGATTGTCACCTTAGAAACTATTAGTCGATATATGGACAATTTTGCTTCAATTTTAATTAAATTTTGCAAAAAAAGAAAATAGCATTGTAAATTTCACAAATATTTTGTTTTTTTTTTTTAATTTGGGTTTTTATTTGATGTTCAAGTCTGATCTAATACGAAGAAATTAAGGCGGGTTAAAAAAAATATGTATGTTGAATTCAGAAATTCAGTTTTTTTACAGTTATATTTATGTGTTTTTATATTCGGCACACACGAAACGAATTCAGTTTGTACAAAACTAAGTTCATGCCTTTTTGTTCACATGCATGTAACTGTTACAATTTTTGACGGATTTTATTCAAAGACCTCTTATTTTCATCGCAATAATCAGTCTTGAAATTTACGTACAAAAATAATATTTAAAAAATTTGTAACTAAGTCAAATTTTCAATAGAATTTTTTTCTAAATTTCGTTTAAGAAGTAAAATTGTCGATATATCGATGAATTTATTGAGAATTGACAAAAGTCAAATTCCGACTTTGTCCGGAGATATTTTTATTTATGTAAAAACACTTTTATAAATATGGAATTTGGCAATATCTTAAAAACTTTCCTAACTTTTTGATTTAATTTTCGGATTGAGTATATCAAAATTTGTCAACTGGTGTTACAATCAATAAACTAAAAATGTGTAAAATCTGAATTTCGCATTTTTACTTAAATGTATGTAACTTATACAATTTTTAACGGATTTTCTTAAATCCATATTTGTTTCTTCGTAATAGATCAGAATTGAACTATGAAGAGAGAAATAAATTTTTAAATTTGTTTTTATTTCTAAATTTACAATAGAATTTATTTTTTCCCCAAATTTAGCTAAAATTGAAGCAAAATTGTCGATATATCGATTAATAGCTTCTATATTTCGACCCCCATATTTGTGAATACAATAAATTTTTTCACTAAAAGTGATCCTATAAGAAAATTCGTAATATCATCAAACGTTTGTAAATTTTGACAGTTGAAAAAAGTATTTTATTTTTGTTTAGAATTTTTATAAAATGGGCTTTCAAGGTCAGTATTTTAAAAAGTAAATAAAAGACTATTTATTTCATTTTCAAACTCCGACGTTTCGCTGGGTATTTTCCAGCATCCTCAGGGATGAATTTTATTTAATCTGGAAACATTACAAAATAGAATAGAAAAAATAATACACTGGCTTTAAAATTTAAAATTTTGTTTTTTTTTCAACAAAGAAATTCAACAAAAACAATTTGTTGATCTGACAAAAGTAAAAAATCTTATTTTTTTGCAACAAAGAAATTTAACAAACACAATTTGTTGTTCTGATAAATGAAATTTTTTTCAACAAAGAAATTCAACAAACACAATTTGTTGATCTGGTAAAAAAATTTTGAAATAAAATAACTTGACTGAGTTTGTTGAAAACAAAATCGAAGTTTTGTATTATGGACTAACAGGCTGCCGTTTTCACTAAATATTTGGATGATATCATGTTTGGTTGATTTACATTTGACGTTTGTTAATTTTTATTTGATGATTTTGTTATTCTTTCTTATAGACTTTTAAAACCATTACATTAAGGTGGACCTAATTTGTATACCCTCCACTTAGTGATAGAGGGTATATATAAGTTTGTCATTCCGTTTGTAACTCATTGAAATATCGGTCTGGGACCCCTAAAGTATATATATTCATGATCCCCGATCGATTTTAAGACATTCTAGCGATGTCCGTCTGTCCGTCGGTCCGTCTGTCCGTCGGTCCGTCTGTCCGTCTGTCTGTGGAAATGGTGATCACGACCAAAATACTACACGGATATGACTGAAACTTAACATATTTATTGGAAGTTCTCCTGAGAAGTTTGGTATTGCATTTGGGCGATATCGGTTCAGCGGTTTAAAAGTTATGAACGAAAATGTAAGGACACCTCAAAAATTTTAGTACATTCAACATAACCTAAAAATACAAAATGCTTTAATTCGGCTGCTGGTTGACATATGTGATCATAATTGAACACTAAATGGTATTTAAACATGTACGAACATATTTTTTGACAAAAAAAGAAAAAAAAAACGCGGATTTTTTTTTTACCAAAAATTTTTTTCGCGGAAATTTTTTTTTCAATTTTTTTTTTTAAGTAATTTCCTTTTAAACAGTTTTTTGCAATAATCTTTTTGAAATTGTGGAGGGTATCACTGCATTCGGCAAAGACGAATTTAACTTTTTTCCTTGTTTATTTTCTATTTTACAAAATCTGAGCCCAGTTTTGTGTGAGGTTAGGGTAAAAAAAATTAAAAAAGTTGTGGGCTTGATCGTTTAAAAATTGCCTTGACTCACGCATATACAGTGCCATGCTTTTTTTGTGAAAAATCGTCAAAATTTTAAAAAAAGTCGTCAAAAATCGTCACTTTAAAAAATCTTAAAAAACACGTTTTGTGATACATTAAAATTTTAAAGCGCACAATAAAATTTTTTCTATTCACTTTTGTTTAATGATTTTTTTAAATTTACGTATACAAAATATTTTTTAACTAAATAAAGAGGAATTTTCAAAATATCAAATAAAATTTCTTACATTTATTTTTACTATAGAAAACAAACTACAAGTGCTATTTGTTTTAGAACTTTAGAACGCTTCAAAATAAGACACCGTTAAGACCCATGGAAAAATAATGTTTTTTTCGGACACTTTTTTCAGATTTTAAAAGAATATAAATACATTTAAAAAAAAAAAAATTAGTGTCAAAATTTTTCTTTTCAAAAAACTCACCTATTGGATCTAAAAATGAGCCTTCGAAAACACCCCAAAAAACTGACTCAAAAGAGCTTAAAATGAACGTATCAAGTATTTTGTTTGAACATTTTTCGATAAAGACTCCAATTATTCTCTGAGTTTTAGTTTTTGAGTCTAAAAAAGAGGGTTCTTTTGGATGAATTGTTTTCATACAAAATTTTAAATATTTGCTCCATTTTTGGAGTCACTAGATAGTATGTTTGTTCACTGGGAATTCAAATATTAAAAAAAAAAATGATTTCTTATGTAAAAGTAGCAACAATTAAAATTACATTAAAAGAATAATCATTTGTTTTTTCATATAGAGCAAAAATGAATGACTTTAAAACGACATAATTTTTTAAGTGCAGTTATATTTCCAAAAGAGAAATTTCATTTAATTTTTGTTTTCAAACCATTGTAAAATTAAAAAAGTTGCAAATTTTGATTTTTTGAAAAAATGTGGAGTTACAAAAAATCGTCAAAATGTATGGGAATCAAATCAGAAAATCGTCAGTCGTCATTTTGCAAAATTTCCTGAAAAAATCGTCAAAATGACGAAAAATCGTCACTTCTGGCAGCACTGCGCATATTGAAAAATTAATATGTCTTGCCTTTAGAGTTGTGTCGCTCACAAACGAACTAGTTCAAGTGAACTATTCACTTAACTGAGCGGGGTATCTAGTTCGTTCATTTTAGTTCTTTTAGGTCTTTTCGTTCAATTAGTTCAATTGGTCATTACTTCATATTGATCTTTAAGTTCAGTCGATCAATTTTTTTTAGTTAATTTTGTCATTAGGCGTTAGTTTTCTCTCCTCTTTTGACACGGATTTTCATCATTTATGTTTTTTTTTTTTTTTTTACAAAAATTGTATATATTTCGTGTTTTTTTTTAAATAATGTTTTTATTCAACATTTTTTGTATTTTTTGATTCAAAAGTGAGGGCGCTGTGGCTTAGTGGTTAGCGCGTTGGACTACTAGCCAGCAAGCCTGGGTTCGATTCCCGGCTCAGGCAGAACAACATTTTTTTCAGATATTTATTAGTTTCTATTTATAACTAATATCTATCGCAGCACCCTCCTTCGTTGATAAATAGTACTAAAAAACGTCAACGAAGTAAAATAATAAAATAATGGCTATTAAACACAGCTTCAAAAATAATTCGCCAGATCAATAACAGATGGCGATGCAACAACTGTACTCAAAATTATCAACACGCACAATTACAGTGTTGCCATACTGAAGCCCTTCTAACTTTCAAATCTTTCATCTCTCTTCTATCCCCTTTCCGAAAGAAACATCACGGTTACATTAGTAATTGATAGGCAGCATTGCCTGAGTGTTGTTTCTTTTTAAAAAAAAGAGCCATGATCAAAATGACTCGTTCACGAACTACTGAACGAAAACAAAAATTTACCGATTTGAACTAGAAGAACGACTAACAGACATGATCAAAATGATTCGTTCACGAACTGTTTTACGAAAACAACAAAAGAGCGATTAAACTAGATGAACGAACTAGATATTGTATCTGAAATGAACGGAAATGAGCGCACACTCAATTGAACGATTAATCACAAGTCTACTTGCTTACATCATCTTTATTGATCTTAATGTGCAGAACCCGAATATCAAAACATTTTTAAAATCGGTCGAAAGGTTTTCCAGATATCGTTTAAATTTGCCAAAAAAGGGAGTTTTTTTTCCTACGATCAAGAATTTTTTCGATTTCGTTTTAATGAAGAACAAAAATATTGACAAAATACAAATTAGACAATTTTCTAAGTTTTTGGCAAATTTTATTTTGCGTTTTGAAGTAAAAAAATTCCATAAAATGATTTTAGTGAATGAAAACATATTTTCTAAAAATTTTTCTACAAATAGTACCGTAGTACCGGTTCTCATGATATTACCTATAGAAAATAGCTTTTTTTTCCTACGTTCAAGAAATTTTTTAAAAAAAAATCTTAAAATTTCTTTCTCTTGACCCTTTGCTAGAGCATGATTCGAACATTCATTTAAAATTAATTTCAGCCAAATCCCATTCTCCGATTAAGTTTTGCTTTTTAGAAAATTTTTACCAAAAACTTTAATCTTTGATCGAAATGTGCCATGAGTTAAAAATTTCTGATTTGTCGCTAAATAATTTTAAATGAAAGTTTGTCTTAAGCTCAATGAATAATCACTGGAAAAACAATGATATTTTTTTTCTAATTTTCTAAACGTATGAGAATTTTTTTTTTACAAATTGCAAATTGTGATATCTCAAAGCCATCTCGACCGATTGCAGAAATATTTAGATATTCATATTCAACATGACAAAATAAAAAACTAATGTTTAGGAAGTATTTATTATTTTTTTTTTTTTAGTTTTCAAAAGTCAAAAATTTTGGTGGAAATTTTCCAAAAAAAATCCAAAACTTTGATCAAAGGGCGCTAGGGTTAAAATGATCGGATTTGTCTCAAATTTAGTTTAGATTAATTAAAGTAAGAAAGTTATAGTCGGTCAAGGCGGACCATATGATACCCTACATAAGTGTTTTCCGGAAAATGGGTCCCAAGTCCAAACATGGACTGATTGTACCTATCTTTTGTTAGATCTTTATTCAGTGTAGAAAACACACACAGATCAAATTTTAGTGGAATTGGTTTTTTTTTTAAGATTTTTTTTTAATTTCTTGATCGTAAGAAACACCGTAATTTTTCAAATTACGGTTTCAATTAGCGATATCACAAAAACCGTTTATTTTTAGTTTTTTTGATATTGAAATTAAGCGCATCAAAAATAATAAATGTCGCAAGACATATTTTTCATTTTTTTGTTTTCAAAAACCTAAGTTTATTCCGAATGGCTTAAATGTATACCTCATTAGCCTAGGAGAACAAAAATTTGCCCGGACGTTCAAAATCGAAAAAAAAAAATTTTCCATAAAAACAATGCCACTAAAATGTTACATATTATTCACCACTTGGCGAATTTCCCCCCCCCCCCCTAGTTTTAATTCCAAAACTTTTTGTTTTTAAGAAAACTAAAGTAATAATTCGTATTTTCTTTATTATATAGCCAACCAAAGCTGGCGTGCTGCTCAACTTTTAAAATAAGACACCAGCCTAAAACATTATCTTAATACAAAAAATAACTGTCACCCTATTGTGAATGCTTTTAAAAAATGTTTATTTTCATTTGGGAGAGCTGTTTTTAAATATTTTCTTAATTTAAAAGAGATCTTAAAAAAAAGCATCTCGTCGAAAACTGAGTATCGAAATAGTAAAATTCTCAAAAAATTTCGACAAGTTTTTCACAAAAAAGAGAATTTTGGAAATTTTAAATTGCTTTGGAATTTGAAAAGAAAAATCAAAGTGACAATAAACATTCT
This sequence comes from Pegoplata infirma, assembly GCA_963921195.1. NCBI lineage: Eukaryota > Metazoa > Arthropoda > Insecta > Diptera > Anthomyiidae > Pegoplata > Pegoplata infirma. Next base: position 55,466,664 of record OY992536.1, on the reverse strand, counting down.
TGTTGTTTGTTAAAAATTTCATATGACTTCCGGAAATTTTGATTTTTTCAGAAGAGGAAATTGTCAGTGAGTAAAAGAAAAAAAACTAAAATTTGTTTTTTAGATTCAAAGGAAAAAAGTTAATATTTAAGTTTAACCAAACACTCCGATCTAATTTGTTTATAATTTACGTTTCTACTGATGTCATTTGTAAATAAAATTTACACGACATAATCTGTAAAACTAAACATATTGGTCTAAGCTTTAAATTCACATGAGTTTCATATAATAGAAATTAAAAATTCTCCTCATGTTTTTAATCTAAAATTTTTCTGACAAACTTTTATATGTTTAAATCTAAAAGCCACTCAATTAGCGACTTTCTCTTATTTTTTTTCAAAAAATTCTCCAACATTTTTAACCTTGTTGTCCTAATTAGCGTAATTTAACGCTATTTAAACTTTAAACTATAATCCATATACTTTATGCCATGTTCTGTCTTCTACGAAATGAAATGAAATCTTCCATTTTGTGTTCAGCATAATCTTAACTACATTTCAGACGTTTTGTTGCCTTAACACTTTAATGAAATAAAAAAAAGAAAGAAAAACTTTTAGTCACGGAATCATGCACATAAGAGGTAAGTTTTACATTCATTATGACTTAAAGCCATATGCTTACTTTATTTAATTCCTGAAACTCTTAATTTGTATTTACTTAATTTTCTTGCTACCAACACGTCATATTATTTTAACATGATTATCATAAAACTTTTAACTTAAAGCTAATTTTTTTTTTTTCGTATTTAAGATTTATTTTTCTCGTTTATTTTTTGATGGCATCTTTTTAAAATATAAAACAAAAAAACTTTGTTTAAGTTACCCTACACTTAAAAAAAAACTATTAAATAATAGGCATAATAAGTTTCTGAGGACGAAAAAAACTCTGGATTTTAATATTAAAAAAATTTTGCTGAAAATAAGTTGAATATGACATAGTGATACAAAATCAAACTTTCCAAATTGGAATGGGATGAAACCAAAAGTTTCATCCCATTCCATTTTCTTTAACACGAAAATCGTATCTGATCCTGTTTTCGAGTTATTAATAAATAATTACACCGTTCGACAACAAAAACCTCCCAGTGAAATATCCAACTGATTTTTATAGACTTTGCTCTTCTGAATCCAAATCTGTTATCCAATTTTTTATAGCACGTAACGTTTTTGAGATATTCGCTGTTAAAAAGTGAAAAAAACCAATAATGTCGCACATATGGAGGTCCACTGTTATGTTTCTTCCAACAAATAGTACACGATTTCATATAAATTGGACCTCCCGGTTCTAAAACTGCAATCCAATTTTATCTAGCATGTTCCGTTTTCAAAATACTCGCATTCGAGATTTTCGCGTGCAAAAATTTTCAAACGCGAATAAATCGAAAACGAAATATGCTGGAAATATTTGGATTGTAGTTTTAGAATCAGCAGGTCCATTTTGTATGAAATCAAGTCATATTTTTGGACGAATCTGTAACAGTGGACGGTCAAAAATGCGAAATTATTAGTTTTTTGACTTTTTAACAGAGAATGTCTCAAAAATTGGATGGCAGATTTGAATGCAAGAGAGAAAAATCTATAATAAACAGTTAGAAATTTCACTGGGTGGTTTTTGTTGTCAAACAGTGTAATTATTGAAAACAAGATCAGCTAGGATTTTCATTTTAACGATTTTTTAAGTTCAAAATAAAGATGAGTGAAATGCCATTAGCCGATTTTGTCACCATTTTAACACAACCTAAACTGGCTTGAAGAGGGGTGCGCCCTATGTTGTGGCAATTTTTATTTCTGTTTTAATCGTATTTTATAAATTTTGGAAAATTTTTCATAGTTTTTGGGTGATTTTGTATTGAGCGATTTTTTTTGCGATTTGTCTACAGCCCAAAAAAATACTTTCCTGCATCTATATTGTAGCCCACTACAAATTGTACCTAAACCTCCTTTAAAAATTAAGTTTTCGATTTTTTATGAATTCATAGTTTAATGCAAAGTAGTTCAAAGAAATTTTTATAAAAAAAAAATCCTCTAAAACAAAGTTTATGATGTTTTTATTTTATCACCTCTAGTCAAAAAGAAAAAAAAAAATATGCATACTTTTACGTAGATTATACTGCCAAGCGTATTAGTAAAAAAGAAAAGAATTTTTAAAAAGTTTAAATTGTCACCGGGGCATTAAAATCTAAAAAAAAGTTAAAGAGTTAAAACTTGCTTAGTTTTTGTATAATATTTTGAAGGTTTAAGTTTGTTATTTTTAAATTGAAACTTTTACCGATAAACTTTTTTTTTTAAAAAGTAAAGAAAAACGGTTCCCAAACTTTTTTGCGCCATGCCACACTATTTAGTTATAAAAAATAATATGGAGTGTATCCCGCAGCCCCTTCCCCGCTCTTATGATCTAGAAAAACTTGCAAATTTTACAAATTCATATTTTTTTAGTAGGTTTATTCTAGCTCATTCATTCATATTTTTTAGTAGGTTTATTCTAGCTCGAGGTCATTATTTCCTTTAACTAAAAAACTATTAAAAATAGATCAATTTTGTTGGGTATTTGTCAGTGGTGATCTTACAAAGAGATTGCGCAATTTTCTTTTTCTTATTCCCAATGAGAGTACAGTTGAATAAGTATTAAAATTTGTCTGTAAACATTAGCGAATTTAAATTCCCTCTGCTTCTTGTAGTATAGAGTTTTTATATTTGCTAACTAGTCTTGACAATGGAATCTGTCAAATTCCGAAACACATGTCGACTAACAATAAGTGCCAGTTTACAGAAGACGAACGATACACACGTACGAAAATTTTGCATGTTTTTGTTATTGTAACAACAAAAAAATTCATGAAAAAATATTTTTTTAGGTAATTCAACCAAATGAAATCTTAAAAATTCCTCGTTGTAAGTAAGGCGAGAATCAAAGGTTGGGAATCAGTGTTATAGACAAATGTTAAAGTCAACACTTAAAAGGTCACCTTACTTTAAGTCCAAAATTTTTTGCATATTTGGGCATTTTACAGTTATTTTTATTACAGAACTATTTTTATATTCCTTATTTTTTTTTAGAAATTAATTTTAAATTTTTATTACGTTTTTTTTATTGATCTTATGACATTTTAGCAGACGCCAGTGTTGTTGTAAATCTTACATTTAATTGCAAAATAAACATTCTGTACTCATGTTTGGACCATAAATTTAACCAAAAATACTCTTCATATGTATGTAAGTGTACTTGCATACATGATATGTACCATGAATATCAAAATGTGTAAATAAACTAGAGATGCGAGAGTGGCAAGAAAATTTCAATAGTAACACTTTGAATATTATTATACCCTCCAACTACAGTATGGGGGTATACTCACTTTGTCATTCCGTGTGTAACGCATCAAAATATCGGTCGGGGACCCCATAAAGTATATATATTATTGATCAGTGATCGATTCTAAGACATTTTGGAGATGTCCGTCCGTCCGTCCGTCCGTCCGTCCGTCCGTCCGTCTGTCTGTCTGTCCGTCCGTCCGTCCGTCTGTAGTTAACACGATGCAGTCCAAAATAAAAGAGCTAGGAACCTCAATTTTGGCACAAATATGTCTTATGTTCCTAGGCAGGTTAAGTTCGGAAATTGGTCAAATCGGAACAGGGGAAAAAAAGTTCCCCCTTGAAGAACTAAACCAACCTCTAAAAAAATACACGTTTTTACATGTTTTTTTGTATTTTTGTTAAATAAATGAAACATTTGGTATATTTTTCGCGATGGGAAGGTGCTCTCAACGTGCCCCACTGACCCTATCAACCCCCCCCCCCAAAAAAAAAGAAACGCCCCTGTAAATATTTTTTTTTACATTTTGGAGGGTATAAAAGATTCGGCACAGCCGAATTTAACACTCTCACTTGTTTTTAACATGATAATGTTTTTAGGCTGGTGTCTAATTTTAAAAAAGTTGCAGGACACCACCTCAGTTTGACTATATAAGCAAACAATTACACTGTGCTACAGTGAAAAAATACTTCTGATGTGACATAGTACAGGTTGTTGGTATTGTCGAGTAGATCACAAAAATGCCCATTAAACTTGCCAGACACCCTCAAATTTTAGAGGTATGGTCAAAAAACGTTTTTTTGGGACTTTTCTCACTAAACCTGTTGTAATTCAGAAAATTTTCAACCGATTTTAAATTTTTTAACGGTTTTTGATAGAATTAAGATGGGGCTTTCCATGCGTGTGAATTGGTCAATACATATAACAAAGATATTTATTGATTTTTTCTATAAAATCTAATTTTTTTGTTATTTTTTGAAAATTTTTCGAGTTTATCGATTTTTTTCTTCTATAGTTTGTTTAACAAACTTTATATTTATAAAAGCATTTTTAAAGAAAATTTGATTCTGAATACGATAAGCTTTAACCTAAAGAAATCGGATAACAATTGACAGAGTTGTGATAACTTTTCTAAAAAAGAAAATTAAGATTTTGCAGGAAATCGCCGTTCAGATATCCCAGGCAAAAAAAATAATTTAAAAAAAAAATAATTGAATCCGAATCTGGCCTTTAAATTGCTCTATCTAGTCAGGTTTTTGAGATATTTAACATAAATTGATATATCAAAAACTTTATAAGATAGCGCAATTTCAAGGTCAAATTCGAATTCAGGAGGCTAAAAACCTTTAAAATAATGATACGCGACCTCTTAGTATGTTTGTTTATTTTTTTATTTTTTTTGCCTGGGTTATCCGAACGGCAATTTCAAGCAAAACCTTAATTTTCTTTTTTAGAAAAATTATCACAACTCTGTCAATTGTTATCCGATTATTTTGGCATTAAGCTCATCGTATTCACAATTAAATTTTATTTAAGAATACGTTTATAAAAATAAATGTTGTTGAACGAACTATAACAGAAAAAAATCGATAAACTCAAAAAATTTTCAAAAAATAACAAAAAATTAGATATTGTTGAAAAAATCAATGCATATCTTTTTTATACGTATAGACCAATTCACACACATGCAAAGCCCTATCCTTCTTCTATCCAAAACAGTTGAAAAATTGAAAATCGGTTAAAAAATGCAGGGTTGGCAACCGAAACGAATAACGGTATCGGTAACGGTATTGGTATTACATATTTTTTATATCGGTAACGGTCAACCATTACCGAAACAACAATACCGGTACGTACCGGTATTATAAATAAAATGTTAACAAGTCACAAATTTGTTAAAAACACGCAAAAAAATAAAAAATTGTTTAAAAAATTAAAAAACTGTGCAATTCTGTACATACTCAGAATTAAATTAAAACATTCACGCATTATTGTAATTCACAAATACGAACTCATGTTCGAAGAGACACCTTTGTCCAATAAGCAAACATATCTGCATTTTAAGTCGTATGAGAAATCTGCACTTTAAGCCATTTGAGAAATCTGGTAATTATAGCTAACGCGGTTTGCTAAATTTTTTCTCTGGATAGTCTAGGTATAATCTGCAGAAAAAACCGTAAAACAGCAGAGTTCTCTGTTAAAATAATCAAAATTGTTTCGGCAGGGATAAAAAACTTGGCAAAGATGTTCCAGGGTATGTTTTTAGGGAGATGGCGGGCGGGAGGGCCACCTTTCCCCTCGCCATAGATGTTAAGAAATTAATTTTATTTATATGTACGCATAAATAATACAATTTATCAATATTTAAATTTATTTTCTATAGCCAAGCCCAAAAGGATCGCCTTTTCTAATCTTGGTCAATGAACTTCACACGGCAAAAAAAATGATTCATTTTCTAAACAAATAGACCAAAAAATTAAATAAAATATGATTTTCTGGGGTTTTGTAAGTTGTTCAGGGAAGACCTTTTTTTCATCTGGTCCGATTTTCCCATTTCGGAACTTAACCAGCCTATGATCATAAGACGTATTCGTACCTGCAGAGTAGCACGTTTATTTTTGACCGTATCGTGTCTTCTACAGACGAAAAGACGAAGATTGATTACAATCGATCACTAATCAATAATAAAAATCTTAATGAGGTCTAAGACCGATATTTGAATTAAGTTAATTGCGAATGTGATCATTGGTTGGATTGGCAAAGAACAAAACTTTGTATTTTTATTTTACGTACTATAATAAAATTATTTTAATATGTTTTTAATCCACAAAAAAATACAACCGAAACAATACCGATATAATACCGGTAAAAATCCTAATAAAGGTAACGGTTTTTTATCGGTAACGGTATTTTAAAATTTTTATTTCGGTATTGGTAACGGTAACGGTAGTCAATATTAAAGGGTTTTTAATCGGTAACGGTATTGAAAGGGTAACGGTAGCCAACACTGAAAAAATGTTTAAGTTACAACAAGTGGTTTAGTGAGAAAAGTCCCAAAAAAATCGTTTTTTTACAATAACTTTAAAATTCGAGGGTGTCTGGCAAGTTTGATTGGCATTTTTGTGATCTTTTCGACGAGACCTACAATCTTAACTACCTCATTTTAAAAGTATATTTGATTTTGTGTTTTTTGTAGCACAGTGTTATTAACAAAAAAGAAAACAAGAATTACTATTTTCATTTTCTTAAAACCAAAAATTTTAATAACTTGGGTTTGTAACTTGGATAATAATTCACCTCTTGGTGAATACAACCGTTTTTCACCTGCTGGTGAATAAAAAGTAACATCATTTTTTTTAACAAAAATTTTTTTTTTTCATAAATTTTTTTTTTTCATTAATTTTTTTTATCAAACAAATTTTTTTTTTTCATCAAAAAAAAAATTTTTTTTTTTCATCAAACTTTTTTGTTCATCAATTTTTTTTCATAAAATTTTTTTCATTTTTTTTATCAAATTTTTTTTTTCATATTTGTTTTTTCATATTTTTTTTTTTCATATTTTTTCTTTTCATCAAATTTTTTTTTTTTTTCATAATTTTTGTTTTTTTTTTTTATCAATTTTTTTTTTTTTCATCAAATTTTTTTTTCCATCAAATTGTTTTTTTTTTTTTTCATCAATTTTTTTTTTTCATCCATTTTTTTTCATAAATTTGTTTTTTTTTCATCAAAAATTTTATTTTTTATGAAATTTTTTTTTTCATCAATTTTTTTTGTTTTTTCACCAATTTTTTCCAATCATTTTTTTATTCATTAATTTGTTTTTTTTCATCACAATTTTTTGTTCATAAATTTTTTTTGTTCATATTGTTTTTCATCAATTTTTCTTCATCAAATTTTTTTAACAAATTTTATTTTCGCAATTTTTTTCTCACCAAAAAACATTTTTTTTTTATATTTTTTTTCATCAGTTTTTTTTTACATCAACAAATTTTTCTTTTCATCAAAAAAATTCATCAAAAACTTTTTTTCATCAAAATTTTTTTTCACCAAAAATTTTGGGTTCATTAAATTTTTTTTAACATAATTTTGTTTTTCGTGAAAAAAAAAATAATTTTTTTTACCGAAACTACTTTTTCACCAAGTCTAAGCTTTTCGCATAAAAATTTTCCATTTGTTTATCAAATGTACATAAAACAAGTGAGAGTGTTATATTCTTTGGTGCTGCATCTTTTATACTCTCCAAAATGTAAAAACACTTTCTTGCACTTATTTTTGCACTCACTTACGAAATGTACAGATCTTTTGGTTTTTTAATGGGGTCCTTGACTGATATTTCAATTCGTTTTGCATGGAATAGCAAAGTAATGTAACATTATTTTTTCTAAAAAAAACTGTGCTTTGGCACGTACACCCAAATCTTCCGCAAAACATTATCATGATTTAATGTTTTGGGCAGGAGTACAAAATTCGCAGGCATTTTTATACCCTCCACTTAGTGATAGAGGGTATATATAAGTTTGTCATTCCGTTTCTGACTCATCGAAATATCGATCTGGGACTCCATAAAGTATATCAAGAAATCTTTTTTAAATTTCAACTCAGTGAAACTGAAATAAATGTTATAAAAAACCGGCAGTTTTTGGAATTAAGAAAAACTGTAAATGCAGTTGTGTAAACAAGACCTTGAACCATCACTGAGCAATGTTTAAGGATTACCCCACTTTATCCGTAAAAGTTACAGAGGGTTAAAATTGAAAAATCAATAAAAATGGCTTGAAATAATCCATAGTTTTTACATTATTTCGCTTTTTTTTTTAAGTTCTCCTTATATTTCAATCTTTTCCGGCATAACACAAAGTCAGTACATATAAGAGATTATTTTAATGTTGGTTTGATAGATGCTTCATCGCTTGGTAAGAAGTTATAAGACGGTTAAATTTTGAAACCAAAAATTAAGAGTTTTTAAATTTTCGAGGTTTTTTGATCAGGGATTTCGGCCCCCTCTATAAAATGAAAAAAGTTGAACTAGAGTTGGTAGCTGTTGTAATTCTTAACATTTTGGAATTAATCCCGTTAATGTGCCACGAATAGTTAAGGAGTTTCAGCAGATCAAAGTTCGCAAGAAAAAACGTAATTTTTTTAAAATACCAGTTTTTCGCGAGGCACATTCGCGGTTTCATTCGAAATTTGGTGGACTCTTGCGTAAACCGAGTTTTTTGTGAGTTTACATAAAAAAATCACTGGCGGGTTTATAAAAAATAAATTGCAAAAATTTTATGGCATTTTTGAAAATTGTGCGAAATTTGCAAATCTGTTTCCTATTTTTTTTAGTAGCAATTAATGCATCATGTTCATTTTAATACACCAAAAGACGTGCCTTAACGAGTAGAACTGATTTGCTTTTTGACTTTTTACTTTAAGCCATTCTAAGCGGAAAGCGCGATGATTTTATCTAAACCTGTTTTGATCTGGCACATCCAAGGCTTTACACGAAATCGGATGAAATTTTTTTTAAATGAAAGCCCACTTGATGTGTCATCATAAAATCACAGGCGGGTTAAAAAATTTTGATGATTATAGATTTTTTGGACCATATTAAATTTTCTTGTTATAAAAAAGGATCACCGATTTTTTTTAAACTACTGGTACAATAATACGATTTTCCGTGATTTTTTTTTCAGTAATACCAACGCGCATTGCCTAATTATGTTATAAAAAATTGTGAAACTTTTCTTTTACCGCGAATTAATCGCGATTTTAGGTACCCAGTGAAAAATGTTCAAATGTGAATCATATATATTTCACATATGATTACATATATGAACATATATATTTAATATATGAGCATATACGAAAATTGGCGGCATGTGGACAGACATATATGAAACATATGTGAACACATATGCACATATATGAACCCATGCCATATATGTACACATGCCGCCAATTTTCGCATGTGTAACATATATTTACATATATGAACATACATGTCCATATTTGGACCACATATGATTCATATATGAACATTTTTCACCGGGTACTTAGATATTTTTTTTTTAAATCGTTTGGTCATTAAAGGGTTAAATTTATATCATATATTTTAGAAGAAATGATATATCCTGGCATGTTTTAATAACGCATGCAACAAATGTGTAGAAAATAAAATCTTTAAAATATTTTTAAGATTTTTAAAACCGCTAAATCTTAAAACCGCCACAACTTTTGACCCCATTGCGCGATTTAATTGACGCGAACGAATTTCTTATTCTTAAATAGCATATAATATTTGTGCCAACTTTCATCGATGTGCCATCAAAACAAAAATCACATCTTTTTTAACTCAAAATTTAAGTCTAAAACGGAACTCCTCATATATATTCATGATGCCCGATCGATTTTAAGACATTCTAGCGATGTCCGTCTGTCCGTCTGTCTGTGAAAAATGCTATCACGAACAAAATATTGCACAGAGATGACTGAAACTTAACATATTTATTGGAAGTTCTCCCGAGAAGTTTGGTATTGCATTTGAGCGATATCGGTTTAGCGGTTCAAAAGTTATGAACGAAAATGTAAGCACACCTCAAAAATTTCAGTACATTCAACATAGCCTAAAAATACAAAATGCTTTAATTCGGCTTCTGTTTGACATATGTGAACATAATTGAACACCAAATGGTATTTAAACAAGTACGAATATATTTTTGACAAAAAAATCGCGGATTTTTTTTTACCAAAATTTTTTTTTGCGGAAATTTAAAAAAAAAAAAAATATTTTTTTTCAAACGTAATTTCCTTTTAAATAAAGTTTTTTACAATAATCTTTTTGAAACTGTGGAGGGTATCACTACATTCGGCAAGGCCGCATTTAACTTTTTTACTTGTTTTTTTATATTTTCGCATTTTTTACAGTAGTAGTACCTTTCTTTTGCTTTTGTTTCGTCCCATTCCGTTTCAGAAAGTTCGATTCTGTATCACTGTGTTATTAGTCTCAATCATAAGCGTAGCTAGACCATTATTCTGGGGTGGGCAAAAGCCCCCCCCCCCCCCTTCTCAAAAAAAAAAAACTTAAAAAAAAATATTAAAACTAAAAAAAAACTTTGATTTCTTTTGCAAATATTTGTGGTTATGTTATTAAGGGTTTGTGATTGAAGAAGAAAACATTGTATTTCTAAAGATTATTTTTAATGTGGATTTATTCCAGACCATGGTTTCTGTAGCCACCTCTACGTCATCAGTGGAGAAAATTACATTAGATATAAATTGTTTGATTATTTGTAAGACTGTTTTTTCTATATGTTTTTTCATCAACAGACTTAACTCTGAGTGGAATAGAACCCACGTTCTTCAAATTTTCCATCAGTTTGCAAAGCAAGTACTCTACCATCTGAGCTATCGCCCTGCTTGACAAACTAACAGCAGAAGTTGGTTTGTTCGTATTTCATTACAGATGTTAAGTGTGTGACGTCAACAGAAGATTTTTATTTTACACCAACAATTACGATCCTTACACCAACAATTACGATCCTGGTTATACTTAATGGATTTTGGATTTTAAACCCAGGTTTTTTTTATTGGAGTGTTTACTTTATATATCTGCTTTGAACAGGATATTTATTGCAAAATTCGGATACTTTTAAGGATGTAACCATAAAAAGGACATCTTGAACTTCCTTAGAATGTCCTGATGATATCCATGATCGCACCTAGTCCGGATTTCTTGCAAAATTTAGGTAATTTTATTGGGAATTTGAACAAAAAAAATGTGAATATCTTTTACATAAAATTTTCAAATATTAAAAAATTTGTCGGTTCTTGAAGGCTTGGTCCATAAAAAATGAAAATGCCTATATCTCGAGAAGGCGTGTTTAGGAGGCCAAAATAATTTAGAAAATGTATCCTAAAACTCTGTGCAAAAAAATTGATTTAATTAGAGTAGTGTAATTTGTATATTAAAATCAATTTATAATGGAAAGAGTTAAAAAACGTTATATTTCTCTTTTTTCATTTATTTCATTTTTAATATTTAAAACTACTAAATTTGAAAATCGTTCCTGAAGCATTGCACTTCGTAACCATGTTTTTATTTATCGCATAGCTTAGAAACTTCTTTCACAACTAGCAGAACTAATAGCTAATTGCTACTTGTAAAAGTTTGAATAAATATTCCTGACAATTTTGGATTTAAGCATATCAAAGTTTAAATAATTTAAAAAAAAGAAAATTTTCGGGGGTGGGCTAAATGCAAAAATGTCTGGGGTGGGCTAAATAGAGTCTAGGGTGGGCTTTGCCCACCCCAGCCCCCCCGTTTCTACGCCTATGGTCTCAATTGTTTTAATCGTATAAAAAACAAAAAAAAATTAACACTGAAAAAAAACTTTAGGAAGTTTCCTTGAAAAAAAGATGACAGCAACCTATATCTGTAAAATTACAAAATAAACAGCTAAAATATGTATAAAAATATATTCGAAAATATCGTTTGATTTGCATCAAAAAACAAAAAAAAAAAGACTTTGAAAAAAAACATAGATTTTTTTTTAAAAAGAGAATGACAGTTAACTATTTCTGTATAATTAAAAAGTAATCTGCTAAAACTATATTCAAAATATTATTAAATTCAGCAAACATAATCAGTAAAAACAAATTAAAATTTCTGTTTTGTAAAACTGAATGACAGAGATTTTAGTAAAAATATAAATTTTAGCAGAAAAATCTGCTAAAAGTTTGTTTAATCAAATTGGAAGTCGTTTTACAGATTTTTTGAAAGAGTTTTTTTTTTTAAATTCAAGGCGGGATGAGACATCAAAAAGCGGATAATTCCCTCTAAGAGCGGGATTATCGCACTCATTGTAAGATTTATCACGTCAAAAAGTCATAAATTTACAATTTTATAAAAAATGTTATTTATTAAATTCGCCAAATACTTCAATAATTTTGCAGAAATAAGTGGTATATTAAAAATAAAATAAGAATTTATCATTTATTTTGCTACTTTTCTTTGAAATTTACATATTTTTATACCCTCCACTCTAGTGATAGAGGGTATATATAAGTTTGTCATTCCGTTTGTAACACCTAGAAATATTGGTCTAGGACCCCATAAAGTATATATATTTATGATCCTCGATCGATTTTAAGTCGATCTAGCGATGTCCGTCCGTCCGTCTGTCTGTCCGTCCGTAGAAAACACGCTAACTTTTTAAAGACTTTACAGAGGCTAATGAAGTTTGGCATATATGTTGGTCATTTACCTGGTCAGGTTGGTATTGCAATCCAGCCAAATCGGTCCAGTGGTTCAAAAGTTATGAGTAAAAGAGTAAATTGTGGCAAGGGTGTTTCGCGATAACTTTCGAAAGACAATAATGAGACTGCTGAAGCTTGACACGTATCTTTGGTGTTCTCCAGGTCTGTTTGGTATTTAATTTCAGCTCAATCGGTTCAGTGGTTCAAAAGTTATAAGCAAAACCCTGAATTTCAGATTAGTTTCATCTAAAATGCCACGTGTTTAACATGTTTTAAAAGCATTGATGGTAACTAAACATTGCTTTTCAAACTTGTTTAATTTTAAAGCAATGCTTTTTAAACTTGTTTAGTTTTAAAAGCATTGGTAACTTAAAAATTACTTTCGAAAAAAATTGTACACTCAAAAAAAAATTTATACAAAAAAAAAAAATATTTTTTTTTTACAAAAATTACAATATTTTGTGTACATACGTAGGTGCATTCACTCAGAAATATTTTTACAGTAAAAAAAACATTACACTCGAAAAAAATTTTACACTAAAAAAAAAATTAGTATTTTTTTTTTTAAATGACAAAAAAAGAGTTTTTTACTCAAAATAAAATATTTCTAATCAAAATTGTTAATTTTTTCACGTTAAAAAATGTACTATCCATTAAAAAATGCATTGTGGAGGGTATTCATAGATTCGGCAAGGTCGAATTTAACTTTTCTACTTGTTTTTAAATGATTTCAGTTTCCTGCTTTACATTGGGTAAATTTACACAAATTGCGTAATTCTACTTAAAATTAGTAGAAACCTACACAATTTATAGTAGTTTATTATTTGAATTTGTTGAAATCTACCCAGTTTATAGTAGGAATCCAAACTCATTTTTTCAGAGTGCATATTGTTCTTGTAAATTTATTCTTCTCGTGATTTAACGAGAACTCCTACAAAAAATTATGAGATTTTTTTATTGCCATTTTACAAGATTTCAATTTTGAGTGTAGAATTTCCTAACCAAATAATTGTTTTCTCAAGTCTAAGTGAGTCAATTTTTACTCACGCGCTCTGTTCCTATACAAACAACAACATTGCCATACAGCATCAACAAATTTTGGTTGAATTTTATTTATTTTGTTAAAGTGAATAAGTATTTTCACATGAAGTTTTTCTCCGTCTGTTCAGTGGGGGGTTTTCTTCTCGAAAATTATGTAAAAAAATTGTTATGAATATTTATTCACAAAAAGTGAATCTTTTACACTAAAACATTTAAATTACAGAACTTTGTTTTTAATTCTGAAAGTTGGTGAAAGTTTAAAATCGGTAATTAAAGGTAATCCAATGTTTTGTTTTGCGATTTCGAATTTTTTTAAGATATCTTAAATTTTCAAAAAGAAATACATATTTGATTGTTGGGTCATTTTCATTAAAAATATTTAAATATAAACAAACAATTAAATTGTATTGACAATTTCGGTTGTTGAATAAAAAATCTATTATTTTCTTTGCATTATTTGTTAATACAACAACGTTTTAATTGAAAATGGGCCAACAAAACAACGTTTTCCCAAACACAATACGCAGGTGTATTCACTTTGTCATTCAAAGTCGAATAAGCGGAAAAAGTTTTTCCAGGTATTTTCGGCATGCCCTTTTTGTGTGAATTTTGTCATTCAAAATCGGATAAGGGAAAACAGTTTCTTCAGGTTTTTCGGCATGCCCCTTTTGAAGCCGTTAATATAAAAAGTTGGTCCTCATTCGTATCATATTCAATTTTAAAGAAAAATAGTCTTGTAATAGTATTAATACTCGCAATTTAAACCCCAATGAAACCACTGAAAATATACTAAAATTAATATGATAAACTGAGTATACAACCAAACTGTGGTTGGAGGATATAAATATAAATTTATTAATAAATTACAAAATTTATACATTATATTATTTTTTTCAAAATATACTGCGCTAAAATTCCTAAAAATGTATTTAATTAATTATATAGAAATACCAAAATAAACAAAATGAAATAAAATTTTTAAATTTAAATTTAAAACTAAAAATATTACTACAAAAAATATCAAAAACATTTTTATCGCACATTCCATGCAAGATTGCCCAAAATCTGTCAGTCTTTCAACTTTTCTTAAAGTCATTCCAACTCATAAAGTATTATCAGAGATAATTTATTTATATAAGGCATTCCACACCAAATGTTTTGCTACATAAAAACATGTGTCTCATAAATTTCTGAAAAGGTTGTATTGATAGAACTAAGCAAATTGAATTTTTGGTTTTTTAATTTTTCAAAACCTGGCTAAATATTGAAAAACCTTAAAGTCAAAATTTAGCATTCTTGTATATTTTTTGATGGGCTATCGATTAAAAAATTTGCAGATGTAAGTTTCTTTGTAAGTTTCTTGTATTTTCTTGTTTCAACATAGCGTATGAGTAACATTTTTGCAAATATTTGTTACTCATGGGATACAAGAAAATACAAGCAAATTACAACATTGAATTTTAATATTCAAATGCGATTTTCTAGAAAACAACGAAAAACTCGCTTCTGATTTTTTTGTGTGGATAGACAAACATCTCAACTTTAATACAAAAAATTAAAAAAGAAAACAAAAGTGGCCGGATTTTTGTTAAATTTAATTTTTTACAAAATTAAAAATTTCTTAACTGCTTCTTTAAATTGTAAAAAAAGATAATCAATAGCCCATAAAGAATATAAAAACAAGTAGAAAAGTTAAATTCGACTTTGCCGAATCTATGAATACCCTCCACAATGCCCTTTTAAGGCTGGATTACTCAATGCGTCGTTATAAAATAACTCTCCGTTAAATTTAACTTTTTCATACAAATTTTGACATAAGGCTCCGTTAAATCGGCAGTTAGCAGCTAAATTTTCATTGCGTAATCCGCCCTAAGTGATAGTAAATTTTCCAACGTGAAAAAATAACATTTTTGATTAGTTTTTATTTTGTGTAAAAAAACTTTTTTTTAATTTTTGAAAAAAAAAAAAATTACTAAATTTTTTTTTGAGTGTAAAATTTGTTTTGAGTGTAAATTTTTTTTAGTGTATTTTTTTAGTGTAAAAATATTTTTGAGTGACAAAAATACGTTGTAAAATATTTTTTTACTTACCAATGTTTTTAAAACATGTTTAACGGGTTTTCAACTCATGAATTTAAGGTGAAACTACCCGAGTAAAAATTTTTATATGATGCAATATATAATGATATATGACACAATATATATTAAAACGCAATTTGACCCGAATAATGGTGGATGTTTTTGCATTAAAAAAGATCAACTTGTATAATATATGATTTGATTTCATCCGAGTTTTGACCAGACATTGCCTTATATTGGTGGATCTAATTAGATCTTATTGCACAAAAACATTTAAAATCCTCGTGATTATTGGTTTGGGTTGAGATACACCACAGGTCAACGATACATTCAACAAACATATAATTTTCGAAAACAAAAAAAAAAATGTTTGGGTACGCTTCAAGCCAGATAGGTGATATACATAACCCTAACATGGAAATGTTTAGGAACATTTTAAAAAGTTTCTTTTACTTTGCCTAAAAAACTTAAAAAATTTTTCGTTAATTGGAAACATATAAAGTTTTATATGGAACAGAATAAGCTATATATAATGTTATGCTAAATTATACAGAAAAACAAATTTTGTATTGACGCTCATATAATTTTATATAATTATATCAACCGTACACCTTTTAATCCGAATCATGATTAAATTATATATTACTACATATGACTGCATTAAAAAAAATTAGAAAATAACTCAGGAATGTATAATCATATATAATTTATTATGTTTGTATCAAGTTATATATTGTAATATATGTCAATTTTTAATCGGGTAATCTGAAATTCACGGTTTTGCTAATCACTTTTGAACCATTTGGCTGAAATTCAAACCGAACCATGCCCGAGGAACGATAAATATATATGCCAAGGTTCAGCATCCTCAGAATTGCCTTTCGAAAGTTAGCGTGTGTTTTATCTCGTAAATTCACGAAAAACCCTTGCCGAAATTCAGTCTTTTGCTCGTAACTTTTGAACCACTCGACCGATTTTGCTGGATTGCGTGTTTTCAACAGACAGACAGACAGACAAACGGACAGATGGATGGACGGACGGACATCGCTAGATCGTCTTAAAATCGATCGAGGGTCATGAATAATACATATACTTTATGGGTTCTTAGACCAATATTTCGAGGTGTTACAAACGGAATGACAAACTTATATATACCCTCTATCACTAGAGTGGAGGGTATAAAAATGTAAAATTTTCTGGGATTGTGGTGCATTCCGTTTTAATCTGATAAATATCACTGTGCTAGTCGCAAAAATTAACCAGCTGGGCACCCTGCTGGTAAAACGATTTAAAATTGTAAAGCTAAAGTACAACAACAACTAAATTTTTATGCTTTTAGGATAGTTTTGAAATATAAATTTTATAAATGCATTGTTTTTATTTCGCGAAAAAAAAAATTTCCGCGAAAAAGAAAAAAAAACGCGAAAAATTTTTTTTTTTTAAAAATTTTGTGTCTGCAATGTATCGTATTCTATACATTTTCATAAATTAATAGCAAAATAAAAAAATTTCAAAAAAATATTTCGTGAAAAAAAAATTCCGCTAATATTTTTTTTTGTATATTCAATAGAGTTAAGATGATAAAAATTCAGAAACTGTCTAAATAATATAAAAAATATTTTTTTTACTTAAACATAAAAAAAAATAATCGCGAATATCGCTAATACATACGCTAACTTTGAAAAAAAACTGATATTACAATTGGATTAAGTGTACATGAACTAGCTTTAGCAGATGGATGTCGTAATTTCAAATCAAACTAAAAATATTTGTAGTGAACCAATTATTTCAAGAAAATTATTTAAAAAAAAAAAAATTCGCGAAAAATTCACGGTATTATGGTTTGTTGTGTTAATTTAAAAGACTTGGTTTTAAATTTAAAAAATTATCGCAAAAGCTTAAAAATATCGTTTCTATTGTGCTTGAGCATCAAAATTTTAAATCGCGAATATCGCGAATACGAGTGCTAACTTTGAAAAGACGGATAGCACCATTGAATTCAGCGTACTTGAATTAACTTCACCAGTAGGGTGCCCAGCTTGTTAAAAAAAGTGTCAAATTCAAGCACAGTGTATTTAATAAATGCAACTCGACACAAATCAATTTATTTTTTCAATAATTTTATTTTTCATCAGAAACTTTTTCTTATCATAATTTTTTTTTTCATAATTTTTTTTTTTTTTTGTATAAAAAAATTTGTTCATGAAGTATTATTGTTCACTAAAGTTTTTTCTTTTTTTTTCATTTAAAAAAAATTTAAAGTCCTTTTTAAATTATTGTTTCTGTAAGGACAGTCGAGCTCAGGCTCTAATTATAATTATGTATTATAATTTTTTGATTTGTTATATATGGTTTTGAATTGAGAAAAGTGTGAAAGAAAAATTTTAATTTTTCTAAAAATTTAAGACATCCTGGTTTGTTTCTTACTAGTTTCATATTATCCAATTATAATAATCTTCAGAAAAACTTTTAATGTCAAATTTATTTAGTTAATAGTCAACAAAACTCTATATGTGAAAATTATTTACAGATCGCAGCCGACAAGGATTGAACTCATCATCATCTGTAATACTTTGCCATTAACTGCTTGTAACGCACAATCACTCTAGACCGATACGCCAAGTAGGCTGTTAAGCAAGTATCAACTTTCTTTTTAAAAGAAAACAGTTTCACGAAAAGAAAAACTGTAAATGCAGTTTTACTACATTAATCTCTAGTTTCAAAAAAATATTATCCAGTTTGTTCTTAACGATTTTTTCATTTTTGTCGGACTATGTAATGAATGACTTTGGTAATTTTTATCGCGATGGGGGAAGGTGTCCCAATATCCTTAATTTAAACCAATGGTTCCCAACCTTTGATTCTCGTCCCACTGAGGGGCAATTTGAAGGTTCCAGGGGGGCAACGAGCAAATTTTCAAGATTTTTTTTGTCAAATTATCTACAAAAACTATTTTTTTATCAATATTAACTACAAAAATTTTGTTAATTGTTTAAAATTTTTACATAAAACTTAGTTTAAATGCTTATTTTACAAAAACTTTGCTAACACAGAAAAAAAAAATTTGTCAATACAATTAATTTCATTGTTAACACAATTAAACATTTAATTGAAACTGAGCCTACATTGGATTTTGTCAATACAACAATGACATTTGTAACTTTTGAAAAAAAAATCAACTTCATTCATTGTTACATTAACAATGAAATTAATTGAAAAATTTGTAAAATCTAAAAATAGAATAAAAAATAATCTGAAATCTAAAAATAGAATAAAAAATAATCTAAAAATATAAAAAAAAAAATAAAATAAAAAAATGTGTACCGCCATCTGGCATAGAACCCACAACCTTCGTGCTACGCGTCTAGCACACTACCACTGTGCTATCCTTATACATATTTATATTTGACTAAATAAAAAATAGGATAACAAAAAAATAATCTCAAATAAAAAAAAAAAAAATAAAAAAATTTTCCGCCAACTGGCAGCGAACCCGAAACCTTCATGATTCGAGTTTAGCACACTACCACCGTGCTATCGTCGCATATATTTGTGCTTGATTAAATGAGTTTATAAATTGTTTGTGTTATTAATGTGAATTTTGTGGAATCTTTAACAATGATTTTAATTCATGCGTTTAATTGGAAA
This sequence comes from Pegoplata infirma, assembly GCA_963921195.1. Lineage (NCBI taxonomy): Eukaryota > Metazoa > Arthropoda > Insecta > Diptera > Anthomyiidae > Pegoplata > Pegoplata infirma. The sequence goes on along the minus strand of OY992536.1, from coordinate 55,447,303 downwards.
TAAACCCGGATTTTTGTCACATTAACAATACACATTGTTGATACAATTAAAAACGTTGTTGAACTAGTATTTCGTTGTCAACAATTTGTTTTGTTACTCTTGATTTTACGATATTTTTTTCTGTGTAACACAGGAGTTATTTTTCATTAGAAAAAAAATTAGAAAAATTAACAAATATTTCTTGAGTGTAGGAGGGACAAGGCAATTTTTTTTAACTAAAAAGTGGGGCGTGGAGTAAAAAAAGCTTGGGAACCATTGATTTAAACCCTACATCCCCCTCCCCACCGAAAATAAACAACGCCCGGTTTTTTAATTTTTTTTTTTTACATTTTGGAGGGAATAAAAGATTTAGCTTGTTTTTTGTTAAAAATAAGTTGGTTCCACAACTGTCACTGTACAAAGGTTAACTTTTAAGGCATTTTCTTGATATAACTGATAAACAAAATTTTTAAATGGTCCCGAAATAATGCCTTTTTGGGCGCTCTATTTTAGAATAAGTGTTATATATGTTTTTGTAACAAATTAAATAGTTAAATAAATAAACCGCCCGCAATGTATGAATTTTTAGTCAAATTTAAATTTTAACATTGCATTTGCATTGGATACGCCAAAAATATCATCTATAAAAATTGTTTTACACAGAAAAAAATATGGAGGAAACAAATTTGAGTAATCACTTGTTTAATTTTTTAAAAAAAATTTGAGTAATTTTTTAATTGTCGCAATTAAAAATTTACTCAAAAATTGAAAATAAAATTTGAGTAAATAATTTAATACAAATTTAATATTTTTTTTTATTTATTTTTTTTTTTCTCTTGGTGTTTTGAATTCTCATTTAGTTTATTGTTTTTTGTATATGTGTATGAAAGTTTGAAATCATCTTTATAAAATTTTACTTTGTCTTGAAGACATAAGTATATTTGGTAAAGTTTGTAAAAGCAATTTTTTTGGAAAAAAAAAATAGAAACTTTTTAAACTTTTTAAAAAAAATAATTTGATACATTTTGAGTAAATTTTTACTTGACACAATTAAAAAGTTACTTAAAAATATTAAAAAATTTTAAGTAAAGATTTAATTGTGTGAATTAATAATTTACTCAAATTTTTTATTAAGCATTTAATAATTTTTTATTAAAAGTTTACTCAATACTATTAAATCGTTTACTGGTGGAAAATTGAGTAATTTTTTACTCAATAGTATTAAAAATTTACTCAAAATTTTTTTTTATTTTTTTCTGTGTACATATAAATTAGGGGGGATTATTTTTAACACGTTCAAAAGAAATCTACACTTGACCGGCATTTTTTTGTATGTCAAACTAATTTTTTCCGATTAAAAACCTCCGGGTAAATTTTTATTATAGGAGGCCCTAAACTAAAGTGGTACCAATTTGAGGCTAATCGGATTAAATAAGTCCTTGGAGCACTGCGATCAAAGTTTGGATTTTTAAAAATAAAAAAATTAAATAAAACATGCTTTTCGATATACCACATTTTTTTGTTAATGCATTGAATTTAATTTTTTTTTATGTCGATCAAATTGTTTTCAAGACATCGCAATGTAAATTTTGAAAAAATTTCGTTTTTTTTTCAAATCTCTTTCAATAGAGCTTGAGATAATCTTTATTTTTTTTATATAGCTTGAGACAATCTCTCATTTAATTTGAATTTAAGGCAAATCAAATTATTTGAAAATCCAGCCTTCCTTTGATCAAAGTTGTGGATTTTTGGAAAATTTCTGCCATTTCTTTTTTTTAACTTGCTTTCTGCTATAGTCGATTTCATAAATTTACCTCATAATAACTTCTTATGAATTTAAATTCACATTAAAAACTTTTCTCTGCAAATAAGGTTTTACCCCTAATATGTGCATGCAGTGTGTAGAACACTAAAATATGTGGGCCACCAACAAACCAAATTTATGACATCAAATTGTGTTCACAAAAAATTCTGGTAGGAAACAAATTAGCGCATATTTCGGTAATTAAATTATGAATTTTTATATTCAATAGAAAAATATTTTGCAGCGAAAAATAAAATTTAAATGATATAGTAAATTCTTAAAAAAATATTTACCTAGCATAAATATTTAAATTTTATTTAATTTGAGTTTTATAAAACTTTTATTTAAATTTTATTTTATACCCTACAGGGAATTCAACAAAACAAAAAATAGTAAAAAAAAATCAATATTAATTTTTTTATTTAAATTGTGAAATTTACAAAATGAATTTGAAATTTGTTAGGCAGAAATTGTCAAAAGTAAACAAAATTTTGTGTTAAAAAGGTCGATGTCTTTTATGTTACCATTTTGTACAATTAGTAAGAGTGTTAAATTCGGCTGTGCCGAATCTTTTATACCCTCCAACATGCAAAAAAATTAGAAACAAATTTCAGGGGCGTTTTATTTGGGGGGGGGTCGGTTGTGGTAATGGAGTGGGGCAAATTTCCTCTCAAATATGTGTTTAAAAATTCATTCTTATGCTTTTTGCACTGAAGAATTACATGTTTATCAAAATTAAAAAGATTTTTTTATTCCCCGCCCATAAAGGGGGGGGGGGGGCGGACCGAAAAACAATATTTTCTAATTTTCAGGGTCCAATTGCAGGACTGTGAATTTCTTAAAGCATAAAAATGTTGCATTTGTTAAACGAAAACAAAAAAAAACATATAAAAAAATTATATTTTTCAGAGGTAGGTTTAGTTCTTCAAGGGGGAATTTTTTTCCCCCTGGAGGGACAGACGGACGGACATCGCTAGAATGTTTTAGAATTAAGAACGAAAACACTGTCGTTTTGTAATAATTTGGAGATATCGCCTCAATGTCATAACGGTATCGTTTGTATTGTATTGGTATTGGGAGAAAATACAACTTTTTAATTTTGATAAATTTCTCCTTAAAAAAAATTCAGGTTTCAAAGCATTTTCCTGATAGTAAAAGTCCAAGATTCTGAAACAAAGAAAAATTTTAGTCCTAAGACATGATTCCTTCACAAAAGCTATTTTGCATTTGAAATTTGAAAATTTTCAACATTCTGAGACATTTACCCAACAAAAACTTGAGAGGATATGATTCATTTTGCTTTGCAAAATAATGTAAGAGACAAAAAAGTTGAAAGAAAGTATGAGGTGAGGTTGAGATTGCTAGAAATAGAATTGTAGTGTTGGAAACTGTCAAAATTTATTCTGTAGAAACTATAAATATTCACATATATAAAAAACAGTTTTCATTAACAAGACAAACGACATTTAAAATCCTACTGAAGATGACACTAACTGGGGTGTTTGAAACCGGTATAGGAAATACCAGAAATGTCTATAATTTTTAGAAATTCAATTTTTCTTCTGCATTTTTTCAACTTGAACCCTTATAGAAAATCGTTTTAAATTTATGATATTTTAGCTATAAAATAATTTTCAGATTCTGATACACTTTTGTATATAAAATTCTCTGATACTTAGGCAAATTTCTTATCGAAAAGTTGTAATATTTAAAAAAAATTATATTATAGAAAAATTTTCAGATTACGAGAAATATTTCCAATATAAAACCCTCCACTCTAGTGATAGGGGGTAGTATAAGTTTGTCATTCCATTTGTAACACCTCGAAATATTGGTCTAGGACCCCATGAAGTATATTGAGCATTCCATGTCAAATCGAACACTTTGAATAATTTTTTTTTTTGGATTTTCCCAATTTGTTGACAGATTTTAGTACCCTTCGAAAACTCCTTTTGGTAAATTTTCAGATTTTTTTGATGACCCGTTCAAAAGATATCGAATTTTTAAAAATTGGTTTGTTTGTTCCTTCACTAAAACTTCTTTTACTCATAACTTCTTCAATAATGGTCCAAATTGCAATCTTTTTTTTACTTATTTAAAAAAAAATCCAAAAAAAAATCCTAGAAGTACTCTAGTATGCGAATTTTAAGTTTTAAAACTTAAATCTCATTTTTGAAAATGTATGTACTCTTTGATTTTTTTGAAATTTTTTTGTGTAAAACTTCTACAAATTTGTTGCCCAGTAGGATCGTAGGATATCGATTATTACTATTTTTTTAAATTTTTTGAAAAAATTTTATTTTAATTTTCCAATCTTAAAATCATTTCTACTGCTCCAATGGTGCTTCATAAAGGGGTCATTTCCGAGACCGACTCCCATTAATTTTTACGTCTAAACATTTCTTCGGAACAAATTAATACCCAATCTATAATTTCTACTTGGGCTCCCACACAAAATGACATTTTTTAAAATTTGCTCAAACCGCTCTAACTGCCCTAAGAGTGCCCTTAGAGCAATATAACGTATGATCGACCCACACTATTTTTTTAGTCCAAAAATTTTCTCTGACCACACCTACCGCCCTATATTTAACTATTACAAACAATTTTTGTAAGTTTTTGTAAATTTGTTTTATTTTATCAGCTTCTACCGGTCCAATGGTGCGTCCGAGAGGGGTCATTAGTGAGATCGCCCCTATTTATTTTTACCCTCCAACATTTTTTTAAAACATACCTACGCCCTATCTCCACTCCCTAAGTAGGCTCCCATAAAAATTACAGTTGGAGCAAATTTTACAAAAATGTAATTTTGAATGGTAGACCACTTAGGGAGTGGAGATAGAGCGTAGGTATGTTTTACAAAAATGTTGGAGGGTAAAAATAAATGGGGGTCGGTCTCAATAATGACCCCTCTCAGAAGCACAATTGGACCGCTAGAAGCTAATTAAATAAAACAAATTTACAAAAATAAAAATAATTGCATGGGGACCGCCTTAATAGTTAAAGATAGAGGGTAGGTGTGTTCAGATAAAGGGAGGAGAAAATGGGGAGGATGGTATCCCCCGATTTTTTTTTTACTTGATAATCTTATAGAGAAAGTCCTAAAGAATATATTCTAAAATTTTTAAGTTGGGACAACAATGGGATCAATCAAAATCAAAATTTTTCACAATTTCCCCTAAAATCTCCAAATCGCAACACTCTTGAACCTTAAAAATTTAATATCATATGAGGCATTCCACACCAAATGTCCCGCTATAGAAAAACATGTGTCCCGTAAATTTCTGAATAGGTTGTTTGGATAGCCCTATATGTAACTAAGAAAATTGCGTTTTTGGTTTTTCAAATTTTCGAAAACTGGGCTTAGGAGGCGTGGTCAAATATTGGAAAAATGGTAAAATTTGTGGCGAGTTGCCTTGATTAAATATTTATTACATTAAAACGGAATGCACCACAATGTCAAAAATTTACGTTCTTATATAGTTTTGTATGGGCTATCGATTAAAATTTTTTTTTGGAAAATTTTCATAACCCGTTCTGAAATTTTCCATTTTTTAAAAAAGTCAATTTATCAAAAATCCGGCCACTTTTTTTTTCTTTTTTATTTATTTTTTTAAAAGTTTAGATGTTTGTCCATCCACACAAAAAAAATCAGAAACACGTTCATCTTTTTTTTTCGAGAAAATCGCATTTGAACTTTAAATTTCATAACAATTTTGTTATTTGCTTGTATTTCTTTGTTTTAAAGTTGCGAATGAGTAATATTAATTGCATAAATATTCGTCATACGCTCTGTTGACACAAGAAAATACAAGCAAATTACTAAATTGTTATGAAATTTAAAGTTCAAATGCGATTTTCTCGAAAAAAAAGATGAACGTGTTTCTGATTTTTTTTGTGTGGATGGACAAACATCTAAACTTTTAAAAAAATAAATAAAAAAGAAAAAAAAAGTGGCCGGATTTTTGATAAATTGACTTTTTTAAAAAATGGAAAATTTCAGAACGGGTTCTGAAAATTTTAAATTCTATATGACTTTTTATATAAATCTATATTAATTTATATAAAATAAGATCAAGTGGATTTAATTGGATGTGACCAAAATTCGGATCTAATTGTATCATTTTTTATATTTGTGTATCTAAAATAATACATTTAGATCAATATCTGATCCAACTTGATACAGCCAATTTTGAGATCAAATTAGATCTTAAAAGTTTTTTTTTTACTCGGGATGCCTCATATGTGCTATTGTAGCTACAGAGTCTATTTTTGTTTGTTTTAAAGCTTATAGTACGCTCTAAAATACCTACCCTAACTAGAAAATTATAGTAAAAAAGGAAGGGTGCCCCCCTTATTTAAAGGTCGTGGAAAAGGGTGGAGGAAATGGGAGGAAAGTATCCCCCGATTTTTTTTTACTTTGTATTCTCAAAGTGCAAGTCCTAATGAACATATCCTAAAATTTTTATGTTAGGACAACAATCAGATCGACCAAAATCAAAATTTTTCACAATTTCCCCCAAAATCTCCAAATCGCGACACTCTTGCACATTAGAAATTTAATATCGTGGACTGTATTGTAGCTACAGAGTCCATTTTTGGTTTGTTTTAAAGCTCTTAATATGCTCTACAATATTGCTGTCACAAAAAAAAAAATTAGGGGTGCCTCTTGTATTAAAAGATCGTGGCAAGGGGTTGGGGAAATCGGGGGATAGTATCCCCCAATTTTTTTTACCTTGTTTTTTTTTTTTAAGAGTAAGTTCTAGATAGCATATCTTGAAACTTTTATCTTGGGACTCCAATAGGAGGCGCAAGAATGACGTGATTTGTTGATTTTGGGGGAAAATTTTGAAAAATTTTGATTTTGGTCGATCCCATTGTTGTCCCAAAATAAAAATTGTAGAGTATGTTCATTAGGACATGCACTTTGAGAATAACAAGTAAAAAAAAATCGGGGGATACTTCCCCACATTTCCTCCATCCTTTACAGCGACCTTCAAATAAGGGAGGCACTTATTCCTTTTTTTGGAAATTTTTTTGGTTTTGGTATGTCTTGTAGAGCGTATTATAAGCTTTAAAACAAAATAAAAATGGGCTCTGTAGCTACAAAAGCACTTATGATATTAAATTTTTAAGGTTAAAGAGTGTTGCGATTTGGAGATTTTGGGGAAAATTGTGAAAAATTTTGATTTTGACCGATCCCATTGTTGTCCCAACTTAAAAATTTTAGAATATATTCTTTAGGACTTTCTCTATAAGATTATCAAGTAAAAAAAAAATCGGGGGATACCATCCTCCCCATTTTCTCCTCCGTATATCACGACCTTAAAATAAGGGAGGTAACCCTTATTTTTTTTCGAAAATTTTTTGGTTATGGTAGGTCTTGTAGAGCATATTATGAGCTTCAAAACAAACTAAAAATGGGCTTTCTAGCTATAAAAGAACCAACGATATTAAGTTTTTACGGTGCAAAGTGTCGCGACTGGGAGATTTTGGGGGAAATTTTGACCCTCCGTGTTTTCGCCCACTGTTTACTTAGAGGGCTGCAAATAAGTGTGCATTAGTTTACCACTTAGTGCTACAACTAAACGAAATTTCATCAAAATCGGAGGGGGTCACGAAAATTTTTAGGCTGACCCACATACATTTTAAAAAATGCGATTTAAATTTTAAAACTTAAAAATCGCATACTAAATCTCTTTTAAGAATTTTTTTTTTGATTTTTTTTTTTTTAAGTACATTCGTAAAAAAACAAAAATTTTTAAGAAAAAAATTGCAATTTGGACCATTATTGATGAAGTTATGAGTTAAAGAAGTTTGAATAAGGGAACAAACTACCAATTTTTAAAAATATGATATCTTCTGAACGGTTCATCAAAAAACTCTGAAAATTTACTACGAAGGAGTTTTCGAAGGGCACTAAAAACTGTCAACAAATTGGGAAAATCTAAAAAAAAAATTATTCAAAGTGCCCGATTTGTGTTGTTTTTTCACGTATTGAATAAAATGTCAAAAGTAACACCATGTGCTGTCACTAATACTTACTCACATCAAATGCATCCCTGTTAGACTACTACTTATGTCCTGTGGTAGGGTGGAACGAATAATGACTTTTTTTGAATTTTGTCGATTGCCGGGAAAATTATGGTTCCTTTTGGGCTACACACTATATGCTTTTTTTTCTCTGGTCTAACTATAGGAATTTATATATTTTATTTTCGAAAGCAACGTGCTTTCAACGCAAGAATGTCTTAGAATCGTTTTATAAATATTGTGTTACTTCTCTATTAATTATTAAAAAAACATAACTTAACATTGTTCTTGATTTGCTTTAAATCGGTTCATTAGTTTTTTTTCAAACACTAATTACAAAATAAAGTCACTTGTAAAATGCGTTTTATAATAATGCAAAGAATATTATTCACATAATATTATCTTTGCTTGTAATAAAAGCATTTGTAAATTTTATGCATTTGCTACTAATTATTTCATAATTAAATTGCAAGTGGATATTTAGCATCGTCTTTTAATTTCGTCTTTTGTAAAAAAAATGTAAATGATAAAATTACACCAAATAAAAAAAAATATTACAGAAAATATGCAAATGCTATTATTGCACTTTAGTTCATTGTGTTTTAAGATTTTATGCAAATGTAAATGGGTGTTAAATATAAAATCAGCTTTACAGCTAATGAATATAAATTATAAAATATAAGAATAATTAAATGATTTGCATGTTATGAGAAAAAAAAATTTTTAATGGATTTTAAAAGAATAATTACTTATAATGAGAGAATATTAAAATAAAACACCTGGAACAAATGAACGATATAAAATTTTAAATTAAGTTTTACACTTGATTTTTGAATTTGAAAATTATGGTTATCAATTTTTGTATAGTTTTCATTAAAGAAGAACGTTATAAATATTAATGAAGATGAAAGCTAAAGCAAAATGTTTTTGTAATCATTGTATTTGCAGTGTGATGGACAAAGACTTTTCATCAGCATATTATAAAGTATTTCAGAACCTATTTTTAATGATTTTTACTCTCTGTCAAAAATTAATTATTTAAAAAAAATTGCAGTTAAATGCAATTTAAATTTTTAAAAATATCCATGACAAATTGGTTTTTGCAAAATCTTGATTTTGACCTCAAAATTTTTCTTGTTTTTTGCTCTACAGACTTTAAGGAAATAATTGCATGAAAATTTATGAAAAATTGTTTTTTGAAAAATTTTAATATTTATCGGTATCAGGTTTGTTTAATTTTTATTAATAATAAAAAATTATTTATTAGTCTACCTTATTCCTCGAACTGGAATAAATTCTATTTCATTTATTGGTATATTTGCTCATAATCCCTTAATACGGAAAAAAGTTCAATTTAAGTAAAAACAAGTAGAAAAGTTAAATTCGACTTAGCAGAATCTATGAATACCCTCCACAATGAACCTTTTTAAAGGAAAGTAAATTTTTTAACGTGAAAAAATTAACAATTTTGATTAGAAATATTTTATTTTAAATAAAATACTTTTTTTGTAATTTTTGTAAAAAAAAAGGAAAATTAGTATTTTTTTAGTGTAAAATTTTTTTCGACCCGGTGAAAAATGTGCATATATGATCATATATGCTTCATTAGAGTGTCCCTTATTTTGGAAATGGTGGAAATGTTGAGACGGTACCCCTCATTTTTTTCCTTTTGACTAAAAAATAACTCAGGAGAAATTTTACGCCCCTACGACCACGCCTTCCCTACGCGACGGGGCCGTAAAGAGCGGGGCCTTAAAAATCATTTTTCCATACAAAGCAAAAAAATTTTTTTTTGATTTTAATTTTTTTTGTTATTAATTATAATATTACTTGGTTAGCTTATTCACGAAAAAAAATTTGAATTTGGTGGGATGAGGCTTTCAGTTCTAAAAAATTTTTTAAAAAATATTTTTTTTTAGTTTTGACAAGCAACCGTTTTAGTTGAATTGTTGCTTTTAATGATATATTTTCATAAAAAAATATTATTCCTATCTGTGACATCTTTATCGTGATCTAAAAAAGGGTAAAAAATGCATTTTTGATGTTTTTCGATACACGATCAAGATGTCACAGATATGAATAATATTTTTTTATGAATATATATCATTAAAAGCAACATTACAACTAAAACCGTTGCTTGTCAAAACTAAAAAAAAAAATTTTTTAAAAAATTTTTACTGTAGGACCCCAAAAGCTCTAAATCGAAAAATTTTTTAGAACTGAAAGCCTCATCCCACCAAATTCAAATTTTTTGTCGTGAATAAGCTAACCAAGTAATATTATAATTAATAACAAAAAAATTTAAAATCAAAAAAAATTTTTTTGCTTTGTATGGAAAAATGATTTTTAAGGCCCCGCTCTTTACGGCCCCGTCGCGTAGGGAAGGCGTGGTCGTCAAAAGGAAAAAAATGAGGGGGTACCGTCTCAACATTTAAAACATTTCCAAAATAAGGGACACTCTAATGGACATATATAATTTATATGAAAACATATATGAGGCATTCCACACCAAATGTCCCGCTACAGAAAAACATGTGTCCCGTAAATTTCTGAATAGGTTGTTTGGATAGCCCTATATGTAACTAAGAAAATTGCGTTTTTGGTTTTTCAAATTTTCGAAAACTGGGCTCAGGAGTCGTGGTCAAATATTGGAAAAATGTTAAAATTTGTGGCGAGTTGCCTTGATTAAATATTTATCACATTAATACGGAATGCACCACAATGTCAAAAATTTACGTTCTTATATAGTTTTATATGGGCTATCGATTAAAATTTTTTGTTTTGGAAAATTTTCAGAACCCGTTCTGAAATTTTCCATTTTTTAAAAAAGTAAATTTATCAAAAATCCGGCCACTTTTTTTTTCTTTTTTAATTATTTTTTTAAAAGTTTGGATGTTTGTCCATCCACACAAAAAAAATCAGAAACACGTTCATCTTTTTTTTCGAGAATATCGCATTTGAACTTTAAATTTCATAACAATTTTGTTATTTGCTTGTATTTCTTTGTTTTAAAGTTGCGAATGAGTAATATTAATTGCATAAATATTCGTCATACGCTCTGTCGACACAAGAAAATACAAGCAAATTACAAAATTGTTATGAAATTTAAAATTCAAATGCGATTTTCTCGAAAAAAACGAAAAATACATTTCTGATTTTTTTTGTGTGGATGGACAAACATCTAAACTTTAAAAAAAAAATTAAAAAAAGAAAAAAAAGTGGCCGGATTTTTGATAAATTGACTTTTTTAAAAAATGTGAAATTTTCTGAAAATTCTGAAAATTTTTCTTGGAAAAAAATTTTATTCGATAGCCCATACGAAACTATATAAGAATGTAAATTTTTAAGATTGTGGTGCATTTCGTTTTAATGTGATAAATATTTAATCAAGGCAACTCGCCACAAATTTTACCACTTTTCCAATATTTGACCACGCCTCCTAAGCCCAGTTTTTGAAAAATTGAAAAACCGAAAACGCAATTTTCTAAGTTCCATATAGGGCTATCCATACAAGCTATTCAGAAGTTTATGGTACACGTGAATTTTTTCGCTGGACATTTGGTGTGGAATGCCTCATATGTATCCACGTATGTTATTTTTCAATCGACTAAGAAAAATATTGAAGTTCGAAAATACCAATTGCGATTTGTATATTACTCCAATTATTTTTAAAAAATATCAATTAAAACTCAAAAAAGATCACAAAATCCATCGAAATTTAAAAAAAAAAAATACACGTAACTTTAAATTAATTGACTATGACTTAAACTTGAAAAAATAAATAAAATAACTTAAAGCTGAACAAAAAATAAAAAGAATTCCAAAAAATCTATTAAACTCCCAATTTTTTTTTTTTGTAGTTTCAAGATCCTTTTTTGAATTTAATTTGATATTTATCAATTTTATTTGATTTTTTTTTTAAGTCTAATTGAATTTTCGAAATTTTAGTGATTTTTTTAAAATTTCAATTAAACTTTTTTGAATTCGAATTTATTCTTATTTCAATGGATTTATTTAGGATTTTAAATGATTTTGTTTTTGAATTCCACTTTATTTTTTTGAATTCCGATTGAGTTTTTTGAATTTCAATGGATTTTTGGGAATTTCAAGTGATCTTTTTTGAATTTCAGTTGATATTTTTGAATTTCAATTAAATTTTTTTGAATTCTAATTGATTTTATTAGGATTCAATGAATTTTTTGAAATTGTAATTTCATAACAATCAACTTTTTACAATTTAATTGAGAGTTGGCATAAATAACACCGCTCTATAAATCTAAGGTTTGTCGCTGCGTTTTGGATGAAACCAAAAAAAGTTGATAGGTTTTTGTGCCCCGATTCCAAAACCGTCACTGAAATTTTTCTATCACGCCACAATTTTGAGAAAATCGCGGTTAAAGTGTCAAAAAAGGACCATTTTGACCATTTTTGAAGGCCTATAAAATAAGATCCTAACATGCAAATGACTGGGTATCAAGCTCATTCAAAAGTCTGTAATTTTCTCTTTCAGACAAGATCAACTTTTATTTTAATTTAATTTTCTAAAATTGTAAAAAAATCATTAGCAACAAGTGCGTTAAATCTAAAATTTACGTATGAATTTGTATGGAAATTTGTTAAAAAACACTGTGTAAATAAACTAAATATTTAAAAAATGGAAGGTTTTTTGTTAATGGTTTTTTCACCATTTTAAAAAATTAAATTTTTAGAACATATCATCTTATCTTTAAGAGAAAATTACAAACTTTTGAATGAGCTTGATACCAAATAATTCGCATGTCAGGATATTATTTTATAAGCTTTTAAAATGCTTTAACGGCGAATTCTCAAAATTCTCAAAATCCTGACGTGATAGAAAAATTTGGGCTCCGGATTTGGATTCAGCGCAACAAGATCTATCCAAATCTTTAACCAGAATCCAATACGCATTTTGTTGTTGAGCTGTGTAATGCATTAAGTAACATACATTTTGTCGCTTCGCCTAAAAAGGAGTCATGTGTAGTTTTCGAACTTTTTTTTGTTGCATCTTTAAAAACCCATATTGGGCATGACTTTACTCGCCAATCCGTTTTTTGATATCTTGAGTGGTTCAAATGTAAGTAAAAGTAGCTGTGTTCGTCATACTAAAAAAGAGCCGAAAAGGAGGATAACATTTTTTGATCAAAGAGTAATAGAATGTGACGAAATTGACCACTATTTAAGTAATACATTGCTTACAAGTATTTCGAATGAAGTGTAAAAATTTTTTGGAAAATACTTCCAAAGTTATGCACATTTTCATGCTGTTATCTAAATCCTAAAAGGTGAGTAATCAAGCCTTGTGAAAGCAACTAAATCATTTGAAGTCACAAAATTTTAGTGTTTTAAGTACATCATCTTTCAGTGATTTCGATTAATGTCAATGCTCTAAAATAGTTACAAGAAAAAACGGAAAAGCATCACTTGTTTACGAAATTTGTTGTCCGCTATTTAATGAAGAGCACTTAAATATTAAAATTTTAAGGAATTAAATACGTCGTTTTAAATAACGTCGCTTTAAACCACGAACACACTTTGTTTTGTATTCGTTCCCCTCGAAAGAAATTTACAGTAAGAATGGTTTTGTAAACAAAAGCAGTTGTTCAAAAAAACACTTAAAAGACGAGTTATGTTATGTGTATGTTTTTTAAAAATTTCAGCACCACTAGAAACCCGTTAAAGATTTTTTTTGTAGCATGTGGATATCGTATCGGTACAAGAATTTTTTATTGAACAAACTTTTAAAAAATATTGCGAAGGGACGAACATAAACGTTTTCTTTGCTCTCCTGGAAACTTGCCCGAAAACACATGACTCCATTTTTAGGAACAGCGGCGCTATGAATATATCAAAACTTTCTTAGTCAGGAATATGAATCAATATATCGTCAACTAAAATGCGAAACAAGGTAACAACACTCTTCTTTAAAAACGAGTTATTGATTGATTGTGATGCATTATATCAAAATACATGTCCCCATAAATTTTAAGTTCTCTTCGTTAAAAAATACAAGTTCTAAGTACGAGTAAAATTCAAAAATACTACTAAGTATCATCATATTTTGAAATTTAAAAAATATTTTTGGCTCCCCCATTAAATTATCAAAATGTGAATCGCTGGTTATGATGCACTTCATTAACCGAAAATATGTCCAAATCTTCAAAACTATCCGATATAATATGATGGACTTATGAACAAAATTAAAAAAATATTGAACAATGTTTTTCGCTTTCACTGTAATATGGCATTCACACTTGCGACTTTAAACAAGTTGTTCAACAAAACACCAGTAACAGAATAAAAACGTAATAAACAAAGAAAAAATACTTTTTTAAGCATCTCACTCTGGAACACTTCAAACAGCAAGTTTGAATGAAACATAAAACAGCAAAACGTGTTTTTACGTTGCTTAAAAATTTAAGTGATACATATATGTCAATATATTTGTTCATACATTTCCATATATGAGCCCATTTTTAAAAAATATGACAACATATATGCTTCCATATACACCATATAAGTTCATATATGATTCATATATGAACATACATGTAACAATATATGAGCATATATGTACATATATGCACATTTTACACCGGGGAGTATAATTTTTTTTTTAGTGTAAAAATATTTCTGAGTGCTAAAAATACTTTGTAAAGTAATTTTGTGGATCCGCCGGCAAATTGCACTGAAGTAAGCATTATTTAGCTCGGAAGAAGATTTATTGAATTTTTTCAACTTATTAACATGATAATGTTTTTAAGCTGGTGTCTAATTTTAAAAAATTTGCAGGACGCCTCCGCAGTTTGTCTATATAAGCTAACAATTAACGAAAAAGAAAACAAAAATTACTATTTTCATTTTCTTAAAACCAAAAATTTTAATAACTTGGGTTTGTAACTTGAATAATAATTCACCTCGTGGTGAATAAAACCGTTTTTCACCAGCTGGTGAATAAAAAGTAACATAATTATTTTTTACCAAAAAAATTTTTTTTTCATAAATTTTTTTTTTCATAAAATTTTTTTTCATCAATTTTTTTTTTTTCATCAATTTTTTTTTTTCATCAATTTTTTTCAGCAATTTTTTTTTTTCATCAAACTTTTTTTTTCATCAAATTTTTTTTTCATAAATTTTTTTATTCATCAAACATTTTTTCATCATTTTTTTTTTTATTAAATTTTTTTTTATAAATTTTTTTTTCATCAATTTTTTTTTTCATCAATTTTTTTCAACATTTTTCTTTTTTTCATCAATTTTTATTCATTAATTTTCTTTTTCATCAATTTTTTTTTTTTCATCAAAATTTTTCATAATTTTTTTTGTTTTTTCATCAAATTTTTTTTTTCATCTTTTTTTTCATTAATTTTTATTTTAATAATTTTTTTTCATCAATTTTTTTTACATCAAAAAATGTTTCTTCTCATCAAAAAAATTCATCAAAAACTCTTTTTCATCAAAATTTTTGTTCACCAAAAATTTCGGGTTCATTAAATATTTTTTAACATATTTTTGGTTTTCGTGAAAAAAAAAAAATATTTTTTTTACAAAAACTACTTTTTCACCAAGTCTAAGCTTTTCGCATAAAAATTTTCCATTTGTTTATCAAATGTACATAAAACAAGTGAGAATGGTATATTCTTTGGTGCCGAATCTTTTATACTCTCCAATATGTAAAAACACTTTTTTGCACTTATTTTTGCACTCACTTACGAAATATACAGCTCTTTTGGTTTTTTAATGGGATCCTCGACTGATATTTCTATTCGTTTTGCATGGAAGGCAAACTAATATAACATTATTTTTTCTAAAAAAAACTTTGCTTTGGCAAGTAAACCCAAATCTTCCACAAAACATTATCATGATTTAATATTTTGGGCAGGAGTACAAAATTCGCAGACATTTTTTACACGACTTTGGTGAAAAACAATTAAACAGTTTGTGATAATTTACAATTTTAATTTTTTATGCATTTTGCACTTTTCGCACAAAAATTTTGATCTGCGACAATCCCTAGTGAAATTTGATACAAAAAAATTGTTTAGCACATTTTAACCCTTTAAACGCAATTTTTTGTGGTGTTGTAAGAGGATATTTAAAAAAAAGTACCGACACGACCAGTAAAAATGGGACATAGAGGGTAAATATGTTCTAAGAAAAGAACCGCCTTAAAATTTCACTGCAGACATCTTTATATTTTATTTACGTCAGATATATATTTAACACTTTTTTTGACTTATTCAAAGCGCATTTGAAAAAAAAAAATAAAAATTTAAAAATTATTTTTTTTCAAAATTGTGTTGTGCAGTGTTATGGAATTAAATATCGGAATATCACAAAATTATTGTTCCGAAAACTTTTGCAATATTATTTTAAAAGAAACCCAAAGGGAGATGTAAAGTTTTACGTTTAAATCAAAAACAGTTATGTGTACTTGTTTTAGCTAACTTTGAAACTATTTGAGATAACCGAAAACGTTTTGGGGGATAAATGCTTTACCAGATATGATTTCTAGTGGGCCAATAAAAAAATCAGAAAATTACACATAGCGGTTCTGGTAGGCGCACCGACGATATAGTATTTTCCAATGGGTAATCATGTAAATCTATTTTTAATGGTTTTTGTTGGTTATTTGACGATCGTAATCATACTAAAATATGGTACAATTTTTTACTTCTTGTTCTCAATGAGTCTAGAATTTAATATCCCGTGTAGAAATCGATTATATCTTGTCAGATCTGTTTGTATATGATAATATATGATTGCATATGATTATATATAAATATATCTGATCATATATAACTAAATGTCAATTTTGTGGCAATGTTGACCATATCCGAGATATAGTTAGATCTCGATTGAGGCCATTTCAGATATAATTATATGCAATCAGATACCATCATATATACGTATATATGAACAGATCAGATAAGATCGAATACATTTTGACACGGGATGTATTAATATTTTTGTTTGGACATTAGTGATTTGTCATTTAAACACCCTTTGCTACTTGTAGTACAGAGTTTTTATACTTGCTTAATAGTCTTGACAATAAAATCTGACAAATTGCAAAACACGTGTCGACCAATTTTTGCAAAAATTACCAACATAAATAAATTTAAAACGGAAAAATTATTTTCTTGAAAACTATTCTATGAGAATATCATAGTTTTAATTAGTGATGGAAATAATGACCTCGAGCTAAAATAACCCTACTCAAAATATAATATTTTGATGGTCGAATAAAACATTTTTTTTTTATAAAAATTGATCAGAACTTAATTTATATCTCTATAATAACACAAAACGTCTCATTTAAATTTGTCATTCATAAGTATTAAACTATTTAATAGTTTCTACTTTAAAGTTTACAAAATATATCCATTTAACTTAATAATAGTAACATAACTGTCAACCCATATTTAAACTCTTATCATAATGACATTTAACAGACATAAGATAAGAATCTTCCAACAGAAAGTAAACTTAAACTGTTGAATTTAACTTAAAATATTCCCTATAACTTACACTTAAATACTCAATACTTAAAGAGTAAATAACATCTTTGTAATCTTTTCCTCAATTCAAGGGGTAAAAAATGTACAATACACAAGAATAGAGTAGAGTGAAAAAGATTAAAGGAGGAATGGTAATATAATTTTTGGGTAAATTTATTAATAAATACACTAGATCAAGCTAAAAAATTTGTCGACTGTATCTAACTTTAATACTCATTTTATTAAATCCTTATTTTTACCCCTCTCTAATCCACACATACACTGCTCACTCGTGTGCACTCCCCTAGCAATCAGGCACAATACAAATGTGCGTGATGTTGTCTCTGTAGTAGTGCACGTATTTCTAATACAATAGAATAATGATGTAAATGTTTATAAACAAAAACATGCTATTTTTTCTTTAGAGTTTTTAGCACGAGCTTAAATTTTTTTTGCACGTTTTGCTTTTAGTTTTTTTTTTCGTTTTTATTGATGTTCTAAAAATATGTTTGTGTTGCGTGTAATATTCAGGGTTTCCTATTTTACAACTACAAAAAAAAGAAAACAAAAACAAAAACAAATTGTTGATGCTGAAAAATTTGCGCTTCCAAAAAAAAGACTAAATATTGAGACAAAAAACAAAAATAGCGTTAGCTGCAATATGTTGCTTTAAATTGGTTGATGGACTTGCAAAAGGACAAATTTGTTGAAGGAAAGATTGAGAACAAAAAAATATTGTACACTACTGTGGTATGCAACAGCCTTAGTAGTTTTGATTTTTTTTTGATTTTCGCAGCTCCCACACCTTTGATTTGTTAAATCCCTAAAATAAGTACCAGTTTTCGCATCGAAAAGTATGAAACAAAAAATTACAACTTTTCTCGACTCTCGAATAAAAGTTGTTTCTGTATATCAATGCGAAAACAGCAGCATTTTTATTGGAATATGTTAAATCAGCTGTTAAAATGGTAAATAAGGCGAAAAAATAATATAAATCACAATAAAAAACGCACATTTGTTTTTTAACAGGACTCAAAACTATATAAACTACCGACTAAAAAAGAAAATAAGAGTTACTGTTTCAATTTCTTTAAACCACCATATGAAAAAATTAGGTCTTTCGAGAAAATCCGAATATTTGCAAACGTCAAAATACGGGTCAGCTTAATTTTAATAGAGATTATGTGATTTTGGCGGTCGTCCGTATACACCTCTCCATATAAGCTACCCCAACGTTTTAAGATTTTTGAAGATAAGGATTTAACGAAGCCGAATTCGGACACGACCTATACATTATTGGATAGGCCTTCAAAAAACCTTTCGATCATATAGTTTCTTTTGAAATAAATAAAAAAATCCTCAAAAAACGAAAAAAATCCCATTTTTCCCCCTCCCCTTTGACCCGCTAAATGTGATTGGGCAGCTAAGATAAAACAGGTAACTTTTATTTTTCTCTCCTCTTTCCCATACACAAGTTTCAGGAGATTCGATGGATGTCCTTTGAAAGACCTTCCTTGTAAGAGCTTTCAAAATCCCTGATGATGGTCAACAATGATTGATATCGGAAATAAAACAAACTTTTAGTTAAAAATTAAAAAATTAATAAAACAAAATTTTCTCTTTTTGTTTATGTCAATATTTTTTTTTTATAAATTGTTTTTTCATATTTTTTTTTTTCATCAATTTTTTTTTTAAATCAAAAATTTTTGTCATCATATTTTTTTATCAAATTTCTTTAATAGAGGGTATATATAAGATTGTCATTCCGTGTGTAACACCTCGAAATATTGGTCTAGGACCCCATAAAGTATATATGGTGCATTCAATGTCAAATCGGAAACTTTGAAAATTTTTTTTTTTAGATTTTCCCAATATGTTTACAGTTTTTAGTACCCTTCGAAAACTTCTTCGTGGTAAATTTTAAGATTTTTTTGATGACCCGTTCAAATGATATCGAATTTTTAAAAATGGGTTGTTTGTTCCGTTACACAAACTTCTTTTACTCATAACTTCTTCAATAATGGTACAAATTTCAATTTCTTTTTTTTTCAAAATTTTTGTTTGTTTACGTACTTTTAAAAAAAAAAACCCCAAAAAATTCTTAAAAGCGCTCTAGTATGCGATTTTTAAGTTTTAAAATTTAAATCTCAGTTTTGAAAATGTTTGTACTCTTCGATTTTTTTAAATTTTTTTGGGTAAAACTTCTATCGATTCTACAAATTTTTTGCCCAGGACGATCGTGGGATAAAAATTATTGCTATTTTTTAAAACTTTTTGAAAAAAAATTATTGTAATTTTCTAATCTTAAAATCATTTCTACTGCTACAATGGTGCGTCATAGAGGGGTCATTTATAAAACCGACCCCATTAATTTTTACGTCTTAACATTTCTTTGGAACAAACTAATACCCTATCTCCAATTTCTAAGGGGGCTCCCACACAAGACGACATTTTTTAAAATTTGTTCCAACCGCTCTAACTGCCCTAATAGTGCCCTTAGAGCAACAAAATGTATGACCGTCCCACAATATTTTTTTAGTTCAAACATTTTCTCGTAACGCACCTTCCCTTTATCTCTAATTGTTAAAGCGGTCCCCATACAATTTTTTATATTTTTTGTAAATTTGTTTTATTTAATCAGCTTCTACCGGTCCAATGGTGCGTCCGAGAGGGGTCATTAGTGAGACCGACCCCCATTAATTTTACCCTACAACATTTTTTAAAAACATATCTACGCCCTATCTGTACTCCCTAAGTAGGCCTCCATTCAAAATTACATTTTTATAAAATTTGCTCCAACTGTTATTTGTATGGGAGCATACTTAGGAAGTGGAGATAGGGCGTAGGTATGTTTTAAAAAAGTGTTGAAGGGTAAAAACAAATGGGGGTCGGTCTCACTAATGACACCTCTCGGACCGGTAGAAGCTGATTAAATAAAACAAATTTACAAAAAATAAAAAAAAAGATAGAGGGTTGGTGTGTTCAGAGAAAATGTTTGAACAAAAAAAAATATTGTGGGTCGGTCATACATTTTGTTGCTCTAAGGGCACTTTTAGGGCAGTTAGAGCGGTTGGAGCAAATTTTAAAAAATGCCGTTTTGTGTGGGAGCCCCTTAGAAATTGGAGATAGGGTATTAATTTGTTCCAAAGAAATGTTAAGACGTAAAAATTAATGGGGGTCGGTCTTATTAATGACCCCTCTATGACGCACCATTGGAGCAGTAGAAATGATTTGAAGATTGGAAAATTACAATAAAATTTTTTTCAAAAAATTTAAAAAAATAGTAATAATTGTTATCCCACGATCCTCCTAGGCAAAAAATTTGTAGAATCGATAGAAGTTTTACACAAAAAAATTTCAAAAAAATCGAAGAGTACAAACAATTTCAAAAATGAGATTTAAATTTTAAAACTTAAAAATCGCATACTAGAGCGCTTTTAAGAATTTTTTGGGATTTTTTTTTTAAAGTACGCAAAAAACAAAAATTTTGAAAAAAAAAATTTGAAATTTGGACCATTATTGAAGAAGTTATGAGTAAAAGAAGTTTGAGTAAAAGAACAAACTACCAATTTTTAAAAATTCGATATCTTGTGAACGGGTCATCAAAAAAATCTGAAAATTTACCACGAAGGAGTTTTCGAAGATTACTAAAAACTGTAAACAAATTGGGAAAATCTAAAAAAAAATTTTTTCAAAATGTCCGATTTCACATGGAATGCCCCATATATTCAAGATCCTCGTTCGATTTTAAGACGATATAGCGATATACGTCCGTCTGTCTGTTTGTCTGTTGAAAACACGCTAACTTTTGAAAGACTTTACGGAGGCTCCTGAAATTTAACATATATGTTGGGCATTTACCTTGTCAGGCTTGAATTGCGATATATCGAAATCGGTCTAGTGGTTCAAAAGTTATGAGCAAAATACTAAATTTCGGCAAGGGATTTTCGTGAATTTACGAGATAAAAAACACACACGATAACTTTCGAAAGACAATTCTGAGGACAATTCTGAAGACAATTCTGAGGAATCTTGGCATATATATTTGCCGTTCCTCTAGCCTCATTTGTATTGTATTTCAGCCAAATCGGTCCAGTGGTTCAAAAGTTATTGGCAAAACCGTGAATTTCAGATTAGTTTTACCTTAAATTCACGTGTTGAAAACCCGTTAAACATGTTTTATTGGTACATTGCACACTGGGCCGAGATGGTAGGTTTTTTGGCCAAAAGTCTGTACAGGTCGTAAATGTTAATCGATTTTGTTGAAATTCAGAATATAAGCCTATATTAGGGTAATAAATAAGTGACTTGAAACTTTTTGGAATCGGACCTACAAGGAAACTGTTTCAGGGTGGACACTTAATTTTTAATAAAATTTACAGATGTTATAGATGAAACAAATGAAGAGACACTTGTCTTTTGTTTATGTTTTTGATTTGGAGATGGTCTCTGGTCCCGTGATTTGTGTGACTCAAAAAAACAACGTGATTCACGCGTGAGCGTGAGTGATTTTCATTTAAATCACGTGATTTAAAAGTTTTTAAAAATTGAATTGAAAAAAGAGTTTAAAAATAACGTGATTCACGCGTGAGCGTGAATGATTTTCATTTAAATCACGTGAGTATATTTTTTTTCCGAAATATTATTGAAAAAAAGTTTATTAAAAATTGAAAAAAAAAATTGTTTTTGTTTTTAAAACCCGCTTTTTATACTCATCGTTATCAAAAGTTCCACGCCCTTTTAAAAAACTGTCTGGGCCAGAATTATCCTTTCTATCCACACTTTCCAAAAAAGTTGCCCGCTTGTGCCCGTTTTCAAAAATGGAATTTAAATAAAATTTATAAAAAAATTAAAAAAATTATTTCATTTTTGAAAACCCCCTTTTAAAAACTCATCGTTATGGAAAGTTCCACGGTCTTTCAAAAGACTGTCTGGACCAGAATTATCCTTTGTATCAGCACTTTCCAAAAAAGTTACCCGCTTGTGCCCGTTTTCAAAAATTGAATTGAAATATGAGCTTATAAAAAATTGGAAAAACAATTTTTTTTGAAAACCATCTTTATAAACTCATCGTCATAAAAAGTTCCACGCCCTTTCAGAAAACTGTCTGGGCCAGAATTACCCTTTGTATCAGCACTTTCCAAAAAAGTTGCCCGCCTGTGCCCGTTTTCAAAAATTTACTTCTAATAAGGGCTAATAAAAAATTGGAAAAAATTAGTTTTTTTTTCTGAAAACTCCTTTTTTAAACTCATCAAAAGTTCCACGCTCTTTCAAAAAACTGTCTGGGCCAGAATTATCCTTTTTATCCTCACTTTCCAAAAAAACTTTCCGCTTGTGCCCGCTTTCAAAAATTAAATTGAAACAAGAGTTTATAAAAAATTGGAAAAAAAAATTTTTTTTTGAAACCCCCTTTTAAAGTTATCGTCATCAAAAGTTCCATGTCCTTTCAAAAAACTGTCTGGGCCAGAATTACCCTTTTTATCAGCACTTTCTAAAAAAGTTAGTCGTCTGTGCCCGTTTTCAAAAATACTTCTAATAAGGGCTAATAAAAAATTGAAAAAAAAATTTTTTTTTCTGAAACCTCCCTTTTTAAACTCATCAAAAGTTCCACGCTCTTTCAAAAAACTGTCTGGGCCAGAATTAGCCTTTTTAACCCCACCCTACAAAAAACTTACCCGCTTGTGCCCGTTTACACAAATGTGATTAAAATACCAAAAATTAAAAAAAAATAAAAAAATGTTTGTAAAAACCCCCTTTTTTAAAACTCATTGTGAACAAAAGTTCCACGCCCTTTCAAAAAACTGTCTGGGCCAGAATTATTCTTTTTATTCGCACTTTCCAAAAAAAAATTCCCGCTTGTGCCCGATTTCAAATATTTAATTGAAATAAGGCAAATGATATATATTGAAATATTAAAAATTTGAAAAAATAAAGAAACCCCTTTTTTTGAACTCATCGTTATCAAAAGTTCCACGCCCTTTCAAAAAACTGTCTGGGCCAGAATTATTCTTCCTATCCACTTTTTCCATAACAGTTGCCAGCTTGTGCCCGTTTTAAAAAATGTAATTGAAATAAAAATTAGAAAAAATATTTTTTTTTTGAAAACCCGTTTAAAAAAAAACACAGTTAAAACTCATCGTTTTCAAAAGTTCCACACTTTTTTTAACTCATCGTTTTCAAAAGTTCCACACTCTTTCAAAAAGCTGTCAGGACCGCCTAACCGGGTTATTATTTTTTTTTCAATGTATTAAAAACAAATTTTAATACGATAAAAAAAAATATTTTTCTTGTAACCGGGTTTTTCTCGTAACCGGTTTTTTGTGTATTCGGGTTTTTTGGTAACCGGGTTTCATTTTATCCCGTATTAATATAGAAAAACACTATGTATGTACTTTAGGAAAAACTTGAAAATTGTTAATTCATAAAATTAATTTAATTCAATAAAAAAGGCTCAACTTAACAACTTTAGACTTGTTCATCTCCCTTTCTATTGATATTATATACGCAGATGAAAAAACGGGCAAAAGCGGGCAGGTCAGTCTGAAAGCTAGTAAACCAACGAACATTTTGGCATCCTAACTTTTGGATTATGTCGCGGAACATTTTGGAACAACTATATCAAATGGAACAATTTTTCAAAATTTATATAAAAATATCAAAAAATCATCAAAAAAAATAGGGAAAAAGAGCTGTTCATACCCATTTACATGTTGTACTTCCCTTTGTCAAATAAATTAATCCCCAAAAAAAAAAAACAAGTTCCCATCTTAATAATGTATAAATTTGCTAGCTTTTTTGATTACGGTATATGGAGATTTTAACATACATATTTTATCTTTGATGGATCATTCCAAGAAAATGGGTGTACCGATTTTTACAAAAATTACAGACAAGGTGCAGCAAGTCATACTTAATACAATAGTGCATTCGCTTTTTTTAATTTAATAATTTTGTTTTCTTTAGTTTTGGCCAAAAAAACTACCATCTCGGCCCAGTGTGCATTGGTAAGTCACAAAAATATTTTACAACGTATTTTTGTCACTCAAAAATACTTTTACATTAAAAAAAATACGCTCGAAAAAAAGTTTACACTCAAAAAAAAATTTAGTAAATAATTTTTATTTTTTTCCAAAAATTACTTAAAAAAAAGTTTTTTTACACAAAATAAAATATTTCTAATCAAAAGTGTTATTTTTTTCACGTTAGAAAATTTACTATCTCTTAAAAAGGGCATTGTGAAGGGTATTCATAGATGTCAAGTCGAATTTAACTTTTCTACTTGTTTTTTTCGTAAAAAATATTTTTTTTTCATCAAATTTTTTGAACAATTTTTTTTTTTATTTTTCATAATTTTTTTTTTTTTTTTAATTTTTTTGTCATTAACATTTTTTTATAATTTTTTTTTACCAATACTTATTCACAAAATTTTTTTTTCATCAATATTTTTCTTCATAAATTTTTTTTGTTCTTCAAAATTTAAGGTTTTTATATTTTTTTTTTGTGTTTTCATCTAAATTTTTTTCATTTATAAATTTTTTTTCATAAAAATTTAAGTTTTTTTTTTCATAAAAATTTAAGTTTTTTTTTATAAAAAAATAAATTTTTTTTCATTTTTTTTTTTTTTATCAACAACTGAATAGTTCATGCGAATAAGGACGAATAGACCACTTTTTCGCAAACACGTTTTTTTGCATAAATGCATTTTATTAGCAGAGCCCTACAATCCTATGCAGAAATTTTGGGGAAATTTTGACTTTTAAGGCTAAAAAAATGACTTTAAAAGTGCAATAATTCGTATATTTTTATATTTTTGTTTAAATTGGGAGTGAACTAACGCACAATTTTGATTAAATACAACACAAAAACATACAAAAATTTTACTTTCGGTAACAATGTGTTAAAAGAACATTACGAGGAACAAACCACACTTATTATATTGGCAAAAAATTTTACCGTTCTTCAGCTATAAGACTTTAAAGTGTGGAAAGCAAAAAGGGCGAATATCCATCCTTAACAAAATATTATATAAAAATTATTTAGCTGCGAGTTTAAAATTGATATTAGGTAAAATTTGAAATTGTACACAAAAAAAAAACAATCTTAGCACATACAAACAATTTAACCAGATTTGCGAAAAAAAAAAACAAAAATGTTTTCATGTCCTTTTATGTTACATCGTAATATGCAGTCAAGGGTTAATATTATAATTCCTAAAAATGTATTTAGTGTCATAAAGAATTACTACTGCATCAAAAGGCAGGAATATTAGAAAAAAAAATTAAAAAAAAAAATTTTTTTTGCATGTCCTTGCAATCCTTAAATAGTGTATCCTCGAAGTCCTTAAAGTGTTACAAACAAATACCAACCATAGTTCGTCAAGTTTTGCAAGTCTCGTGAAAATGTAGTCAAAATCTGCTGCAAAATAACACATTTTTATTCAAATTTCAATACATTTTTTTGGATATTCGCCCTTTTTCCATTTAAGCAAAAAATTGAAGTCCAATTTTTGGCAAGTTCTCCTTCGAATACCTTACTAAAATTTTGTATATAGGTAGATGTGACTTAAACCTTTAAGCTAATACCAAAAAGTTGACAAAAATATTATTTTTTAACCATTTCCTGCGTTTTTATTGTCCCCTGTAAAATTCTACAAATGGTCTATTCGTCTTTATTCGCATGAACTATTCAACTGTTTTTTCATAATTTTTTTATCACATTTTTTTTCTCATCAAAAACTGTTTTTTCATAATTTTTTTTAATAAATTTTTGTTAAAAAAAAAAATTAATGAAAAAAATGTTGATGCAATAAAAAAAAATAATTTTAGTCTTAACTTTTTTTTCCTCTGGAGAAATATTTTTTATTAATTTTTACACGATTAAAGTTATTTTAAGCAAAATTTTATTTACTTTTAAGATATATTTAAGTAAATGATGTACTATTTTTTAGGAAAAAATGTAGGTACTTGGAATAAGAAGTAGTTTCCTGGCAGCCCTCGCAAGCCTGACTTTTTTCCAATTGAGGTCAACATGCTTTAATAATTTTTTTTTTTCGGTGTATGTCAGAAAAAGTTCTGACTTGATAAAATATAATTTTGGTGATAAAACATTTATAAAAAATTGGTAAAAAAAATATTATTGATAAAAAAAATTTTATGAAAAAAAAGAAATTGTTAAAATAAATTTTTGATCAAAAGAAAATTTGTTTGATAAAAAAAAATTGAAAAATTGAATTAAAAAAATTAAGTGACGCCCTGCTTCATTTTTAAAAGTATGCACCAGCCTTAAAACATCATTATATTGAAAACTACCACATACACCTCGACCACTGTGCAACATTATACAAAATAATAAGAAAAACAAACACAAACCATGTAAACAGTTACAGTCACAAAAAAATCTCAAAATAAACTTTATGACTTTTTTGCACGTTGAGACAGTTTGACGCAATATTTTTTTTTTTCGGAAAAGAAAAAAAAAATTTAAAACACATTGAAAAAATAAAAATACAACAGCAATCATTTAGTCACACCAAAGTGAATAACTAGAGTTGATATTTAAGAGTTGATAATGTAGTACAGAGTGTTGCAATGATGGATGAGGTTAGCTTTGACAAACATGCACGAGTCGCAATACACAATTGTACAAATTAAACTTGCAACAAGCATCTGTAATAGAGATTCTGTATAAAGAATAGGACAAGCAATGTAATAATTTTTAAATTGAATATGTACTACACAGAAAAAAAATTTTGTGAAATCAAAAGTTACTACACAAATTGTTAGCAACTCATTTCTGGTTTAACAACTATTTTAATTGTATCAACAATGTATATTGTTAATGTGACAAAAATTCAAATTAATTTCCAATTAAATGCATCAATTAAAATGATTGTTAAAAAACGCACAAAAAGCTAATTGATAACACAGACACTCTATAAACTCATTTATTGAAGCAGTAATATATGTGACGATAGCACGGTGGTTGTGTGCTAGACTCGAATCATGAACATTGCGGTTTCGCTGCCAGCTGGCGGAAACATTTATATACCCTCCACTCTAGTGATAGAGGGAATATATAAGCTTGTCATTCCGTTTGTAACACCTCGAAATATTGGTCTAGGACCCCATAAAGTATATATATTCATGATCCTCGATCGATTTTAAGACGATCTAGTCCGTCCGTTCGTCCGTCCGTCTGTCCGTCTGTCTGTTTGTCTGTTGAAAACACGCTAACTCTTAAAAGACTCAACAGAGGCTCCTGAAGTTTGGCATATATGTTGGGCATTTACCTGGTCAGGTTGGTATTGCAATCCAGCGAAATGGGTCCAGTGGTTCAAAAGTTATGAGCAAAAGACTGAATTTCGGCAAGGGTTTTTCGTGAATTTTTGAGATAAAAAGCACTATAACTTTCGAAAAGAAATTCTGAGGATGCTTGAAGCTTGGCATATATATTTTGCGTTCCTCCAGCCTCGTTCGTATTGAATTTCAGCCAAATCGGTTCAGTGGTTCAAAAGTTATTAGCAAAACCGTGAATTTCAGATTAGCTTCACCTAAAATTCACGTGTTGAAAACCCATTAAACCTGTTTTAAAAACATTGGTAAGTCACAAAAATATATTACAACGTATTTTTGTTACTCAAAAATATTTTTATACCAAAACAAAAAAAAAAAAATGCACTCGACAAAAATTTTACACTCAAAAAAAATTTTACACTCAAAAAAAAAATTAGTAAATTATTTTTTTTTTTTTTCAAAAATTACTAAAAAAAAATTTTTTTAAACAAAATAAAATATTTCTAATCAAAACTGTTGTTTTTTTCACGTTAGAAAATTTATTATCACTTAAAATGGGCATTGTGGAGGGTATTCATAGATTCGGCCAAGTCGAATTTAACTTTTCTACTTGTTTTATTTATACCCAATAAATCTTCAACTCTATTATAGAGGGTATATATAAGTTTGTCATTCCGTTTGTAACACCTCGAGATATTGGTCTAGGACCCCATAAAGTATTTATATTTATGATCCTCGCTCGATTTTAAGACGATCTAGCGATGTCCGTCCGTCCGTCCGTCCGTCTGTCCGTCTGTCTGTCTGTTGAAAACACGCTAACTTTTGAAAGACTTTACGGAGACATCTGAAGTTTGACATATATGTTGGAAACTTACCTGGTCAGGTTGGTATTGCAATCCAGCGAAATCGGTCTCGTGGTTCAAAAGTTATGAGCAAATAACGGAATTTCGGCAAGGGTTTTTCGTGAGTTTACGAGATAAAAGACACGCTAACTTTCGAAAGGCAATTCTGAGGATGCTGATGCTTGGCGTATATATTTGCCGTTCCCCTGGCCTGGTTCTTATTGAATTTCGGCCAAATCGGTTTAGTGTTATTAGCAAAACCATGAATTTCAGATTAGTGTCACCTTAAATTCACGTGTTGAAAACTCGTTAAATGTCTTTTAAAAACATTGGTAAATCACAAAAATATTTTAAAACGTATTTTTGCCACTAAAAAATATTTTTACACTAAAAAAAAATACACTAGAAAAAAATTTTAAGCTCAAAAAAAATTTTACACCCAAAAAAAAAAATTTAGTAAATTATTTTTTTTTCAAAAATTACTTAAAAACAAGTGAGAGTGTTAAATTCGGCTGTGCCGAATCTTGTATACCCTCCAACACGTTAAAAAAACCGGTGCATCTTTTTTTTTTTGTGGGGGGGGGGGGTTCGGTGGTGGGAGACAACCGTACTGGATCCAACCACACGACTTTGAACTTCTTCTGACATAAAAAAATTTTTCGTTTGCTAAGCAAAAGTAAAAAAAATAAATAAAACATGGGGTTTTTTCCCCCGTGGTCCGATTTTGCCCATCTCCGAACTTAACCAGCCTATGACCATTAGACATATTCGTGCTCTTTTATTTTGGACTGTATCGTGTCCTCCACAGACGGACAGACGGACGGACGGACGGACGGACATCGCCAGAATGTCTTAGAATCGATCACTGATCAATAAAATATATACATTATGGGGTCCCCGACCGATATTTCGATGCGTTACACACGGAATGACAAAGTGAGTATACCCCCATACTGTGGTTAAAGGGTATAAAAAAGTTTTTTTACAGAAACTAAAATATTTCTAATCTTAAATGTTATTTTTTGCTCGGTAAATTTACTATCACTTAAAAAAGGCATTGTGGAGGGTATTCATAGATTCGGCCAAGTCGAATTTAACTTTTCTACTTGTTTTTATTTTGAGATTATTTTTGTTTTGCTATTCTAATGACACCTTTTATATAAGTTTAGTCAAGTACAAATATATATGAGCAATAGCACGGTGTAAGTGTGCTAGACTCGTACCATTTTCGTTGCCGGTTCGAGTCCAGCTGCCGCTAGATGTTTTTTTATACCCTCCACTTAGTGATAGAGGGTATATATAAGTTTGTCTTTCCGTTTGTAACTCATCGAAATATCGGTCTGGGACCCCATAAAGTATATATATTCATGATGCCCGATCGATTTTAAGACATTCTAGAGATGTCCGTCTCTCTGTCTGTGGAAAATGCTATCACGGACAAAATATTGCACAGAGATGACTGAAACTTAACATATTTATTGGAAGTTCTCCCGTGAAGTTTGGTATTGCATTTGAGCGATATCGGTTCAGCGGTTCAAAAGTTATGAATGAAAATGTAAGCACACCTCAAAAACTTCAGTACATTTAACATAACTTAAAAATACAAAATGCTTTAATTCGGCTTCTGGTTGACATATGTGAACATAATTGAACACAAAATGGTATTTAAACAATTACGAACATATTTTTTTGACAAAAAAAGAAAAAAATCGCGGATTTTTTTTTTTACCAAAATTTTTTTTCGCGGAAATTTTTTTTTCATTTTTGTTTTTTTTTTTCAAAAGTAATTTCCTTTTAATGAAAGTTTTTTGCAATAATCTTTTTGAAATTGTGGAGGGTATCACTACATTCGACAAGGCCGAATTTAACTTTTTTACTTGTTTTAGATTTTTTTTGTTCTATTTTTTTTTTTTTTTTAACTGACTTTAAAACATGTTTAGTTCCTTTAACATACGCGTATAGTAAACTACAAATATATAAGAAATAGCACGGTGGTAGTGTCCTAAAGTCGTATCATGTTGGTTGCGGGTTCAATTCCAGCTGCCTGTAAATGTTTTTATTTAATTTTTAGATTGTTGTTTCTATTTTTTGATTTTTTTAAATAAAATGACATTAAAGCATGTTTATTTTCGTTAATAAAATTTACAACAAACTTTTCCATTACCTTCATCGTTGTTACAAAAATGAATTTAATTGACAAAAATAAATTTATATTTTTTTTCAAAAGTTACAAAACTTATTGTTGTACACTCAAAATAATAACTCTGTTAAATACTCTGTAAAATGACTGTAATCTCAATTGGACAGATATTTGACAAAGTTATCTACCGAAATACAGATTTTTAGAAAATACTTTGTATTTTCTTGTGACCGAAAAACAAAGTTTTATCTGTAATTTTACTTTGTAATTTCTATTTTACAGATAATAAACAAGAGTTTTTTGTATTTTTAGAAAAATACTTTGTTATTTTCTCGTAACCGAAATACTAAATTTCATCCATAATTTTACTTATTGCTCAAAAAACTTCCAAATATTTCAACCTCTCTTTAAAAAGGGTCTTAAATTGCAATAAAAGCTGGTAAATTTTACGAGGATGTCGTGTAAAATTGGAGGTACTCGTAAGAAACTCGTAATTTTCACAAAAATAAAAAGTTGAACTCATAACATACACTTAATTAAAACTTTGTAAATTTTCACTGTTTTTTTAGTAAAATTCTTGTCGCTTTTATCAACATTTTACAAATAATTCTGCTAACTTACAGATTTTTTATCGAAATGATTTTACAGAGTTTACTTCGTAAAATAACAGAAAATCTTGCTGGTTGGAAATCTATGGTATTTTCTACTGGCTCAACAGAGTATCTCTGTAATTTAACAGAGTGATTATTTTGAGTGTAGTGATAAAATCCAATGTAGGCTCAGTTTTAATTAAATATTTAATTGTATTAACAATGAAATTAACTGTATTGACAAATTTTATTTTCTGTGTAGCAACATGAGCATTATCAATATTTTTTGTTAAAGTTTTTCTACTTTTTTTTTTGCTAAATATACTGCAATGTTGTTTTTTAATTAAAAACAAATTGTAGTCGTTATAGAACTCTAGAGATTTTTGTTACACAAACAATATTTTATTATTAATTTTTTTCTTCATTTACTGTGTTTTTTTAATAATTTTTGCTGCTTACTGCTTATATAGTCGGTGTAGTTGATGTTAAATTTATATTAGTATTTGTTTTAGTTTCAGCTTTTTTTTTTATTATTGCTGTCATTTTGCTGATAACAATTTGTAATTGTGTGTGCTGCGTTTGTTGAAGTTAGTTTATTTTAAAAGCGTCAAGGCCACTGGAACAGGAAGCGGATATGACATGTTTAATGTAAGCCAGATGTGCAAGCACTTAAACTATATAAATGATGATATAAAAATAAGATTCAATAAAAATGTACAAACTACGACTAACACTTGGTACAAGACATTGCGTGAATTAACCCGTTATGGTGTAGTTTTTTAACAAGAAAATCTTTTATTTTAAGTAGGTTTATTCTAGCTCGAGGTCATTATTTTCTTTACCAATTTAAACTATGATATTCTTTTAGAATATTTTCAAGAAAATTATATTTATGTTTTAAATTTATTAGTGTTAGTCATTTTTGCAAGACCTAATCTACTTAATTGTTGGTAAGTTGATGATCGTGATCTTACTAAGATAGTAAAATTTTCGTCTACTAATTCCCAATGGGAGTGGAGTCGAATATGTATTAATATTTTAGTTTGATCATTAGCGATTTGTCATTGAAATCCCTTTGCTAATTGTAGTATAGGGTGTGAGGACTAAAGTCGACAGGATCGTTTTAGTCCCACCTTTATTTTTCAGTTTTAATTAATTAAACATATTATCCATTAAGGGTGGGATAGTGTTGTGTGAGATTTTAAGCAGCAGTATTTGGAATCGCTAGAACCCCTCATTTTGTGAGGTTCGTAAAAAAAGTGTATGAGCCAAAAAATGGGGGATGTCGGATAGGATCTAGGGGTCGCTCATCGGGGTCAAAGTTGTGCGTACATGGGAAAAATCCACAAAATGCCCCACAACTCCCCTGGTTTTGCCCTAGAGGGGTCAAATGTGAGACCGGCACCCATTTTTTTTTCGCCCCAAACACTTTTGCCAAATATACCTAAGCCCTATCTCCTCTCCTTAAGGGGCTCCCATACAAAGGTTGAATGTTAAAAAATATTTTCTCCTGCCTCTCTAGTTGTCCTAGAAGTGACCCTAGAGGAATCAAATGTATGACCGACCCCAATATTTTTTTATCCCCAACATTTTCTTAGAACATACCTACCCTCTATCTTCAAGCTTTAGGGTGGTCCCCATACATTTTTTTTTTTTAATTTTTTCTTATTTTTTTTATTAAATCAGCTCCTACCGGTCCAACGGTGCTTCCTAGTGGGATTATAGCAAGACCGACCTCCATTTATTTTTAACCCCCAACATTTCATCGGAATATTTCACTTCCCTATCTCTAATTTGTAAGAGGTCTCCCACACAAAATATTTTTTAACATTCAACCTTTGTATGGGAGCCCCCTTAAGGAGTGGAGATAGGGCTTAGGTATATTTGACAAAAGTGTTTGGGGCAAAAAAATAATGGGGGCTGGTCTCACATTTGACCCCTCTTGGGGCAAAACCAAGAGAGCTGTAGGGCTTTTTGTAGATTTTTTCCCCTCTATTCCCAACTTTGACCCCGATGAGCGACCCCTAGATCCTATCCGACCTGCCTCATTTTTTGGCTCATGCATTTTTTTTACAAACCTCACAAAATAAGCGGTTCTAGCGTGTCGAAATCGAAAACTCGTGCACTATCCCACCCCTATTATCCATTTATCTCAAATCAAATTAACGTTTTTGCTTAAAACCATTGTAAATTTAATTAAAGTCCGTTAAATTTGAATATTTAGTAGTTACGCCACCTGGATGTCAGTGTAAGAAGTATAGGCTTACAAATACAACCCTAGCACTAGAGTGGTTGGCAATTCATGTAACAGCTCAATGTTTATGTGTATTTGTATATGTGTTGGACAAAATTGTATAAAAGCGCGATCAACCAGACAACGAGAGCCTAGTCATTCGGAGAAAGGCAAGTGGTACGGTCGACAGTAGGCAGTAAGGTTGCAATTCGTTGATTTCAACTTTACTGGTATACAACGGAGACAAGTAGGATGGTTGCAATTTGTTGATTTCAACCAACGACGAACTTAATTTAGAATCAAGTCTGCGACGGCCGACTTCATGCGTCGGCATGTGTATTCTACGACCCAGTAAATTGGAGGAACATTTAATTTTGGCGACTTCGGCAACGGACTTAAACCAGAATCAAGTCTGCGGCGGCTGGCTTCATGCGATGGCATGCGTATTCTGATACTTTTCAACGGAATATTGATTTTACTTCAACGGCGACGGATTTGCAACCAGAATCAAGTCTGCGGCGGCTGGCTTCATGCGATGGCATGAGTATTCTACAACGTATATTGGATTTTCCCACTGCAGACAACCACATCGTATCGATAAGAAAGTTAAATGTAAAAGTGCGCGTCGTAATCAATGTTATTTGTGTGTTTTAAATAACGTCTTTAAATAAAAACTTTTATAACGTTTTCTGAAAAAATTAAATTAAACTCTTTTTTTATTTCTCTGCAAAAATATAAATTTTTGTAACCCTGGACGTGACTGAGCCTATCCCAGCCTAGTGGGAAAAACCTGTCGTTACAAGGGTTTTTATATTTGCTAAATAATCTTGACAATGGAATCTGACAAATTCCGAAACTCGTTTCGATTAAGTCTTGAAAAAATGATCAACACAAATAAATTTAAAACAGAAAAATAATTTTCTTGAAAATTATTCTATGACAATATCATAGTTTTAATTGGTAAGGAAGATAATGACCTCGAGCTAGAATAAACCTACTCAAAATATAATATTGTATTGGTCGAATAAAAACAATTTTTATTTTTTAATAAAATTTAATCTGAAAATGATAATGTTTTCACATGATAATGTTGTAGACTGGTGTCTAAGAATTTTAAAAAAAGATGCAAGACGCCATCCCAGTTTAACTAATTAAACTAATTACTGTTTTTATTTTCTTAATTCACCAGCTAGTGAATAAGAACGTTTTTCATCAGCTGGTGAATAAAACTTAACATGATTATTTTTCAACAACATTTTTATTTCAATTTTGTTTTTATACCCTCCAACTACAGTATGGGGGTATACTCACTAGACTGCCCAGAAAAAAACAAAGTTGTTATTTTCTTGGGGGATACCTGCGAATTTTGTTCCTTTTTGTGCAAAAAAATTTCGGTTTTTTTTTGGGATTTTTAAAATAATATCTAGAGGTCGCGATCTCGCGTTTTATAACGATTTATTTTTTTTGAGTTTTTTATTATTTTAAATTGTTAAATATGATTAATATGATAAAATATTAATAATTTCAGACAAAAAAAAAATAAATTAAAAATTAAATATCGCTCATTCCATGAGATGTCTCCCAGCATCTAATCAAATGTTCTTTAATTTATTTGAAATTTCGCACACAGGTACACTATGGAGCAATTAAAATAAATTCGTTTTTAGTTTCGCGAAAATCCACGAATTCGCGAACGCGAATATATTCGCGAATTCACGGATTTTCTCGGAACTAACAACTGATTTATTTTAATAGCTTCATAGTGTTCATGTGTGCAAAATTTCAAATAAATTAAGGAACATTTGATTAGATGCTGGAGACATCTCATGGAATGAGCGATATTTAATTTTTAATTTAATTTTTTTTTTGTCTGAAATTATTAATATTTTATCATATTAATCATATTTAACAATTTAAAATAATAAAAAACTCAAAAAAAATAAATCGTTATAAAACGCGAGATCGCGACCTCTAGATATTATTTTAAAAATCTCAAAAAAAAACCGAAATTTTTTTGCACAAAAAGGAACAAAATTTGCAGGTATCCCCCAAGAAAATAAAAACTTCGCTTTTTTTCTGGGCAGTCTAATACTCACTTTGTCATTCCGTGTGTAACGCATCGAAATATCGGTCTAGGACCCCATAAAGTATATATATTATTGATCAGTGATCGATTCTAAGACATTCTAGCGATGTCCGTCTGTCCGTCCGTCCGTCCGTCCGTCCGTCTGTCCGTCCGTCCGTCTGTGGAAGACACGATACAGTCCAAAATAAAAGTGCTAGACTCCTGAAATTTGGCACATATATGTCTTATGTTCATAGGCTGGTTAAGTTCGGAGATGGGCAAAATCGGACCAGGGGGGAAAAAGTTCCCCCTTGAAGAACTAAACCAACCTCTGAAAAATATCATA
Source organism: Pegoplata infirma (assembly GCA_963921195.1). Lineage (NCBI taxonomy): Eukaryota > Metazoa > Arthropoda > Insecta > Diptera > Anthomyiidae > Pegoplata > Pegoplata infirma. The sequence continues at coordinate 55,411,461 of OY992536.1, read as the reverse complement.
TTTTTATATGATTTTTTGTGTTTTTGTTTAAAAAATCCAACATTTTTATGCTACAAGAATTTCAAGGTCCTGCATTTGGACCCACAGAATTAGAAAATATCGTTTTACGTTCCGCCTCCCCCTTTTATGGGCGTGGAATATTTTTTTTTTTATATAATGATAAATTTCTATTTCTTTAGTGCACAAAGCATAAGAATTACTTTTTTTAAAACTTATTCGAGAGGAATTGTGCCCCCCAATTACCACTACCGACCCCCCCCCCCCCACCCCTCAAAAAAAAAAGAAGACGCCCCTGCAATTTTTTTTATTTGCATGTTGGAGGGTATAAAAGATTCGGCACAGCCGAATTTAACACTCTTACTTGTTTTTATTAATTTTTTTCCATAAAATTTTTTTATCAATTTGTTTTCCATATTTTTTTTTTTAATTTTTTTCATAATCTTTTTTTTTTACCAAAAATGTGTTTTAAAACCACAAATTTTTTGTTTCCTAGATTTTCCGTAAAAAATTTTTATACCCTCCAACCGTATGGGGGTATACCCCTTTTGTGGGCGCGTATATAAAAAATGCATTTTAATAATGATTAATTGGATTAATTAATATCAAGAATCATAATAAATCCATTAGATAACATATATCGCAAGGAGAGACGGTGTCCCCCAACGTCTCCCACCAACTCCCCCTCCCCAAAAAAAAAGACGCTTGTTTTTTTTTTAACAAAAGTAATTTTTATCGACAATTTTTATACCCTCCAAACACAGTATGGGGGTATACTCACTTTGTCATTCCGTGTGTAACGCATCGAAATATCGGTCTAGGACCCCATAAAGTATAAATATTATTGATCAGTAATCGATTCTAAGACATTCTAGCGATGTCCGTCCGTCCGTCCGTCTGTCCGTCTGTCCGTCTGTAGAGGACACGATACAGTCCAAAATAAAAGAGCTAGGCTTTCGAAGTTTGGCACGAATATGTCTTATATTCCTAGGCAGGTTAAGTTCGGAAATGGGCAAAATCGGAACACGGGGGAAAAAGTTCCCCCTTGGAGAACTGATCCAACCTCTGAAAAAATACACTTTTTTTACATGTTTTTTGTATTTTTGTTAAATATACAAAACATTTGTTGTATTTATCGGGATGGGAAGGTGCTCTCAACGTCCCCAACTTTTTTTCGGGCCCCCCCCCCAATGGGCGTGGAATAAAACATTTTTTTTAAATCATTAAAAACTTGTATTTCTTTTGTGCAAAAAGCATCTCGTTTTTTAAACACATATTCGACAGGAAATTTGCCCCCCCCCCACCAATTACAAATACCAACCCCCCCAAAAAAAAAGAAAACGCCCCTGGATTTTTTTTTATTTTTTATGCATGTTGGAGGGTATAAAAGATTCGACACAGCCGAATTTAACTCTCTTACTTGTTTTTTCACCAAATGTTCTTTACATCAAAATTTTTTTTCCGATCAAAAATTTTTTTTCAAACTTTTTTTCATCAATTCTTTTACCAAATTTTTTTTTCATCAAAAATTTTTTTCAACTATTTTTTTTTAATCAATATTAAATAATATTTTTTTTTCATCAAAAAATATATAATACATTTGAAATAGGCAAATATTGTGAAAAAAAAAAATTTAGTTGCTGCTACTATAGTCGGTTATGTCAGCTTTTAATTGGTTAATGCTTTATTTTTGTTCATTTATACCACTTTAATAAAGATATAAAATAATATTTTCATTATTACAATGGGGAGCTCTTTAACACATTCATACACATATAAATTTCAACTCCCTCAAACTTATTCCATGCTTTTTCTTACTTTGGTTTGACTTTGAATTTCATTCAGTTTCTGTCAGCAATATCATTTAATTTCTATACATTTTTTGTTTGTATTTTGCAGATTACACATTAAAATGGAAAGCAGAAATAAAATTAAATAATTCTCGTAATAATTTCTATTATCATAATAAGTACAGGACAAACTTTGTTGAAATTGAAAAGTTTTAAAAGTTGAATCAGTTTGACCAGTGATATGTCCCAGCAAAAACTGGGTGTTCCTTAAAGTAAAGGAAATAAATTTCAATACTTTAGTTAATTTTAGTTCAATACTTTAGTTAAAGTTCATACTTTAGTTAATTTAAGTAAAAATATTTTTAGCATGATGTTTTTAAAAAAGTTGCAGGACGCCACATTAGTTTAACTATATACGCTAACGATTAACAAAAAAAAAATTAAGAATTAGTGTTTTCATTATCTTAAAACCAAAAATTTTAGTAACTTGGGTTTGTAACTTAAATAATAATTTACCTTGTGGTGAATAAAAAAAAATATTCACCAGCTGGTGAATAAAACGTAACATAATTATTTTTCATCAATATTTTTTTTCATCAAAATTTTTTCATAAGCATTTTTTTTTTCATCAATATTTTTGTTTATCTATATTTTTTTTCATCAGTAGTTTTTGTCATCAATGTTTTCTTCATCAATATATTTTTTTTTTATCAATATTTTTTTTCATCAATATTTTTTTCATCAATATTTTTTTTCGTCAATATTTTTTTTCATTAATATTTTTGTTTCATCAATAGTTTCATCAGTTTTTTTTTTCATCAATTTTTTTTTCATCATATTTTTGTTTCATCAATGTTTTTTTCATCAATATTTTTTTTTCATCAATATTTTGGTTTCATCAATATTTTTTCATCAATATTTTATGCATTAATATTTTTTTCATCAATATTTTTTTGTTCATAATTTTTTTTTTTGTCAATAAATTTTTTCTTCATCACAATTTTTTTTATCTACAACACCGCTCTACAAATCTGAGGTTTATCTCTGCGTTTTGAATGAAACCAAAAAAAGTTTGTAGGTTTTGGTTTCCCGATTCCAAAACCGTCACCCAAAATTTTCTATCACGTCACAATTTTGATAAAATTTGGCCATTTTCGAGTGCTTACAAAATAAGATCCTGACATGCGAATGACTTGATATCAAGCGCATTCGAAAGTGCGTAATTTTCTCTTTAAGACAAAATCAAATTTTCTTAGAATTAAATTTTTTATAATAGTGAAAAAATCGTTAGCCACAAGTGCTTTAAATCTAATAATTACGTATCTATTTGTATGGAAATTTGTTAAAAAACACTGTGTAAATAAATTAAATATTTAAAAAATGGAAGGTTTTTTGTTAATGATTTTTTTACCATTTTTGAAAATTAAATTCCAAGAACATTTTATCTTGTCTCATAGAGAAAATTACATACGTTTGAATGAGCTTGATACCAAGTCATTCGCATGTCACGATCGTATATTATAAGCTTTCAAAAAGGGCCCAAAATGGCCTTTTTCGATATTTTAACCGCGAATAACTCAAAATCCTGACGTGATAGACATATTTGGGTCGCAGATTTGGAATCAGCGCAACAAACACTACCTATGTCACTCACCAGAATCCAATACGCATTTTCATGTTGAGCTGTGTAATCAATAATTTTTTTTCATATTTTTTTTTTTTTCATTAAATATTTTTTTCATCAATAAACTTTTTTCTTTAATATTTTTGTTTCATCAAAAACTTTTTTTATTGACAAACACAGACAAACAAATAGATGGATATCACAAATAGATGGATCAATAATATACAAACATAATGGGGTCCTCGACAGATATTTCTTTGCGATTTGCATGGAATGACAACTTAATATAGCGTAATTTTTTCTAGAAAAGTTTTGCTTTGTTCTTTCCACCTATTTATACAGCAAAACATTATCATGATTCAAAATCTTCGCAGACTTTTTTTGAAATCTTCTTCCCTGGTCCTTTTACGCCCATTAAAGAACTTGTCCAGCCCATATATATGAGACATATTCATACCATATTTCAGAAGTCTATCTCTTTTGGTTTGAAGTGCAGTGTGCTTTCCAAAGTCGGACTGACAGACGAAATTTGCAAGAATGTCTAAGACTTAACATTATTTTTTATACCCTACACCACTCTGTGGTACATGGTATAATGAGTTTGTGCTGATGTTTGTAACTACGTGAAATATTGGTCTTAGACCCACCACTTTTTGAGTCAATTAAGCGATGTCCGTCTGTATGTGCGTCCGTCCATGTAAACGTTGTGCGTACGATACAGGTCGCAATTTTCAACCGATTTATCTTACCTTTTAAACTTAAGCTTCTTTTGACCCAAGGATAAACGCTATTGAAAAAATCGGTCGGTATTTTGACCTAGACCCTATACAAACGTCACCTTTAAATATGGGTTAAATGATCCTAACAACCGTATTTAAAAAGGCATCCTTTTCAGATTTGGCAGGTAAACATGTTTTGTATTCACAAATTGTCATTCCAAATTTTAAAAGAATTGAACCTGTTCTTCTTGTAGCCCCCATACAAACCACCCTCCCGATATTCTCATAAATCTCTATACTTTCATGAAAATAGAAAATATTTTGTTATTATTAAAATTTTGTTTTGCGTGTTTAACGCGTACTTTAATAACCCAACTAAATTTGATTATATTCACACCATTTTTGGACTTAGACCCCATATGGAAATTTCGCCCGATATTCACTTAAAGCGGTTTATTGAGAACAAATAGTAGCTAAAATTTTGTTTGTGAGTAATTTCTACACCTTTTAAAAATTTGACAAAAGATAGACACAATCGGTCCTTGTTTGGACTTGGGACCCATTTTCCGGGAAACACTGGTGTAGAGTATTGTATGGTTGGTCTTGACCGACTTTAATTTTCTTACTTGTTTTTTTTTAAACTTTCTTTTCCAAGTACACCCATATATTTAGCAAAACATTATCATGATTTAATATAAAAAGTAAGAGTTAAAAATTCGCAGGCATATTTTGAGTGTAGGGTGCAACAAATTAATTAATTGTAAGTTTTAAAAAAGTCCGAAGTGGCTAGGCAAATTTGCTTGTTGGTTTTAAATATTTTAATCCAAAAGTATTTATAAAGGTTAAAAAATCAAGTATTTAGATATACCTGTCGGCCACAAATACTTAGTTGAACTTCAATGCCGAACTTGAGAAAAAATATGCAAAAGGCTACTTCAAATTTACAACAACTAAATGCATCCTTTACCAACACCGACAACACAAAAAAAAAATTGTATATCTAGAAAAGTGAAGAGATAGTTACTGTTCTTCTTCTTGTGTTTCTAGCAGTTTAAAAACTGTGAAACGACGGTGGTTTTTTAATTATTGTGCCTATAAATTACAATGTTGAACACATATTTAGTTGTAAAAAATCTGTGAAATATTTTTGAAAATTTAAAAAATTTATAAAAAAATTAATAAAAAAAATTGTTGGTAAAAAAAACAAAATTTATAAAAAAACAAGTGAGAGTGTTAAATTCGGCTGTGCCGAAACTTTTATACCCCACAACACATTAAAAAAAAAACAGGGGCGTATTTTCTTTTGGAGGGGGTTTCGGTGGTGGGAGAAAATCTTCCTGGATCCAACTACAGGACTTTGAACTTCTTCTGACATAAAAAATGTTGCGTTTGCTAAGCAAAAGTACAAAAAAATCTATTAAAAATTGCGTTTTTTCAGAGGTAGGTTTAGTTCTTAAAGGGGAAAAAAATTTTGATGAAGAAAGAAAAAAAATTTTATGTAAACAAAAAATTTTATGAAAAAAATTGATGAAAAAAAAAAAATTTATGAAAAAAAAAATGTTTTGAAGAAAATATGTTTCATGAAAACCGCAAAAAAAAAAAATTATGTAAACAAAAAAAAAACGAACAAAAATTCATGAAAAGTTTGATGAAAAAAAAATTTATAAAAAAATTAATTGATGAAAAAAAAATGATGAAAAAATATTTTATGAAAAAAATATGTATAAAAAAAATTTTGATATAAAAAAAATATTAATAAAAAAAAATGATAAAAAAAAATTGATAAAAAAGAATTTATGAAAAAAAAAAAATATTAAAAGAAAAATATGGTGTAAAAAAAATTGATAAAAAAAATATGAAAAAAAATTTTGGTGTAAAAAAATTTGATGAAAAAAAAAATTGATAAAAAAAAAAACAAAAAATAAGGAAAAAAATGTTGATGAAAAAAATTTTTGTTCAAAAATAATTATGTTACGTTTTATTCCCCAGCTGGTGAAAAACACTTTTATATACCAGCCGGTGAATTGTATCCAAGTTACAAACCCTTGTTTGGTTTTAAGAAAACGAAAAAGTAATTCTTATTATCTTTTTTTTAGTCGGTAGCTTGTCAAACTGAGGTGGCATCCTGCATCATTTTAGACACCGGCCTAAAATCATTATCATGTTAAAATTAAAAACTACAGTGGGCCAAAAAAAACTATTTCTTATTTTTTAAATAAATTTTTTTGGGGGTTTGGTATTCTGGTATATTAATGTTGTTTGGTCTTAGTCAAGATATCAATTCGTGTTGCACAGTGTAATTTGTTACAATAATTAACAAACAAGACGTATTCTAAAACTAAAATTCGTGAACAATGCACGAATGATTCAAAGGAAAACTGAAAATAAAATTCCACCTAAAGATACTTTCTATTTTTTTTTAATGCATTAGAGAGAGCTGGGAAAACCACACTTAGAAACATAGAAAACCGTAAATGTATTCCATGAATTTTGTTAAAGCCTAAAGCGAATTTAAAAATTCCGGGAAATTTCAAAAAATACATTAGAGTAACTCTGGGTTTATAAAAACGAACGGTTGTTTGCTTTTGGGGGGGTGGGGAGAATAATCTTGATAAAAATTTTATTTTGGTGGGATAAACTTTTTTGCTTCAAAATTGGCTTCGAAAAACCAAAATTAGCGCAGTCCTACTTTAACACTTTTTAATTTTTTTTTTTTAGTTTTAACGAGCTAGGATTTTGGTTTAGATGTTGCTTTTAATGATACGTATTGACAAAAAAAACATCATTCCCATCTGTGAGATCTTAAACGTGTTCTAAAGTTTATCAAAAAAAAAACGGCAAAAAATGCATTACTAACCTTTTTTTCAAATTTTATGTATTATCACAAAAAAGTACTTTTGGGACAAATTTAAATACAAACTGGCAAATTATGGTAAAAATTTTCACCATACCCAGCAGAAATTTTGCTGAACGTTCAGCAGCTTTTGGAAGGGGAACTTGAGTAAAGGAGCGCATCCAATTGCGCTGAATTCATGCATGATTCTCTAAGGCGATGTCCCACTTTAGAGCGCTAGTTGGATACACAGAAACAGCGCTCTTTAGATGCACTGAAATCACGTGTCTTTAGAGCGCTGATTTAAGCAGAATAAAGATGCTGTAAATTCATGTATCTTTTTGGCGTTGATTTAAGCAGATTAAAGATGCAGTGAATTCATGTATCTTTGTAGAGCTGATTTAAGCAGAATAAAGATGCTGTAAATTCATGTATCTTTTTAGCGCTGATTTTGTAATAAAATTTGTATTTTCTAAAATTAAAGTTCTAAAATTAAAATGTAAAAATGAGATAAAAAACAAAAAATTTACCAATAAATGAAAAAATATTCAAAAGAAGTTATAACAAATGTATCTTAGTTTTTCTGTTTTTTCGTGATTAGAGTTTGTGTTTAATCCAAATCGGTTTATTCATCGAAATAACAAATAAGCATTGGTTGTTTTTTGGTTGGCCTATTTATCATCATTTAAAATGTGTTAAAGGCCTCTGTTATGTCTTTCAAAACTTTTCAAATCACATGATATTTTCCGAATCACATGAAATCGAGTTTGGTGTTTGTTTACGGGTTCATTCAAAGTCAGACAAGGAAAAACAATAAAATTAAAAATTCGTTATTAATAAAATTCAATTTTGAATTTTTCAAAAAATTCAAGAAAGAATTTTAAATATAATTCTTAAAAATTTTATTTTAAATTCTTAGAAGAAACAAAATTCAAAAAAATTTTATTTAAAATTCTTTAAAGAATTTTATTAATAAAAAAAAGAATTTTATTTCCATAATAACAAATATATTTTGAACAAATAAATATTCAAACCAAAAGTAAAATAAAATTAAATCAAAAATAAAATTCAAAAATTAAATTCAAACCAAAAATAAAATTCTTTTTTTTTTGAGAATTTTATTTTTGGAAATAATAAAATTCAAATGTTTTTGAGAATTTTATTTAAACAAAAATTTTATTTCAAATACCTTATGAATTTTAAATAAAATTCGAATTTTTTCCTTGTCTGTTCAAAGTTTAAATCAAATAACTAAAATTTAAAAAAATATAACAAAAAAATTCATTCGTTTTACTTTACAAAACTTTATTTATGTGAAACAAAATGAAAAAAAAAAATCGGAAGTGAACATCAAAAAAATATCGGAAATTTTCATTTTCACATTTTTTATGGGATTTTTTTTGGGAACAGCGGTCAAAGATGCTATGATTGAAGCGCACTTTGCAGCGCTGATTAATGCGCAATAATGATGCAGTCAAATCATGTGTCTTTGTCTAAAACTCATGTTTTTTTATTCAAAAAGTGTTAAAAATATTAAAAAGGAAAGCAAGTGTGAAATTTTATCAAAAAATAATTACACATTAAAAGTTTTATATAAAAAATCTTAAAAAAAAATTAAAATTTTTTCCCCTTCCTTTTACTGCATCCCTAAGAGCGCTCTTTGGATGCGCTACGGTATGCTATAAACAGATGCTGTGTCGCCAAAATCTCGATTTATTTCTGCTGGGTAGTATCAAGCAGTAATGCAGTTTATTTTACTATGCTGAGGTATGAATCCGTCTGTCCAGAGTCGTCAAAGGTCTGCCTCCTTTGAAATAATTGTTATAGTACACATCTTCAATAGTAAGTAGTCGGGTTCGTGAAATTCGTCGGTGTATTAACATGGGCGAATGACTCACGAGGAGAAACAATATCAGTTGTGTCGGGTCTAACACGAGTCTAACAACGTTAGTATTAATCTAAGTAACTCACGAGAGAAACAATATCAGGTGAGTCGGATTAGATCGGGTGGAGTCGAATCGGGTTCTAACTACGAATGGTAACTCACGAGAAGAAACAATAGCAGGTGAGTCGGTCTTTAAATACGACTAGAATAATCAAAGTAACTCACGAGAGAAACAATATCAGGTGAGTCGGATTAAATCGGGTTAAGTCGGATCGGGTTCTAACTATGAATGGTAACTCACGAGAAGAAACAATAGCAGGTGAGTCGGACTCTAAATACGATTAGTATAATCTAAGTAACTCACGAGAGAAACAATATCAGTTGAGTCGGATTAAATCGGGTAAGTCGGATCGGGTTCTAACAACGAATGGTAACTCATGAGAAGAAACAATAGCAGGTGAGTCGGACTCTAAATACGATTAGTATAACTCACGAGAGAAACAATATCAGGTCAGTCGGATTAAATCGGGTTAAGTCGGATCGGGTTCTAACTACGAATGGTAACTCACGAGAAGAAACAATAGCAGGTAAGTCGGACTCTAAATACGATTAGTATCAGACTAACTACAACAAAACTATCCGTTACTACTTATACATCTACGGCACGTGTCGCTACGGTGAACTGGAATCGGGTCGGATTCTCGAGGTACACTTCGGCTTTTAGGCCGGAGTGTACCTATGACATCAACGTCGAAACTGGTTCGCTTTTGTGTGACCAAACCTTGACATTATATGTGTATGATTTTACAAACTCAATGTGAATTACATACGTAAAACACTACATAAAACTATTTCATATAAAAATAGAATTGTTGGGTATGTGTTTGAGTTCTGATGTTGGTTGGTGGAAAAAGACATTTATTATTTTTTTTGCTCAAAATTTTTTTTTTGCAGGTCGAATTTGAATCATTGGTTAAGGTTTTAAAGTGTTCAACTCTTGTTTATTATGATTTTTTCTATAGAAACATTTTAAAATTTTAAAATTTTATTCCCATAATAAAAAAAAAACCTTAATGTTTGATATTTTGAAAAATGTCTCATCAAGAAATTTTCAGGTTCTTAAACAATTTTCTGATATTCTATAAGAATATCAAAGTCTTAATAAGTAAAGAAAATAATGACCTCGAGCTAGAATAAACCTACTAAAAATATAATATTTTAAATAATAAAAATATGTATAATATTTGTATTTTTGAATAAAAATTAATCAGAATTTATAAAAAAAAATTTAAAACTTCTTTGGTTCTGAAATATTAAAAATGTTTTCTATTCTATTTTTCGACAAAAAGGTTTAAGGTACCGAAACGATCTTTCTAAATCAAAATTTTTTTGGGTTTGAAAATACCTGAGATTAGAAAGATTGAAGACTATAATGCTTTTTTAAAATTTTTGGAGGCAGTTTTCTAGATTCTGAGACATTTTTCTATTTAAATGTTTTGTTTTTTGAGAAACTTTTGCCTAGAAAATTTCTAAGATAGTCAAGCATTTTCTGAGAAATATTTGCATCGGAGAGTCTAAGAAATATTTTTCTAAAAAAAATTTTTAGTTTCTGAATCATTTTTCTCAAAGAAAAAGTCTCAGAGTCTGAGTCTCCGAAATTTTTCCTACAAAAAAAGTCTTAGATTCTGAGACATTTTTCAAATAAAAATAAAATTTGGAATCTAAGACTTTTATCTTGATTCTGTGATATTTTTTCTAAAATTCTCAGAGTCTAAAGCAATTATTTTTTATTATTATTATTTTTTTAATATTAAAACTCAAAAATTCTGAGATATTTTTCCCATCGAAAAAATCGGAAATTTTTTTCTAGAATTCTAGGACTTTTTTGCTATAGAAATGGACATCTTCCTAATAAAAACAATCTTAGATTCTGAGACATTTTTCCTTAGGAAAACTACTTAGATTCTGAGACATTTTTCCAATAAATGTCCCTAAGATGCTATTCCCAGTAAAAACTTGGTAATAAGTCCCCATTACCGCCTGCATTCTATGTAATGAGGGCTCGTTACCTGCTCGATTACTTCTTGTTAACAAATAATGAGTTACCGATAGCCTAATACAAAACCGGTTACATCTTGTTCCCTTGTTAAGAATAACTTCAATAAAAAAAATGTCTTCTATAGAAAAATTCCCCGATTTTTCCTATAGAAAACTTTTAAGGATTTTGCTATAGAAAAATTCTCAATTTTTTCTTTAAAAAAAATTCTAAAATTATTTCATGCAGAAAAATTTTAACATTCCCCGACATTTTTCCTCTAGAAAAATTTTAACATTCCGCGACATTTTTCCACTAGAAAAATTTTAACATTCTTTAACATTTTTCATAAAAATTTGTTCAGATTATTTCCTTTTTACTTTCCATTTTTCCATATCTTTACTTCTCTTACTTTTTTTTTTCTTTCCTTCCTTTCCATTCTTTTTTTCTTTTTTTTTTATTTTTTTTTTCTTTTTCTTAACTTTTTGAATTCGGTTTGGGGGGGGGGGAATTCATTCAATGTAATACAGTTACAAATGTTTGAAAAGATTTCAGACTAAGTATATAAAAAAAATTTACAGCCCACTCCAATAGTCACACATAAATACAACCGGAACAAACGGATCGGTCGCCACGGTCCTTTTAGCCTAGTGAAAAATAAACTCAAATAATAACAATTTTTAGTTTTTTTACAATTCTTCATTTTTTTGTTTAAATTGTATAGAACACCACAGCTGGTTTATGTGCCAGAGCTTAAAGTATAATATTTCATGCCAAACCTCAACGTTTTAGTTTTTTGTTTTCGTATTTTTGAGATTTTTTTTGTCTCTGTAGTACTTCATCTACTTACAGTTAGAATAAAAAATATTTTTTTTTTTTGCACAAAAAAAAAACTTGGATAAAATATCTATGGGTTACATTGTTCAAAGATACAAAAAAAGCACCAGGAAAAACAGTTTGAGATAACTTTAGAAAATAGCTGAATTTTTATATAAAAGTTTTACTTTAGGCACCTTCTTCTACAGGTTGCATTAACATCTCTCTAAGCTGTCTTTCCTTTTATTCTTCAAGTGAGTGTTTGCTGGAAAACTTACAAACAAAAAAGTTTTTTTTGTTTTGAAAAAAAGGCGAGTTTCTTGTTGTTATTTTCAATAGTTGTTGCAACACCATTTTAAACACAAATGTTACCGGATTTTTTATTATTTTTGTTCTAGGCGATTTTCTTTTTTTTGTTTTTTATTTCAAAGGTTTGCAACACCATTTAAAACGTGAATGCCACTGAAGTGGACATTGTGTTAGAAACACTTTTTCACTAACCATACTACTTTTTTGGTGAACACCATTTTAAACACAAATGTCACCGGTTTTTTTTTTGTGCTAGGCGATTTTCTTTTTGTTGTTTTTTATTTCAAAGGCTTGCAACACCATTTAAAACGTGAATGCCACTGAAGTGGACATTGTGTTAGAAACACTTTTTCACTAACCATACTTTTTTTTTGGTGAATTTTTACAATAATCTTATTTCTGGCATATTTTTCCTTTTACAGCGTTGAAGAAAACTGTTGACTTAAATTTTAATAGTTTAAGGTTAGGTTTTGTTTGACTTTAAGTTTCGTTGTGACACCACTGCACAGTGGGAAAACTCTCTTATTTTTTTGGAAATATTTCAGTGATTTAGTAATTACTAGATGGCTGAAATATTCTAATTTATTGAGTTTGAAACGGTCACACTACTCTACAAAAATCAACTTTTTTGCACAGACTTCTAAAGTACATTTTCTATTATTTTGGCCTTTGCAAGAAATTCGAACTCGACACGATCAAGAATATCAGGAAGACATTATAAGGAAGTTCAAAATGTCCTTTGTTTGGTTATGTCCTAATAAGTAACCGAATTTTGCAAGAAACATCTTCTTTAAAGCAGATCTGTAAAGTAGACACTCAAGTAAAGAGAACCTGGGGTCATCATTCAAAATCCATTGAGTATATCAAGAAATATCTGCAAAAGAAATAAAAATTTTCAAACAAATCTGCTTATTTTTTAAAAAAATTTTTTGTACCAATTTTTATGGTTTTTTGTTAAAATAAAAAAAAATTAAACACATCTCTTAAAGTATTTTGGCATCCTAAACACGAATCTGTCATCAGAAAATTTTTATCGAATCATCTTCTCGAGAAATAGCCGTTTTAATTTTTTTGCAGATTAAGCCCTCAAAACAAACAAACCCAGTCAGAAAACAAGTAAGAAAGTTATAGTCGGTCAAGACCGACCATATGCTACCCTACACCAGTGTTTTCCGGAAAATGGGTCCCAAGTCCAAACATGGACCAATTGTATCTGTCTTTTGTTAGATCTTTATTTAGTGTAGAAAACACACACAGATCAAATTTTAGTGGAATTGGTTTATTTTTTTGGCGATAGACAAATGTAACTGAATATCGGTCGAAATTTTTATATGGGGGACTAAGTCCAAAAATGGTACAATTATATTCCGATTTGCTTAGGTTACTAAAGTACACGTTTAACACCTAAAAATAAAATTTTTATCAAAAATTTGAATACCTGCTGAATTTCAAAGCGATATCTATTATAATACGGTTATTAGAGTCATTTAAGCCGAATCAAAAGGGGGCGTTTGTATGGGGGCTATTTCTTAACATGAACCGATGTTCTCCAGTATCAATAGGCTTCGTCCTTGGGCCAAAAGATTCTTAAGTTTTAAATTTCAAGTCAATTGATTGAAAATTGTGACATGTATCGTGCTTAAACCGATAGATGGACAGACGGACGGACGGACGGACAGACGGACGGACAGACGGACGGACGGACGGACGGACGGACGGACGGACGGACATCGCTAAATCAACTCAAAAAGTAATTCTGAGTCGATCGGAATACTTGAAGGTAGGTCTAGGACCAATATTTCGGGTAGTTACAAACATCAGCACAAACTCAATATACCCTGTACCACAGAGTGGTGTAGGGTATAAATACAATCGGGTCAGTGTCGGCAAAGCTTTGGCGACAGTGGCCCAAACGGTGGCATAACGTCGGCTAGACAAATTTACAACGTCTCCCCAACGACTAAATGATAACGTAGGAGTACGGTCTGGCGACGCTATTTTCTGACGTCGGCAAGGCGTTGAATTTATAAATTTTGCAGTGACCTCCCAACGTCAAAAAATAACGTCAGAGGATAGTTTTTCGGCGCTTTTGTACATCTTAAAGAAAATTATATATGAGCAAATATTTTCATGCGTATCTTCTGGCCAACAACTATAAGTAACATAAGGCTCTGGGAAATAACCAAACAGCAGCCAATCGCAAAAGAAATACAAAAGCGAAAATGGAGATGGATAGGTCACGCTTTACGTAGACCTCAAAGCGATGTTACAAGACAATCCCTCGACTGGACCCCACAGGGGACCCGAAGAAGAGGCCGTCCATCCCATACATGGCGTCGGCAGCTGGAAAGTGAAGCCATCAGAGCTAATAAATCTTGGAACGAGCTTAAGCACTTAGCATTAAATAAATCTAATTGGAATACATTTCTTGAGGCCCTATGCTCCTTATAGGATCAACAGGAACCCATATATATATATATAAATATTTTCCAAGACGGTAAAAGAACTTTTATACTCATCTGAATTTTTTGTGGTTTTTCTTTGTTTTTAACCTTTTTATGTATTTTTTTAATAAATATTCAACCGAAAAACTTCCAAAGAAAAAATGTGGCAGCGAAAAAAGTACTGTGGTAACTGTTTATTACGCTTTTTTTAATAACAGAGTTACATTTTTTTTTTAAATTGATGTCATATTTATTGTTTCTTACAATACAGCAGCAGGAAACTGCTGCACAAAAAAAAAAAAACAGCAAAACCAAAAGTTTTTGATATTGGTATAAAAGAGAGCAGAATTTAAGACAAGAAAAAACATTGAAATTCGATATTAAATTCAAAACATTGATTTGAAAATAAATTTTCTAACATTTTATTTAAAACTAGCTGGACCCGGTCCGCGCTGCTGGGCCAGCTAGTTGCCTTTAGTTCCACTCTCGGTAAGCATTATCTATAGAGAAATCTCAACAAAATCGGTTCAGCCATTTTTGCGTGATTGCGAAACGGACAGACGTAACGCTAAGTATAGTACAAAGCAGATTTGTCATTTTAGGCATTTTTATCGAATCGTGGATTAATATTGCCTAAGTTTCCATGTTGCGCCCTCGGTTAGTACCAGACATGAGCTCAAATGTACTCCCTTCTTCGCTGACACCAAATCATTCGCTTCAGAGTACACTACTTTTAGAGTACAGTGTTTGGGAATGAGAATGTTTACTATGATGCTAAACAGCAAATTAATAAATTTGCTATGCTTTTTTAAACGAACGCGCAACATGTCGTGTTTGAACGATTAGAATGTAAACAAACCATCGTTTTTAGAATATCAAACATAGTAGAGATCTAAAAATTACACCGTGTGTTAGAATTTTTTTTATATACACTGATCATTTAGAATGTTTTATAAAAAAAATGTAGAAAAAAAATTACAAATATGGGGGTAGCAAAAAAAAAAGCGTTTTGTATGTAAGAGAAAATATGTATGTATGTATGTATGTTTTGTAGAAAAAAATAAGTATGTATGTACAAAAAAAGGTTTTATATGAAAGATATTATAGTGGATTAAAAAAAAAAAATGATTTTCTACATGCGTTAGCGTATTATGAAAGTTAAAACATTAAGGGGGACGGAACAAAAATGCTTAATTTTAAAAGACAAAATATATTAGGCTGAACCAAAAAAAATAAATTTAAGGAAAACTGACTTCACTATGTGAATAATATTAGGATAAATTAAAATAACCATCTATATGAGAAGACAGATTATTTCTTTTATTTTATGTAATATGGCGTTTTTTAAATTGGAAAACACAAACATATGGCTTAACTAACAAAAACTTATTATAAGGTTGGATAAAAAAATGGAAAAATTTAAGAATAAAAAAAAAAACAAAATCGTTATGCTATATAATTAATTATCCCATTTCGATCCTCTGTTCGATTTTTCGAACAGTAGAGAACATCTTTTTCCAAAAAATATTTTTGTATGAATGAGGTGTATGAATTTCGGGTAAAGGTAGAAACAGAACAAGCACGGCACGGGGGACGGTTGCCGTTGCCGGAGAATATAGGCCCAAAACAATGACGGGGGACGGCGACGGCAAAAATGTCATTTGTTTGTTCAGTGGTGCTAACTTTTTATAAAATTAGAGTAATTTTACAGAAAAAAATCGCTTATCACATAGTCAATGTGATTAAGTTGGCACTACTGTACGTTTGTTACACCATTGTGAATGAAAAAATAAAAAATTGTTGAGAAAATGCGGCAACCCTGGAGTGTGAGAGGGAGGGAGATTGAGAGAACCCGGAGATAAAATAAAATAAGTTTTAATTTTTTGTCGTGCCGGTCACGGTTTTTAACTGTCAAATCGTATGGAAAAAGTCGTGCCGGGCTTGTTCTGTTCAGACCTTAAATATGATTAGGAATGTTAAGTCTCATCTTTCTGCAATTAAAAAAAATATCCCCGCTTGACCACCGCAATTTCTATGTCCATGAAGTGCAATGCAAATCAGCACAGAAATTGTTTCAAGCAAAAACGATAATTTAGCATTTTTTAATTTTCGGCTTTTAACTTTTTTGACTAATTTAAATTTTTTTTAGATTTAATTAATGATCAAATTCCACTAATTTGAATTATTTTGAAATGATTTGTTTTGAAAATAATGAAATAAATTAATAAAATAGCAAATAAATCCAAATATTAAAATTGCATAAAAAGTTGAAATGCAGGCTTTTCTGAGAAAACGGCACATTGAAAAATTTTTTTTGACAAGATTTTTGAGATCAGCGGGTGCTAATTATCCTAAAAAAGTACCTTTTTCCAAAAAAGAAAATTGAATCTTGGTCCAAAATGGGTTATGCAAGGCTGGATCAATAAAAATAAACCGGATTAAGATTAGGATTAACCTTATTTATTTAAAAAATGGGTGAAATAAAGTCCAATTTTTTTATATTTTTACAGTTTGAAATTTTTCTAAGTTTTTTTTTACAGTTTAAAAATTTTACAAGTATTTTTACAGTTTGATAAACTACATCTTCTGGTTCGAAGCGTACACAAACTTTATTTGGTGTATGTATCGTTGGCCTGTGATATGTATGTTATTTCAACCAAAAAAAGATTCACTATAACCCGATAAAATGTTATACAATTAGATATAATTGGATCTTATTGTATCCAATCACATATAATTTGATGCCATTGGATAGAGACAAATTTCGGACAAAATTGTATTATACTATATACAAATGAATAAAATAAGATATTAATAAATCTAATTTAATGCAATTCTATCCACCATTTTTGGGATAAAATTATATCTAATTGTATTCGAGGACAGATCAAACGTTATATAATTTTATGTGACGCAATATTAAAATTTTTACTCGGGCAGTCAGAATTTTTTGTTTTACTTTTTAAATACATTTTTAAGCTTGTATAAAAATTGTTTAAGTTTAATAATACACGTTTAATAGGAAAAAAGTCACATATTTGAAAAATAATTAAAAAAGAATTGCCCGAGTAAAAAAAAAATTTTTAGATCTAATTTGATCTCAAAATTGTCTGTATCAAGTTGTATCAAATAATTATCTAATTGTATTATTTTAGATACACAAATATAAAAAATTATACAATTGGATCCGAATTTTGGTCACATCCAAATAAATCCAGTTGATCTTATTTTATATAAATAAATGTAGATTTATATAATTATATAAAGTCAGATATATTTATGTATAACCTCAGATACGAAAATGGAGCCGCATCAAATCTTAAATAAAATTAGATCTGAACATATAAAAAGTCATATATAATTTAATATGATTGTATCAAATTATATATTATTATATCAAAACTTTTTTACTCGGCTGCAATAATTTCTATTAATAAAAAAATATTTCATAAAAATTAAAAAAAAATCTTAACATTTGTTTAATTTATGTATTAAAATAATATTATATATCTACTAATATCAAATAATTTTCATCAAATAATTTTCTTTCTATTACAATAAAATTATTTTCTTCTGCGTTTTCAAATAATAGAACAAATGCCAAAACCATTCGTTCGAAGCCAAAGCCTCTGTTGTGATTTTTGGCGCATGTCGTTGCCTCACGAAATATAAAAAACTACCATCAACTAAAAAGATCATAACTACAATAAGAAAACAAATATTTTTCGTTGCAAACTCTAGCTGGCATTTTTTCTCTCCCTCTTATTGAAATTGTTCACTTGTTTTCTGTCTTTAAAAAAAATGAGTATGACAGTTATTTTTTATTTATGTATTTTGTATTTTGCATTGTTTATTGAGTCTTATTTTTCTCAATATATTTTTTTTTCTATATTTTGCCTCTCGTAAAAATATTTGAGACCAAAAAGTTTGTGCATCAAGAAAGTAATTAAAAGTTTTGTGAACTTGCAATAACAATAATTTTGTTTTTGTAACCGAATAATTGGCGTTGGGCAAAGAAGGTGTTTTTGGTCATACACTGTATATTTAATTATTATATGCCCTTACAATTTGTACCATAAAGCAAAATAATTTTGTTGACGTTACATATTTTTCTTTTTTTTTCGAAATATAAAAAGGTTTTTTCAATCTACTCTAATATTTATTTTCGTGTCTTAATGTACCTACAGACGACGCAAAATTATGTACAATATGCAAGTATATTGATTGTGTGTGGGTAAGATTAACGAGTGTACAATGGTAAACCTTTTTTATCTACTCTTATGTACATATGTATGTACAAATATATTTTATTTTCGCTAATAACAAAACGGTGTTTTTTTAATTTTCCCCATAATGATTTTTTTTATTAACCATTACATTTATAATGTTTTTTTAGTTCGCCCCAATATTTTCCTTTATATAAGAATTCTTTCCAACAGCAAAACGATATTTTTTTAATGCTCTTTTTTATTAAAAAATTTATTCTATTCACACGCTTCAGAGTACAGTATTTCCAAATTATTTGTTGTCTGTGTGCTCCTTTTTTTGTCTGTAAAAATTTTTTTTGTCTGGAAATTTTTTTTTATTTTTTTCTTGTTTTGCAAAAAAAATATTTTTAATTAGTTTTTTGCTGAAAATATAAATATAAAATAAAAAATAACATTTTTTTTTAAATTTTTTTACAGAAAAAAAAAATGTTTACAATAAAAACAAATTTCAGTAATCTCCAAATTAAACTAATATTTTAAGCAAAAAAAGTATAATTTGCTCCACCCTAATGCACATACAAAAAAAAAAATAGACAAACTTTTGATACATTCGGCGTAGGCAAAAAAAAATTGTATTCGGTCACACACTATATACTTCATCATTATAGGCCCTTACATTTTCCGCCATAAAACAAAACAATTTTTACCACATTTTACATTATTTTTCGAAATAGAAAAATATTTTTTTAATCCACCATAATATTTATTTTCATGTATTAATTTTTTTTTATCCACTCTTATTAATATATTAATTTTACCCGTAATTATTTTTTATTTACCTCTTCATTTATTCTACATAACAAAATGTTTATTTTAATTCGCACTTGCATACATACATACATACATACATACATACATACATACATACATACATACATACATACATACATACATACATACATACATACATACATACATACATACATACATACATACATACATACATACATACATACATACATACATACATACATACATACATACATACATACATACATACATACATACATACATACATACATACATACATACATACATACATACATACATACATACATACATACATACATACATACATACATACATACATACATACATACATACATACATACATACATACATACATACATACATACATACATACATACATACATACATACATACATACATACATACATACATACATACATACATACATACATACATACATACATACATACATACATACATACATACATACATACATACATACATACATACATACATACATACATACATACATACATACATACATACATACATACATACATACATACATACATACATACATACATACATACATACATACATACATACATACATACATACATACATACATACATACATACATACATACATACATACATACATACATACATACATACATACATACATACATACATACATACATACATACATACATACATACATACATACATACATACATACATACATACATACATACATACATACATACATACATACATACATACATACATACATACATACATACATACATACATACATACATACATACATACATACATACATACATACATACATACATACATACATACATACATACATACATACATACATACATACATACATACATACATACATACATACATACATACATACATACATACATACATACATACATACATACATACATACATACATACATACATACATACATACATACATACATACATACATACATACATACATACATACATACATACATACATACATACATACATACATACATACATACATACATACATACATACATACATACATACATACATACATACATACATACATACATACATACATACATACATACATACATACATACATACATACATACATACATACATACATACATACATACATACATACATACATACATACATACATACATACATACATACATACATACATACATACATACATACATACATACATACATACATACATACATACATACATACATACATACATACATACATACATACATACATACATACATACATACATACATACATACATACATACATACATACATACATACATACATACATACATACATACATACATACATACATACATACATACATACATACATACATACATACATACATACATACATACATACATACATACATACATACATACATACATACATACATACATACATACATACATACATACATACATACATACATACATACATACATACATACATACATACATACATACATACATACATACATACATACATACATACATACATACATACATACATACATACATACATACATACATACATACATACATACATACATACATACATACATACATACATACATACATACATACATACATACATACATACATACATACATACATACATACATACATACATACATACATACATACATACATACATACATACATACATACATACATACATACATACATACATACATACATACATACATACATACATACATACATACATACATACATACATACATACATACATACATACATACATACATACATACATACATACATACATACATACATACATACATACATACATACATACATACATACATACATACATACATACATACATACATACATACATACATACATACATACATACATACATACATACATACATACATACATACATACATACATACATACATACATACATACATACATACATACATACATACATACATACATACATACATACATACATACATACATACATACATACATACATACATACATACATACATACATACATACATACATACATACATACATACATACATACATACATACATACATACATACATACATACATACATACATACATACATACATACATACATACATACATACATACATACATACATACATACATACATACATACATACATACATACATACATACATACATACATACATACATACATACATACATACATACATACATACATACATACATACATACATACATACATACATACATACATACATACATACATACATACATACATACATACATACATACATATATTTTTTTTATAAAAGAATTCCCCCAAATAGCCAAACAATATATTTTTTTTTTATATAAAAATCATTCTAAGTACACGCTTCAGAGTACAGTATTTTCAAATCATTGGCTCTCTATGTACTCCCTCGTTGGTTCATTCGTGTTACGAATGTCGTAACACTAGTGTGTGTAGCTTTCTCATGCACTGTGAGCATAGAATGAAAAACTCATTCGTTTTGAAAGCTAAGAATAGAATATTGTCCACATTCTAAATTTTTTAGAATGTCTCTAAACGCATTTTAACACCATCCGTGCACATGTCTGGTTAGTACTATCTGTGCTCCAAATTTAATTGAAATACTTATATGGTTTTGAATTGAGAAAAGTGTGAAAGAAAAATTTTAATTTTTCTAAAAATTTAGACATCCTGGTTTGTTTCTTACTAGTTTCATATTATCCAGTTATAATAATCTTCAGAAAAACTTTTAATGTCAAATTTATTTAGTTAATAGTCAATAAAACTCTATATGTGAAAATTATTTACAGATCGCAGCCGACAAGAATTGAACTCATCATCATCTGTAATACTTTGCTATTAACTGCTTGTAACGTACAATCACTCTAGACCGATACGCCAAGTAGGCTGTTAAGCAAGTATCAACTAAATCTGATTTTTTCAATTCGAGTGTAGTTGTTGCTGTTGTTTTTTTCTCACAGAAGAATTAAAATTTTTCTTTCACACTTTTCTCAATTCAAACCATATATAACAAATCAAGAAATTATAATACATAATTATAATTAGAGCCTGAGCTCGACTGTCTTTACAGAAAACAATAATTTGAAATCGGTTTAGCACTTTTTTTGTGATTGCGGAAGAGGAAGAAATTACTTTTTATTTAATAAAAAAAGAAGTTCCATTTTTGTACCCCTTTGCGAATCGCCCTATTATATGACCCACAGTTCCCGCTCGGTTAGTGCTATCTTATTGTTAGTGACAGATTCGGCTTACAATTAGCCGTTTTTGCGTGAATGCAAAACACGCAGGCATAATTATACCCTCCACTTAGTGATAGAGGGTATATATAAGTTTGTCATTCCGTTTGTAACTCATCGAAATATTGGTCTGGGACCCCATAAAGTATATATATTCATGATGCCCGATCGATTTTAAGACATTCTAGCGATGTCCGTCTGTCCGTCTGTCCGTCTGTCCGTCTGTCCGTCTGTCTGTCTGTTGAAAATGCTCTAGCGGACAAAATATTGCACAGAGATGACTGAAACTTAACATATATATTGGAAGTTCTCCCGAGAAGTTTGGTATTGCATTTGAGCGATATCGGTTCAGCGGTTCAAAAGTTATGAACGAAAATGTAAGCACACCTCAAAAATTTCAGTACATTCAACATAACCTAAAAATACAAAATGCTCTAATTCGGCTGCTGGTTGACATATGTGAACATAATTGAACACCAAATGGTATTTAAGCAAGTACGAACATATGTTTTGACAAAAAAAGAAAAAAATCGCGGATTTTTTTTTTACCAATTTTTTTTTTCGCGGAAATTTTTTTTCAAAAAAAAATTTTTTTTTCAAAAGTAATTTCCTTTTAAATAAAGTTTTTTGCAATAATCTTTTTGAAATTGTGGAGGGTATCACTACATTCGGCAAGGCCGAATTTAACTTTTTTACTTGTTTTTAATTAAATTCGGAGTTTTTCCTTGTCTGAAGTTTATATTATCCTAAGAGGGGTGGTATTTTTTATTATAATTTTTAATTTTCCAAATTCTGATTAATTTTTATTAAAAAATAAAAATTGTTTTATTAGACCTTTAAAATATTATATTTTGAGGATGTTTATTCTGGCTCGAGGTCATTATTTTCTTTACTAATTAAAACCATGATATTCTCATAGCATAATTTTTCAAGAAAATTATTTTTTTTTTTTGTTTTAAATTTATTTATGTTGGTCATTTGAAAAATTATGCTATGAGAATATCATGGTTTTAATAAGTAAAGAAAATATTGACCTCGAGCCAGAATAAACATCCTCAAAATATTTTTAATTTTCTTTAGAATGCTGTTAATTTTTTTACCAAAACAAAGACTTGTTTATTTAAAACTAAAAAAACAAAAAAACTTGACAAGAGTTGTAAATTTAGTAAATACAGTGCTGCCGCAGCACTGCAGGAGTGGTGCTGGCGCAACACGGGTGATACAAAAAAAAGTATTGGGGCAACGCTATATTTTTGTAACCGTCGGCAATTTCTGACTGGGAAGTTGGCTTCTTTTGCAAATATTTCTGGATATACTCAACGGATTTTAGATTTTAACCCCACGTTCTGTTTATTGGAGTGTCTTCTTTACATATTTGCATAAACGAGAAATTTCTTTCGAAATTTGGATAGTTATAGGGATAAAATGGAAAAAGGACATTTTTAACTTCCTCGCATATCCTGATGGCATCCCTGATTGGGAATTCGAATAAAAAACAAGTAAGAAAGTTATAGTCGGTCAAGACCGACCATATGATACCCTACACCAGTGTTTTCCGGAAAAAGGGTCCCAAGTCCAAACATGGACCGATTGTATCTGTCTTTTGTTAGATCATTATTTAGTGTAGAAAACACACACAGATCAATTTTAAGTGGAATTGGTTAATTTTTTTTGTCAATATAACAATATAACGGTCGAAGTTTTGATATGGGGGACTAAGTCCAAAAATGGTCCAATTATATTCCGATTTGATAAGGTTGCTAAAGTACACGTTTAGCACCTAAAAATAATTTTTTTATCAAATATTTCCATTTTTATGAATTTTGAGGGAATTATGTGAATATCGGGAAGGTGGTTTGTATGGGGACTACCAGAAGGACTGATCCGATTCCTTTGAAATTTGGAATGGTGATTTGTGCATACAAAATTTGATAACTTGCTGAATTTCAAAGCGATATCTATTATAATACGGTTATTAGAGTCATTAAAGCCGAATCCAAAGGGGGCGTTTGTATGGGGGCTAGGTCTTAACATGGACCGATTTTCTCCAATTTCAATAGGCTTCGTTCTTGGGCCAAAAGATGCTTAAGTTTCAAATTTCAGGTCAATTGATTGAAAATTGCGACCTGTATCGTGCTTAAACCGATAGATGGACAGACGGACGGACGGACAGACGGACGGACGGACGGACGGACGGACGGACATCGCTAAATCGACTCAAAAAGTTATTCTGAGTCGATCGGTATACTTGAAGGTAGGTCTAGGACCAATATTTCGGGTAGTTACAAACATCAGCACAAACTCAATATACCCTGTACCACAGAGTGGTGTAGGGTATAAATACAATCGGGTCAGTGTCGGCAAAGCTTTGGCGACAGTGGCCCAAACGCTGGCATAACGTCGGCTAGACAAATTTACAACGTCTCCCCAACGACTAAATGATAACGTAGGAGTACGGTCTGGCGACGCTATTTTCTGACGTCGGCAAGGCGTTGAATTTATAAATTTTGCAGTGACCTCCCAACATCAAAAAATAACGTCAGAGGATAGTTTTTCGGCGCTTTTGTACATCTTAAAGAAAATTATATATAAGAAAATATTTTCCAAGACGGTAAAAGAACTTTTATACTCATCTGAATTTTTTGTGGTTTTTCTTTGTTTTTAACCTTTTTATGTATTTTTTTAATAAATATTCGACCGAAAAACTTCCAAAGAAAAAATGTGGCAGCGAAAAAAAGTACTGTGGTAACTGT
This sequence comes from Pegoplata infirma, assembly GCA_963921195.1. Classification (NCBI taxonomy): domain Eukaryota; kingdom Metazoa; phylum Arthropoda; class Insecta; order Diptera; family Anthomyiidae; genus Pegoplata; species Pegoplata infirma. The sequence goes on along the minus strand of OY992536.1, from coordinate 55,385,877 downwards.
TTATTACGCTTTTTTTAATAACAGAGTTGCATTTTTTTTTTAATTGATGTCATATTTATTGTTTCTTACAATACAGCAGCAGGAAACTGCTGCACAAAAAAAAAAAAAAAAACAGCAAAACCAAAAGTTTTTGATATTGGTATAAAAGAGAGCAGAATTTAAGACAAGAAAAAACATTGAAATTCTATATTAAATTCAAAACATTGATTTGAAAATAAATTTTCTAGCATTTTATTTAAAACTAGCTGGATCCGGTCCGCGCTGCTGGGCCAGCTAGTTGCCTTTAGTTCCACTCTCGGTAAGCATTATCTATAGAGAAATCTCAACAAAATCGGTTCAGCCATTTTTGCGTGATTGCGAAACGGACAGACGTAACGCTAAGTATAGTACAAAGCAGATTAGTAATTTTAGGCATTTTTATCGAATCGTGGATTAATATTGCCTAAGTTTCCATGTTGCGTCCTCGGTTAGTACTTTCTGTGCTGCAAATTTAATTGAAATCGGTTTAGCACTTTTTTTGTGATTGCGGAAGAGGAAGAAATTACTTTTTATTTAATAAAAAAAGAAATGCCATTTTTGTACCCCTTTGCGAATCGCCCTATTATATGACCCTCAGTTCCCGCTCGGTTAGTGCTATCTTAGTGACAGATTCGGCTTACAATTAGCCGTTTTTGCGTGAATGCAAAACACGCAGGCATAATTTTTAATTAAATTCGGAGTTTTTCCTTGTCTGAAGTTTATATTATCCTAAGAGGGGTGGTATAATTTTTAATTTTCCAAATTCTGATTAATTTTTATTAAAAAATAAAAATTGTTTTATTAGACCTTTAAAATATTATATTTTGAGGATGTTTATTCTGGCTCGAGGTCATTATTTTCTTTACTAATTAAAACCATGATATTCTCATAGCATAATTTTTCAAGAAAATTATTTTTTTTTGTTTTAAATTTATTTATGTTGGTCATTTGAAAAATTATGCTATGAGAATATCATGGTTTTAATAAGTAAAGAAAATAATGACCTCGAGCCAGAATAAACATCCTCAAAATATTTTTAATTTTCTTTAGAATGCTGTTAATTTTTTTACCAAAACAAAGACTTGTTTATTTAAAACTAAAAAAACAAAAAAACTTGAAAAGAGTTGTAAATTTAGTAAATACAGTGCTGCCGCAGCACTGCAGGAGTGGTGCTGGCGCAACACGGGTGATACAAAAAAAGTATTGGGGCAACGCTATTAGTTAACTAAATATTTTTTTTTTTAACTTAGTTTATACACATCTGAGGACCCCATTGGGTTCGGACCCGATAGGTCCAGACCCCGATGGGCCTAGACCTAGTTGGGTTCCTTAAAAATCGTCATAGTTTTTGGTCCAAAATTTGTGTCCGTTTCGCTCTACCTTGCTTAGTTTTTGAGATACGTGATTATAGGGGACCACTGGGGTCTTGAGAATTAAAAAACTCGATAACTTTAAAAATATTACTCGGAGAGCTTTTGACTATTTTGCGGTCTTGTTCTACGTGTTGAGAGCTACAAAAACGCTTTTGGACTTTTTGTTGTGTCGGCAATATTTACCGAGATATGAGCATTTTAAAATTTTCGGGAATGCTAACTTTTTTGGATCCAAAGTTAGGCCCCAATTGGGTCCACACATGTGAAGAGGTCCGGCGATACTATGGAGATTCTAAGAACCAAAAATGGCCTCCATTTTGCTCTATCTGGCTTAGTTTCCGAGATAGCGCCATTTTAAGTTTTCTGAAAATAAAAAAAAAATTACCATTTATTTTGCTAATATTAGCAAAAAATTTTGTAAAAATGTAGTCAACTCAATTTCAAATTTAGCAAAAGAAATTAGTTCAAAGTTTGTTTAAAATTGCTAATGTGCTAAATGAAGTTTATAAGAATTTTTTGCTAACATGCTAATCTCAACTAAAAATTTGCTAAAAGTTAGCTAACTAGCGTTAGCAAAAAAAAATTAGTAAATCTACTAACGTATTTTTTTGAGTGTAATCTTATTGGGAACTCGAATAAAAAAAAAAATATGAATAACTTTAATATACACTTTTCCAATATTAATAAATTTGTCTTTTTCGAGGGCTTGGTCACAAAAAATGAAAATGCTTTATCTCGAGTAGGCGATTTGATACAACTTTTCTGATGACATTTTCGTGCTTAGGAGCCCAAAATACTTTTGAAAATGTATTTAACATGTGTGTGCACTAACCGTGTAGAGCTGTGTTCCGAACCATGAAATTTGCATTCAAATGGCAACCCTTGCGAAATAATGTAAGAGACAAAAAAGTTGAAAGAAAGTTTGAAGTGAGGTTGAGATTGCTAGAAATAGAATTGTAGTGTTGGAAACTGTCAAAATTTATTCTGTAGAAACTATATATATTCACATATGTATATAAAAAACAGTTTTCATTAACAAGACAAACCGACATTTAAAATCCTACTGATGATGACAATAACTGGGGTGTTTGAAACCGGTATAGGAAATACCAGAAATGTCTATAATTTTTAGAAATTCAATTTTTCTTCAGCTTTTTTTCAACTTGAACCCTTATAGCATCAATTTGTTTTTGCATACTTTGGCACATTCTGGTGAAAGTGCATATTTTTGCATATTTTGGTTTTAAATGCATATGTTGCGCATATTTCCAATTGTTAAGTGCATATTTATTTCAAAAATTATTTAAGTTTTAAAAATTTATTTTGACAATACGAAAAATATTTTTTAAACTATTTTATACATACCCAGGAAAATTTTTCAGAACCGATTCTGACAACACTTGTTCTAGAACAGGTTCTTCGGTAATCATACACTATAACACTTTAGTTATTCGGAACAAGTTAAGTGAAAATGTTGTGAAACATGTTCTCTGCAATCAAAGTTTCATTACATTTTGGTTCTCAGGAATTGAAAAAAAATTTTGTGTCAAAAAAATTAAAAAATAAAATCATTTCTTTTTTTGTTAACCAAGAAAAAACATGAAGTTCTCTTTAAATATCAGGATATAATCGTGAAAATTGCTAATAAAATGTGAGTAAGTTAAATTTTCATTATATGGGTCGGGTCAAATACTAATAATATTATGTTTTTTATTTTAGTTTGCAGAAAATCCATGTTCTGGCATGTCATTATTGTAAGGCCCAAAATGCAATTTTGGAGGCGCAAAAGGATATATGTGTGTTAAGAATTGTGAATACTTTATGTCAGATACATATGATTGTATTTATCTTTGTTTAATAAATTAATACAATTAAAAATATTTCTTTAATTCCCATTTCAGTTCCAAATTTTACTTCTAGAACCGATTCCGAAGAACAAAAATATGTTATAATTTTGCTTAAAAACACCTGTTGCTTTTGGGACAATCCCTTTGTAAAAAGAATCGGTGTTGCACAAGAATTAGAACAGGTTCTAGGGAAGTATAAGTTGTTCCACAATCGGTTCTTTGCAACCGAAAATTTTGCTGGGTATATTCAGCCTTACCACAGAAAAATAAAATATATTAAAAATCAGCTTTAAATTTTATTTCCATACAAATTGTTTTTGTTTTTAAAATTGACTTTCAAAAAATGTATTGAAAATTTGAAATTTAAAATAAAACTTTTGTTAAAATAGACTTGTTGTTTTCTTGTGGCAAGGGCAATTGTTTTTATAATTTAAGAAAGTCTTGCACTTAACTTCTTCCCAGCAAAACTTAGATTACCAAATAAGGTATAAAATAAGGTATATGATCTCTTATTTTATACATTGCAGCATTGATGATTTTAACAGGCGATGAGACTCAAAGTAATGCATCCACATTATCACAAAGAATACCAGTAAGGTATAAAATAAGTCATAAATTTATAACAAAGAATACGAGTAAGGTGTAAAATATATGATATTTTATAGGTTACGAGAAATGAAATAATATAGCATACCAGAAGATAATATATAAGGTGTTACGAGTAGTGAAAAAGTAATTTTGTATTAAATTTACTCACGTGATTGTAAGTGAGTGTAAGTAGATAAAATATGCTCGTGAGTGTGTGTGTGTCGTTAGAAATTTCCTGTCGTGAGCCCATCTCTAGTTTAAACTTATGCATTTTTTTATAAAATAATTATTTTTTATGTTATTGTAATGCATTATGAATCCAATTAAAAATAATACATTATTTCAAACTTTCAAATAATACATAATGTAACCAAATATAAGTCATCCATGATTTAATGTTTAGAAATAACAAATATGAAATACATTTTTTCCAATAATAATGCATTACGTAGCAAATTATTAGTAATGCATTATTTTTCACTTTAAAATAATACGTTGTGGAACAAATGTTTGGTAAGACATCATAAAATAATGCTACAAATAAGTTATAAGCATTACCTGGTAATGTGTTAAATAATCACTACCCATTACCAAAGTTTTGCTGGGTTGTTTTTTTTTACCATTTTTTTCGTATATAAAAACAAGACTTTTATTACACACATTTACTGAATTTAGCGCCTATTTTAAGAGCATTTTATCGATTTTTAGTGCATGAATATCTCAGTCCTATAAATAACTAATTTTTATTATTTTTAATAAAAATAATAAAAAACTTGAAATTAATATTTATTTTTTTAAGCACAAATAGTTTTGCACCTGTTTCCCTCCCTACTGTAAATGCATTACGCTGTAACGAAACATGCAGAGAAAAAAAATGTTTTGATTTATTTCTTTATAGAGTAGCTTGTAGATTTCATCATTTTTCATTACACTTTTTGCACTTCTCTTTTAATACTGTTGCACTTTGTTATTTACAATATTAAATATTTCAGTAAGTATAATATTAATGTATACCCTTTATATAAAAATATGTAATTTTTTTTTTTTTTTTAAAGGACCGCTAAGTAAAATAATTTTAATTTTATGCCAGTTTTTTACAGCATTATGTGAATGCTGTGAACTTTTTTCACACTGTTCCTTAGGGATAAAAGTTATTGAGATCTGCACAGCGTACCAGGTTATAAGTGAAAACTGAGCTTCTTGTAGTTGGTATACTAAATCGAGAAAATTTTAATTTTTTTGCAATTTAAGAGCGATTTTGCAAAAAGTGCTTAATCGAAAATTTTGATTTTTATTGCTTAACTTTTCGTAGACCTCCCAAATACATTTAAAAAAAAGTATGGTTGTCGCAATATAAGGTTACATCTTGTTAAGACCAGCCAGGGAGTCGATAATTTTGATTGGTAGATCCAAAACGAGATAGTTTTTGGACTACTGTCTATTTCAATCGAACCTTTGCATTCTTTAGGAACACTGTGTTTCTATTTTTGTACTAGTCATTTATAAAAAAGGAAACAAAAAAAAAAAATACACGGAAAAAAATAATACCTGCAAATATTAAATTTAATTTTATAAAATTGACGATGATGTGTCTTGTTCTTTAGAACATGTTGCGACAATTTTTAAATATTTATTTTTTTTTAACTAAAAACCAAAAATGTCGGGCGCCATGGGTTACTTTAATACGATTGGCATCAAATTTGTACCACATAAGTTTTAGACCTAGGAGAAAACGTTTCGGAAATTTTCAAAAAAAAAAAAATGTCGACGAATTTTGTACTCTTGTCCAAATCATTAATCATGATAATGTTTTGTTGAAGATTTGTTTGTACTTGCCAAAGCAAAGTTTTTTTAGAAAAAGTAATGTTATAATCATTTTCCACTGAATGCAAAACGATTTGAAATATCGGTCGAAAGCCCCATTAAGTCTATATACACTGTGCTAGTCGCAAAATTAACAAGCTGGGCACCCTGCCGAATTCATTGGTGCTAGCCGTTTTTCGAACTTAACGCTCGTATTCGCGATATTCGCGATTTAAAATTGTAAAGCTAAAGTACTACAAAAATTATTTTTTTATGCTTTTTGGATAGTTTTTGAATATAAATTTAGTAAATGCATTGTTTTTTTCGCGAAAAAAAAATTCTCGAAAAAATTTTTTTTTCGAAAAATTTTGTGTCTGCAGTGTATCGTATTCTACACATTTTCATAAGTTAATAACAAAATAAAAAAATTTCGAAAAAAAATTTCGCGAATAACTTTTTTTTTTATATTCTAAATAATATAAAAAATATTTTTTTTACTTAAAAATAATACCAGCTTTACCAGATGGATGCTTTACCAGATGGATAGCTTTACCAGATGGATGTCGTAATTTCAAATCAAACTAAAAATATTTGTATTAAACCAATTTTTTCAAGAAAATAACCATTTTTAGCGACAAAAAAAAATGTTTTTCGCAAAAAAAAAATCACGGTATTATGGTTTGTTATGCTAGTTTAACAGACTTGAATGGTTTTAAATTTTAAAAATTATCGCAAAAGTTTAAAAATATTGTTTTTATTGTACTTGAGCATCAAAATATTAAATCGCGAATATCGCGATTTTTTTTTTTTACTTAAAAAAAAAAATTTTAAGTAAAAAAAAAATTTATGACAAAAAAAAAAGTAAGAAAATTATAGTCGGTCAAGACCGACCGTATGATACCCTACACCCAAGCTTGGACTATCTTTTGTTATATCTTTATTTAGTGTAGAAAACACACACAGATCAAATTTCAGTGGAATTGGTTTATTTTTTTTTGCCAATACACTCAAAGAAAAATGCTTCATCACATTGATGATACGGTTTCATCACTTGCTGTCATCAATTTTGATGACAAATTTCTTCATATTGATGAAGCTTTTCTTTAATATGTTGAAAAATGTCATCGAAACTGAAAATAAAACAAGTGATGACACATTTCATCATATCATCAAAAAGTGTTATCAATATGCCTTTCAAATGTTTTTTTTTAAATAATTAAAATAATATTAAAATAAATAAAACTATTGAATAAATATATTAAAAAAATATAAAAAAATAAAAAAAAAAACATAAAAAAAAATCCTGCCCAGGCTGGGACTTGAACCCACGGGTCCCCAACTATAGTATTTATTGTCGACGCATTCGCTAGTTCACCTATCTATAGATGAAAATCTCGTACCACTACTTAGTTAGATAACGTTAAACGTTTGCTAATGTGTATATGTAAAGACTCAACATTTTTTGTCATATACATACATACACAAATGCTTATGGTGGTTTTTAGACACACACATTTTATTACTGTACAATATCCCTCTCTTTCCCTCTCACAGCTTTTAGCAGCGCATACCCAGGAAAATTTTTCAGAACCGATTCTGACAACAATTGTTCTAGAACAGGTTCTTCCTTAACCATACTATATTACACTTTAGTTATTCAGAACAAGTTAAGTGAAAATTATTGTGAAGCTTGTTCTCTGCAATTAAAGTTTCATAACATTTTGGTTCTCAGGAATTTAAAAAAAAAATTATGTGTCAAAAAAATTAAAAAATAAATATCAATTTATTTTTCTTAACCAAGAAAAAACACGAAATTCTATTAAAATAGCAGGATATAATCGTGAAAATTGTTGAAACAAAGGTGAGTAAATTAAATTTTCATTGTCTGGGTCGGGTCAAATACTAATAATATTATGTTTTTTATTTCAGCTTGCAGAAAATCCATGTCCTGGTATGTCATTATTGTAAGGCCCAAAATTCAATTTTGGAGGCGCAAAAGGATATGTATATGTGTGTGTTAAAAACTGTGAATACTTCATGTCAGATATGATTGTATTTAATTTTGATTAATAAATTAATGCAATTCACAATATTTCTTTAATTCTCATTTCAGTTCCAAATTTTACTTCTAGAACCGATTCCGAAGAACAAAAATATGTTCTAATTTGGCTTACAAACATCGGTTGCTTTTGGGACAATCCCTATGTAAAAAGAATCGGTGTTGCAAAAGAATTAGAACGGGTTCTAGGGAAGTATAAGTTGTTCCACAATCGGTTCTTTGCAACCGAAAATTTTGCTGGGTAATTACAGACAAATTTTAGCGTCATATTTTAGCACACAACAAACAAAACGGCTTTTAAATGTTATTATTTGTTGAAGCTCTGTAGGCAAGTGGCTAGAGGCTAAGCCCAACAAACAAGAGGTCCGGCGTTCAAATCTTGGTGGATACGAAAAAAATATGTAAGTTCTTAAAAATTAGAAAATAACTAACAATTATAAGTAAATAAAAATAAATAAAATCAAATAACAAAAACAAATTTTTTATTTTTTTTATTATTTTTTTCTTATTTTTCAAATAAAAAAATGTTATTGATGACACCGCTTCATCATATTGATGACAAGTTACATTGGACGAAAAATTATGTAACATTTCATCATATTGATGTAACTTTTCATCAATATGAAGAAGCTTTTTCTTTGAGTGTAGACCGATTTAACTGAATATCGGTCGAAATTTTAATATGGGGGACTAAGTCCAAAAATGGTCCAAATATATTCCAATTTGATCAGGTTACTAAAGTACACGTTTAACACCTAAAAATAAAATTTTTATCAAATATTTCCATTTTTAGGAATTTTGAGGGAATTATGTGAATATCGGGAGGGTGGTTTGTATGGGGACTACAAGAAGGACCGACCCGATTCCTTTGAAATTTGAAATGATGATTTGTGCATACAAATTACCTTTAAAATTTCAAAGCGATATCTATTAAAATACAGTTATTAAAGTAATTTAAGCCTAATCCAAATGGGGCGTTTGTATGGGGACTAGGTCTTAAAATGGACCGATTTTTATCAATTTCAATGGGCTTTGTCCTTGGATCAAAAGATGCTTAAGTTTCAAATTTCAAGTCAAATGGTTGAGAATTGCGACATGTATCGTGCTTAAACCGGTAGATGGACAGACGGACGGACATCGCTAAATCGACTCAAAAAGTGATTCTGAGTCGATCGGTATATGTGTAGTTGGGTGATTTTTTTTAATATTAAGTAACAAATTAAAACCCAATTATTTTCAATTTAAAAAAATATATAACCAGGCGCGGCTTTACCTTTAGGATTTGGGTGGACCCATTTTGTAATCAACATTTTTTTTTAAAAGACCACCCTGACGGGACGATTTACTTTATAAAGACGACGGTCCTTTTCACAGTTACGACTAACTATGACTGTCATAAACCATTTTTTATGATTGAATAGTCATAACATGAATATTTTTCTACACGAACCATTTTTTTTGCAAATTTAAAGGTCTGCTCTGAGACGATAATAAAATTTAAAATTTTTGAATGTTCTTGTTGGTTGATATATGTAGGAAAATATTGATATTATGACTTTTCAGATTGACTTATGACAGATATAGACGGTCACAACTGTGAATAGACCCCGTCAAATTTTATATAAAAATTCATGTTTTTCAAAATTTTTTATAAAGTATACGATTTTAACACATGTTTCTTTCACAAAATTTCTCAGAGGTTGAGGCTTTTTTATTACAGAAAAACTCTTAGATTCTAAAATATTTTTCATATAAAAAAATATAACATTTCTGAGATACTTGCCTTTAGAAAAATGTTCAGATTCTAAAAGCCTTGGATATTAAACAAGTTCTCTGATAGTATTTTGTGTAGAAAAACTCGAAGATTCAACATTTTCTTGTTTCAGATTTTTAAACTCTTTTCTATAGCAACAATCTGAGATTCTGCGACATTATCTCTATAAAAAAAATTTTCAGATTCTTATAAAAAATAATTCTCATATTTTAAATTAGTTCTCAGATTCAAAGAACTTTTTCGCATACAAAAATTCACAGGTCCTGAAACATATTTCATAAAATAAAATTATTAGATACTAAAAATTTATCAGTTTCTGCAAAATTTTATGAAGAAATTTTTATACCCTTTTCTAAAAATAAAATTTATAGCATTTTTCAATCGAAAAATGTTAGGGTTATAATGCCTTCTAATGTTTTCTAGGGAAATTTCTTAGATTCTGAAACTTTTTTCATATTCAGAGATACATTTTCTATAGAAAAACTCTCAGAATCTTGTAAAGAAAAATTTTCAGATTTTGAGAGATTTTATACTATAAAAAACATAGATTTTGATGCACGTTCCTTTGGAAAAATTCGCAAATTCTTAAAGATTTTTCAAATAAAGAAATTCTCATGTCCTTAAAAATGTTTTCCAAAAATAAAAAATCGAAGCTCCGGAAATTTATTTCCCCATAGGAAAACTCAGATTCTGAGACGCTTTTCCTGTAGAAATACTATCCGATTCTGAAAAATTTGTTTTTTTTTCCTTTCCCTTTTTATACCCTCCAATTACAGTATGAGGGTATACTCACTTTGTCATTCCGTGTGTAACGCATCGAAATATCGGTCTAGGATCCCATAAAGTATATATATTTATGATCAGTGATCGATTCTAAGACATTCTAGCGATGTCCGTCCGTCCGTCCGTCCGTCCGTCCGTCTGTCTGTCCGTCTGTCCGTCTGTAGTTAACACGATGCAGTCCAAAATAAAAGAGCTAGACTCCCGACATTGGGCACGAATATGTCTAATGTTCCTAGGCAGGTTAAGTTCGTAAAGGAGCAAAATCGGTCTAGGGGGAAAAAAGTTCCCCCTTGAGGAACTAAACCAACCTCTGAAAAATACCATATTTTTACATGATTTTCTTTGTTTTTGTTTAACAAATGCAACATTTTTATGCTACAAGAAGTTCAAAATCCTGCATTTGGACCCACAGAATTAAAAAATGTCGTTTTTTCGAAAAATCCGACATTTTCAAATTCTCTGGTTCCAAATGCAGAACTTTAAACTTCTTGTAGCATAAAAATGTTGCATTTGTTAAACAAAAACCTAAAAATCATATAAAAAAATTATATTTTTCTTTCAAAGTTTGGTTGAGTTCTTCAAGAGGGATCTTTTCTCCCCCTTGCTCATTTACGAATTAACCTGCCTACACTCAAAAAAAAGTGAACTAAAATCTGGGAAAATTAACTCAATTTTGAGAAAAAGAGGGAATGATTTGGCTCCAAAGATTTTTTTTCTTGGTTTTAGTTCATAATTTTCCCAAAAATGAGGAAAACAAAGTTATTTAATTTTAAGCCAATTTTAACTAGAAAATGGGAAAAATTATACTTCACATTTTAGAAATAGATTGGGTCTTGACCCTGAACCCATGGGTTCGGACCCCATTAAACTCGAGACCCCGTTGGGTCTTTTGAGGGTCCCCATAGATTTTGACCAAAAATTTGTGTCCGTTTCGCTCTAACTTGCTTAGTTTTTGAGATACGGTAAAAAGGGGCCTGATAGGGTCTTGAGAATCTTAAAAACCGGATAACTCAAAAACTATTAATCGGAGGGCTTTCGGGTATTTTGCGGAAGTGTTCTACGAGTCAAGAGCTAAAAAAATGCCGTTGGACTTTTTCTCGTATTGGCAGTATTTACCGCGATATGTGTATATATAAAATCTCGGGAATTTCAAAATTTAGATCTAAAATTAGGGTCTTGAGACCCCGACAGATATGCAGAGCTAGGCTATTCCATATTTTTCTTTATAGTCTTTCTTTTGAAAATTTCATCCGTTTTGCTCTATCTCGCTTAGTTTTCGAGATATCGCCATTTTGAATTTTTAACTAAATTCTAAGAAGTTATTTACTAAATTGTCAGAAGTCATTAACTACATTCTAAGAAGTACACTTCCTCAATTCAAAGAAGAGAAATACGATGATTTTTTTTTAGTAAATTTTAACTAAACTTGAACTAAATTGTTTTTTAAGAAATATGTCTTAAAAATAAAGATACGATTCTTAGATATGTGGAAAATTTCTATGACTGTAAGAATTTTTTTCCTAAAATTAAAAAAATATATTTAAAGATAACTTTGAACTAATTATAAGTTAATGAACTAAATTTTTTTCCTCATAGTTAAGAAAATTTCTCATTTTTAAGTTAAATTTAACTAAATTTTAGGAAAATTTATGATAAATTTTCTAAGACATTTTTTCCTTAATTTTAGTTATGTCTTTTTTTTCAGTGTAGGAACATAAGACATATTCTTGCCAATTAATGTCGGGAGTCTAGCTCTTTTATTTTGGACTGCATCGTGTTAACTTCAGACGGACAGACGGACGGACGGACATCGGTAGAATGTCTGAGAATCGATCACTGATCATAAAAATATATATACTTTATGGGGTCCTAGACCGATATTTTCTTGCGTTACACACGATATGACAAAGTGAGTATGGGGGTATACTGTAGTTGGAGGGTATAAAAAATTGATGAAAAAAAATTTGATAAAAAAAATTTTATGAAAAAAAATTTTTTTTTAAAAAAAAAATATAAAAAAATCTATGAAAAATAGTCAAACTGAGATGGCGTCCTGCATCATTTTTAAAATTAGACACCAGCCTAAAAACATTATCATGTTAAAAATTTCGGGACTTATAAATTTGTTCGAAGTTTATGATTTTTTTTTTCTAAAATAAATTATGATGAAATTTTTTACAACAAATCGAAAAAAAAAAATTTGAAAACTTTTAAATTTTTTTCAAGACTTGGTAAAAATTGGACTTTTATTTTTTCCTATTGTCTTCGGTCACGGAATAGGTTTTTTTAAGACAGTTTAGTAAAAAGTCCAGTTATCATCTGTTTCGTGATAGGTATTTTTGTAATATTTCCCATTACTACCAGTCACGGGATTGGTGATTTCAGATCGAGAACTCACTTTTCCTGCAGGGAAATTAAGAAAAACAAATAACTAAACAAAGATTGCTAAGCTCGATGAAATTTAAATTACAAAATTATTTTTATTTCTTTCGGTGTAACAGTGCGAGCGTATAAAGGATAATATTTTTGTGGCTTTTTGTAAATGAAATATGGTATAAAGTATTTTTTGTGCAGTTCTGCAAAAGCTACCTTCATTGTTGCAACTGTTAATTTATTATTATTAATTTTTTTTACTGCAAGTTAAAAATAACCATTCCGTTTATTTTCTATGTGATTTGATATATATTTTTTTTTTTTTTGCTGGCACTTTAAATCTGGCTTTGATGGTAGTAATTACTGTTTATATTAGTTTGATATTTTTTTTGTTTTTGTTAGTACTTCATGTCCATAAAGACTTATAATTAGTTAGAATAGTCCAACTAATCTTAATTAATACTGAAATATTGATTTAAAAAAAAAACGCGTATTTAGCTTCTGGATTTAAGAGAAGGTAAGGGGTGTGTAATTTTTTGTTCAAATAAATTTTCACAATGGAACCTTGCAGGACCGATTCATATCATAAATAAAAACCATTTTGGATTTCAAAATTCCTTTTTTTGAAAATTAAAAATACTAAAAAAACAAATGAGAAATTTTTTCTACTTAAATATTTTTCATATAGATAAATATTCTGTTTCTCAAACATTTGGCTTTTCTTTTCTGATCCTTAAACCCTTTAAATAAAAAAGGGTTCTTTAATTCTCAGATCGCATTTTCTGCAGAAAAATTCACAGATTCAATATTTTTCATTTAGAAGACGTTTCAGATTCTTAAATGTTTTTCTATAGAAATAATCTTCGACATTCTTTCCATGTAAATGTCTATCTTGAATAAATTTTCACGAAAATCAAAATTTTCGACAGAAAAAGACTTTCAAAAGTCTGAAAAATTAACAAGCTTATCTCGAAAATTACTAGAGATATAAAAAAAAAAAACAAGTTAAATTCGACCTTGCGGAATGTATTGATACCCTCTACAATGTAAAAAAGTCTATTTTAAAAAAAAACAAGTAAGAAAATTATAGTCGGTCAAGACCGACCATATAATACCCTACACCAAGGTTTCCCGGAAAATGGGTCCCATGGATCGATTAGATCTATATGTTGTAAAACCTTTAATAAGTGAAGAAAACACTCACAAATCAAATTTGAGTGAAATAGGCTTCTATTTGTTGACAATAAACCGCTTTAACTGAATATCGGGCGAAATTTTCACAAGGGGCCTGAGTCCAAAACTGGTCCGATGATTATCAGGTTTGATAAGGTTATTTAAGTACGCGTTTAACATACACAAACAAAATTTTAATTAAATATTTTCTATTTTCATGAAATTTGAGACATTTATGTGAAAATCGGGAAGGTGGTTTGTATGGGGGCTACAAGAAGAACTGGTCCGATTTCTTTGAAATTCGGAATGATGATATGTGAAGACAAAACATGTTTACCATCCAAATTTCAAAGCGATACCTTCTAAAATACGGTTATTAGAGTCATTTGAGCCAAAACTAAAGAGGACCTTTGTATGGGGGCTAGGTCTAAATATGGACCGATTTTTTCCAATTTCAATAGGCTTCGTCCTTGGGCCAAGAGAGACTTAATTTTCAAATTTCAAGTCAATTGATTAAAAATTGCGACCTGCATCGTGTTTACACCGTTTACATGGACAGACAGACAGACAGACGGACGGACGGACGGACGGACGGACGGACGGACATCGCTAAATCGACTCAAAAAGTGATTCTGAGTCGATCGGTATACTTAAAGGTGGGTCTAGGACCAATATTTCGGGTAGTTACAAACATCAGCACAAACTCATTATACCCTGTACCACAGTGTGGTGTAGGGTATAAAAAACAAAAAAAAAATTTAGGTGAAAATAAAAAAATTCAGCAAAATTTTTGTTTTTGTAAAAAAATATGGTTGTACTTGTTTAAATACCATTTGGTAATCAATTCTGTTCACATGTGTCAACCAGCAGCCAAATTAAAGCATTTTGTATCTTTAGGTTATGTTGAATGTACATTTTCGTTCATAACTTTTGAACCGCTATACCGACTTCGCTCAAATGCAATACCAAACTACTTAGGGCAACAACAAGTAATTATGTTAAGTCTTAGTCATAATATATATGGGGCATTCCATGTCAAATCGGACACCTTGAAAATTTTTTTTTTTAGATTTTCTCAATTTGTTTACATTTTTTAGTACCCTTCGAAAACTCCTTTGTGGTAAATTTTCAGATTTTTTGATGACCCGTTCAAAAGATTTTTTTAAAAATTGGTAGTTTGTTTCTTTACTCAAACTTCTTTTACTCATTACTTCTTCAATAATGGTCCAAATTTCAAAAATTTTTTTTAATTTTTATTTTTTTACGTACTTTAAGAAAAAAAACCCAAAAAATTCTTAAAAGCGCTCTAGTATGCGATTTTTAAGTTTTAAAATTTTAATCTCATTTTTGAAAATGTTTGTACTCTTCGATTTTTTTGAATTTTTTTTGTATAAGACTTCTATCGATTCTACAAATTTTTGTCCATTTTTTAAAATTTTTTGAAAAAATTTTATTGTAATTTTCCAATCTTAAAATAATTTCTACTGCTCCAATGGTGCGTCATAGAGGGGTCATTTATAAGACCGACCCCCATTAGTTTTACGTCTTAACATTTCTTTTGAACAAACTAATACCCTTTCTCCAATTTCTAAGGGGGCTCCCCACCAAAACGACATTTTTTAAAATTTGTTCCAACCGCGCTAACTGCCCTAATAGCGCCCTTAGAGCAACTAAATGTAAGACTGAACCACAATATTTTTTTAGCCCAAAGATTTTCTCTGAACACACCCCTCTATCTCTAACTGTTAAGGTAGTTCCCATACAATTTTTTTCAATTTTTGTAAATTTGTTTTATTTAATCAGCTTCTACCGGTCTAATGGTGCGTCCGAGAGGGGTCATTAATGAGACCGACCCCCATTTATTTTTACCTTCCAATATTTTTGTAAAACATATCTAGGCGCTATCTCCACTCCCTAAGTGGGCTTCCATTTAAAATTACATTTTTATAAAATTTGCTCCAACTGTTATTTCTATGGGAACCTACTTAGGGAGTGGAGATAGAGCGTAGGTATGTTTTTAAAAAATGTTGTAGGATAAAAATAAATGGAGGTCGGTCTCATTAATGACCCCTCTCGGACGCACCATTGGACCGGTAGAAGCTGACTAAATAAAACAAATTTACAAAAAATAAAAAAAATTGTATGGGGACCGCCGTAACAGTTAAAGATAGAGGGTAGGTGTGTTCAGAGAAAATGTTTGGATTAAAAAATATTGTGGGTTGGTCATACATTTTGTTGCTCTAAGGGCACTATTAGGGCAGTTAGAGCAGTTGGAGCAAATTTTAAAAAATGTCGTTTTGTGTGGGAGACCCCTTAGAAATTGGAGATAGGGTATTAGTTTGTTCAAAAGAAATGTTAAGTTGTAAAAATTAATGGGGGTCGGTCTTATAAATGACCCCTCTATGACGCACCATTGGAGCAGTAGAAATGATTTTAAGATTAGAATTACAACAAATTTTTTTTCAAAAAATTTAAAAAATAGTAGTAATCGTTATCCCACGATCCTCCTGGGCAAATAATTTGTAGAATCGATAGAAGTTTTACGCAAATAAGTTTCAAAAAAATCGAAGAGTGCAAACATTTTCAAAAATGAGATTTAAATTTTAAAACTTAAAAATCGCATACTAGAGTGCTTTTAAGAATTTTTTGTGATTTTTTTTGGACCATTATTTTAAATTTGGACCATTATTGAAGTAGTTATGAGTAAAAGAAGTTTGAGTAGGTAAGGTTAGTGAGAATGACGCCAATCCCCAAAAACAAAAAGTTTTGGGAATGACATCCATAGAGGCCAATGTTTGGCCCATTATGATTCCTGCTATTGTTTCCTTCCTTCTCTTCATTCAAACACGCATTTTTACGTTTCCCACTTCGACGCTTTGATGAATTACATTAGTAGCCAAGGGTTTATACCTCGTAGGTCCTGAAGATCGTGAAAGACGTAATAACCTAAACATTTAAATCTTCTAAATGATAATGCAGGGCATTCACATAAGAAATGGAAGCTGTCTTCGACAGACTCATTGTACCATCTTCAAGTGTCGTTTGCCATAACCCCGATTCTTACCATGTGTTTCACGAGTTTAGTGTGCCCCGTGATAAGGTTTATCACTGATCTTATCTGTCTTCTGTCCATATCCAGAAGAATTTTGCTGTTGCCTTGCGATTTTTCATCCCATAGCATTTTCGTCTGTATGACATCATTTGATATCGTCCATCTATTAATCCACTTGTTTCTTGTGTCCAGCTTAATATTGTGAAAATTAAGGGAGAGTGATTTTCTCAAGTTTGTGAAAGCAACTGAGAAATTCTGAGCCTTTATTACCTTTAATATCCTTGTGACCAGGTACCCAGCACAGTCGTATATTATGCTGCTCCCTGAGAACTTGTAGTTCTCTGTGGCAGCGGCTGATTACCTTGGAGTTGATATTATCCGTAGTTAACGCCTTTAAAGCCGCTTGGCTGTCGATGAAGAAAGCAATATCGCTGTAGAATTTTGGCCTCCTCGAGATTAGCTCAGCTGCCTTGGCGATCGCATAGACCTCGGCCTGAAAAATGCTACAATCATTCTCCAAGCGGTAAAATTCATCAATACCTAACTCAGAGCATTGCACACCACTTCCTGTGCCTGTCTCTGTTTTTGAAAACATTATCATTATCCATCATCCAGCCATCAGGCGATGGAAACAGTGCGTCTATTTTCCCTTTGACTATGTTCACCGGAGTCTTATAGTCCGTGTTAAGATTTGTAACCAGACCACCCAGAATCTCAGTATGCCGAACTGTTCGATTTCGTAAACACCCAAGTTGATGCAATCTAGTGAGTGTTATGGCCGCCATCTCCATAACATGGAGATCCAAAGGTGTAAAGGAACAAACTACCAATTTTTAAAAATTCAAAATATCTTTTGAACGACCCGTTCAAAAGAAATCTTAAAATTTACCACGAAGGAGTTTTCGAAGGGTACTAAAAACTTGGAAAATCTAAAAAAAAAATTTTCAAAGTGTCCGATTTGACATGGAATGTCCCATATATTATTGATCTATGATCGATTTTAAGTCATTCAATGAATCCGTCTATATAAAACAAAAATAAAAGAGCTAGACTCCTGAAAACTGGCACGAATGTGTCTCATTAGACTGGCATTTTTCTGTATAGCAAAATTTTTTCTTCTCCGATTTTCAAAGTCCGGGCATTTTTTATTCTACTAGGCCTAAATCTCATGTGGTACCAATTTGAGGCCAATCGGATTAAATTAACCCGTGGCGCTCGGTGGTCAAAGTTTTGGATTTTTGAAAAATTAAAAAAAAAAAAATAAATAAAAAATAAATATATCTTTCGACACATCATATTTGTTAATTTTGATGTGCTGAGCACGAATATAAAAAAAAAATTAAAATCGGGCGAACAGTTTTCAAGATATCGCTATTTGAAATTTGCAAAAAAAATAGGTTTTTTCCTACGTTCAAGAAATTTTTTAAAAAAAGTCTCAAAATTTCATTCCGCCAATTTTTTTGTAGAGCTTCAGACAATCTTTCATTTAAAGCTAATTTGAGCCAAATTCGATCATTTTAACCCGTGGCGCGCTTCGATCAAAGTTGTGGACTTTTGGAAAATTTCCACCAATATTTTGGATCTTTGAAAATGAAAAAATAAAAAAATATATATCTTGCGACACATTATTTTTATTAATTTTAGCATGCTGAATACGAATATCAAAAAATTTATAAAATCGGTCGAACGGTTTTCGAGATATCGCCATTTAAAATTTGTCAAAAAATTGCAAAAGGGACGGTTTTTTCCTACGTTAAAGAATTTTTTTAAAAAAAACTCTAAAAATTTCTTTATTTTAACCCTTTCATAGAGCTTGATACAATATTTTATTTAAGCTTAATTTGAGTCAAATCCGATCATTTTAGCCCGTGGCACCCTTCGATCAAAGTTTAGGGTTTTTGGTAAAAAGTTTCTAAAAAGCCAAAACTTTGATCGATGGACGCCACGGCTTAAAATCATCGGATTTGGCTCAAATTAATTTTAAATGAAAGATTGTCTCAAGTTCTACAAAAGGGTCGGCGGAATGAAATTTTGAGACTTTTTTTTCAAAAAATTTCTTGAACGTAGGAAAAAACCGTCATTTTTTACAAATTTGAAATTGCGATATCTCGAAAACCGATCGAGCGATTTTAATATTCGTGGTCAGCGCATCGAAATTAACAAATATGATGTGTCGAAAGATAATTTTTTTTTTATTTTATTTTTAAAAATTTTTCAAATATCCAAAACTTTGACCGCTGGGCGCCACGGGTTAATTTAATACGATTGTCCTCAAATTTGTACCACATAAGTTTCTGACCTAGGTCAATAAAAATTTGCCCGGACACTTGGGAAAATCGAAAGTTGACAAATAATGACAGTCTAGTGTCTCATGGTCATAGACCGGTTAAGTTTGGAAATAGGTAAAATTGGATCAGGGTCAAAAGCGAACTATAAATACCTCTAAAAAACGCTATTTTTGGAATTTTTTTTTTTCAAAATTTTTGTTAAATAAATGAAATGTTTTTATGTCAGAAGTAGTTCAAAGTCCTGCACTTAGACCCCGGGGGGCTACAAAATTTAGTTTTTTTCGGCCCGCCTCCTTTTGTGGGCGTGGATTTAAAAAAATCGTAAAAATTGTGAGAAAATGATATAACTAAAGTTAAAAAAAAAAATAATAAACCAATTAGTAAAAATTTATCGTGATGGAAAAGGTATCTTACCGAAATTTTAACAGTTTTCGGGATATTGGTTTTGCTGTACGATGTCAAAGTATGGATTTTAAATTATATTAGCTCTTCTTAAGAACATAGAAAACACAAAAATCATTGGACATTTTCAGTTCGATAGCATTGCGCCCTAGGTTGTGTCCTTTCTAAACTAAAATCTAAAAAAATCTTAACTGCTTCAATTTAAACTAATTCACCTATTTGTATTTCATGAAATTATTTTTCCTTTATTTGTTCCATTTTTTTTTTTTAATATTTCAAAACAACAGGATGTTGAAAAAAAATTTATAACGTATTTGAATCTATCATCAGAAAAACACATACTCGAGGATTTTATTGATTTGCAACTCAACTAAAACACTCAATGGTATTTCCGATGATGGGGTTTTTCTACAAAATAACAAAAAAAAAAAAAAAATCACAAAAAAAGGAACAATCACTTTACATTGTATGTTGAAACATATATCCACATGAAATGTTGTTATTTTTTTTTTTGTTTCGTGTTTTTCTAGTTTTTTATTTATTTTTAAAGTTAAAGTTTTTGCAATTTTTTCAGATCCTCCTCCTCCTCCTTTTACATGTTTTTTTTTCGTTCGATACATGTGGGAATATTTGATTTTTTTTTCTTTTTGTTATTTTTGTATGTATTACATATTTTACGTTTATACAAATTTACATGATTTTTGGTTTTGTGAAAGTAAGCTAAATGTGACCAACTTTGTAATTTTATGGTGTATTTTGTTAACCCAAATCTGAATTTTAAAATCAGTTTCATAGAAATGTATTTAAAAGCATTTTATCATCAAACCGTTAACTATTTTTCTCTTAAATGTCTTTATTTTATTTTTTTACCAGAAGATACAACAAAATAAAATTGTATTAATTCGGCCGTTATACTACTACATATCGGGGAATTTACCTCAAGGGAAACAACACTTTTTAAAACCGATTGCATCCGATCGGACTCAAACTTACACAAAGATGAGATCTATTGGGTAGTAGTTACCACACCAATTCTGAACGAAATCGATGAAAAACTCGATGAGTTCGAGGGTCGAATTTTGACGTTTTTGTCAACAGGCTTTTTTTCGGATCCATATAAGCTGTCCGCTATTGCATTCAGAAAATTTTGTTCAAAACGGTTTTAACGGACTTTTTTTGTTAAAAAATAAAAAAATTTCAAAACCCCAAAATTTGATAAATTTTTTTCAAATCGAAACTATTTTTAACTTTTTTAACAAAAATAAATTAAATAAATAAATAAAATTTTGAATTTTTATTTATTATTAATAAAGGACCTCAAGCCGAAATAACAAAACAACAAAAACCACTTTTTTAAAAAAATAAAAAAAATTCAAGACCCCAAAATTTTACAGTTGTTTTCAAATCGAAACTATTTTTAACTTTTTTTTTAACAAAAACCGCTTTTTTATATTTATTTCTTTGGACTTGAAAGAAAGCTTATGTTTTTTTCTATAAGACCTATGTGGTCCACTACACTGAAAAAAAAAAACATAACTAAAATTAAGGAAAAAATGTCTTTGAAAATTTATCATGAATTTTCCTAAAATTTAGTTAAATTAAACTTAAAAATGAGAAATTTTTTTAACTATGAGGAAAAAATTTTAGTTCATTTACTTATAATTAGTTCATAGTTTTCTTTAAATGGATTTTTTTAATATTAGGAAAAAATTCCTTACTGCCAAAGAAATTTTCCACAAATCTAGGTTAGGTTAGGTTGTTAGGTTGTAAGTGGCTGCTGACGTTTTACGTCAACACACGTAGACTCTGAGGTCCATTGTGATACCACGGGATCGTAATAGGTTTCCCTACTAGTCCCTGTCGTTAAACCAGTTTGAGCTTCTTATGAAACTCCTTAGATGTTGAATTTTGACATCCGACAAATCTGAAAGATCGTACAGCTCCCTAGATCCCAGTGAAGCAAGTCGCTGACCAGAAAGTGCCGGGCAATGGCAAATAAAGTGTTCGATAGTTTCCAACTCCTCTTCATCCATGCAACTTCGGCAAAAGTCATTCGACGGCACATTTAACCGCTCTGCGTGCTTCCCTATAAGACAGTGTCCGGTAATTATAGAAACCACCGTTGAAATCTCTCCTCTTGGAAGCGATATCAGCTCACTTGTGCGCCCCTGATTAAGAGAAGGCCAAATCAGTCGTATTGTCTCACACGTCCATCCATTTGCCCATCTTTGATTAGTCTCCGTCGCAGAACAAAGCCGTAGGTTTTGCTTGCAAGTTTCTAGAGGCGTACCAACACATTCCAATTCTGTTGGAACCTGTAAGGTAGTTCCTAGTCTTGCAAGCTCATCGGCTTTGCAATTCCCTGGAATGTCTCTGTGCCCTGGGACCCATATGAGTCGTATGTTAAACTGCTTGGCCATCTCATTTAAAGACGTGCGGCAGTTAAGGGCAGATCTTGTTTTCAGAAACATTGAATCCAGGGACTTGACCGCGGCTTGACTGTCAGTATAGATGTTGACTGCGGTTGTAGACAAGACATTGCAGCTCAACCAGTCAGCCACTTCTTTTATTGCCAGCATCTCTGCCTGGTAAACACTGCAATGATCTGGCAATCTACGAGCCAGGCTCAACCCAAGCTCTTCCGAATAGACTCCAAAGCCCACTTGTTCGTGCAGCCTCGATCCATCTGTGTAAAAATTTATGGTAGCTCCACTACCCGGAGTATCCCCCATCCAAGACTCCCTGGATGGTATCATAGTGGTAAAGTGGCGCTCAAAGAGGCTCAAAGAGGGAGCACAGTCCACATTTTGTGGTATTGTTATCTTTTTCAAGATTGCGCTATGGCCACAATCACTGCTCCTCCATTGCAGCGTGCTATTAAGTCGAATTGCCGATGCAGCCGCATACTGCCTACCCAATATGTCCAAGGGTATCAGGTGAAGGAGGATTTCTAATGCAGCCGTAGGTGTAGTACGAAGAGCACCAGTGATGCACATTGACGCCATTCTCTGTACCTTCGTGATAAAGACAAAGTTCGCTTTTGTTTCCAAAGCAGGCCACCAGACAATGATTCCATACAGCAAAATTGGACGCACCACTGCTGTATAGATCCAATGAACGACTTGAGGGCTAAAACCCCATCGTTTTCCAATGGCCCTTTTACAGGAATACAAAGCAATCGTTGCTTTTCTCACCCGTTCCTCAATATTACGCCTGAAATTCAGCTTCCTATCTAGAAATACTCCAAGATACTTGGCTCCATCTGAGAAGGTGATTTCAGTACCGTCCAGAGAAATAGGATCAAAAGCAGGAATCTTATTTTTCCTTGTAAACAAAACAAGCTCTGTTTTACTAGGATTAACTCCTAGGCCACAGTCTCTTGCCCATTTAGACAGATCTTTCAGAGAACCCTGAAGAATGTCCCGCAATGTTGGCAGATGCTTCCCCTTTACCGCTATCGCGACATCGTCAGCATATGCGATAACATGACAACCACGTGCTTCTAGAGATAGTAGCATTGAATTCAGTGCCAGGTTCCAAAGAAGCGGCGAAAGAACACCTCCTTGTGGTGTGCCCCTATTGACAAATCGAGATATGACGGACGCTCCCAATTCAGACGTTATACGTCTATTGGCAAGTAGGTTTTCCACCATTAAAACGATTTCACGCTTTACTCCCAGACCAGACAATGCCAATATTATCGATTCTGGAATGACATTATTAAAAGCCCCCTCAATATCAAGAAAGGCCACCATAGTGTACTCCTTTACCGAAAGCGATCTCTCGATGGTACCAACGAGCTCATGAAGAGCTGTTTCCGTTGATCGTCCCTTGCTGTATGCATGTTGCTTTGTCGAAAGCAACCTCGGGTCAATCACTCTACGCAAATATGAGTCTATCATTCGTTCCATTGTCTTTAACAAAAAAGAAGACAGACTAATTGGTCTGAAATCCTTCGGAGCTGTGTGGGAACTTTTCCCAGCCTTCGGGATAAATACGACTCTGGTATCCCTCCATTTTAAAGGAATATACGACCAATTGATGCATGCTGTGTATAGATTATACAGCAACGGGGCTATATAGTCCAACACTTGCTGCAACTCAGCCGGGATTATACCATCAGGTCCCGGAGATTTATAGGGCCTGAAGCTTTTTATCGCCCAGATTAATGTTGGCATATTTATTATTTCCGAAGCAATTTCAGATGCTTGGGCGTCAGAACGTTCCAAAGCTTGAAACGGCGTCATGGAATTGCCCGGAAAATGCGTGTTTAAAAGGAGATCCAGCGACTCTCCACTGGAGGAAGACCACACCCCATTAGGATCTTTCAGGTATCCTAGGGTGCAAGGAGAAGAAGCCAGAACCTTGCGCAGCCTGGATGCCTCAGAAACGTCTTCTATGTTTCCACAGAAGTTTTTCCAAGAATCACATTTGGCATTTCTGATCATCTTTTTATAACTCTTAAGTTGCAGCCTGTATGCAGACCAGTCCTCGTCCGCTCTTGAAAATTTAGCCTTATTAAAGAGCTTTCTGCAGGAATCTCTGCTCGTCTGCAACTCATTTGACCACCAAGGTGGCTTTTTTTTCCCTCTAGGCTTTGCAGAAGGGCAAGACGCATCCAGGCACCTATTACAAACATTTGTTATATGGTCAACCAGACAGTCAATTTCCGCTAAACTATGCGGTTCAGATAGGGGTACTTCATCCAAAAGCAAAGAAAAAGTCTCCCTATATTTCACCCAGTTTGTTCTTCTCAGATTTCTAGAGACTGTCTCAACCGGGGCACGCTCCCTGAGTAAAAACTCAATGTACCGATGATCTGAGAAAGAATGCTCTTCCAAAACTCTCCAGTCATCAATTCTATCAGACAATGTATCTGATACAAGTGTTACGTCAAGAACCTCTTGCCGCGTACTTGTAACGAAAGTTGGTTCACTACCCTTGTTACAAATATACAGGTTAGTGCTTAACAAAAACTCCAAAAGTGATTCGCCTCTATCATTTGTGTCTGTACCACCCCATATCGAATGATGTGCATTAGCATCACAGCACACTAGTAACTGGTGTCCCCTAGATTCAGACTCCCGAATCAGACCGCCAACCTTCTCCGGGGGTATTGGCCCCGGATTAGGAAAATACGCAGAGGCGAGCCAAATAGATTTCCCATGAAGCTCTAAGCTAGCCGCTGTAACATCCATATCACTAAAAGTTGATAAAAAGAATATATTTAAGCCATTTTTCGCCAAGATGCAGGCTCTTGGTGAGCCCTCACCTTTGGCAACCATCAACTTAAACCCAGGGGTCTTCAATCCGCAAACCCTGCCACCCCGCACCCAGGGCTCTTGGATAAAAACCAAGTCAACTGCTCCTGTCGTCAGGCGCAGCAATAGTGCAGCTGAGGCTGCCTTACAGTGATGGAGGTTTATTTGTAGGAACCGCAACATCTTGCTTTTTTTCCACCATCCTTTCCACCACCGTGTTATTGGCTTCATCCTCCGTGTTATCATAGAGGTCGCATTCGTCCCCAGATTCGGTTTCGAATAAGCCAGATATGTGTCCCATCTGTTCTGAATCGGAGGCAACAGAACTCTCCGAATTCCTCACTGCATGGGCCTCGTCCTGAATGTCACCCATAGTGGCATCAGCTTTATCCTCCGTGCCATCACAGAGGTCGCATTCGTTGCCAGATTCGGTTTCGAAAATGCCAGATGCATCTCCCATCAGCCTAGAATCGGTCAGCTGAATATCAACCTTTTCCAGATTCTCCTCCCCAGCCGACTCTGCCACTGGCTTGTCTGCTTCCAAAATAGGCTTCTGGTCGCCCTTGTAGACATTGACTCTTATATGAAAAAAGCCAAATCTAATAATGCCGTCAGTCCTGGCTAAAAGCGGAAGCGATTCCTCATTAACCAAGACCACTGCTTGACGACGAGCGCCCTCCATCTCACCCAATCTGGCAATTTGCCAATTCTGAGTTGGAAGGTCAGGATTGCAGACTTTTATCATCTTTAGAATCACCGCAGTGTCACTTGTAGCCATTGGGATCCATGCATGAGCTCTGGGTTGCGAGGGGATATCATGTTTTTCCACAACGTCCAGTCTGGCTCCAGGCCATAACTCTCCCACTTGGCTAATGGCAACCTTAAACACGGCTGCGGATCTTTCGTTTCCAAAAGCAACGAGTTTTACTCGCCCCTGATACCAACCTGCGTTGACAGTAGTAGGGAGAAAATCAGGCATACTCTCAAGAAGCCTATAGTAGATTTCATTTAGTTTAGTTTCAACTAAACTCCACTTGTCCCTTGGAATACTACAATCCCCATTTTGCCTGTTTATCACAGCCCTAACGAAGTTACCTTTCACCACTTCACTAAAAGACTGAGTCCAGACGTTGCCGGTCACCTTAGATCTTTTAGGTAAAGGTTTCTCGTCGGGCGAGCGCAACCTTTTACCAGACTTCGATGACGAGGCCGAAACAGCGCTCTGTTTGTCAGATGCGCGCATTGCCGAAAGTTTGTCCTGTTCTTCAATGACTCCTTTCGCCCATGATAGCGACGCCTTCTCACGTTCGGAGAGCTTCGTTCCATCGAGTTGGCTTAGTCTGTTAATTATTTTCAAACAAAGCCTTCTCTGGTTGTGCCTGACCTTTGATGGCTTAAGTTTCTTTTTCTTTTTACCACCAATATTAGGCTGAGCACCCCTACCAGAATCAAGGCCGGACTTCAAGGTCGCAACCCTAAGACCAGTGCTAGGACCAGCACCAGTCGGTGAGGCAGAGCCTCGAACTAAATCGGTATCATTTGTGTCCATATTTTCATTTTCCTTGATGTGGTAATGAAAATATCACAAAAATACCTATTACGAACAAACCTATTACGAACAATTTTAGTAATTCAATTTATAGCACGGAGTTAAAATAAAACACGCCCACACTCGTCAACAGTTGAACGAACAGAATCGTATCACAAATCTAAGAATCGTATCTTTATTTTTAAGACATATTTCTTAAAAAACAATTTAGTTCAAGTTTAGTTAAAATTTAATAAAAAAAACATCATTGTATTCTCTTCTTTGAATTGAGGAAGTGTCCTTCTTAGAATTTAGTTAATGACTTCTGAGAATTTAGTAAATGATGGCGATATCTCGAAAACTTAGCGAGATACAGCGAAACGGATGAAATTTTCAAAAGAAAGGCTACGAGGAAAAATATGGAATAGCCTAGCTCTGTATATCTGTCGGGGTCTCAAGACCCTAATTTAGATCTAAAATTTGAAATTCCCGAGATTTTATATATGCACATATCTCGGTAAATACTGCCAACACGAGAAAAGATCCAATGGCATTTTTGTAGCTCTTGACTCGTAGAACACTCCCTCAAAATACCCGAAAGCCCTCCGATTAATAGTTTTTGAGTTATCCGGTTTTTAAGATTCTCAAGACCCTATCAGGCCCCTTGTTACCGTATCTCAAAAACTAAGCAAGTTAGAGCGAAACGGACACAAGTTTTGTTTCAAAATCTATGGGGACCCTTAAAGGGCCCAACGGGGTCTCGAGTTAAATGGGGTCCGAACCCATGGGTCCAGGGTCTAGACCCAATATATTTCTAAAATGTGAAGTATAATTTTCCCCATTTTCTAGTTAAAATTGGCTTAAAATTAAATAACTTTTTTTTCCTTATTTTTGGCAAAATTATGAACTCAAACCAAGAAAAAAAATCTTTGGAGCCAAATCATTCCCTCTTTTTCTCAAAATTGGCTTAATTTTCCCAGATTTTAGTTTACTTTTTTTTTGAGTGTAGTGGGCTGATTATCTATAAAAATTATGGAACTGCAAAAATTCATATTTTTGGAAATTTTGACGATGAATTTGGAAATGGGGGATTTATACAAATCCTATTTTTTTTTTAACTATCACATTTCTTTTAGTAAGACAATTAAAATACAAAATTTCATGGGGTTGTGCCTAAAAATAAAAATGTTCTTTAACAATGAAAATTTACATATTAAAATTTCGCATGATATCACTGTGCGACAGCCCAAATCGGCGGGGGTTCTGCTTACCGGGATAAGTTATACCGGTAAAAAAAAGACATACTGTACCGGCGTTTCGCTGGGTTAGCTCTAGTAATCGAGATATATGGATTTAAAGTTATAGAGGAAATTGTAATTTTTCGTGCGTTTTTCGTTCATTTTGAACATCTTAATGTCCGAATATCGCAAAGTGATGTTCAACAGAAAACGAGGATTATGAGCAAAATTTCTTTGGACATACTCCTCATAATGTGAATAATGCAAAAGTTTGGTCGTAATCCCAACAGTGAAAGGACATAATCCCCATTGCACTCAAAAAAAAAAAACCATTAACTGAAACTTTGGAAAAATTTTCTTCAAAATAGTTAATAAATTTTCCCACAATTTAGTTAAATTTAACTAAAATTTTGGAAATTTTCCCAACTTTTAGGAAAAAATTTTAGTTCATGGACTGTTAAATAGGCCATAATTTTCCTTAAATGGAATTCCCTAATACATGGAAAAAATTCTTACTGCTTGCGGCTGTTTACAAAAGAAATTTTCCCTAAATAAATGAAAAAAAATCTTTATTTTTAAGACATATTTCTTAAAACAAAATTTAGTTCAAAAAATTCAGTTTTAGGACGTAATTTACTTCCAATTAGTTCATCATATTTATCTTCTTTAATTTGAGGAAATTTTTTCCACAAGTTTAGTAAATTTTTCATAACATGAAATTGTTTAGTTGATTTATTTATTTTTTTCATGCTTGCTTGTAGTTCACATTTTGTTGATTATTTGTAGTATATGAAAAAGAGAGTTTGATCTTGTATAACAAGTAATAAATTTAATGTTTACATTTTTTTTCTACACATGTATGTATGTGTTAGGGAAAAAATAATATATTAATCACAACAAAGGCCTTGGCTTTGGCGTGTTTTCCCATAGTCTGGGAACAAACATTAAAGACAAAGTCTTTGTTGTAATTTAGCTTCAAAAACTAATGAAATTTATTGCTTGACCATAAGAAACAAACGTTTTTTTATATTTTAAATAAAAAATGTACATAATGAGAATTCTGTGTGTATTCACATGCTATTCTATAAATTAAACAATAAAAATATGAAATTAACTAATGTTTAGGAAAAATGTCCTCATCAAAAATGTTTTTAAACTTAAAAATAGAAAATTTTTTCCCACTTTCTATTCAAATTGGTCCTAATTTTTAAGAAAAACATGGACTAAAAAGTAGGAATACATGGCAATGGAGCTAAATCATTATCAATTTTCCTTGCATTTAGTTAATTTTCCCATTTTTAGTTAGTTTTTTTTCTGAGTGTGGGATTGTGACCGTTTTGGAAACGGTTATAGTCCCAACAACTATTATGGGGATTATGACCGTGATGAATTCGGTCATATTCCCCATTTCCGTTAAGGGGGTAATGTCCGTGGGGATTATGTCTTGTCACCGGTAGTTTCTGTTAGTACATACTGTTTCAAAATGCTTGATACACATACAAATTTTTTTTGTCACATTGACAATATTCATTGTTGATGCAATTAAAAATGTTGTTGAACCAAAATTTCGTTGTTAATAATTTGTTTAGTTATCTTTGATTTTACGTTATTTTTTTGCTCTGTTTATGGTAATGATAGAGTTATTTAGAACACTCTTTGTCCCGTGTTATTCCAGCGGTCCTTAGGACCTTTGTGTTTACACAGATTCAACCTAACC
Organism: Pegoplata infirma; assembly: GCA_963921195.1. Taxonomy (NCBI): domain Eukaryota; kingdom Metazoa; phylum Arthropoda; class Insecta; order Diptera; family Anthomyiidae; genus Pegoplata; species Pegoplata infirma. The sequence continues at coordinate 55,356,600 of OY992536.1, read as the reverse complement.
TAAATTCAAACGATACAATCCCGTCAATATCAGGTAGCCAGGTAAAAATTGATCACATTAAGAACACACTCCAATTGTATTATTTTAAAACATAGTTTTTCATTCATTTCGTTTGTTATATTTTGATTGCAAATGATTTGTTATACTACGGATATATTCAAATTGCACCAGAATGTTTTTGCGTATGCAAATACATACATTTATACATATTGTTTGTATCTGCAACTACATCTTTATAATATTCAGGGTTTGAATGTTGCTATTTGGTTTTCCCGTCTCTTGTTCTTTACCATGTTAAAAGTATTGTATTGTTTCTGTTTTGGATTTTGATGAAATACATTTTTAAAATAGCTTACCGAAAAACTGCACGAACAAAAAAAAAAAAAAAAAAACTAGTACAATGCCATTGGGTGAAGAGATAAATTGAGAAAAATTGCATTTTCTATTGATACGTAGTCGTTTATTGTGAAAAAAAGAGGTCGTTATATTTTTTTTGGTTAAAGGTTAAACTGATGAACTGATGAACAATCGTTGAAAAAGAACAAAACCAATGAGTATTTGTATATTTTGTATATTTTTATACAATCAAGAATTTTTTAGTTTTCTTATTTTTTTATTTTTTTCGTTTATTTCTGGAATTGTAACAAAACAACAAAATTTATGTGGTTTTATGTAAATTGAAGTTTATTGTACGAGTATATACAGTGGATGACAATACAATGGAAATTTTTCTAAAGTAGATGCGAATATAAACTTTTCTATACACAGAAAAAACAGCCAGTTTTTTGTTGTTTTGTCCAATAAAAAAATATTTTACAACATAAAAAAAAAAAATCTGGTCAATATGAAAGGATATTATGTAAGAAGCGAACTACTTTCAATTTTTTTAATTTTGGTTCAAAATTATGCCCTCTATTGGAAAAAAATAAAAAAAAAAAATTTAAAAATCAGTTACGAAATACACCGATTCAATTACTTTAGTATTTGAATTTCCTCCGAGCACGAAAATTGTAATATTGAATACTCAAGTAATTGGTCCAATTACTAAAGTAATTGGTTCAATTATTTTAGTAATTGGCCCAATTACTTGAGTAATCTATATTACAATTTTCGTGCTCGGAGGAAATTCAAATACTAAGTAATTGAATCGGTGTATTTAGTAATTGATTTTTTTTTTAAATTTTTTTTTTTTTCCAATAGAGGGCGTAATTTTGAGCCAAAATGAAAAAAAAATTGAATCTAGTTCGTTTTTCACATAATCACCTTTCATATTGACCAAACTTTTTTTCTTTTATGTTGTAAAATACTTTTTTCTGTGTAGTAGATGCAAATTTTTATCAAACGAGTGTTAATTTAAAAAAATTTCTGTATGTAATTTATAAATATGTTATTATAAATATAATTTGAGAAAAAAATAAAATTATTTATAGACATTTTTCAGAACTAAATTATAGTTGTTTTTTATTCGACCTTTCCAATTTAATTATAAAAAATTAAATATTTGAGCTCGAGGCTTGGATTTTTAAATTAAAATTCTTCTTTATTTATTTCCAATATTTCGCCACTCGTCGAGTGGCATCCTCACGGAGTATAGTGGATTTTAAATAAAAACACAAATTTTAAAATCCTCTATACTCCCTGAGGATACCACTCGACGAGTGGCAAAATATTAGAAATAAATAAAGAAGAATTTTTATTTAGAAATTCCGGCTTCGAGCTCAAATATTTTATTTTTTATAATTTTTCAGAACAAAATAAATAATAAAATTAAAAAAAAAATTAAATTATTTATAGATATTTTTCAGAACATATTTGAACAATTTTTTAAAGTCGATTTTTTCTAAGTTCAAACATTTAGAATTAAAAAAAAAAACAAGTAAGAGTGTTAAATTCGGCTGTGCCGAATCTTTTATACCCTCCAACTCCAAAAAAATAATAAAAACAAGTAGAAAAGTTAAATTCGACTTGGCCGAATCTACGAATACCCTCCACAATGCCCTTTTTAAGTTATAGTAAATTTTCTAAAGTGAAAAAATAAAATTTTTGATTAGAAATATTTAATTTTGTGTAAAAAACTTTTTTTTTAACTAATTTTTGAAAAAAAAAATAATTTACTAAATTTTTTTTGAGTGTAAAATTTTTTTCGAGTGTAAATTTTTTTTCGAGTTTATTTTTTTTGTTTCTTTTAGTGTAAATATATTTTTGAATGACAAAAATATTTTTGCGTTGTAAAATATTTTTGTGACTTACCAATGTTTTTAAAACACGACGAACCTCTGCAAAAGAGAGAGTGACACATTAAAATTAAGCGACGACGACCGGACACATTTTATAAAGAAAAAGACGCTCATATCAGTCACACATCTATTTTTTTCTTTTGATATCCTATAAAAGCAGGCATACAATATTTCTTGTGTGCAACACACACACAATATATTAACTCCAATTGGAAAAATTAGCATATTTTGTTGAACATATGGCAACGCTGCTTGATACAAATTTGAGAAAAATGAGAGGGTGGTGAGAGAGCACTACAAAAATAGAATAGAATCTATTATGGCCGCAGTGTGGTCGACCACAAAACAATATTTTGCTTTTCATACACTCAAAAAATTATGAAAAAACATTTGTTTGATGTTCAGTTTTTATTAATGACTACTTCAGTCCTTTGTTTCAAAAATAACGCACTAAAAATTAAAGACTTTCATTGACATTTAATTTTTAAAGTCATTTATTTTTGTTCTGTAAGTAAAACTACTGATTATTCTTTTGATTTTTAATGTTTTGTGTAAGTAATTTTTTTTTAAATTTTTGGTATTTTTTAATGAAATATCATTAGTTTTTACCTACACAAATCAGTTATTTTTTTGTAGAAAAAAAATCAAAAAATTATTTATAGAAATATAAAAACATGTTTGTATCAAGTGACTTTGGCACGATGGGTAGAGTGTCTGGCCAGAGTGTAGTTGATTGCGGGATCGATTCCCCAAAAATTTTATTAAAAATTAAAAAAAAATATTTCAATAAAAAATTGTAAAAAATTACCTACGAAATCATTAATTTTTATTGTTTTCGTAGGTTATTTTTTTGAAATTTGTTGGTAAAAATAACAGAACTATCATTAATTTTCAATGTTTTCGTTGGTTATTTTTTTCGAATTTGTTGGTAAAAAAGAGTGAAAAAAACGTAATTTTTTAAAATTAATTGTAGAAATTGTAGAAAATTTTACAAAATATACATAACGGTAGTCCCGGGAATACCGTCAGAACCGGAACCGGGAATAGCAGTATTCCCGGGAATGAATAAAGAACCGGGAAACCGGTATCATTTCCCGGTAATACCGAGAACCGAGAATACCGGTATTCCCGGTACTACGGTACCGACCGTAGGCACTAATAAAAACTATTGAACCATTTTTAAAATTTTTAATGTTGAACTTGAAAAAAAATTAACTTCCCGGCTAAAAATGTTGTATATTATCATATATGAGACCATATATGAGACCATATACAGTATCATATATAGTATCAAATATGGTCTCATATATAAACATATATTAAAATTGGCGCTTATATAAGACACGATCATATATGATCCAATATATGTGATCATATATTGTATCATATATTGGATCATATATTGGATCATATATGATATTGTTTTCAATTTGTTTTACATTATTTTTCTTATTTTTTAATTATTTTTTTATCTTAAACTATATGTAATAGATTATTATATTCACCAGAATTGCAAACGGTGGACATAAGTATAATTAAAAATAAAAAATATTTTTTTTTTATCATTATGGTGTTTTTCATATATTTCAATGAAAACCTTTAGTTTGATGATTTTGATTTTTTACTTACTCCGTTTGCATTTCTGGTGAGCATATAAAAATATATAATTTAACTTATAGATATTATAACACATTTTGAAAGTAAAAAAAAAAATTACATAAAGGATTTAAAATATCAAGAAGCGAGCAAAGGGCTTATTAAATGAAGGATGATTTCCTTGTTGTTTTCTTGTTTTATTGTTAATTTAGATTTTCTTCAGACTTAGCGTTTTTGTTATGCTATAAACCTCATTTTAGCATATTTAAAGTCAAAACCTATAAAAAAAGATATAAAATATTAATATATAAGGTATTTCTAGACATTTTATTGTATTTAAGGGCATGTCACAGGCTTAATTGCTTTCGGAATTAAAATATGTAGTTTACTCGTAAAACGCAAAACGAATATTTTTTTTCGGAATGAAATCACTTTCAATAATCAAAGTGGGATTGAATTGCATAGGAGTGGATTTATTCCGAAAAAAATTGCTTTACGTTTTTAGAGGAAAACTTTCAAACCACTTCGGAACGGAATTGACTCTGTGACAGGCCCTTAAGTATTACCAACAATAGCATTTGGTGCTGATGCGTTTTAATGATAACACTGATATCATTTAAAGAAACAACCATGTGCCTTTAAATATTGACTTCTTAGATACATACATGTTAATAGAGTGTATTTTGTTAAGACCATTGGATGTTTAAGACCATCGAATACTTTTTACGGAATTCTAACTGAAAAAATATTAGAAATAATTCCTTTTTTATTCCAGCAAAAAATAACTTATTTCAGTACTACTAAAAGCATTTTTTACTCATAATAAGCAAATGAGTACTTAAAACTTTTATTAAAAGTAATATATTTAGTTGTATATATATTATCTACTGGGTTATATTTGTTAGGATATTTGAAGAAGAGGGATAAATAAACTATTAATACTTACATCATGCCGACAATATTTTCCTTGTAGGTAAGGTGACAGTCTTCTTGTGATTGTTAGTAAAAACGTTGTCCTTCCCAAATCGTAACTCAACATCAAAACTGATTATACGTTCTTTTCATTTCCAACAGTAAGGGATGTCAAAAGTGTGTAGTGTTAAAATCGTAGTGATAACGTTATGGTGGTGCACATGATTTTTCCCCCAAGTTGAGTGAGCTGAACGTTGCTGCGCATGGTTGATTTTTCTGTAACTCGTAACTCGACCTTCAAACTGCATATATGTTCTTTCCATTTCCAATTTGCTATTGGACAGTAAGGGATTTCAAAATAGTTTGTAGTGTTGAAATCATAGTGATAACATTATGATGGCGCATATGTTCTCTCCTCCAAGTGGAAGAGCTTAACGTAGCTGCGTATAGTTGAATTTCTTCAACTCGTAACTCGGTATCAAAATTGCTTGTATGATCTTTTTTATTCAATTTGATATGGCGACATTAAGGGATTTGTAAAAAGTTTGTAATATTGGAATCGTAGTATTAACATTATGTTGGTGCATATGCCCTCTCCTCCAAGTTGCGAAAGCTTAACGTCTTCAACATCAAAGTACTCAATAATATTGTTTTTTCTACATTTTTAATGCCCATGTTATGACTATGAACTGGAAAAAAATGAAAACATGATTTTAAAATTCTTTATATATATTAATGAAAACTTACCTTTTCCAACATTTTTCTATGTAAAAGTATTTTTTTTAAGCAGAATATTTTGCAAGTAGGACAATATTTGTTAAATTATTTATATGCACCAGTATTGCAGTTATGTTTATGTCGGTAATCGATGGTAATAAAATATAATTTTATTCGTAAAACTCCTTTTTGTAATTCTGGTTCAAATTTGCATACACATTAACTAAGATTTAACATTTTATGATAACATATATGGTTCCATATATGATATCATATATGATACATATTATACATACGACCTCATATATGGTATCGATTTTTGCATATATGGTCACATATATGTTTCCTTATATGTCATATATGATCATATAAAGATCAATACATAGCCATATATGAACATACACATTTATTTTTAGCCGGGTTAGAAATATTAAAAAAAAAAAAATGTTTCCAAAAAATTTCTGTAAATAATTTATTTTTTTTTTGCATCTTCTATAGAAAATTTCCCATTGTAGTGTCACCCACTGTATTGTTTAAATATTATATACACTTTTTTTTAATTTATTTGTTAACAAAACACAACTTTTACTTTTTATTTTACTTACTTAAAATCAATTTGTAGGAGTGTTTCCCCTGTTTCATGAAAAGTTTTTCCTTTTAACGGAAATCATTTACTTTTCCAAAGTTTTAACCCTTGACTCTTAAAGTTTTGTTTTTTACTTTTTTGTTACTTTAATTTATAAAAATATGTTGGAAATGCGAAAAAGACAACCATAAGGTACAAAAATTACTGTATTTCGAGAGCATAATACTTAATTATGAAGTTTCACATTATGCACAAATTTTAAAAACATAGTAACTGATAAAAAATGTTATAATTTTTTTTTTTTTAATTTTAAATTTTTAAGCTTTTACGCAGTATGCTAAAATATGTAAAAATACATCATTTACTGAAAAAGAACAACATAAGGTAAAAAAAAAATAAGTTGATAAAAAAAATTTAAAAACTTCAGAATCTGAAAATTTTTCTGAAAAATTCTTTTTCGAGTCTAAAAATTTTTCTACCAGAAAAATGGTAAGAAGTAAAAAAAAAAAATCATCGTCGATTTCACGAGTAATTTACAAAATCTGACCGAGGGTCTTCTGATTTTTTTTTATATTTTTCTTACAGCGTCTCCATAAAACCATTTTCATTAATCAAATCGAAAATATTAAAAAACAAGATTTGATTCACGATTTTCGTTATTTTTAAATCAAAAAATTCAAAATTTGTGAAAGCTAACTAAATATTTGTTTGTATTTTTTTGTTTTTGGCATATTTTTATCAGATTTATCTTCTTCCCGAACAGCCGTTTTATTTTTAGTGTATATCTTGATTCTTCAGACATGTTATTAAATCAATTACTGTAGAATACCACAACCTAATGTTCGTTAGGGAGCCAAAAAACATTTTGTTACAATATATTCAATGTTATTTACTTTTTCATAAAAAAAACTTTTTCATGCAAAAATCTAAATAGCTGCTGTTTTTAGTTTAGTTTTGTTTTGTTTTCCAAAAAGGGGTTCTCTTCATACATTAGTTTTTACTTTTCTGCTCCAACGAGTACCCTTCAAAAACATTTTTAAAACTTTAGGGAACATTCAGTTGAAATCATTTATACGAGTATATTTATATGAAAGCATAAGTGTGGTGAATGAACTTACAATTTGCGCTTATTTTTAAATATATAAAGAGTTTAAAGTCAATAAATTGTGAATTTTTTAAATATTTTTTTTTAATATATTCTTTTCAGCAAAACTAATAAAAACAGGGGAGCATCATATGAGAAAATTTACTGCAAACTAAAAGGGCATCAGTACAAAACTTGCAACACTAACAACATGTTGTGCATCACTAAACATGTATAGATGTTGTGTGCGTTTATATATAACTCCCCTCTTAACATCTGACACTTTACGTACAATCATCCGCAATGTAATCTCTGTATAGTACATACACTCAAAGTGTTAATATGTGTAAAAAAAAATCTGAAACACAAATTTCAATATTTAGTTCAATTAAAACTGTTTCAGATTTTTTTACAGAAATTAGTTACTTCATTAATCTATCAACAAAAATTTTTCTGTACTTTTACTAAAATATTCTGTTGGTTTATTATTTCTGATATTACAAATATGTCGGGTAGACATACTTTAGCTTTAAAATGTGCACTTGAAACGGAATATATCTGTTTGGCTTCTATTATTATTTTTTTTTATATTGTTAAAGCAACCCAAATCGGCGAAACTGGCCATCGAAGGGGCACATGCGCCAAGAGGTTGGGGGATAATCGCCAAAAAATAAAATTTCTAGAAATTCGTTAACAATATAATTTATACTGTGCTACTCGCAAAAATTAACAAGCTGGGCATTCTGCTGGTAAAGCTAATTCGGGTACGTTGAATTCAATGGTGCTAGCCGTTTTTCAAAAATTTCGCAAAAAAAAATTCGCGAAAAAATTTTTCTCGAATATAATTTTTTTTTTGTATATTAAATATAGTTTAGTTAATTAGAATTTAGCAATTGTCTAAATAAGATAAAAAAATATTTTTTTACTTAAAATTAAAAAAAAAAATAATCGCGAATATCGCTAATACATACGCTAACTTTGAAAAAACTGATATTTCAATGGCATTTAGTGTACACGAACTAGCTTTAACAGATGGCTCTCGTAAGTTCAAAGCAAACTAAAAAATATTTGTATTGAACCAATTTTTATAAATAAAGATTTTTCGCGAATAAAAAATGTTCGTGAAAAAAATGCACAGTATTATGGCTTGTTATGTTAGTTTAACAGACTTGAATGGTTTTAAATTTAAAAATTATCGCAAAAGTTTAAAAATATCGTTTTTATTGTACTTGAGCATCAAAATTTTAAATCGCCAATATCGCGAATAGAAGCGCCAACTTCGAAAAACGGCTAGCATCATTGAATTCAGCGTACCCGAATTCACTATACCAATAGGGCGCCAGCTTGTTAAAAAAAAGTGTCAAGTTCGAGCACAGTGTTATTAGTAAAACATACATAATTTTTTTAAAAAAAACATAATTTTATGGAAAAAAAACCATACTACCCGTGCGGCACATTCGCCCGAAAACTACTCCATTCTAAGTGGCTTATCTGACCCCATTTTCAGTCGGGTATGTGGTTGTAGGCAAAATCGCCCCAAGAAAAATCCTCCAAAAAGAAAATTAAATATCGGGCTGTAGGCAAAATCGCCCACAGAAAAATCGCTAAAAAAAGTAAATGAAATTTCGCCCAAAAACTTTCATACAAATTGGGGACATATTTCTTATGAAAAGTTACCCAAAATTTTTAGGCACATTTTCATAGTTTTTTGGGCAAAATTTCGAAAAAAAAATTGTTAATTTCTCATTAAGAAAAATTTCCCAAAAATTAAATATGAAAAATTGCCCTCTTTTATTTTTATTTTGGTTTATCTGCTGGAAATCGTACCAACAACCCTTGTACTTACTTCCAGATTACCACGCAACATATTAATCTACCGCAGCCCAGTATAAAATCAAAAAATCCCGCGATTTTCTTTTAAAATTTGTTAATAAAATTTTTCACCGCACCTCCATCTATTTCTTTATAATTTAAGTTACACACTTAATATTTTTATTTCAATTACAATGGGTTTTACAGACAATATTATAGAGAAACGATCTGTCAAAAATATAACTCCATGCCTTAAACCTACCCTTTCCGCAAAATAGCTTTTTTTTTGTAATATGTGTTTTTGGGAAAAAGTGTTTTTTGGGAAAAAGTGTTTTTTGGGAAAAATATGTTTTTTGGGAAAAATGTGTTTTTGGGAATTTTTTTTATTTTTGATTATTTTTCCATTTTTTCTTTGGCTTTTTATACCCTCCACTTAGTGATAGAGGGTATATATAAGTTTGTCATTCCGTTTGTAACTCATCGAAATATCGGTCTAGTACCCCATAAAGTATATATGAGGAGCCGCAGAACAAAACGTACTTTTTCGCATATTGAAATTTTTTGGGAAATTGAGGTTTATTTATTTCGCCCCTTTGAAAAACTGCATGAACCTGAATATGGTACCAAGTTTTTTGCTTATCAAGAGATGTATCAAACTGCCATAAGTCACCACATTATATATTAAGGATGTTTAATATAAAACCACTTTTACTTTGGAAAAAGTACGTTTTGTTACAAAATAATGAAAAAAAGTACGTTTTGTTTAAAAATAATTGAAATACGACGTTTTGATGTGCGTATTTTTTTAGCCGATACTATTTTGATCGAGTGTTTTAATAATGTTCTTATTTATTAAAAACTACAAAAGAGCCATATTGGCCCATATTTAGATACGTTACACAGGTATTGGCAAAGTTAATGTACCCCCATACTGTGGTTGTTTGGTGTAAATAGACCAATAACAAGAATAAGGGGGAAATCCTTCACTGGCATGCAAGAATGTTTAAAAAAATCTTGGAGGGCATTTATATGTATATATGGAATATGGAATATAAGAGTAAAATGGCACATTATAAAATTATGAAAAGTCTTGCATATGAAATACAATGAAAAAAGTACGTTTTGATAAAAAATTAACAAAAAAGTACGTTTTGTTACACACCAATTTTTAAGGAATCCATTTTCTTGATGAAAAACAAAAATAATTCACGCTATGAACATTTTTTCTGATAGATTTCGAACCAAATAATATAAAAAGAACAAAAAATCAATTTGTCAAAAAATGCGAAAAAGTACGTTTTGTTCTGTGACTCCTCATATATTCATGATCCCCGATCGATTTTAAGACATTCTAGCGATGTCCGTCTCTCCGTCTTTTCGTCTGTCCGTCTGTCCGTCTGTCTGTGGAAATGATGATCACGATTAAAATACTACTCGGATGTGACTGAAACTCAACACATTCATTGGAAGTTCTCCCGAGAAGTTTGGTATTGCATTTGAGCGATATCGGTTCAGCGGTTCAAAAGTTATGAACAAAAATGCAAGGACACCTCAAACACTTTAGTACATTCAACATAACCTAAAAATACAAAATGCTTTAATTCGGCTGCTGGTTGACATATGTGAACACAATTGAACACCAAATGGTATTTAAACAAGTACGAACAATTTTTTTGACAAAAAAGAAAAGAATCGCGGATTTTTTTTTTACCAAAATTTTTTTTCGCGGAATTTTTTTTTTTTTTCAAAAGTAATTTCCTTTTAAAAAAAGTTTTTTACAATAATCTTTTTGAAATTGTGGAGGGTATCACTACATTCGGCATGGCCGAATTTAACTTTTTTACTTGTTTTCGTTAATTTTGGGCCAATTTTCGTATTTTTCTTTTTGTACTTCATGGGGTATATCCGTCGTCGGATAATGTGCCCCATGGGCTGCATTTGGCGGAAAAACTGCCCCGCTCACAAAAAAAATACAATTAATTATTACTTATTAAATCAAACTCATGGCATTTTTTTTTAATGGATAGTAACAATTTCGTTGTGTCAAAAAAGTTTGGAAAACTGGAAATTTTTTTTTTAATTTTTTTTTTTTGGAAATCCCATAAAATTAATATATTATCCGTGTTTTTTTTAATTTGTAGAGTACCGTTGTTGTATTAACCATAATTACCAGGAATACCAAAAATATGCCAATATATATATTAGGGCGGGTCGATTTGTATGGATCGAAAAAAACTGAAAAATCGTATAGCAAAAACAAAATCTACAAGAAATTCTAAGAAACTTTTCCAAAGAAACCAATGGTCTAAAATCAAACCCTATACCGCGCCTAACGACATGAAAATCTGTCCGTCCGTCTGTCTTTCTGTCTGTGTGAAACACGCTAACTTTCAAATGTTAGCGGAAGAATGAAAAATATATACGGCAAGCTGCTGAAGCGTGGCGTATATATTTGTTATATTTCCGGTCAGATTTATACTAAATTTCAGCGAAATCTGTCCAGTGGTTCATAAGTTATTAGCAAAATGGGGAATTTCAGATGGGTTTTAACCCGAACTCCCGTTTTGAAAAAAACGCTAAACACGCTTTGAAAAGGAATGGTAAGCCAAAAAAAAATATTTTAGAAACTATTTTTGTCACTCAAAAAAACTAAAAAAAAATATTACACTCAAAAAAAAAATATTACACTCAAAAAAATTTACACTCAAATTTTTTTTTTTTTTTTACAAAAATTAAAAAAAAAATTTACTCAAAATAAATCAATTACTGATGTAAATAAAAATATTCAGTTATCAAAATTTTTTATTGAACACAGCTTTTTTCCTCTTCGATATGCAACTCTCCAATTTCATCCCACAAAAGTATCAATGTGTTTTTTTTTGACGAAATATCATTATGATCCTCAATTACATACTTTTATTTACTAAGAAAAATCCGCTGCACCAGCTTCCCTTTGTAATTAACATACAAATTCTTTGGAGGGAATCAAACCCACAACCCCTGCACTTACTATCAGAGTATCACGCTACATGTTAATATAGTGCAGCCCAATATAAAATAAATAATGGAGTAAAATTATCATGTACTAACGATAAAAGCAGCGATATATTGTTAAAATTTCATATTATAATTTTTCGTCTGCGGCGTTTTCATTACAAATCAATCTAATTATTTATTTCTCCATTTCAGGGATTATGTCTAAGTAATATGCTTGCAGGTCATAATCCCAAAAATTGTTCGAATTATATCCAGCGGCAATTAGTAAAACATAGCCGTTGGATATGTTCTTGCAGCATATCGGTATATAAAACTATGGCCCTTACCACAAGAAAACAAAAAGTCTATTTTAACAAAAGTTTTATTTTAAATTTCAAATTTTCAATACATTTTTTGAAAGTCGATTTTAAAAACAAAAACAATTTGTATGGAAATAAAATTAAAAGCTCATTTTAAATTTATTTTATTTTCTTGTGGTAAAGCTGTATGTTTTCTTTACATCTGAGGTATAAGGTATGTTTAGCAACTTTGTAGAAAATATTATGGCAAATATTTTTGTGAAACATATTAACCCTCTAACTCCCTCTCATAACTGTATTTTTTGGCTCTATTCTAACAAATCGCAAAAAACACCCCGAAAGAGGAGGAGGGTGGGGATGAAATGTTCAACAAAAATGTTGCAAATAAAATTTTACTATATACCTCAGAGCACACCAAAGCCCAAAAATTGACACAAACACCAAAAAAGAGTCAAGTTCTTTGTTTTGCTTATGGAAAAAAGGACGGACGGACAAATCTTCATGTCGTTAGGCGCGGTATAGGGTTTGATTTTAGAAACATGGTTCTTTAGGAAATGTTCTTAGAATTTCTTGTAGATTATGTTTTTGCTATACGATTTTTGACAAAAAAAAATCGACCCGCCCTAATATATATATTTATTACGAATCCTAGAAATATGCAACAAAAATTTAACATATATGTTAGAAGCAATATGTAAATAATATATGTTTCCTCCATTGTTAGTAATTAAATTTAATTTTAAAAATACTTTTCAACTAATTTTTTTTTTAATAAGTTAAATGAATATTTTAAACATTTTTGTTGCATACCTTCAGGGCTTTATTATAGTTAATAAAGTCTGTGGCAATAAATTATACCCGCTTAAATCCACATAAAACCATAAAAAGTTTAAGACTGACTGTTGGCTCCATTTTGAAGAAATTTAAAATATTTTTTATTCAAACAATTTGCAAAAATATTTATTAATATCTCTTTTAAATTAATAGTACCTATTTTAGATTTTTTGATGCATATCTTCAGGATGATGATTAAATAAAAAAATCTAAAAAAGGAAATACATATTCAATTAATAATGGAAATGACCCACGAGTACAAAAGTTTATGTATAATTATTTATATGAAGGAGAAGAATCAGGAAAAAATACTTTAGATTTTTTTTCAATTTAAAAGTTTCTTTTAATTAATAAAATTTTATAATTATTCATATATTCATAAAAATCCACAGAGTGAAATTTTTTCAAGTCCAGTTTTGTTTCTAAATATAAAAATATTTTTGAGTGTACATTTATGGAAGTATAAAGAAAAACATGCGTAAATCGCTGCTATACATACCAAACATTAAATATTAACCTCAACTAAAAAGAAAAATAAATCCCTAGCGCGTGCTAAAATATATCGTATCTAGATGTAGACTATGTAAAAAAAGTATATCGAATTTGAAATTTGAATTTACACTTCCCATAACGGCTTCAAACACTCCATTTAGTGTTATCATCAGCAGGATTTTGAATGTCGGTTTGTATTGGTTTTTCTATATGCGAATTTTGACCGTTTCCAACACTAAAATTATATTTCTAACAACCTCGACCTCAATTCATACTTTCTTTGAACTTTTTTGTCTCTTACATTATTTCTGGAATTGCAGAAACAAATGAAGGAATTTGCATTTTCAACTGCGACATATTTTGCCAGTAATTTTCTTTATTGCTTTTTTTCTGTAAGTACAGATGGAGCTGGGGCTCTAATTATTTATTATAAACGTTTAAGTTAAAAAATGCAGAAGAAAATTGAATTTATAACAATTATAGACACTTCTGGTATTACCATACTGGTTTCAAATACCCCAGTTAGTTTTATCATCAGCAAAAATTTCAACCTTTTTATAAAGGCTTAAGTTGGAAAAAAGGCATAAGAAGAATTGAATTCCTAAAAATTATAGACATTTCTGGTATTCCCATACCGGTTTCAAACACTCCAGTTAGTGCTATCATCAGTAAAATTTTAAATATCGGTTTGTCTTGTTTGATACTTGCTAGTTTCTGTATTGGATTTTTTTAGGATTGATAGAATGAAACAACAAATGCGAGATAGAACAAGAAATACAATAAAATGAAAACAAAACAAAAAAAAAAACAATATTGCCAACTTTTATTTTCAAAATAACTCGCCCAAAATAGCTAAACACCGCTCAAAACAAACGTAAAACCTCTTTATTGGAGCAAAAACTAATAAAATTGGCAACACTGTTAACATTTGATTCTGGAAAAGTCAATTTCAAGTTGAAAATTTTTATATTTTTTTGACAGTCACTGCAAAATTATCGATAACACACGTATATTTTTTGACGTTTGAAGTTTTTTTCATGATATTGTCATACTCTTTACACTTGGTCAGTTTTCCTATGAAAATATATTTGCATTGTTATCCAATATATAAAAAATACAAAAACAAGCAAGTATCATAAGACCTTAAGAGAAATATGTGAATATTTATAGTTTATACAGAATAAATTTTGACAGTTTCCAACACTGCAATTCTATTTCTAGCAATCTCAACATCAATTCATACTTTTTTTCAACTTTTTTGTCTCTTACATTATTTTGAATGTGTTACCAACATTATCTGGAAATAAAGCTTTTTGTTTTCCAATTTTTAAGAAATCGTTAATTAAAACGAAAGAAAAAATCTTAAGCACAAATCATTGCTATTTTTCGCCGCGCATAACGATCAATGGGCAGTTGCGGAACACTCTTCCTTATTTCTCAACCTGAAAAGTTTTCAGTGAAAATACTTGCATTTCTAGGAATTCGGTTCATAGTACTGCTTCTGTTTCTTTTTCATATTTACTCCTAGTAGTGTTTTTACTTGGCGCCGAAACGCTTTCTTTTTCTCTATGAAAGAGTTCGTTGGCCCGATCTTAACGATGTCTTTCGGCATTTCAATTGGAAACTTTGTTTTCTCGACGACAAACGTTGAATCTGCTTAAGAAATAATAGTAAATATAATTATGCCAGGAGAGAAATTTTGTAGTCCTACGAAGCATATTTCGGCTAAATTAAGGCACAGGTGTTGGTTTTACCAGACGTACAAAAATGCAGTCAGATCCAGAGAGAAAGCGTTCAGTGACATGCGTTCAAATAATAACGTCGTTGCCAAAGGTGCAAAAATGCAGTCAGATCCAGAGAGAAAGCGTTCAGTAATTTGCTTTAGAATAATAACTTCGTTACCGATATGCATCGCAAAAAGCACAGAACCGAGTGCGCCAAAGAACTAACAAGGGAAGTCTCCCTAGTGTCACCCGCGGATCTTTATGGAATTGGTTTTATTTTGTAGATCAGAAAAAATAAAGGGACACATATTTTTTTTTAGCGGCACAAATTCATATTTAGGGGGTAAAAAGGAGGGGGGAAGACAAGGCCATTTTTCAGTTTTTTTCGTTTATCTCCTATATTATGCAAAGAAACCTAGTCATGTTACATACGAAATGAAAGGTCTTTGGAAAACCTATCTACGTGTGATAAGAACGTGTCCAAACATGCACAACTTTTCGTCATATTGAGTAAAATACCAAAATTTTAGGACATGTTTGTTAATAAGTCAAAATATATTAACTGCTTTGGCCCGTTGTTAGCACCACAAGATAGGTATTTTTAATACCTTTAATCTGATGTCACACATGCCTATATTAATTTTGTTTAAATAGGCGTAAATCGTAAAAAACTGGAAAAGATCAATTTCAATACAAATCGACCCCCCTAAAAATGAGTTTGGGCCGTTAAAAAAAAATACGTGCCCTAGTAAAAAAGTTTTGATATAATGATATATAATTTGATGCAATCATATTA
This sequence comes from Pegoplata infirma, assembly GCA_963921195.1. Classification (NCBI taxonomy): domain Eukaryota; kingdom Metazoa; phylum Arthropoda; class Insecta; order Diptera; family Anthomyiidae; genus Pegoplata; species Pegoplata infirma. The sequence continues at coordinate 55,340,514 of OY992536.1, read as the reverse complement.
AATTATATACGATTTTTTTATATGTTCAGATCAAACTTTATTTAAGATTTATTGCGGCTAAATTTTCTTATCTGAGTTTATACATAAATATTTATGACTTTATATAATTATATAAATCTATATTAATTTATATAAAATAAGATCAAGTGGATTTAATTGGATGTGACCAAAATTCGGATCTAATTGTATCATTTTTTATATTTGTGTATCTTAAATAATACAAATAGATCAATATCTGATCCAACTTGATACAGCCAATTTTGAGATCAAATTAGATCTTAAAAGTTTTTTTTTTTAGTCGGGTGTCGAATTAATTTTCGTTCTTAACAACATATCCAATTTTCATGAAGATCGGAGGGTGACACCAGGGAGACTTCCCTTGTTAAATGCTAAAAGATTTTATAAGAACAGCGTCTACATGCGTAGGTTATTTCTGCTCCTTGAAGTAGCAAAACACTTTGGTCGTTCGTTAAAAGAGTAAAGGATAATGCTGGTTATCCGAATGCCCCGTGGCACGGGGCATTCGTGGCTTAGATAGTTGCTTTTGGTGTGGGTAATGACTTCTCTCGATTTAAAACGATTTTTTTCAGAGACCGCACTATACGTGTTGTTTTATATAGGGTCTCATTAAACGAGTTTCAGCTAAATTCAGGGGTACCACAAGGTTCTGTTCTTTGTCCTACCCTTTTATTATTTTTTTTAATGCCCTTTTTGGTCAGACCGTCAATCCTATCTACTCTTTTGAAGATGACAGCAATATTTGTCATTCATTTTCATTCGATCACGGACCAGGAAAAAATAATACACTCAACCAAGACCTTTATAATATCTCCGACTGGGATCAACGACTAAGGTATATTTTAATACAGGCAAGACGCGTGTATCAAAATCTACAAGACGACAAGAAAAGTTTGTAGCTTTTTTTTTTGCTACTGCCTATTTGATAACAATTTCTTGTAATTTTATAAAAAAAAAGTATTACCAATAATTGTGTAATTTTACAAGCTTTTTACCAATAAAATTGTAAATTTAAAATTTTTTAACGCGATAAAATTCGTGTTCGTGTTTTTACAAAATTTTATGCTACCTTCTATTTTACCTTGTAAAAATAAAAAAAAAAAATAAATTTACAACTTCTTTGGCGCCTTAAAACTTACAGGAAATTTTGTGAATTTACTAAATTTTTTTTTGTAAAAAAAGTTGTAAATTTGTAAAATTACAAAAAAAAATTGTAAAAATACAAAAAAAAAAATGGAAACTACAAAAAAAAAAAAAATGAAAATTTCGATCGAAATTTTTGTGTTAAAAAACAAAGAAAACTGTCAAATATTGGTAAATTGGGATTACGAGACTTTTTCTAGAAATTTGACAAGGTTTTTTTTTGTATAGCTATGGTTGGTAAAGGTATTGATGAATCCGATACTCTTGATGATTTGGGAATAAGCATACAATGTGATGTCCGTTGGAATTAACACATATTTCAAGGGTCGAAAGAGTCAGTGAAGTGTCTAGGTTTTCTGAAACGGTGCAATACTTACTTCACTGTATCTGATCTGTACCGTGTTTTGGGAATGGTAGTGAAGCTTATCAATGACAGAAGCGTATACAACTCTATTGATTCATTCGAGCATCGTCGGAATGTGGGTTGTGTGACACTTTACTATAAATATTACCATGGGAGGTGCTCATCTGAGTTAAGAGAACTTATTCCTCGGGCCCGAGTACATGTTCGTGATACTCTCTTATCTAGTAGAGCACATTCGTATGTAGAACAAACTTCTCACAGAAGCCTTCCCAGTTACTTATAGTTTAGAAAATTTATATCAAATATCCAAAAACACTATATCCGCTTTCTTCTTTCCCATAGACTACTTCCCTGATCAGTACAATGCACTGCGTGAGAGAGAACCCTGTATATTGGTTAAATTAAAAAAATCATTTGTATTAAAAATGTTTTGGGTAAAGGTACAAGTCGAAATAAACTTTTGTACTTATTTTACCATAAATTTTAACATTAAAATTTTTCTTTTAAGTAAAAAAATATTTTGAGTAGGTTTATTCTAGCTCGAGGTCATAATTCCCTTTGTTAATTAAAACTATGATATTATCATACAGTAATTTTCGAGAAAAAAATTTCTATTATAATATCATAGTTTTAATTAGAAAGGTAATAATTACCTATAGCTAGAATAAACCTTTTCAAAATAAAATATTTTAAAGATTTAATAAAACAGTTTTTATTTTTTATTGAAAATTAATCAGAACTTGAAAAAAAAAAACATATTCTAATTCTCAGTGGGAGTAGAGTCGAATATGTATTAAAATTTTAGTGTAAACATTAGTCATTTAAATTACTTTGCTACTTGTTGTATAACGTTTTTATATGTGCTAAAAAATCATGACAACCCTAGTAAAAAAAAGAAAAAAAGTTCATGACTAATTGTATCCCAAATATGGCGGATACAATTACTTTTATAATTATCTGCGGGTATATTTTATGATCTAGCGGGATAACCTTATATATAATGTGATACGTGAATTGGGTCTATATAATTATATCAGTTGGAGAAAACTGTTGTATAATTTAAAACCATTATAACTGATCATATATTGATCCTTATAACATCATATAAGTTGGATAACATTATATATAATCATATGCACTTTATGTAATGTTACCCGAGTAAAAAAGATATGATATACTTAATCATATATGCTAATATATAATTATTTAAATTTATATATGGTTATGCATGAACTTTGATATGGGCATATAAGTTTATATATGGTGTTGTATTTTTCCTTATTTTTTAATATGATAACATACATATTCATATCTATTTATATACCGATCTATATGAAATTAGATATGACATATAAGGTCGGGATATTTTGGATATGGCAGATAAAAAGATATATGATTTTATTTATAATTATATCCCGAAAAAAATTTTCAAAGTCCCGGACAATGAAAAAAAAAATAAAAAAGTTTTCAAGTCCTAAAAAATTTTATGAAAATTTTCCAAAGTCCCGGACACAAAATTTTTTTGGCAATTTTTTTTGAGTAAAAAAAAATATTGAAAATGTTTTTAGGAGAAATTTTATTTTTTTGAAAAATTTTTAAGTTCCGAAAAAAATGTTTTTAAATTTTCTAAGACACAAACATTTTTTGGAATTTTTAAATCCCGTAAAAATGATTTTAGAAAACGAAATTGACAAATTTTTAGTAAAAAAAATTCCGAAGAATGCAATAAAAACTCTTCTAATTGATAATGTATTCAATCTGATAAAATAATTTCTAATGTTACGTTTAAAATTCCAAAAAATTTTACCAGATTTCATCTAATTATATAAAAATTTATCTAATTTTAACAGATAAGATATGATTTAATACAATTAGATAGACCCATTTTTGGGATCAAACTTAATTAAATTTGATATTATTTTATCAGAAATAATAGAATTTAATATAATCGTATAATATTCGATCCGTCAATTTTCGGATCAAAATTAATATGGATTTACATAAAAGCATATCTGTTCATATAAAATTAAATATTGCATCATATAACTTTTTTTTACTCGGGTATATACAAAAATATGTTCTTTATGTAGAGCAAAATCTAACCATATATATTTATGTCTTATAGTCTCAATTTATTTTATATTGTATCAGTCCGGATCAAACTGATAAAACCAGATAGACCCATTTTACATATCATCTATATATGGGGCATTCCATGTCAAATCACTCACTTTTAGGCCCGACCCCCTTCGACTAATTTTATTTTTGGATATGTTTTAGTACGTATTAAATGCAACTTCCAGCCAAATTTTCAGCCTTTTATACCAAGGTGGTGTTGAGTAATCAATTTTTCAAAATGGCAATTTTTTCCAAAAATTGAAAAAATTTAAATTTTCAATCAATTTTGACCAGTAAAAAATATAGATATATTAAAAAAAGATGGACAACATTTTGTTGGTAGTTAAATGTAGTTTTAGAAAAAAAAATATGAAAAATTATTCGAAGTAATTATCACTTGTTTTTTATAATATAAAAATTAAAATCGACTTTTTGAAAAAGTCCGAAACCTTCGATTTTTTTTTTAAAATGTCAAAAAATTCTACTCTAAATTACGCAACTTTTAAGTCATAATTCGAGATGTGATCGTAATTCGTTCTATTTTTATTCAAATTTTGAAAATTGCACTTTTTTTTTTTTGACTCTGGTTTATTTTATATGGTGCTCCAAAAAAAATAATTTGGTAAATATTGACCGTAACTTCCCCTAGATATATTAACTTGGGTGTAAAAATACGTCTCAGAAAATTTTAGGATGATCGGACATGGGTAAGGCGTTCCGTATCGGCTTTGAAGTTTGAAAATCGGATTACAAGGGAAAATATGCATTTTTTTCTGTTTTCTTAATTTTTTTGGTATTTTAAGTTAATTTTGAATTCAAATGGTTACAGAATTGAAATGTAGAGTAAAATGTCTCTCTATTAAGGTCATAAAAACCGAAATCGGTTTAAAATCAGCCAAGTTATTACAACTTCCCCAGGCATCTAACGTGTGGCAGACAACTTGATTAATCAATACAATCCGATTTTTGAAATTCATTGAAATTTTCTACTGTAATAACATTTTTTTATTCTTCAAGTTCAAATGTTATTAGATGACAAGTATTTTTCATATTGTGTTTTGCTAACATTTTTTAAATTAGTGCTAAAAATGCCTGCATTTTCCACACCCTTTTGAAATCTTTATTTAAAAAAAAAAAAAAATTTTTTTTGTTTTAAAATTTGGAAAAGTCAAAAAAATATTACACTGAAACATGAATAATGAAAAAATGTTATTACAGTAGAAAATTTCAATAAATTTAAAAAAAGGGCCTCGTATTTTTTAATCAAGTTGTATGGCACACGCTAGATGCCTGGGGAAGTTGTAATAACTTGGCTGATTTTCAACCGATTTTAGTTTTTAGTACCTTATTAGAAAGGCATTTTACTCCACATCATAATTCTGTAATCACTTGAATTAAAACTTAACTTAAAATACCAAAGAAATTGCAAAAACAGAAAAAAATTCATATTTTTCCTTGTAATCCGTTTTTTAAACTTCAAGGACCATGCTAAGCGCCTTACACATGTCCGATCGTCCCAAATTTTTGTGAGACGTATATTTACCTCCAAATGAATATATTTAGGGTAAGTTAGGGTCAGTATCTACCATTTTTTTTTTTTTTGGAGCTCCATATAAAATAAATCAGAGCCAAAACATAAAAGATGCAATTTTAAAAATTAAAAAAAAAATAGAAAGAATTGTGATCACATCTCGAGTTATAGCTTAAAAGTTGCATAATTTAGAGTAGAATTCTTATAGTTTTTTACAAAAAAATCGAAGGTTTCGGACTTTTTCAAAAAGTCGATTTTAATTTTTAAACGTCAAAAAATAAGTGATAATTACTTCGAATAATTTTTTCACATTTTTTTTCTAAAACTACATTTAAATACCAACAAAACGTTGTCCAACTTTTTTTAAAATATCTATATTTTTTACTGGTCAAAATTGATTGAAAACTTAAATTTTTTCATTTTTTGGAAAAAATCGCCATTTTGAAAAATTGATTACTCAACACCACCTTGGTATAAAAGGCTGAAAATTTGGCTGCAAGTTGCATTTAATACGTACTAAAACATATCCAAAAATAAAATTAATCGAAGGGGGTCGGGCCTAAAAGTGAGTGATTTGGCATGGAATGCCCCATATATAAAAGAGTGTGGTGACTGACTGACTGACTGACTGACTGACTGATTGGCAATAATCATCGCCCAGCCCAAACCGCTGAAGCTAGAGACTTGAAATTTGGAATGTAGGTTCGGCTCCCGACAAAACCACCCACTAAGAAGGGATTTTTGGAAATTCCGATTCTAAGGGGGGCAAAAGGGGGAAAATAGTGCCCTTTGGGGGATTTTGTATCTTTTGAACTAATAGTCCTAGAAACTTTAAATTTGAACTCTAGGATCCTCTCGCGGAAATAAAATTTCGGAAATTTTTTTTTTGGAAAATTCCGCCTCCAAAGGGGGAAAAAGGGGGAAATAGGGCAAATTGTTACATTTTTTATAATCTAAACAAATGCTCCCAGAAACTTGAAATTTGAAGTCTAGAACCCTCTCGCGGAAATAATATTTTGGAAAAAGTATAATTTTGAAAATTCCGTTTCTAAGGTGGGGGGGGGGGAGGGGGAAAATAGGGCAAGTTGGTACATTTTGTATCTTCTGAACTAATGGTCCTACAATCTTGAAATTTTGAATATAGGATACTCTCGCGGAAATAACATTTTGAAAAAAGTACTTTTTTGAAAATTCCGGTTTTAAGGGGGACAAAAAGGGGGAAAATAGGACAATTTGGTGAATTTTGAACTAATGGTCCTAGAAACTAGATATTTGAACTATAGTATCCTCTCGGGGAAAAAACATTTTTTTACTATAATTTTTTCACTCAAAATTTTTTTTCACTCAAAATTTTTTTTCACTCAAAATTTTTTTTCACTCAAAATTTTTTTTCACTCAAAACTTTTTCGCTCAAAATTTTTTTTCACTCAAAATTTTTTTTACAATTTTTTTTTTTTTACAATTTTTTTTTCATTCAAAATTTTTTTTTACTCAAAATTTTTTTTCACTCAAATTTTTTTTTACTCAAAATTTTTTTTCACTCAAAATTTTTTTTCACTCAAAAATTTTTTTTCACTCAAAATTTTTTTTCACTCAAAAATTTGTTTACTCAAAATTTTTTTTTACTCAAAAATTTTTTTTACTCAAAATTTTTTTTCACTCAAAAATTTTTTTTTCACTCAAAAATTTTTTTTCACTCAAAACTTTTTCGCTCAAAATTTTTTTTCACTCAAAATTTTTTTACAATTTTTTTTTTTTACAATTTTTTTTTCATTCAAAATTTTTTTTTACTAAAAATTTTTTTTCACTCAAATTTTTTTTTACTCAAAATTTTTTTTCACTCAAAATTTTTTTTCACTCAAAAATTTTTTTTCACTCAAAATTTTTTTCACTCAAAAATTTTTTTCACTCAAAATTTTTTTTCACTCAAAATTTTTTTTTACTCAAAATTTTTTATTACTCAAAATTTTTTTTCACTCAATTTTTTTTACTAAAAATTTTTTTCACTCAATTGTATTTTATTCTTCAGTTTTTTTACTCAATTTTTTTACTTAAATTTTTTACTTAAAAGGGTTTTCACCCAAATTTTTTTTACTCAAAATTTTTTTCGCTTAATTTTTTGACTCAAATTTTTTACTCAATTTTTTTTCTCATTTATTTTTTTATTTTTGGGAATTTATTGATTTAATCACATAAATTTAGGAGGAAATAGGACAATTTTGAACATTCGATCTTCTGAACTAATGGCCCCAGTAACCTAACATTTAGACTATAGGATCCTCTCGCGGAAATAATACTCTAAAGAAAGTATTTTTTTTAAAAATAAGAAGGGGAAATGGGGGGAAATGGGGGAAAAAGGGCAATTTGGTACATGTTCTATCTTTTGACCTAATGGTCCTAGAAACTTAAAGTTTGGACTATAAGACCCTCTAACGGAAAAAACATTCTGAAACAAAGTTTTTTTTTAATTCTGATTCTAGGGGGTTGAAAGGGGGAAAGTAGGATAGGTACATTTTGTATCTTCTGAACTAATGGTCCTACACTGATAGAAATTTGTACATGACAATAATGAAAATCTACATTAATGTTATGAAAAATGACGTTAAAAAGGAACCTATGTAGGGTTTCATTGAATTAATGATATAGGTATCATAAAATGTAATTGCAAGAACAAGTTTCATTAAATTAATGAAAATTGTTCATACAAAATATAAATTATATTTATGAAGATTTTTTATTTCTTTAATGAAAAAAAGTACTTAATTCTTATGAAATAATTTCATTGAATAAATCCAACTTTTTATATTTGAAATGAAATACTTTCATTCAATAAATGCTACATTTATTTTTAAAATGAAATACATATATTTATGAAATTGTAAAGATCTTTTTATAAAATTAAAAATAATAAAAGTGGGTTTCACTTTGTTTTCTCGCACAAAATTTTACTCCAACCATAAATTGTAATACGTAATTAAAACCACGAACTAATATAAGACAGCACGAATTTAGTAAATATAAAAATAATAATTTACTTTTTTCCAAATTTCGTAAAAAAGTCTGAAAAAATCACAAAATCACCAAGTAAAAAAAACACTTTCACATATTTTGTATTTTGTCTAAAGTTTTTACTCACAATCAGTAAAAAAAAACACGAAGAAAAAAAAAAAATCACGCTGTGATCAGCTGTTTTTTGCGCGCGTAAACTAACAGACTAAACAGACGCGACACGATAAGTGTCAAAAAACAGCAAATTTTGTAAATAAAACTTAATGAAATTTTTTAATGAAACAACGAAATCTAATGAATCAAAATAAATGAAAATCTTGCATTATATGTATGAAATTTCATTCAGCATATGAAATATTTCATTGTCGTAATGAAACAACGTTAATGAATTCCATTCATTAGCGATATGACGCGTTTTTCTATCAGTGTAGAAACTTAAAAATTTGGACTATATGATCCTCTCACGGAATTTATGTTCTGAAGAAAGTATTTTTTGAAAATTTTTCATTCAAATTTGGGGGGGGGGGGAAATAGGACGATTTTGAACATTTTCTATATTGTGAACTAATGGTCACAGAAACCTGAAATTTGGACTATAGGAACCTCTCGCGGAAATAATATTCTGAAGAAAGTACTTTTTTAAAAAGGCACTTCTTTGGTACATATTCTTTTTTCTGACCTAATGGCTATAGATACTTAAAGTTTGGACTATAAGATCCTCTCGCGGAAAAAACATTCTGAAACAAAGTTTTTTTTTCAATTCCGCTTCTAGGGTGGAAAAGGGGGATAATAGGACAATTTGGTACACTTTGTATGTTCTGAACTAATTTTCACAAAAACTTGAAAATTTTGACTATGGGATCCTTCGCGGAAATAACATTGTGAAGAAAATTCTATTTTGAAAATTTGGCTTCTAAAGGCGAAAAAGGTGGAAAGTAGGGTATTTTTGTGTCTGCTGAACTAATGGTTGAACTGTACAATCCTATCCCGAAAATAACATTCTAAAAGAAGTACTTTTTTGAAAAATTTGTTTTTAAAGGGGGAAAATGGGGAAAGAAGGGCAGTTTCGTATCTGCTAAACGAATGGTCCCAGAAACTTGAAATTTTAACTCTATGATCCTCTCGCGGAAAAAACGGTTTGTAAAAAGTAATATTTTGAAAAATCCTTTTATAAGGGTGGGGGTGGGAGTAGAAGGGGTTTAATAGGGCAATTTTGTATCTTCTGAACAAACTTGAAATTTTGAATCTGGATGCTCTCGCGGAAATTATTTTTTGAAAAATATACTTTTTTGAGAATTTTGGTTTTAAGGAAGCCCAAAAGGGGGAATATAAGGCAATTTGCTAAACTTTAAACTAATGGTCTTAGAAACATGACATTTGGAATATGGGATCATATCGCGGCAATAACATTCTAAAAGAAGTACTTTTTTGAAAATTTCGCTTTTAAGGGGTAGAAAGGGGAAAAGTAGTGCAATTTTGTATATGCTAAAGTAATGGTCCTACACTGAAAGAATTTTGTTCATTACGGCTATGAAAACGTACATTGATTCTATGAAAAAAATCATTAGAAGTGAGCCAATGATGCCCTTCATAGAATCTATGAAACAAATTCATAGAAACCAGATACCTATGAAAAAGTTCATAGGCTATGGAAAAAAAATTTTATTGTTCAATTCAATTTTTTTTTTATTTTATTATTTAATTTTTATTTACTTTATTATTTTATTTTTATTTATTTACAATATTCTATTTTTAAAAATTTATTTATTTTTAACTAATCCCCACCGAGATTCGAACACAATACCAGTTGGTCGTGAAGCATAGTCTCTAACCACTGAGCTAAAGTAAATAAACAAGTTATAACACTTAAAATCTATTTTGTTAAATATCCTGCTTTAAAATATTATGCTCTGCCAAAATCTGTGTGTATGTTTGTAGAAAACAAAATGTTTGTGTATTTGCAAAAAAAAAAATAACAAACATTACAAAACTAAGTGTTAGTCGGCGAGATTTTCCTCCTTTGGTGGCGCTGCTAGCTAAGGCGTCGATTATAAATTTCCCAGCCGGTAGGTCTTGGGTTCGAACCCCGCCTGGGCAGCAATATTTTTTTTTTTTTTACGTTTTTTATGTTTTTTTTATATTTTTTATATTTTTTTAATATATTTATTCAAATTATTTAATTATTGTAACATTATTTTAATTTTTAAAAAATTATTAATGACATTTTTTTTCTATGAATTTTTTCTATGAATCTTACAAAATCTATGAATAAAATTCTATGAAATGTTTCAAAATACTAATGAATATGCATGCAGCCAATGAATTGTTTCATAGATTCTATGAATTTGGTTTTATGAAATATGTTCATAGATATTATGAACAATAATTCTTTCAGTGTAGATACTTGATAATTGGACTCTACGATCCTTCCGCGGAAATAACATTCGGAAAGGAATACTTTTTTAAAAATTCCTCTTTTAAGCAAAGTTCTCTGTTCGAGTTCACAGGAAAAAATCTGTCAAACTCCATATAAAAAAAATAAATTTTGGCAGCGCGAGGAATTATAGGGAAATTGTTAAAAAAAGTTTTCACCCATTTTTATTATACAAGACAATTTAAATTGCCGTGAAAAAGTGACATTTCAGTTTTGTTATGATCGTTTGTTTCTTATAATTGTAAAAATTTGTTGATTTTTAAATGTTTTATTACGATTTAAGGCGTTGAAAGTTTAAGTGAAATTTTCACCGTAAAAAACAGAGTACTAAGCTTTAAGGGGGAAAAGAGGGGAAAATAGAGCAATTTTGAATCTGCTGAACTAGATACTTGAAAATTGGACTGTACGATCCTCCCGCGGAAATAACATTCGGAAAGAAATACTTTTTTAAAAATTCTTCTTTTAAGGGGGAAAAAGGGAAAAGTAGGCCAATTTTGTATCTGCTGAACAAATAGTCCTAGATACTTGAAAATTGGACTGCACGATCCTCTCGCGGAAATAAAATTCGAATGGGGGACTTTTTGGAAAATTCCGCCTCTAAGAGGGAAAAGGGGGAAAGTAGAACTAATGGTCCGGGAGACTTGAAATTTGGACTGAACGATCTTTTCGCGAGAATAACATTCTGAAAGAAGTACTTTTTTAAATATTCCGATTTTTAGTGGGAAAAAGGGGAAAAGTAGGGCAATTTTGTATCTGCTGAAATAATGGTCCTATATACTTGAAATTTAGACTGTACGATCCTCTCGCGGAAATAACATTCTCAAGGAAGTACTTTTTTGAAAACTCTACTTTTAAGGGGGGGGGGGGGGGATATAACATTCTAAAAGAAATACTTTTTTTTAAATTCTGATTCTACGGGGGAAAAGGGAGAAAGTAGGGCAATTTTGAATCTGCTGAACTAATAGTCCTACATACTTGAAGTTTGGACTTTACGATCCTCTCGCGGAAAGAACATTCTAGAAGAAGTACTTTTTTGAAAGTTCTCCTTCTAAAGGGGGAAATGGTGGAAAGAAGGGCACTTTGGGGGATTTTGTATCTTTTGAACTAATAGTTTTAGAATTTTTTTGAAAATTCCGCCTCCAAGGTCGGGAAAATAGAGCAAATTGGTAAATTTTTTATCTTCTGGACAAATGGTCCCAGAAACTTAAAATTTGGACTCTAGGATCCTCTCGCGGATTTAACATGCGGAAAACAAAATTTTTTTAAAATTCCGCCTCCAAGGGTGGGAAAAGGGGAAAATAGGGAAAATCGGTAAATATTTTATCTTCTGAACAAATGGTCCCAGAAACGTGAAGTTTGGTCTTTAGGATCCTCTCGCGGAAACAACATTCAGAAAAAATATTGTTTGAAAAATTCCTCCTCCACGGTGGGAAAGGGGGGAAATAAGGAAAATCGGTACATTATTTATCTTTTAAACAAATGGTTCCAGAAACTTGAAATTTGAACTCTAGGATCATCTCGCAAAAAAAAACATCTTGAAAAAAGTATAAGGGGGAAACTAGGGCAATTTTGTATCTTCTGAACTAAAACTTTAAGTTTTGATCCTCTCGCGGAAATAATTTTTTGAAAAATACACTTTTTGAAAATTTTGGTTTTAAGGAGGGCCAAGAGGGGGAAAATTGGGCAATTTGGTAAATTTTAAACTAATGGTCTTAAAAACATGACATTTACAATATAGGATCATCTCGCGGAAATAACATATTGAAAGAAGTACTTTTTTAAAAATTACTTTTTAAAGGGGGAAAGAAGGGCAATTTTGTATCTGCTGAACTAATGGTCCTAGATATTGAAGTTTGGACTGTACGATCCTCTCGCGGAAATAACATTATGGAAGAAGTACTTTTTTGGAAAAATCTACTTCTATGGGGGAAAAAGAGGGAAAGTAGGGCAAATTTGAAATTTGAATCTTCTTGCGGAAACAACATTCTAATGGAGGTACTTTTTTGAAAATTTCGCTTCTACGGGGAAAAAAGGGGAAATTAGGGCAATTTTGTATCTGCTGAACTAACGGTCCTAGATACTTGAAATTTGGAGTGTACGATCCTCTCGCGGAAAAAACATTCTGAAAGAAGTACTTTTTTGAAAATTTTGTTTTATAGGTGGAAAAGGGGGAAAGTAGGGCAATTTTGTATCTGCTGAACTAATGGTCCTAGATACTTGAATTTTGAACTGTTTTGTATCTGCTGAAATAATGGTAGTAGATACTTGAAGTTTGGAGTGTACTATCCTCTCGCGGAAATAACATTCTGGAAGAAGCACTTTTTTTAGAAAATTCTGCTTCTAAGGGGGAAATTGGGGAAAGTAGGGCAATTTTGTATCTACTGAATTAATGGTCATAGATACTTGAAATTTGGACTGTACGATCCTTTCGCGGAAATAACATTCTAAAATAAGTACTTTTATGAAAATTCTGCTTCTAATGGGGAAAAAGGGAGAAAGTAGAAATACTTAAAATTGGTACTTTACGATCCACTTGCGGAAATTACATTCTGGGAAAATAAATTTTTGAATTTTCGCTTCAATTTGGTACATATTGTTTCTTATGCACTAATGTTCCTTGAAACTTAAAGTTTAAACTATGAGATCGTTTCTTCAAAATAAAATTTGTTGCTACTTTAAATCTACTCAAAATATAATGTTTTAAAGGTCGAAACTAACAATTTTTATGTTTAATTAAAAATTAATAAGAATTTGAAGTAATAAAGTTGTTTTTTTTTTTTGTTACAGCTAACCGGTAACGAAGTACCGGGCGAGTTAGCTAGTATTATATATAAGACTATCTGTCCAGATCTTGTAGGATAACCGAAGATAATATTTGAAACAATTGTGTCCACCATATTTGGGATCTAATTTGTCACTGCGATATATAACTCTTTTTTACTCGGGAATGGAATCTGACAAATTCCGAAACACGTGTCGATTAAGTCTTGCAAAAATGACTTACATAAATAAATTGAGAACAGAAAAATTATTTTCTTGAAAATTTCATAGGTTTAATTAATAAAAAAAAAAATACCTCGAGCTATAATAAACCTTCTCAAAATATAATATTTTATAGTTGGAATAAAACAATTTTTATTTTTTTAATAAAAATTAATCAGAATTTGTTAAAAAAAAATATTTTATGTATATTATTTGAACATATTTTATTTGTTTACCCATGTAAGTTGTATTAGTGTATATCTATGCTATTTTTATATGCTGCATTTTTTTACATACATGCCTTTAAACTTTTAGCGACATTTCATGCTTAAACCATCTGGTCGTTTATATCAATATTATGTACTATAATACGTTGTTATTGTTGCTGCCATTATTGCAGTTGTTGTTTTGATGAGGATCAACGTCATCATCATAATCATTATCCACATTATGATGATGACGACGAGTATAGTAATGCATTGCTTACTATTTGCTGCAGTCGTTCTGTTGCATGCTCCTTTTTATTGCCTATGCAAGCAATATACACACATACATAGTGTTGATGTTTAAAATTAGCTTAGACCGTCTTAATTTTTATTTTGGTCACATAAACAAAATACTTATAATCGTACACTCACTGCACTTCTGTGCCATACCATGCCGTGCAAGTAAAATTATTTTTAATACGTTAATCTTTTTTTGGGGTCTTTAGTAGTAAAAAAATTGAAAATGACATTTTGTAGCACAACATAAGATATTAAGTGTATATATTTTTTTACATATACTGAAACTATTTGGGGGTATGAGGTATTATTATTTTATAATGATATTTGTGACAGAAGAAAATATTTCCAAATAGCGTTTGAGGCATATTTTTTGCGCAAGTGTTCTTCTGTAAGTTATGTAGCTCACTAAAATAATACTTCAGTAAATACTCGAATGTTAATACTCGAACATCCTGCAAAGCCTTAGTAATGGGTGGGGATTATAAAATACATTACCTGGTAATGTAAAGCCCTTTTGTTACTATTATTTTAGTAAAATAATATATTATTCCAAAATAAATAATAAAAACTTACATACAGTACAGAAAATATTTACAAACCTTAAAAAACTAAATAATGTTTAAATACCCAGCAATGGATCCCATAATAAATGATATCCGTAAAAACAAATGATATTTCAGTTATTTTAAATGTTTACATTTTTTTTATATTGTGAAGTAAAAAAAATAAATTTGAATAACAACCTACAAAAATTGTACTTCTGTAAAATTATACGGTCTAATCAGTCACAAATCATTTAACTGATAAAAATATTTTTCCGTAAATTTTGTAGTTTGTATTTTAACAACTGTATAAATCGGTCAATATTTAAGTTTCCTTGAAAAACAAACGATAAAACATTTAACAGACACTCTCAAATTTTAGAGTCATTGTCAAAAAAGTTTCTTAATCGGTTTTTACATTTTTTGTTATTTTTTTAAACTTTTTCGAGTTTATTGATTTTTTTTGGCTGTAGTTTGTTCAATAACACCGCTCAACAGTCATTTTCCGGTTTAAATTCTGGTGATCAATTTTAGTAGACTTTGATCTCCTGATTCCAAATCTGTACTCCAAATTTTTCCATCACGTCCAGATTTTTAGTTATTCACGGTTAAAAATGCGAAAAATTACGATTTTTGCATTATTTGCACAGCAGCCATTCAGTGGAATACAAATCTATATATATAATTTCCCTATTTGTGTGTTCCTCTTTTTTTGTCTATCCAGAGCTTTCTGAAGCCCACTGATGAGCTACAAAGCTGAAAATTGGCATGCATATACTAAAACACCTGGGGCAGATCCTAACGTAGCCGGATTTTCGATTTTTTGTTTGTGGGCGGAGAAATAAGCGGGAAAGTGGGCGTGGCAAAATGCAATTTTTTGACGTTTTTGCGTAATTTAAAGCCCACAAATAACTTAGGAATTTGAAAATTTCCTAAAATGTAGTCCTAACGATTCCGCATATCCCCAAGTAGTCGGATTTAAAATTTTCGTAATGTGGGCGGAGAATTGAGGGGAAAAGTGGAGTGGCAAAATTTAGATTTTTTAACATTTTTACTTCTTTTGAAGCCCCCAAATGACTTAGGAAGCTGAAAATTTCCTAGAATATAGTCCTAACGATGGCACATATCCCCAAGTAGTCGGATTCAAAATTTTCGCAATGTGGGCGGAGAATTGAGGGAAAAGTGGCGTTGCGAAATTGGGATTTTTTAAAATTGTTACTTCTTTTGAATCCCCCAAATGACTTAGGAAGAGGAAAATTGCATAGCATTTAGTTCTAACAATGAGGCATATCCTGAAGTAATCGGATTTAGATTTTTTAAACTGTGGAAGGAGAATTAAGAGAAAAATGGGGCGTGGCAAAATTGTGTTTTTTAATATTTAATTTGAAAACCCCCAATGATCTGAAAATTGGCAATTTTTGCTTATTTTAAAGTCCTCTAATGACTTAGGAAGCTGAACATTTTCTAGCATATAGTCCTATCGATGAAGCATATCCTGAAGTAGTCAAAATTTAAATTTTTTGACTGTGGGCGGAGAATTGAAAGGAAAATGGGGAGTGACAAAATTGAGATTTTTAACATTTTAACTTCTTTCGAAAATGCACAGAATTGGCATGTATATAGAAGGTTTCATGTGGAAGATCAACACGAGCCTGGATTTTTGATATTCAGTGTATGGGTGGAGAATAAGAAAGGCAAAGGGCGTGGTAAACTTATTTCCATCTATTTTCTGAATATATATTTTATTTTTTTGTGTTTCTCTTATTTTTTGTGTATCCAGCGCCTTTTGAATCTCATTGATGGACTTAAAAGCTTAAAATTGGCATGTATATAATAAAACACCAGCGACAGATTCTTACGAAGTCGGATTTTTTGCCTGTGGGCGGCGAATTACGAGAAAAAGGGGACTTGGCAAAATTATTTTTTTTTTTAACATTTTAGAGTATTTTTAAGCTCCGCCCCAATGAATACGGAAGCTGAAAATCCCTAACTATGAAGTATATTCTAAAGTAGTCCGATTTAATATTTTTGGAATGTAGATGGAGAGTTGAGAGGAAAAAGGGGCAAGGCAATATTGTGTTTTATTTTTTTTATTTGACCAACTTTAAAGCCCTAATGACCTACGCAGCCGAAAATTGCAAGCATATTGGCCTGACACTGAAGCATATCCTTAAGTAGTCAGACTTAAAATTTTTGGACTGTGGACGGAGAATTGAAAGGGAAAAGGGGCGTGGATACGAGTTAGTACTAACGATGGAGCTTATCATAAAGTAGTCAGATTTAAAAATTTTGGAATACACAGAAAAAACAGTTTAATTGTGCCAGCCGAATTAAGAGCCAACTGCATAGTTTAATTACAACAACAGAAATTTTCGGTTGCGATTACCGAAATTTATTTGGACCAAATTTTGGTTATGGCAACCGAAAATTTCGGTTGTTGTTATTAAACTATGCAGTTGGCTCTAAATTCGGCTGGCACAACTAAACTGTTCTCTCTGTGTAGGGACGGAGAATTAAGAGAAGAAATGGGCGTGGAAAAATTATGTTTTTACCTAATTTTGAAGACACCTTATGACCTTGAAAGATGAAAATTAGAATACATATGGTACGGACTATGGCAAAGATCAACTCTGACCTGGATATCCAGTGAAAGGGAGGAAATACAAAAAATCCGTTGTGAATTTTGTTCAGTTTGTATATATAATCTGTAACGTAGCCGGATTTTCGGCCTTTGAGACAGGGGGAGTGGCGGAAGACGGCGAAATTAAGTTTTCAATCATTTAAACTATATCTGCAACCCCTAATGACTAAGGAAGCTGATTGTAAAGCATACAGTATTGACAATGGATCATATCCTTATGAAGTCAGATTTAATATTTAAACTGTGTACGGAGAATTATAAGGAAAAATTTAAGTGGAAAAATGTTTGTGTTTTTTAACATTTTAACTAATTTTAAAACGCTTCATGATAAAAAGAAAGATAAAAATTGCCATGTATATAGGAGTGACCATTGGACAGATCCACACGATGGATTTTTGATATCCGGTTTATGGACGGAGAGACGAAATGGGCGTGCTAAATTTAGTTCTAAAATTTTATCAATAAAACTTTTTATACTCATTAAATTTTTTTCCAGTTTGGGAAATATATTGATGTTACTCAAACTAGCAATATTAAATTTTTGAAGTACAAACATAATTTTTTATAAAGTTTGGTAAAATATTACAACTATTGAGAAAAGTGATTTGGCGTTCCGCCTGGCAGGGACAGGCTATTCGACTAGTCTGGTATAAAGCGCAAAAGTATAATTTTTCTATGGTCTCTAACATAGAAAACTATTTTTTTTTCTAATAATTGCGTTTGGTTGGGTAACAATTGCGTTTTAAAATGATACTGTTAAAAATTACCATTTTTGTAAAAAAGATAAGGTACCTCAGTTTTTTTTATATTTTTCAAAGAAAAACTAAAAAAAATAAATATTTTACAAATTTAAGTTTTCAGTGTTATTTTTCGTACAAACCGGAAGATATCTTGAATGCGTTTAAAAGCCTATAAGAAAGAATGAACTTTTGCCTAAATTTTGAGCTCATCACAGAAAAGATTGATCATCTGGTTTTTGTTTTAGAGCCTTTTAAAAATGGTGCTTTTTCTAATTTTTTTGACAGTGTTTTTTTAAAATGCATGTTTGGCCAATAATAGTGCAACAACTTCAAATTTTTTTGATCATATTTTTGAGATCATAGTTCAATTCTGTGGCCGTATGAAAAAACTAGTTAACTCCATTTTTTTAAAACAGAAGAAAAAAAAACACACTTTAAGTTTTTAACATATTCAATAATTATTTATTATGAATTTATGTTGTTATGCAAGCGCATTAGACAAAACATAATTTTTAATAATATTAAAGATTTCTGGTTCCACTGAACTCATTTTTGGACACTAAATCCGAAAATCGATGTCAGTTAACTTGTTTTTTCGAAAAATGGAGTTAACTAGTTTTTCCAAAAAAAACTTTTTTTTTTTAATTAATTCTTATATATTATGAAATTAATCTGCGCCATGTACATTTCCTAAGAATAAAACTTTTATAAAAAATTTTATAAAATACTGGCTCCATAAGTCATCTTTGGCCAACTTTAATTTCCCACATTTATTTAAATATGCATGTACCAAAATATCTACAATTGCCAAGAATCTTTAAAATTGATAATATTTAAATGAAAACACATGCACCTAATTCTAGGGGAATATGTTAAAAAAAAAGTAATTAATAAATTTTCTTAGGAAATTTTTCATCGATTTTAGGAAATCTTACCTCACAATTGCTAAACACAGACAACAAAATTATTTTAAGTGACAAAAAAATGAAACAAAACTAACAAAACAGCGGAAAATTAAAGAACAAGTTTTTGAATTAGTTTAAACTTCTATCATTCACAATAATATGAAAAATCAAAAAACAAATGGCTATCAAATTAATAAACCATTCACAAAGAAAATCTATTACAATTTTTATTTGTGTATTTGGTTTATGATGTTGCTAAGGTGAATGTTACACAAAAATATATATTAAATTTTGTATAACACCCTGTTCATTCAATTTACACATCACTATATTATTTAATGCTTTACAGCTTTAAAAGCTATTTAAGCTCCTAAAGCTTTCTTAGTTCCTTAAAAAAAGCTTTAATAGTAATGGCTTCTGTATTTGCTAACAAAAACAAATATAAAATTAAAGAAAAAGTTTAAGCATTTTGTTTGATTTTTGTTCAGAGATGTGGCTTCATACCACTGCACATAAGAGTAAATCTATAACAAATCAACCGAGAAGTCCTACAAGTACAGTTGACAATTTCTTAAAAATAACGCTGTGCTAGTCGCAAAAATAAACCAGCTGGGCACCTTGTTGGTATATCTAATTCGGGAACGCTGAATTCAAAGGTGAAAGCTAAAGTACTACAAAAATTAAATTTTTATGCGTTTGGGATAGTTTTTAAATATAAATTTAAATAACGCATTGTTTTTTTTCGTGAAAAACTTTTCCGCAAAAAATTTTGTGCCTGAATTGTATCGTATTCTACACATTGTCATAAAAAAAAATTCCACAAAAAAATGAATTCGCGAACAATTTTTTTTTTTTTTTTAAATTTTGTGACTATAATTCTACTCATTTTCATAAATTATTATCAAAATAAAACAAAATTCGTGAAAAAAAAATTTATTTAGATGATAGAAAGTAGAGATGGCGCGTGAGTGATTTTTGACTCACACTCACTCACGCTCACGACAGGAATTTTTGAATCACGCACACTCACTCTCGAGAATATTTTTGCTATTCACACTCACTCACAATAAATAAATAGGGATTTTTGGAAATTAAAAGGGATGATCCCCAAATTTTGCTATTTTACTGTGGCACATTTCCTTAAGCCAAAAACAGACATTAAAGTCCAAAAAAAAATTAATTTTTTGGAGAATATACCGCTAATCACTAACTTTTGCTATTTTAGCTCTAACAGCACTATTTAACCCACAAAATGTATTTAAATTTTTTTTTTAAATAATATGAAAACGGATTCTTAGAAATTTATGGGAATACAATTAATATTTTTTAAAAAGATTCAATAAAAATGGATTTTTAGAAGTTTAATGGAATTTCAGAAATTTTCCCTCTTGCCGTTCTAGTTGATCCGCAAAATGCAATACAATTTTTTCAGGAAAAAAAATCATATAATTTAGATTTTTGGAAATGTATAGGGATGATCACCAAATTCAGTTACATCTAGTTAACTTGAAAAATACAATTTAGTTACAAGTGTAGATAATTTAGTTTTATTTCGAAATAAATCATACTTATCTAAATTAATTTGTGGAAATTTATAGCTGTTTTTCCTCTAGAGCCTCTAATTAGGCCACAAAATGCAAAGTATGGTAACAAAATTTAAACAAAAGCGGATTTTTAGAAAATTTATAATAGTAATACCGATTTCAGCTATTTGTGCTCTAGCACTTCTAGTTAATCCACAAAGTGCAGTTAAAGTTTTTTTTTATAGAATTTATAAAATGAATTTTTGCAAATTTGTACCCCAAATTCAGCTATTTTTGCTATTGCACCTCTAGTTAAGTCAAAAAAACACACAAAAATTCGACTTTTTGAAATTAATAGTTGTGATCCCAAAATTCAGCTATTTACGCTCTAGCAGCTTAAGTTTTAAATTAAAAATTTTTAACTTTTTATATATAGCATAAAAGTCACAAAAAGTTATTTAAGTAGGTATTAAAAAAAAAAATCATATGAAAGTGATTTTTAGAAATTTAAAGAGATAATTCCCAATTTTATCTATTTTAGTTTTAGCAGCTCTAGTTAAGTGTTAAGCTGCAACTTAAGTTTTTTTGAAAAAACTTATAAGAAAATTATAGGGATGATTCTCAATTTCAGCTATTTTCGGTTCAGATTTAATTGCAATTGATTTTTTGGAAATTTATAGCGATGATCAGAATATGATGAAACCAAAAGTAAATGAAAGTTGAAATTTTACATAAAAAAACAACGCATTTAAATTTGATGATTTTAAAACATTTAAAGTTTTTGTGTTCTAAATATGTCCTATATTAGGGGCACATGGTTTTGCCATTATTGGACATGTTACGTTAGCTATAACCAATGAATTTCGCTGCAATCTGTCCAGTATCTACTTACTGAACAGCCAAATTATTAAAAATAAACCATGGCGCACCATTGCGTATGATTGCTATTTAAAAGCAATTACCACATTAATCATACGCCACTTATCCAGTGGCGTTAAAAGTTCACCAACTTTAAATGCGCGTAAAAAATCTAGCGCGGACCTAAAAATAAGCCTTGAGGGTTTTGTTATAGAATATGTCAACTTTCATTAGCTTTTGGTTTCATCCCATTTCGATTTCGGTTGTCAAAGATCAAAAGTTCGTGCGAAAATGCTTAAAAAAGTAAAATTTAACTATTTAATTTTTGTTCATCAAAGTAGTGTGAAATAATTCAAAAAAATATTATAAAACAACGTCTGAGCTAAATTACGATAATACATAGACGTCTTCAGTGAAACTAGATGGCGGTTCTTTTCTTTGAAAATTTTTACCCACTATCTCCTATTTTTAGGGGTCATATCGGCTATTTTTCAAATATCCCCATAGAACACCATTTAAACGTGCGTTTAAAGGGTTAAAATGTGCTACAAACATTTTCTGCATTAAATTTTACTAGGGGTTGTCAAAACTCAAAAGTTCGTGCGATGTAAGCAAAATGTTTAAAAAAGGAAAATTTTAAATTATTATAATTAAAATTCTCCGTAATAGTAAAGTTTGCATAAAATAAAGTAAATGAAGATTAAGAAAAGTGTTGTTGGTCTCTAGATTAAATGCATTGCTTAGTTGGAAAATAGCTTTTCTGTATACGTCACACACAAACCTACTATGAGTTAAACCGATAAAATCCTAAGCAGTTAAGGCGCCGGTTTACAAACCATGGGTGATTTAGAAGCACAGGTTCAAATCCCATGGCAGGCTAGTCTGTTGATAAGAAAACATATAAAGAATTTTTCTAGCAAATATCAAACAATCAATTTAATGTAATGTCCTATTGATGACGTAGAAGTGGTTACTGAAACCATGGTCTAGGGTAAATCCACATTTAATTTAATCTTTAGAAGACACAATTTTATTCTTTAATCAAAAAACACAAACAATAATTAGTTAAATTATGCTTCAACAAAATACTTTACATTTTTACTTTTTTAAGCATTCTAAACTTTTCGCACGAACTCCTGGCCTTGGACCCCTGGCCTTAACCCCTTAAAGGCACGTTTAAGTGGTGTTCTATGAGGGTATTTACAAAAAGAACAAAAATGACACCTTAAAATAGGAGATAGAGGGTTAAAATGTTCCAAGAAAAGAACCGCCATAGACGTCTATTATCGTAATTCAGCTCAGAAGTAGATTTATAAATTTTTTCCACTTATTTCACACAACTTTAGTGAAAACCATTTTAATAGTATATAATAATCTACAATATTACTTTTTTAAGTATTTTCGCAGGAACTTTTGATCTTTGACAACCACAGTGAAATTTAGAGCAGAAAATTTTTGTACAACATTATAACCCTTTAAACGCACGTTTTATTGGTGTTCGATGATATTTGAAAAATGGTCCAAAATTACCCCTTAAAAAGGGAGTTAATACTTTTAAAAAAAGAACCACCTTTTTAACTTTGTTTAACTTAGAATTAGGTTTAATTTGAAAATTCCAGCGGGCCATAAAAAAGAACTCGAGATATATATATATATATGTTCCTTTAACTCCCACTGGAGCATAGGGCGCCTACATAAAAAAGAACTCGAGATAAGTATTTAAAATCTGCGGGGGTTTTGGTCTACGGATTGTACACTTTAATTTTTTTTGGTTCCATCCAAGATACAAAATCATGTTGCACAGTGTTATAAGAAGCATCAAGTTTTTTTTTTTTGTTACTTTCAACATTCAAACATTAGAAAGTTCACTATATTGCAAGGCTGTCTGAAAAAAAAATATATATCTTAAAACCCGTTAAAACCGAAACTAAAAATAAAAAATGCCTGCGAATTTTGTACCCTTGCCCAAAACATTAAATCATGATAATGTTTTGCGGAAGATTTGGGTGTTATATTACTTTGCTATTCCATGCAAAACGAATTAAAATATCAGTCGAGGACCCCATTAAAAAACCAAAAGAGCTGTACATTTCGTAAGTGAGTGCGAAAATAAGTACAAAAAAGTGTTTTTACATCTTGGAGAGTATAAAAGATTCGGCACCAAAGAATATAACACTCTCACTTGTTTTATGTACATTTGATAAACAAATGGAAAATTTTTGTTAAAATTATGTTAAAAAAAATTTAATGAACCCAAAATTTTTGGTGAAAAAAAAATTTGATGAAAAAAAGTTTTTGATGAAAAGAAAAATTTGTTGATGTAAAATAAAAATGATGAAAAAAAATATGAAATAAATTTTTTTTTGTGAGAAAAAAATTGATAATAAAAAATTTGATAAAAAAAATATTATGAAAAAAAAAAATAATGAAAAAAAAATTTGATGAAAAAAAAAATTGATGAAAAAAAAATTGATGAAAAAAAAAAATTTGAATAAAAAAAAAGATGAAAAAAAAAAATTGATGAAAAAAAAATTTTTGAAAAAAAAATTTTTGTGAAAAAAAAAAAAAATGATGAAAAAAAATTTTTTTTTGTTGAAAAATAATTATGTTACTTTTTATTCACCAGCTGGTAAAAAACGGGTTTATTCACCACGAGGTGAATTATTATCCAAGTTACGAACCCAAGTTATTAAAATTTTTGGTTTTAAGAAAATGAAAATAGTAATTCTTGTTTTCTTTTTCGTTATTTGTTAGCTTATATAGTCAAACTGAGGCGGCGTCCTGCAACTTTTTTAAAATTAGACACCAGCCTAAAAACATTATCATGTTAAAAATATATTCCGAATTCTTTTCTTTACACTTTTCTCCAAGTAAGAATACGACACACCACGGCCAACATTAATAAAAGCTTATGCGAAATATTTTGTATGTAAATTTAACAAAAAAACGTTAAAAACATTTGTTTGTCATTTAAAAAACGGACTGGACTGCTTATGTTTCATTTAAAACAACATACTTTTTGAGTTATTTTTAAACGTTAGCAAATGACTAGACCAGTGAAAAAATTGCATTTCATTTATTTTGAAACTAATTTTTTGTGGAGTAAAAAAGTTTTGAATAACAAATCACAAAAACCGAATTTCGGTAAAATTACACAATATAATCAGTCACAAATCATTTAACTGATAAAAAAAACGGAACTGATACTACGTAAATTTTGTAGATTATTTTTTTAACAACTGTATAAATTAGTCAATATTTTAGTTTCCTTGAAAACCAAAAGATACCTAAAACATTTTAAACAACTTCAACTAAAAATTTTTTGAATAACCGTAAATAGTTACTGTAAAACTTTTCTGAGTGTATTTAAAATGTCATTTATTAGAGGTTAAGTTAGAATTACAAGTTTTGGTAACTTAATCAATAACCAAATCTTGTGTTTAAGTAGATTTTACTAATAGAAATGTGATAGTAAAAACAAAATTTAAAGATTTTATGAATTATATAGCCCAATTCCCAATTTCCTTTCTCAAAAAAAAAATAAATATTAACATGTTCCGTTTTTTGTAAAAAGTTCCAACAATTTATTTGTTTTTAAAATTGTGTTACTTCTTTCACTTCTGTGTAAAAATAAAAAAAGCTATGTATATCTATGAGTTTTTGTAACTCACTGTTAGACATTATTGCGTTAATGTCAAAAACAAAGGGAGGATTTTATATAATATGGACCTGTAGAATCCAACTGTGTCATCTAAAATGCTGTAGCTTGTTTTGTTTTGTGTTATTCGCGTTTAAAAATGTGCCCAATTCCATACCACTTAAAATACATTCAAAATTCATTTTTTTTTTGACCGTTTGAATACTGCAATGTAAATTTTTTAAATGCATTTTTTCCGAGGAGTATTTTTGGTCATATATGTTTTTTTGATATCTCTTATAGTTTTCGAGACAATTCGAATATAATATTTTTTTTGCAATTCAACCGCGATTTTTTCAAAAAGTGCTCGATCGAAGATTTTGGTTTTTGTTGATAAATTACACTGTGTGACAGAAACAAAAAAACCTGGGATGCGATACTTTTTTTCTAATAGGTGTTGTCGAGTACAACAAGACCCTGTACTTGAAATTTGCGAAAAACCTCCAAAATCTTGAGTTACGGGTAAAAAACCGGGTTTTCGAACTTTTTACACTTATAAGCCAGTAACTTTGTTGAAAACCAACCGATTTTAAATTTATCGACGGTTGTAGAAAGAAGAAACTGAGACTTTCCGAAGATCTGAACATAATATTTAAGTAATATTGAGACAACTGTGCGTATTTCTCCAGCAAACTAAATTTTTTAAAAAAATGTCTCTATTTTTCAACTTTGGATATGTTTTTACACATTTTTTTGTTAAAACCCGTATTATTTATGAATTTATTAAAAAAGTATATTTATTTGTGAGAAAAACTCAACTTTGGTTTTTAAAATCGGTAAAAAATTGACCGAGTTATTAAACTTTATATAAAAACTACATTTTGGAATAAATGCCTGCACAATGTTTTTATACCCTCTAACCGTAGTACTTTGTCACTTTGTCATAACGTGCGAAACGCATCAAAATATCGGTCTAGAGCAGTGGTGCGCACACACATATTATAGCATTTATGCTTGTGTGGGTAGTAGCAAGCGAAAAGTCAAGAATTGTATAGTATACCTGTGTCGACTGCACACAAGCAGCATTTTTAAACCTATTCCCGCGGGAATAGGAATTACAAAAATGGCCATCACTGGTCTAGAGTCTCACAGCGAATATAATTTTTTGATCAGTGATCGATTCTAAGATATTATAGAGTTTGCGAAATATCGGTCTAGAGTCCCATAAAGAATAAATTTTTTTGATCAGTGATCGATTCTAAGACATTGAGATGTCCGTCATGTGCGGACGTCCGCTTGTAGAAGACATGATAATTTAGTGGAATGTAAATCTTGCATAAATGACAATGGGACTCTAAAACAAAAAAGTTTGGCGAAAGCTCTTGGTCTTAACTGTTTCTGAGAAGGGGAACTCAGCGGCGCGGATGTATGGCCTGCCTGGGACACCTTTCCCTTGCAATAAATGAAAATAAAAAAACTACAAGGACGTTTCGCGGGTTTGACGGAAGGGGGGGGGGGGTGGTTGTGGGTGATACTGTCTGGGGACACCTTCCCCAAGCGATTAATGTTTACAAATTCATATATTATAATATTTACACTCAAATAATAAAATTTTATATTTTTTTTTTATTTTTCGTTTAACCTAAAAGGAAAGCGGACCAAAAAAATGGCATTGTTTAATCCCCTTGGTTCAACAGCAAGTCAATAAACTTCATATCACCCAAAAATGTTTTATTTGTTGAACAAATAGACAAAAAAACTTTAAAATATAATAGTGTATTTCTGGGGTTGCATTAGTTCTCCACGAAGAAACTTTTTTTCCCTGGTCCGGATTAGCCCATTTACAAACTTTACTGTCCTGTAAACATAACACATATTCGTGTCAAAACTTCAGGAGTGTAGCTCTTTTATTTTAGACAGTTTCGTGTCTTCCACAGATGGACAAACGGACGGTCAGACAGACGGACAAAGCTAGAATGTCGTAGAATCGATCACTGATCAAAAGTATATACTTTATGTGACCCTAGATCGATATTTCGATGTGTTTTACACAGAAGGACAAAGTGAGTATACCCCGCATATTATGGTATGATGGTAGAAAAACATTGTGCAGGCATTTATTCCAAAATTTTGTTTTTATTAAAAGTTTAATTACTCAGTCAATTTTTAACCGATTTTAAAAACCAATGTTGTAATTTACTCTTAAATAAATATACTTTATTAATAAATGCATAAATGGTACGGTTCCTAAATAAAAAAATATGATAAAACATCTTCAAATTTAAAAAATAATGATTTTTTGTTGAAAAATTGAGTTTGCTGGAAAAATACGCACAGTTGTTTTAATATTACTTAAATTTTATATTTACAACTTCGAAAGATATTAGTTTATTCTTTCTAAAACCGTCGAGAAATTCAAAATCGGTTAATATTACACAAAGTTACTGGCTTATAAGTGTAAAAAGTTCGAAAAACCGGTTTTTTACCCGTAACTCAAGATTTTGGAGGTGTTTCGCAAATTTCAAGGACAGAATCTTGTTGTTCTCGACAACACATACTAGAAAAAAAGTATCGCATCCCAGGTTTTTCTGTTTCATTAATTTTTTTAACACTGTGTTATTATTCGACATCCCAAATACATATTAAAAAATAATGGTATTCACACTTTTAGGCTAAAACTGTTTTCGGCCACCCATGAAAATGCAATTTAAGTTTTTTTTTTAAATAATATGAGGAGATCCATAACAAAATTAACAATTCCACTTTAAGAGTTTTTGAGAGTGTAATTACTAAGCTTTGGGATGTTTCATATTTAAATGTAACTGTGAATTGTAGTGTAAATATTGAGCTTTGGGATGATTTTTAGTAATGGTTACATAGATTGTAATGTGTAGAATAGGATTCAGTCAAAAAAACAAAAAATTCAAAAAGTGGAATTGTTGCGTTTTGTTATGGAACTCCTCATATATAAAAATAGATTTGTGGAAATACTTGGTTTGCTCTATCTCCTTTACCTAGAAATTTAAATAGAAAATCAATGGCAACACATCTAGTTAAGCCACAAAGTGTTATTAAAGGTTTTTTATTAAAAATTTATAAAAAAAAAATCATATAAAAATTAATTTTTGGAAATTTGTAGGGATGACACACAAATAGAGCTTTTCCGCTTTAGAAGCTCTAGTTATGCTGCAAAAAATCATTTAAAAGGGATTTTTGGTAATTAATTCAGCTCTTTTTTTTATATATTGATAGGATTGGCCCCAAAAGTGGATTTTTACTAATTTACAGAGATAGTCCCCAATTTCAGCTGTTTTGGTTTAGCACCTCTAGTAATAACACAAACTGCAACTTGATAAATCGTATAAACATTTGTAAGAATAATCACCTCTTATTCAACTTTCGTGCTAGTACCTTTTGTTATGCCACAAAATGTAAATAACATTATTTTAGAAAAATTGAATTAAAAATTTAAGGAATAATCCGAAACTATAGCTTTTTGTGCTCTATCACCTCTAGTAAAACCACAAAATGCATTTTTTTTTAATTCATAAATTCTTTTTTTTTAAATTTGTAATAATGATCCCGGGCAAATTTTAATTCTCCTATGCCAAAAACGTATGTGGTATGAATTTGAGGCCAATCAAATTAAATCAATCAACATTTTGGATTTTTAAAATTTAAAAAAAATCAAAATAAATACATATGTATATGTCTGGCGACACATCACATTTAATTTTAATTAAAAAAAAAAAAATTAAAATTGGAACAACGGTTTTCAGGATTTTTTTTTTTTAAACGGTTAAAATTTCTTTCATTTGACCCTTTTATAAAACTTGGGACAATCCCTTATTTTAATTTATTTTGATCTAAACCCGTCCTTTGATTAAGAGATTGCATTTTTTAAAAGTTTTCATCAAAATTTTAGAATTTAAAAAATGTAAAAATAAAAATATGTAGTTATCTGATTGAAACATAATATGTGGGGCGGGCGAATAAAGTCAATGACATAAGCTTTCAATATAGCTAGTTTGGAGAGACCCTGCTACAATACAGCGTGAGTTACAGAGTTCCAAAGTTGACAACCCCGATATTAAAAGCCTTTCAGAGCTAGTAACTTTTAAAATTATGCAAAGATTTTTAATTTTTTTTTTTAGTTTTTGCAATTACCGTACAAAGAATAACAAAAACCAAACACAAAATGGTTAAATAATAAAAAATTTTCCAACAAATTTATTTTTATTTTCCGACAAAATATGCCAACTCTAAAAAATATTTGTTTTTTAAAATAGTAATAAATGCCATCTCTGAAGATTACGCAAACAAGTGCAAAATATGAAATTTTTTGCATAGATAAAAATTATTTAGAATATTTAAACCATCTTATGGAAGGTGCATTGTTAATTTTTACAAT
Organism: Pegoplata infirma; assembly: GCA_963921195.1. NCBI lineage: Eukaryota > Metazoa > Arthropoda > Insecta > Diptera > Anthomyiidae > Pegoplata > Pegoplata infirma. The sequence continues at coordinate 55,311,152 of OY992536.1, read as the reverse complement.
AATATACTAAATAATCAGTTTTAATCTACTACTGTGATACGTAACATTAAAGAAGAAACAACTGTGATATTTTTATTTATTTTTCAATTATTTTATTATTATTTTTTTAAATTAAATTTGTGTTTTATGTGGTATAATTTTTATTGTGTAAAACGTTTTGTTTTTGAAAGAATTTAATGTGAAAAAATTGACGAAAGAATATTTATTAAATAAAATTCATCCCTGAAGATGCTGGAAAATACCCAGCGAAACGTCGGAGTTTGAAAATGAATAAATAATCTTTTATTTACTTTTTAAAATAGTGACCTTGAAAGCCCATTTTAGAAAAATTCTAAACAAAAATAAATTTGAAATTGAAAAAGGTCGACATATCTAGAAGAACTAAATAACTAGTTTTTTAGCTCTCCTGAAAAGTAAGCTTTTTAGAGTTGTCATTTATTGAATATAGTTCGACGAAATGCTTTTCAGAAAATTCCATTTGTATTTAAAAATGCCTGCGAATTTTGTACTCTTGCTCAAAATATTAAATCATGATAATGTTTTACGGAAGATGGAAGGGTGTGCTTGCCAAATCAAAGTTTTTTTTAGAAAAAATAATGTTATATTACTTTGCTATTCCATGCAAAACAAATTGAAATATCAAGCGAGGACCCCATTAAAAATCCAAAAGAGCTGTACATTTCGTAAGTGAGTGCTAAAATAAGTGCAAAACTAGTGTTTAAACATTTTGGAGAGTATAAAAGATTCGGCACCAATATAACACTCTCACTTGTTTAATGTACATTTGATAAACAAAAGAAAAATTTTTATGCGAAAAGCTTAGACTTGGTGAAAAAGTAGTTTTGGTAAAAAAAATTATTTTTTTCACGAAAACCAAAAATACGCTAGAAAAAAATTTAATGCACCCATAATTTTTGGTGAAAAAAATTTTGATGAAAAAAAGTTTTTGATGAATTATTTTGATGAAAATAAAAATTTTTTGATGTAAAAAAAAATTGATGAAAAAAATATGAAAAAATTTTTTGGTGAGAAAAAAATTGATAGTAAAAAGTTTGATAAAAAAAATTTGATGATAAAAATTTAAGAAAAAAAAATATGATCAAAAAAAATTTATGAAAAAAAATTTTGATGAAAAAAAAAATTTTATGAAAAAAAAAATTGATGAAAAAAAAATGAATGAAAAAAATTGATGAAAAAAAATTTGATGAAAAAAATTTATGAAAAAAAAATTTTGATGACAAAAAAAAAAATTTGATGAAAAAAAACACTTAATGAAAAAAAAATGTAATGAAAAAAAAGAAAAAATTTGATGAAAAAAAAAATTTGATGAAAAAAAAAAAATTGATAAAAAAAAAATTTGATAAAAAAAAAATTGATAAAAAAAAAAATTTGATAAAAAAAAAATTGATAAAAAAAAATGATGAAAAAAAATTTGATGGAAACAAAAAATTTATGAAAAAAAAAAATTTGATAAAAAAAATTGATAAAAAAAAAAATTATGAAAAAAAAAAATGAAAAAAAAAAAATTTTGATAAAAAAAAAAAATTTTTGTTGAAAAATAATTTTGTTACTTTTTATTCACCAGCTGGTGAAAAACAGATTTATTCAGCAGCTGGTGAAAAACGGTTTTATTCACCATGAGGTGAATTATTATCCAAGTTACAAACCTAAGTTATTAAAATTTTTGGTTTTAAGAAATCGAAAATAGTAATTCATGTTTTCTTTTTCGTTAATTGTCATGCAACTTTTTTAAAATTAGACACCAGCCTAAAAACATTATCATGTTAAAAAAAAATTCCATTTGGATTTCAAAATTTTATAATTGCTATTAAGAAAAAAAATCCATGTAATGGATCTAGTGGTTAGAGCTTCGGTTTACAAAAACATGAGTGATTTAATGACACAGGTTCGAAGCTCATGTCAGGCTAGTCTGTTGATAAAAAAACAATATAAAGATTTTTCTAGCAAATATCAAATAGTCAATTTAATGTAATTGCCTACTGATGACGTAGAAGTGGCTACAGAAACCATGGTCTAGGGTAAATCCACATTTAATTTTATCTTTAGAAGACACAATTTTCTTCTTCAGTCAGAAAAACACAAACAGCAAATTAAATATACTTGGATTACGCCGAAAAAATATAATAAATAGAAATACTGACAAAAAAAATGTCGCTGGTGTGGGCAATTCACTTTAACTATGCGTTACTGTAGTGTGAAGAACAAAAAATTCTCCGCTATAGTAAAGTTTGCATAAAATAAAGTAAATGAAAGATTAAGAAAATTGTTGTTGATCTCAAGATTAAATGCATTGCTTGAGTTAGAGAAAAAGCTTTTCTGCATACGTCATACACAAACCTACACGGTGAGCCTCAGCGATGTTTAGGTTCAACTTTAGTGTCGACGAAAAGTGTAAGCGCAGTTCGATTTCTACTTGATTAAATGTCACAAAACTATAAACAGTGAAATTGTAGCTGCTCGCATTCGCGAGATATCACGAAATTAGTGTTTTTGTATTTTCTAAAATTTTGACAATAAAGTTTTTTAAATATCTTTAAAAACCAGGGACCAAAAATAACCGTTATGATTTCATAAAAATCGACCAAAAAAATTAAAAAAAGTTTGTTAATTATTTAACAGCAAATATATGAAGACACATTTTAGTTAAAAATTAACAAAAATTTGCAAAGATTTTTTAAAATTAATTTTTATTTTTTTCAAACTTTTCGGTTAATATTTGGATTTTTATTTTCAACCTAAAAATAAAAGTAATTTTTTGATTTGTTTATTTAATCAAGAAATAACTTTTATTTCAATTTTTATTTTATTCAATCAATTTTGTAGATATGTATATTTTACAAACTAATATGTGCATATGAATTGAAGATCTGATTATTAAATGTGAGAATTTAATTCAAAACTTTTTATCCTTTTCCATAATCTCTACAAGATCTGCAAAGCTCTATTATATCAAAAGACATTCCGGACGTTGGCCGTAAATGGCGATTTTAGGGAAAATGTGGCAAATTAAAAATAAAAATTTTAGTCCAAAATTCTGATTAGAATCTTTGGACCAAAATCGCATGTTTCAGGATTCTAGTTTTTTTTACAAAAACTAGAATCGCATATTTTCAAGACATATGTATCACATTAATGGGCATTCAAAAACGAAGCATCCGGAAATAATCATTGAGAAAAGTAACGATTGCCATTTTGCCCATAATGCTGATTTAGGGAAAAATATGATTAAAATCGCTATTTTAGGATCATAAATATTTTGCCATTGTCTACACAAGATTTTAAAAATTTTAGTCTAACAAGAACTTATTGCAGAAAGCAACGTCTGTGGACCAAATCCCGGTTTTAGAATTATTAAAATATTTTGTCCATAAATTACGCGAAACTTTGAGCAAATTTAACAAAACAAATCATACGAATTTTGATAAAAAACTAAATTTCTTTGCGTGCTGTTGTCTTAAACATTTATGTATGTATTCCAAATTTTGTTACACAATCCGCTCTTTAATGGCCATCGTCAATTTTCTTAAAGACTATTATCGCAAAATGAAAAAAAAAAAAAATAAAAAAATGGAAAAAAAAAATTTCGCGTAAATTAGCATTCAAGATATTGATTAAAGCAGTTTTACCACCTATAACCACATAAAATTTAAATTGCATGCAATATATTTGTTGTTTCTTGACTTTTTTCCTTTATTTTAGACACTAAAGAAAAAATTAATTAATTAATATAAAAGCTTGAACAGTAATTTTGCAATTTCTCGGTAAATTGATCATCTATAATTTTTATTCTTGCAGTTTTGTCAACTTTAATAACCCCGAATTCAAACTGCATACCACATTTTTGTCGTTAATTGAAGTTAATGTTTTTACAGACCAAAAATAAAACAAAGTAATGAATAAATAGTAGTTTATCAAGTTTTTTAGCGATATCTCGAAGAATTGAGCAGCAAGAATTTAAATGTTAACAGCCTTATCACCTTTAATCAATAGCAAATCAAACTGCATTTCGTGTTTTTCAACAATGTTAAAGAAACTTCTTTAATCAAAACAAGAAATTCCCCCAAAAAGCTCTTTTTCGCTATTTCTCGCGAAAGTGAGCAGCTATAATTTTTTTGTGGATAGTTTTAATATCTTCCAACATGCTCAATTCAAACTGCATACCACTTTTTTTATTATTTCTAAAGAACCGGTTGTAAAATATAAATAAATAAATTTAAAAAAAAAATTATATAATTACGCGATATCTCGTGAAACTTAACACCTACAATTTCGATGTCAACAGCTGTGTGACCTTTGATCAAGCACAAGTAAAACTGCACAGCATGTTTTTACGAAATTTTAAAGAAACCTATTTAAAGATAAAAAACGAAAACAACAACAGCAAAAAATTAATTTCGTGATTTTTCGCAAACTAAAGAAGATATGACTTTGATGTTTACTGTTTTGGGACCTTTAAATAAGTACAATTAAAACTGTATGCTCAGTTTTTAAAAATATTTAAAAAACTTCAATGTCAAAATTTTAAAACATACAAAAACACTAATTTCGCGTTATCTCGCGAACGCAAGCAGCTACGATTTCGCTGTTAACAGTTTTGTGACATTTAATCTTGTAGAAATCGAACTGCGCTTACACTTTTCGTCGACACTAAAGTTCAACCTAAACTTCGCTGAGGCTCACCGTGCCTACTGTGAGTTAAAACAAACTACGTTTAGTCACTGATGTTTGTACACCGAGTATAGCCTAGTCATTTGAGCTTCGGTTTATAAAAACATGAGTAATTTAATGACACAGGTTCGAAGCTCATGTCAGGCTAGTCTGTTGATAAAAAGCTTATAAAGAATTTTTTAAGCAAATATCAAATAATCAATTTAATGTAATTTCCTACTGATGACGTAGAAGTGGCTACAGAAACCATGGTCTAGGGTAAATCCACATTTAATTTAATCTTTAGAAGACACAATTTTCTTCTTCAATCAGAAAAACACAAACAACAAATAACAAATTAAATAAACTTGGCTTACGCCGAAAAAATATAATAAATAGAAATCCATTTAAATTTTAGAAATTTCCATTGTATTTAAAAAATTCAATTTGTATTTCAAAATTTTCTAAATTTTTTCCAGAAAATGCATTTATATTTCCATCATTTATAAAATTTTGAAATAGAAATTGTTCTATTCTAAAATAAAAGTGGAATTGTTGCAGTCAGGACCTTAAACTTTTTTTTTATATACGATTTTTTTATTTTTTTTAGCAATACCACAAAATAAAGTAAAAAACTACGTTTTTAAAAGTTGTTTTACATCATTTTCAATTGAATTTCAGAAATATTCAACCGAGTTTCATAATTATATTGTATTTTAGATTTTTCCATTGTATTTCAGAAATAGTAAAATCAGCTCTAAAAAATACATGAATTCCCAGCACCTTTATTGCGCTTTAATCAGCGCTCTAAAGACAGGTGATTTCAGTGCATCTTAAGAGCATTTTTGTTAAACAAAAAAAAAAAGTTCTGTTAGATAACTTTAAAGTCCCGCTTTTAAACCCAGTTTACTTTTTATCTTTTTTTACCCTCCCCCTTTTGTGGGCGTGAATATAATTTTTTTGTTATAATAATAATAAAATTGTATTACTTATGAGTAGGGATGTGATTTTCATGCAAATGCATGTTTTTTGTCGAAAGTCTAAAAACGATATCGCCCAATTATCTTTCCGAATCAAGAAATTTGAGTTAAAATGGGATCAATTTGTTTTTGCATATTTTTGCATATTTTTATGAAAATGCATATATGTATTTTGCTCATTTTTTGTGCATATTTCCAACTTGTATGTGTATATGTTTTCATATTTTGGCATAAATTAGCAAAAACACAAATTGAAAATTATTTGTTTAAAAAACTATTTTAAATTTTAAAAAATAAATTTGGAAGTAAGAAAACATTTTTTTTTTAATTTTCTATAGATTGTTTTAATCTCTAAAAAAAAAAATCATACATAAAGCTTTAAATCTTACTATGTAAGCGCGGCGTTATGTTTTACTTTTTAAGAAGTTTTTCTTATGAAAACAAAATTTTTATAGTACACATTTTATTTTTAATGCATATTTTTATGTTGTTTAGTGCATATTTTGAATTTTCTAGCGCATATTTTCGATTTTTAGTGGATGAATATTTCATCCTTACTCATGGGTAATAATCATAATAAATTAATTTGCCAGTATTTATCGCTGCGCAGCTTTTGGAAAGGAAACTCGAGTCAAGGAGCGCATCCAAACCTGATAAATTCATGCATAATTCTTTAGAGCGCTAGTTCGATACACCGAAAAAGCGCTTTTAATATGCACTGAAATCACGTGTCTTTAGAGCGCTGATTAAAGCTGATTAAAGCGCAATAAAGGTGCTGGGAATTCATGTATTTTTTAGAGCTGATTTAAGCAGAATAAAGATGAATACATTTGACTATTTCTGAAATACAATTGAAAAATCTAAAATACAACATAATTATGAAACTCGGTTGAATATTTCTGAAATTCAATTGAAAATGATGTACACCAACTTTTAAAAACGTAGTTTTTTACTTTATTCTGTAGTATTGCTAAAAAAATAAAAAAAACAGCAAAATTTCTGCTGGGCAAGCCTTAAATCGCAATTTAAGTTTGTCAGAAAAAAATTATATTAAAAAAAAAATATTAGTCAAATCGAATAACAAAACTTTTAATTGCAACTTTACAAGATTTTTTTTAGTGTACCAGAATTGCGATTTTTATTTCACTGTGAGTTATATCATACAACTTGAAATCGATTACTTGATTTACAATACAAACCTATAAGCAACAGGCTTTTTATCAAAAAAAAAAAAACAATACACATCTTTACTGTTGTAAACAATAAGTTATAATGAGCCAGAAAAAAGCACCAAAAATTTAACAAAATAAAACTGTTCCCAGTAATAAAGGATATTTTCTCTTTAACAAATATTATGTCTTCACCAATTTATAGCTTAAAGCGCAGAAGCGCTCTCTTACTCCTCGTTAGTTCCGGTGTGAAACATTGGCGCTTTCATCTTTATCAAAGAGTAAGGACATTAACAAAATAAATACAATTCCCTTGGAAAACTAAACAAAAAACTCTACTACAAAAATTAACATTAAATACAAACTCTGGAAAATTTTACAATTTTAATATCAGTTTATGTTCGATATTTGTGTTGATTGGTAACGGTTAGCAAAAAAAAAAATATTAAAGCAACGAGTGTTGAAAAAAATACTAACTAAAACCAAATTATACGCGTTCAACAAAAAAAAAAATTAAACGGTCGGTCGAAAAACGGTCGGTATTATAATTATTTTATGGTTTAAAAAAAAAAAACAAAAGAATATTTTGGAAAAGAATTTCCAAAAAAATGTGTGAGATTGGTTGTGATATAAAAGAATATTTAAACGAAAATTTTAAAAAATTCTAAAAAAGAAATTTTAAAGAAATTAAAGAAAAATTAAATAAAAAAAATATTTTATCAAAACAACGCCCTTCAACCAACAAAAAAAAAACTTTGTTTTGACAACCATGAATTTAATGAAATATACAAAATAAAGAAGAAAAAAATATATTTTCCAACCATAACATTTCGTTATAAACATTTTTCGTTCTCGTTATACAAACGATGTAATATTTGCGGTTAACAAACATGGACAGACATTTTATACACAAATTCATATGAAATTTTTATGTATAAAACGCGATTTTGTATGGTTATATTGTTCGTGTTTGAAAATGACATGTATGGTATTACAGTGATGACCTGAAGTGTGAAAAAAATTAATTTAAAAATTTTTAACATAAATTGAAATTCATAAATTCTATGAATATTGTATTTTGAAGGGCAGTTTTTCAGTGGATTTATAGAAATTTAACGAAAGTTTAAATAAAAAAAAAATTGTAATAACCTTGATATATAAACGGTATCTAAGTAAACTTGTGAGTTTATAATTCAATGTTAAAAAAAAAAATCTCGCTTTAATGTTCAGTTAATTTATAACTGATAACGGTAAAATTGTTTTTTTTAAGTGCTCGCGCGTGTAAAATTAACGAAACCCTATATAAAAAAGCGCTTAATATTTACCAAAAATTATGAATTGATGTTAAAAGGTTTCCAAGACACCAGCCACAAAATAAAATTATAAGGAATTTGGAAATTTAACAAAGAAATTTAATGTAATAACAACAACAACAACAACATAAAAGTAATTATTAAAAAATGTCAAGCTAAAAAAAAAATTATAAAATTATAAAAAATTTAAAAAATAAATTAAAAAAAAGTAAAGAATTGTGTAAATTTCAGTAGTTTACGAAACAAAAAAGAATCCCTGCTCACAAAACGGGACTATATTTTGTTTTATGTATGATAGACCACTAACAAGGAAGGTCTCCCTGTTGTCACCCGCCAATCTTTATGGAATTAGTTTTATTTTGTAAAGCAATAAAAATAAAGGAACATGTATTTTTTTAACGGCCCAAATTCATATTTTGGGAGTGAAAATTATTGGGAAGACCCGGTAATTTTTCAGTTTTTTGCGTTTTTCTCCTATATTATACAAAACAAAACCAGTCATATTATATACCAAATGAAACGGGTTTGGAAAACCTATCTTTACGTGCAAAGAACGTGTCCAAACATGCACAACTTTTCGTCATATTGAGTAAAATGCCAACATTTTACGATATTTTTAATAATAAGTCGAAAAATATTTACTTTTTTGGCACGTTGTTAGCATCACGAGATAGGTATTTTAAATATCTTTAATGTGATACCAAATATGCCTATACTGGTTGTGAGTAAATAGGCGTAAATCGTAAAAAACTGAAAAAGGTAAATTTTACCCAATACAAATCGACCCCCCCTAAAAATGAGTTTGGGCTGCTAAAAAAAATACGTGTCAAATTATTTTTCGTTTTGAACAAAATATCCAAGTTTCATTAAGATCGGTGGGTGACACCAGGGAGACTCTACTTGTAAGCTTAAAAAAATTATCAAAAAATTTTTTCACGGATTATGTTCCAAAAAAAAAAATTGTATTATTTTAGTTGTTTGGACTATTTGCATTATAATTCGCGTTATGTACATCTGATGTATATATATATGTCCTTTATTTATTTAAATATCAATAGAAATACATTTCGGAAAACTACAAATACTTAAATAAAGTTCAGAGTGAACATAGGGCGTCTGATGTACTCTCAATAAAAATCAAATTAAAGAGACTCCTATTTGCAAGAAATCGAGAAAGCATTGTTTTTCAATCAGTTCATTAGGTAACGTGAAATAAATGTGACAAAAATTTAATTTTTGAGTAAGAAAATTTAAGTTTGGATGATCGGTAAAAATGAAAATCGTTTAAAATTATATTTTTAGATGTATTTTGACTATTTCCCTGATATCTCCCTTTTTATACATCAGATCTTGTCTTAATAAAAACAAATTAAAGAGAATCATAGCAACAAATCGTGCAATCATTGTTTTTCAATAAGTTCGTTAGTTTAGATGAAATAACCTTTGAAAAATTAAAATTTTAAACATTGAAACTAACAAGGGAAGTCTCCCTGGTGTCACCCTCCGATCTTCATGAAATATGGATATGTTGTTAAGAACGAAAATTAATTCGACACGTATTTTTTTTTAGCGGCCCAAACTCATTTTTTAGGGGGGCGAATTGTATGGGGGGAAATTTACCTTTTTCAGTTTTTTACGATTTACGCCTATTTAAACAAAATTAATATTGGCATGTGTGGTATCAGATTAAAGGTATTAAAAATACTTATCTCGTGGTGCTAACAACGGGCCAAAGAAGTTAATATATTTCGACTTATTAACAAAAATGTCCTAAAATTTTGGTATTTTACTCAATATGACGAAAAGTTGTGCATGTTTGGACAAGTTCTTAGCACACATAGATAGGTTTTCCAAAGACCTTTCATTTGGTATGTAACATGACTAGTATAACTTTCTTTGTATAGTATAGGAGATAAACGAAAAAAACTGAAAAATGGCCTTGTCTTCCCCCTCCTTTTTACCCCCTAAATATGAATTTGGGCCGCTAAAAAAAATACGTGTCCCTTTATTTTTTCTGCTCTACAAAATAAAACCAATTCCATAAGGATCCGCTAGTGACACTAGGGAGACTTCCCTTGTAAGTTTTGGAAGTTTGGCAAAATAAGGAAGTCATATGAAATTACCAAGTTTTTTTTCAAGCCTGAACGATTACAAAGACAACAAAATCGGTTTGATAAAAATCTGTGGGTTAAATCCAAAGTTATAACTTATAATATGAAAATACAAGCAAAAAAATACCAGAGTTAGTTAACCAAGTTGTTTTTTTTGTATTTAAAATACAAAAACAAAAAAAGATAAATGCATGGATACCCTCGGAAATATATAAAAAAAAATATTACAAAACTTCTTAAAAAAATAAAAAAAAATTGTAAAAAAATGCAGAAAAAAAATTTTGAGATGACACTAGTGAGAGTGTAAAGTTTGGATGAGTCCAATCTTCCCTCACAATGTAAAAAACTAAAAAAAAGTGTAAGGGAATTTTTTAGGAGGGATGGGGGAAGGTAGTTCACGGTATGCGTTGTGGTCACTTTCCCCTTGCGATAAATATTGGCAATTTAATTTATTATGATTATTGCCAATAAGTAGGAATGAGATTTTCATGCACTAAAAATCGAAAATATGCAAAAAAACATAAAAATATGCACTAAAAAATAAATATGTGCTATAAAAATCTTGTTTTCATAAGAAAAACTTCTTAAAAAGCAAAATTACGCCCTGCTTTCATAGTAAGATTTAAAACTTTATGAATTATTTTTTTTAGAAATTAAGACAATCAATAAAAAATATACACATAAAAGTTGGAAATATGCATTTAAAACTAAAATATGCAAAAATATGCATTTTCACCAAAATATGCAAAAACAAATCGTTCCCATTTTAACGCAAATTTTTTGATTCGAAATGATAATTGGGCGATATCGTTTTTAGACTATAGTATAGTACTCTGTTCGATTCGCGGGAAAAAATCTGTCAATCTACATACAAAAAAAAATAAATTTTGGCAAAGAGTTTTCACGCATTTTTATTATTCAAGACAATTTAAATTGCCGGGAAAAAGTGAAATTTCAGTTTTGTTATGATCGGATCTTTCCTAAAATTGTCAAAATTTGTTTATTTTTAAATGTTTTATTGCGATTTAAGGCGTTCAAAGTTAAAGTGAAATTTTCAATATCAAATAACTTCAAAAGGGCCCTATGGATTCTTTCCAGTTTTTAAATGAATATAGTCTGGGTATTCTATTTTCATCAGCCTAAGTCGAAATTGCTGTAATTATAATCAAAAAAGCATTATTAGCGGTTTTGCCTCCGAATATTTTTGACAAAAAATGAGGTAGCGATATATATCGTCGCTGCGCCTAAAAAAGGAGTTATGTGTTTTTAAATTTTTTTCAAAAAGGCCAAAGAAACAGCCTTTTTGGTCCTTTGGCAATACTTTTTATAAGTCAACTTTAAATCAACATGAAAATTATAATATTGGTTTAATGTTTATGTGAAGTTATGTTCATAAAAGTACCGCAAAAGCACCAAATTTGGCTGTTTCTTGAGCTTCTTCAAAAATTAAATTTTAACACATGACTCCATTTTAAGGCGCAGTGACGATATGTACTTTAGGGCGTACCGATAGATATTTCGATGCGTTATACATGGAATGACAAAGTTAGTATAAACAAGTAAGAGTGTTAAATTCGGCTGTGCCGAATCTTTTATACCCTCCAACATGCAAATAAATAAAAAAAAAATCCAGGGGCGTCTCCTTTTTTTTTTGGTGGGAAGGATGGGTCGGTAGTGGTAATTGGGGGGGGGCATATTTCCTCTCGAATAAATGTTAAACAAAATTAATTCTTATGCTTTTTGCACTAAAGAAATACAAATTTATTATTATTAAAAAAAATATATTTCACGCCCATAAACGGACCGAAAAACGATATTTTCTAATTATGTGGGCCCAAATGATGGATTTTGAACTTCTTGTAGCAAAAAATGTTTGATTTGTTAAACGAAAACACAAAAAATTATGTAAAAATATGTTATTTTTCTGAAGTTGGTTTATTTCTTCAAGGGGGAACTTTTTTCCCTCCGATTTTGCTCATTTACGAACTTAACCTGCCTAGGAACATAAGACATATTCATGCCAAATGTCGGGAGTCTAGCTCTTTTATTTTGGACTGTGTTAAATACAGACGGACAGACGGACGGACAGACGGACGTTCGGGCATCGCTAGAATGTCTTAGAATCGATCACTGATGATAAATATATATACTTTATGTGGTCCTAGACCGATATTTTGATGCGTTACACACGGAATGACAAAATGAGTATACCCCCTTACTGTAGTTGGAGGGTATAACAATACTTTGGTTGGAGGGTATACAAATAGGTAAAAGAAATTAATTGTAGGAAAGGAAACATTTAAAAAAAAAAAATCCGCGAAAAAAATTTGGTGGAAAAAAATTCCGAGAAAAAAAATGTTTGATTTAAAAAAAAAGGTTAGAACTTGTATAATTAACATCGGTATCCAATTCTGTTCACATATGTCACCTAGCGGCCAAATAAGAGCATTTCGAATTTTTAGGTTATGTAGAATGTACCAAATTTTTCGAGGCGTCCTTACATTTTCGTTCATAACATTTTCGTTCATAACCGCTGAACCAATATCGGTCAACTGCAACACCAAACTTCTAGCAAAACAGTTTTTGGAGTAAAAAAATGGTATAACAAATTAATTTTGAGATAAACAAAATTTTAAAAAAATTCCGAGAAAAAAAAATGTTTGTAAAAATAAAAATTTTATGTTTGGATTAAAATGTTTGGATTAAAAAAAAATATGCTTACTTAAATACCTTCTGTTCACATGTGTCAATTAGCAGCCGAATTAAAGCATTTTGTGTTTTTAGGTTATGTAGAATGTACCAACATTTTCAAGGTGTTCTTACATTTTCTATCATAAATTTTAAATCGCTTAAAATAAAATTAAAAAAAAATTCTGCGATTTTTTTTTTTTTGAAAATAAAAAAATTGCGAAAAAATGTTTGGGGTAAAAAATATGTTTCTGCTTGTTTAAACACCTTCGGTTAGGAATATTGTGAACACGTGTAAACTAAAAACCGAAATAAAGCATTTTGTATTTTTAGGTTATGTAGAATGTAGCAAAATCTTTAACTTTTTAAACCACCAAACCGCTATAGCTCAAAGTATTTTCTATTTTTAGGTAATGTAGAACGTTTTTTATGAGAAAAAAAGTCCGAAAAAAAATTTTTCAGGTAAAAAATATCTTTGTATTTGCTTTAATACCTTTCGGTATCCAATTCTGTTTACATGTGTCAACTGGCAGCCGAATTAAAGGATTTTGTAGTTTTAGGTTATGTAGAATGTACTAACATTTTCGTAGTGTACTTACATTTTCGTTCATAAACTTTAAACCGCTCAACTGATATCGCTCATAAGCAGGGAAACAAAAAATATGTTATTTGATGTTTTTTCATATACCTTGTATTGATATATGGGTAAGATTTTTATCCATTTCAGATCATTTTAAGAAATCTGGCATCGATTTATTGGTGCATGTTTTTGCATATTTTGGTCTTAAAAGCATATTATACCATATTTAAGTTTTAAGTGCATATTTCAGCATAAAAGCATATTTTTAGGGCATATTTTAGTATTTTGTGAGTATATTTTACAAAAACTGCATATATTGATAGAAAAGCATACAATATTTTATGTATTTGCGAAAACAGAACAAATATTTCGCAAAAAAAAAAATGTGAGGAAAAATTTTTTTCTTTTTTTTATCATTTTTTTTTTCTTAGTTTTTAAATAGATTTTTGTTTAGAAATCGTTTAAAAAGGGATAGTTAAAAAAAAAAATCAAAAATAATAGTTTGTATTAGAAATTTCTTAAAAGAAGCTTACACTCAAAATAATAACTCTGTAAAACACTCTGTAAAGTGACTGTAATCTCAATTCACCGATATTTGACAGTTTTCTGTCAAAATACAGATTTAAAGAAAATGCTGTGTATTTTGTGGTGGCAAAAAACGAAGTTTCATCTGTTATATTACTTTTAACTTTGTAATCCTAATTTTACAGATAATTAACTGAGTTTTCTGCTAAAATACAGATTTAAGCGAAGTACTCTGTATTTTTTATAACCAAAAACTAACAAGGGAGGTGTCACACGCGGATCTTTATGGAATTGGTTTTATTTTGTAGATCAGAAAAAATAAAGGGACATGTATTTTTTTTTTAGCGGCCCAAATTTATATTTAGGGGGTAAAAAGGAGGGGGAAGACAATGCCATTTTTCAGTTTTTTTCGTTTATCTCCTATATTATGCGAAGAAACACAGTCATATTACATACTAAATGAAAGGTCCTTGGAAAACCTATAGGTAGATCTACGTGTGCTAAGAACGTGTCCAAACATGCGCAACTTTTCGTCATATTGAGTAAAATACCAAAATTTTAGGACATTGTTGTGAATACGTCGAAAAAAATAAACTTCTTTAGCCCGTTGTTAGCACCACGAGATATGTATTTTTAATACCTTTAATCTGATACCACACATACCTAAATTAGTTTTGTGTAAATAGGCGTAAATCGTAAAAAACTGAAAAATTTCAATTTCCCCCCATTCAAATCGACCCCCCCTAAAAATGAGTTTGGGTCGCTAAAAAAAATATGTGTCGAATTAATTTTCGTTCTTAACAACATATCCAAATTTCATGAAGATCGGAGGGTGACACCAGGGAGACTTCCCTTGTAAGTTTTATCCGTATTTTTACTTATTCCAAAATTTTTTCTGCATTTTTTTGAGAAAAGATCTTTTCAAAAATCTTATAAAAATTTTACAAAATAACATGTATTTTACTAAACTCTGGAACTTTAAACATTTTTATTTTGATAATTTTTATGTAGAATTTAAAAAAGAATTTTTGAATTTTGATGATTTTTTTCGAGTATATTTTTCTCATTTTAAGAGCATATTTTCCGTTTTATGCTGCATATTTTAATCGCCTGAAACCGTTTTTTAGAGCATATTTCTGGTTTTCCTGCTCATAAGCATTACCAAACTTCTCAAAGAATAACAAGTAGTTATGTTAGTTAACAGCCATATGGGAGGACCGCCATTTCAACAGTTAGACGGACATCTCAAGGATGTACTGAAATTGATCATAGATCAATAATAAATACCCAGGCAGAAAAATACGAACGGGAGAGCGCTGGCAAAGTACTCTTTATGGTCGCTTGAGTGCTGGGAAAGCATCACAGTTTAGTACTCTCCCAGCGTCCAAAATGATAACCACGGTAAACGGTATGCCGTTGCTTGTGTTTTTCTGATTGAAGAATCAGAAAAACACAAGCGCTTTGAAAGCGCTTTAAAAACAAAAAATATGGTACTATTATTGCACTTTTAGAACAAAAAAAATGGGACGTATCTAAATTGTATAAGTCCATAAGACACAACTTTTTTGGTGTTTATTTGAATAAAGAAATTCAAATTTATTAGAATAAAAAAAAATCGACAAACTTTGAAATATTTTCCTGGAAAATTTTGTTTTCCGTTTTCTTTTCGTTTTGAAATAAAAAACTTATTAAAAATGCTTTTAGGAAAAATTTTGGAAAAGTCCCGAAAAAAAGTGGTGTATTGAAGCGAAACGGGTTGTGTTCCAAAGGGATAGGCCCAGTGACATTTTATATCCGAAGTGTAAGACACTTCCTCACGAAAGAAACAGGTGTTTTTAAATAAAAGGTGTCAAGTTTGTAATATGTGGGTCATTGTGTATAAGTGACATATCATGAGAACTATCAAGGACCGGCCACTAATCCTGCAGGGAAATAAAAAATATTCCAATTGTTATGAAAATTAATAAATTTTAATAAAAATTTATATTTTGAGCGGATTGAAATAGAAAAACATTGGCAAAGCGCTTGGAAAGCACTTTTTCGAATTCATACTACCTTCTACACAAAAAATTAAGTGCTTTGCCGAGCCTTTTTCTTTGGAACGGTTGGCAGTTTCTGCCTGGGTATCGAGGAAGAATATTCAAATTTTGCTATCTGCAATAGTTTCACAAGAGAGTTTTTAATAGAAATGTGTTCACTGAATTAGTTGTCATCATTCAAATTAATTTTTAAATGAAATATTGTTTCAAAAACAATTGAACAGTTCATGCGAATAATGACGAATAGACCATTTGAATAATTTTACAAATGACGATAAAAATGCAGTAAACGGTTAAAAACTAATATTTTTTCTACTTTTTTGCATAATGCATTAATCCATTAATGCACACACATTATTTTTACCTGCAGTAGGTTTTGAGCAATGATTTAGGTAGTTGTTAGAAAATGTTGGATGGTTCGGGTTTAAAGTGGTACGTTGGCGGACAGTGCGACATAGCTTTTTGGTGTTTGGGTTCGTCCATGTGCCGTATTGTCTTTAGGCTCCCTTGGGGTTGTTGTGGACTTGTTAGATCTGAGACCCACATTATTTTACCCTGCAGGAGGTTTTGAGCAATGATTTAGGTAGTTGTTAGAGAATGTTGGACAATATATATTGTAGAAAAAATATTAATAATAACTTTTCGAAACTAAACCTAAACTAATAATTCTTTTCGATATCCTAAAAATGTTCACTCTGCAGATAGTTTTGACTCTTCGCCCTCAATATACTTTATGTAGTTCCAGACTAATATTTCGAAGAATTACTAACGGAATGACAAACTTATGTATTCCCTCTACCACTAATTGTAAGTAGAGGGTATAAAAAACACAACGGAAATTTGTATGCGTAGTTTCATAAAACTCTTTATAACTTTGGTGTTTGCTTATAAATTTTTATGAAACACAATTTGTTATCTTTGATAAGGTTTAGGCTTTTTCGATAAATAAAAAAAAAATAACCTACAAAGATGTTTATTAAAAAAAATGAAAATATATTTTTTTAATCAAAAAAAGTATTTTTATCAAAAATAATATTTTAATGCGCGTAAAATTATGAACTGATGGAAAAATAATGCGTGTAGAATTTGTTGCAAATTTGAATTTTTTTAAATTTGTTTTTTTTTTATCGCGGAGAGGGTTAGACTCGAGACATAGTCAAAATAGTCAAAACACCTTCAAAAACGCTAAAAAAAAAATTATTAAAATAAAATGTAGCCGTGAAAAAATTGTTCGATAAAATTTCTCAGTTTAGAGGTCCATAATACATATAAAATGAAAGAGTCGCGATTATTAGACATTTTGTTTTTTTTTTTTTTGTTAACTAGTGTTTAAGGAAACATATAAAAAATTTAAAAAAATATTTTCTAAAAGTGTCTCCTTGTTAAAAATTACTTAAATTTAAAACTTCCCTTAATACACCGTTATATATTTTCTAGAAATGTCAGCAGTTTCTTAGTTACATTCTTAGAAATACAAAAAAAGTCCTTAAGAAAACCCCTCTATACAAATCACACCAAAAGAAAAAAAATTCTTAAGAAAATAGTTGAAAAAAAGAGGAAATAACAAAGATTACAACACAAAAAAAAAAAGAAAAAGTGAAAAATCATGTGAAATCATACTTAAATGCTAAATAAAGGCCTATAGCAAAAGGAAAGTGGCAAAAAAAGAAAAAATTTAAAAAATAAGAAAAAATAAGAAAAAAACAGAATATAAGAAAAATCGGAAATAGTAAAGAAAAATATTCTAGTAAATAAAGTGTTTTTACTTATATATTCGAAAATTCAAATCAGTCTATTATTTTTGTGTGTTTAGTGAAGTGATATAAATTGTCTTACAATTATATATAATTAATTGTTACTTTATATTCTTTGTGTCGTGCCAAGAGAATTGGAATTTAATAGCAATCACCATCATCATTGCTGCCACACACACCATCAGAATCGTCTTTAACATCGCCATTAGTGTGCCGAAATGTGTGCGTAATATTGGATAAATTTTTCACATAACTTACGGTAATTGAAATGTCATTGTTTTGTAGTACTAGCTATTTCATTTAGATTTAAGTGCTTGTAATTAAAATTTGAGAATAAGGATTTAGGAATTTTTGCTATTGCTGGCAGTCTTGGGAAATTGTATTAACATTTTTTAAATTTTTTGAAGTTGATCATATCATTTTGAAAATATTTTAAAGATTTTTTTTGCAATCTTTGTAAGACGTGCTAGTTGAAATTATTTAATTTAAATTATTAAAATAAAATTTCATCAAAAACATCAGTTTTTCGCATTAAAAAAAAAATGTGTACAAAATTGCGTTTAGATTCCCTTATCTCAGGATCGAATCCAAATAGTTTTAAAAGAAACAAAAAAAGAAAAAAAAAAAATTGGCCTTCCGAATGTAGGGGTAACTACCACAATGTAAAAAAAATATTGCAAAAACTTTAGTGGAAAAATATTTTTTTTTAATAACAGTGTGCTACAAAAAAAAAAAAAATGTAAAAAAAATTCCGCGGGTAAAATTAGTGCTTCTTGAACTTATAATTTTTTTCGGGAATATTTTTTTTAGAAGGCTAGCAACATTCAGAAGTAATGTATTGAGTTATATAACTCAATACTTTGTTTCATTAAGGGATTTTTTGCATAAAATCGATTAACTAGTTCAAAAATCTGAAAAAAATCTCTTAGGCCATACAAATTCATATTCCGCTTCAAGCTTTGTAAAAATAAAAATAAAAGTTTTTGGTGAAACGCCCTAGTTTGGATATATATGGGAACTCAATTCTTACAGGGTAAGTAGCGATTTTGATTTAAAATTTTGGTCGGATGGGAGTGGGTTCTTGAGAAATTTAAAAGAAAACAAGTAACAAAACTAAATTCGACCTTGCCGAATGTATTGATACCCTCCACAATGTAAACAAAGTTTTTTGTTTTTTAAAATTTATCGACCTTTTTCTACTATATTAATGTTTTTTGGATTTCCAAACAGGCTTTCAAAGTTTATTTGACAAAAAAAAAAATCGGCAAAAAAAAATTTTGGTGAAAAAAATTAAATTTGACCAAAATATTTTTTTGTAAAAACATTTTTGTACTCATTAAATACCATTCGGTGATCAATTCTGTTCACATGTGAATGCATCAAAATATTCGGGGTGTTCTTAATTTTCTTTCATAACTTTTAAACAGCTGCACATTGGGTTCAAAAAGTGGCGATTAATTGAAATTTATAAATGAAGTTTTTGTTATAAAATTTGGTATGGGGTAAAAGTAGGTAAAATTCTGCAACACTTGTTATCAAAATCAATCAATGTTTACTTTTTTTTCGGTGAGCTGTCAAAGTTAGCAAATTATTGCCGTCTTTGAAAAAACTGAAAAAAACTGGAATTTTTTACAATTCAAGCGATTTTTAGTAGTACTAAATCTTTTAAAAGAAAATATTTTATAATGGAATCTTAAACATCAGGTATTTAACTAAATCTTTAATTTTTAATAATTTTTTTAAAAAGGGTCCGAAATTGGGATATTTTCCACATTTAGTGGGCCACAAATATTAAGTTAGTAATAGTTGGATTTAGTTTTGTGGATTTTAAAAAAGTATAGGATATCGGCTTTTATTTAAAAGAAAAAAATCCAGACAATGCCCGGCCCTTTTTTATACCCTCCACTCTAGTGATAGAGGGTATATATAAGTTTGTCATTCCGTTTGTAACACCTCGAAATATTGGTCTTGGACCCCATAAAGTATATATATTTATGATCCTCGATCGATTTTAAGTCGATCTAGCGATGTCCGTCCGTCCGTCTGTCTGTCTGTCTGTCCGTAGAAAACACGCTAACTTTTGAAAGACTTTACAGAGGCTACTGAAGTTTGGCAAAAATGTTTGCCATTTACCTGGTCAGGTTGGTATTGCAATCCAGAAAAATCGGTTCTGTGGTTCAAAAGTTATGAGCAAAAGAGTAAATTTCGGCAAGGGTGTTTCGCGAATTTACGAGATAAAAAAACACGATAACTTTCGAAAGACAATAATGAGACTACTGAAGCTTAGCATGTATCTTTGCCGTTCCCCGGGTATGTTTGGTATTTAATTTCAGCTCAATCGGTCCAGTGGTTCAAAAGTTATAAGCAAAACCCTGAATTTCAGATTAGTTTCATCTAAAATGCCACGTGTTTTAACAAGTTTTAAAAGCATTGGTGGTAACTAAACAATGCTTTTCAAACTTGTTTAATTTTAAAGCAATGCTTTTTAAACTTGTTTAGTTTTAAACCCATTGGTAACTTAAAAATTACACTCGAAAAAAATTTTACACTCAAAAAAAATTTTACACTCAAAAAAATTTTTACACTCAAAAAAAAATTTACACAAAAAAAAAATTTAGTTTTTTTTTTACAAAAATGACAATATTTGGTGTACATACGTACGTGCATTCACTCAGAAATATTTTTACAGTAAAAAAACATTACATTCGATAAAAATTTTACACTCAAAAAAAAAAATTAGTATTTTTTTTTTTTTTTTAAATGACAAAAAAAGAGTTTTTTACTCAAAATAAAATATTTCTAATCAAAATTGTTAATTTTTTCACGTTAAAAAATGTACTACCCTTTGAAAAAATGCATTGTGGAGGGTCTTCATAGATTCGGCAAAGTCGAATTTAACTTTTCTACTTGTTTGTATTCCCATTTTTGTGTAAAAAGTGTGGGTATCATTTATTAAACAAGACAATTTTATGTGTGTTTATACCCTCTAACTACAGAATGGGCGTATACTCTCTTTGCCATTCCGTATGTAACGCATCGAAATATGGGTCTAGGACCCCATAAAGTGTATATCATTGATCACTGATCGATTTTAAGACATTCTGTGACTGACCGTGTGTCCGTCCGTCCGTCTGTTGTGTAGCACACCATAAAGTACAAAAAGCAAGGGCTAGAATCCTGAAGTTTGTCACAGATATGTATAATGGTCATAGGCTGGTTAAGTCCTTGAACGAGCAAAATCGGACCAGGGGGGAAAAGTTCCCCTTGAAGAACTAAAACTATCCCAGAAAAATATTGTTTTTACATGTTTTATTTCTATATTTCTTCAATAAATAAAACATTTTAATGCCATATGAAGTTCATCGACCTAAATTTAAACCAATGGGATCAGGAAAGCCAATTTTTTCGGCCCGCCCCTTTTTGGGGGAGTGTGTAGAAAAAAATAATTCAAATAATGATACATTTTTATTAATTAGGTGCTAAAACTGAATTGAAAAAATCAGATTTAGTTGATACTTGCTTAACAGCCTTCGTGGCGTATCGGTCTAGAGTGATTGTACGTTACAAGCAGTTAATAGCAAAGTATTACAGATGATGATGAGTTCAATCCTCGGCGGCTGCGATCTGTAAATAATTTTCACATATAGAGTTCTATTGACTATTAACTAAATAAATTTGACATTAAAAGTTTTTCTGAAGATTATTATAACTGGATAATATGAAACTAGTAAGAAACAAACCAGGATGTCTTAAATTTTTAGAAAAATTAAATTTTTCTTTCACACTTTTCTCAATTCAAAAAAAACCATATATAACAAATCGAAAAATTATAATACATAATTATAATTAGAGCCTGAGCTCGACTGTCTTTACAGAAACAATAATTTAAAAATAACGACTTTAAGTCGCCCTAAGTGGCAATATCAGTATCTTTGGAAAATGTGCAACACCTAACATTTGTGTCTAAAATATAGACCATGTCTGGCAACGTTTGCAAAAATAAGTACTTAGATCAGAATTGATGAAGGAGAGGAAGAAGAATAATGATTACTAAAAATAAAAATCTATTTACATTAAATAGCAATAACAACACTTCTGTAAGAAAAAAACTACAGCAACAACACCACTTGAATTGAAAAAATCAGATTTAGTTGATACTTGCTTAACAGCCTTCGTGGCGTATCGGTCTAGAGTGATTGTACGTTACAAGCAGTTAATAGCAAAGTATTACAGATGATGATGAGTTCAATCCTCGGCGGCTGCGATCTGTAAATAATTTTCACATATAGAGTTCTATTGACTATTAACTAAATAAATTTGACATTAAAAGTTTTTCTGAAGATTATTATAACTGGATAATATGAAACTAGTAAGAAACAAACCAGGATGTCTTTAATTTTTAGAAAAATTAAATTTTTCTTTCACACTTTTCTCAATTCAAAAAAAAACCATATATAACAAATCGAAAAATTATAATACATAATTATAATTAGAGCCTGAGCTCGACTGTCTTTACAGAAACAATAATTTAGAAATTTATTTATTTGGCAACGTTTGTGGCGACGGGAAGGTCCCCCCATAGTCTCTCGGGAAACCCTCCCCCCTACGCCAAAAAAAAAACGTCCCCTCCATTTGTTTTTTGTAGCATTATTACATGTTCAAGGGTTTAATTTTTTTTTTTGTGCTATCAATTATTTTGATAGCACATTATGTATACTTTAATTTCTATTTTTTTTTATTAATTTATCGCTTTTCATTCCAAAGTTACAGCAAAAATTGTGAACTGTAACCCTTTTTTCCGAAAAACAAAAAAACGCCTAACAGGTTAAAAATATTTTTTTCTAATTTTTTGTTTTCCAAAATGTGTATTTCTATGTGTTTATATTAGTTCATCAATAAAAAAATATAATATTCTAAAACTACTGCTTATCTGAATTAATCGCCATTTTGGGTACCATCGAACCCACTGTGCGCTGAACCGAGTTCGCTCAAATGCAATACCAAACTGCTAAGGGCCGATCGATCAGGAATCACCTATCCCGTGACTGGTGAAATCGGGACATATCACTACAATGCCTTAAAATGCTTATCACACGACAGGTTTCCATAATTCATACATTATGTAAATTTAAAAACGTAAAAAAAAACTTCAAAATGTTCTAATTAGCGAAAAATGTTTTAAAATTTTCTAAAGAACTTGATTTAAATGATTAAAAAAAAAAATATTAAACAAAAAAATTTAAATAAATTTCGTTATTTCGTTTAATATAAAAATTAATTTCGTAATAAACAAAAATATTTCCGTAAAAAATATATTACAAAATTTCTTTCTTTTGTTTATTTAACACCGTTTAAGTTTAATCTTAAACATTTATTTATTTTACTAAAAAATAAATAAAAAACTCACTACTTTCTATTTAAATTCTTACTTTTTGTTTAAATTTGAAATTTAATTCGTAAATTTAAGACTAAATATTCGTAAAATAAACGAAACTTTCGTGAATTCTACGAAATAAAATGTTACGAAACATTTCCTTAATTTCGTAGATTTTCAAAAATGTATTGTAAACTTTTTTTCGTATAATAAAGGGAATCTTAATATATTTTACGAATGAAATAGCTACGAAAGTTTATTTCGTAAAATGTACCATGGATTTTTTTTGGTGTCCATTAAAAAAAAATAAAAAAGTTGTCAAATTATTATATTCCCAGTTTTTTTAACAAAATTTTTTATTTGTTTTGGTCGATCGAAATTAATTTTGTTTTTTTTTTGTAATTTTACAATTTTTTTTTGTAATTGTCCAAATTTTCAATCTAGTGAAATAACGAGAATTCCTTGTAAGTTTTATCGTGTCGAAAAAGTTGTAGAGTTGTAAAAATAAAAAAAAGATCGAAATTTTTACTAGGAATTCTCGTAAAATAGGAGGTATCAAAAAATAAAGTAAAGTTGTTATAAAGGAGAACTCCTTGTATGTTAATCGCGTCAAAAAATTTGTAAATTTAAAATTTTCTCGGAAAAAAGCTTGTAAAATTACAAAAAAGCTCGTAATTTTTACTAGAAACTCTCGTAAAATAGGAGGTAGCAAAAAATGTTGCAAGCTTTTTTCTCATTTTACAAAGTTTGTTTTTGAGTTTAAAAGCTCAAGTTTAATTCAAAAAAGAAATGTTTATTAAACACGCAGAAAAATAAATTTCCGACTGAATTTTTTTAAAATTCGGTAGGTGATACTACATTCGGTAGACTGTGTCACTTTCAACGTGGTTAATTTAAAAGCCACACACAGAAAACAAAATTAATAATTTCCAACTGAAATTTGGTTAATGCAACAAAAATGTGTTTGATACATTTGCATATAGGTTGTCGCATTTGAATATCGGTAGTCGCCATTGAATTTGGTTGATATAACTGACTTTTATCTAAAACAACCAAAAAATTCGGTTATTACAGCCGAATATAGTAATAGCAACAGAATTTTTAGTTGATACAGCAAACAAAAATTAAGTGTACAGTTATATCAACCGCATTAGTTGTTGCTACCGATATTCAATTGTAAAAACCTTTGTACAAATGTATGAACCCAATTTTTTTTGCATCAACTGCAATTCAGTTGAAAATTTGCAAATTAGTTTTCTGTGTCTACGCAAAAAAATTTATAAAGAAAATATCAATTTGAAATTCAATGTTTCTTATGAATACTGCATCTAAAATGCGTTTCCATTTCTTGTTTTGCAAATTATTTTGATTAGCATAACTTTTTAGCAAGCTTGCATACACAAGTTAATTATTCTTATTTCAAAGTCAATTTGGTTTAACATGATGATGTTTGCTACAAACTAAATTTATTTGTAATTGTGTGAGTGAGTATTTGCAAATCAGTTACACACACATTTTTAACATGTGTTTTATAACAGTCAAAGAAATTTCAACAAGTCAGGTCATTAGCCTACAAAAAGGATGTCAAATATTAGCTAACTATTTAAAAATTCCATTTGAGTGTTCTTACTTTGTCGGCTTACGAGGATTTTAAGAGCGAATGCAATAAGTTCTTTGCTTAATTATGCACAATTATGTTATTAACAATGTACCAAAGGATGTAGAATGTAGTAAACTTTTTTTTTTTTGTTTAATATTTTTCTTTGTAGTCTGCACTTAAGAATTAAATTGCTACTTGAATGCGGTTAAATGAATTGTGTTAAGGAAGTGGGGTTTACATACATGCTTATTAGAGTGTCCCTTATTTTGGAAATGTTGGAAATGTTGATTCGGTACCCCCTCATTTTTTTCCTTTTGACTAAAAAATAACTCAGGAAAAATTTTACGCCCCTACGACCACGCCTTTCCTACGCGACGGGGCCTTAAAGAACGGGGCCCTAAAAAAAAATTTTCCATACAAACCAAAAATTTTTTTTGTTGATTTTTAATTTTTTTTTTATTAATTATAATTTTACTTGGTTAGCTTATTCACGACAAAAAATTTGATTTTGGTATGATGAGGCTTTCAGTTCAAAAAAATTTTTGGAAAAAAAAAATTTAGAGCTTTTGGGGTCCTACAGTAAAAATTTTCTAAAAAAAATTTTTTTTTAGTTTTGACAAGCAACGGTTTTAGTTGCAATGTTGCTTTTAATGATATATATTCATAAAAAAATATTATTCATATCTGTGACATCTTGATCGTGTATCGAAAAACATCAAAAATGCATTTTTTACCCTTTTTTAGATCACGATAAAGATGTCACAGATAGGAATGATATTTTTTTATGACAGTATATCATTAAAAGCAACAATTCAACTAAAACGGTTGCTTGTCAAAACTAAAAAAAAAAAAAATTTTAAAAATTTTTACTGTAGGACCCCAAAAGCTCTAAATTTTTTTTTTCGAAAAATTTTTTTGAACTGAAAGCCTCATTCCACCAAAATCAAATTTTTTGTCGTGAATAACCTAACCAAGTAATATTATAATTAATAACAAAAAAATTAAAAATCAAAAAAAAAAATTTTTGGTTTGTATGGAAAAAATTTTTTAAGGCCCCGTTCTTTAAGGCCCCGTCGCGTAGGGAAGGCGTGGTCGTAGGGGCGTAAAATTTTTCCTGAGTTATTTTTTAGTCAAAAGGAAAAAAATGAGGGGGTACCGTCTCAACATTTCCAACATTTCCAAAATAAGGGACACTCTAATGCTTATGTATAGTTTCAAGAGTGTTAAGAATAAATTTAAATTTTAAAAACATTATTAAAAAAATAAAGTAGAACTCATAAATTTAAGTTCTAAATAATTTTTTTAGGTTTTGAGATATTTTATGTATAGACAATCATAATTTGATTTATACCGGTTGATCGATTAATTTTTTAATAAGTTTTCTATTTAACTTGGAAGATGTATGAAAAAATGGTTTAAAGAGTTTTTAAAATATGTCTATGGTGAAATAAATGATATTAAAAACAAAAATTAAGTGAAATAAAATGTTTGACGAAAATTTCGATAAAAATATCGTTGAACAATTTTTTTTGCTCTCGTTTCATTTTATGTGCAATGAAAGAATAAAACAAGTAAAAAAGTTAAATTCGGCCTTGCCGAATGTAGTGATACCCTCCACAATTTCAAAAAGATTATTCCAAAAAACTATATTTAAAAGGAAATTACTTTTGAAAAAAAAAAAAAAAAACTTTGAAAAAAAAAATTTCCGCGAAAAAAAAATTTTGGTAAAAAAAATCCGCGATTTTTTTCTTTTTTTGTCAAAAAATATGTTCGTACCTGTTTAAATACCATTTGGTGTTCAATTATGTTCACATATATCAACCAGAAGCCGAATTAAGGCATTTTGTATTTTTAGGTTATGTTGAATGTACTGAAAATTTTGAGGTGTGCTTACATTTTCGTTCATAACTTTTGAACCGCTGAACCGATATCGCTCAAATGCAATACCAAACTTCTCGGGAGAACTTCCAATAAATATGTTAAGTTTCAGTCATCTCTGTGCAATATTTTGTCCGCGACAGCATTTTCCACAGACAGACAGACGGACATCGCTAGAATGTCTTAAAATCGATCGGGCATCATCTTTATGGGGTCCCAGATCGATATTTCGATGAGTTACAAACGGAATGACAAACTTATATATACCCTCTATCACTAAGTGGAGGCTATAAAAAGAATGGTGAATGGTGGCTGGTGAATGAATGAAAATCCTCATGAGAATTCAAATGAGTATTTCATATTTTCACTCACTCACCGATTGAAAATTTTTATTTTCAAAAAAAATTCATTCACTACCCAAGTAGAAATTCATGACGGTTATAAAAAAAAAGCGTTTTTAAAGCACTCCAAAGTAGAAACTCATGACGGTAATAAAAAAATAGCATTTTTAAAGCACTTCCAAGTATAAATTCATGACGGTAAAAAAAAAAAAAAGTCATGACTTATCAAAAATAAAGCATTTTTAAAGCATTATTTCATAACGCTTTATGAACGTTTTGAAAAAGCTTTTTGAGATTACTTTTTCGCCAAATTTATGTTGGTTTAGGAATACAATTTTTTTACAACATTTTTTTACACTACTTTTTAAATATGGTTTACGACGACCAAAAAGCCGACATTAAAAGGGAATTAACTCTAGACGACCCCATAACAGATTTAGTTAAGTTTGAGGAGTTTGACAACAAGGTTAAAACTGATCAGCAATTTTGCAATTCACTGGTATGTATTTTTTCTATATTTACATTTGAATCAAAATTACTAATTTTTATTTTGTTATTCAGCGTGACCTGATGCGGTTAAAATGTAAGGCCGACTCATTATATGAGGCATACATGGGACTATTTAAATAAATGGACTAATTAATTGACGATTTCATTGGCATTATATTGAAACTAATGCCAATGAAATTTTTAGCATTAGCATTGCTAAAGGAATTAGTAGCATTAGTAATGCCAATTATGAAAAATTTCATTGGCATTAATAAATGCCTTAATGAAAACAAGGCATTAGCAATATTAAAAGTCGTATTTCCGTCAACCAGTTGTGAAAATTTTTTTTTGGTTAAAACTTAAAATGGCTATAGGTCTGTTTGTTTACCCAAATTTCTTACTTTTTTTAACGAACAGGCATAATATCTCGAAAACTAAGTTAGAAAGAGCAAAATGGAGGGCATTTTTGGTTCTTAGAATCTCCATAGTTTCGCCGGTCCTCTTCACATGTGTGGACCCTAATAGGTCAAAATTTAGAATCTAAAAAATTGGCAGTCCCGAAAGTTTAAAAATTCACATACCTTTAGCATTATCTTGCTTATTTTTCCAGGTACTGCAATTTAGGGGCCCAATAGGGTCTTGAGAATTTTAGAAACTGAATAACTAAAAAACTATTGCTCTGAGGGTTTTCTAGTATTGGCAGACGAGTTCTAGAAACCAAGAGATACAAAAATGCTTTTGGACTTTTTGTTGTGTCACCAATATTTACCGAGACATAAGCATTTTTAAATTTTCCGGAATCCCAATTTTTTTGGATTCAAAGTTAGGACCCATTGTGGTAAACATATGTCAAGAGGACCCGCGAAAGTATGGAGATTCAAAGAACCAAAAATGCCCTCCATTTTGCTCTATCTGGCTTAGTTATCGATATATCGCCATTTTAAGTTTAAAAAAAAAAATATATATTTATTGTAAAAAATGTTTTTTTTTATCAATTGTAAATAGTTTTTTTAGGCATTTGTGCCGTTTCATTGGCATTAGTACAAATAATAGTAATGCCAAACAATTTCATTGACAATAAATGTTAATGTTTTTTTTTTGGCATTGGCATTAGTTCCAACTAATGCCAATGAAAATTCAATGCCAATTAAAAATTCCCATGTATGATATAAGGCCATTGGAAGTATCCTTTCCGTTATAATGTCCCCAGGTTTACAGCAAATGTTTAGCGGCGTTGAAAACCGACTATAGGAGTTTCGAAAAAAAATTTTAGCACCATTAAAGTTTTTAATGAATTGAAAGGTAATATTATGCTGGCCAACAACTATATATCTTTGACCAAAACATGTATGTGTTTTTCACAAAACAATTTTAGGTATCAACCTAATTTCGTCCCTTCGCGTTATATTTTTAAAGTAAAATTTATGTTAATAGAAACTTTTCAATTTTTTTTTTTGATATTTGTGAAGTTTGCTTTACCGCGAAAGCATCAAATTAAGCAAATTTCTAGATCTTTTCAAAAGATTTAAAAAAAAACACATCGCAGTTTTCGTCAGATCAGAAATGCTTTATACCTATTATATTAATAAACTCATTTTGTTTTCCCGTTGCAGAACACCTTCTTCTACAATTTGAAACTGAGTCCGACAAGCCTATCGTGACCAAAACAAGCCGCTGGCTAGCGGCAGCAGAAGAGAGAATAACTAAACGAAATTCTATTTATTTTTTGGTAAAAAAAAAACAGTTATTTTTTATAAAAAAAATAATATATTTATCTTTTCTTAAAACAATAAAAATTAAAACAAAAATAAACTTTCATTTGGTTTTTAAACTGATGGAAAATTACTTTAGGTTTTGTATCTGAAATGCTTGTAAATTGTTTTTTTTTTGCATATAAAGCACTTTAAAATTGCTTTACATACCGTTTTAAAAGTGATACATTTTTGGTTTTTGCAATGCTTTAAAAGCGCTATAACGAAGCGTTCTAAAATCATTATTATAAATGTCTTTAAAAACGCTTCAAATAAACCGTCTAACGGTGTTATCATTAGGACAGTCTGAAAGCGCTCTGATGATGGTTTTCAGTATGGTCTGAGAGCATTCGTACTACCATACAAAGCGCTTTTAAAACGTTTTAACGGTTGTATTTTTCTACCTGGGTAACCTTTCACTTTTCACTCACTCACCGATTGAAAATTTTTATTTTCAAAAAAAATTCATTCACTAACCTTTGATCCAAAATTTTACCCTGTTTTGCACTATCTTGCTTAGTTTTCGAGATATCAGCATTTTAGTTTTGGGACCTTATTATTAGGACCCAATAGGTTCAACACATTTGAAACTATAAATAACTCAAAAACTATTTCTCGAATTTCTTTCGGGTGTTGGGTGGTCTTGTTCTACGGCCCAAGAGCTACAAAATTGCTTTGAAACTTTTTGTCGAATCGCCGGTAGTTACCGAGATATTAGCATTTTAAAATTTCCGGGAAATCACATTTTTTTATTCAAAGTTAGGACAAAATGGGGCCCACACATGTGTGGATTAGGGTTAAAACTTTTTGAAACGCGATGAAGTTTTGAATATTAGTTTTTCTTTTAAGAATAAACAAATTATATTTAATTGCAAAATATTTAGGATTTTTTTGTAATTTCATTAATATTGCGATATTTTGACGCTATTTCTCGTTTTTTTTTTAATTAGCTAAATTTTAGTGTCAAGTGATATGTGCTATGAGTCAGTAATTCTTTTCAGCAACTAAAGATTATAATCGCGGAATTTTTTGTGCTTTTTCGCGGATGTTATAAATAAGTGAAATATTGGTTCCTTCTGATAGGTAGTCATGAGTTTCTGATAATTTTCAAATAATTAAGATATGACGTCATAATATAAAATTTTTAAAACAAAAAATAAAAAAAAAACATTCTTGGGGGAGTTTTAGAAATTGAATTCGGTTCGTGAACTTTTTTCACCGAAATGACCGAAAAAAAATATTTTTCTTATCTGTACAACATTGCCCATAGCGTGGTGGGGTGGACTTTTTTGGACAAAAAAAGTTATAACCCTAGTAAATATGTTCTAAGCTTTGAAAGACATTTTAGTTTTTTTTACAACACAAAATATGTGAATAAACTACCTTTTAAGGACATTGCATTGACCCAGGCGCGGATCCAGGGGGGGGGGAATGGGATTTCTCCCCCCCCCCCCCAAAACGATTTCAAAAAAGAAAAAAGAAAGGAAAGGAAAGGAAAAAAAGAAAAAAAGAAAGGGAAAGGAACAAAGTTACAAAGAAAATGACCAGGATTTAAAAAAATCCACAGAAGAGGTATGTGTGTGTATATATGATTTACGTCAGCACACATAGCCTCTATCCTGCAAAAAAATTCACAGAATCGAACAACATTTCTACAAAAAACCCTCTCAGAATCTGAGTTTTTCTATGGAGAAATATTTATTTATTGAAATACATATATTATATAAATAAATTTACAAAATGCATTAAAGAAATATGGAGAAATATATTTCCGAATCTTAAATTTTTTTATGGACAATTTTTTTAAGAATATGAGAATTTCTCTGTTTCAAAAATCTTTTAGAATCTGCGAATTTTAATATGTCAATTTTTCTCTTGTCCAATAATAGGTTCTATATGAAAAATATTTCAGAATCTAAGAAGTTGCTTTAGAAAACATTAGGTGGCACAAAAACGTGTTTTTTTGAAAAATGCTATACAATTTAAGATTTTGTTTTTAGAAAAGTGTATCAAAATTTTTTTATAAAATGATTTAAAAACTGATACTTTTGTAGTATCTGACAATTTTCATTTACAAAATATGTTTCCGGATTTGAGAATTTTTATGTAGGAAAAATTTCTTAGAATTTGAGGATTACTTTCAAATAAAAATTATTTCAGAGATTTTTTATAAGAAAATTTTATCAGAATTTGAAAAAAAAAAATCTGAACATTTTTATACCCTCCACTCTAGTGATAGAGGGTATATATAAGTTTGTCATTCCGTTTGTAACACCTCGAAATATTGGTCTAGGACCCCATAAAGTATATATATTCATGATCCTCGATCGATTTTAAGACGATCTAGCGATGTCCGTCCGTCCGTCCGTCCGTCTGTCTGTTGAAAACACGCTAACTTTTGAAAGACTTAACGGAGGCTCCTGAAGTTTGGCATATATGTTGGGCATTTACCTGGTCAGGTTGGTATTGCATTCCAATGAAATCGGTCCAGTGACTCAAAAGTTATGAGCAAAAGACTGAATTTCGGCAAGGGATTTTCGTGAATTTTTGAGATAAAAAGCACTATAACTTTCGAAAAGCAATTCTGAGGATGCTGAAGCTTGGCATATATATTTTGCGTTCCTCCAGCCTTGGTCATATTGAATTTCAGCCAAATCGGTCTAGTGGTTCAAAAGTTATTAGCAAAACCGTGAATTTCAGATTAGCTTCACCCTAAATGCACGTGTTGAAAACCCGTTAAACCTGTTGTAACATCATTGGTAAGTCACAAAAATATTTTACAACGTATTTTTGTCACTCAAAAATACCTAAGACAAATAATTATATGTGCATTTTTTTATATTGGGTTATAGGAAAGAAAAGAAATTATTTTTTCGTGTTTGGTTAATATTTTATTATGTTTATATATAAGCATTAAAATCATAAACATTTTAATTTTATACTAGTGCCCCCCATTTCCCGGTTCTCGGTATTCCCGGGAATACCGGTATTCCCGGTTCTGGAACCGGTTTCCCGGTTCTAGATATATTCCCGGGAATACCGGTATTCCCGGTTCTGATCCTGGTACCGGTTCTCAAAAACCAAAAAAATACTATACCATAAAATATTTAAATTACACTATTTAATCAGTATTTCAGTAATATTTAGTTGTGTTTGTAAAATTATTTAAAAATCAGCAACTATTTTTTCTAAAATTAAAAAAATAAAATGGAAATGGTGTTATTCACATGTTTTGTATTTTTTTTTTGGTAAAAGCAAAGAAAAAATTTTAATTGTACAAAATTTTACAAAATATTCATACCGGTATTCCCGGGAATACCGTCAGAACCGGAACCGGGAATACCGGTATTCCCGGGAATACCGGGAATGAATTAAGAACCGGGAAACCGGTACCATTTCCCGGTAATACCGAGAACCGGGAATACCGGTATTCCCGGTACTACGGTACTGACCGTAGGCACTATTTTATACCTTATTTTTTAAAACTGAAAATGACGAAAAAGGAAAACTGAAAATATTTTCTATAGAAAATAAATATATGTGCATAAAAGAAAATTGCTATATTTTCTTTTTGATATAATAGAGTATTTTGTGAAAATTTGTGTTCGCCTTGTGTATTTAAACATTTTTAAGCCTAGGATGCATAAAACCCGCCAAGCTTTTTAATGTACCAATACCCCTTGTCCCCCGTTTTGTCAGTATTTAAATTTAAAGTCCTTTAATGGTCTTTTACGGCTTTGACTTTGAAATGACCTTGGCAGAAAAGGTCCTAAAGCGAAATTTAATTGGGTGTAGGTCGGGACTAATGGCTGGCCACTTCAATACTGGTATGTTGTGCGCACATAGAAAGTTTTTTGTCAAACGAGTGTCATGGATTACAGCGTTATCTTGTGAGAATGTCCAATTATCTCCATACAGATCGGTAGCAAAGTCTATTAAATGGTCCCCAACAAGTAAAAATATATTTTTGAATTATTTTATTGGAAACAAATCATATTCAAACCCTTCCTCATGATCCAAATGCATCCTATACCATGACGGATTCGAAACTGTGCTTTCGAAAATAGCACGTTTGGCGGAAATGTGTTAAATCTCTACAAGAGAAGTGGTGACCATCAGCGCCGTCTTAATTTAACTTTTTTCGTCATATTTAGTTATAAAAAAAGTTTAATTTGGATGGCAATGATCGTCAACACCAAAACGTGCTTTTTGCAAAATCACGGTTGCGAATCCGTTATGGTATGGGATGCATTTGGATCAGGAGGACGGTTCCGAATATGAATTGCCCATACTAAAAACAATGGAATAATATAATTTTACTTGTTCGGAAACATTCAATAGACTGTGCTACCAAACTGTGTGGAGATAATTGGACATTCCACCAAGACAACGCTCCAATCCATGTCACTGGTTTGACAAAACACTTGTTTAATGCGCTCAGCATACCAGTATTGAAGTGGCTAGCCATTAGTCCTGACATAAACCTAACTAAATTCTTCCTTAGGACCCTTTCTGCCAAGGTCATTTCAAAGTCAAAGCGTTACACTACGCGCTAAGGACTAAAATTTGCGATATTGACGAAACGAGGGAAAAATGGTATTGGTACATTAAAAAACTTGATTGGTTTTATGCCTCGTAGTCTAAAACAAGTATAAATATTCATTAAATATTCATATAACCTAATTATATTGTATATCATAAAGAAAATATATGAATTTTCCTTTTTGCACATATAATTATTTTCTATGAAGTATATTTTTATTCCTTATTTTCTGTATTAAAAAATAAAGTTTAAAATGAATGTTTTTATGATTTTAAAGCTTACTTAAAAACATAACAAAATATTAACCAAACTTGAAAAAATAGTTTGTTTTCTTTCCTATAACTCAATATAATACAGTGCACATATAATTATTTGTCTTAGGTATTTTTATACCAAAACAAAAAAAATACACTCGAAAAAAATTTTACACTCAAAAAAAAAATTAGTAAATTATTTTTTTTTTTTTTTTCAAAAATTACTAAAAAAATTTTTTTTAAACAAAATAAAATATTTTTAATCAAAACTGTTATTTTTTTCACGTTAGAAAATTTATTATCACTTAAAATGGGCATTGTGGAGGGTATTCATAGATTCGGCCAAGTCGAATTTAACTTTTCTACTTGTTATATCTTAAAAATGGGTAAATTTTTAAATGAAAAATATTTATGTAATAATCTAAGAATTTTTCTATACTAAAAATGTTTAAGCATCTCAAAAATTTTGTGAAGGAAACATGCATAAAAATCTTAGTCTTATTAAAAAGTTTTTTTGGAATATTAAACTTTTAGTATGAAAATACATTTTTGAAAATTAAGACTTTTTATGTAATATTGTATGGGTCTATTCGCAGTGGTGAGTGGATATTACTGTCATAAGGCAGTTTTTGTGACTGAAAAGTAATTATATCAATATTTTTCTATACAAAACTATATACCACAAATTTAAAAAAATTTTAGAATTTATTTGTCAATTTTATAATCGTTTCGAGAGCAGGTCTTACATTTTGCAATAAAATTTAATATTTTTTTTAATGTTTTTTGGTGGTTTGTATAAAAAAATATTGATGTTCTAACTGTTCATTGTGTTCAATCATAAAAATTGGTTTATGACAGACATAGTCATAACTGTGAATAGGCCCGTTTACATGACTATCAACGGCCTTATTTAGGAAGTAAATCTTAAAAAAAAATGTTGAGCAAAAAAGCTTCCCCCAAATCCAAAATCTGGATCACGCCTGATTTAAATACTATAGCATTTTTAAATTGAAAAATTCTTTTAGAAAAAAACTTTATATATTGGTTTTCAATGTAACTCAATATTAAAAATATTAACAAAAATTAACACAACACCCCCCCCCCCCCCTTTCCAACCAAACATAATTTTTTTTTTTTTATAAAAAAAAATCTCCCCCCCACTAAATGAAATTCCTGGATCCGCACCTGCATTGACCAGAGACCAAATATAACAGTTATATGTGTCTTTTGTTTGTCCTGTGTAAAATTTGCAATAACGTTTATTTTTTTGATTTTTTCAATAACAGTAAAAAATAACAGTTATTAAAAACTTTTTGTTCAAACAATCTAAAATAACTTTTATTTTATATTTATTTGAGTGAATAACTGTTATAACAGTTATTTTTAAAAAAGTCAATCAAAGTTTATCGTGTCTGTCATGACTTTCACATCCACGTGAAAGTGAAACACTTCCGAATATTTTGGTGTCCTGGGTTTCACTTCCGAATTTTTTTTTCGTTTTACTTTCGTGTGCAAAAAGCTAACTGAAAGTAATTAGAATGGACTTTTTCGCCTATAAATATTAACTTAAAAATAAAAAACCCATGTTTAATTTATAATTTGATATATATTCTTTTTATTTTCATTAAAAAATCAACATTTTGTTAAGACTAAATATATGTAAAAATTATTTTAAAAACACTCCATAATTTATCGAAATTTTGTTCGGAAGTTGTGCAAAAACAACAACAAAAGTATACAAATTAAAAAAATCACATATTTCAATAACTACACGTTTTCCCGGCTGACAAATACTTTCAAAAGAAAGAGCACAAAATTTTATATTTTTTAATGCACAACACTTTTAGTTTAACTCACTTAAAATACTTAAAAATTGTAAAAATAAATTAATTATAAAATTTTACAAAATTCAACATGGCGTTGTTTATCTTCGAAAAATTTTCGATAAATGGTGATGCCAATCCATGGGGTTGCCAGTTATTATTACTATTGAAAAGTACTACATTTTACAACTGGGGTTTATTACCATATGTTCATAGAATTATCAAGATGCGAAACATTGTTGAGTTTAAGGTACATAAGAGTAATTTATTCAACTCATATTCGTAAATATATATTATTTAATGAGAAATTCAATGATAAATTGGTGTTAAATATATATTTTTGTTTAAAAATTGTGCAAAACTTTTTTATTTATTTATTTTATTTAATTTTATTTATTTTTAAACAAAAGACCGTGTTTCGCATCTAGCATATCTTAGTAAAATTTTTCGAACATATAATTAAGAAATATGTGATTTGGAAACACCAAATCTTTTTTTATGTGATTCGAAAATTTTCGCTCTAATTGAAAACGTTCTGAAGTCATGACAGACACGATTATTTTTCTTTTTCAATTTTATTATCTTAACAAATAGGGATGATGGTAAAGTAGAGAACTTATGACTTTTTAGCCTACTAAAGGCACCCAAAAAAACCAACGAAAATCAAATTGTTCAAAATAAAAATAATAATTTTATTTTATATCAATAAAAATAAATCAAAAATACTAAGGAAAAAAGTCTTAAAAGCCTCTAATTTTGTGGTCAATATGACCTTTAATCATAGTAAGTGGCAGATAAGACTTTTTTGACTAGCAAACATGTTAGAAGTGGTAGATATGACCATTCTGCTTTACGTTTTTTGGTCATTTACTGTTTAAAATTGGATTTTTAAACTAAATACAAAAATCATAAACTCATTCACGGTTCCGAATCTGCCTTTATTTCAATTTTGGGATTTTGACTATTATGACTTTCATTTTTAGGAGGGCAGTCTAGCTCTTTTATCTTGGACTGAATCGTGTTTTATACAGACGCACAGTGGATCGTGTAGAGTAAACACCCGGTCATTTTTTAATTGCTTTATTTTTTTAATAATTCAGTCTTTTTATATGTTTTAGGGGCCTCTGACTCCGAATTTGACAAAACAAAAAAAAAAAAATTCAAAAAAATCAAAAATGGCGAATTTTTTTTTTTTGCAATTCTGCAACATTCGCGTTCATTTAAGGCATACCTTTATAATTTTCTTTCAGTTCTGCTTCGAAATCAAGAGCTAAACCAAAAAAAACTTAATATCAATGCAAATATGTAATACAAATTCTAAACTGAAAAAAACTAAATTTTTAGGTTAGGAAAAAAAAAAATTGCCCAAGCTCTTTCAAAAAAGTATGAACAGGAAACTAAGGTGGTTTACGTCCTCTTTAATTCCCATATTAGTTTTATACCAATTTTCTTTAACCCCGCCGAAATATTTAAAGGTTAAAATTTCGGAGTAATTTTTCTCAGTGTATTATTAGCCGAATTTATAAAAGGTCTTATTAAGATTAATAAGACAGATGATATTTATAATTTATATAAAGAGGTATAACCTTTCATATCTATTTTTCGCGGTATATCGCGTTTTGTGAATTTAGCTTTCCACGCAATTTTTTTGCAAACCAAGCATGCAATGTTTTAAAATAAGTCCCTGTTATCAGGCGCCCCAGTATGCCAGTTGGTAGCGAGCTAGCCTATTAGTCTGGGGGTCGTGGGTTCGATTCCCACCAGAGGCCTTGGTCTGTTTCACTACAACGAGACGAAGGTCATTGTTACCAGTACTCGGTTAGGTTAAATTAGTATATGATTTGTAATTATATGGTAATTCTTAATAAAATAAAAAAAAAAAAGTCCCTGTTATCATATTAGCAACAAAAAAAATAGAAAAATTATACAAAAACTGAAAAATTCCAAAAATAAAAAAGTTTGGACCCCAATATCTTGTAAACCATTACAAATCTCAAAATTTTAAGAGCACCCTTGAATTCAGCGACCCTAAATCCATAAGGGACACAAATTTCAATGAGTTTTGATGATTATTTCTACCCTTTGACCGGGACTTTTGATTTTCGATCCACTGTGAGACGGACGGACATTTATAGAATGACTTAAATTCGATCATAGATCAATAACACTTGCTTACAAATTAAAAAAAAGCAATCCACGACATTTTGCATTAATTTTTTATGCAAAATCTTACACTGAATCCGAAAATCTACTCCTTTAATTTACAACCAAAAACAGTGAAATCCATAAATTTTTTCCGGAGATATCTTAATTTAAGTAAAACCAAATTTTTAAAAAGCTGAAAATTTGAAATGTTAATAGGACTAAAATGATTACTTTAAATGGCAGTAAGAGGGTAAATATGTTCTAAGCTTTGAAAGACATTTTAGTTTTTTTTTACAACACAAAATATGTGAAGAAACTACCTTTTAAGGACATTGCATTGACATTCAATGGAGTGGCTGTATATCGCAATAAATATTTGCAAAATTGAAAGTTTTATTATAGAAAAGGTCAAAATATTTTATTATCTGCGGTAATGTGTGCGGATATAAAACTTGGGTTACCTTAATTTTTAACCCTATTTGGTTTTTATGGCCACGCATAGTCTTTGAAAGGTAGATACTTTACATATTCTGCGGTGTAAAAAATAAAATACTAATGCCTTTTTAATTCTTTTTGGAAGTCCCGATATTTTAAAGAAAGGGTTTTTGCAAAATTTTATGGCACGATAAAAAACAGGTGCCTACATACTAGTTTGTTTTTGTTATTAAAGGCCGAAAAAAATGACGTAAAATAGGAACCAATATCGTGTTTCATTGAATCTATACCTTCTGAAATGGGTACACATGAACATAAGCTCATTCCATCACATTAATCCCATTTTTTTGTAAACTAGTTTTATGGTTTTTTAATTTATGTATATTGTAGACTTTCTTTCAAAATGTATCCTTCAATATCATGTAAAATGTTTTACAAAATATTTTGATAAAGTTTTGAAAGGGCATTATTCACATCCTTTTTCTGATGTGGCAAACTAAAAAAATGGAAAAAATTAGCTAGAATCTCCTCTTTCATTTGCCATCAATAGTGATATTATAAGACAAGTACAAATTTTAAATAGATTTTACAAAATGTAATCTCTTAAAATTTGAAGTCCTTTTAAAGGACAACAGGATCACGAAATGAAAAACTGTAAATGCTGTTTTACTCCATTTGATCTCCAGATGGACAAAACGTTTTCATGTAAATACCAAAACCGATATAATTTAAATACCAATACCAATTAAAAACCGATACCGATGCGAAGTTAAGACCTATACCAATACCCAATACCTAAATAATTCAAAACCAATACCGATACCTATACCATTTCAAAAAAAAAATTAAAACCAATACCACTAGCAATACCAATATAATTTTAAAAACCAATACCAAACTCGAATCAATACCCATCCTTGGTTTTAAGAAAAGAACCGCCATACAATTTTACCATATGTTGAAGTTCAAATGTGTTTTATTATAGTTTTTTACGTTTTCTAAACGCCTTTGATAAAAAAGCTAAAAGCTTCAGTGGGCCATAAAAAAGAAATCCAAACTTTGGTGATTTTGTGTATTTGATAGTTGGGCCATTCCAGAAAATTTAGCTCAAATTTTAGTCATTTTTGGAAATGGTGTCTCAGATTAATTTAAACCTTGACACATAGACAGCCCTCATAAATATGATATATGTACCATTAGAGTGTCCCTTATTTTGGAAATGTTGGAAATCTTGAGACGGTACCCGCTCATTTTTTTCCTTTTGACTTAAAAATAACTCAGGAAAAATTTTACGCCCCTAGGACCACGCCTTCCCTACGCGACGCACAGTGATTCGTTCCCATATATCGAGTGGGCAAAAATAGAATATTGGTCGCAGATTTCTGAAATTTGGTACACAAGCATTTAATTATCTAATCAAGAAAAACACGAATTTTTGAGAAAATCGGAGCAAGGACACGCCTACCCTCCATATATCCTGAAATTTAAATATGTGATTAAAACTACAAAAATGGTCACAAAATTCCCAAACTTTGTCAATGTTACCAATTTTGATATAGTATTTTATGTGTAAATTTTTTTCTAGATTGAAGCAAGGACTCGTGTGGCTGCCGTATATCCTTTTTCTTAAAAAAATTGCAAATCGCTCAAAAATTACTCGATACCCTTGAAATTTTTTGTAAAAATTTGAATAAGTGATGTCAATGTGTGTACCAAATTTCGCTGAAATCGGTTTTGTAAAACAAAAGTTATTTATATATCCTTTTTAAAAACTGCAATAAAGTGTTAATATAGTTTAATCACAAAAATGAAATAGAAAGAGTTGTCAACGATTTTCCAAATTTGGTACGCAAGCACAAAATTAATTAATAGAAAAAAAATAAAAATTTTGAGCAAATCGGTCGAAGGACATTTGTACCTGTCGTATATCCTGAAATTTAAATGTGGAGTTTTAGCCACAAAACTTGGTATAAAATTACTTAACTTAGTTTTTGTCTTAGAAATTTAGATAACCATCGACGTACAACATTCGTATTTTAATCTGAGCAAGGACTCGCGTGGCTGGCGTATATCCTTTTTCTTGAAATCGCTGTAACTATTTTAAAAATCTTTCAATTGCTATCAATTGAAAGATTAGATTAAATAACATTAATAAGTGTGCCAAATTTCGTTGAGTTGCTTGCGGTAACAAAAAAGCTGTTAATATATCCTTTTTTTAAATATAGTCAAAAATATAAAAATACATAATAATTGCAAAAACAAAACATTCGCAACACTTATTTCCAGTTGCATTACGAAAATAAATTTATTCAAGATAAGTTTTAAGTAAAGTCGTTTAATACTTGCTTTATTTCTAAGTATATACCCCGTTAATAACGAAAAACTAAAAAAAAAATTTTTTTTGGATACTTGAAATTTTTTTTTTTTTTTGTTTTTTTCAAAAACTTAGTTATTTTTATTATTTGATCGTATAGAAAACAGTCCAGGATGTTTAAAAAATCAATAAAAAATAATTTTTAAGTACGAACTTTTTTTATGTATCTCAAAAAAAAATTTGGTTTTGATTTGGGATACCAACGAAACTCAAATACTGGTTTTAAAGCAAAATGGCCCACTGTATACTTATTTTATCGAATTATTTACTATAAATTTATGGTATACAATACAATAAATCCCTTTATATAAAAAACACGAAAATGTTGATGTATTTTTTTAATTTTATTTACAGTACAGAAAATAAATAAAAAAAAAATTAATCCAATTTTAGATTTTTTAAAAATTTTTTTTTTCAACTTAAAAAAAAAAAACTTAGTTATTTTTATTTTTTGATCTTATAAAACATAGTTAAAGCTACAAAAAAAATGAAAAACAAAAAAATTTTATTCACGAACTTTTTTTATGAAGGCCATTAAAATTTGGTGATTTTGGGGATTTTAGTAAAAGTCATAGATAACTTTTAAAGCAAAACGGCCCACGTACTGCATATTTTTTTTCTGATTTTTTATTATATTTTTACAGAATACTATATAATATATCAATGTGTAAAGAAAAAATACTTAATATTAAATTTTTTTTTTAATATTTTTTCCATTAATAATATAGCTTTTGAAAAAAATTAAATAAAGACACAAAAAAAACCTAACTTTTTTTCAACTTCAGACAAAAACTTAGTTATTTTTATTGTTTTGCCTTATAAACCATAGTCCGAGCTATCGAAAAAGCGAAAAAAATAATTTTTTGACTCACGAACTTTTTTTATGCATTCCATCAAAATTTGTCAATTTTTGGAAATTCGGTAGAAAAAATATAGATTTCAGAGCAATACAAAAATGTATTTTAAGATTAATTCTAAAAAAATGCAAATACAACATTTAGCTAATATATTAAAGTAACTTTTGCAAAAAAAAGTTCGTTGATTTCTTCAAAATTCGATTTTTCATAATTATTTTAGTAAACCTATAAAAATCAATTTTTAGGTTTTAACACAATAGCGTTGAATTTCCATACTTTAGCGCCCTCTTGTGGCAACATATGACTTCTTAAAAATCAGAAAAGTACATATTTCTTTTAGTTTACTATTAAACTGTAAAAATACAAAAAATCATCAACATTGAAGACATACTTTTTTTTTTGATTTTTGCCAATGAAACGAATCACTGTGCGACGGGGCCTTAAAGAGCGGGGCCTAAAAAATCATTTTTCCATACAAACCAAAAAAATTTTTTTTTTATTTTTAATTTTTTTGTTATTAATTATTATATTACTTGGTTTGCTTATTCACGACAAAAAATTTGATTTTGGAGGGATAAGTCTTTCAGCGCTAAAAAATTTTTCGCAAAAAAAAAATTTGGGCGGCCGGGGTCCTACAGTAAAAAATTTTTAAAAAATATTTTTTTTTAGTTTTGACCAGCAACGGTTTTAGTTGCTATGTTGCTTTAAATGATATATATTCCAAAAAAAAAATTATTCATATCTGTGACATCTTTATCTTTTTCGAAAAAAAAAATTTTGAGCCGTAGGAATCCTACGGTAAAAAATTTTTAAAAAATATTTTTTTTTTAGTTTTGAAAAGCAATGGTTTTAGTTTTTATGTTGTTTTTAATGATATATATTCCAAAAAAAATATTATTCATATTTGTGACATTTTTATCGTGTATCGAAAAAAATCATCAATGCATTTTTTACCCTTTTTTAGAACACGATTAAGATGTCACAGATACAAAAAATATTTTTTTATGAATATATATCATTTAAAGCAACATAGCAGCTAAAACCGTTGCTGGTCAAAACTAAAAAAAAATATTTTTTAAAAATTTTTTACTGTAGGACCCCGGCGGCTCAAAATTTTTTTTTGCGAAAAATTTTTTAGCGCTGAAAGACTTATCCCACCAAAATCAAATTTTTTGTTGTGAATAAGCAAACCAAGTAATATAATAAATAATAACAAAAAAATTAAAAATCAAAAAAAAAATTTTTTGGTTTGTATGGAAAAATGATTTTTTAGGCCCCGCTCTTTAAGGGCCCGTCGCGTAGGGAAGGCGTGGTCCTAGGGGCGTAAAATTTTTCCTGAGTTATTTTTAAGTCAAAAGGAAAAAAATGAGCGGGTACCGTCTCAAGATTTCCAACATTTCCAAAATAAGGGACACTCTAATGTACCATATATCGTTTTTTTACATTTGGTGTATTTAACGAATTATGGTAGGTCAAAGATTGACTTTTTAAGCAAAAGTAAGAAAAATACATCACGTTTAAAGAGCTGTAACTTCTTAACCAATGACCCGATTTTCACAAATTTAGGCTCATGTGAAAGCTGGGGTTCTTCTTTTAGAAAATATTTTTAAAATAACACAGTTTTTTTTAAAGAAATTATGCAAAAATGCAAAAACATTTTTTCTTTTCGAATATTTAAAAAAACACATCTTCGATTTTTTTT
Organism: Pegoplata infirma; assembly: GCA_963921195.1. Taxonomy (NCBI): domain Eukaryota; kingdom Metazoa; phylum Arthropoda; class Insecta; order Diptera; family Anthomyiidae; genus Pegoplata; species Pegoplata infirma. The sequence continues at coordinate 55,267,759 of OY992536.1, read as the reverse complement.
TTTAAAATACTGGTGAAAAATAACAATGTTTTGTATAACATATTCAAAATTCAGAGTGGGATCTCCATGGGATTAAAAACTATTCTGTTTTAAGTACGAGGTTCTCATATTTTTCCCTTAGAAAATTTAAATTTCTAGTGTTTTGAATGTTTTACAAAATTTTAATAGTATAATTTTCTTTGAAAATTTAAATTTTTATATTGAAGAAACATAAAATTTTAATTTTCTAAGGTAAAATTTAAGAACTTCGTACTAAAACCAGAATATTTTTTGATCCCATTGGGATCCCACTCTGAATTTTGGATATGTTGTACAAAACAGTATTGTGTATCACCAAACTTTTTTTTTAAAAAAATCGAAGATGTGTTTTTTAAAATATTCGCAAAAAAAAAATGTTTTTGAATTTTTGCAACACTTCTGAAAAAAACCGTATGCTTTTGAAAATATTTCCTAAAAGAAGAAGAATTAAGCTTTCATATGAGCCATTACTTGTGATAATCGGATTACTAGTTAAAAAGTTAGAGCACGTTAAACGTCATGTATTTTTCTGACTTTTGCTAAAAAAGTCGAACTTTGACCCGCGATAATTTGAAAACTACAGCAAATTTTGAAAATCCAAAAATGCAACATATCTCATATAAACGTGGATATCTATGAGCCAAATTCTCAGTGGCGTCCAAAGGCATGTTTCCGAACAGTGGGGCGAAAATTTTTGGAATTACCCAGTTTACTTTCATATAGCGTTGAATCCATTAAAACAAATTTTTCTTGTTTCACAGTGTAATTATTATATTATTATAATCCAGTTTCATTTGTTTAAATACTTCAATTTTTGTCCATCCTCTTTGTACCATAGTTTTATCAAAATTAAATTTATTACTATATTATAAAAAAACGTTAATTTATTATATTCACAATTTAAACGATAATTAATTAAATTCATTCAAAACACCGTTCTTTTTAGAAAAATTCCAAAACTAATAAAACAAAATTTGTTTAATGAAATTATTATTTCAAATTTCAAAGAATTATATGTACGAAGGCCAACATAGAAATAAAACTTTACACTTAATAATAATAATTTATCTTAATAAACAAAAGATTTTAGAAATTCATAATATTAACCATTCTTCGAAATTAAATAGTGATAAATAATAAATATTTTTTATGAAAGGGATTCATTTGAATACAATCATACAAATGAAACAAATATTTGCGTAACATAATAAAGTGTGTGTTTTAAATAAATTTTCTTAGAATCATGGTGAATTTCTAATGTATTTTTTTTAATTTTTTTTTTTTTTTATATTTAAATTTTTTGAAGCATAAGAGCTTTGACATTTATGTACTTTGTAGCGTATGAGTGATATTTCTTTTTTTAATACATAAACCTAAAACCCCTAGGCGAATGAGTGATGTACAAAAAAAATTTTTAAATTAAAAACTTACATGTATAAAATGTGTATACTACGTTCATTCTGATTGTAGTTTTGAAAATGTTGAAGTTCATACATGTTTGAATTATATATAAACTAGGGTGGTATTTATTTTTGTACTTTGTTAAAATTTTAAATATAAATTTAAATTTAAAATAATTTTTAATCCTCCACTTACAATTAGTGATAGAGGGTATACAACGGTTTGTTTCGAAATATCGATCTAGAAACGCTAAATTATAAAAATTCATCATCCTCAATTTTAAGACAATCAAGCGATATCCCATCCGTCTGATTTCTTAAATTTCTCAAATTTTTAAAAGTTAACCAAATTTTATAAAGTGTCTTAATTAAAAAACCAACTTTCGACTTTAAAAAGAAAAATGTAAATTTTTGTAAGTATAATCACTCATTTATTTGAGTGTTGTGTTGATTTAGATAAAACCCAACATAAAACAACAATGTTAAAAATTTGTTGGTTTCAATGGCATGACATATTTCTTTTCGTGTTATATATTTCGTTTTAATTAACATTTTATAAAATGTATATGTGAACTACAAAATATTGTCAAAATATTGTTTATGACATTGTGGTTTCTATTTATTACGCTGACATTTATCATAATTAGGCATTTTAATTAATTAGTCTGTACGTGCTGTTCAAAACAACTTATTAACAAATCCATCATTTCATATATTGTATGTTGTAAACAATGTCATTTGAGTTCAAGTGAATTAAATTAATAGGTATTAATTTAACTTTTTTTTAAATTTTAAGGCTGAATAAAAAAAATTAAATTTCAAATTTGGAAAAATTGTATTACACTCAAATAAAACCTTTGTTAAATTTTTAGAAAAAGTCTCGTTATCCTATTTTTCTAATATTTTACAGTTTTCCCTGTTTTTTAACAAAAAAAATTCTACCGATTTTTTTTTTTTGTAAATTCAAATATTTTCGTAAATGTCCAAATTTCCAAAGTAATTTTAGAAAATAAAGGTAACGAGAATTTATTGTAAGTGTAATCGCACCAAAGAAGTTCTAGATTTACAATTTTATTGGTAAAAAACTTCTATAATTACAAAAAAGCTCGTAATTTTTACTACACTCATAAAAATTTGTTAGTATTCCTTACAAAAAAGTCTGTTACCATTACTAATAAAGTTTTCAATTTGTGCCCGATAACTTTTTCAGTTACCATTACAAACTTTGGTTTTCAAAAATTAGTAATCTTGAAAATACTAAAAAAATTAGTATTACTAAATTTTTTTGTACAATTTTTGTAAAATGGATTTTAAAACGCGTTTGTAAATAATATTAACTTTTTTTGTAAAAAAATTGTAAATTGTGTATTTTTTAATTTTTTGTATTTGTATACATCATGTAAATTGCATATTGCGCTTGTTGTCGCCAATAACTATTTCCATGCAAGTATGTTTTTGTTAGAATTTTCGATCTAAAAAGAGAAAATATTGAACACATTGTTTTAATACAAAATATACATACTACCATATAAAATTAATTCTTTGAAGATTGATGTTGAATAAATTGGTGTACGGTGAACTAAAATAAAAAAAATATATACATAATGTTTTAAATAGATCACATAAATATACAATTGTTACCTGTTGTCATCATTTCCAATTTTGCTTTATTATTCTAAAAATAAAAAACGAGTTACATAATTTTAAACAAAAAATACTTAAAGATTTGGTTACCTGCTATGCTTTTTTTGTTGTAATATTTTTTTTGTACATTTTTTTATTCATTTTACCCGCCGCGCGATGTTCACCGATCGAATGTTATTTCGTGACTAAAATATTCAAAGAAAGGCATAAAGTAAGTTACACAAAAATCAACCCTTTATGTGCGTGAGAAAAAAATATTCGTGGATAGCATAAACAAAAAAATTCTGCAAGTAAAGAATAAAGAAAAAAAAACTGATGTTTTATGGAAATTTTCCATTTGAAAAGGTCGGCATTGTTTCTTAAATTTTGCATGTCTTCTCTTGTCTCTATTTTTGTTTTTAAATTGAAAAAAAAAACTAATGAAGCGTAAATGAATATTAAAAATAATAAACATATTCATACTCATCAAAGCGCAGTTTTATCGTTAAAAAATAACTAACAATATATTTTTTTTATTTATTTTTTTTTAATTTCCAAATATTTTAATAAAATAAAATATTTTTAATTATAGTGTATATGTTTTCTAGAGAAAAAAAAAAAACGAAATTTACTAACTAATATTGTAAAATTTACAAAATAATTATCAAAAGTTAGTACGATAATTTTTAAAAAATCAACTGAAAAAATTATTAAAAAATCAGTATAAAATTAATAGTTTGTAAAGCGAGTTTACTAAAAAGAATTACTAAAAATTGATTTTTTAGTAGAATTTAGTAAAAAAGTGGTAAAGTTGAGATACAAACCACTTTACAAATTTTTTTACTAACGTATTTTTTTGAGTGTAAGAATTCTCGTAAAATAATAGGTAAAAAAAAATGTTTTTTTGTCGTTTGCGAATTAAAAAAACCCTCTCGTATCATATACTTAAAATATAATATTTTATTGGTGAAATAAAAACAATTTTAATTTTTTAATAAAATGTAATCGGAATTTTCTTTTTATTCATAGTGAAATTTTTATTTGTTAATTCCAAATTACGAATACACTCAAAGAAAAAGCTTCTTCCTATTGATGAAAAGTTACATCAATATGATGAAATGTTACATCATATTTCGTCCAATATAACTTGTCATCAATATGATGAAGCGGTGTCACCTCTAGCCACTTGCCTGCAGAGCTTCAACAAATAATAACAATTAAAAGCCGTTTTGTTTGTTGTATGCTAAATATGACGCTAAAATTTGTGTGTAACTATGCTCTGCTAAAAGCTGTGGAAGGGAAAGAGAGGGATATTGTACAATAATAAAATGTGTGTGTGTCTACAAGCCCCCATATGCAAATGTGTATGTATGTATATAACAAAAAATGTTGAGTCTTTACATATACACATTAACAAACGTTTAACGTTATCTAACTAAGTAGTGGTGCGAGATTTTCATCTAGAGAGAGGTGAACTAGCTAATGCGTCGACAATAAATACTATAGCTGGAAACCCGTTCAAATCGCAGCCAGGGCAGGATTTTTTTTATTTTTTTTTATTGTTTTTATTGTTTTTTTTTTTATTTTTTTTTTAATATATTTATTCAATAGTTTTATTTATTTTAATATTATTTTAATTATTTAAAAAATAGCATTTAAAAAGCATATTGATGACACTTTTTGATGATATGATGAAGAGTGTCATCACTTGTTTTTTAAATTTCGATGACATTTTTCATCATATTGAAGAAAAGCTTCATTAATATAAAAAAAATTGTCATCAAAATTGATGACAGCAAGTGATAAAACCGTGTCATCAACATGATGTAGCATTTTTCTTTGAGTGTAAGACTTGTTTTATGGGAAAATTGTCTCAGAATCTAAGAATTGTTCGATAAGAAAAATTTTTCTGAAACGGAGACATATTCTATAGGAAAAATGTTGCAGAATCGGAGACTTTTTCTATTAAAAACTACTTAGAATAGAAGACTTTTTTATAGAAAAAATGTCTCAAAATCTGGGACTTTTTCTTTATCAAAAACGTCGCAGAGGTCTCAAAATCTAAGACTGTATCTAAAGGAAAACTTGCTCATAAGCTGAAGCTTTTAATTTAGATACAGTTTCTTAAACCTGAGACTTGCCTTTGTAACAAAAGATCAGAATCCGAGAATTTTCTTTAGGAATGTTTATTACCATCTGATACAATGAATATTTTAAATCATGGCTTAAATATATTAAAAATTTTTAAAAAACTTTAAAATTTTTAGGAAAACTTGCTCAAATAATTTAATTTTTGGGAGAAAAATTATTAGAAGCTGGATTCTCTGAATCAGCTAAAAAAAAAATCCAAGATATTTTAGTGATATCCATCTATCTGTTTGTCTATAAAAAAGTTTTTAATGAAAAAAAGTGTTTAATGAAAATAGATTATTGATAAAAAAAATTTATGAAAAAAATATTGATGTAAAAAAAATAATAATGAAAAAAAAATATTGAGGAAAAAAAAAAATATGACAAAAAAATATAAATAAAAAAAAATAAATATTTTGATGAAAAAAAAAAATATTGATAAAAACACGAAAAGAAAAATATTGATAAAAAAAACATTGATGAAAAAAAATATTGATGAATAAAAATATTGATGAAAAAAAAAAAAATATTGATGAAAAAAAAAATAAATATTGAAGAAAAAAATATTAATGAAAAAAAAAAATATTAATAAAAAAAATATATATTGATGAAAAAAAAAAATATTGATGAAAAACATACATTAATGAAAAAATAAATATTGATGAAAAAAAATATTTATAAAAATAAATATTGAAGAAAAAAAAATATTGATGAAAAACAATATTGATAAAAAAATATATATTGATGAAAAAAAAAATATTGATGAAAAAAAAAAATATGTTGACGTAAAAAAATATTGATTAAAAACATTATTGTTTCAAAAAAAAAAAAAAAAATTATTGATGAAAAAAGAACATTAATGAAAAAAAAAAATATTATTTACCATTTTATTTATAAACGGTTCGGGAACTACTAACAGGAAATACTGGATAATTAAGGTTCGGAAAATATAACTGGAAATACAGGTTCGGGAAATATTAACAGGAAATACTGTATAAATCAGGTAAGGGAAATATTAACAGGAAATTCTGTTATAAATCAGGTTGGGAAAATATTATCTGGATAAACTGGATAAATACGGTTCGAAAAGTATATACAGGAAATACTGGAGAGACGGTACAAACTAGTAACTACATACAAACTTTTACTTAGGTCAAAATTGCGAACAAGAATCTGGTTGGAAATCGTTCAGTTTCGTTTAATATTTTTGACGCGATAAAATTCAAAAATAATTCTAGTGACCTTTCTAGATTTTTTTTTGTAAAATTCCTTTGAAATTTTGAAATTTACTAAAAAAAATTTAAAAATAGTTTTTATGGACCAAAACACAAAATTGGTTGTTGAAAACCTATCAAATATTAGTAAAATGGGATTACGAGACTTTTTGTAGTAATACCTATGACAACGTTTTTTTTTTTTTTTTGAGTGTACTTTCTGTAAATTTCTCATATTGTAACTTTCTCTGCCCTAAGGGTTAAATAATTTAATAATAAAAAGAAGCCTGTAAAAATTGCAGCTTTCATTTACGAAAAATAAAAACCGTTTTAATGATTAATTTAATTGGATTTTGTGTTTTATTGTTGCTTCACAAAATAAAAGAAAAAACAGCAAAAAAAAATGTCGTTAATTTTATTTCAACACATTTTAATTGTTGACTTAAAATTACACATGTTATTTATAAACTTTGTAAAAGCTCCAAAAGAGAGAAGTGATAAGCATTTATATATATACGCTAGTGTGCCCCTATAAAACAAAAACCCTAATTGTTAACCAATTTTCCAGTCACATGTAAACATTAGGGTGGCACGAGGAATTACTTGTGTCGAATTAAGTCGATTGCCGAAAATGTTTTTTTCGGGTACACCTTTTCCTACACAACCAACTAGTCTACAGGGCTCCTGAATCATTCGATGTCAAATCGGACACTTGGACAGTCTTTTTTAGATGTTTGCAATTTTTTTACAGTTTTTAGTACTCTTAGAAAACTTCTTTCTGGTAAATTTTAGTTTTTTGAGGACCCGTTCAAAATAAAAAAAAATACAGATCTTGTTTCTTTAGTCAAACTACTTTTACTCGAAACTTCTTTAAAAATGGTCCCTTATGTACTTTTAAATTAAATTTGAAGTAATTTACCAGCAGAAGGTTTTCGAGGAGTACTAAAAACTGTAAAAAATAGTACTAAAAACTTTAAAAACTGTGGCATGCCATGAATGCCACATTTATACTTTTTAAGTCCGAGACCTTTTTTTGAGGTAGAGCAAACGGAAAAGTTCAAAACTATGAGACTAGATATCAGAAGCGGTTAAAAATGTCATTCTAATCCAAAAAGTGAATACTGTTATACAAAATTGTATTTTTGCAAAAAATAGTTGAATTTAATATATTTTAAAACGTTTTTTTTTTCACTTTTTTTATAAAAATTAAATTTTAAAATGTAATTACAACAAACACAATACTATCTTGTCATTTTATGTAATCTTCTTTGGAATTTAATTCTTTATTTTAGGGTTTCATTATAAATATTTATTTTTTTCCAAACAAAAAACTCTTCCTTTGTGAATTTACTACCCTGTCTTTTTCTCTTGTTCTGTTTGTTTTCGCAGAATTTTATTTAAAACTTAAGAATTATAAAACTACAAAGGAGTATCATTGAACAAAAAAAAAAACGAAATTATAATTAAATATTTTATAAAGTAAAACAAACAAAAAAATATGAATTGTGCGTCTGACGAAATGAAATAAAAAACAAGCAATAACAAAAAGGACTTTAAAGAGGCGGACAGAATTTTATAAATATATGACATTTAACGAAGCAAAAAATAGTGCTTCACATTACAAAGAAAAATATGTGAAAAGTCATTGATTAAATTTTATAACTACACTCAAAAAAAAACTTTTTAAAATTACAAGAAAATCTTGTAACTTTTTTTTTGCTACCTCCTATTTTACAAATATTCCTAGTAATTTTACATGCTGTTTTACCAATAATTTTGTTATTTTACAAGGTTTTTACCAACAATATTGTAAATTAAATTTTAGTTTTGAAAGAAAAATATTACGAAAAATTTTTGGAGCGATTTGTGAAAATGGAGAATGGAGAATAAGAACCAACAACGAAGTTTACCTACTATATAATGAACCTGATGTCGTTAAAAGAATTAAAATCACAAGAATGCAATGGGCCGGTCACATAGTACGTGCAGAGAGCGATAACCCCATTAATATGATAATGAACCGTAACCCTGAAGGTAGAAGACTGAAAGGCAGGCCAAAGTTAAGGTGGATAAATAATGTAGAAGAGGACTTTAAGTCGATTAACATGATAGGATGGAGACGTAATGCGTTAGAAAGAGACGAGTTTAAGAAGCTACTTGAGGAAGCCAAGACCCACCCCGGGTTGTAGAGCTTATGATGATGATGATGATTGTAAATTTACAAATTTTGTCTTACAAGCTTTTTACAAAAGTTTTGTAACTTTACAAGCTTTTTACCAATAAAATAGTAAATTTAGATTTTTTTTTGGCGCAATTAAAATTACAAGGAATTCTCTTGAATTTACTAGATTTTTTTTTTTTTGCAAAATTATCTTGGAAATTTGTAAAAAAAAAAAAAATGTAAAATTACCAAAAAAATTTTAAAATTACAAAAACAATGTAAACTTTTATCCAAATTTGTTTGTTTAAAAACAAGGAAAACTGTTCAAATATTGGTAAAATGGGATTACAAGACTTTTCCTAGTAATTTGACAAAGTTTTTTTTTGTGTGTTTACTAAAAACACATAAATCTCGGTTTACGGGATATGAAAGTAAAGCCAACGTTTGCAAAAAAGTTAGAAAAGTTTCTACATTAAAAAAAACTTGCAAAATGACAAAAAATTGTTTTTTTTTTAATATTTTGTTATCTCCTTTTTGACAAAAATGCCTTGTTATTTTTCTAGCTTTTAACCAATAATTTTGTACTTTTACAAGACTTTTACAAATTAAATTGTAAATTTAAAATTTTTGTGCGCTATAATCTCCTATTTTAGGAAAATTACTTGTAAAAATTACGAGCTCTTTTGTAATCTTATAAGCTTTTTATCAATAAAATTGTAAATTTATATACAATAAAACTTAGAAGGATTTTTAATGATTTTACTAGATTTTTTGTAAATAAACCTTGAAAACTTGTAAAATTACAAAAAAGGTAAAATTTAAAAAAAAAAAATGTAAACTTCGATCGAAACAAGAATAACTGTCAAATATTGGTAAAACGGGATTACTAGACTTTTTATACTTTACATTAAGCATAATTTAAAACAAATCATATAATTTTCATTTGTGGAGCCCAGTAAAATCGATGCAAAAAAAAAACAAGTAAGAAAGTTATAGTCGGTCAAGACCGACCATATGATACCCTACACCAGTGTTTTCCGGAAAAAGGGTCCCAAGTCCAAACATGGACCGATTGTATCTGTCTTTTGTTAGATCTTTATTTAGTGTAGAAAACACACACAGATCAATTTTAAGTGGAATTGGTTAATTTTTTTGTCAATATAACAATTTAACTGAATATCGGTCGAAATTTTGATATGGGGGACTAAGTCCAAAAATGGTCCAATTATATTCCGATTTGATAAGGTTGCTAAAGTACACGTTTAGCACCTAAAAATAATTTTTTTTTCAATAATTTCCATTTTTATGAATTTTGAGGGAATTATGTGAATATCGGGAAGATGGTTTGTATGGGAACTACCAGAAGGCCTGACCCGATTCCTTTGAAATTTGAAATGGTGATTTGTGCATACAAAGTTTGATTACTTGCTGAATTTCAAAGCGATATCTATTATAATACGGTTATTAGAGTCATTAAAGCCGAATCCAAAGGGGGCGTTTGTATGGGGGCTAGGTCTTAACATGGACCGATTTTCTCCAATTTCAATAGGCTTCGTCCTTGGGCCAAAAGATGCTTAAGTTTCAAATTTCAGGTCAATTGATTGAAAATTGCGACCTGTATCGTGCTTAAACCGATAGATGGACAGACGGACGGACGGACGGACAGACGGACGGACGGACGGACGGACATCGCTAAATCGACTCAAAAAGATATTCTGAGTCGATCGGTATACTTGAAGGTAGGTCTAGGACCAATATTTCGGGTAGTTACAAACATCAGCACAAACTCAATATACCCTGTACCACAGAGTGGTGTAGGGTATAATTAACATGATAATGTTTTAGGCAGGCGGGCGAGCAGACGGACGCGCACAGTATAATCGACTCATAAGTGATTCTGAGTCAATCGGTATACTTTAAAGTGTATATTTCTTAGACTTTCATCAAAACTTACAATAAATATTAAATATTATTAAAGAAACGTTATATATTTTAGAAAAATACCCAAGATACCACGTCAATAAAAATGCCCAAAATACTAACTGAGTGCAATTTGGTCAAAATCGGACCACGGAATCGGGGGACAGGCATTAATGGGTTAAGAAACTTTACAAGTAAATCAGCGATTTGATAAACAAATGGAATATTTTTATGCCAGAATATTAGACTTGGTGAAAAAGTAGTTTTGGTAAAAAAAAAAAGTAAAAAATAAAAAAAGAAAACTTTTTATTGATGGCAAAAAAATTTTTAACAAAAAAAATTTTTGGTGAAAAAAAAAAATTTTTGGTGAAAAAAAATATTTTTGATGAAAAAAGTTTTTAACGACGAAAAAAAATTGATGAAAAAAAAAGTTTATGAAAAAAATAATTTTGATAAAAAAATTTATGAAACAATGAAAAATTGACAAAAAAAAAAGTTTTTGATAAAAAAAAAATTGATAAAAAACAAGTGAGAGTGTTACATTAGGCAGTATCGAATCTTTTATAGCCTCCAAAATGTAAAACACAATAGAGGTATTCAGAGTCTTGCTTGCCAGCCCTGGCACTGGTGGTAAAAGAGCACTTTTCAAAATTACTTTTCAAAATACATGTATTTTTTGAAAGAAGTACTCTTTTGCTATATTGCCAGGGGTGGCAACAAGACTCTGAATACCTCTAATATAAAACAAGTGAGAGTGTTAAATTCGGCTGTGCCGAATCTTGTATACCCTCCAACACGTTAAAAAAAAAACAGGGACGTCTTTTTTTGTGGGGGGGGGGGGGGGTCGGTGGTGTGACTTTTAACTTCTTCTGACACAAAATTTTTTTTGTTTGCTTAGCAAAAGTACAAAAAATCAATAAAAAATGGTGTTTTTTCAGAGGTTGATTTAGTTCTTTAAGGGGGAACTTTTTCCCCCGTGGTCCGATTTTGCCCATCTCCGAAATTAACCAGCCTATGACCGTTAGACATATTCGTGCCAAATTTCAGGAGTCTAGTTCTTTTATTTTGGACTGTATCGTGTCCTCCACAGACGGACGGACAGACGGACATCGCGAGAATGTCTTAGAATCGATCACTGATCAATAATATATATACATTATGGGGTCCCCGACCGATATTTCGATGCGTTACACACGGAATGACAAAGTGAGTATACCCCTATACTGTGGTTGGAGGGTATAAAAAAAATCCAGGGGCGTCTTTTTTTTTTGGGGGGGGGGGGTTGGTGGGAGACGTTAGGGGGCATCCTCCCCTTGAGATTTCGAACTTCTTCTGAAATAAAAATGTTGCATTTGCTTAGCAAAAGTACAAAAAACCCTGCAAAAAAATTCGGTTTTTCTTAGGTTGGTTTAATTCTCCAAGGAAGAATTTTTTTTCTCCTTGGTCCGATTTTGCCCATTTCCGAACTTAACCTGCCTATGAATATAAGACATATTCGTGCCAAACTTCGGAAGTCTAGCTCTTTTATTTTGGTCTGTATCGTGTCTTCTACAGCCTATGACCGTTAGACATATTCGTGCCAAATTTCAGGAGTCTAGTTCTTTTATTTTGGACTGTATCGTGTCCTCCACAGACGGACGGACGGACGGACATCGCTAGAATGTCTTAGAATCGATCACTGATCCATAATATATAAACTTTATGGGATCCTAGACCGATATTTCGATGCGTTACACACGGAATGACAAAGTGAGTATACCCCCATACTGTGGTTGGAGGTTATAAAAAGAAATATTTTTTTGGTTGAAAAATAATTGTATTAAGTTGTATTCCCATCATGTGAAAAACATTTTTATTCACCAGATGGTGAATATGGTATTTGTTTATTAATAAATTAAAAACCTCAATGGTCCATAAAAAAAACTCCAGCTCAGTTTTAATAACCGCTGCGGAAGTTTTGGTATACTAATGGTATACTCTAAATTACCAAATTTGTTGCACATAATAATTATTTTTCAAATAAATAATTTTACAAAACATTAACTGCAGAATGTAAATAATACTACTAACTCCAATTTACCATGTAATATCAGTTTAAGTTTTAAGAATCCTTAAAAAAAATCTCTTTTCTTTGGTAAAATTTTACTTTTTATTGTTATTCATTCAAGAAGCCACTTATGTTTATTCATTGTAGTAAGGATACTGCCATCATTTTCTTATCGAATTTTATTTTATTTTTTTCATCCCCTCATATCCTTAAACAATAAAAGTAGAAACATCCTTAAAGAAATTGTTCCATTATATAGAAAACAAATTATGAAACTATTTAAGTGACATGTCTTTATTTTATTACTTAAACTACTCTTAGTAATTAGTTTCAATAGTAAAATACAAGGAAAGAAAACAGAAAATGTTTATATATTGAAATAAAGTTTTATTGTTTTGTTGTTTTGAATTAAGTAACAATTTTCGGAAAGAAAATCGAAAACAATAAAACACTTATTATCAAAAAAAAAAAAGTTTTTTTGTTTGTCCAAACAAGATTCATAAGTAGTACTCTAAGAAAAATGTTAGTAAACTAATAAATAAAATTAAATTAAATGAAGTCATAAAATTACATATTTAATTGTCAAAGTTTAAGTGTTACATATGGTATTTATTGCGAAAATCATGTGTATTTAATTTAATAACAGTTGAGTTCAATTAAATTTTGTTGAATTTTAAGGGAACCCGAGTAAAAATTTTTGTATGGAGCAATATATGTTCTTATATTATTCCAGGTCTGTTGATAGATCCGAGATTTGAAAGATCAGCACTGATCCGAAAAATGGATCGCTAAGATTAGATCAGTTTTAACCGGACGGATACAATTTGATCCGAAAAGTGGGTTTATCTAATTAGATCAGTTTTAATCGGTGGGATACAATTTCATCCGAAAAATGGTTGGATCTTATTGGACCAAGACAAAAAAAAAATATTTTTTTAGCTGGATAAAAAAAGATAAAATTTCATACGAAAGAAAAAAAAAAAATATTACAAAAAACTTTAGATAAAATTTTATCCGAAAAAAAAAATCTATTTTTAGAACTATATATAATTTAATCCGAACAATAAAATCTAAGTATTTTTAGAACTGATAAAGTTTTATCCAAACAATTTTTTTCAATATTAAGATATAAATATATATAATTAAAATTTATTTAAAAAAAAAAAAAAACTTCGAGCGGCGGGGGAATCGAACAGCTACCAACTGTTTTGTAATCGCAATCTCTACCCTCTGACCCAGCGGACGTTGTAAATAAATGACAACTTTAAAAGACTATGTTTTAAAAAAACTTAGAAAATTTTTGAAAATAGTTTATCATATATAATTATATCAAGTTTAACTTATATATAATTAAATCCAGTTTATCTTATCGGGTATATGATTGCATCAATTTATATTCGACTTGAATTTGAACAAAATTTTAAAAAAGACTTAGAAAATTTTTGCTAAAATTTGTGATTTTTTTTTTTTTTTTTTAGTTTATTTGCTGAGCTAATAGGGGGTTTAATACTGAGTTCAACAACATGATTTTCATCTTCCAATGCTCTTAATTTTCCAAGTTATAAAGCTTTAAAGTAAAAACGGTTTTTGGCTTATGAGCTTCACATTTTTCATCGGATCCAAATTTTCTTTCTGCCGTTGTATATTTAATAAAAATACCTTTAAAATGGTATAAAACATGTATAAACTTTTTTACTCACCAACGGCCAAATAATGAGTTTTAAGTTTTTTTCGGAAGTTTTTTCAGACAAAAATAATTTTATCTGAAAATATTGCTCACATAAGTTCGAACCAAATACACTTTTAATTATTGGCAACAAATAAAGCATTGATTTGAGCTTGATCTGAGGACTTTAGCTCTCTTAAAACCAGAGATATTGATGGTTAAACATTAAAGTTTTAAAATATTTTTTTCTTCGGATTAAATAATATATAATTATATCAAAATATAATTAATTTTGAAATATTTTTGTTAAAATTCAGGGATTTTATTTTTTTTTAAATTTGAAAAACGAAAACGCATTAAAAAATCATTTAGATTAAAAAAAAATTTAAAAAAAAACATTTTTTTTCTTGACTTAGTCGGGAATCGAACTCAGGGTCCTCAAGAATTATATATTATCATATATGATGCAATAAGGAAAGTTATATTACTATATATAAATAATATTTATTTCTAAATATTATCATAAAAAATAAATAAATCAATATTTTTAAGTTTAGTAAAAAATTAAAGCTTCTAAAACATATTTTCTTTAAAAAAAAAAAATTAAAAAAAACAACTTTTTTTCTTAGCTCAGCCGGGGATCGAACCCAGGGTCCCTAGGAACCATATATTAACTTATATGATGTAATATATAAAATTATACAACTATAAATAAATAATATTTATTTTTCGATTTTATCATAAAAATTTAATTATTCAATATTTTTAAGTTTAGAAAAAACAAAAAGCTTTAAAAACATATTTTCTTTTTTAAAAAATTAAAAAAATAATAGTTTTTTTCTAGGTTGAGCCGGGAATCGAACTCGGGGTCTCCAAGCATCATATATTATCTTATATGATCTTATATAAAGTTACACACAACTATTTAAGTTATATGCATTTTTTAAACATTTAGCTTTTAAAATCCAATATGCATTTTTTTAAGTTTTAAAATACAATGGATTAAACAGATTTTTTTTCTATTTAAAAATTTATAGAATTTATATATATTTTTTTTTTGACTGATTTTAGGTGCTTTGAGAATCATATATAATTATACAAGCTCTCTTGTATACTTAAATAAAAATATATATGATGCAACATTAAAAAAAAATATTGAAATACTGTCATATAAAAGTATGCATAATTATATATAAAATATTGTGAAAGAAAAAAATATTTTTTACCTTATACAATTGTATAACATTTTATATGGCGTTACATGTGCCACCATTTAAAATTATATATAGAGTTTAAAAAAAATTGTATTTATATGGTACCTTACAAAACTATATACGGTATCTCATAAGCCATTTATAATTATATCTTTGATAATATTAAAAAAATAAATGTTTGATGCCATGTATAGTTTTATATAACTGTATATAGAGTTATATGTGCGACCATATATAATTATATTTGAAAATTTTTTTTTCGTTTTTTAAGATAGAACCATATATAGTTTTAAATGCCCGAGTAAAAAAAGGTTATATGACGCAATATTTAATTATATATGAACAGATATGCTTTTATGTAAATCCATATTAATTTTGATCCGAAAATTGGCGGATCGAATATTATACGATTATATCAAATTCTATTATTTTTGATCAAATAATATCAAATTTGATTAAGTTTGATCCCAAAAATGGGTCTATCTAATTGTATTAAATCATATCTTATCTGTTAAAATTAGATATAATAAGATGAAATTTGGTAAAGTTTTTTGGAATTTTAAACGTGAAATTAGAAATTATTTTATGAGATTGGATACATATCAATAAGAAGAGTTTTTATTGCATTCTTCTGAATTTTTTCGGGAATTATTAAAAATTTGTCAATTTTTTTTTCTAAACTCATTTTTAAGGGATTTGAAAATTCCAAAAAGTGTTTGTGTCTTAGAAAATTTAAAAACATTTTTTCGGAATTTAAGAATTTTTCAAAAGAATAAAATTTCTCCTAAAAACATTTTCAATGACTTTTTTACTCCAAAAAAAATTGCCAAATAATTTTGTGTCCGGGACTTTGGAAAATTTACATAAAATTTTATAGGACTTAAAAATTTTTTAATTATTTTTTAATTGTCCGGGACTTCGAAAATTTAAAAAAAAAATCGGGATATAATTATAAATAAAATGATATATCTTTTTATCTGCCATATCTAAAAATTCCCGACCTTATGTGTCATATCTAATTTCATATAGATTGGTATATAAATAGATATGAATATGTATGTTATCATATTAAAAAATAAGGAAAAATACAATGCTATATATAAACATATATGTCCATATCAAAGTTCATGCATAACCATATATAAATATAAATAATTATATATTAGCATATATGGTTATATAAAATCTTTTTTACTCGGGTGGTTTCTTTTAAGTCATATATAATTTTAAATGCCCGAGTAAAAAAAAGTTATATGACGCAATATTTAATTATATATGAACAGATATGCTTTTATGTAAATCCATATTAATTTTGATCCGAAAATTGGCGGATCGAATATTATACGATTATATCAAATTCTATTATTTTTGATAAAATAATATCAAATTTGATTAAGTTTGATCCCAAAAATGGGTCTATCTAATTGTATTAAATCATATCTTATATGATAAAATTAGATAAATTTTTATATAATTAGATGAAATCTGGTAAAATTTTTTGAAATTTTAAATGTGAAATTAGAAATTATTTTATCAGATTGGATACATTATCAATTAGAAGATTTTTTATTACATTCTTCGGAATTTGTTTCGCGACTTAGCAATTTATTAAAATTTTTTTTAAATTTTTTTCTAAAACAATTTTTAAGGGATTTAAAAATTCCAAAAAATGTTTGGGTCTTAGAAAATTTAAAAACATTTTTTCGAAACTTAAAAATTTTTCAAATGAATAAAATTTCTCCTGAAAACATTTTCAATGACTTTTTTAGTCCAAAAAAAAAAAAATTGCCAAAAAAATTTTATGTCCGGGACTTTAGAAAATTTTTATAAAATTTTTAAGACTTGAACATTTTTAATTTTTTTTTTTTAATTGTACGGGACTTAGAAAATTTTAAATTTTTTTTCGGGATATAATTATAAATAAATTCATATATCTTTTTATCTGCCTTATCTAAAAATTTCCGAACTTATATGTCATATCTAATTTCATATAGATCGGTATATAAATAGATATAAATATGTATGTTATCATATAAAAAAATAAGGAAAAATACAATGCTATATATAAACTTATATGTCCATATCAAAGTTCATGCATAACCATATATAAATATAAATAATTATATACTAGCATATATGGTTATATCAAATCTTTTCTACTCGGGTGGTTTCTTGTAAGTCATATATAATTATATATATAATGATATTGGATTTTTTTTAAATATGCTCGTATACGTTATTTGATATTAAGTCACATATAAATATGTATGCAATCAGATTAAGTTATATGTGTCACATATGATTATGTCTCCCACATGTATTTATATATTAATATGGTTATCATTAGATGTAATTTTATATAACTCCATTTAAAAAATTTGGAAAAACTCAATGCGAGATATAATTATGTACTTTGTTTGATATGAAAACATATTATTTCATATGGCTATATATACATTAAAGGTGTCCTAACGACTAAGGTAATTTTTCAAAATCACTTTTTAATACGTGGTAGGGTCCTAAATTGTAGTTTTGTATCTAAAAATGAGTGAGCCAAAATTTGGAGACAATCGGATAAAAATAACTCGTGCCGAAAATGGATTGAAGTTTTGGGACACTCTTATCTGATGAAAAAACACGTTTTTTCTAGTTTTTTGAAAAATATTGGTATATGCTATTTTTTGTTAATTTTTTTGTTAAGTAATATGAAAATGGTAATAAATTACCTTTCCAAAAAGCTTAAAGAAATTCAAATCGGATGAAAAATAAGCATTTTACGCATACATGCCCCAGACCATTGCATGGTTTTTAAAGCCAAAATTTGAAAATTTTCAAAATTTGTAGGCAAAAAAATAAAAAAAATTAAATTTTACTTTATAATTATATTAAATACATGTTATAGATAAAAACTAACAGATATGGTAGTCTAACTTTTTTTTCATTTGGCGTGGGTAGTGATATAATTTCCGCGGATTCCAAAGAAAATGAGTTTTTCTAAAATAATTTAGCAAATATGGGAAACAATTTTCTGTATTGTATTATACGAAGTGAAATACATAAATTCTGTAAATTTTTTGAGAATTCGGGCATCTTTAACCCCTTTTCGTCGAGGTGAAATGACAAATTTGAGACGTTATACATTTCTATAATACAAAATATCTGCATATATCCGATTTCTCAAAAGTTACAGAATTTACGTTTTACACTTCGATCCGTACAATAGAGCACAAATTTTCAAAAATTTGCTTAATTATTGTTGAAAAACGCATTTTATTTGGAACCCGCGGAAATTTTATCACTACCCGCGCCAAATAAAAAAAAAAGCTTGACTACCATATCTGCTATTTTTAATCTTAAACATGTTTTCAATTTGATCATAAGGTAAAATTAAATTTTTACTATATTTTTGCCTAAAAATTTTGAAAATTTTGAAATTTTGGCTCTAAAAACCATACAATGGTCTGGGGCATGTATGCGTAAAATGCTTATTTTTCATCCGATTTTAATTTTATTAGTCGTTTTGAAAAGGTAATTTAGTACCATTTTCATATTATTTCACAAAAAATTTAACAAAAAATATCAGATACCAATGTTTTTCCAAAAACTAGAAAAAACGAGTTTTTCGTTCTTATAAGAATGTCCCAAAACTTCAATCCATTTTCGGCACGAGTTATTTTTAGCCGATTGTCCCCAAATTTTGGCTCACTCATTTTTAGATACTAAATAACAATATAGGACCCTACCAGGTATAAAAAGGTGATTTTCGTTTTTAAGGACACCTCTAATATACATACATACATCAAATAATGTAAAATTATATGTATTCATTTTTACTCGGGAACATATAAATGCAACAATTAGCCATTTTTGCGAAAATTTTGTAATGAGGGCAGGAGACGTTGGGGACATATTCCCCCTCGCGAGGGGACAACGAAATTTGTTAACACTGATATGGCCGCAAAGCCGAGACACCCCATCTTTAAAATCGTTTCTTTTACATATATTTTAAGTTTCAGGCAAATCGGTTCATAAGTGTTGAATTGAAAATTTTCAAATCACTCACACACGAGAAAAATAAAAAAAAAAATCTATTGAAATTTTCTATTGCTTGTCATTAATCTATTTCCTTTTTAGATTGATCTATTTATATAAGATTTTAAAAATAAATATTATCATGACTTGTCTGCCAATACTTCTAGAGTTGGCGCTGTAATTTTTTTCAAATTCCATTAACATAAAATTTAAAAAACTGTACCTTTAAAAGTTTTATTTGTATGTAAATTCTCCATTTAACCTTCAACACCTTTTTATCGCCCAACCTGCCTAAATGTTTGCCCATGTACTTAGCTTTAGCCAACTAATGTTGAATTATAAAATATGAGAAAATATATAAAAAAAAATACAAACAAACAACGGACCCAAAAATAAACATAAATCATCAAAGGGCCAACAATTTAACATAAAAATACACCCCCTTTGAGCAATTACTGACAACCCAAGTATCATCATCATCAACAACAAAACGAACAATAACAACAGGAGGAACAATACCAGCAGCAGTAGCATCTGAGGCAATAATAAGCACACGAAAAAAAAAATGGAAGCAGCTGTACATATATAAACAACTGTAATAGTCGACCACTAACCGCATATAATTTATCTTTTATTTTCTGTTGTTGCTGTTAATGTTTTTTTTTTTTTTTTTTGCCATTTTTCGAGCGTATCAAAGCTCGTCAACGCTTTTATTAACACTCATACACTGTGCTTCAGCTTACCCGGGAATGTTAGAGGGGGATGAAACAAATTTTAATTTAAAATACAAATGTTTACTTGCTTGTAAATCAAAACTTGTTTAGGTCTCTGGGGCATATTTATAAATCCCATAGCCATAGACAAAACCGATGCGACACTTATGACAGGTTTCTAAGAATAATCTTACAAGGGGGTCTTTTAATGGCCACCCACCGAAAGTACTGCAACTTTCAGGTGGGAAATATGATGACACGGACATAATCGAAACGGAAATAATTTCCAATATTGTTTTTCTGTTAGTGCAGACCGAGCACGGGCTCTAATTCTATATATGGGTACAAGTTAAAAAATGGGTAAAGTTGAAGTAAATTTTATTTCTAAAGACTATAGAAATTTCTTGTCTTCCTATATCGGTTTCAAACAGTTCCAGTTAACAAATAACAGTAGGATTCAAATGTCGGCTTGTTATATATGGATTTTTAATTAACATGTATACTAGAGTGGCCATAGTAGAAATTTTTTTGAAAAGTTAAAGTGTTCGCACAGAAAAATGTGAGGTTGGGGATAAAAATAATTATGCATATTTAAAAAAAAATTTTTTTTTGTTCCGAGTACCTCCGGGTTGAGCCTAAAGTTTGAAAAACGGATTACAAGGAAAAAATATGACTTTTTTTTCATTTTCTCAATTTTTTTGATATTTTAAGTACATTTTGAATTCAAATGGTCACTGAATTTTGATTAAGAGTTAATTGTCTATCAAATAAGGTGTTAAAAATTAAAATCGGTTGAAAATTAGCCGAGTTATGACAACTTACCCCGCCAACTAACTTGTGGTAAACCACCTGATCAAGGAATTCGAGCCCCATTTTTGAAATTTATTGAAATTATCTACTGTAATTAATTTTTTTTATTCCTCAAGTTCCAATGTAATAAGAAGATACATATTTTTCATATTGCGTTTTGCTAACTTGTTTTAAATAAATGCTAAAGTGGTCTGAATTTTTCAACACTATTTTCAAATCTCCAATTTTACATTTTTATTTTTTTTGTTAAAGAAATTTTAAAAAATCGGCTATTGGAGTTTAGGGATTTGTTAAGCACATATAAAGGAATAAAAAACCCAAAAATTGTAGGGTTTGCTGTTTTCATTTGGCTATTACAGTGATGTAATTTCGGCGGATTTCGGGAAAGTAGTGATTTTTGGCCCTTTTTTAGCTTTTATTTATTTTTTTTTTTGTTTTTTTTTACAAATTTGATATGTTTTGGACCGAATTATATCAACACGAGATAGAATACTTCAATTTGCAAAATTAGGGCGAAATTGACACATAAAAAATTGCCCCTGTTAAGGGTCAAAGGTCAAATTTTAGAAAATTTTTAATTTTTAAACATAAACAGATTTGCTGGGCGGATTTTGCTGAATCTACTCGATGTTGTCTTAATTGGTCTAAACTATATGGCAAATAATTAAAATTTAAAAATTTAACCCTTAAGTGCTGTTGGGGCCTATAATTTTTTTAATTTAATAGAGATAATGTAAGTGTATTTTGTTCAAATGGTCGAATAGGCCCCACCATCACTAAAGGGTTAATATTCTGAATTTAAATAAAAAGACATATGTTAAGACCTTTTAAAATGACATCAAGTAGTTTCATATATTTCCACTCAGAAAATCTGTTAATGTTTAAAAATTCAAAATCTTCTAAAATTTAACCTTTGACCTTTAGTTGGGGCAATTTTTAATTTCCCATTTTTGCCCTTAATTTACGAATTGAATTATTCTATCTCTTGTTGATATAATTCGGTCCAAAACATATGAAGTTTGTAAAAAAACCAAAAAAAAAAAATAAATAAAGGCTAAAAAAGTGCCAAAAATCACTACTTTCCCGAAATCCGCCGAAATTACATCACTGTAATAGCCAAATGAAAACAGCAAACCCTACAATTTTTGGGGTTTTTATTCCTTTATATGTGCTTAACAAATCCCTAAACTCCAATAGCCGATTTTTTAAAATTTCTTTAACAAAAAAAATAAAAATGTAAAATTGGAGATTTGAAAATAGTGTTGAAAAATTCAGACCACTTTAGCATTTATTTAAAACAAGTTAGCAAAACGCAATATGAAAAATATGTATCTTCTTAGTACATTGGAACTTGAGGAATAAAAAAAATTAATTACAGTAGATAACTTCAATAAATTTCAAAAATGGGGCTCGAATTCCTTGATCAGGTGGTTTGCCACACGTTAGTTGCCGGGGGAAGTTGTCATAACTCGGCTAATTTTCAACCGATTTTAATTTTTAACACCTTATTTGATAGACAATTAACTCTTAATCAAAATTCAGTGACCATTTGAATTCAAACTGTACTTAAAATATCAAAAAAATTGAGAAAATGAAAAAAAAGTCATATTTTTCCCTTGTAATCCGTTTTTCAAACTTTAGGCTCAACCCGGAGGTACTCGGAACAAAAAAAAAAAATTTTTTTAAATATGCATAATTATTTTTATCCCCAACCTCACATTTTTCAGTGCGAACACTTATGGATTTAACATTTTTTAATTTTTCTATATAACGCTATGGCCAGTCTAATGTATACCCCAACGAGAATTGAACCAAAGATTTTTTTTTTGTCATATTCATATCATTAACAATAATGATTTGCAAACACTTTAGTCTGCACAACCACCACATTGTTAGAATATGCTGTAGAGAAATACCCGTTTTGTGTTCAACTATTATTTGATCTACGGGTCATTATTAGTGAAATTAATCATGAATATTTTTGAAAACCTCCGATATTGTTGAAATTTGGTTTAGTTCTTTCTCTACACTCAAAAAAAAAAAACCTGGTAAAGTAACCAAAAAATCTCGCGATTTTACGAGGCTATTCTCGTAAAATAGGAGGTAGGTAAAATTCTCGTAAAATAACGAGCATTTCCTCGTAATTGTGAATGAGCAAAAAATTGGTAAAATAACCAATTTTATTGAAAACAAGTAAAAAAGTTAAATTCGGCCTTGCCGAATGTAGTAATACCCTCCACAATTTCAAAAAGATTATTGCAAAAAACTTTATTTAAAAGGAAATACTTGAAAAAAAAAAAAAAAAAATTCCGCGAAAAAAAAATTTGTTAAAAAAAAAAATCCGCTATTTTTTTGTCAAAAAATATGTTCGTACTTGTTTAAATACCGTTTGTTGTTCAATTATGTTCACATATGTCAACCAGAAGCCGAATTAAAGCATTTTGTATTTTTAGGTTATGTTGAATGTACTGAAATTTTTGAGGTGTGCTTACATTTGCGTTCATAACTTTTGAACCGCTGCACAGTGATTCGTTCACATATATCGAGTGGGCAAAAATAGAATATTGGTCGCAGATTTCTGAAATTTGGTACACTAGCATTAAATGATCTAATCAAGAAAAAAACGGGTTTTTGGAAAAATCGGAGAAAGGACACGCCTACCCCCCATATATTCTGAAATTTAAATATGTGATTAAAACTACAAAAATGGTCACAAAATTCCCAAACTTTGTCACTGTTACCAATTTTGATATATTATTTTATGTGTAAATTTTGTTCTAGATTGAAGCAAGGACTCGTGTGGCTGCCATATATCCTTTTTCTTAAAAACACTGTAAATCGCTCAAAAATTAGTCGATACCCTTGAAATTTTTTGTAAAAATTTTAATAGGCGATATCAATATGTGTGGCAAATTTCGCTGAAATCGGTGCAGTAAAACAAAAGTTGTTTATATATCCTTTTTAAAAAAATGCAATAAAGTGTTACTATAGTTCAATCACAAGAATAAAATAGATAGAATTGTCAACGATTTTTCAAATTTGGTACGCAAGCACAAAATTAATTAGTAGAAAAAAAAATAAAAATTTTGAGCAAATCGGTCGAAGGACATTTGTCCTGTCGTATATCCTGAAATTTAAAAGTAGAGTTTTAGCCTCAAAACTTGACATAAAATTACTAAACTTATTATTATCTTAGAAATTTAGATAACTATCGACGTACAACATTTTTATTTTAATCTGAGCAAGGACTTGCGAGGCTGCCATATATCCTTTTCTTGAAATCGCTGTAAATCTTTTTAAAATCTTTCGAATGCTACCAAATTTTTAATATAGATTAAATAAAATGGCGTTAATAAGTGTGCCAAATTTCGTTGAGTTGCTTGCGGTAACAAAAAAGCTGTTAATATATCCTTTTTTTAAATATAGTCAAAAATATAAAAATACATAATAACTGCTAAAACAAAACATTCGCAACACTTATTTTCTATTGCATTACGAAAATAAGTTTACTCAATATAACCTTTAAATAAACACGTTTAATACTTGCTTTATTTCTAAGTATAAACACCGTTAATAACAAAAAACTTAAAAAAAATTTTTTTTTTGGTACTTCAAATTTTTATTTTTTTTTTTTTTTAATTTTTTTCAAAAACTTAGTTATTTTTATTATTTGATGGTATAAAAAACAGTATAGGATGTTAAAAAAATCAATAAAAAATAATTTTTGAGTACGAACTTTTTTATGTATCTCACTAAAATTTTTGGTTTTGATTTGGAATACCAAAAAAAATCAAATACTGGTTTTAAAGCAAAATGGCCCACTGTAAACATATTTTATCGAATTATTTACTTTAAATTTGTGGTATACTATACAATAAATCCCTTTATATAAAAAAAAACACTAAAATGTTGATGTATTTTTTAAATTTATCTACAGAAAATAAAAAAATTAAAAAAAAATATTTCATTTTAGATTTTTTAAAAAAAAAAATTTTTTCAACTTAAAAAAAAAAATTTTTTCAACTTAAAAAAAAAAAAACTTAGTTATTTTTATTTTTACAGTATACTATATAATATATCAATGTGTAAAAAAAAATAATTAATATTGGATTTTTTTCTAATATTTTTTCCATTAATAATATAGCTTTTGAAAAAATTAAAATAAAGACACATACAAAAACATACTTTTTTCCAACTTCAGACAAAAACTTAGTTATTTTTATTGTTTTGCTTTATAAACCATAGTCTAAACTATCAAAAAAGCAAAAAAAATATTTTTTTGACTCACGAACTTTTTTTATGGACTCCATCAAAATTTGTCAATTATTGGGGATTCGGTAGAAAAAATACAGATTTCAGAGTAATACAAAAATGTATTTTAAGATTAATTCCAAAAAATTTAAAATACAACTGTTAGCAAATATAATTAAGTAACTTTTGCAAAAAAAAAGTTCGTTGATTTTTTTAAAATTCGATTTTTTATAATTATTTTAGTAAACCTATTAAATTCAATTTTTTTGTTTACACACAATAGCGTAAAATTTTCATACTTTAGCGCCCTCTTGTGGCAACATATGACTTCTTAAAAATCAGAAAAGCACATATTTTTTTTTAGTTTTCTATTAAACTATAAAAATACAAAAAATCATCAACATTGAAGACATACTTCTTTTTTTGATTTTTGCCAATGAAACGAATCACTGTGCGCTGAACCGATATCGCTCAAATGCAATACCAAACTTCTCGGGAGAACTTCCAATATATATGTTAAGTTTCAGTCATCTCTGTGCAATATTTTGTTCGCGAGAGCATTTTCCATAGACAGACGGACAGACGGACAGACGGACATCGCTAGAATGTCTTAAAATCGATCGGGCATCATGAATATATATACTTTATGGGGTCCCAGACCGATATTTCGATGATTAACAAACAGAATGACAAACCTATATATACCCTCTATCACTAAGTGGAGGGTATAAAAATATTGTTTTAAAACCGGAAAAATAAAAAAAAAATGGTAAATTTACAAGAAAAAATGGTAAATATGTTTAAAAAAATGGTTAATTTACAAACCAAAATGGTAAGTTAACAAAAAAAATTTTTTTTTTGTTAAACAACATAAATCCTCGTAATAAAATAATTTTTGTAAAATAACTGTTTTTTTTTTTTGTAAATTAACTAGAATCATCGTAATAATTTTTTAAAAATTTTGTCAACTTTTTTTTTTAAATTTTCAATAAAAAAAAAAAAAAATTTACAAAAAAAAAATATTTTTTTTTTTGTCAAACAACATAAATCCTCGTATAACATAATTTTTGTAAAAAAAAGTTTTTTTGTAATTCAACTAGAATCCTCGTAATAAAAATTTTGTTGTAAAATTACAGTTTTTTTTGTAAAATAGCCTTTATAATGGTAGAATACAAATACGAAAATGAACTTGTAAAATTACCAGTAAATCTGTAGTTCTCGTTTAAGCAAAGTACAAGATTTTTTGTTAAAAACAAGAAAAATTGTTAAATATTGGTAGAACGGGATTACAAGGCATTTTACCGGGCGTTTTACCAGTTTATTTTTTTGAGTGTACGTAAAAAACAAACAAATGCAAATTTTCAGCCCCCCAAAATCTCCCAGTCGCAACACTTTACAGCGTAAAAACTTAATATCGTTGGTTTTATTATAGCTAGAAAGCCCATTTTTGGTTTGTTTTGAAGCTCATAATATGCTCTATAAGACTTACCATAACAAAAAATTTTGGAAAAAAATAAGTGTTACCTCCCTTATTTTAAGGTCGTGATAAAGGGAGGAGAAAATTGGAAGGATGGTATCCCCCGATTTTTTTTGCTTAATAATCTTATAGAGAAAGTCCTAAAGAATATATTCTAAAATTTTTATGTTGGGACAATAATGGGATCGCTCAAAATCAAAATTTTTCACAATTTCCCCCAAAATCTCCAAATCGCAACACTCTTGAACCTTAAAAATTTAATATCATAAGTGCTTTTGTAGCTACAGAGCCCATTTTTGTTTGTTTTAAAGCTTATAATACGCTCTACAAAACCTATCATAACAAAAAAATTTCCAAAAAAAAAAAATGGATTTGGTGCCCCCCTTACTTAAAGGTCGTGGCAAAGGGTGGAGGAAATGGGGGGAAGTATAGCCCGATTTCTTTTTTACTTGGTATTCTCGAAGTGCAAGTCCTAATGAACATATTCTAAAATTTTTATGTTAGGACAACAATGGGATTGACCAAAATCAAAATTTTTTGCAATTTCCCTCAAAATCTCAAAATCGCGACACTCTTGCACATTACAAATTTAATATCGTGGGCTGCATTGTAGCTATAGAGTCCATTTTTGGCTTGTTTTAAAGCTCTTAATATGCCCTACAATATTACTATCACAAAAAAAAAAAAAAAATTAGGGGTGCCTCTTGTATTAAAAGATCGTGGCATGGGGTGGGGAAATCGAGGGGATTAGATTAGATTAGATTAAAGAGGCCCTATGCACTGCGACAGAAAGATCTATTGTGCAGCCTAAAAAGGGTGCCCTAAATGTTCAGGCTTTTAATAAAGCCTAGAATCCTATTTGGCAGAGAGTTCCACACATCGGTCGGAGATATTAAGTGTCCCCCTAGATGTTGAAGTCTTCTACCAGTCAGTCCTGGGCATGTACAAAGTATATGTTCTGCTGTCTCCTCCTCTATCTCGCAGAATCTGCACGTGTCCGTGTCAGATAGATTTTTTTTTTAAGTTGGTAACGTAGGTTACAATGTCCAGTTAGGTAGGACGTTATGATTTGAAGATCCTTTTTGTCTAAAGACAGTAATCGTTTAGATACAGTGTTGAATGGAATTATGAATCTTTTTGCCTGCCGCTGCCCAGCGCAATAGTTCCAATGTTCCATGAACTTAGATTCACTCCATATTTTGAGTTTTTCCCTAACATGTCCCGATGGCAAACCAAAGAATGGTTCAGGGCCATAAAGGGTCGCCTGGCACCACAATTTGCCAAACAGTTAGCGCGTTCGTTTCCCGTGTGACCCTCATGTCCCGGAATCCATACGAGTGTCAAGTCGTTATGTCGTCCTAGTTCGTTAAGTGACTCAATGCAGTTCATGACCAGTCCGGATGTCCCCTCATAAGCTATGAGAGCTTTTAGTGCAGCCTGACGTCAGACATTATGTATATATGGGAACCATTTGTTTTCCTACGAAGTCATTCAGTTACACATACATGAATGGCATATAGTTCTGCCTGAAATATTGATGGGGATTTCCCCATGGGCAGAGCGCGTTGGAAATTTGGTCCGAATATCCCCGCCCCTGTATCATTATTGGTTTGCTTGGACCCGTCCGTATACCATATTATGGAATTTGGTTCTGGGTCCCAGGTCATGTTTGACCACACGTTCCGTTCAAGGATTTTAGTGTCAAAGTTTCTAATAAATACTTGTGTCGGTAAAATTCTGTCCATGACCCTCAAAATAGGGTCATCAATGAAGAATTTTGCAATTCTCAAATGTCCCCGTAAGTCACCTTCCTTCATATTACCAAGTTCCGTCAGCCTTAGGGCGCTTTTTAATGCATTCTCCATTACAGAAATGTGTAATGGTGGAATGTTAAGTAGGGCCCCGATGGCATAAGTTGGGCATGTTTTGCGAGGGGTATAGTATCTTCCAATTTTTTTTAACTTGTTTTTTTTTTAAGAGTAAGTTTTATATCCTGAAATGTTTATCTTGGGACAACAATGGGAGGCGCAAGAGTGTTGCAATTTGTTGTTTTTGAGGGAAATTTTAAAAAATTTTGATTTTAGTCGATCCCATTGTTGTCCCAACATAAAAATTGTAGGATATGTTTATTAGGACAATAACAAGTAAAAAAAAAAATCGGGGGATACTTTCCCCCCATTTCCTCCACCCTTTGCCACGACCTTTAAATAAGGGGGACACCCTTTCCTTTTTTTGAAAAAATTTTTTGTTATGGTAGGTCTTGTAAAGCGTATTATAAGCTTTAAAGCAAAAAAAATGGGCTCTGTAGCTACAAAAGCTACGGTTAAAGAGTGTTGCGATTTGGAGATTTTGGGGGGAAATTGTAAAAAATTTTGATTTTGAGCGATCCCATTGTTGTCCCAACACAAAAATTTTAGAATATATTCCTTACCATCCTCCCCATTTTCTCCTCCCTATATCACGACCTTAAAATAAGGGAGGTAACCCTTATTTTTGTCGAAAATTTTTTGGTTATGATAGGGGTTGTAGAGCATATTATGAGCTTTAAAACAAATCAAAAATGGACTTTCTAGCTATAATAGAACCAACGATATTAAGTTTTTAAGGTGCAAAGTGTCGCGACTGGGAGATTTTGGGGGAAATTTTGACCCTCCGTATTTTCGGCCACTATTTACTTAGAGGGCTGAAAATAAGTGTGCCTCAGTTTATCACTTACAATTAGTGTTACAACTAAACCAAATTTCATCAAAATCGGAGGGGGTCAAGAAAATTTTTAGCTATTTTTGATTGATTTCACTAAGACTGACCCTAACATATTAATGTAGGAAAGGCCTTTAATTTAATTTAAAACACTTATTTTTAATTATTTAAAATATTTATTTAATTTAGGTTTATAAAAACTTAAATGAATGTTGTTTAACGACAATAGCCTTTCACGGTGGTTAGAGTATAACTGAAAAACTCTCTCTTCTTTGTTCTGTCTGTATTTTTCATAAGGTGGCAACCCATTATTAAAT
This sequence comes from Pegoplata infirma, assembly GCA_963921195.1. NCBI lineage: Eukaryota > Metazoa > Arthropoda > Insecta > Diptera > Anthomyiidae > Pegoplata > Pegoplata infirma. Next base: position 55,238,066 of record OY992536.1, on the reverse strand, counting down.
TTGAGATTGGGCAGCTAAAAAAAACAGGTAGCTCTTATTTTTCTCTCCTCATTCCAACATTCAAGTTTCAGGGTAATCGGTGGGTGCCCTGTGAAAGACCTTCCTTGTTATTCCCCATAAAATGAATGAGGGAAACGAAAAATTTCGGTCGTAGTTTCAACCGGGAATAGACTTAACACCCATTGGGACTATGACCATTTTGGAAAAAATCATAGTTCCCGGAACTAAAATAGGGAATATAGTTTTGATTTATTCGGTCAAAATTTCCATTTCCGTTATGCGAATAATGTCCGTAAGGATCGTGTTCTTTTTTAACATGATAATGTTTTTAGGCTGGTGTCTAATTTTAAAAATTTTGCAGGACGCCAGCTCAATTTGTTTATATAAGCTACCGACTAACAAAAAAGGAAATAAGAGTTACTGTTTTAATTTTCTTAAAATCAAAAAGGTTTATACACTCAAAAAAATACGTTAGTAGATTTACTAATTTTTTTTTGCTAATGCTAGTTAGCTAACTTTTAGCAAATTTTTAGTTGAGATTAGCATGTTAGCAAAAAATTCTTGTAAACTTCATTTAGCACATTAGCAATTTTAAACAAACGTTGAACTAATTTCTTTTGCTAAGATTTGAAATTGAGTTGACAACATTTTTACAAGATTTTTTGCTAACATTAGCAAAAATAAATGGTAAATTTTTTTTTATTTTCAGAAAACTTAAAATGGCTCTATCTAGGAAACTAAGCCAGATAGAGCAAAATGGAGGGCATTTTTGGTTCTTAGAACCATGTGTGGACCCTAATGGGCCCTCTACACATGTGTGGACCCTAATGGGCCCTAACTTTGGATCCAAAAAAGTTATCATTCCCGAAAATTTTAAAATGCTCATATCTCGGTAAATATTGCCGACACAACAAAAAGTCCAAAAGCATTTTTGTAGCTCTCAATACGTAGAACAAGACCACAAAATAGTCAAAAGCTCTCCGAGTAATATTTTTGAAGTTATCGAGTTTTTTAATTCTCAAGACCCCAGTGGTCCCCTATAATCACGTATCTCAAAAACTAAGCAAGGTAGAGCGAAACGGACACAAATTTTGGATCAAAAACTATGACGATTTTTAAGGAACCCAACTAGGTCTAGGCCCATGTGGGTCTGGACCTATCGGGTCCGAACCCAATGGGGTCCTCAAAAGTGTCAAAAAAAAAAATTAGTTAACTTATTATTAGCAAAACATTTTTGCTAACTTTAGCAAAAAAATTGTGGGTTCAAAATCAGCAAATTTTCTTGCAGGTTTACAAGCTTTTTTTGCTAACATTACAGTTTTTTTTTTTTTTGAGTGTAACTTCGATTTGTAAAAAGTAACATATTTATTTTACAACAAAAAAACTTTTTTTTCATCAAATTTTTTTTTTTTTATAATCAATTTTTTTGTCGTTTTTTTTTTCAAAAAAAATTTTTTTTTTTTTTCATAAAAAAAATTATTTCGTGAATTGTTTTTTTCGTATTTTTTTTTTTTTCTCATAATTTTTTTTTTCATCAATTGTTTTTTCGCCAAATTTTTTTTTCATAAATTTTTCTTTTTTCATCAAAAATAAGTTTTTCACAGAAATTTTTTTTCGTTTTATTTTTTTTTTATCAATTTTTTTTTTTCATAATTGTTTTTTTCATCAAAAGGTTTGTTTTCGTCAAATTTTATTATCATAATTTTGATTTTCATGAAAAAAAATTTTCTTTTTTTTTACCAACTACTTTTTTACGAAGTCTAACTTTTGACAAGAAATTTTCTTTTTGTTTAACAAATGTACAAAAACAAGTGAGAGTGTTAAATTCTTCAATGCTGTATCTCTTATACTCTACACAAAAAAAAAACTGGTATTCAATACTAAAAATTTAAATAACGAACTAATATTTTAGTGCAAAAGGAGGCTGTAGGCAAAATCGCCCAAAGAAAAATGGCCCAAAAAAGAAAACGAAAATTCGCCCAAAAATTTTTCATACAAATTTGGGTCATATTTCATATGAAAAGTTACCCAACATTTTTGGGCAAATTTTCATAGTTTTTGGGCAAAATTTCGAAATTAAAAATTGGGTGATTTTTCATTACGAAAAACTACCCAAAAATTATGAATGAAAAATTGCCCAATTTTATTTTGGTTTTATTTTTTGTCAAACAGTAAACGCATATCGTGTTTTTTTTTATAAATTATATATTTAACTAACCAGAATAAGCTGAAGAAAAACCGTTCCGTTGTTGCTAACATGCAAAGGCTCTGGTGGGAATCGAACCCAAAACCCCTGCTCTTACATGCAGATTACCACGCTATATATTAATCCATCGCAGCGCAGTAGAAAATCAAAAGCAATGAATTTAAAAACAGCATGCAACTCCTATGAAAGCTCCGCAGGCGAAAAATTTTACCAACAAATTTTAACAAAAAATCGCGCGATTTTTTGTTAAAATTTGTTGGTAAAATTTTTCGCCTGCGGCGCTTTGATCAGCGCTAATTATTTATTTTTTTTTATTTCGTTAAAATTTAAGTTTCACACTTAAAACTTTTACATCAATTACTTATGCGTTTTACGGGCTGTATTCTCAAAACAATAAATAATAACCACGTAACCTATGGTCTTATCTCAAAAGTTTTTGTCTTTGTCTTAAAGTTCTTCTGCGTAGCCGGCCTTCGGCCGGACTTAGGGATTACAAATTCCATGCCTTAGACCCACCCTCTCCGCAAAAGAAAGCTTTTCTGTGTAGTATGTATTTTGGAAAAAATGTGTTAGAAAAAAATCTTTTTTTATTTTATTTTGGGCCATTTTTCATTTCTTTTTTGGGCTTTTTTTCGTTAATTTTGGGCGAAGTTTCGTATTTTTCTTTTTGGGTCATTTTTCATATTTTTTGGGCAATTTTGCATTTGGGCGATTTTTCATAAAACTTTTTGGGCGATTTTTCATTGGGCGATTTTGCCTACAGCCGCAAAAGGACCTAGTTTCAGGAATTGGTAACCAATACTAAACCAGTAAAAATTATTAATTTTAGTACTTTGAAGATACTCAAAAACTACTGTACTACTGGCAATTAGTAACTTATTAGTAGGTTTGGGGGCAAAATAACTTACTGAAACCTTTACTAAAGCATTATTATGAGTGCACAAAATGTAAAAAAACTTTTGTGCACTAAAGTAATACATGCATTTCCAAAATTTACAGCTCTTTTGGATGGGACTGCATCTTACTTTCCAAAGACAGATGGACGTACATATGTATATAGCTAGAGTGTTTTAGAAATGGATCAATAATATGTAAACTTAATTGGATCCTCGGCCGATATTTCAATTCGTTTTGTATGGAATGTCAAATCAATATAATATTATTTTTTCTAAAAAAAAACTTTGCTTTGGCAAGTACACCCAAATCTTCTGAAAAACATTGTCATGATTTAGTGTTTTGGGCAAGAGTACAAAATTCGCAGGCATTTTTTGACTTTGAACTAGTACTTTTAAATTTCTGAAAATTTTATTAAACAAAAACTTCCAAAATTACCTATTTTCTTTATAAGCATTAAATATTATAAAAAACTAAGCTTATCCCCTGCCTCAATTTATTTTTGGAGCTATTTGAGTTTAGCGGATTTCAAGAAATTTAAATTTTTAACAATATTTTTTTAAATATTTCACAAAAATACTTTAAACATTTTATCAATAAAGAATTTATACTAAAAAAAAAATTATACAAACGAAAAAAATCTTACACTTAAAAAAATTTGCTCGCAGAATTTTTTTTATTGGGTGAAAAATTTTTTTGAGTGTAATTTTTTTTAGCATTTTTTTGTAAGTGCAGTAATATTTTTTTCAAAGACAAATATAAAAAAATATTGATAAAAATTTAAATAACTTGAAATCCGCGAAAATCAAATAGCTCCAAAATAAATTGAGATACCCGATCCCCTACTTTTTAAAATATCTAATTTTTAGGATAGTTTTGAGTGTTTTGTATAATAAAGTTTCCAGAAACCTAAAAATACTCTTCAAGTACCTGAATTTTCACATGAGAACCTCTTATTAGATTTTTTTTGTAGCACTGTGTAATTAATAAGTACTAATAACCTCAAACTAAACTTAATACAAATATTGTTTTCAGATTATCACTTCTTTAAAAATTTCAAGTAACATTTGGAAGCGAATTCAAATTCCGCCTGATAATTGTTACAATTACACAACAAAAATTTCATTCCACTCTAACTAACCATTTTTAACAAATCTAAGAGAATGTGAATATTCTTGTATGAGACAATAAACCAGCAGAATTATAAGTACACTAAGAGGAAACGGGAAAAAGGATGACGATGATGCTGTTGTATAAAAACAAAAAATAAAATTTTTATGATGTTTTGCATAAATAACCCAGAAATTTACTAGAAAACTATATAGAAGGTTATAAAATGATAAAAATATAAATTTTACAAAAAAAAAAAAAAAAAACAGTAAATGCCAACACAGATGGATTTATAAATATGCAAATGAAACTTTACAAAGTAGCCATATCTGCTCTTAAAGCGTTAAGGAAAAAATCACCCCAATTTGTAAAATATCTTTATTGTTTAAAAAATAATTCTTATTTTTTTTGTAACAAAAGTATTATCATCACAGTTTTTACTGTTTATGTATGAGTACTTGAATTTTTTCGACAGGGTTGTTGTTATGAATACATATTTTGTGTTTAAGTGAGTTATAAAAAATATTACTTGAATTCATATTTAAAGTCTTTATGATTTTTAATGGCTACAAAATAGTAGATAAATTGATGCTTAATATGAGGGCAAACAAAATTTTGACGTATTTACAAAATTTAGATAGTTTATTCTTCTTCGAATCGGTTTCATTTATGTGAATGCAAAAATTTCGTTGCTTCATTATTCTTTTTTTTTTTAAATTCTTATTAAAAACATTTATACAAATCTTGCGATGTCCGTCCGTCTGTTGAAAACACGCTAACTTTTGAACGAATTTACAGAGACTGCGGAAGTTCGGCATATATGTTGCGCATTTACTTGTTCGGGTAGGTATTACAATTCAGCAAAATTGGTTGTTTAAAAGTTATGAGCAAAAGAATGAATTTCGGAAAGGGTTTTTTGTGAATTTAAGAGATGAAAAACATGCTAACTTTCGAGGCTAATGAAGCTTGGAATATATGTTTGTCATTCCCCTGGTCTAGTTGGTATTTAATTTGAGCAAAATCAGTACAGTTAATCAAAAGTTTTTAGCAAAACCGTGAATTTCAGATTGGTTTCAACTTAAATTCAAGTGTTGAAATATCCTTAAACAAGTTTTAAAACCATTGGTAATAGGCAATTCACACCTGAGCAAAATCTCGTTTAAACGAGATTTTGATTAAAATCTCTGTTATTTTATGAGATTCCCCATATAAAGTAAAATCTCGTTCGTAATGAGATTTTACTAAAATCTCATAAATTTTCGATAACTTTTAGGAGATTTAACAACATTTCGATAGCTCACAGAAAACACAGACACGTCACAGTGTTGATGTATTGGCAGCACGGCCATATTTTTTTTTATTTTTTACCAAAATTTGTGGACAACTAAGAAAATAAAATTAAAAACGTTAACATCTATATACAAACGTATATTTGACAGCGTTTTAAGTTTAGAAACATTCCAATATCACCAATTTGATACTAAAAAATAATAATGTCTGTGTCAAGTCTATTTAACTATGGGATATGAAAAGCAGGGTTGTTATATTACAAATATGTATTAGTAAAAAATTTATTTTTAATATATCAAAAAACTTAACTAAAACAATGGCAGATATAAAACAAACGTGTTTTTATTGATAGTTATAATGGGTATTATTGAATTTTATTTAGAGCCATAGAAGAAATGTGCTATCCGCTTTCCATGATGTCGGCCCTTCACCGACCAAAAGGTTAAGAAATCTTGATATCAACAAAGCATCTCTGGACAAATAGAGGTTTCTTGGTGTTTTTGTCATTGTATAATCTCTTTAAACAAAAAATTCTATCTTCCGGTCGAAGATAAATGCTGTTTTGGAATAATTCCGATTGAGTTTTTTTTTGTTTGTTTACAAAAATAAACAGGGTTGCTAAAACAAAATCTCGCTTAACGTCAAAAAATGTATATGTAAACGGCATAGATTTTTAAGTCAGATTTCAGCTAAAATCTACAATATTTTAGCTAGATGTGAATAGGCTATAAGTCACAAAAACCTTTTACAAAGTATTTTTGTCAATTTAAACTAAAAAAAATGAAAAAAAACGTTACACTCAAAAAAAAATTAGTAATTTTTTCACCAAAAGACTAAAAAAGGTTTTTTATTTAAAATAAAATATTTCTAATCAAAATTGTTAAATTTTTTCACATTGGAAAAATTACTGTTACTTAAAAATGCCCCTTTTAACCCAGAAAAACTTAGATTACCAAATAAGGTATAAAATAAGGTATAGGATCTCTTATTTTATACATTGCAGCATTGATGATTTTAACAGGCGATGAGACTCAAAGTAATGCATCCACATTATCACAAAGAATACCAGTAAGGTATAAAATAAGTCATAAATTTATAACGAAGAATACGAGTAAGGTGTAAAATATATGATATTTTATAGGTTACGAGAAATGAAATAATATAGCATACCAGAAGATAATATACAAGGTGTTACGAGTAGTGAAAAAGTAATTTTGTATTAAATTTACTCACGTGATTGTAAGTGAGTGGAAGTATATAAAATATGCTCGTGAGTGTGTGTCGTTAGAAATTTCCTGTCGTGAGCCCATCTCTAGTTTAAACTTATGCATTTTTTTATAAAATAATTATTTTTTATGTTATTGTAATGCATTATGCATCCAATTATAAATAATGCATTATTTCAAACTTTTAAATAATACATAATGTAACCAAATATAAGTCATCCATGATTTAATGTTTAGAAATAATAAATATGAAATACATTTTTTCCAATAATCATGCATTACGTAGCAAATTATTAGTAATGCATTATTTTTCACTTTAAAATAATACGTTGTGGAACAAATGTTTGGTAAGACATCCTAAAATAATGCTACAAATAAGGTATATACATTACCTGGTAATGTGTTATATAATCACTACCCATTACCAAAGTTTTGCTGGGTAAGTAATAGTAATTTGAAGTGAAGGGTATTCATGAATTCGGTCAAGCCGAGCTTAAATTTTCTACTTGTTTTAAATTTATCGGTCCTTTTGGAACAATAAATTTCTCACAGGAAAGTTTTTGATAGAAAAATTAATTTTGATGAAAAAAAAAAACAGTTGAAAGAAAGAAATTGTTTGATGAAAGAAAGATTTTGATGACAAACCAAAATTTTTACAAAAAAAAAAAAAAATCTTTGTGATAAAATAAAAAAAAAATTGTAAAAAAAATATCTTACGTTTTATTTACCACCTGGTGGTGATTTTTTATATCCGCCAGTACTAGGTGAATTATTAGCCAAGTTACAAATCTTTTTGATTTTAAGAAAATTAAAATAGTAATTCTTATTTTCTGTTTTATACCCTCCAACTACACACACCCCTCTTCAAGCAAGTTTAGGTTGTGTTAAAATGGTGACTATCGGCGTATGACATTACACTCCTCTTTAGTTTAAACTTTAAAAATCTTTAACATGAAAATCCCAGCTGATCCTGTTTTCGATTTATAGCAAAATAATTACACTGTCGACAACGAAATTTTTTCAGTGAAGTATCCAACTGAATTAAATAGATTTTGCTTTTCTAACTCCAAATCTACTGTCCAATTCTTTCTAGCACGTACCGTTTTTGAGATATTCGCTGTTAAATAGTCAACAAAACAGTAATTTCGTACGTTTGGGGTCCACTGCTATGTTTCTTCCAACAAATAGAACTTGATTTCATACAAATTATACTTCCTGATTTCAAACTACAATCCAAATTGTTCGTGATATTCGTGTTCGAGAAATTTTCAAACGCGAATATCTCGAAAACGGAACATGCTTGAAAAATTGTGATTGCAGTTTTGGAACCAGTGGATCCATTTTGTATGAAATCAAGTCTTTTTTTTTGGAAGAGTCCGTAACAGTGGTCCTCCAAAACTGCGAAATTATTGGGTTTTTGACTTTTTATCAGCGAATATCAAAAAAACGGTACGTGCTAGAAAAAAATGGATGCCAAATATGGATTTAGTAGAGCAAAATCTCTAAGTATCAATAGGATATTTCACTGGGAGGTTTTTGTTGTCGAAGAGTGTAATTATTTAGCTAAAACTCGAAAAAGGATCGGCTAGGATTTTCGTGTTAACGATTTAACCTAATGTTGCTTGAAGAGGGGTGAGTAAAGTGTCGGGATAAATTTACTTTGTCAGTGCGTGAGTAATGCATCGAAATAAAGGTCGGGGACCATATAAAGTATATCGTACATGGACTTGGGTTCTTAGTTTTTTTTTATGTTACATTTTACATTTTATTACATTTTAATTAAAAATTGCAAAACTCTCGATTTTATTCGCGATTTTAATTTTTTTTAAATCACAAAAAAATTTAAGAAGTGGTGTAGTTTAAAGAATTAAAAATAAACAGCCTGACTAAAAAAAAGTAATACGGCGCAAAATATTATTTGATCCCAAAAATGGAGGATCCAAAAATTTATGATTATATCTTATTACATCAAATTTGATGTAATTAGATATAATTAGATCCCAAAAATGGAACGGTAAATATTATCTAATTTGATATTATAAAATATTAGAACTAATAAGATATAATAATATATAATTATATCCTATTATATCTAATATTATCTTTAATATCAAATTAGATTAAATTTACTGTTCCATTTTTGGGATCTAATTATATCTAATTATATCAAATTTTATCTAATAAGATATAATCATATATCATTGGATCCTCCATTTTTGGGATCAAATGATGGATATATTTATTTATAATTATATCTCAAACTATATGACTATATCAAAACTTTTTACTCGGGAGGATTTGATATATATATGAGGCATTCCACACCGAATGTCCCGTTACAGAAAAACATGTGTCCCGTAAATTTCTGAATAGGTTGTTTGGATAGCCCTATATGTAACTAAGAAAATTGCGTTTTTGGTTTTTCAAATTTTCGAAAACTGGGCTTAGGAGGCGTGGTCAAATATTGGAAAAATGGAAAAATTTGTGGCAAGTTGCCTTGATTAAATATTTATCACATTAAAACGGAATGCACCACAATGTCAAAAATTTACGTTTTTATATAGTTTTGTATGGGCTATCGATTAAAATTTTTTTTTTTTTGGAAAATTTTCAGAACCCGTTCTGAAATTTCCCATTTTTTTAAAAAGTCAATTTATCAAAAATCCGGCCACTTTTTTTTTTTTTTTTATTTCTTTTTTTTTAGTTTAGATGTTTGTCCATCCACACAAAAAAAATCAGAAACACGTTCATCTTTTTTTTTCGAGAAAATCGCATTTGAACTTAAAATTTCATAACAATTTTGTTATTTGCTTGTATTTCTTTGTTTTAAAGTTGCGAATGAGTAATATTAATTGCATAAATATTCGTCATACGCTCTGTTGACACAAGAAAATACAATCAAATTACTAAATTGTTATGAAATTTAAATTCAAATGCGATTTTCTCGAAAAAAACGAAAAATGTGTTTCTAAATTTTTGGGTGTGGATGGACAAACATCTAAATTGGAAAAAAAAAATTTAAAATGAAAAAAAGTGGCCGAATTTTTGATAAATTGATTTTTTTAAAAATGGGAAATTTCAAAACAGGTTCTGAAAATTTTCCAAAAAAAAAAAAAAAATTAATCGATAGCCCATACAAAACTATATAAGAATGTAAATTTTTGAGATTGTGGTGCATTCCGTTTTAATCTGATAAATATTTAATCAAGGCAACTCGCCACAAATTTGACCATTTTTCCAATATTTGACCACGCCTCCTAAGCCCAGTTTTTGAAAAATTGAAAAACCAAAAACGCAATTTTCTATGTTCCATATAGGGCTATCCATACCACCTATTCAGAAGTTTACGGTGCACATGTTATTTTTCGCTGGACATTTGGTGTGGAATGTCTCATATATAGTCCTATATATAATTATAAATAGTCCATATAATTTTTTTACTTGGGGTGATTCCATTCTTTTTAGAGTAATACAAAAGAATAGTAATTGAAATTTCTCGGAATCAATTAGCTTTCTAGCGTAATATGAACGAAAAATATAATAAACATGATACAAATTTCCATTCGAATTAGAGTAAAACAAAAAAAATAATAATTTAAATTCCTTGTAATCAAGATGCTTTACATGCAGCACGAGTAATTTTGATTGATTATCAACATTTAAAAAAAATTCCAGAGAAATCATGAAATTCCATTCAATTGTTAGTAGATACTGCACGTGAAATTGAAGTATTTTCAGTGGAATTTTAGCAATAATTACACAGTACAACATATCAAATCGGAATGAGATGAAACCAAAAGCAAATGAAAGTTGAAATTTTTCATAACAAACCCATCAAACCCAAGTTCAGTGCTAAATTTTTTCAACGCATTTAAAGTATGGTTTTTAATTTTAATTTTAAAAATAATTAGTTGTAAACTGTTTGAGTGGCGTATACTAAATTCTGTAATTCCCTTTAAATAACAATCATACGCAATGGTGCACAGTGGTTTATTTTTAGTAATTTGGCACTCAGATGGTAGGCACAGGACCGATTGCCGCGAAATTTATACCAGCTGGACCCCGCATGTCCAAAAGGCACCACCAGGGGCACCTCAATAACGACATATTTACTTTAAAAACTTATAATGCTTTAAAATCACCAACTTCAAATGCATGTAAACAAAAATCTATTACTGAACTAAAATAAATATTAAGTTTCATTTGCTTTTGGTTTCTTTCCATTCCGATTCGGAAAGTTAAATTTTGTTCCACTGTGTTATTAAATGCCAGTTTTTTATGAATTTATGTTAAAAAAAAATCTAAAAAAATACGGACTGTTTTTTCTTAATAACTGGAAATACAAGCAAAATAATACATACCAACATTTGTAAAGACCACAATTATTATATGAATATAAAACATTAAAGCAATGGTTCCCAACCTTTGATTCTCGCCCCACTGGGGGGCAATTTGAATGCTTCAGGGGGGCAACGAACAATTTTTTTTGTTAAATAAACTAAAAAAAATATTATTTTAGTTAATTTATTTCGTTGATTATTCAAAAATTTTTCTAAAAACTTTGTTTAAACGATGATTTTAACAAAATGTTTGCTGAACCATAAGTAAATTTTGAATTTTATAACAAATTTGAAAAATTTTTAAATTTTTCTTGTATGTAGGGGGGACATTTTCGTTTTTTTATACCCTCCACTCTAGTGATAGAGGGTATATATAAGTTTGTCATTCCGTTTGTAACACCTCGAAATATTGGTCTAGGACCCCATAAAGTATATATATTCATGATCCTCGATCGATTTTAAGACGATCTAGCGATGTCCGTCCGTCCGTCCGTCCGTCCGTCCGTCCGTCCGTCTGTCCGTCTGTCTGTCTGTCTGTCTGTCTGTTGAAAACACGCTAACTTTTGAAAGACTTTACGGAGGCTCCTGAAGTTTGGCATATATGTTGGGCATTTACCTGGTCAGGTTGGTATTGCAATCCAGCGAAATCGGTCCAGTGGTTCAAAAGTTATGAGCAAAAGACTGAATTTCGGCAAGGGTTTTTCGTGAATTTATGCGATAAAAAGCACTATAACTTTCGAAAATCAATTCTGAGGATGCTGAAGCTTGGCATATATATTTTTTGTTCCTCCAGCCTAGTTCGTGTTAAATTTCACCAAAATTGGTCCAGTGGTTCAAAAGTTATTAGCAAAACCGTGTATATCAGATTAGCTTCACCTTAAATTCACTTGGAGGAAACCCGTTAAACCTGTTTTACAACCATTGGTAAGTCACAAAAATATTTTAAAACGTATTTTTGTTACATAAAAATATTTTTATACCAAAACAAAAAAAAAATACACTCGAAAAAAATTTTACACTCAAAAAAAATTTTACACTCAAAAAAAATTTTACACTCAAAAAAAAAATAGTTTTTTTTTTTTTTAAAAATTACTAAAAAAAAATTTATTTACACAAAATAAAATATTTCTAATCATAACTGTTATTTTTTCACGTTAGAAAATTTACTATCACTTAAAATGGGCATTGTAAAGGGTATTCATAGATTCGGCCAAGTCGAATTTAACTTTTCTACTTGTTAACTTTAAAGTGGGGCATGGCGCAAAAATGGTTGGGAACCATTGCATTAAAGTAAAAAAAAACAACTTTTCTTTTTTGTATGTAAAATATATAACTAACACACAGTGTAACCTTTGTATGGAAAAGGCGCGCATCGAAGTTTTTTAATTATAACTCTTGGACGAATAGACCTATTTAAATATTTGGTACAGTTTTGGAAACTAGGAACTTAGAAATTTTTTTGGATCTTGTTTTAAGGATATACTGTCAATACCCTACTTAAAACGGGGAGGTAAAGTCGGTTAACAAACCAAAAAATAAAAAAGTTAAAATAATAAAGATTTTTTCGAAAATTATTCTTTATATCAACGAACGTGTGACGTGCATTACAACTATATTTCTAAATCCAAAAATCTGAACTCACGACCACCATTTTGAGCAATATATTACAGATAGTCAAAAAAAAAATTAACCTATTTACGATTTAGAAATAATGATTTTATCATTAAATGTTACTAACTTTTATATATTTGTAAGATGGATTATTTATCTGCATACAAACAATATACCCTACATTAAAAAATCGGCAATTAAGACTAGTTTTCCCTCATGAAATTTATTTTAATACAAAAAAATAACCAATAAAAATTTAATTATGAAAAAACAGAAGAAAGTTCATTTTATATGCCTATTCGATATTTTTAAAACAAACAAAAATCACATTAAAAATTATTTTTTATCCATTTTCGTGAGGCAAAAATTTTCACCGCGAAATCGCGAAAAAATAATTCTGTGTACATTACTGTGTAGACCTGGCATGTATCTTTCAGAAGACTGCCAGAGAAATAAAAACTATGCTGTGTAAACCAATCAAATTGTACAACATTTAAAACAATTTTCCAATTTACTTTAATATTTTTGTTTTTAACCATAACTTTAACCTCGATTTGGGACAAAAAGGGCACTTTAGGGCAAAAGTTACATCATATGAAATGTTAAGGAGTACCTCTAGTATAACCCACAATAACGTCTTGCATTATCCATCATTATCTGCTGAAGTTGCAGTCTATTGCTTAAGTGGATTTTCAAATATATTTTTAAAAAAACACGGACTTTAACTCAATATAACTTTTGTTTGGGTTACTTTTTTGTTATAAAGTAAACAGAACAATAAAATAACGTATCTTGAGAACATTTTGCAAAAAATTTGGGCGCAATGCTCTAAAAGATAAATTTTTAAAAATTTTTCAAAAAATGTACTTTTCAAAAAAAAAATTAAATTAAAAAAAATCTAGACTTCGGAGTTGTGCCCCAGCCAAACTAAGAGTGACAGTGACGTAACGGAAGCTGATTTCTATTCTCCAGAGTGTCTAAAATAAATATGCACCTACAAAAAAATAATCGAATAATTTTTTTTTCTGACCCAAATGCGCACGAATATCACACTGTGTAACATAACACTACAAATAAATTTTTGGTAAAATACTCTGCAAAATGACTGTAAAATCAATTTGATAAAATAACTGTAAATCAAGTCGACAGATATTTGACAGAGTTTTTAGTTCCTCCATCATACTGATTTTATGATTTTTTTTTTTTCGTGTAAAAAAGTTTAATCTTTTATTTTAGATCTTCAAAGATTGAAATCCTTTTCGAATGAATTTTTCAAAAAATCTATTCAATTGAATTCGACTTTATAAATCAACATTGAATGCCGTCCTTGTAATGCATTCGATTGAATGGAAAAAATTAAAGCATTCGATTTCTTCTCCATTCGATTCTTAATCATTCCACTGATTGTGAGAATGCAATCGATTTTTTATATAGATAGAGCAAAAGAAAGCCAAATTTTAGTCCATCGTATCGCCAACCCTTTTTACATGTGATGACCCTAATGGGCCCTAATTTTGAATCCAAAAAAATGGTATTCCCGAAAATTTTAAAAATGAACATATTACACATCAAAAAGTCACAACGCATTTTTGTAGCCCTTGGGTTGTAGAACACGACCGCCAAATACCCGAAAGCCTTCCGAGTAATGGTTTTTTAATTCTCAAGACCCCTGTAGGGCCCTTTAATTCCATTTTCTCGAAAACAAAGCAAAGTAGTGCAAAAAGGAAAAAAATTTGGATTAAAATCTATATCTACATTTAATTTTCAAGATACAAATTTAGGGGCCTAATAGGGTCTTGAGAATTTTTAAAACCACGTAACTGAAAAAACGGTAATTTGGAAAGCTTTCAGGTATTTGGCGGTCGAATTATACTAGACAAGATCTACAAACAAGATTTTGGATTTTTGTCGTGTTGGGAGTATTTAGCAAGATATATGCATTAGGGTTATGACTTTTTTTTTGCGACATCCTTCATTCACGGAATCGTGTAGGGCATGGAAAAATACTAAGAAATATGCTTATGATTTTTCCCGATCGTGAAAAAAGTTCACGCACCAAACGCATTGAAGTTTTATGTAAACAATTTTTTTTTTTAAATTAATAAAAGTGATAACTAACTAAAATTTTTGTTATAAGGGTTCAAGTTGAAAAAATGCAGAAGAAAAATTGAATTTCCAAAAATTATAGACATTTCTGGTATTTCCTATACCGGTTTCAAACACCCCAGTTAGTGTCATCTTCAGTAGGATTTTAAATGTCGGTTTGTCTTGTTAATGAAAACTGTTTTTCATATATGTGAATATTTATAGTTTCTACAGAATAAATTTTGACAGTTTCCAACACTACAATTCTATTTCTAGCAATCTCAACCTCACTTCAAACTTTCTTTCAACTTTTTTGTCTCTTACTTTATTTCGCGAAGGGTTACCAACATGATCTGGAATTGCAGACACAAATGAAGGAATTTGCATTTTCTGTTTCGGAGACGTGCCTAATGGCGACATATTTAGTCAGTAATTTTATTTGATTTTTTCTGTAAGTACAGATCGAGCACGGGCTCTAATTATATTTGTTATAAGGGTTCAAGTTGAAAAAATGCAGAAGAAAAATTGAATTTCTAAAAATTATAGACATTTCTGGTATTTCCTATACCGGTTTCAAACACCCCAGTTAGTGTCATCTTCAGTAGGATTTTAGGATTTTTTTGTTGTTTTTTATTATAATCCTACATACAAATGTGTTTCACACCATTTTGTTACGAAAGTTTCGATAACTCGCGATATAAGTGATTTTTTTAGCGATTAAAATATTTTATATAATTTAAGTTTTTTTACTCCAAATAAAGTTTCTTTTTTGCAATTTTCTAATTTAAAAATACAATAATAGCGCGAATTGGTCAAACTTGCGTCTCCAAAATTGTGGGTAACGGTTTTGTAAGCAGTGAACCACAAAAACTTGGTTATTAAGAGAAAAGTGAAACTTTAATAAAAAAAAATAAAAAAATCGTATATACAAAACTTCAATGCATTTGGTGCGTGAAGTTTTTTCACGATCGCGAAAAACTAAACTAACAGTTTTTAGTTATTTTCCATGCCCTACACGATTCCGAGGATGGTGGTTGCATATTTGCAAAAAATGCAAAAAGTATTAACCCTAATGTGCATTTCAAAGTTTTCGGGAATGCCAATTTTTTTTAGATTTAAAATAGGGCACATTAGACAAAAAAAAATGGCTTCGTTTTGCTCTATTTTGGTAAGTTTTTTATGTTTTTTAAGCTATGAATGAATAAGTCATTCGATTCTTCAAAATTAAATGAAAATAAAATCGATTGCATTCGCTATGGTATGCATTCGATTTTTAAACGTCAAATGAAAAAAAAAACTGGAATGCATTTGATTTTTAAAAGTCGAATGGAAAATAAATCGAATGCATTCTATATTTCTAAATCGAATGAGTATTCATTCAATTCGCTAAAATTATATTGGGGAATGCAATCATTACATTTTAATTCAGAATGCCAAATCGAATTAAGGAATGAAGATTCTGAGATATTTTTCCGATAAAAAAAGTCTGAGATTCTTAGAAATTTGTTCTATAGAAAAATTTTCGAACTGAAAAATTATGTTTTTTTATACAGTAGAACAATGGTTCCCAACCTTTTTTGCGCCATGCCCCACTTTAAAGTTAAAAAAACGAAAATGTCCCCCCTACATACAAGAAAAATTTGAAAATTTTTCAAATTTGTTATAAAATTCAAAATTTACTTATGGTTCAGCAAACATTTTGTTAAAATCATCGTTTAAACAAAGTTTTTAGAAAAATTTTTGAATAATCAACGAAATAAATTAACTAAAATAATATTTTTTTTAGTTTATTTAACAAAAAAAATTGTTCGTTGCCCCCCTGAAGCATTCAAATTGCCCCCCAGTGGGGCGAGAATCAAAGGTTGGGAACCATTGCAGTAGAAGAAATCCGCATTTTTTCACCTTCAATTATTTTGACCACCAATTTTTTGTAAACAAAGAAAAATTTAAATTATGTTAATATCTCATTACATACTTAGGTGTACCAATATTAATAAACAATAACACATTTTCTTTGATTACAAAAAATTGGTGGTCAAAGGAGTTTTAAGTCAAAAATTCTAATTTTTCTATTTAGCAAAAATAAAAACCCAATTCTACAAGTAGCAAAGGGGTTTTAATGACAAATCGTTAATGATCAAACTAAAATATTAATACATATTAGACTCTACTCCAATTGGGAATTAGAAGATGGAAATCGTACCATCGTAGTAAGATCACGATTATCAATTCACCAACAAACAAATATTTGCTACTTGTTGTATTGGGTTTTTAGTTTTACTCACTAATCTTGACAATGGAATTTGACAAATTCCGAAACACGTATCGATTAAGTCTTGCGAAAAATGACAAACACAAATAAATTTAAAACAGAAAAATAATTGTCTAGAAAATTATTCTATGAGAATATCATAGTTTTTATTAGTAAAGAAAATAATGACCTCGAGCTAGAATAAACCTACTTAAAATATATCATTTTAAAGGTCGAATAAAAAAAATTTAATTTTTTAATAAAAATTAATTTAGAATTTAGTTAATGAAAATGTTCTGAAAATTGGCTATAAATAATTTCATTTTTCAGATCGACCTTAGTAGAACATATATTATATACTCAATCACTACGCTATCAAGCTTTAATTCAAGCTTTATAAATTACCTAAATAACGCTTTTTTAAATTATACTCGTTTGATAATAATAATGTTGAGTATTATACTAAAGAAACATTTCTAATAAGTTGACAACCACTGTATATATTTTAAGTGTATCATAAAATAAACAAAAATAAAAATACATAGTTACGAGAACATACCAAAAACAATACCAGATGTTGTTGCAAAGAAACATCATTTTCAAAAAGTCATTTATAATTTTTTTTTCTCGCTACATTTGCATGGTTCTATAGTTAGTATGCTCGTAACATTTGTGGCGTTAATTAATTTCCAATTTTTTACACAACGTTTATAAATTGTGTTCCCATGTATATACCAGTAAAAGTTTTGGATGAAGCTTAAATTTTTCTAATTATTTTTTATTTACACTGTCTGAAGAAAGTTGATTAATGGTAACACAATTGTTAAAAAATTAAAAATTAAAATTATTTTTTTTTTATAATCATTTAAATTCTTTTTTGGTAACATAATTTTAACTGGGTTACTAAAAAAAAATGTTGCCTAGTTAAGCAAACAAAATTTTTGTAAATGTATGCGTCATATACTCAATATCATGCTGTTATAAAAATTCAGTATATAACACAATTTATGGGAGAAATACAGTTAGTGTGTGAGTGTAAAGTAGTGGTAGCACATGTATGTATAATAGGGTAATATAATATGAGTGAAATTAATTGGCTTTAGTTACCAGTGCCAGACTACTACTACATAAACAACACAACCAACCGGTCATAATGGCAACCCGAGTAAAAAAGCCTTTATATAATTATATATAATTTGATAAAATTATATAAGTTTTTATCAAATTATATATAATTATATATAAGTTTATTCTTACTGAAATATCATTATATATAATTATATATAATAAGATCTGCTTTATATAATTATATATAATTTTAAATATATCTTTTTTGATGCGAAAAAACCTATTTAGTGTACATATGTCATATATTTTATACCCTCCAACCACAGTATAGGGGCGTGGTTACTTTGTGTTTTCGTGTGAACATTATCGAAATAAAGGCCCATAAAGTATGTTTATATTATTGAGCCATAATCCATTCAACGACATTCTATGAATGTCCGTCCATCTGGTGACACCCAATAATCTTTCTGGAATTGGTTTTATATTGTAGAGCAGGAAAAATAAAGGGGCATTTTTTTTAGCGTCCCAAATTCATATTTAGGGGAAATTTTTCAGTTTTTGCGTTTATCTCCTATACACACAAAAAATTATTGGCTAAAAATTTTCAATTAAATCTATTGATCAACAAAATTAAAATAAGTCAATCAATGTTTTGATTGAAATTTTTTTCAACATACAAAATTTTTTTTCGGTTTAATTTATTTGAATAGAATAATTCAAAAATATACAATATAATAGGGTTTTACTTTTTTTTATTGTTTGGAACATATAGGAAAGCAAAAAAGATGAAATTTTTGATAATTTTGTCATAACCTTACAATTCATTTGTTAAATCAATCATTATTTTGATTGACTTTAGACAAAAAATTGATCAAATTTTTGATCAAAATCGAAAAAATGTTTGATTGAAATAATTTTCAATCAATCACCTACAATTTGATGATTGGTATAATAAATTTTTTAATTGGAGGAGTTTCAATCAAAAAATTGATTGAATCCGCGTTTTTGTTGATTGAAATTCGTTTCAAATTTTTTCTGTGTATTATACAAAGAAACTTAGCCATGTTACATACCAAATGAAAGGTCTTTCGAAAACCTATGTTTGTGTGCAAAGAACTTGTCCAAACATGCAAAACTTTCGCCATATTGAGTAAAATGCTAAAATTTTAGGACATTTTTGTTAATAAGTCGAAAAATATTAACTTTTTTGGCAGTTAGTCCTCCAGGACTAAGCTAACTTCTGAAAATCAATTTTTTTTACAATCACGAGTGAATCATGAACATTTTGTGTCACCCAATATGCGATGCGTTTTACAAAATATGAAGATCAATTTGCGTATTTTTTTTCTTATTTGCAGTAGCAGTTATTTGCAAAGCAGCTTTTGGGCTCCATTATACTACAATTTGTTTACATTTTTAAAATTTTCTGTCTCATCTCTTTTTTATTTTTTGTGTTGTTATATTTTCAAAATTTTTAAACTTCAAAACATTTTATTTTTATCAAAATTTTTAAACTTCAAAATAATTTAGTTTTATTAAAAGTTTTAAAAGCAAATTGCACATAAATAAAGGGGAAAAACGCGAAGTATAAGGTAAATTTAACTACATAAACCAATTTTCAATGCATTATAATTATTGTGCTCATATTTTTAGGAAGATCAATATAAAAAGGAATACGTTTACAACTTATCAAATCTAATACAGCCATAAGTTCAGTGATGTCGGTGATGACCAAATTTACTGCTGGATATCTGTCGGAAGATCATTTGTGTTAGTTCTTTCCATTGGCGAAGCAACGACAAACATATTCATCAACGTCATCTCACATTAAAGGCATAAAAGGTAAATTAAACTATATAAAGCACTTTTCAATGCATTATAATCATTGTGCTCATATTTTCAGGTCCATCAATAGTACAAGAATTCCGTTTACAACTAAACGTCATGCTTTAAAAGCCTATTTGATGCAGCCGAGAGTTTACTGCTGGTGACGATGACAAAGTTTACTGCTGGATATCCCATGAAAACCATTTGTGTTAGGTTTTCCGTTGGAGTCAAATGTGCATCTTAGTGAAGCGATTCAAATACATTTCTTAAGTCTACACTTTTCGATACCGAAATCCTTCGCAAGTCAAGATACGTTTTTTATTGTGGAAACTACAGTTCTCTACCACCAGCTGTATAATGGTCAAATTTATGGTCTTACCCATGGACTAATTATACATACATCTTCCTTGGTCTTACCCCATTCAAATTTCGTCGCGTTTGAGGTAAAAGACAAACACATTTAATTGAAAATTCTTTATCTTACTAACAATAAATATATTTAGTCAAATAAATCCTTGTTTTTATTGCATTTAATAACTATTTAAAATAAAGAAAATCAATGAAAAATTATAAAAATGTGTGGGTTGCTTTATATATTTTTATATGAAATTATATACTTTTTTTATCAAATTATATCAAATTATATAAAAAACTTTTTCGGATCAAATTTCATAAAATTTTATAAAATTATATCTAATTTGATATAATTTGATATAATTTTATATAATTTTATAAAATTATATCCACCAATTCCTGGATATAATTATATATAATTTGATCAAATTATATATAATTTGATAAAATGGTTTATATCAAATTATATATAATTATATATAAAGTTTTTTACTCGGGAAACAGAAAAAATAAAACAATTTACACGCCAATATCATAAGCATATAGTAAATGTATGGGTAAATGGGCTCTACAAGCTTTTGATAATATAATCTTGTTTTTTTTTGGGAAAAATTTAGTTATATAGTACTACCACAACAAAAATGTGTAACAAGTGTAGGATATACAACACGTTATTCAATTTTCCTTCTAACAAATAACCATACATTTTTCTTTTACACTCAAATTTTACTAACGTTATCGCAGAGTCTGAGAGTTTTGTCTCAAAATCTAGAATTTTTCTATTACAACAAGTAGAAAAGTTAAATTCGACTTATTGTTAGTCGAATCTATGAATACCCTCCACAATGCCTTTATGAAAGGACAGTAAATTTTCTAACCAGAAAAAAAAAAAAAAAAAAATTGATTAAAAATATTTTCTTTTGAGAAAAAAAATGTCTCAGAATCTGAGACTTTTTCTATAAGAAAAATGCCTCAGAATCTGAGACTTTTTCTATAAGAAAAATGTCTCAGAATCTGAGACTTTTTCTATAAGAAAAATGTCTCAGAATCTGAGACTTTTTCTATAAGAAAAATGTCTCAGAATCTGAGACTTTTTCTGAGACTTTTTCTATAAGAAAAATGTCTCAGAATCTGAGACTTTTTCTATAAGAAAAATGTCTCAGAATATGAGACTTTTTCTATAAGAAAAATGAGTCTCAGAATCTGAGACTTTTTCTATAAGAAAAATGTCTCAGAATCTGAGACTTTTTCTATAAGAAAAATGTCTCAGAATCTGAGACTTTTTCTATAAGAAAAATGTCTCAGAATCTGAGACTTTTTCTATAAGAAAAATGTCTCAGAATCTGAGACTTTTTCTATAAGAAAAATGTCTCAGAATCTGAGACTTTTTCTATAAGAAAAATGTCTCAGAATCTGAGACTTTTTCTATAAGAAAAATGTCTCAGAATCTGAGACTTTTTCTATAAGAAAAATGTCTCAGAATCTGAGACTTTTTCTATAAGAAAAATGTCTCAGAATCTGAGACTTTTTCTATAAGAAAAATGTCTCAGAATCTGAGACTTTTTCTATAAGAAAAATGTCTCAGAATCTGAGACTTTTTCTATAAGAAAAATGTCTCAGAATCTGAGACTTTTTCTATAAGAAAAATGTCTCAGAATCTGAGACTTTTTCTCATAAGAAAAATGTCTCAGAATCTGAGACTTTTTCTCATAAGAAAAATGTCTCAGAATCTGAGACTTTTTCTATAAGAAAAATGTCTCAGAATCTGAGACTTTTTCTATAAGAAAAATGTCTCAGAATCTGAGACTTTTTCTACAAGAATAATGTCTCAGAATCTGAGACTTTTTCTATAAGAAAAATGTCTCAGAATCTGAGACTTTTTCTATAAGAAAAATATCTCAGAATCTGAGACTTTTTCTTTAAGAAAAAAGTCTTGGAAGCTGAGAATTTTTCTATAAGGAAAATGTCTCAGAATCTGAGACTTTTCTATAAGAAAAATGTCTTAGAATCTGAAACTTTTTCTATAAGGAAAATGTCTCAGAATCTGAGATTGTTTCTATAGGAAAAATGTCTCAGAATCTGAAATTCTTTCTATAGAAAAAATGTTCAGAATATAACATTTTTCAGAATATAACATTTTTTCTATAAGAAAAATGTTTCGGAATCTGAGACTTTTTCTACAGGAAAACTTTCCAAGCATCTGAGTCTGTTTCCATAGAAAAAATATCTCCGAATCTGTGACTTTTTCTTAAGAAAATTTAAGACTCTGTCATAGAAACAAAATGTCTCAGAATCTGTAATTTTTTCTATAGGAAAAATTTTTAAGATTCTGAGACTTTTTCTATAGGAAAAATATTGCAGAAGCTCAGACATTATCTATAAGAAAAATGTCTCAAAATCGGAAACTTTTCCTATAGGAAAAAATATTTCAGAATCTAAGATTTTTTCTATAGAACAAATGCCTCAGAAATAAGACTTTTTCGATTGGAAAAATATCTTAGAATCTGAGACTTTTTTTATTGTCTGAAGCCTTTCTAAAGTCTGAAACTTTTTGTGTAGGAAAATTTTTAGAACTTAAAAATTTTTCTTTAGGAAAAACTTCTCTTAATCTGTCTGTTAATATCTCAAAATCTGGACTTTTACTTCATTTTAATACTTTTATTTTTTTGAGTGTATTTCAGTGTATTTATTCAACTGCATACTAACAAAAAGTATTCAATTAACCATAATGGCGATAAAGAAAAAAAAATTATGTATCGGATAAAATCATAAAAAATTGTTGATTTATTACATATTTGCATGAGTTGAATCCTTTTGTGTTAAAAATTGTGCTTTTATTAAAATTTGAAAAAAAGCTAAGCAACGAATTTACTGGCATTTTAACAAGAATATAACATTTAAAATTTTTTTACATAAGAAAAATATTGGTGTAGCAAATTGAAAAATGGGTTTTTTAATATCATATTAAAAAAAAAATATCGGTCTTATGACCCTCCTTAGAGAAGGGTCATAAGTACGATATTTACAGAACATGTTAAGCTTTGTCATTTCGTTTGTATATTCGTGATCCTCAATCAATTTTAAGTCTATCTAGCAATATATTCCTGTCTGCAGCGAATATATGAAACAAACTTGACTTCTTCTGTAACATTAAGGCCAGTTGATGCTATTAGCAGTTATCGGTTAAACGGTTTAAAAGTTAAAAACGAAAATATATGACATCTCGAAAAAAAATGATGATAAATATTGAATAGTTCATTTCTATTTTGCTCCTAAATCTGTATTTAAATTAAAAAAAAATGTTCTAAATATATGCATATAACACGCAGAGAAGAAATATGATTGTGGCAACCATAATTTAAGAGCGTTATATTATGATTGCATATTTTATCATAACTTGTTTGTAGCAACCAAAACATTTTGTAGCAATCATGTTATGATCCTAAATATTCGAAAAATTTTAATATTGGATCATGAGTGTAATTATTAGGGATGTCGCGAATATTCGTCACTATTCGGTATTCGGACTGTTCGGCATGTTTTTGGAATATTCGGGTAAATAAATATTCGTCAACAGTTTGCCGAATATTCGGCAAAATTTTAATTTGTTTAAAAAACATTTTTTTTAATATCGTTTGACTTTTTTTAGTCACTTTAGTTAGTTCCCGAGTAAAAATAATTTAATATGATCTTATATACTTTTATATAGTCGTATTATTTCATATATGATCATGTGTGACACTATGTCTTGCGAGATAAATTTATATAATAAATTTTGATGTGCGATTTTTTTAAGATATCGCCATACATAACTTTATGTTGTAACATCTGGTCCCATGCATCATTGCAAATTTCTAAGTGTTTTATATAAAATTTTATATGCCTCCATTATTTTTTAATTTTTCTAATTGTAAGTTTTTTCCAAGAACATATTTTTATCGAAAATATTTGCAACGTGTTTTATATAAAATTTCATATGACTTCATATTTGTTTATTTTTCTAAGTTTTTTCCAAGCACCACTTTTTTATCTCCAATTTTTTCTAAGTGTTTTATAAAAAATTTTATATGACTCCATCTTAAATTTTTTTTCTAAGTTTTTTTCAAGGAACATTTTTTTTAACGCAAATATTTTCTAAGTGTTTTATATAAAATTATATATGACTCTATTTTTTTTAAATTTTTCTAAGTTTTTCCAAGGACAAACTTTTCATGAGAATATTTTCGAAGTGGTTTATATAAAATTTAACATGACTCCATTTTATTAAATTTTTCTAAGTTTTTTTTCAAAGAACAACTTATTTTTTTTATTTTAATTTTTTAACTTTTTATTAAAAACAAAAAAAAAAAAAAACATCCGATTTATAAAATTGTATAAAATTTAATATAATTGGATATAATTTTATATCATTGAATTAGACCAAAACTCGTATCGAAGTCGATATAAAGTTATAAAAACTAATATTATTATATAATATTCCATCAAATCTTATGAAACCATTTTTCGTATAAGATTATATCAAAATAGACACGAACCCATATTAAATTATATATTGCGTCATATCATTTTTTTTACTCGGGTTTTTAATACAAAAAATAATGAGCACTTGATTGAAATTCAAATTTTTAAGGTAACAGAAAAATAACAGCGTTGTTGTCTGGTACTTTTTTAAATTTGTTTACATTAGTAAAATACAGGCCGTCGAACTATATTCAATAAATGCCAACTCGAAAAAGCTTACTGTTCAGGAGAGCTAAAAAACTAGTTATTTCGCATATTATTGCAAAAATAAACAATGTACCTTCCACAAGATGGTTTAAATATTCTAAGCAATTTTTACTTTTGCAAAAATTTTCATATTTTGCACTTGTTTGCGTATTTTTCAGAGATGGCATTTATTACTATATCAAAAAACAAATATTTTTTTAGAGTTGGCATATTTTGTCGGAAAATAAAAATACATTTTTTTTGGAAAAATTTAAAAAATTTTTTTTTTTTTGGTTTTTGTTATCCTTAGTACGGTAATTGCAAAAACTGAACAAAAAATTAAAAATCTTTGCATATTTTTAAAAGTTACTAGCTCCGAAAGCCTTTTAATCTCAGGGTGGACAACTTTGGCACTCTGTAACTCACGCTGTATTGCAATAGGGTCACTCCAAACTAGCTATTTTGAAAGCTTATATCATTGACTTTATTTGCCCCATTTATAATGTTTCAATCTGATAAATAGTTTGAAAGTTACATAAATAAAAGCAATTTTTTTTTTGCAAACACTATTTACCGATATTTTCAAAATGGCAATATCTCGAGAACCAGTCATTAGATATCAAAATCTTTACAAGATTCCTGTTCAGCATGGCAAATGCAATAAGATATGTGGTCTAATTTTTTTAAAAAATTTTTTGAAAAATTTTTGGAAATTTACAATGGGAGTTGGCATTTATTTCCACCAAAAAAATATTTACTTTGAGTTAGCAGAATAACAAAAATGGATGTAAAACGACAACAAATTATTTTTTTGCTCTGAAATTTTTATGGCAGATAGGTATTACATAGGGGAGCTATTTGCCATCGGAAACTCATTTCCGTCAAATTTGAGTTGGCATATTTTGAATATAGGTTCACGAGGCGTATGAATAATTAAACTATTCGGCAATATTGAACCGAATACCGAATAGTAAATATTCGGTAAAATGCCGAATACACTATTCGCGACATTCCTAGTAATTATATTAAATTGCTATTGCAGTTATGACATACAATAGAAAGATTTATTAATATTTTTTTTGGTGGAAAGGAAACAATTTTTATTATTATTTTGCATTTTTAGAACAAAAACAAAGATAATTGAATTTGAGTGCAGAAAATTAGTTATATTTAAGTTTGTGTAAATTGAATAGTTTAATTAAAGGCTTTTGTTATTTTTTCAACTCCCCAATGTTTAAATTTGTTTTATAATAACAAAAAAAAAATAAGCATAATTAGAATAATTATTTTTTTATAATTTAATATGAAACAATATGATTCGATAACCTTTATTTATATTTTCAGCAGAGTTGTCAAGGCTAGCTCCCAAAGCACTGTCGCTTAAATCGGGGGACATCTTCTTAATTGTGTATATTCACGCACTCAAATAGGGGCGTGCGGCACAAAATATATGCCCGCGTTCAAGTGTAGGATTTAGAACCTTTTCTGAAATAAAAATGTTTAAGTTGTTTAGCAAAAGCTAAAAAAGAACCTTAAAAAAAAATTTTTCAGATTTTCAGGGTAACCTCTTGAAGGAGAAACTTTTTCACTCCTGGTCCGGTTTTGCCAGTTCACAAACTTTACCGACACCACTCTGTGGTACAAGGTATAATGAGTTTGTGCTGATGTATGTAGTTTTAGACTGGCATTTTTTTTTTTTCAATTTTCGATTTCCCAAGTGTTCGGGCAAATTTTTACTGTCCTAGGTCTAAAACTCAACTTGAGGTCAATCGGATTAAATTAACCCGTGGCGCCCGGCGGTCAAAACTTTGGATTTTTGAAAAATTTTAAAAAATGTTAATTTCGAAGCGCTGAGCACGAATATCACAAAAATTTTAAAATCGCTCGATCGGTTTTCGTGATATCGCCATTTCAATTTTGTAAAAAGTTACGGTTTTTCCTACACTCAAAATAATTCTACAGTAAAATGGTTTAGTAAGTGATTTTGTACCAAAATCTACTAATAAGTTACTAATTTTAGTATCTTCAAAGTACCAAAATTAGTAATTTTTACTGGTTTTGAATAATATTAGTAAAAAATTTTAGTATTGGTTACAAATTCCTGCACCAGGTCCTTTTAGACTAAAATTAAGTTAAATTTTTAGTATTGAATACCCACGTTTTTTTTTTGGTGTACTTTCAAGAAATTTTTCAAAAAAAGTCCCAAAACTTAATTTGAGCCAAATTCGATCATTTTATTCCGTGGCGCCCATCGATCAAAGTTTCGGCTTTTTAGAAACTTTTCACCAAAAACTCTAAACTTTAATCGAAGTGCGCCACGAGTTAAAATGATCGGAGTTGGCTCAAACTGGGCTTAAATGAAAGATTGTATCTATAAAAGGGTTAAGATGAAGAAATTTTAAATTTTTTTTTTTTTTTTTTGAATTCTTAAACGTAGAAAAGCCGCCCTTTTTGCAATTTTCTTGACAATTTTAAATGGCGATATCCCGAAAACCGCTTAACCGATTTTATAAATTTTTTCATATTCTTATTCAGCATGCAATATTATTAAAAAAATTATGTATCGCATGATATTTTTTTTTTTTTATTTCTTCATTTTAAAAAATCCAAAATTTTGGTGGAAATTTTCGAAATGTCTAAAATTTTTATCGAAGGACGCCACGAGTTAAATTGATCATATTTGGCTCAAATTTATTTAAAATAAAAGATTGTCTCAAGGTCTATGAAAGGAATTTTGAGACTTTTTTAAAAAATTTCCTGAACGTAGGAAAAAACCGCGATTTTTCGCAAATTTCAAATAGTGATATCTAAAAAACTGTTAAACGGATTTTAATTTTTTTTGATATTCGTGCTCAGCACATCAAAATTAACAAATATGATGATATTTATTTTTTATTTATTTTTTTTTTTAATTCTCCAAAAATCCAAAATTTTGACCGCCGGACGACACGGGTTAATTTAATCCGATTGAACTTTAATTTATATACATTAGATTTAGGCCTAGTAGAATAAAAAAATGCCTGCTAATTTTGTACTCTTGCCCAAAACATTAAATCATGATAATGTTTTGCGGAAGATTTGGGTGTACTTGCCAAAGCAAAGTTTTTTTTAGAAAAAATGTTATATTACTTTGCTATTCCATGCAAAACGAATTGAAATATTAGTCGAGGACCCCATTAAAAAAATAAAAGAGCTGTACATTTTGTAAGTGAGTGCAAAAATATGTGCAAAAAAGTGTTTTCACATTTTGGAGAGTATAAAAGATTCGGCACCAGAGAATATAACACTCTCACTTGTTTTATGTACATTTTATAAACAAATGGAAAATTTTTATGCGAAAAGCTTAGACTTGGTGAAAAAGTAGTTTTGGTAAAAAAAAATGATTTTTTTCACAAAAGACAAAATTATGTTAAAAAAATTTAATGAACCCAAAATTTTTGGTGAAAAAAAATTTTGATGAAAAAACTTTTTGAAGAATTTTTTTGATGTAAAAAAAAAATGATAAAAAAAAAATTTGTGGTGAGAAAAAATTGATAATAAAAAATTTGATAAAAAAATTTGATGAAAAAAAAAATTGATAAAAAAAAATATGATAAAAAAAAAATTATGAAAAACAAGTAAAAAAGTTAAATTCGGCCTTGCCGAATGTAGTGCTACCCACCACAATTTTTAAAAGATTATTGCAAAAACTTTATTTAAAAGGAAATTACTTTCGAAAAAAAAAAATTTTTTTGGAAAAAAAAATTTGGCGAAAAAAAAATTTGGTAAAAAAAATCCGCGATTTTTTTTGTCCAAAAATATGTTTGTACTTGTTTAAATACCATTTGGTGTTTAATAAAAACTAGGAAAAAAATTGGTCTTCAATTTTTTTTTCTGAAAAATTTTTTGAAAAAAAAAATTATATATTGTTTTTTTTATTTTTAATACATATTAGTTGTTTTGACTACAAATGTAAGTAATTTTTACTACATAAGTCAGTTGTTTTTTGTCAGTTAAAATAACTTACATTGTTAGTTGATTTAACTGAAAATGTAGTAGACCCCAAAACAATTTCCAAAGTAGTTATTTTAACTGACATTTTCAGTTAATTTTACTAATATAATTCTTTGAGTGTTATGTTGAATGTACTAAAATTTTTGAGGTTTCCTTACATTTTCGTTCATAACTTTTGAACCGCTGCACGTTGGGTTGAAATGGGTCAAAAGTGGCGCTTTATTCAAAACTGAAAAAAATTTTTTTACAAAAATTATTAATTTAGGGTTAAAGTATATAAAATTACACTAAAAAATCTGTCACAACTATTATTCTGAGTTGTTTACTTTTCTTGCAATCCGCCGTCAAAATCAAATAATTTTTTGTGTTTTTGAATATGGTGCTAAAAATTGAAAATCAGCTTATTTCTAGATTTTTTTTTGGTATTTATTCATTCAAAGGTAATTTTTTTATTATGGAACCATCAACTTCAGGCATTTTCAAAAACATTTCTGTTTTTTTTTTTTTTGAAAATTGTTGTAAAAATATTTTTGAAATTTTTTTGTAAAATGTTCCAAAATTGGAGTATTTTTAATACTTGATGGAATATAAAAAAAAATGTAAGAGGTTGTTATTGCTTATACATTGTGATAATAAAGCATATAGTATAAGCTTTAATTTAAAAGAAAAAAAACGTCCGCGTTTAATGCCGTTATTTTTTTATTTAAGATTTTATGAAAAAAATACGGTCTTTCAATAACACTTCAGAGTAAAACCATATCAACATTGCAAAAAAAATGGAATTTTTGACGTCAATCGACCCAAATTTCATAAAACTCGGTATATATGTTGGGACTTACTCAACTTATACTCAAACAAAATTTAAGACTTTTGACTTCCGTAGTTTTGGAAATATGACGTTTCAAAAGTCAAGAAAATCCTTTAAAAGGTAAAATACAAATATTTATATCTCGAAAAGTATTTGAGGAAAATCACTCCCAGATAGCTTTTTTTAAAGGCAAAATCATCACCTTTAAAATATCATTTTGCAAAAATTTTTATTTAGGGACCTTTTTTGTGTTTTTGCACAATTCGCGATTCGCAAAAACATATCAAAAAAAGCGACATTTTTAAAAATCTGAAAAAAATATATGTTAATGGTATGAGTCTTAGCTACAAGCTCTAAAAATTTCCCGTTGGTGAACGTATTAAGTCCAGAGATATTAATAAAATTGTGTTGACAAGTAGGAATTTTTTTTAAAATCTGATGAATATTTAATTAATATTTTTGAATATTTTTGCAAATACATAAAATAAAACGGTGAAAAAAGTAAAGTTGATGGTACACACGAGTATTACACATGAATATATTTTAACATAACTTTTTATCGATTACACTACTTAACAAAAGTCAACTATTTTTGCAGAGACTTCTAGAATACATTTTAAAAAGTATTTGGCCTACACGAATCTGTCATCATAAACATTTTATCAAATTGTCTTCTGGACATATA
Organism: Pegoplata infirma; assembly: GCA_963921195.1. Classification (NCBI taxonomy): domain Eukaryota; kingdom Metazoa; phylum Arthropoda; class Insecta; order Diptera; family Anthomyiidae; genus Pegoplata; species Pegoplata infirma. Next base: position 55,207,611 of record OY992536.1, on the reverse strand, counting down.
GGCCTATTTAAAGACTAAGCCCTCAAACCCAAGAAAGAAACGTAATAATAAATGTTTCACACTGACATACCTCATATTATTTGTTCGTTTAATATTTTTGTATGCTTCAGCTGCAAAAACTAAATGGGCAAATCACGAGAACGCGATTACATAAAAATGACAATGGATTCGCGTTTAGTGGATTCACGTTAAAGAGGGCAAACGACTTAAGAAAATGTATTTTAAATAATGAAAATTAAAAAAATAAAAATTTTAGGGAAAAAAGTATATGCAAATAATATTTGCAAATTTTGCTCAAAATTTAGATTTTTTTTTGCAAATATTTTCGCATAAACTCAATGAATTTTGAAATAATATGCATTTTTAATAATTTTTCTAATATAAAGTCATTCGTTGGTTTTTATGGGCAGGGACCGCAAAAGAGGTCTTTTCTCGAAAAGGCGATTTGATCAAATTTTTATGATGACAGATTGGTGTTAAAGAGACCAAAATACTTTAGCAAATGTAATCTAAGAGTCTGTGCAAAAAAAAGGTGGTTTTTGTAGAGTAGTGTAAATGATAAATATTCATGTTATATTGTAGCTATGTGTAGTACCTGTATGAACCATTTACTTTACTTTTTTCACCGTTTTATTATGTGTATTTGCAAAAATATTAAAAAAAAAAAATTTAATATTCATCAGATTTGATAAAAATTTACTACTTGGCAACACATTTTAATTCATATCTTTGGTCTTAATACGTTCACCAACTTAAAATTTATACAGCTTGTAGCTAAGATAGTAGCCAATAACATATATTTTTTTCAGATTTTTAAAAATGTCGCTTTTTCAGATATATTTTCGCGAATCGCGAATTTTGCAGAAATAAAAAAAATTCCCAAAATAAAAATTTTTGCAAAATGTTATTTGAAAGGTCATGGTTTTGCCTTTGAAACAAGCTATCAGGGAGTAATATAGATCAAATACTTTTGAAGATATAAATGTTTATATTTCATCCTTCAAAAGATTTTCTTGACTTTTGACACACCATATTTCTGGAACCACGAAAGTTAAAGGTCTCAAATTTTGTATGAGTATAAGTCTTATAAGTCCCAACATATACACAAATTTTCATCAAATTCGGAGACATCGAAGGAAATCAGGGGTTCATGTTGAAAAATTTTAACTCTTCATCACAAAAAAACAAAAAAGTTTCTGACTCAGAAACTAGACCCACTTATCCTTATGTATTTTGACCTTCTAAAGTCGATTCTGCCATCAGAATTAAATTCTATAGTTGGGGTTTCCTGTGATTTACAGGGAAAGTCCGCAAAGTGAACCCACCTAATTTCCTTGTGAATTTGACAGTTACAAAAAATTTTAATTTTATTTCTGTATGTAGGGTGCAAGTCTGATTTATTACGTAGAAAATAAGAGTATTTTAAATAAAATCCGTCAAAAATAACAAAAGTTACATGCATTTGAACAAAAACGCGTTATTTCAGTTTTATACAAAAACAATTGTATTTTTGCTGTGAATCAATGCATTTTTGTTGAAATGCTAGTAACTTATGCAATTTTTGATGGATTTTATGAAAAAACCTCTTATTTTCTTCGTAATAAATCAGACTTGAACATTACATACCGAAATAAAATTTTAAAAAATGTTAACTTACTATTGTTAGTCAAATTAACAAGGAAATCAGGTCAGTTCACTTTTGGGGACTTTCCTTGTAAATTAAAGAAAAACCCAACGATAGAATTTAATTCTGATCGCGGAATTGAATTTAAATACATAAGTATTAGTGGTCTAGACCTTTTTTGTGGGTCTTTGTAAGCTATATATAAACAAGTAAGAGTTTAAAATTCGGCTGTGCCAAATCTTTGATACCCTCCAACAAGCAAAAAATATAAAAATGACAGGGACGGTTTTTGTGGGGAGTGAGAAGGGGGCGGGGGTGGGGTTAGCAGATGTCTCTGGGTGGTGTAATATAATATCTGACAAATATGATAAAAATAGTTCAGAATTACAACTTTCCTGACTTTTTTAAGGTAAATTTTAAATTTGGTGTAACACAAAAATCCGACTTTGAACAAATTTTATGCAAGTATTAACACATATTTATTTTTTATTGTTTTAAATTTTTATTATCGCATTAAAAATACTTTAATTTGCAACTGTATTTATTAAATTATCGCTTTTGGTTTAAAAGTTACAGCTTAAATTGTGAATCAAGTTTAATATTCAAGAAACACTAAAAAAATTCTGACATGTTAAAAATAAATAAAAACCACATTTGTTCTCTTTAAAAGGGTGCTTTCTAATGTATTATTTATCATTCATCAATTAAAAAATATTATATGTTAAAATTACTGCTTCCATGAATAAAGCGCCACTTTGCCTCTCATTCAACCCAATGTGCGCTGAACCGATATCGCTCAAATGCAATACCGAACTTCTCGGGAGAACTTCCAATATATATGTTTAATAACATTCACCTCTGTTTTGTACTTTGGACGTGATCGCATTTTCCACAGACAGACAGACGGACATCGCTAGAATGTCTTAAAATCGATCGGGCATCATGAATATATATATATATACTTTATGGGGTCCCAGACCTATGTTTCGATGAGTTACAAACGGAATGACAAACTTATATATACCCTCTATCACTAAGTGGAGGGTATAAAAAGTTTTGATGAAAAACAAAAATTTGATGAAAAAAAAAATTAATGAAAAAAAAAAATTTGATGATAAATCAAAAAAATTATTGAAAAAATATTTTGATGAAAAAAAAAAATTTATAAAAATTTTTTTTTTTTTTTTGTTGAAAAATAATTATCTTATTTTTTATTCACCAGCTGGTGAAAAACGGTTTTATTCACCACTAGGTGAATTATTATCCATGTTTCAAACCCAAGTTATTAAAATTTTTGGTTTTAAGAAAATGAAAATAGTAATTCTTGTTTTCTTTTTCGTTAATTGTTAGCTTATATAGTCAAACTGAGGTGGCGTCCTGCAACTTTTTAAAATTTGATACCAGCCTAAAAACATTATTATGTAAAAATGTCCGGACTTTGAAAATCGGAAAAAAATTGCCATACAGAAAGATGTCAGTCTAGTGATTTATAACATAATAAAAAATATAATGATAATGAAATATATAAAGGATATTTTGAGTGCTATGAAAAAAATAAATTAAAAATATTTAATAAAAAAATAAATCACTTAGATTTAAAAACAACCCTTTTAACAAACAAAACAAAAAGAAATGTTTTAAAAATAATCATAAAAGAAAAATACAAATATTAAAGATTGTAACCTTTCAACAACAATATAATCCTCTTATTAACGCAATTTGTTAATTTTTATTAAATCTCATGTTAAAAACCTTAAAAAGCAGCTTATATTTACTTATGCCACACGCTTTGTTAAATTGCTGGAAAGAAAATATCAAATTTAAATTTTACAAATATTCTTTTTTTATTACAACTTGCTACATACCATATCATTTTACAATTGCATGGCATACACTAATGTGGTTTCAGAATACATACTCTTAACATTCTAAAATAATTTCCAACATTATTTTGTTTATTTTCTTTGTATGTTGGTAACCACAGCTATTTGTCAGATACTTGGTTTTTATGTTGTAAGACAAAAAAAAAGAAAAACAAAAAAAAAAAAAAGTGAAAAGTTAAACTTGACTTGGCCGAATTGACAAATACCCTTCATAATGCAGTTTTCAAGTAATAATGGGGTTTTTTGTAGGGTTTTTTAAAATAAAAATTCTTTTAAAATTTTTGACTAGAAATATTTTATTAAAAATAAATTTTTTTGAACTCATTAAAAAAAAAAGTTTATGTGTTTTTAAAAAAAAGACAGACGAAGATGTTTCTGCTTAATCGACTTAAAAAAAATCAAAAATCATAAATATGTATACTAGAGGTGTCCTTAAAAACGAAAATCACCTTTTTATACCTGGTAGGGTCCTATATTGTTCTTTAGTATCTAAAAATGAGTGAGCCAAAATTTGGGGACTATCGGCTAAAAATAACTCGTGCCGAAAATGGATTGAAGTTTTGGGGCATTCTTATAAGAACGAAAAACTCGTTTTTTCTAGTTTTTGGAAAAACATTGGTATTTGATATTTTTTGTTAAATTTTTTGTGAAATAATATGAAAATGGTACTAAATTACCTTTTCAAAACGACTAATAAAATTAAAATCGGATGAAAAATAAGCATTTTAAGCATACATGCCCCAGACCATTGTATGGTTTTTAGAGCCAGAATTTCAAAATTTTCAAAATTTTTAGGCAAAAAAATAGTAAAAATTTAATTTTACTTTATGATCAAATTGAAATCATGTTTAAGATTAAAAATAGCAGATATGGTAGTCAAGCTTTTTTTTTATTTGGCGCGGGTAGTGATAAAATTTCCGCGGATTCCAAATAAAATGCGTTTTTCTACAATAATTAAGCAAATTTTTGAAAATTTGTGCTCTATTGTGCGGATCGAAGTGTAAATCGTAAATTCTGTAACTTTTGAGAAATCGGATATATGCAGATATTTTGTATTATAGAAATGTATAACGTCTCAAATTTGTCATTTCACCTCGACGAAAAGGGGTTAAAGATGCCCGAATTCTCAAAAAATTTACAGAATTTATGTATTTCACTTCGTATAATACAATACAGAAAATTATTTCCCATATTTGGTAAATTATTTTAGAAAAACTAATTTTCTTTGGAATCCGCGGAAATTATATCACTACCCACGCCAAATGAAAAAAAAGTTGGACTACCATATCTGTTAGTTTTTATCTATAACATGTATTTAATATAATTATAAAGTAAAATTTATTTTTTTTTATTTTTTTGCCTAAAAATTTTGAAAATTTTCAAATTTTGGCTTTAAAAACCATGCAATGGTCTGGGGCATGTATGCGTAAAATGCTTATTTTTCATCCGATTTGAATTTATTTAAGCTTTTTGGAAAGGTAATTTATTACAATTTTCATATTACTTAACAAAAAAATTAACAAAAAATAGCATATACCAATATTTTTCAAAAAACTAGAAAAAACGTGTTTTTTCATCAGATAAGAGTGCCCCAAAACTTCAATCCATTTTCGGCACGAGTTATTTTTATCCGATTGTCTCCAAATTTTGGCTCACTCATTTTTAGATACAAAACTACAATTTAGGACCCTACCACGTATTAAAAAGTGATTTTGAAAAATTACCTTAGTCGTTAGGACACCTTTAATGTATACTTTATAAAGACCTTGACCTATATTTCAATGTGTTACGAACGGAATGCCTAACTTATATATACCCTCTATCACTAAGTAGGGGATATAAGAAAAATGTTTAAATACTGGAATAAAAACAATACATGCGAGTATAAAAAAAAGTTATTTTAAACAGGATTATGAGGTTGCTTTACCTCCTTCCTAGACATGTTTGTGTGTTATTGTCTATATGTTTAAAGGCAAAGTTTTCTGTTTCTTTTATTAGTCTTTAGGGTGTTGTTTTATGAAAAAAACAAACATTACATAAACAAATTGTGTATGGTTTTATGTTTTCAAAATTTTTGTTATTATTTTTTTTAATATTTATTGTCTTAAGTATGGATGGGAGTCAATTCTTATGAAAGTATTTTTAAATCTTATTTGGACACATACATTTTTATGTGTTGAACAGGATTTCGATAAAATGTTACTATATCAATTTTGACTAATAAAATTAAAAAAAAAATCTAAATATTTTTATGATAAAAATCAATATTTGTTCTTTAGAACAATATTTTTGAAGACATGGGCGATTAAAAAATTTAAAATTTTGAAGATTAAAAATTAAAATAAAAAAATCATCAAAAAGTTAGGAAAAAATAATACAATGCCCTTTTCCCTCCTTTTAAAGCTCAGAAGGATGCCCTCTTAATATCTTAAAAATTCAAAGAGATTTTTGACGCATAAAAAGTCTAAATCTGAGAATTTGTTAAATAGAAGAAATTCTTCCACACCCGGCTAAAAATGTTGTATATCATCATATTTGAGTTCATATATGAGACCATATACAGTATCATATATAGTATCAAATATGGTCTCATATATGAACATATTCCAAAATTGGCGCTTATATAAGACACGATCATATATGATGCAATATATGTGATTATATATTAGATCATATGTTGAATCATATATTGGATCATATATTGAATCATATGTTGGATCATATATGATGTTGTTTTTAATTTGTTTTACATTATTTTTTATATTTTTTATATATTTTTTTCTCTTAAACTATATGTAATAGATTATTATGTATGGGGCATTCCATGCCAAATCACTCACTTTTAGGCCCGACCCCCTTCGATTAATTTTATTTTTGGATATGTTTTAGTACGTATTAAATGCAACTTCCAGCCAAATTTTCAGCCTTTTATACCAAGGTGGTGTTGAGTAATCAATTTTTCAAAATGGCGATTTTTTCCAAAAAATGAAAAAATTTAAATTTTCAATCAATTTTGACCAGTAAAAAATATAAATATATTAAAAAAAGATGGACAACATTTTGTTGGTAGTTAAATGTAGTTTTAGAAAAAAAAATATGAAAAATTATTCGAAGTAACTATCACTTGTTTTTTATCGTATAAAAATTAAAATCGACTTTTTGAAAAGGTCCGAAACCTTCGATTTTTTTTTAAAAATGTCAAAAAATTCTACTCTAAATTACGCAACTTTTAAGTCATAATTCGAGATGTGATCGTAATTCGTTCTATTTTTATTCAAATTTTGAAAATTGCACTTTTTTTTTTTTGACTCTGGTTTATTTTATATGGTGCTCCAAAAAAAATAATTTGGTAAATATTGACCGTAACTTCCCCTAGATATATTAACTTGGGTGTAAAAATACGTCTCAGAAAATTTTAGGATGATCGGACATGGGTAAGGCGTGCCGCATCGGCTTTGAAGTTTGAAAATCGGATTACAAGGGAAAATATGCATTTTTTTCTGTTTTCTTAATTTTTTTGGTATTTTAAGTTAATTTTGAATTCAAATGGTTACAGAATTGAAATGTAGAGTAAAATGTCTCTCTATTAAGGTCATAAAAACCGAAATCGGTTTAAAATCAGCCAAGTTATTACAACTTCCCCAGGCATCTAACGTGTGGCAGACAACTTGATTAATCAATACAATCCGATTTTTGAAATTCATTGAAATTTTCTACTGTAATAACATTTTTTTATTCTTCAAGTTCAAATGTTATTAGATGACAAGTATTTTTCATATTGTGTTTTGCTAACATTTTTTAAATTAGTGCTAAAAATGCCTGCATTTTCCACACCCTTTTGAAATCTCTATTTTAAAAAAAAAAAATATTTTTTTTGTTTTAAAATTTGGAAAAGTCAAAAAAATATTACACTGAAACATGAATAATGAAAAAATGTTATTACAGTAGAAAATTTCAATAAATTTAAAAAAAGGGCCTCGTATTTTTTAATCAAGTTGTATGGCACACGCTAGATGCCTGGGGAAGTTGTAATAACTTGGCTGATTTTCAACCGATTTTAGTTTTTAGTACCTTATTAGAAAGGCATTTTACTCCACATCATAATTCTGAAATCACTTGAATTAAAACTTAACTTAAAATACCAAAGAAATTGCGAAAACAGAAAAAAAATCATATTTTCCTTGTAATCCGTTTTTTTAAACTTCAAGGACCATGCTAAGCGCCTTACACATGTCCGATCGTCCCAAATTTTTGTGAGACGTATATTTACCTCCAAATGAATATATTTAGGGTAAGTTAGGGTCAGTATCTACCATTTTTTTTTTTTTGGAGCTCCATATAAAATAAATCAGAGCCAAAACATAAAAGGTGCAATTTTAAAAATTAAAAAAAAAATAGAAAGAATTGTGATCACATCTCGAGTTATGGCTTAAAAGTTGCATAATTTAGAGTAGAATTCTTTTAGTTTTTTACAAAAAAATCGAAGGTTTCGGACTTTTTCAAAAAGTCGATTTTAATTTTTAAACGTCAAAAAATAAGTGATAATTACTTCGAATAATTTTTTCACATTTTTTTTCTAAAACTACTTTTAAATACCAACAAAACGTTGTCCAACTTTTTTTAAAATATCTATATTTTTTACTGGTCAAAATTGATTGAAAATTAAAATTTTTTCATTTTTTGGAAAAAATCGCCATTTTGAAAAATTGATTACTCAACACCACCTTGGTACAAAAGGCTGAAAATTTGGCTGCAAGTTGCATTTAATACGTACTAAAACATATCTAAAAATAAAATTAATCGAAGGGGGTCGGGCCTAAAAGTGAGTGATTTGGCATGGAATGCCCCGTATATATTCACCAGAATTGCAAACGATGTACGTAAGTTTAATTAAAAATATAAAATATTTTTTTATTCATTACTGGTGATTTCATATATTTTAATAAACACCTTCAGTTTGATGATTTTGATTTTTTAGTTACTATCGTTTGCATTTTTGGTGACCATATAAAAATATATAACTTATAGATACAAGAATACATTTTGATATTCAAAAGAATAAATTGAACATAAAAGATCTAATATATAAAGTTTTTCAATTGATGTCAATTACGAAAGATGCGAACAAAGGGCTTATTACAGGAACGATGATTTCCTTTGTATTTTCTTGTTATATTGATTATCTTCATACTTAGCGTTTTTGTTAAAAAAGTCAAAATCTAAAAAAATAGATATAAAATAAAATTAGTATGCATATAAGATATTCCCAGAACTTTTATTGTATTGAATTATTACCAACAACAGCATTTGGTGCCATGTACCTTTAAAGATTGGCTTGATACTGCTAGATACATACATACATGTTAATGGAGTGTATTTTGTTAAGACCATGGGATGCTTAAGACCATGAATGCTTTTTACGGAAAGATATATTGTCTTTCAGAACTCGATCTGATAAAATATTAAAATTTATTCCATATTCCTTTTTTATTCCAAAAAAAGAAAAAGAACTTGAAACTACTAAATGCATGTTTTTTACTCAAAATTTTTAGTAGGCACATAATAACTTAAGACTTCGATTAAATGCAATATATTTAGTAGTATGTATTTTATCTTTCTGGGTTATGTGTGTAACGATATTTGAAGGATAGGGATAAGAAACTATTTTTACTTACATCATGGCGACAATGTGCCAGGTTGTCACTTTCGCTAATTGACAGCTTTCTTGTGATTGTAAGTAAAAACGTTGTCCTTCCGAAATCGTAACTCAACCTTAAAACTGATCATAACTTTTTTTCATTTCGATTTTCTATGGCGACAGTAAGCAATTTTAAAATAGTTTATAATGTTGGAACCGTAGTGATAACGTTATGGTGGTGCATATGCCTTCTCCTCCATCTTGGGCGAGCTTAACGTAGCTTCTCATGGTTGAATTTTCTTTAAATAGTAACTCGGCCTCCAAACTTATACGTTCTTTCCATTTCCAATTTGCTATTGCGATAGTATGGGATTTCAAAATAATTTATAGTGATGGAATCGTAATGATAACATTTCTGGTGGTGCATCTGTCCTCTTCTCCAAGTTGAGTGAGCTTAACTTAACTCGGCCTTAATAAGCTTATACGATCTTTCCTTTTCCAATTTGCTATGGCGATATTAATGGTTTTTTTAAATAGTTTGCAGTATTGCAATCGTATTGATAACATTATGGTGGTGCATATGACCTCTCCTTAACATCAAATTACTAAATAATATTGTATTTGCGACATATTTACATTCACTCATTTTGAATATGATCATGTTTTGGAATAAAATGTCTACGCTTATACTTGTTATGACGATGAACTGGAAAAAAAGAAAACATGATTTTAAAATTCCAATACATATTAATGAAAGCTCACCTTTTCCAAATTTTTTTATGTTAATTTACATCATGGCGACAATGTACCAGGTTGTCACTTTCGCTTATAGACTGATTTCTTGTAATTGTAAGTAAACACGTTGTCCTTCCCAAATCGTTACTCAATCTTAAAACTGATCATACCTTCTTTTCATTTCGATTTGCTATGGCGAAAGTAAGCGTTTTAGAAATAGTTTGTAGTGTTGGAACCGTAGTGATAAAGGGTGGTGCATATGCCCTCTCTCCAAGTTGAGCGAGCTTTACGTAGCTCCGCATGGTTAAACTTTCAGCAACTAGTAACTCGGCCTCCAAACTTCTTATACCTTCTTTTCATTTCCAATTTTCTATTGCGACAGTAAGGGATTTCAAAATAATTTATAGTGTTATATAAATATAAAGATCAATACATAAGCATATATGAACATACACATTTATTTTTAGCCGGGCATAGAAAATATCAGATTCTGAGACATTTTTCATAAAGAACTCCTTTTTAAATAGGAAAAATGTCTCAGAATCTGAGACTTTTTTTCCTTTAGAGTTAAAACACATAAATTCAAACGAAAAAAGAGCATTTTTGACCTCACTCTCTTCGAATTTGATGAAACTCGGAATATAGTTGGGCCCTTACAAAAAAGTCATAGTGCATAAATTTTGGACTTCTTGTAGTTTTTCTTCCCGAGATATGGGGTCTTGAATATTGGCAAAATCGTATAAATTTGTCAAAAGTGTTCTGAGATAAATAAAGATAGCTCGAAAAGTAATAATAATACAGGTCTCAGTTAGGTTGAAAATAATAGGTAATGAGACAGCCTTTAAAATGACGTTCCTCAAAATTTTTTTTTGAAAAAGGTCAAAGGTCACTGGTTTTAACCTTAATTTTTGGAGAGCTATATCTCAAAATGCGGTATCTTTAAAATTTTGGAAAAAATATATGTTGTTAACAATCACCTATACTACTTAAGTTTAAATTTTCAGGATGTAGACTTCACTGGAACTTTTAATATTAATAGAAACATTGTGGCAGGCAAGAAAAAGCGGTGTATTTTCCCTTAAAAAATTTTCTTTTTTTTTGTCTTTGAGATTCTGGTACCAAAAAAAAATTTTCTGAATGTTTTTGACGTGCTGAGTCCAAATATGACCTTTGAAATGGCCTATCGCTATTAGTTTTCGAGATATCTGCACATAAATGTGTGAAAATTGCTAAAATGCTATTGCTGTTTTTTTTTTTAACATTTAGGTGCATATATCTTGAAAAGTAATAGCGACACCCCAGTTCAAAGGTCATATTTGGACTCAGCACGTCAAAAACATTCAGAAAAATGAATTTTAGTACCAGAATTTCAAAGGCAAAAAAAAAATTTATTTTTTTTCAACAGGAAATTACACCGTTAGTTCTTGCCTGTTACAATGTTTCTATTAATATTAAAAGTTTCAATGAAGTCCCCATCCTGAAAATTTAAACTTAGAAAGTATAGGTGATTCTTTACAACATATATTTTTACCAACATTTTAATAATATCGTTTTTTGAGACTTTTTTTCAAAACAAGTCTTGGGGAAAGACATTTTAAAGGCTGTCTCATTACCTATTATTTGAAAGCTGAATGAGACCCGTATAATTATTACATTTCGAGATATCTTTATATATGTCAAAACACTTTTGTCAAATATATACGATTTTGTTAATTTTCAACACCGCCTATCTCGAATACTGCAATGACCAGAAGCCTGAAAAATTGCAAAGTCTCTTTTTTGTTAAAGTAAACCCCAGTACTTAATTTTATTAAATTTGGAGCGGGTGCGGTCAACTCGTCGGTTGAATTGAGGTCTTTTAGCTCTATAGAAAAATTTTCGGATTCGGAACTGTTTTCTTACAGAAAACTTCCTAGATTCTTAAATCTTTCACTATAGAAAAAGTCCCATACTCCAAATCATTTTTTGAGATACTTTTCCTATAGAAAATGTATCAGATTCTTCCATTTGTTTCGTATAAAAGGAGTTTTAAATTCTGACACCTTCATCCAACAGAATAAGTTTGAAATTCTGAGACTTTTTTTTAACAGAAAAGGTCTCAAATTTTAAGACGTTTTTTCTTTCAAAAAAGTTTCTGATTCTGAGACCTGTGTTCTTTAAAATAAATCTCAAACTCAGAGATTCTGAGACATTTTTCCGATAGAAAAATGATTTCTTTATGAAAAATATCTCAGAATCTGATATTTTCTATGTAGAAGAATTTATTCTATTGAAAAATTTGTCGAAATCGGCACAACCAATTAATAACCATTCCCAATTTACATAAAAATTCCGAAGAGAAAAGTGAGTGCCACGTAATGTAAACATTTTTATTCTGAATTGTCCCAAATCGCTAGTGTTGCTGGTGGTGTCATCCACGCAGGTAAGAGTGGAGAGGCTTGTTCTCTGGAGTTAAATATATAATGAGTCCAAGTCGTACACTCACAAGGAAGGTATCCCATAGCTTACACTACGATTGTCCTACACTTTTTATATGTTATAGAGGAACAAAATCTCAGATTTACCGTTTTTTTTATCGGCTATCGTGAAGGTTAAAGGGTGGAAATGGGAGGGTGAAAAACGGGATCTTTTTAGTTTTTTAGATTTTTTCGTATTTGTGCCAAAGGAACTATATGAACATTATATATGGATGGAAAGGGTTTTTTAAGGCCTATCAAATGGTGGTTCGGACTTGGCAAAATTAAGTTTAAGCCGACACGTATTTCTGCTTTTGGCGAAATTCGGACTTGGCAAAATTAAGTTTAGGCCGACACGTGTTTTTGCTTCTGGCGAAATTTTCCCGAAAGGCCATAATTTTTCATAAGGTGGCAACCCTTTTTTAAACTATCGGGATAGCCGATAAAAAGTAGCAGGTTAAACTTAGTTTTTGGTACTTATTAACATATATTAATTTCAGAGCAATCGGAGTGTAAGCTATGGGATACCTTCCTTGTCAGAGGAAAAACTCTGTCGAAAAATCAGTAAAACATCTTTCAGTTTAAATTAGAAAACTTTAAGCTAATTTTGTGCTAAAATGGATATATGGATACTTCAACTTTAATTAAATTCTCCATTATGTTTAAAACACCGAAATTTGTTGGTATTTTTACTGACTCTGCTGATTTAAAAAAAAAGTTTTGTTCAAATTTTAGAAGATTATTTTGTTATTTTACAAGCATTTTTTGTTGGCATTTTATAATTTAAATTAAAGCTAAAAATTTTTAACATGTAAAAAATCAGCTAATTGATTTCATACTTCTACAGAAATATTTAGTTTTTCTGTTTTTAAGAACATTTTTTTGAAAAATAAAAATTATTGAAAAAAAAATTTATTGAAAAAAATTGCAAAACAAATTAATTGAAAAACAATATGTCACTTATTGACTTTTATTTTTTTTTTGCTAATTTCTTGTGCTCTTTTTTCCCCCCGCACTGCGGCTTCCCCCTACTTCCCCTCCTTTTCGGAAATGTCTCTGTCAATATTTGTGTTTTTTTTTTGGTTAAATGTTGGTGGATATAAATGACTCGGCACAGCCGAATTAAACTCTCTTACTAGTTCTTTATCGGTTCCTTTGAAACAGTTTTTTTTTTTTTTAAATAAAAATCTTTTCTACTTAAATAAAATACAATGTTCCGTCTGTTTATACGAAATCAGCAGATTTTTCTGTTTAAATAAGCATATTTATCTGCAGTCATGACAGATTTTTTTTACAGAAACTACCCAGTTTATCCAGATAGCAAACCGCGTCAGCAAAAACCAGCAGATTTCTCAAATGGTTCAAAATTCAGATTTGTCGCATGACCTTAAATAAAGATGTTCCTTCTGATTTACATTTTATAAACACGTAAAAAATCAAAACTTTATTTGTTGAATTACAATATTGTGTAAAATTTTATTTAAACTCTGAGTTAATTAATAGAACAAAATACTACTATGTAATTATGTATTAAAAATACAATAAATTTATATTTTTTTTTGTGTTTTTACGTGGTTTTAACAAATTTGCAACTTTCTAAAATTTTGGGTAAATTTTATTCATAATACCGGTACGTACCGGTATCGATGTTTCGGTAACGGTTTGTCGTTACCGAAATAGTCGAAAATTCCGTTGCCTTTACCGTTACCGATTTAATAAATATGTAATACCAATACCGTTACCAATACCGTTATTCGTTTCGGTAGCCAACCCTGCTAAATACACCCAAAAAATATAAAATTTCTTATTTTTTTTTGCAAAAAATAATCATAATACAATTTAAGTTATTGTCCTTTTAGCCCGACAATCTAAAAAAGCAAGGGTAAGAAATCTTCGACTTTCCCGAAATTAAAACCATATAATTTTAAGACCAGTTTTTACAATATGCCGACCGACCAGTATACAAAATAAAATTTCTCCATACAACGTAGAGCCGCACTTATTTACATTCATACACTTGTTTACATAACATAACTTTTTTTGTTTCATTCTCACAATAAAGACCTTGATATTGTCATGTTTTTGCCTTTGTTTGTTTATTTGATTATGATTAATTGAAAATAAACACACATACTAAAACAATACAGTGACACAAACAAAGCAGCAAAATGTTAGACAAATAAACGTTTATATAGACAAACAATACTTTTATATACTCGAACAATTTAGTGGTGGTTAAAAATGTAGTAAAGAAAAAGGATTACAGTTCGTAATGAACTCTGCTAAATTTACACAGAACAAATAATATATAAAAAAGTAATCATACGCACCCATGTACAATATTATACAAATGTTGTTATTTTGACCACGGGTGCGTATGATTAATATTTTTTTTTAATTTTAACAAAATTTTTATGTAGGAATTTCAAATTCCATTAGAATCATATTGGAACCCTCGGATCTCAAAAAAGTCGATACGGCTTGTTTTATAAAAACTGAAAGGTCTTTAGAAACCCCAAAGATCTTTAGAAGCACCCCATAATTCGAGTCATAACTTCATAATAAAACAACAAATTTCAATTAAACGCTAGGAGCCCATTGACCCCGCTCCCTTGTCAGTTTATATATATTTGCGCAGAACTATTTATTTGTTTTCATCTGTTTGCCTAGCCTATCTTAATATTTGCATTGTTGTTATGTACCATTCATGTATTCATATTATAAAAACAATAACTTGTGTATGTTTTCATTATGATAAAAACAGGAATTTCAATATTTAAGAAAAATATCTGTATAAAAAAAGAATTTAAAACAAAAGAAATCATTGTCATAGAACAATATCAATATATTTCTATGGCATTTGTTACAATACGAGTTAGGGGCATTGGAATAAATGAAAATTCGGTAAAAAAAAAATTAATATTATACCAAAAAAGAAGTTTTTGTAAAATGTTCTCTTTTAACCTGGAAATTTAAGAAAAAACAAAGGCCTTTACCACAAGAAAACAAAAAGTCTATTTTAACAAAAGTTTTATTTTAAATTTCAAATTTTCAATACATTTTTTGAAAGTCGATTTTAAAAACAAAAACAATTTGTATGGAAATAAAATTAAAAGCTCATTTTAAATTTATTTTATTGTCTTGTGGTAAGACTGAATATATGTAACATTTTATATTAAAGTATTGACTTTTTTAATATAAATTACACAGCTCAACAAGAAAATGCGTATTGGATTCCCGTTACTGATTTAGATAGTGTCTGTTGAGCTGATTCCAAATTCGAAGACCAAATAAAAAAAGGACACCCCGTTAGAAACGGAATTTCTTAAAAGAACCTCTTCCAAAATTGTTTTCTTCACCGAAGGATCCTCTTTTTACTCAAAATAATACATTAGTAGATTACTAATTGTTTTTGCTAATGCTGGTTAGCTAACTTTTAGCAAATTTTTAGTTGAGATTAGCATGTTAGCAAAAAGATCTTGTAAACTTCATTTAGCGCATTAGCAATTTTAAACAAAATTTGAACTAATTTTTTTGCTTAATTTAAATTTGACCAAATTTTTACAAGTTTCTTTGCTAATATTAGCAAAAATAAATGGTAAATTTCAGAAAATTTAAAATGGCGCTATCTCGAAAACTAAGCCAGATAGAGCAAAATGGAGGCCATTTTTGATTCTCGAGCTCGCCGTAGTATTGGCGATCCTCTTCACATGTGTGGACCCTAATTGGCCCTAACTTTGGATCCAAAAAAGTAAGCATTCCCGAAAATTTTAAAATGCTCATTTCTCGGTAAATATTGCCGACACAACAAAAAGTCCAATAGCATTTTTGTAGCTCTCAACATGTAGAACTAGACCGCAAAATAATCAAAAGCTCTTCGAGTAATATTTTTGAAGTTATCGAGTTTTGTAATTCTCAAATTCCCGGTGGTCCCCTAAAATCACGTATCTCAAAAACTAAGCAAGGTAGAGCGAAACGGACACAAATTTTGGATCAAAAACTTTGACGATTTTTAAGGGAGCCAACTAGGTCTAGGCCCACCAGGGTCTGAACCTATCGGGTCCGAACATAATGGGGTCCTCAAATGTGTATGAACTAATTGTAAGTTGAAATAAAAAAAATTTCAGTTAACTAATTTTTAGCAAAACGTTTTTGCTTACTTTACCAAAAAAACTGTGAGCTCAAAATCAGTAAATTTTTTTGTAGGTTTACAAGCTTTTTTTTCTAACTTTACAGTTTTTTTTTTATATGGAACATATTTCAATTTTCTGGTGTCATTGTGTTAGCAAATATTAAAAGTACAAAAGGATTTTACACTCCTAAACTAATAATCTAGAACCAAAAGATATCAACGGTACCGAAAATACACTTTTTAGCTATTTTACCCCACTAAGAAGCGGAATTTTAAAAACGTATTTTCTCAGAATGTTTTTTTACCGAATTCTCCTACATTTCAAATTTTAGGATTCTAGGAAGTATAAAAAGTTTCTATAAATATAATTTCAGGAAATAAAAAAGTACCAGAAAGTGTACCTTCGGTACTTTTAATAAAAGGTACTTATAATAAAAGGTACTTTTTATAAAAGCTACTTTTTATAAAAGCTTCTTTTTTAAAAGCTACTTTTTATAAACGGAACAGAATTTCCCGAAAGTACTTGTTACAGAATGTTTTATTTCACTAAAGTATCCTACATTCCAAAATTAAAGTTTGAATGACCAATATTTCAGTAAATAAAAAAAAGTACCAAAAGTACACTTTTTTACCCAATTTACCCCCGTAGAATCAACATTGGCAAAAACCCAGCCTTAGTGAATTTTTTTCCGGGAGGTGAACCGACATTGCAAATTTCAGGATTCTAATACCATTATTTAAGGAAATATAAAATGTCCCAAAAGTACAGATTTTTACCCTTTTTATCCCCTTAGAATCATCATTGTCAAAAATCCAGCCTTAATGGATCTATATTTTACTCAATTTACTCAATTTTTAGGAGTATACTTTTTGAATTTGTTGAAATTTACCCAAATTATAGTAGGAAACTGGACTCATTTTTTTATGATTCAGATTTTTCCATTTTTTTTTTTTCAATGATATTACCCAATACTGTACAAATGCATATTAGGGTGGAGCAAATTTATCTTTTTTTTTTTTTTAATTTAGAAAAAGGTAGGGTTCGGGAAAGTTGTTTAGGCAACAATGGCTTTAGGTTGCTTTTTTGACTTGAAAATCGGAAAGTTCCGAGCAAAGTGAAAAAAGAAAACATCGGGGTCGGTAAAGTTGACTTTTAGGGTAAAACAACAACATCAAAAAAAAAAAATTTTTAAATGTATTTAAAAACACAAATCTCCCGAAAAGAACAACAAAACTTTTTTTGTTGTTGTTGTTGGGCCCTGAAAAAACAATCCTGCATACGTGTATGATATTAACATACACAAATATTGGACCAGTGGAATAATGGCTTGAGTTTGCTTTTTTGACTTGAAAATCGGAAAGTTCCGAACATTGCTTAAAATATAAGTTTATATTTGGACATTACCGAAAAAGTGTTTTTATGGTAATTTTTTTTTTTTGTAAAAAATATTACACACAAAAACAAAAATTTTTAACATAAACGACTTTTTAGCAATGTCCGAATAAAAACTTATATTTTAAGCAAAAAAAGTTTAACAATTTTTTTTACTTTGTTTTGATCTTTCCGATTTTAAAATCACAAAAGGGAACCGAAAGCCATTGTCCTATAGTTCCAATATTTTTGTGTGTTAATATCGACCCTAAAAGTCAACTTTTTTGGCCCCGACGTAAAAATCTAAATTTGCTCCACCATAATGCACATACAATTGATATAGTATATGTTATTGAAATAAAATACGTTAGCATTGTGCATTTGTATAAGATCAGCAATATACACTTTTTGTTTACATTTTAAATTAAAACATTATTATAAAAAAAACACAAACAAATTTAAAAAAATTATGTTTTGTTGATATTAAATTTTAACCATAAATGCAGAAAAATTAAACAAATATTTAAATGTACGGCCTCGAAAAAAATACTTAAAGTTTTTTTTGAGAATTTTCCGTAGTCTAAGATTTTACTGATTTTTCATTATTTTTATAGAAGACTGAGTTAAGCTTCCATATAAGCCAATACTTGTGAAAATCGAATAATTTGTTTAAAAGTAAGAGCACGTTAAGTGATGTATTTTTTCAATTTAGCTTAAAAATTCGCGATTATACGATAACTGGCTTTAGATGTTCTTCTGAATTCATACGTTTTTTGTAATTCATATATGTGTTCGAAAGTTTTCTACAAAATTTTGTCACCTGAATGAATATGATTCCAGGCTAAAGAAGCTTATTTAAATTTTATTGTTTTAATCATCAAAGTTTTTTTATTTATTATCACCGGTAACGAATTTCCAGGCTGGCAATCTAATATTTACATATTTAAACAAATTTTATTTATCAAACATTTTAGCCATTTTATAAATTAAAATCCCTTATAAAAAGTCAATTTTGTTGACACTCCTAAAAATTGCTTTTTTTATAACCTACTTAAATATCATCATTGAATATATTTGTTTATGTTTCTTTTATTGAACCATCGAGGGTAGGGTACATAAATTTTTGATTTTTAATATCTAGCTTTTTTCTCGCATTAACTTTTTTTTTTTTGGTGATTTTATAAATATTAGCATAAACAAAAAATTATGCTTATCACACACAATACAGTTACGCTTCGTTATAAATTAAAACGCAATTTGTTGTGAATATTTTAAGTGTTAAGTACTTGACCGTTTTGTGATTTAAAAAAAAATACACAACAGAAAATATATAAAATTCTGTAGAAAAATACACAAATACAAAATTTTGAAATTCATAATTATTTACAAAAAAAAAAACATGCTTCAAAGACTTTTTTAACATCATTGAACTAGTTCTCACTTTTCGCTGTATTCATATTTTCAAGGCTTTGAACTTTTTTTCACAGTTTTTTAAACAAGTCATTATTTGGGGAAACAAAGTGAATTTATTTAATTTTTTGATTTTTCAATTTTGTTTTGCTAAAAAAAATATGAATTTGTTTTTTAATATTTTCTCCCTTGTTTTATTTATACTAGCACATTAGAGTGACATTTTTTTACAAATTTTGATTTTTTCCAAGTATCCGGACAATTTTTTTCACACACCTTAAACTTGAGGCCAATTGGATTAAATTAACCTGTGACATCCTGCGATCAAAGTTTTAGAATTTGGAAATTTCTTAAAAAAGATAATAAAAACAAGTAAGAAAGTTATAGTCGGTCAAGACCGAGCATATGATACCCTACACCAGTGTTTTCCGGAAAATGGGTCCCAAGTCCAAACATGGACCGATTGTATCTGTCTTTTGTTAGATCTTTATTTAGTGCAGAAAACACACACAGATAAAAATTTAGTGGAATTGGTTTATTTTTTGTCAATAAACCAATTTAACTGAATATCGGTCGAAATTTTTATATGAGGGACTAAGTCCAAAAATGGTCCAATTATATTCCGATTTGATTTGGTTACTGAAGTACATGTTTAACACCTAAAAATAAAATTTTTAAATAAATATTTCCATTTTTATGAATTTTGAGGGAATTATGTGAATATCGGGAAGGTGGTTTGTATGGGGACTACCAGAAGGACTGGCCCGTTTCCTTTGAAATTTGGAATGGTGATTTGTGCATATAAAATTTTATTACCTGCTGAATTTAAACGCGATATCTATTTTAATACGGTTATAAGAGTCATTTAAGCCGAATCCAAAGGGGGCGTTTGTTTGGGGGCTAGGTCTTAACGTGGACCGATTTTCTCCAATTTCAATAGGCTTTGTTCTTGGACCAAAAGATGCTTAAGTTTAAAATTTCAAGTAAATTACTTGAAAATTGCGACCTGTATCGTGCTTAAACCGATAGATGGACATACATAGCTAAATCGACTCAAAAAGTAATTCTGAGTCGATCGGTATACTTGAAGGTAGGTTCTAGTTCGGGTAGTTACAAACATCAGCACAAACTCATTATTCCCTGTACCACAGAGTGGTGTAGGGTATAAATATGTCTTGCGATTTGTCATATTTGTTACTATTGATTATAACACAGTGCAACACCCAAAATCGGAATGGGATGAAACCAAAAGCAAATGAAAGTTGACATATTCCATAACAAACCCCTCAAGGCTTTTTTCTAGTTCAGAGCTAGATTTTGTTTTACACGCATTTGAAGTTAGTGCACTTTTATTATAATTACAATAATAAATGCTTAAAAAATGTATTAGTGGCGAATGATTAATATTGGAATTGCCTTTAAATAACAATCATACGCAACGGTGTCCAGTGATTTATATTAATAATTGCCTTTAAATAACAATCATACGCAACGGTGTACATGGTTTATTTTAATAATTTGGCTATTCAGTAAATAGGTACTGGACCGATTGCAGCAAAATTCATACCAGTCATAGCTGAAGTAATTTTGAGCTTAAGTTTGGAAACTGGACCCTACATGTCCAATAAGGGCACCACCAGGGGTCTTTAAAGTTGGACACGTTTAGTACACAAAAACTTTAAATGCTTTAAAATCACCAACTTTAAATGCGTGTAAAATAAAATCTAGCTCTGACCTAAAAAAAAGGCCTTGAGGGTTTTGTTATGGAAAACGTCAGCTTTCATTTGCTTTTGGTTTCATCCCATTCCGATTCCGAAAGTTCGATTTTGTATCACTGTGTAATTATTAATATAAAAAAAAAATAAAATCGGTCAAACGGCTTTCGAGATATTGCTGATTGAAATTTGAAAAAAAATATTTTTTTTCCTACGTTCAATAAATTAAAAAAAAAAAAAAAATATATTTTTTGTCCTTAACCGCTTAAACACAAGCTGTTTTTAAAAACAAGCTTTTATTTAAAAATAATTTGAGCCAAATCAAAAAGTTTTAACCAGAGACCATAACAGTTATGTGATTTATTCAAAAAAATCAAATTTAACTGTTCAAAAATATTTTTTTTAAATACAAATTTAAAATAACAGTTTGAAATGATTTATATAAATATCTGTTCAAAATAACAGAAATAAAAAACTTTTATTTTTTATAACTGTTATTAAAAACTCTTTAAGCCCTAAAAAACTCGAGTTATTAAAATAAAACAACAGTAAACGCATGCAGAAGAATCCTATTGATATCTAATACTTCAATCATTGATTTCAAGATATAAAATTTGATTGATTTTTTTAAAAATAACTGTTATAACAGTTATTTACTCAAATAAATATAAAATAAAAGTTATTTTAGATTGTTTGAACAAAAAGTTTTTAATAACTGTTATTTTTTACTGTTATTGAAAAAATTAAAAAAATAAATGTTATAGCAAATTTTAACACGGGACATCTTTAGAAGCCTTTTCATATATAAAATACTAAGTTTGGACAACATTCGTTTCATGATTTTTTTAAAACAAAAATACACATAAAACTGTTATATTTGGTCTCTGGTTTTAACCCGTGGGGCCCTTTTATCAAAGTTTTTTGTTTTTTTTTTAGAAAAATTACTCCAAAAACTAGAAACTTTTATCGAAGTTAGCCATAGCTAAACATTTTCTTTATGAAGTAGCTAGCAGAAAAACAATTTTGAACGAAGAAAATAGAGGAAATTTTCCGACTGTTTTGAGAAAATTCAAATGTCGTTATCTCAAAAACCGCTTGCCGATTTCAGATATTTTTTTATGTTCATATTTTGCATATAAGTATTTTAATTTGTTAATTGAAAAGTCCTTCTAAGGATTAACAATGCGAAAAATACAACTCTGTTAAAAAGTTGAGATGGATTAAATTTCTGCCAAATGAATACAACACAAATGATGGTGAATACGGGTTATTCAACATAAATTGAAGTAATTCCGACATTCAATTTGTTCAAAAGTTTAATTTAATTGTCTAATTTTAATCTGACACACATTAAGTGTGTGGCAATCGAAGGAGTGCTGATGATGGTAGGGCGGCATCTTCCGAAAGCTGTCGACATCTCGTAGCCTGTGTTGTCACTTGATTTTTTCAGATTTTCTCATTGTACAACAATTACTATTTCTCTTCTAAGAAATAATTAATATGGACTCAGAGTCCCCGCACAACAATGTCGGAGCGGTTGACCGTTTCGGTCATGAGAGAGTATTGGCGCAAAACAAAAGCGGCAGCGGGAAATTCCGTCATACGTTGATACTTACACTATTTTGTCACTTTTTCCACATATTTTTATTTGATGTTATTGTTTTTTTTTAATATCAATATGATTTTTTCATATTGATTACTTTTTGGTGTTTTTTTTTAGAATTTTTAATATTTTTTTTTTTCTAGAGATCACATTTTTTTGTTTACTTAATCGAAAATAATCGAAATATTTATAAAAATGTGGCAACATTTTAATATCAAAATTAAAAGAGAGAGAGAAACCGACACAAAAATAAAATTGATTTTATTCAAGCGGTTTTCGGTCGAGCGTTTTTTCTTGCCAAATTTGTATGAAAAAAACGTCATCGACATTGTTGTGCGGGGACTCTCAAACCGAATAACCAAAACTCTGTTCGAACTGGGTAACTGGCTAAAATTATCGGATTTGCCTCAAATAAGGTTGATAAAAGACTGTTTAAAACTCTATGAAAGTATCATGGAAAATAAATTTAATATTATTTTTTTGTAATATCTTTATAATTTCAAATAGCGATATCTCGAAAACCATTCGACCGATTTTATTTTTTTATATTTTTGTTAAGCGCATTAAAATTTATAAATGTAGTTTTACAATTTAGTCCGATCGAACTCAAATTTCTACCACATACATTTTAGGCCTAGAACAATAAAAACACTAGTCTACAAAAGAGATGAGCGCGTGAGTGGATTTTGATTCACACTCACTCACGCTCACGCAAAAAATAATCGAATTACTCACTAATCACTCTCAAACATTTTTTCCACTCACAATCACTTGATTAAAATGAAAATCACTCACGCGCACGCGGAGTCATGCAAGATTCAATTACGCTCACGCGTGAGTCACGCAAGCTCTACTCATGCAATAAATATCTTTACAATAATTAAAAAAATATATATATATATATATATATTTATTAGGGCGGGTCGATTTGTATGGATCGATAAAAACTGAAAAATCGTATAGCAAAAACAAAATCTACAAGAAATTCTAAGAAACTTTTCTAAACCATGGGTCTAAAATCAAACCCTATACCGCGCCTAACGACATGAAAATCCGTCCGTCCCACAGTGGCCGAAACATCCAATCTAGCGGCGCTTAATTCGGAAATGTAAAAAAATAAAGCCCAATGCATATTTGTGATTATAAAACTTATAAGGAATTTAATTTTTTACCATATTTATTTATTTCAGAGTTATTATGTATTTTGGGAAATTTATGTGAATATCGGGAGGGTGGTCTGTGTGAGGACTAGAGGTTAAAATGTTCCGATTCCGTTAAAATTTAGAGTGATTATTTATGGCTACAAAAAACATTAACCAGTCGAATTTCAAGAGGATATTTGTAAAAATACCATTGTTAGGGCTTTTTAGTTAAACTGGAAGGGAAAATTAACATGGGGGCTATGGGATAACATGGACCGATTTTGTCGAAAATTTAATAGCTTTTGCTCTTTCGATAAAAAATCTTAAATTTCAAATTTTAGCCAAATCGATTGAAAATTGTGGTCTGTATCGCGTTTATACTGTTTATTTGGACAGGCAGGTGGACCCTAAATAACCGAACAACTTGCGCGAACTAACACGCCATACTGAAACGTCACAACAAAAATAACCCAAAATAATAAACAAAACAGGATGTGGACCGAATACGATCGAATTTCAATAGTTGCAGTCCATGAAACTATAGTTTATATCACAAATGTCAACTTCTATAACGCACTGATAATAAACTAGATACACACAGGCCAGAGACATTTAATTTTTAGTTAAAACATACCTTTTACTTTCATTTAAAACTTTTTGGCTCAAAATGTATAAACAATTGACTTAAAAGTGTCAAGAAAAACTCACTGAGTAATTAGGCCCCAAATTCCTTTAATACACTAGCTGCAGAAAGTGTATATTTGACAGCTTAAAGCTGTGCGAATATTGAAAGAAAAACAAAAGTGAAAACAAAAATTTTTTCTGTAAAGTATAGGTAAACGATGCAGTGCAAAAACATTTATCGATCTAAATATTTTAATTTTGACTTAAGCGCCGCTAGATCAGTGATTTCGGCCACAGTGCGTCCGTCTGTCTTTCTGTCTGTGTGAAACACGATAACTTTCAAATGTTAGCGGAAGAATGAAAATATATACGGCAAGCTGCTGAAGCGTGGCGTATATATTTGTTATACTTCCAGTCAGATTAATACTAAATTTCAGCGAAATCTTTCCAGTGGTTCATAAGTTATTAGCAAAATGGAGAATTTCAGATGGGTTTTAACCCGAACTCCCGTGTTTAAAAAAACGCTATACACGCTTTGAAAAGGAATCGTAAGCCAAAAAATATTGTAAAAACTATTTTTGTCACTCAAAAAAAGTAAAAAAAAATTACACTCAAAAAAATTTACACCCAAATTTTTTTTTATATAAATTAAAAAAAAAAAAAAATTTACTCAAAATAAATCAAATACTGATGCAAAAAAAAATATTCAGTTATCAAAAATTTTTATGGAACACAGCTTTTTTCCTCTGCGATATGCAACTCTTTAATTTCATCCCACAAAAGTATCTATGTGTTTGTTTTTTTGACGAAATAACATTATGATCCATAATTACATACTTTTATTTACTAAAAAAAATAATTAACATACAAAGGCTTTGGAGGGAATCGAACACACAACCCCTGCACTCACTTTCAGAGTATAACGCTACATGTTAATATACTGCAGCCCAATATAAAATAAATAAAGGAGTAAAATTACCATGGATTAACGATAAAAGCAGCGATTTATTGTTAAAATTTCTTATTATAATTTTTCGACTGTGGTGTTTTCCTTACAAATCAATCTAATTATTTATTTCTCCATTGCAGGGACTATGTCTAATATACTTGCCGGTTATAATCCCAAAACTCGAATTATATGCAGCGGCAATGGGTAAAACATTTCCGCTGGATAAGTTCTTGCAGCATATCGGTATATAAAACTATGTTTTCTTTACACCTGAGGTGTAGGGTATGTTCAGCAACTTTGTAGAAAATATTATGGCAAACATTTTTGTGAAACATATTAACCCTCTAACTCCCATTCATAACGGTATATTTTGGCTCTATTCTAACAAATCGCAAAAAACACCCCGAAAGAGGGGGAGGGTGGGGATGAAATGTTCTACAAAAATGTTGCCAACAAAATTCTACTATATACCTCGGAGCACACCAAAGCCCAAAAATTAACAAAAACACCAAAAAAGAGTCAAGTTCTATGTTTTGCTTATGAAGAAAAGGACGGACGGGCAAATCTTCATGTCGTTAGGCGCGGTATAGGGTTTGATTTTAGAAACATGGTTTCTTTGTGAAATGTTCTTAGAATTTTTGTAGATTATGTTTTTGCTATACGATTTTTGACAAAAAAAATCGACCCACCCTAATATATATACTTTTGTCACAATTATATTTATCAAATTTTTTCTTAACATTTCATCCCATTTATAAAACAATTTAATTGTATTTCATCAGTCTTATGAAATATTTCATAGAAATAAAGAAAGCTTTTCATAAAGACGAAAAATTATTTAATAATATTTATGAAGCATTTCATCATATATCATAAATAAAATGAATTGGTTACATATATATGATAATACATTGAAAAATGTCTATGAAATGTTTCAGAGGATTTATGAAACATTAAATTTTTTCATCCCCTGTGCCGAAGCGCAGGATGTCTTCTGATATAAAAATGTTTCATTTGTTTAACAAAAATGAAAACAAACCTGTAACAAAATTGCGTTTTTTTTAAAGTTGGTTTAGTTTTTCAAGGGGAAACTTTTTCTCACTTATCTGATTTTGCCGATTTCCGTACTCAACCAGCCTATCTATGACCATAAGACATATTCGTCCCCAACTTCTGGGTTTCAGCTCATTAATTTTAGTCTGCATCGTGCACTGTACAAAGAGAATGTTTTAGAATCGATTACTGTTCAATAATATAAATACTTTATGAGGTTCTGACCCATATTTCGACGCATTACACGAGGAATGACAAATTAAGCAAACCCCAATACTATAGTTGCAGGGCAAACAAATGTGAAAAAAAAGTCTAGAACTCACTTTTATAACTTCTAACAACCTTTTTGTGATCATCCATTTTTTTTAGAAAAAAAAATGTTAAATATATAAAAAATTAAATCACGTAAACTCTCGCAAAAAAAAAAGTGACTCACTCAGTAATCACTCACGCAAAAATTTGACTCACTCAATAATCACTCACGTAAATTTTTTTTTCAACTCACACTCACTCAAAGTCACGTGATTGAAATTAAAATAACTCACAGTCACGCGTGATTCACTTGAATCAAGAAAATCATTTTCTTAAGTATTTTGGTCTCCTTAACACGAATCTGTCATCAAAAACCATCTGTCACCAAAACACACAAATTTTTTAAATATATGTAAAGTTGTACATATTTTTACTTATTCGAATTCCCAATGAAATTACCTAACTCGATACTACAAATGTCCTTTTTTTGATTATGTCCTTACAAGTAACCGAATTTTGCAAGAATCTTCATGTTCCAGGTATGTAAATTAGACGCTCCTATAAAGAGAACCTGTGGTAAAAGTCCAAATTCCATTGAAAATCAAAATTTTGAACCAAATCTGCATATTTTTTGTCATCAGTGTTGCCATATATCAAAATTTCCCCTTTTTGCAAGTTTTTTGAGGTGCTAAAAAGATTTCAAGATTATTTCTATAAAACAAGTTGTTTGGAAAATAATAAAGTTTTTTCAAGTTTTTTTTAATTAGCTAAAAATAAAAAAGCATCAGTTTTTTTTTTTTTTTGTAAATACCCGAAATATTGGCCTTAGGACCAACCTTTTCGTATACCGACCGAATCAGAATCACTATTTGAGTTGACTTAGCTTGTCCGTCCTTCAGTCTATGTAAACGGTTACAATTAATTTCGAATATCTCATATTTTCTATGAAAATATGAGATATTCAGATGTGATATTTTCTATGAAAATATGAGATATTCGATTAAAATTTTGTGTTTATATTTGTTTGATATTTGCTTACTGTGTACAATTTCTGAGCCTTCATAAATTATGCCTCTTTCAAGGCTCAAAAATATTAAAAGAACGCTCGAAGTTTGGAGTACTGAAAGATTCATATTTGACTCTTAATTAATGATATGTAAAAAATTAAAAACATATTTTTTTTGAACATTCATAAAAGAGTCTAAAAAGACTTAGAAAAGAATATGAACATATATTTTTCAGATTCTTTATGAGTCATATAAGCGCTAAGGGGCCTCTGTAGGTTAGTTGGTAGAGCGCTAGCCTACGAAACAGGCAGTCGTCGATTTCGATACAACGAGACGACGGTCAATGCAACCAGCTCTTGGTTAGGTTTAAATATTTAATTAAAATGATTTGTAATTAAATTGGGAAAACTAAATAAAAACTATTCATTGGATCAAAATTATTATTATTATATTATAAGAGCGCTCAGAAAAGGGGACCATTTTGAAAGGAAAAACCCACTCATATTATTATGTTTTCTGAGCGTCTACGGACTCTTTTGTGAGTATTTTCGAGCTCGAAATCAACGCTGGGTTGTTTTTTATAATTTTTTTACACTTGATATAAAAGTTGAATTGAAAATATAAAAATTTGTATTAATTTTTAATTATTTTAATACTTTTGTAAAAAATAAAAAGTTTTTTCCAAAAAATATATGGCAACACTGTTTGTTATACACTTTCTTGCACCAATGTTTATGGTTTTTAGTTAAAATACAAAAAAAAAATAAAACACAATTCTTAAAGCATTTTGGCCTTCTAAACACCCCAGCAAAATGTTCGATTCCAAAGAATCGGTTGTGGAATCAACTATACTACCCTGCAATCGATTCTACTATGCATTGCATCATCGATGATTTTTGTTTGAGATTGTCACGAAAGCAATACATCCTTTTCCTTCAAACTAGAACACTTATCTGTTCTACGGAACCTATTCTAGAATATGTTGCATATAGTGGTACAAGAAGGGATTCCGCGATTTTTTAACGGTTACATATCTGTTCCATGTAATGAATTACGGAACTAGTTCTGAATAATTAATGAAATTATTTTTTAAATTTTTTATTTTTTTTATTTTTTATTTTTACAAAAATTGTAAAACTAAATACACAAGTACATACATACATATAAACTAACAATAATTTTAGCACAATAATCTTATTAAAAGAAAATCTTTAGACTTACGTATTAAGGATTTAAACAACAAATAAAAAAGGAGAGAACTTCACCAATAAAACTAATTAAAATTATGGAAGATAACAGAATATATATATGAATCCGAGAAGATAACAGAATATATATATGAATCCGAGACTTTCAAAAGAAAATCTGGCTCAGCACCATACTTTTTCTTTAGGAAAAATGTCTCAGAATCTTAGAATTGTTGTTATGGGAAAATATATTTGTTGTAAAAATTTGTCAGATTGTGAAATATTTTTTCTATAGAAAAAGTCTCAGATTCTGAGAAATTTTTCCTATAGAGAAGTCTCAGATTCTGAGAAATTTTTCTTATAGAAAAAGTCTCAGATTCTGAGAAATGTTTCCTATAGAAAAAGTTTCAGATTCTGATAAATTTTTCCTATAGAAAAAGCCTAAATTCTGAGACATTTTTCCTATAGAGAAAGTATCAGATTCGGAGACATTTTTTCTATAGAAAAAGTCTCAGATTTTGAGACATTTTTTCTATAGAAAGAGTCTCAGATTCTGAGATTTTTCTATAGAAAAAGTCTCAGATTTTGAGACATTTTTTTTATGGAAAAAGTCTCAGTTTCTGAGACATTTTTCCTATAGAAAAAGTCAGATTCTGAGACATTTTTCCTATAGAAAAAGTATCAGATTCTGAGACATTTTTCCTATAGAAAAAGTCTCAGATTCTGAGACATTTTTCCTATAGAAAAATGCTTTGATTTTGACACATTTATTCTATAGAATTTTAAAATTCTCGACATTTTCTGAAGAAAAAAAAAACGCGGACTTTAAAACATTTTGTACCTAACAATAATTATGTTAAACTATGGATACCTACCTACTCGTGCATACATGCTAAAATCCTGATCTTACTTTAACAATGAACATATTCATAACCCACGTTTCTGGTTTGGAGAAAGTGGATAGAAAATACTCCTAAATATAACCACCAGATCAGCCGACAGCACCAATAGAAAATACGCCTAAATAAAACCACCAGACAGCACCAATTCTCCTAAATTGCAGCTTCAAATATGTATATTTTTACAATCTGCAAGCATAAATAAATCCAATTATAAGTACCGCTTATACCAAATTAAGATGTGTACTTACGTTAATTCTACCATATGTATCCAAAATGTTTTAAAAAGCACAATAAGTGCTGCGAAAATCTAAAAATTTATCAACAAAAAGTTAACAAATAAATTGTTTTTTTTTATAAATTCATTTTTCAGTTTGACATTTTTTTCAAAAATTATAAGTTTTTTTATCGATTCCGTGGAAACAGTAGAGGAATGGAGTTAGATTACTGGGGAATCTATTCTAGAATACATTCACAAAGAAACGATTCCAAAAAATTTTGCTGGGACGAATCTGTCATCAGAAATTTTTTTATCATCTTCTCGATTTTCTTTACATATCTGCATTAAACTGGAAATTTCTTGCGAAATTTAGATAATTATAAGAATGGAACGAAAAAAGGACATTTTCAACTTCCATAAATGTCCTTAAGGTATCCCTGATCGTGTCGAGTCCGGATTTCTAGCAAAAGTTAGGTAATTTTGTTAGGAGTTCGAATGAAAAAAAAAATATGGTAACTTTAACATACACTTTTCCAATATTTAAATTTTTTTCTGTTTTGAGGGCTTAGTCTTCTCGAGAAGGCGATTTGATACAGCTTTTCTGATTCGTGTTTTTAAAGCCAAAATATTTTAGAAAATGCATTCAACATGTCTGTGCAAAAATCGTGAAGAATAGTGAAATTTTCTCAAACATTCAAAATCGGAAGAAACACTTTTTTGCCAAACAAAAAAATGCCAGTCTACATTAAATATTTTTGTTTAAATTATTTGAAAGCCATTGCCATTTCCTTTTAACGTTCGTTGTCATTTTATTACAAATAAAGAAAAGCATTGTTGATTTCTGTTAAATTGCTGTTTTCTTTTATTGCGAGATAAAGGAACAGCAAGATGGTTGCAAAAATATAGGTCGACAGGGATTTAAAGAACCCCTTAACCCGAATTCGTAAAAGATAAAAGCTCTCTCGAAATTGTTTTATTCTACCTTTAAAACATTAGGTTTATTCTAGCTCGAGGTCATTATTTAGTTACCTTATTATGTTAGGTTAGGTTAGGTTAGGTTAGGTTAGGTTAGGTTAGGTTAGGTTAGGTTAGGTTAGGTTAGGTTAGGTTAGGTTAGGTTAGGTTAGGTTAGGTTAGGTTAGGTTAGGTTAGGTTAGGTTAGGTTAGGTTAGGTTAGGTTAGGTTAGGTTAGGTTAGGTTAGGTTAGGTTAGGTTAGGTTAGGTTAGGTTAGGTTAGGTTAGGTTAGGTTAGGTTAGGTTAGGTTAGGTTAGGTTAGGTTAGGTTAGGTTAGGTTAGGTTAGGTTAGGTTAGGTTAGGTTAGGTTAGGTTAGGTTAGGTTAGGTTAGGTTAGGTTAGGTTAGGTTAGGTTAGGTTAGGTTAGGTTAGGTTAGGTTAGGTTAGGTTAGGTTAGGTTAGGTTAGGTTAGGTTAGGTTAGGTTAGGTTAGGTTAGGTTAGGTTAGGTTAGGTTAGGTTAGGTTAGGTTAGGTTAGGTTAGGTTAGGTTAGGTTAGGTTAGGTTAGGTTAGGTTAGGTTAGGTTGTAAGTGGCTGCTGAAGTTTTACTTCAACACACGTAGACTCTGAGTTCCATTGTGATACCACGGGACCGTAATAGGTTTCCCTACTAGTCCCTGTCGTTAAACCAAAATTGTTTTATTCGACCTTTAAAATATTAGGTTTTATCTAGCTCGAGGTCATTATTTAGTTACCTTATTATGTTAGGTTAGGTTAGGTTGTAAGTGGCTGCTGAAGTTTTACTTCAACACACGTAGACTCTGAGTTCCATTGTGATACCACGGGACCGTAATAGGTTTCCCTACTAGTCCCTGTCGTTAAACCAGTTTGAGCTTCTTATTAAACTCCTTAGATGTTGAATTTTGACACCCGACAAATCAGAAATATCGTACAGCTCCCTAGATCCCAGTGAAGCAAGTCTCTGACCAGAAAGTGCTGGGCAATGGAAAATAAAGT
This sequence comes from Pegoplata infirma, assembly GCA_963921195.1. Taxonomy (NCBI): domain Eukaryota; kingdom Metazoa; phylum Arthropoda; class Insecta; order Diptera; family Anthomyiidae; genus Pegoplata; species Pegoplata infirma. The sequence continues at coordinate 55,175,739 of OY992536.1, read as the reverse complement.
GTTCGATAGTTTCCAACTCCTGTTCATCCATGCAACGTCGGCAAAAGTCATTCGACGGCACGTTTAACCGCTCTGCGCGCTTCCCTATAAGACAGTGTCAAGTAATTATAGAAAACACCGTTGAAATCTCTCCTCTTGGAAGCGATATCAGCTAACTTTTGCGCCCCTGATTAAGAGAATGCCAAATCAGTCGTGTTGTCTCACCTTTGATTAGTCTCCGTCGCAGAACAAAGATGTAGGTTTTGCTTGCAAGTTTCTAGTGGCATACTAACACATTCAAATTCTGTTGGAACCTGTAAGGTAGTTCCTAGTCATAGATGGGAATTTTTCATTACCATTGAAATTTAATTACCATTGGTTGATATCAATGGTAATGAAAAAATTTTCATTACCATTTAATGGTAATTAAATTTTTTTTAATTGAAAAAATAATTACTAATGGTAATGAAATGCACCAACTGTTGAAAAACACCAATTATAATTGGTTTCAAAACCATTGGTTTGCACATTTTTGTTTTTTTGAAAAGTTAAAAATTTAAACATCAAAGTATATTTTTACAAAAAAAATATGAAAATGTTAAAAACAAAACACAAAAAACAAAACACAAATAAAAATTTCAAATATTGTGTTATACAAAGGGCTATCAACATGTGTTTGGTTTATAAAATGTGAAAAACTAAAACACCACATAACAAAAAACAACAGATTTTTCTAAATATTAACGATTTTGACAATATTGTGACCACTTTTACTATGGTAATTATTTTTTTTTTAATTTTCATTAGTAATTAAATTGATAAGTAATTTAATTGGTACAATTGATACAACCAATGGTAATAAAAAAAATTTCATTACCATTGACATCAATTAAATGGTAATTAAACTATCAATTAATTGGTCCCTTTAATTAATTAGTCCCATTTATGTTCCTAGTCTTGCAAGCTCATCGGCTTTGCAATTCCCTGGAATGTATCTGTGCCCTGGGACCCATATGAGTCGTATGTTAAACTGCTTGGCCATCTCATTTGAAGACTTGCGGCAGTTAAGGGCAGATCTTGTTTTCAGAAACATTGAATACAGGGACTTGACCGTGGCTTGACTGTCAGTATAGATGTTGACTGCGGTTGTAGACAAGACATTGCAGCTCAACCAGTCAGCCACTTCCTTTATTGCCAGCATCTCTGCCTGGTAAACACTGCAATGATGTGGCAATCTACGAGCCAGGCACAACAAAGCTCTTCCAAATAGACTCCAAAGCCCACTTGTTCGTGCAGCCTCGATCCATCTGTGTAAAAATGTATGGTAGCTCCACTACCCGGAGTATCCCCCATCCAAGACTCCCTGGATGGTATCATAGTGGTAAAGTGGCGCTCAAAGAGGCTCAAAGAGGGAGCACAGTCCAAATTTTGTGGTATTGTTATCTTCTTTAAGATCGCGCTATGGCCACAATCGCTGCTCCTCCATTGCAGCGTGCTATTAAATCGAATTGCCGACGCAGCCGCATACTGCCTACCCAATATGTCCAATGGTATCAGATGAAGGAGGATTTCTAATGCAGCCGTAGGTGTAGTACGAAGAGCACCAGTGATGCACATCGACGCCATTCTCTGTACCTTCCTGATAAAGACACAGTTCGCTTTTGTTTCTAAAGCAGGCCACCAGACAATGATTCCATACAGAAAAATTGGACGCACCACTGCTGTATAGATCCAATGAACGACTTGAGGGCTAAAACCCCATCGTTTTCCAATGGCCCTTTTACAGGAATATAAAGCAATCTTTGCTTTTCTCACCCGTTCCTCAATGTTACGCCTGAAATTCAACTTCCTATCTAGAAATACTCCAAGATACTTGGCTCCATCTGAGAAGGTGATTTCAGTGCCGTCCAGAGAAATAGGATCAAAAGCAGGAATCTTATTTTTCCTTGTAAACAAAACAAGCTCTGTTTTACTTGGATTAACTCCTAGACCACAGTCTCTTGCCCATTTAGACAGATCTTTCAGAGAACCCTGAAGAATGTCCCTCAATGTTGGCAGATGCTTCCCCTTTACCGCTGTCGCGACATCGTCAGCATATGCGTCAACATGACAACCACGTGCTTCTAGAGATAGCAGCATTGAATTCAGTGCCAGGTTCCAAAGAAGCCAGGTTCGAAAACTTCAGCATAATTGAGTTACAGTAGAAAAAAATTACACATAAATCTAATGCAAAAATTGCTGGATTGTGTTATGTTTTTCTACGCCTATTTCTCCACTTTAATTTGTGTGTGATTCAGCTAAATACACAGTGTCAGCAAAATACACAGTGTACCCCTTTGGTAATGGGTAGTGATTATATAACACATTACCAGGTAATGTATATACCTTATTTGTAGCATTATTTTAGGATGTGTTACCAAATATTTGTTCCACAACGTATTATTTTAAAGTGAAAAATAATGATTTATGAATAATTTGTTACGTAATGCATGACTATTATTTAATGTATTTCATATTCATTATTTCTAAACAATAAATCATGGATGACTTATATTTGGTTACATTATGTATTATATCAAAGTTTAAAATAATGCATTATTTATAATTGGATGCATAATTCATTACAATAACATAAAAAACAAATATTTTAGAAAAAAATGCATACGTTTAAACTAGAGATAAACTCACGACAGGAATTTTCTAATAACACACACTCTCGAGCATATTTTATCTACTTACACTCACTGACAATCAAGTTTTGCTGGGGTAAAGCCTACCAAATGTAGGGTAATTCTGGTATAAAAACCGCTAAGAAATAATAAAAAAAAATCCCAGAAATAAGAACGACTGACGCCTTAAAGCTATCGGCCATTGTTTGTCATTAACAAGGCCAGTCATTATTATAATATTTTTTTCTGTTTGTATTGTATTTTGTAAGGAGAAAAAAAAATGGAAAAATACTTAAAACTAAATACATTTTTTATACCCTCCACTTAGTGATAGAGGGTATATATAAGTTTGTCATTCTGTTTGTAACTCATCGAAATATCGATCTGGGACCCCATAAAGTATATATATTCATGATGCCCGATCGATTTTAAGACATTCTAGCGATGTCCGTCTGTCCGTCTGTCCGTCTGTCCGTCTGTCCGTCTGTCCGTCTGTCTGTCTGTCTGTGGAAAATGCTGTCGCGGACAAAATATTGCACAGAGATGACTGAAACTTAACATATTTATTGGAAGTTCTCCCGAGAAGTTTGGTATTGCATTTGAGCCATATCGGTTCAGCGGTTCAAAAGTTATGAACGAAAATGTAAGCACACCTCAAAAATGTCAGTACATTCAACATAACCTAAAAATACAAAATGCTTTAATTCGGCTTCTGGTTGGCATATGTGAACATAATTGAACACCAAATGGTATTTAAACAAGTACGAACATATTTTTTGACAAAAAACGAAAAAAATCGAGGATTTTTTTTATCAAACTTTTTTTTGGGGAATTTTTTTTTCAAAAATTTTTTTTTTCAAAAGTAATTTCCATTTAAATAAAGTTCTTTGCAAAAATCTTTTTGAAATTGTGGAGGGTATCACTACATTCGGTAAGGCCGAATTTAATTTTTTACTTGTTTTTAAATAAAAAGGTAGCTGAAATATAAAAATAATAATATTACACCATCCGACTCACTTTTCTGCACCTTCATCAGACCGATAAATTCTGAAAGTGGAGCCGAATGTGCATTTTAAATCTATAAAAACTGGGAGATACGGGTATATTATTTTCGGCCTTACACCCAGAATTTTTTGACTCGGTTCATGTGTACAACCCAAATTTGAAATTTGTCGGACGGCGTTATTCATATTAAAAATAATAAAAACAAATATATTTAACCTTTTACTCAGCACTATTTAAATATGCAAGAAATGAAAATATTATGATGTTTTTATGAAAAAAAACGAAATCTTACTAAAATGAATGCTGTTGAGAAATTTCCAGTATTATTATTTTTTAACAGGCGGCATTAAATATTAATATTGCTACTTAAAAATCCGGTGACGGAAATAAGAGAGAAAAAAAGTTACTTTTAATATTTTCAACATTTTTAATATTCTTTTCTACAAGAAGCAACGGAAGTAAGAAAAGTAAAAGTAGCATACTTATTATTAACAAAATAATATTACTACAACATTTTGTTTTTTTGTTCTGAATGAAGGTCAACATTTTAATGATGAAAAAACAAAAACTTTTTAAATAATAAGAGATTTTTTCTACTAAATTTTAGAACTAATAGTATAGTTTTAATTTAAAACTTTTTTATTTTTGTTATACCCTTCACTCTAGTGATAGAGAGTATAAATAAATTTGACATTTCATTTTTAAAACCTCGAAATATATGTAGGTATAGAACCTCATAAAAAATATATAAGGGGCAATATAAGACAAATCACATATATCCGGACACGAAACCCTTTGATTTCGCTCACTTATAAGTACGTTTCAGTATGTTTTAAATGCAACTTTTGCCTTTTATTCGAAGTTGGTTTTGAATACTCAAGTATTCAATCCAGGGGGGCCTAAAAATGTGGTTTTCAGTAAAAATTTAAAATAAAAAATTTAAGGTACAGTAAAATATGCAAACACATTCCTTATAGATTTCAAGTTTTTTAAATTTTTTGTAAAACAAAAAGTTTTTGATGATTTGTTTTACAGTGAACACCACTGGGTTAACGAAAAAAATGCAACATATTCAGATGAGCCTTTAATATTTAAATTTTTTTTTTCATCCATGTTTTCACATCTGGCCTTGTTCTACTTCTTTATCTCATGATGCATGTTACAATGTTTATTGTTTATTGGTTAATGTTGCTGTTCATTATTTTGCAAAGGGTGAGCCAAAAAGGATAAGTCTTATACATTTTATGATCCGCTTTAAAAAAAAGAAGAATATTCTGAAAATACCGCGAGCCATCCCTATACGAAATGTGTTTAATTTTTTGTGACAAGTATTTTGGTTGCGTTTATTGAACTTTTGTTGAAGCAACAAAAATTCTGATGCCACTGCGAATTTAACACTGAAGCTTAGTTTTCTCTGTCAAAAATATTCCTTAATCAAAGACATTCGGTTAACATAACAAATTTATTAGACTTGTGCTTAATCGTTTAATTGAGTGAGCGCTCATTTTCGTTCATTTCAGATAAAAGACCTAGTTCGTTCATCTAGATCAATTGCTCATTTATTGTTTTTGTTTAACAGTACGTGAACGAATCATTTTGATCATATATCTGTTGGTCGTTCATCTAGTTCAAATCGGTCAATTTTTGTTTTCGTTAAACAGTTCGTGAACGAATCATTTCGATCATGTCTGTTTTTTGGCTTTCGTTCAAAAAAGTACAAAAATGTTGAATAAAAACATTAATTAAATTTTGTAATAAAAACATAAATGCTGAGAAAGCGTGTCAAAATGGGACACGCTTTAAATTCGACTTTGCCGAATCTATAAATACCCTCCACAATGCCTTTTTTAAAAAATAGTACATTTTTTAACGGTAAATTAACAATTTTGATAAGAAATATTTTATTTTGAGAAAAAAACTCTTTTTTTGTCATTAAAAAAAAAAAACGAAAAACTATTTTTTTTTTTGAGTGTAAATTTTTTTTCGAGTGTAAAGTTTTTTTCACTGTAAAAATATTTCTGAGTGAATGCGTACTTATGTACGTATGTAGACAAAATAATGTAGTTTTTGTAAAAAAAAACTAAATTTTTTTTGAGTGTAAAATTTTTTTTGAGTGTACAATTTTTTTCGAGTGTAACTTTTAAGTTACCAATGCTTTTAAAACTAAACAAGTTTAAAAAGCATTGCTTTAATACTAAACAAGTTTGAAAAGCATTGTTAAGTTACCAACAATGCTTTTAAAACTTGTTTAACACGTGGCATTTTAGATGAAACCAATCTGAAATTCAGGGTTTTGCTTATAACTTTTGAACCTCTGGACCGATTGAGCTGAAATTCAATACCAAATAGACCTGGGGAACGTTTAAGATATATGCCAAGCTTCAGCAGTCTCATTATTGTCTTTCGACAGTTTGCGTGTTTTTAATCTCGTAAATTCGCGAAAACCCCTTGCCGAAATTTACTCTTTTGCTCATAAATTTTGAACTACTAGACCGATTTGGCTGGGTTGCAACACCAAACTGACCAAGTAAATGACCAACTTATATGCCAAACTTCAGTAGCCTCTGTGAAGTCCTTCAAAAGATAGCGTATTTTCTACGAACGGACAGACAGACGAACGGACGGACGGACATCGCTAGATCGACTTAAATCGATCAAGGATCATGAATATATATACTTTATGGGGTTTTAGACCAATATTTCTATGTGTTACAAACGGAATGATAAACTTATATATACCCTCTATCACTAAAGTAGAGGGTATAAAAAAAATTGAGCGACCGAACTGAATGACCAAAATGAAGTAATGACCAATTGGGCTGAATGAACGAAAAGACCTAAAAGAGCTGAAATAAACGAACTAAATAAACGGCTTAGTTAAGAGATTAGTTCAATTGAACTAGTTCGTTCGTGAACGACACAACTCTAAAATTTATTTCCTAAGTGAACTTATATATTCCACATATTAAATTGTATCCCCGATTTGCAAAACCCTTTTGGCATGCACATATTTAAATGAAAGGAGTGTTATGTATGTAACATAGATAGATATAAAAATATGTTTTTTCTGTTTTTCATTTAACATATTTTTCCTGTTCATAGTTATTAAAAACAAACAGATGTTGTATATTTCTATGTACATTTGTATATACTGGCAAATTAAGTTCAAAGGTCAATATCGATTGTAGTTGTAGAACTCAATGAAAATGTGAAAATATGAGAAGGGAAAATCCTTTTGCAACAAATTTTTGTTTTTTGTGACTTATTTTTTTTTTAATTGTTTTTTTAATTTTTTTTTTTTCACCAAAACCATTTCTGTATTAAATTTTTTTTTTTTAATTTTAGCCGCGGGTTTAAAATTTGTATACCTAAAAAGTCGGAACATCAGTCCAGTGGCTCAGAAGTTATGAGCGAATTCTTCAGTTTTGAATTGACTGAAATTATATAAAATTTTATACTAGAAAACATTTTATTTTTGAATAAAACAAAAAAAAAAAAAGGTTTTTTACTCAAATTTTTTTTTAGTCAAAATTCTTAATGATTTTTTAACTTAAAAATTAAATTATATTTAAAAATATTCAAGTATTCGGCTAATTGCACCGTCCTACAGCCAATATTAAACATGAACCGAATGATATACGTCTGAAAGTAGATTTTAAATGGAGTAAAACTGCATTTACAGTTTTTCATTTCGTGTTCCTGTTTCCTTTTAAAAGGACTTCAAAGTTTTAAAGGACACATTTTGTAAAATATTTTTAAAATAATTTTTCCATTTTTTATTTTGCCATATCAGGATAAATGGATGTAAATAAAGTCATTTAAAAACTTTATCCAAATATTTTGTAGAACATTTTGACTGATATTGAAGGATAAATTTTTGAAAGGGCGTTACTTACTTCCTTTTGCCTGATATGTAAAAATAATAAAAAAGGAAAATTAGAGGAGATCCTCCTCTCTTATTTGCTATTACCAGTGACATCCTAGGAGAAGTACAAATATTAAAAATATTTGATAATATTTAATACTCTAAAACTTTGAAGTCCTTTTAAATGAAAACATGATCACGAAAAGAAAAACTACATTTACATGCCTATTCACAGTTATGACTGGTTATGACTAATTTTATTATTTTCAAACTTCATATTCCCTATGTTTGTTGTAAACACAATCATAAAAAGTCTCAAAATTTAAAATTATTTGTCAATTTTGAGACGATGTGGGTAGCAGATCTTTATTTTTTTGAAATTTTCAAACAAAATTTGAATTTTTTTATGATTGTTTACAACAACCACATGGAAAAATTTGAGTTATGATTGAGTTATGACTTTTTTGTGAATATGCCCCTTAGTCTCTAGTTTCAAACGCATATTATCCAGTTAGTGTTTAACGATTCTTTTCATTTTTGTCGGACGGTGTTGTAAGTCAAATTTAATTTGTTTTACTTGTGAAAAAATACTGCTAATTTCTTAAAATAAAAAATTTTGGAATTTAAATCATAAATTTTAAGAATGTTAATTCATTCAGTTTAGGAAACACAATTTTTGAAATTAAATCATAAATATTTTGAATCATAATTCACTCACTTTAGAAAACACAACATTTGACTGCCCTAAAAGATGCAATGCTCCAATTTAAAATACTTTATTTAAAAATTCTTTATTTATAACATATTAACCTTTGACCGTTTTTTTTCTATTTTCAGATATTCAGGTACGTTGAAAACTAACATCTGTAATGGTAATATATTTTTTTTTTTTGAGAACTCAAAAATAAAAAACAAATGTTTTGAATCTAAAGAAGGCAAATTTGACCAAATTGTTTCTACTTGTAAATTGGATTGCAAAAATATTGCACAAGACTAAAAAAAATTGAAAATTTAATTTAATATAAAGAAAACTGATAATGGTTAACCTCCATTCTTATTTCTTCTTTCTAACTAAAAATTATTGACAATCGTTGCCTTACTAGTGTAGTACAATTTCTTCGTCTATTTAATTCCCATTGCGGATAGAGGCGAATATGTATTAATATTTTAGTTTGTGCACAAAAGATTTGTTATTAGACGCGATTGCTACTTTGTAGTAACTCGTTTCTATTTTTGCTAAATAATCTTTACAATGGAATCTGACAAATTCCGAAACACGTGTCGATTAAGTCTTGCAAAAATGACCAACATAAATAAATTTAAAACAAAAAAATAATTTTCTTGAAAATTATGCTATGAGAATATTATGGTTTTAATCAGTAAAGAAAATAATGACCTCGAGCCAGAACTAACATCCTCAAAATATAATATTTTAAAGGTCCAATAAAACAATTTTTATTTTTTAATAAAAATTAATCAGAATTTGTAAATATTTTTCTTAAGAATATGGAAAAGAAAAAAATTATGTAACCCCTCAGCTACACCTTTCATAATTATGTAGATTATGTGTTTTTGTTGATTTATGTTAACATAATTATGGAAGGTGTAGCTGAGGGGTGTTATAATTAATTCGTACTTATTTGATCAGTACATGTACTGATTTTTGATCACGTGTACTGATTAAAAAACGTTGTACTGATTTGTACTGATTTTTTTAAATATGTACTGATTGTACTGATTTTTGAAAATTTCAACATAGAAAATAATTTTATTTGAAAATTCTATACAAAAACTAGAATTTCCATAACACTGTCCAACAGCCAATATTAATCATGAATAGGATGTTATACGTCTCAAAGTAGATATCAAATGGAGTAAAACTGCATTTACAGTTTTTCATTTTGCGATCCTGTTTCCTTTTAAAAGGACTTCAAAGTTTTAAAGGATACATTTTGTAAAATATTTGTACTTGTCCTAGGATGACACTGGTGATGAAAGAAAATGAAAGAGGAGGATCTTCCCTAATTTTTCCATTTATTTATTTTGCCATATCAGAATAAAAGGATGTGAATTAAGTCATTTAAAAACTTTATCAAAATATTTTGTTGAAAATTTTGAATGAAATTGAAGGATAACATTTTGAAAGTACGTAACTTAACTCCTTTTTCCTGATATGTAAAAATAATAAAATAGGAAAATTAGGGGAGGTCCTCCTCTTTAATTTGCTGTCACTAGTGGCATCCTAGGACAAGTACAAATATTAAAAAAATAATTTATAAAATTTAATCCTCTAAAATTATGAAGTCCTTTAAACGGAAACTGGATCACTAAAAGAAAAACTGTAAAAGCAGTTTTACTACATTTAGTCTCTAGTTTCAAACATACATTATGTGTTTAACGACTTTTTTTGTTTTTTGTCGGACGGTGTAATTACATAATTAATAAAGAGTAGTTTTTTTAAAACTAAAATCTTACAATGAGATAATTTATAATGAATTAATTCTTAGGAGATAAGAGTTTGTGAATCAAGAGATTCATTAATGCAAAAATGTATCTAAGCATGAGGTTATTTTGATCATCCTAAATTTATAATAAAATGTGTACAGAATCTTTGAGGTCTTCTATAACGAAAAGTTCACTGGGCCGATGGATTTTTATATTTCGAGAATGATGATGTAAATTGAGTGAATCCAAATGATTCTGAGACGTTAGATAAGGTTATATTATCAAAATTTACTCGAAAAAGCGCTTAGAAAATCGGGGCTGCTAAAAAAATACGTGCTTATTGGCTGGAAAATTTTCTAATAGGAAAAGTTGTCAAAACTTACAGAAAACAGTCCTCAAATTTGTTATTCTTAAAACCTGAGATATTTTGTTATATTTTCTGTACTGAAACGATCAAAACACTTGAAATCAACAAAAATTTTTGCAAAATAACGACAACAGTTGTTTTAACAGTTGCTTTTTAATAGTTGTTTTTTGCAGTTGTTTTTTAACAGTTTTTTTTACTCAAAATACTTGGTATCAAGTGTTGAAAAAACTTTTTTTTTCCCATAGAAAAATTTTTATACAATTATTTCTAAAAAAAAAAAACAAAAGAACTTAGTTTGGAACTGATTTAAGCTAAAAAAATGGTTCCCTAATTATAATGCAAATTGGAACTATAAATTGGAAAAAAAAATTGTTCCACTTTTGAACTTGTTTTTACATTCAATCATAGATTGAATGTGAAAACAAGTTCGCTCTTTCTTGATTAGTTTTTTTCGTTCTACCTTGCTTAGTTTTTGAAATACCTAAAGTAAGGGTCCCAATAGGGTCTTGAGAATCTTAAAAACTGAAAAACTTCAAAACTTTTACTCGTAGGGCTTTCGGGCATTGTACTTCATTGTGTTCTACGTTAAAAACTACAAAAATGCCTTTGAATTTTTTGTTGTCTACTTGGCTAGTAAAAACCAATCAAACCCAATTGGCAAAATAAAATCACATCTGACATTCTGCTGACTCCCCCTTTATGAAATCGCTGACATCTTCATACAATTTTTCAAAATGTCATCAATGGTATGTCAGCAGTTGGTCAGCAGTGTCCACCAGTATTAGTGGCCACTAACAAACTGCTGACATGTCATTGATGACATTTTGAAAAATTGTATGAAGATGTCAGCCATTTTATAAAAGGAGAGTCAGCAGTATGTCAAGTGTGATTTTTTTTTTGCCGACTGGGAAGTTGTTCCTGATATATAAAATGTTCCATAAAGATAGAATCAGTTTTAGTTAAATTAAAATAACCCCTTCTAAAAACTCTCGTGCTCTTCGAAAAAGAAAAATCCAATATTTTAACATAAACAACAGCTCAATTAAGGTAAAAATATATAAAAAGCATGAATGAAGCAGCATAATAACATCAATAACACTACTTTAACAAAACAACAACAATGAAAAACATAAAATTTATATTATTGAAAGAACAGAGGAGGTACAACCAAAACTGCCTAGTAATACAATGCATTATGAGCAAAAAAGAAAAAAAAAAAAATAAACATCAAGACCACATGACAGACATCAATTTGAAAAATTATCTTTTCTTTAAGCAACGACAAACAACAAGAACTAAACCAAGCAGCAACACTAAACAACCAAGCAGCCACCCCAGGACAACAACAATAGCAAATGATATTGTTGAGGTAGCAAAGCAGCAAGTGGCACTATACAGGGAAACAAAAACGAAAACTACATCATCATCTTGAAAAACCTAACGACATACAAGACAACAATATGTGGAATATGAAGCACACTCTACGTTTTTATATATTAGGGTGGCAGCTTAATTTCAACTCCGGGCGGAATATTAACTTTTTTGCCATTAATAAGCAAATAAAGGTCACTTACATTCAGAAAAAATAGATAATTAAAAAAATTTTTTTTTGCTTTTATAGAAAAATTTTTGTCTACCTTCTGAACTTTAACCTGAAAGAGGCACTGATTAAAGTCATCCGATTTAGCCCAAATTTGTTCCATGCCATATCAGTTTAAGACCATGTGGCACAATATTCCGCCCAGACCATATTCAATTAAAAAAAATATTTCCCCTATACATTTCGCTGCCATCCTAATGTACATATAAAAAATTAAAAGCAGTAGCAGCAGGAAAAAACCAACCTGAAAACTGATGAGTTAAATTGGCAAGGGCGTAATGAGAAAATTTTTCTAGGGGTGCATACATAAAGAAAACAGATTTATTGTACCCTCCATTTATTATTAGTGGAAAAGGGTTAATATAAAAATGTCATTCCATGTGTAAAACTTCAACATATATGTATATTAGAGTTAATTTTGAAAATTTTATTTGCGAGTATCATCATTTTTTTTAAAGGATTTAGTTAAGCTAAAAAGATTGCCGGTATTTTTTTGGAAAAATTTTCGCTCCTTGGGGTGGTTCAACGCATCTAAAATCGCGGGTTTTAAGCTGATTTTTCTGCAGAGCAAAATCTGATTTTACTAATCGATTCTACAGCAAAAATTATTACAATTTTTGTTTTTTGAACTCTTAAAAAAAGTTCCAAGAACCCACCACAGAGGGCGGAAATATAAGGTTTTTCCATTTTTGTTCAAATTATTTTTTTTTAAATATGCACGATTAAAGCCCATCTTTAGCTTAGCAAAATGGTACCAAAATTTCCTTTCTATCACAACCCGTCAAAAAGTTATAAGCGCTCAAAATTCGACAAAAAAATGTTTTTGAGAATTTTGATCTCAATTTTCTCAAAAACATGACGTAATAGAAAAATTTTAAAACCAGATTCAGAATCAGTATCGAAATGTAAATCGTAAACGATTTGTACGATCCCAGAATATTATCCAAAAATATCACAAAAAATGCTTTAAATAATGAACAAAAATGCGTTTTTTTATGAACTTTGAGCTCAATTTTTTCAAAAACCTGACGATGCAGAAAACTTTGGAAACCAGATTTGGAATCAGCGTTGAAAGGTTAATCAAAAACGAGAGTTCAAACCGCTGACCAATCCAAAAAATTCTTAAATGTCGGTCAGTGTTTTGTAATTTTGTCAGTAGAAACAAATAGAAAAGTTAAATTCGACTTTGCCGAATCTATAAATACCCTTCACAATGCCTTTTTTAAAGGATAGTACATTTTTTAACGTGAAAAAAAATAACAATTTTGATTATAAATATTTTATTTTGAGTAAAAAACTCTTTTTTTGTCATTTAAAAAAAACAAAAATTAAAAATAACAAATTTTTTTTGAGTGTAAATTTTTTTTCGAGTGTAATGTTTTTTTTACTGTAAAAATATTTTTGAGTGAACAAAATAGTGTAGTTTTTGTAAAAAAAAATAAATTTTTTTTTGAGTGTAAAATTTTTTTGAGTGTAAAATTTTTTTTAAGTGTAATTTTTAAGTTACCAATGCTTTTAAAACTAAACAAGTTTAAAAAGCATTGCTTAAAAACTTAACAAGTTTGAAAAGCATGGTTAAGTTATCACCAATGCTTTTAAAACTTGTTTAACACGTGGCATTTTAGATGAAACCAATCTGAAATTCAGGGTTTTGCTAATAACTTTTGAACTTCTGGACCGATTGAGCTGAAATTTAATACCAAACAAATCTGGGGTACCTCAAAGATTTATGCCAAGCTTTAGCAGTCTCATTATTGTATTTCGATAGTTAACGTGTTTTTATCTCGTAAATTCGCGAAAAGCCCTTGCCGAAATTTACTCTTTTGCTCATAACTTTTGAACCACTGGACCGATTTGGCTGGATTGCAATACCAACCTGACCAGATAAATGACCAACATATATGCCAATCTTCAGTAGCCTCTGTAAATTTTTTCAAAAGTTAGCGTGTTTTCTACGAGCGGACAGACAGACAAACTTATATGTACCCTCTATCACTACACTCAAAATAATACATTAGTAGATTTACTCATTTTTTTTTGCTAACGCTAGTTAGCTAACTTTTAGCAAATTTTTAGTTGAGATTAGCATGTTAGCAAAAAATTCTTGTAAACTTCATTTAGCACATTAGCAATTTTAAACAAACTTTGAACTAATTTCTTTTGCTAAATTTGAAATTGAGTTGACTACATTTTTACAAGATTTTTTGCTAATATTAGCAAAATAAATGGTAAATTTTTTTTTATTTTCAGAAAACTTAAAATGGCGCTATCTCGGAAACTAAGCCAGATAGAGCAAAATGGAGGCCATTTTTGGTTCTTAGAATCTCCATAGTATCGCCGGTCCTCTTCACATGTGTGGACCCTAATGGGCCCTAACTTTGGATCCAAAAAAGTTAGCATTCCCGAAAATTTTAAAATGTTCATATCTCGGTAAATATTGCCGACACAACAAAAAGTCCAAAAGCGTTTTTGTAGCTCTCAACACGTAGAACAAGACCGCAAAATAGTCAAAAGCTCTCCGAGTAATATTTTTGAAGTTATCGAGTTTTTTAATTCTCAAGACCCCAGTGGTCCCCTATAATCATGTATCTCAAAAACTAAGCAAGGTAGAGCGAAACGGACACAAATTTTGGATCAAAAACTATGACGATTTTTAAGGAACCCAACTAGGTCTAGGCCCATCGGGGTCTGGACCTATCGGGTCCGAACCCAATGGGATCCTCAGATGTGTATAAACTAAGTTCAAAAAAAAAATATTTAGTTAACTAATTATTGGCAAAACATTTTTGCTAACTTTAGCAAAAAAATTGTGGGTTCAAAATCAGCAAATTTTCTTGTAGGTTTACAAGCTTTTTTTGCTAACATTACAGTTTTTTTTTTTGAGTGTAGAGTGGAGGGTATAAAAAAACTTTGAAGCCTTATAACTTTTTAATGGGTTGTGATAAAATGGTGCTTTTTGTACCAAATTTCTTAGCATTTCTTCATCGTGCATGACTAAAAAATAATTTTAAGAGTTCAAAAAACTGCTATTGTATTCATTTTTGCTGTAGAATTGACTGGTGAAATCAGATTTGCAATATATTCAGCCGTTTTTTCTCTGCAGGAAAATCAGCTCCAAATCCGCGTTTTCAGATGCGTTGAACAACTTCAAGGGGTGAACATTTTTCCATAAAAATACCGGCATTCTTTTTATTTTCCCTAAATCCTTTAAAAAAATAATTATATCCGATAAACAGATGAAGTGACATAGTAATCAAACGAACTCTAATGTATATGACCCCATAAATTATATATATTGAGGATTCTCGGTCGGTTTTAATCTTCCGAAGACTGACAAATTTCCTGGGAAACTATAAGATTTTGCTAGATGCTGCGTTTTAGGGCTCATGGTCGTATAAGTATTATGAAACTAAATTATGTTTATGATATGATGCTATGAAGCAGTGTAACAAATTTCAACAAGATTCCTAGACTTTTTTTATCATAAACATGCAACGTCCCCAGAAACCTCTTATTTTTTATGCAATTATACAAATCGAAAAATGTTTTTTTTTTTATGGAAATTTTGTTTTACCTTGTGTACTTTGACCTCAAAATTTTAAATTTATCCGATTTGGCTTAAATTTGTTCTACATAAATATAAGACCACACAGAAAAAAATTGAAATTCGTTGATTCAATTAAAAAAGTCGGACCTATCACAAAAATGCGCATATTAATTTAAAAAAAATTTAGTAAATAATTGAAATTATTTTCAATTAAACTTTTAATAACTTTTTTAAAAAAAGTTTATTGAAAATAATTTAAAAATTTAATTAAAATTTTAATTAAATGAATTAAAGATTTTATTGAATATGAAGCTAAAATTCAATTAAAATTGAAATTGAATAAATTACACGGTTAATTGAAAACGAAAATGAAAATGAATTGAAATTTTAATTAATTGAATTAATTTATTTAATTGAAATAAAACCAAAAATCAATAAAACTTTTAATTAAATAAATTAAAATCTATATATATAAAGTAGTTACGTGACTGACTGATGACTGACTGAAATACTAATCACGCATCATCCCTCAGCCCAAACCACTGAAGCTAGAGTCTTGAAATTTGGATTGTAGTTTCACCTCCCGGAATACATATCCGCTAAGATTGGGTTTTTGGAAATGTTGATTTTAAGGGGTAAAAACGAAGGGTTGCAAAAGGGGAAAAAGCGAGTACTTTGGTACTTTTTATTTTTTCTAAAAAAAAAATCCAATTAATTTGAAATTTTAAATGTAGGATTCTCTAACGCGAAAACATTCCCAAAAAAAGTACTTTCTGGAAATTCGGATTCCTAAGGGTAAAATGGGGTAAAAAATGGTACTTTGGTACTTTTATTTTTTTTTTTGAAATTAAGGTCCTACAAAAATATTAAAATTTGCAATGGTGGTTTCAACAACGGAAAAAATTCTGAAAACGTACTTTTTCGAAATTCCGATTCTAAGGGGGGTAAAAAAGCGAATACTTGTATTTAATAAAAAAAAAATATTTTTGTTATATTTTTCAATATTTTTATATTACATTAAAATTTAAATGACATCAAACCTGACAACTGCACAATATTTCACACACTTGTATGTAGCCAAGATGGGAAGTAGTTTGCCAACGCCACAAATTTCACCAGATTGCACTAAAAAAAATATAAAATAATATATTTTTATTAGTTTTTATTAAATTTTTTTATTAAATTTAAATACCAAACCTACATTTTTTATCGCATTTTTTTTTTTAAATTGTATACAAATAATCACAATCAACTTTAAAAATGCACACTTTTTTTACACTGTTTTATGAATTTAAGTTAATTTGTTTTAAATCAATATAAAAAAATAAAAAAAAAATATTGGAACTCCCAAAAATATCAGCCTTTGACCCTTTTAGGTACCCCTTTAGGTCATAATCCCCATAATGGTAGTGGGGACTATGACCGAAAATTATTTGGAAATAATTCCAATAAAAAACGGAGATAATTCCCAGATTAATGGGGATAATGACCACGTAACAAATGGTCATAATCCCCTTTATGGGGATTATGTCTTCTATACTAGTTGGTCATAATCCCCAAAATTAAACGACCTTTTTTTGTACTTTAAAGTTTTTCTGCGTAGCCGGCCTTCGGCCGGGCTTAGGGATTACAAACTCCATGCATTAAACCCACCATCTCCGCAGAAAACGGCGATAATGACCAAAATTGCTTTGGACTTACTCCCCATAATGTGAATGCGGGTGGGTTATGTCCGAAAAAAGTTCGGTCTTAATCCCAACAAGGAACGGACATAATCCCTTTTGGGATTTTGACCGTTTTGGAAACGGTCATAGTCCCCACAACTATTATAGGGATTATGACCGTAATTAATTCGGTCATAATCCCCATTTCCGTTATGGGGGTAATGTCCGTGGGGATTGTGTCCTGTCACCTGTTACGGCACCAAAAATTAGTTTTCATTCAATGCTCAAATCTTTAGAATTGAACATTTTTTGGAAATTTAAGAAAAAATTCGTAACGTCTCTGCGTAAAAGTTTAAACTAACACAACAGCAACTCATATACATATAAATATAATACAATTTATGGCAATAAGCTTAAAAAACATGACTATTATAACAAAAAAATATTTATCACACACACATACATCCACTCATATAACAAAATTTTTTTTTGGAAAATATGTATCAATACATTGAAAGTTTTTGAAAATTTTATGTTTACATTTCCTGTTTGTATACTTTCCTACAAAGATGTACATTTTTATTCTGTTTTGCTCCCAAGAACACATAAAAAATATATGAATGTATATGTATAATAGCATGTCCCGAAATGAGGAAATTTTGGAATTTCTTTAGGGCATACCCCCAGAACGATGCTTATTCAAGAGCTGATTACGGGAAAAATAATTAAAAAATTGTTGAAGGTCATCTTCAGGGCGCAACCAACGCTTAAAGATTGCATCTGTGGTGCATTTGGTCAAAAAAAAAATATTTTTTTTTATTTTTAAAATTGGTGCCAAAAGTTTCGTTAGGTAGAGTACATTCAGGAAAAAATATTTATAAAGTTTTCGTGGAGCAATTTTGGTCCCGCGCAACGTTTTGAAACTTCGAAGATGCTTAATTAATTACATATTTTTTTAAGTTTGTGTAAAAAACTGCTTTTAATACAAAGGCTTGAACATAAACTCCGTTTTATACAAAATCTTAAAAGAACTCTTTTAAAAATTTCGGTTTTTACAAAAACTTAAAAAAATATATAATCAATTACACCTTTTCAAAATTTCAAAACGTTGTGCTGGACCAAAATTGCTCCATGAAAACTTTATAAATATTTTTTCCAGAATGTACTCTACCTAACGAAACTTTTGGCACCAATTTGAAAAATAAAAAAAAATATTTTTTTTCACCAAATGCACTACGGATGCAAACTTTAAGCGCTGGTTGCGCCCTGAAGATGACCTATAAAAATTTTTTAATTTGTTTTCCCATAATCAGCTCTTTACTACACCCAAAAAAAAACGTGGGTATTCAATACTAAAAATTTAACTAAATTTTAGTCCAAAAGGACCTAGTGCAGGAATTGGTAACCAATACCAACTTTTTTTACTAATATTATTCAAAACCAGTAAAAATTACTAATTTTAGTACCTTGAAGTTACTAAAATTAGTAACTAATTAGTAGATTTTGGTACAAAATGACTTACTAAACCTTTTACTGTATAATTATTTTGAGTGTAAGCATCATTCTAGGGGTATGCCCTAAAATTTTTCATTTTCGGGACACGCTAATGTATAAGAACCCATTATGCAGAATATAAAGTATAATAAAATGCTTATTCATACATCATGTGAACGACAGGTAAAATTGTCTTTATTTTTTTTTAACAAATTGCTTGGCCTACTATGAAAGTGCCATATCCTCAAAATACACTCTTCTACATATGGATTCGAAAGATAAAAAGTATAGGTACCTAAAGCTTTATTTGTGTTTATAGTTTGTTTAGTAGTAAAATAAAATGAAAAAAAAATTTTATATAAATGATCATTGTGTCACCTCCTTCCCATTTTAATATTTGCTAAAAGATTTTCTAAGTGAGAGGAAAAAAATTGTTAAATTCAATAAAAAAAAAAAATAAATTGATTGCTTTACCAGCACTAACCCTTTTTTGCTTTTCTTTCATTCGTATGGATGCAAAAAGAAAATAAACAAGAAAAATATTAAATACGACTCGTTTGAATCCATGAATATCTTACACAAAGCCTACAACACTTTTTTAGTTCTTTTTAATTTTTTTAACGTAAAAATTGTTCAAAATTCTGAAAAATAAAGATTTTAGGGAAAACAAATTTTTAAGTAATTTCTGTATAAAAAATCAAGTTAAAAAAATTTTTAAATTTTTTTTCGAGTGTAAAAAAATTTTTTTGATGGAAAATTTAATTTTTTCTGAATTACAAATTACACGTTTTTAAATATTTTTTGTGGCATTCAAGCGTGTAAAGAGTGTGTTTTTAACATTTCAGTTCGCGAAACAGCCAATGTTAATTTCATGGTTTTGCTTATAACTTCTGAAGCCCTGAGCCGGTATCGCTGAAATGTAATACCAACTTGACCAGGAGAACTACATAAAAAAATATATGCCAAGCTACAGCAGTCTCAGAGTAATCCTTCGAATGCCTGAGTGATTCGAACAGACATACGGACGGATATCGCCAGATCGGCTTAAAATCGATCGAACATCATAAATATATATGGGGCATTCCATGCCAATTCGGACACTTTGAAAAATTTTTTTTTTGTAGATTTTTCCAATTTGTTTACAGTTTTTAGTACCCTTCGAGGTAAATTTTCAGATTTTTTTGATGACCCGTTCAAAATATATCGAATTTTTAAAAATTGGTAGTTTGTTCCTTTACTCAAACTTCTTTTCCACATAACTTCTTCAATAATAGTCCAAATTTCAATTTTTTTTTTTAAATTTTTGTTTTTTACGTACTTTTTAAAAAAATATCCAAAAAAATTCTTAAAGCGCTCTAGTATGCGATTTTTAAGTTTAAAAATTTAAATCTCATTTTTGAAAATGTTTGTACTCTTCGATTTTTTTGAAATTTTTTTGTGTAAAACTTCTATCAATTCTACAAATTCTTTGCCCAGGAGGATCGTGTGATAACGATTATTACTATTTTTTAAATTTTTTTGAAAAAAATTTATTGCAATTTTCCAATCTTAAAATCATTTCTACTGCACCAATGGTACGTCATAGAGGGGTCCTTTTTAAGACCGACCCCTATTAATTTTTACGTCTTATCAATTCTTTGGAACAAACTAATACCCTATCTCCAATTTCTAAGGGGGCTCCCACACAAAACGACATTTTTTAAAATTTGCTTCAACCGCACTAACTGCCCCAATAGTGCCCATAGACAAACAAAATGTATGACCGACCCACAATATTTTTTTTTTTTAGTCCAAACATTTTCTCTGAACACACATCTATCTTTAACTGTTAAGGTGGTCCCCATACAATTTTTTTAATTTTTTGTAAATTTGTTTTATTTAATGAGCTTCTACCGATCCAATGGTGCGTCCGAGAGGGATCATTAGAGAGACCAACCCCCATTTATTTTTACCCTACAACATTTTTTTAAAACATACCTACGCCCTATCTCCACTCCCTAAGTAGGCTCCCATACAAATAACAGTTGGAGCAAATTTTATAACAATGTAATTTTGAATGGAAGCCTAATTAGGGAGTGGATATAGGGCGTAGGTATGTTTTAAAAAAATGTTTTAGGGTAAAAATAAATGGTGGTCGGTCTCACTAGTGACCCCTCTCGGACGCACCATTGGACCGATAAAAGCTGATTAAATAAAACAAATTTACAAAAAATAAATGTATGGGGACCGCCTTAAAAATTAGAGCTAGAGGGTAGGTGTGCTCAGAGAAAATGTTTGGACTGAAAAAAGGGCACTATTGGGGCAGTTAGAGCGGTTGGAGAAAATTTTAAAAAATGTCGTTTTGTATGGGAGCCCCCTTTGAAATTGGAGATAAGGTATTAGTTTGTTCCAAAGAAATGTTAAGACGTAAAAATTAATGGAAGTTGGTCTTATAAATGACCCTCTATGACGCACCATTGGAGCAGTAGAAATGATTTTAAGATTGGAAAATTACAATAAAATTTTTTCAAAAATTTTTAAAAAATAGTAATAATCGTTATCCCACGATCCTCCTGGGAAAAAAATTTGTAGAATCGATAGAAATTTTACACAAAAAAATTTCAAAAAAATCGAAGAGTACAAACATTTTCAAAAATGAGATTCAAATTTTAAAACTTAAAAATCGCATACTAGAGCGCTTTTAAGAATTTTTTGGGATATTTTTTTAAAAAGTACGTAAAAAAACAAAAATTTTGAAAAAAAAAAAATTGAAACTGGACTATTATTGAAGAATTTATGAGGAAAAGAAGTTTGAATAAAGGAACACACTACCAATTTTTAAAAATTCGATATATTTTGAACAGGTCATCAAAAAAATCTGAAAATTTTCCACGAAGGAGTTTTCGAAGGGTGCTAAAAACTGTAAGCAAATTGGGAAAATCTACCTGTACCTTAGGTGTTACAAATGAAATGACAAACTTATATACACCCTCTATCACTAGAGTGTATGGTATAAAAATCATTCCTATAAATTGGCATAAAAATTGCTGTGTGTCAATCCAGATAATAAAAAAAAAAAGTATCTTTATAAAAAAACATCACGTTTTCTGGCTAAGCCAAAGAGTTAGCAAAAGTGTTGGCCTTGTTGCTGTTGATATTTGTATTTGTAAACACCTAAAACTCAATTAACAAGAAATCTGCGATTTTGGTTCAAAAACTGTTTCATTTAAATTTTTTTATTAATTTATTTAATTTGAAAAAATGGATATAAACCATTTTCAAATTAAGGACATGTTTTTTTTTTATATCGTTAATCGAGGGATAGTTGTCTATCGTATACATAATTTTTTAAGTTTGCTTTTTATATTGAGGAGATTTTATGTGATTTTATTGTTTGTTGGCACAAAAATTTATGTTGATTTCATAAGAGATGGATGAGTGAGTGAATTAAAGAGTAACACAAAATAGAGTTACTCACGGAATTTTTACTGTTACAATTAGTTTTATTGTTATTATACCCTCCACTCTAGTGATAGAGGGTATATATAAGTTTGTCATTCCGTTTGTAACACATCGAAATATTGGTCTAGGACCCCATAAAGTATATATATTTATGATCCTCGATCGATTTTAAGTCGATCTAGCGATGTCCGTCCGTCCGTCCGTCCGTCTGTCCGTCCGTAGAAAACACGCTAACTTTTGAAAGACTTTACAGAGGCTACTGAAGTTTGGCATATATGTTTGATATTTACCTGGTCAGGTTGGTATTGCAATCCAGCTAAATCGGTCCAGTGGTTCAAAAGTTATGAGCAAAAGAGTAAATTTCGGCAAGGGTATTTCGCGAATTTACGAGATAAAAAACACGATAACGTTCGTAAGGCAATAATGGGACTACTGAGGCTTGGCATGTATCTTTGCCGTTCTCCGGGTCTATTTGGTATTAAATTTCAGCTTAATCGGTTCAGTGGTTCAAAAGTTATAAGCAAAACCCTGAATTTCAGATTAGTTTCATCTAAAATGCCACGTGTTTTAACAAGTTTTAAAAGCATTGGTGGTAACTAAACAATGCTTTTCAAACTTGTTTGATTTTAAAGCAATTCTTTTTAAACTTGATTAGTTTTAAAGGCATTGGTAACTTAAAAATTACACTCGAAAAAAATTTTACACTCAAAAAAAATTGTACACTCAAAAAAAAATTTACACTCAAAAAAATTTTTTTTTTTACAAAAAGGACAATATTTTGTGTACATACGTACGTGCATTCACCCAGAAATATTTTTACAGTAAAAAAACATTACACTCGAAAAAAATTTTACACTCAAAAAAAAAAATTAGTAATTTTTCTTTAAAAAAAAAAAATTACAAAAAAGAGTTTTTTACTCAAAATAAAATATTTCTTATCAAAATTGTGAATTTTTTCACGTTAAAAAATGTACTACCCTTTAAAAAAATGCATTGTGGAGGGTATTCATAGATTCGGTAAAGTCGAATTTAACTTTTCTACTTGTTAAAACTAAGATTGAAAAATTTCTGATTCAGACACATTTTTTCTACAGAAAAAATCTCAAATTCTGAGACATTTTTCTTATAGAAAAAGTCTCAGATTCTGTGACATTTTTCTTATAGAAAATGTCTCAGACTCTAAGACACTTTTCTTATAGAAAAATTCCCATATTATTTTTTTTTTTCTTTTTTTTTTTTCTTTTTTTTTTTTCTTTTTTTTCATAAATAAAAGTCTCAGATTCTGAGACATTCTTCTTATAGAAAAAGTTTCAGATTCTGAGACATTTTTCGTATAGAAAAAGTCTCAGACTCTGAGACATTTTTCTTATAGAAAATATCTCAGACTCTAAGACACTTTTCTTATAGAAAAATTCCCATATTCATTTTTTTTTCTTATAGAGTAAGCCTCAGATTCATAAATATTTTTCAAACAGAAAAAGTTCCAGATTCTGAGACATTTTTCCTCTGGAAAAAGTATCAGAATCTAAGATTTTTTTCACATAGAAAAAATTTTAGAGATCTGAAATTTTTTCCTATTGAAAAATTTGTAGATTCTGAGATGTTTTCCTACAGAAAAAGCTTCAGATTCTCATTAAGACATTTTTCTTTTACCAAAGGTCTCAAATTTTGGGACACTTTTCCAAATTGTTTGAAAAATTAAATTATCTTTTTTGCTTTATTTGAATACGACAAAAAATTATTAGTAGTATTATTTTTTCATCAAAAATGTTTATGGGAACTAAAAAAACCAAAAAAAAAAAAAATCTTACAAGGAAGGTCTTTCACGGGGCACCCACCGATTGTCCGGAAACTTTAATATGGGAATGAGGGGTGAAAAATAAGAGATACCTGTTTTTTTAACTGCCCAAATTTAAAATTTAAAAAATTTAAAAAAGGGTTGCCACCTTATGAAAAAATAAAGTGTTTCGGGAAAATCCTTATAAAAGCCAAACTAACAGGAATTTCGCCAAACGAAAAAATACGGGTGAGCTTAATTTTGATAGAGATTATTATATATGATTTTGGAGGTCGTACGTATAAACATCTCCATATAAACTACCCCAACGATTAAAAATTTTTGACAATAACAAACTTAACGAAGCCGAATGCGGACAAGAATGATACATCATTGAATAGGCCTCCAAAAGACCTTTCGACTTATATTAAATGTTCATTTAGTTTTTTTTTGAAGAAATGTAAAAAAATCTTCAAAAAACTAAAAAAATCCCGTTTTCCCCCTCCCCTTTGACCCGCGAAATGTGAGAGTGGGCAGCAATATTAAAACAGGTAGCCCTTATTTTGGTCCCCTCTTTTCAATGTGCAAGTTTCAGGATAATCGGTGGCTGCCCTGTGAAAGACCTTCCTTGTTAGTTAACCCTTCTTCTACCTCAGCACTTTCTTCTTTAACTATCCTTTTCAACAAAGTCTCTCAATTTACTGTATCGGTTTTAAATCACTAAGGATGGTGTGTTTTGTTTTTGTTCTCAACCATGTTCCTAAGCTATTGATAACTTAATTTTTGTGCTGAATATAAAAGACTAAAGACAAAACAGAAAACGATTTAAGCTTAATGGTCATCCATAGCCAAAAGCTTTAAAGGATATCATGCGTAACTGAGTGTTTTTTGTTAGCAATATTCATATGTTATAGTTAGTAGCAAGTAAAACGAAGTAAAACTGGATTTAGCTTTAACTTTGTGCCTCATAAAATTCACACGCAAATCTACGACATAAATTTATAAAGCATCATGTGTGGGATATATAAATATGAGTTATTCCATATAAAATCTAATGATTTTTGAAGAAAATTTACTTTGATGATTGCTTAAGTTGTTAAATAATTAAAGATATCGGTTATTATTTATTTATCGGTAATTTCTTCAGATATAAATACATTTTCTAAGTTTGGTGTCAATCGGTCAAGCGGTTTCTGAGTTTAAAATTGTGTACTCGGAACAAACGTTTTTAAATATAAAAATTATTTTCCTGGAACACATGGAATGACTCATATATATGCGTTTGTATGTACTTCCTTGGTCGTGTGCTATCTTTCTTTACGCACATGATTTTATTATACAATTTTAGCTTTTAGTTGTTTTTTTAAACAAAAATTTTTTATATACAATATAAACACTTTTTTCCTTAATAAATTTAAGGCTTCCCACATACATACAAAATGGTCATTTAGTATATTGAACAATGGGGTAGAAAAATAAAATATAACAAACAAATTAACCGCAGTCCGAAAAAAAAAAATTGGACATAGTCCCAATAAAAAATGGGCATAACTCCCAGAAATAAGGGGGATAATGACCGTGTAACAAATAATCGTAATCCCCATTACAGGGAGAAGAATCGGAGTTATTAACTCTGAATTGCGCTTATTTTTTTGTCTCAAAAATATTTTTGCGTATTCCGCTTTCGGGAGGGCTTGGAGATTACAAACTCCTTGCATTATCCCATTAATGTCTGATCCCCGATTCCGTGGTCCGATTTTGATAAAATTGCACACAGTTAGTATTTAGGGCACTTATATTGACGTGAAACTTTTTTCTTTTTTTTATCTGTCGAACACGAACCTGTGGCTCTTGGGTTTTTTTCTACCCACTCAGGCATTAACGAGTTCAAAAATATTTTTTTTTTTTAAATATAAAATCTGGAAAACGGTAACAATAAACATAAATATTGCAAGTGTTGATGAAAATCTACTAAATACACACCTAAAAGTATACCGATTGATTCAAAACCACTTTTGAGTCGATTTAGCGATGTGTGTCCGTCTGTTCGCCAGTCCATGTAAATGTTGTAATCACGATACAGGTCACATTTATCAATATATTTGGCTCAAATTTAAAACAGAATCTTCTTTCTGCCTAACGATGAAGCCAGTTGAAATTGAAAAAAATTCGGTCCACCTTTAGTCATAGCCCCCATACAACCATTTTCTTAAAATTTGGCTCAAAAATCTTTAATAACCGTATTAAAATAAAATTTCGTTCGAAATTTAACAGTTATTGTGTATTCTCAAATCATTATTCCAACTTTTTTTTTTTTATAAAAAACACGTTTTTACTTGAAATTCTTTTAAAAAAATGATAAAAAAAAATAATTAGATTCTGATCCCTTTTATACTTAAGCATATTTTAATACCCATACCATAAAATTGAACCTGTAGCCCAGAGAAGTAGACCTGTCTGGGTAATTTTTGTTTTTTAGACAGAAAATGTGTTATGCTATAATGGACCAAAAGAGTTTTCGGGAATTTCACTCGCCAAACTTTCCTGATCCATTTATGTCAAAAATTGTCAACTTTGTAAAATTATTGACTTTTGATCCTTTAACTTTCCCCCAAGTCATGTTCCGATCTGAATCCTAAATTTTTTTTTTTAATAGTTTTATCTTTCTTCTATCAATTCATGAAAAAAAATTGTAATACCATTCGCCTGGTTAAAGCTAGAATTTTTCTAAGACAGTTATATTTGTGGGTATTTTTATACCCATTCGTCGTTAATGGGTTAAACCCACCCTCTCCGCAAAATAAAGCTCTTTTGGGTAGCAGAGATATACGTGTTTAGCTTTTTATCCTTAATTCCAATATCAATTTCGGACATAATCTCCATAGAAAACGGACATGACCGTTTTGAAAGTGGTCAAATATGGGGTAATGATCACGATATTTTCGGTCACAATCCCTATTTCCTTTATGGGGTTAATGTCCGTGGGGGCTATGTCCGGGCTCCTAAAAAAGTTACAAAGTACAAGTATAGTACTTTGAACCTAGTATTTGCCACCTTAGAATCAGAATTTCCAAAAGGTTTTTTTTTCAGAATTGTTTGATATAGGATTCGTTGTTTCGAAAAAAATGGTCTGTGATATGGGTGTGGGTGACGAAACATTCCCAGCAAAACTTTGGTAATGGGTAGTGATTATATAACACATTACCAGGTAATGTATATACCTTATTTGTAGCATTATTTTAGGATGTCTTACCAAACATTTGTTCCACAACGTATTATTTTCAAGTGAAAAATAATGCATTACTAATAATTTGCTACGTAATGCATGATTATTGGAAAAAATTTTATTTCATATTTGTTATTTCTAAACATTAAATCATGGATGACTTATATTTGGTTACATTATGTATTATTTGAAAGTTTGAAATAATGCATTATTTATAATTGGATGCATAATGCATTACAATAACATAAAAAATAATTATTTTATAAATAAATGCATAAGTTTAAACTAGAGATGGGCGAACGACACGAAATTTCTAACGACACACACTCACGAGCATATTTTATCGACTTACACTCACTTACAATCACGTGAGTAAATTTAATACAAAATTATTTTTTCACTACTCGTAACACCTTATATATTATCTTCTGGTATGCTATATTATTTCATTTCTCGTAACCTATAAAATATCATATATTTTACACCTTACTCGTATTCTTCGTTATAAATTTATGACTTATTTTATACCTTACTGGTATTCTTTGTAATAATGTGGATGCATTACTTTGAGTCTCATCGCCTGTTAAAATCATCAATGCTGCAATGTATAAAATAAGAGATACTATACCTTATTTTATACCTTATTTGGTAATCTAAGTTTTGCTGGGTTGGTA
The DNA here is from genome assembly GCA_963921195.1 of Pegoplata infirma. Classification (NCBI taxonomy): domain Eukaryota; kingdom Metazoa; phylum Arthropoda; class Insecta; order Diptera; family Anthomyiidae; genus Pegoplata; species Pegoplata infirma. Next base: position 55,147,986 of record OY992536.1, on the reverse strand, counting down.
TTTAAAAATGCCTGCGAATTTTGTACTCTTGCCCAAAACATTAAATCATGATAATGTTTTGCGGAAGATTTGGGTGTACTTTGCCAAAGCAAAGTTGTTTTAGAAAAAATAATGTTGTATTAATTTGCTATTCCATGCAAAACGAATTGAAATATCAGTCGAGAACCCCATTAAAAAACCAAAAGAGCTGTACATTTCGTAAGTAAATGCAAAAAAAAGTGTAAAAGTGTTTATACATTTTGGAGATTATAAAAGATTCGGCACCAAATAATACAACACTCTTACTTGTTTTATGTACATTTGATAAACAAATGGAAAATTTTTATGCGAAAAGCTTAGACTTCGTGAAAAAATAGTTTTGACAAAAAAAAATATTTTTTTTTTCACGAAAAACAAAATTATGATAAAAAAAATTTAATGAACCCAAAATTTTTGGTGAAAAAAAATTTTGATGAAAAAAAGTTTTCGATGAATTTTTTTGATGAAAAGAAAAATTTTTTGATGTAAAAAAAAAATGATGAATAAAATATGATAAAAAAAAATTATGAAAAAAATATTTGAACTATGAAAAAAAATTTGATAAACAAAAAAAAAAAGAATTTTGATTTGCTGAAAAAAAAATTGATGAAAAAAATGTTTGATAAAAAAAAAATTTGATAAAACAAAAAGTTTGATGAAAAAAAAAAGTTTTATGAAAAAAAAAAAAAATTGATGAAAAAAAAGTTTAATGAAAAAAAAAATTATGGAGGAAAAAATTTGATGGAAAAAAAATTTATGAAAAAAAAATTTTGATGAAAATTTTTTTTTCTAACTGAATTTTTATTTAGTTCGGTTTGAGTCCATATTAATTATTTCTGAGAAATAATAATTGTTGTACAATGAGAAAATCTGAAAAAAATCAAGTGACAACACAGGCTAAGTGGAGATGTCGACAGCTTTCGGAAGATGCCACCCTTCCATCATCAGCACTCCTTCGATTGCCACACACTTAATGTGTGTCAGATTAAAATTAGCCATTTAAATGAAACTTTTGAAGAAATAAAGAATTGGAATTACTCCTCTTTGTGTTGAATAACCCGTATTCACCATTAATTCGTGTTGTATTCATTTGGCAGAAACTTAATCCATCTTAACTTTTAACAGAGTTGTATTTTTCCCATTGTTAACCCTTAGTAGGACTTTTCAAGTCTTGAAAAATGTCCGTTAGGTTTGAATTTTTGTTTCATATTTCTAATTCTTAGAAATATTACTAAATTGCAATGTACCTTATGAGTTGTGTATTAATTGTGTTTATATATTGTTGGACTGTATATTTTATAACTGAATTTTTATTTAGTTCGGGTTATTCAACACAAAGAGGAGTAATTCCAATTCTTTATTTCTTCAAAAGTTTCATTTAAATGGCTAATTTTAATCTGACACACATTAAGTGTGTGGCAATCGAAGGAGTGCTGATGATGGAAGGGTGGCATCTTCCGAAAGCTGTCGACATCTCCACTTAACCTGTGTTGTCACTTGATTTTTTTCAGATTTTCTCATTGTACAACAATTATTATTTCTCAGAAATAATTAATATGGACTCAAACCGTACTAAATAAAAATTCAGTTATAAAATATACAGTCCAACAATATATGTATAAACGCAATTAATTTTTTTTTCTTTAAAAATAATTATGTTACTTTTTATTCTCCAGCTGGTGAAAAACGGTTTTATTCACCACGAGGTGAATTATTATCCAAGTTACAAACCCAAGTTAATAAAATTTTTGGTTTTAAGAAAATGAAAATAGTAATTCAAATATTGAATAGGCATATATAAAGAATTTTCTTCTGTTTTTTCATAATTCAATTTTTTTTATTATTTTTTTGTATTTTTGTATTTTCCTGAGGGCAAAAAAGTCTTAATTGCCGTTTTTTTTTTTAATGTAGGTTGGATTCTTTGAATGCAGATAAATAATCCATCTTAAAAATATATAAAAGTTAGTAACATTTAATGATAAAATCATAATTTCTAAATCGTAAATAGCTTGATTTTGTTTGACTATCTGTAATATGTTGCTCAAAATGCTGGTCGCGATTTTTGGATTTAACCATATAGTTGTAGTGCACGTCACTAAAATTCGTTGATATAAATTATAATTTTCGATTTTATTGTTTTTTAATGAATTTAGCTAAAATTTTGTGAGGACGTTCTTTTAATTAATATGAATCAAAATCAATCAAAAACTATTAAAAAAGTTTTTTTAGTTACGTCCATTGGCGTTTGCCCAAAATCACATGTTTTTAAATTTTGGCTATAAAATCGCTAATTTTTTTTATGCAGTCCTAATTTTTTGTGGAGACGTGTATGTTGATAAAATAATCCAGAACCAATAGGGCCTTTTGCATTTTAGGTGACGATATATATTTTGGACAATGAAATCTGGGATTTTGATATTTGTGAGATAAAAATTTCAGATATATTTTAATCGCATGTATTAAGGCCATGGACTAATGGGTATTTTAAACTAGGATTTATAAAAGATGTAAATAATTTCTGGCCTAGTGCTTTACATATTGTATAAACAAATCCATACAGAGATCTATAACCATACGTATGCATGTCCTTTTAGTTTGAATGTGGTATAAAGCCAAAAGGATTTGGTAGGATTTTTTCATATAGCTTTCCTCTATGGCTTTATAGCTTTCAATAAAACATATAAAAAAATCCTTTTTCTTTTCGTTTTTTTTTTGTCTCTAACTCATGTTTTTCCCCCAACCCTCTCTGCAACTCTTTGCCTTGTAGTCATATACACATACAAACATACATACATAAATAACTTTAAAGGCCAGTGGCTATTTCTTAACATACACTACAAACAACAACAACTAGCGACGTCAAAAATAAGTTTATATATTATTTCCATATAGTACTATGCATATGTGTGTATGTTTGTGTGCATGATATCATTCTGTGATTTGTTTGTTGGCTCAATTTGAGAAATTGTTATGACCTCTCATGTTACCATTAAGGATGCTCAAATGTAGTTATTTTGCCGTTTCTAATGTTGCTCTGTTGTAGTCCTTTTACTGTTTGTTTGTTATTTGTTTCTGTTGTATCCCTGAATCCTTACTACAATATTTTTTTTTTACTTTTGGCTTATACACTCGTTTATGCCAACATGCAATATAAACATTTTCAAAAAAAAAAAAATTTAAATGTTTCTTATTTTTATGATGCTCCTCATACTCTTCTCAAGCACACACAACATGCCTGGTTATTCTTTGATAAGGCTTTATTAAACAAAAAAAAAAAGAAAAACATAGAACGTATAAAATCAAATAAAAAAAGTTTTTTGTTTAAAATGAAGTTCATAAAATACAGCATTTAAATGTGGTTTTTATTGCAACCATTACTTAAATCCTTGAAAGAATATATTAAATTTTAAAAGAAAATATATTAAAAAGTTAAAAAAAAAACAACAAAAATGGAAAGTGTTTAAAACGATAATAAAACTGTGAGATTTTTTAAAGGAAAAATTAATCGATGGCGAAGATCTTTAAAAAAATACATATCTGAAAAAAGTGGTGTTCTCATGGGTTTTCCCGAACTTTAACATACAAAACAAGTGCTTACAACTTTTAAATATGGTATATGTTGAACTATAATAAATGCAACAAGTGAAAGCTTAAAATGCGAAAGCGACAATATCGAAAGCGACAATATCCCATTTTCCTCTCGATAAATTCCAAAAAAAATCTTATGTATATAGAAAAACGAATTTCTTATTAAAACTGTTAAAGATTTAAGCGTAAATCCATGGGAAATTTAACTGACGTATCACCGATTTTGTTAATTTTTAGTTATTTGATAGAGCTTCATAAATGGTTTTAACCCATATTTTTTTTTGAATCAATACTTAGGAATATGGTTTGCAAATAACAGAAGTTTTCCTTAACCGCACTCTTTTAAAATAATCCCAGGAAAATTTTTTGGAACAAATTGCTTTAACACTAGATTCTTGAATATATTCTACGGTAATCAAAATAAAATTTTCTATGTAAAATTATTTTTCCAAAAAACTACATGCTTTAGAAAACGATTGCTTTTGGGACAATTTCAAACAAAAATCATTGATTCTGGAACGCGAAGTAGAATCGGTTGCAGGATAATATGATGCGTTCTGGAACCGATTATTTGGAACGGAAAATTTTGCTGGAATTTTAAAATAATTTTAATATAATTATTTTCTTGAGTAATAAAAATGTGTAATGGAAGTATATTTCTGATTTTATGTTAAATGTGGACATCGGAGGGTATAGCTTTTGGGGTTTGCTGGGAGAAAGTTATAAAAAAAAATTTTTCATCCCCATTTCAAAAAAAAAAAAAATATATATATATTAACTTACAACAATAAAAATGAAATTCATATTTTTTTTTTTATTAAAAAGTATCAGCTTCTGAGACACTTTTTCTGTAGAAAAGGCCATAGATTCTGAGACATTTTTTCGATTAAATAATTTTCAGATTTTGCAAAATTTTGTACTTCAAAAAAGTTTTAGAAAATGACTAATTTTCTTAACAATGTATATTGGATTCTACTTTTTTTTAAATAGTCTTAAATTTGCGTATATATCTAAAGAAATATGAGGCATTCCACACCAAATGTCCCGCTACAGAAAAACATGTGTCCCGTAAATTTCTGAATAGGTTTTTTGGATAGCACCATATGAAACTAAGAAAACTGCTATTTTGGTTTTTCAAATTTTCAAAAACTGGGCTTAGGAGGCGTGGTCAAATATTGGAAAAATGGTAAAATTTGTGGCGAGTTGCCTTGATTAAATATTTATCACATTAAAACGGAATGCACCACAATCTCAAAAATTTACATTCTTATATAGTTTTGTATGGGCTATCTATTAATTTTTTTTTTTTTGGAAAATTTTCAGAACCCGTTCTGAAATTTTCCATTTTTAAAAAAAGTCAATTTATCAAAAATCCGGCATTTTTTTGTTTTTGTAATTTTTTTTTAAAAGTTTGTATGTTTGTCCATCCACACAAAAAATTCAGAAACACTTTTTTCGTTTTTTTTTTTCGAGAAAATCGCATTTGAATTTGAAATTTCATATCAATTTTGTAATTTGCTTGTATTTTCTTGTTTCAACAGAGCGTATGAGAAATAATTATGCAATTAATAATACTCATTCGCAACGTTAAAACAAGAAAATACAAGCAAATTACAGAATTGTTATGAAATTTAAAATTCAAATGCGATTTTCTTGAAAAAACGAAGAACGTGTTTCTGAATTTTTTGTGTGGATGGACAAACATCTAAACTTTAAAAAAAAAAAATTTAAAAAAAAAAGTGGCCGGATTTTTGATAAATTGACATTTTTAAAAAATGGAAAATTTCAGAACAGGTTCTGAAAATTTTCAAAAAAAATTTTAATCTATAGCCCATACAAAACTATATAAGAATGTAAATTTTTGAGATTGTGGTGCATTCCGTTTTAATGTGATAAATATTTAATCAAGGCAACTCGCCACAAAATTGACCATTTTTCAAACATTTGACCACGCCTCCTAAGCCCAGTTTTTGAAAAATTAAAAAACCAAAAACGCAGTTTTCTAAGTTCCATATAGGGCTATCCATACAACCTATTCAGAAGTTTACGGTACACATGTTTTTTTTCGCTGGACATTTGGTGTGGAATGCCTCATATGTAAGTTCAGTTTGCTGAGAATTTTTTTTAATAGCAAAAGTCTCTGATTATAAAGGTGGGGATACACTTGCAGTATCGTTGTAAAATTTGGTGGATGGACGTGTGCGGTTTGCTTTTGTAAAGGTCGTCATGCAAGCCCATTCACTATCAAATTCGCATTTTCATTTAACAAATTGTACAGCATGCGGTATCGTGTATGCTCCCATTAAGATTTTTTTGCTGTGGAAAAAAATTAATTTGTTCTGTAGAAAAAGTCTCAGATTCTGAAATATCCTTTCTATAGGAAATGTCTTAGGTTCTGATAAATTTTTTTTATAAAAACTATTTCAGACTCTGATGTATTTTTATAAGTATCAGACTCTGAGGAATATTTTCATTAAAAAATGTCTCAGAATGCGAAACATTTATTTTATAGAAAAACTTTCAGATTTTGAAATATTTTTGCAATATAAAAAGTTTCATATTCTTAGGCATTTTTTTAATTTTTTATTATTCTTTGTTCAATTTTTCATTGATTTTTCTAAAAAAAAAATCATTTGCCCTACAAATCTTATGTAACTAATACATAATCCTGCGGTTACGGTTACGGCACTGCAAAGCATTCCTAGGAAGATATGGTCGTTAAAAACGCGCTTTTTTGACAATATTGACCTTTAGACAGTTTCTTAACATTTTTGTACTTGGAAACCGTAAGTCGTACGAAATATCATGTCAAAAACTTAAAAAAACAAGATTTAAAACTTAGAATTTTTTTTTTGTTTTCAAAAATTTCAACAAAAAATTTTAAAAACAATATTTGAATGTCCTTTTTGCCTAAGAAGGGCACCATGAAGTTCCAAAATCAAAATTTGGTATTAAAGTTTATAAAGCCCTTTTAACGCTGTTAAAATTTCAGAGAGGTGTTTTTCGTATAATTGAGCAAACAATTTTCAAAGTTTGTTATTGAGCCAAATATTTGATATTTTTCAAAATGTTGGCAAAAATCAAATAATTGGTTATAGACAATTTTGTTTGTGTTTTTTTTAATCGGAAACCATAAGTTGTACGAAATAACTTTCGGTGACAATATTTAAAAAATTGAACACAAATTTTTTAAAACAATATGTCCTTTTCCCCGGTCAACGCCACCACAGATTTACAAAACCAAAATTTTTTTATTAAAGTCTAGATTGTCATTTTAACGCTGTTTAAATATCAGAGATTTGTTTTTTCGTGTTGTCAAGCAATATGTTTTCAAATTTGGTGATAAAGCTTATTTTTTGATTTTTTGCCAAAATTAAAAAAAAAAAAATCAAATATTTGGCAGTCTAACAAATTTTGAAAATAAATTGCTTAACAATACGAAAAAACACCCTCTTAAAATTTCATAACGTTAAAAGGACATTCTGAACTTTGATACAAGATTTTGGTTTTGAAAATCCATGGTGACCTTCCCAGGAAAAAAGGACATTCAAAAATAGTTTTCAAATTTTTTGTTGAAATTGAAAAAAAAAATATCAGATAAAATATACAAATCGGTTACGAACATCTCCGGATTGTCCGAAAGACTTAAGAATTCAGACATATACAACAAAGAAAAATAAGGAATAGCGCTTAAGACCAATAACTCTTTGTACCAAGTATTCAATACGTAAAATTTATTTATTTTTTGATGAATGGGTCATTTGTGACGCTCTAACAAGGAGGGTTAACGATTTTTTTTATATTATAAAATACTTTTCCAATTGTATTTCAGAAACTATCAATTGTATTTCAGAACTTATCAATTGTATTTCAGATATTATGAATTGTATTTCAGAAACTATCAATTGTATTTCAGAAATTATCAATTATATTTCAGAAAATATAAATTGTATTTCAGAAATTATCAATTGTATTTCAGAAGTTATCAATTGTATTTCAGAAATTATCAATTATATTTCAGAAATTATCAATTGTGTTTCAGAAATTAATAACACACAATTTGAAATACAATTAATAATTTCTGAAATACAATTGATAACTTCTGAAATACAATTGATAATTTCTGAAATGCAATTGATAATTTCTGATATACAATTGATAATTTCTGAAATACAATTGATAATTTCTGAAATACAACTGATAAGCTCTGAAATACAATTGATAGTCTCTGAAATAAAATTTATAATTTCTGAAATACAATTGATAGCTTCTGAAATACAATTGAAAATTTCTGAAATACAATTGAAAATGATGCAGTTGGGATAAAAAACACGGAAGCCATTTTAAACCTGTCAATAAGACAAAATTTAAGATCTAAACTTCAAATATTCCGGGGGGGGGGGTTATTTTTGACCCCCAGCCAATGTGGGTTAAAGATGCCCTAGGTCAGTATAATTTCATGACAGACTTACAGTTATCTAACTGAATGCCACGTTACCAAAAAATTGTTAATTTGCCCAAAACTTTAATTTATAAGATATCATTAATAGTAATTATTGATAATACCAACATTTCCTTGAAATCTGCTAACCGACAAATATTCTCTATATTTTACATTTTTCTTCTCCAAGGTGTTCTTAATGAATTCTGACCAAAAATATATATTTTAATTTTTTTTTTTAATAAAATTTTAAAATTTAAAAAAAGTGTTTTGAGAATTCCCCCAAAATCATGCCATTTTATTTGGTATCAAGTTTGAACGGGTTAATGAAACCGTAACATCTTTAAATTTCATATTTCAGTATTTATGATCAAATATTATACAAAAATAATTTTTAATGAATTTTAATAAAAAAAACTTTTAATAAATTTTTTTTTAAAGTTCCTTTTTTGCAAAAATTGCAATTTTGAGGCTCAAAGTGGAGACAGAAGATAAACTCCGATCGAAGTGCTATTTTGCATATGAGTCGCCTTTAGGGGACCGACACTTTTGGCGGGTATAAGAATTTGATCAGAAAGAAATACCCAACAACGAGCCACCCAAGTATACTCCTCTCCTTATTAAGAGCCTCAACGTTTTTGCATTTTTGAATATAAGTACTTAACATAGCCGTATTTTGACACGACCTATACAGCAATGAATAGGCGTTAAAAAAACCTTTCGATCTGTATAAAATGTGCATATAGGTAATTGTAAAGAAATGTGAAAAATTCTCAAAAAAAAACAAAAAAAAAAATAAAAAGTTTCGATTTCCTTTCCTTTTTGGAATGTTAGGTCCTTCATCGAAGCAACACATAAAGAAAATATTCTTTTAGGAATATCTGATACTATGAAGGTACTTTTCAATTTGGTATGAATCTAACAATAAGATCAGCAAAAAAAAACATTCTAAAAGAAGTAGTGTTTTAAAATTGCGATTTAAAGGGGACTAAAAAAGGATACAAGTGGAAAATTGGTACTTTTTTTTATAAATTTTAAACTTTAAAGCCCAGAATCCCAAGAAACGAAATAACGGGATTTTTTATAATACCGCGACTGCTGTTTTAGAACCACAACAAATAAATAAGTATTAATCAAAGAACGATGAAAACATAAATTTACCTTTAGATTGTTTTTCTATAAAAATAACTCTTAAACCTATAAACTATCTTTTAATAAAAACTCGATTATGAAATGCTAATATGTTCACAGATATTTCTATTGAAATGTAAAACAATCTATCATAATATTTCCTTAAAAATAAAAGCAAATCAAAATCACTTTACATACATATAAACAAACAAATTCATATGCCTATCTAATAATATAAATCTTAATATAAAAAAATAAAGGTTGTAGGCGAAAAAGAAAATAAAGACCCTTCATAGCTTTTGAGAATTTTACAAAATAAATGTCTGCAAAAGTTTATATCGTAAAATGCTGTATGCATTTTTCTCAGTGTCAGTATAACGTGTTTCGAATTTTTGTCAATTATAAACTCAAATAACTCTCTGTCCATCCGCACGAAAAGCAGAATGATTTAAATAGAAAAACTTTAATTAATTTTATCAAATTATGAATAATTTATGATATTTTTATACAAAAACATTTTATTTTGCGTACATCGTAGCGTATGGGAAATAAATAATAACGTTAATTAAATATTGCTCATACGTTGTGGTGTACATAGAATAAATAACTTAAATTCTGCCTTGCCGAATGTATTGATTTATTTATATTTGTTTACATACCAGTATTAGTCCAAAATATGTATGCCAGAGGCCGAATTAAGCCAACATTTTCTTGGTGTCCTTACATTTTCTTTTATAACTTTTGTTTTTGCTATATTGGGAAATTTAAAAACATATTTGGAAAATTTTCCAAAATAAAAGTTCTTACAAGGAAGGTATCTTTGTTCCAATCTTAGCATTATAATATTTTTAGGTTGGTGTCTAAGAGGTTTTACAGGAAGCCATCTCTGTTTGACTACACTCAAAATAATACATTAGTAGATTTACTAATTTTCTTTTGCTAATGCTGGTTAGCTAACTTTTAGCAAATTTTTAGTTGAGATTGGCATGTTAGCAAAAATATCTTGTAAACTTCATTTAGCGCATTAGCAATTTTAAACAAAATTTGAACTTATTTTTTTTGCTAAATTAAAAACTGAGTTGACCAAATTTTTACAGGCTTTTTGCTAATATTAGCAAAAATAAATGGTAAATTTTTTTTATTTTCAGAAAACTTAAAATGGCGCTATCTCGGAAACTAAGCCAGATAGAGCAAAATGGAGGTCATTTTTGGTTCTCGGGCTCTCCATAGTATCGCCGATCTCTTCACATGTGTGGACCCTAATGGGTCCTAACTTTGGATCCAAAAAAGTTAGCATTCCCGAAAATTTTAAAATGCTCATATCTCGGTAAATATTGCCGACACAACAAAAAGTCCAAAAGCATTTTTGTAGCTCTGAACACGTAGAACAAGACCGCAAAATAATCAAAAGCTCTCCGAGTAAAATTTTTGAAGTTATCGAGTTTTGTAATTCTCAAAACCCCGGTGGTCCCCTAAAATCACGTATCTCAAAAACTAAGCAAGGTAGAGCGAAACGGACACAAATTTTTGGATCAAAAACTATGACGATTTTTAAGGAACCCAACTAGGTCTAGGCCCATCGTGGTCTGGACCTATCGGGTCCGAACCCAATGGGGTTCTCAAATGTGTATGAACTAATAAAAAAAAATTCCGTTATCTAATTTTTAGCAAAACGTTTTTCTAACTTTACCAAAAAAATTGTGGGATCAAAATCAGCAAATTTTCTTGTAGATTTACAAGCTTTTTTGCTAACTTAACAGTTTTTTTTTTGAGTGTATAAAGCTAACGAAAAAAAAACGAAATTTGGTTAAATAAAGTTTTTGATAAAAATAAAAAATAATTTATATAAAAAGATTTTTATTGAAAAAATTAAAAAAAAAAATTTATAAACAAAAATTTTGAAGAGACAAAAATTTGATTACAAAAATAAAAAAATAGATGGAAAATAAAAAATTTTCGTTGATTCCAAATCTGTTATCCAAATTTTTCCATCACGTCTAGAATTTTAATTATTCGCGGTTAAAAATGTGAAAAAACCCGATTTTTGCCTTTTTTGAAAGCCTGCACAGCAGCCACTGGGTGGAATAAAAATCTGGTATACAGCGTTAGAGTAGAATTGAACTATGATCTCAAAAATATGATAAAAACAAGTAAGAAAGTTATTGTCGGTCAAGACCGACCATATAATACCCTACACTAGTGTTTTCCGGAAAATGGGTCCCAAAAATTTTTTATTAAATATTCCCATTTTTATGAATTTTGAGGGAATTATGTGAATATCGGAAGGTGGTTTGTATGGGGCTACCAGAAGGACTGACCCGATTCCTTTGAAATTCGGAATGGTGATTTGTGTATACAAAATTTAATTAATTTAATTACTTTCTTAATTTCAAAGCGATATCTATTATAATACCGTTATTAGAGTCATTAAAGCCGAATCCAAAGGGAGCGTTTGTATGGGGGCTAGGTCTTAACATGGACCGATTTTCTCCAATTTCAATCGGCTTTGTCCTTGGGCCAAAGGATGCTTAAATTTCAAATTTCAAGTCAATTGATTGAAAATTGCGACCTGTGTCGTGCTTAAACCGATAGATGGACAGACGGACGGACATCGCTAAATCAACTCAAAAAGTTATTCTGAGTCGATCGGTATACTTCAAGGTAGGTCTAGGACCAATATTTCGTGTAGTTACAAACATCTGCACAAACTCAATATACCTGTACCACAGAGTGGTGTAGGGTATAAAAATTTGAAGTTGTTGCACTATTATTGGCCAAACATGTATTTTAAAAAAACACTGTGAAAAAAATTAGAAAAAGCACCATTTTTAAAAGGCTCTAAAACAATGGTTCCCAACCTTTGATTCTCGCCCCACTGGGTGGCAATTTGAATGCTTCAGGGGGGCAAAGAGCAAATGTTTAAGATTTTTGTTTTGTTAAATAAACTGAAAAAATGTTATTTGAGTTTAATTATTTAGTTGGCTGTTATAAACTTTTTCTAAAAACGTTGTTTTAACGATGATTTTAACAAAAAGTTTGCTTAACCACAAATAAATATTGAATTTTAAATCAGATTTGAAAAATTTAAAAATTTTTTTGAGTGTAGGGGGGACATAACAGTTTTTTAGCTTAAATGTGTGGCGTGACGCAAAAAACCATTGCTCTAAAACAAAAACCAGATGATCATTCTCTACTGTGAGGAGTCCAAAATTTAGGCAAAAGTCCATTCTTTCTTATAGACTTTTAAGCCCATTAAAGATATCTTCCGGTTAATACAAAAAAAAATAACACAGAAAACTTAGATTTGTAAAATATTATTTTTTTTAGTTTTTTTCTAAAAAATATCAAAAAACAAAGGTAAATTTTACAAAAATGGTAATTTTAACAGTATCATTTTAAAACGCAAGTGTTACCCAACCAAACGCAACAATTTGAAAAAATTGTTTTCTATGTTGGAGACCATAGAAATATTATACTTTTGCGCTTTATACCAGATTTGTATTTCACTGAATGGCTGCTCTGCAGGCTTTTAAATAATGCAAAAATCGTAATTTTTCGCATCTCCAAACGTGAATAACTAAAAATCTGGACGTGATGGGAAAATTTGGAGAACAGATTTGGATTTGATCATCAGAATTCAAACCGGAAAATAAGTGTTGCGCGGTGTAATTAAAAAAAAAAAAAAATTTAAGCTATTTAGGTTCAAGGTAGAGCTGCAAAACTATCGATGGTACTATCGATAGTATCGATAGTTTTATTTTAAAAGGACTATCGATAGTTTTTACCCGATAGCGATACTATCGCCAAAAAAATATTAGCTTCAAAAAGATTGTCACTTGCTGAAAACTTAATCAAAAACTGAACCGTTTTAAAAATCTTTATATCATTTTGGATTAATTCTACTTTTTGAAGTATTAATGCAATGATTGTAATCTCGTGTTAATGTTATTGCGAAATTTAAGGTCCGAACAGAACAAGCACGGCATGGTGGAAGATCGCGGTAGTGAGTTAAAATAGACTGAAATGGCAGTGAACGCCAAAAACTGCCATTTGTGTATTCAGAAGTACCAAGTTGTAATGAAAAAAACCGTAATTTTACGCAAAATCTTACAATTTTTTAAAATAGCCGATGCTATCGATAGTATCGATAGTTTAAAAACAAACTATCGAAAATATCGAATGGGACGACTATCGATAGTTTTGCAGCTCTAGTTCAAGGGGATGACCAAAAATTTGTTGTACAGTGTTATATGATATTTTAGTGATTCCCGTTCGTTCAAATGACAGAAAAAGGCCAAAGTCTTGCTCTTGACCCCTGAGGACAAGAAAATACAGTTTTTATTCCTGCCTCTTTAAGGGGCTTGGATGCGAATAATAGTATGTTTGTCACCATTGTTGGCGCCTTATGCTCCAGTGGGAGTAAGAGGAGCATATATTTATTAGACGCTAGGGGAAGGTGTTTTCCGCTTTCCCTTTAAAAAAGCTCTTATCAAATTATTTTTTTTTTTTTTGTAAGAATTTTACATTTTGGAAATTTAATTATCTCACTGGTTTCCTTAAGGTTTTAATTTAAATGAAATCAAAACTAAAATTTTTCTCGTGATCATTCTTTGTCTAACACATAAATATCAAATTTGACTTTTCTAACATAAATATCTGTATACACAATATCCATATAAATAAAATATCAAAACATGTTTACATGTAATTTAATGAAGCATATCAAAAGGCGCCAAGCCATAAGTTACCTTGAACATCTCAGCTGATTGGTTGTTACAATCAAAATTTTTCTATAAAATGATGAGGAAGATGATGTGTATACTCGTATACTAAAGAGTTTTATAAATTTAGATTTGATATGTCAACATAGAAAAATAATAAAATGGGATACCAGGAAGTATTAAACGAATTTTCGTTTTTATTGCGAAAACTTTACAACATATGAATTTAAAAAATGAAATAATAATACTTTTGATAACAATAAAACAAAAAATCATTCATACATAAATAAATATAACCATAAATATTATAATATAAAATTCATAGATTTTCTTTTGTGTATGAATGAATATAAAACCATTGCAATAAAAAGTTAATCAAGAATGTAATTTTATTGTAATAAAAATTTTTACAGTGTGTGTTCGTTTATAAAAAAATAAATTTTTAAAATAGTTATGGTAGAAAATTTTAATAATTGAAAGGTTTTTATTTCCATAATAAAATTTCGTGGAATGTAATTACTTTTTTTCATCATTAAATTTTTGCAATTAATTCACGGTAATTATTATCATTTTAAATAATAAAATTGTAATATAATCTATTTAAGTCATATATTAATGTCAAGGATATAAAAGTATTTGTTATTCTATGAAAATCTAATTACTTTTTTTTTGCAGAATTAAAATAAAACAAATAAAATTTTATATCAAAACAATCAGAAAAAAGACCTGAAAACATTGAAAAACAAGTAAGAAAATTATGGTCGGTCAAGAATACCCTACACCAGAGTTTCCCAGAAAATGGGTTCCAAGTTCAAACATGGACCCCAATATCATATATTTTGATAAACTCCTATAGAAAAATTGACAGATTCTTAAAGATTTTTCAAACAGAGAAATTCTCATATTCTTAAACGTTATTCCATAAAAAAAAATAAGATTCGGAAATATATTTCGATAATTACACCGCTCAACACTCATTTTTCGGTTTGTATTCTGGTGATCAATTTTAGTAGACTTTGATCTCCTGATTCCAAATCTTTTCTCCAAATTTTTCCGTCCAGATTTTTAGCTATTCATTGGTGAAAATGCGAAAAATTAAGATTTTTGCTTTATTTAAAAGCCTGCACAGCAGCCATTCAGTGGAATACAAATCTGGTATAAAGCGCAAAGGTATAATTTGTCTTTGGTCTCAAATATAGAAAACTATTTTTTTCTAATTATTGCGTTTGGTTGGGTTACACTTGCGTTTTAAAATGACTCTGTTAAAATTATCATTTTTAAAAAAGATAAGGTAGATAGATTAGTTTTTTTTGATATTTTTCAAAGAAAAATTAAAAAAAATAAATATTGTACAAATTTAAGTTTTCTGTGTTATTTTTCGTATAAGCCGGAAGATATCTTTAATGGGTTTAAAAGTCTATAAGAAAGAATGAACTTTTGCCTAAATTTTGAGCTCATCACAGTAAAGATTGATCATCTGGTTTTTGTTTTAGAGCCTTTTAAAAATGGTGATTTTTTAAATTTTTTTCACAGTGTTTTTTTTAAAATACATGTTTGGCCAATAATGGTGCAACAACTTCAAATTTTTTTGATCGTATATTTGAGATCATAGTTCAATTCTACTCTAACGCTTTTTACGAGATTTTTATTCCACCCAGTGGCTGCTGTGCAGGCTTTCAAAAAACGTGATGGAAAAACTTGGAGCAAAGATTTGGAATCAGCGATTCAAAATCTTTAAAAATTTTATATCAAACTTCAAACCGGAGTAAAAAACCTTCGATTTGTTGAGCGGTGTTATCCAATTATTATTTCACATTTTTTAAAAAATTTAACAATTTATAAAAAGTATTAAAAAACAAATTTGTCTTTTTTTCTTTTTAGGTAAGCCACTCAAATATTTTACATGATGTTAAATTTTAAAATTTTATGAAAAAGGGTAAGTTTGAATTGTAAAAATGTTCTGTTAATTTAAGAACACCATTTCTAGACACAAAAGTTCTTTCTTCCCAAAAAACGTATATCCCGAATTTAACTGTAATTCTTTTTAAACCTATATGAGCTATTCGGAAGCTAATGTGATTAACTCAAACTCAACTAGTATTGAGAAAATGAATGATGAAGTTTTTAGATTTTCCATAATTCCCTTGTACTTACTCCAAACAAACACAAATATGCTTTAATAACTCATTAAAAAAATTTAATAACTTATTCACGACTTAAAAAATTTGTTATTTAAAGAAAAAAAAAAACGCATTTGAAAATTGCATTTTCATAGGAAGTGCATTTAAGAATTTAAAATACAATTTATGTGCACAGAATGGGAAAGAAGGTAAACGTACCATGCAAATAAGCTTTTGACCATCTTGATACGTTAAGAACTAACAAAAATATTGCCAATTAAAGTTGAACACAAACTTATAATTTTATGGAGTTAATTTTATTAGCTTCCAAAAAATGTTTTCATTTTTTTATAAAAAATTAACAAATGACTTATGTATAAAATAACGTAAAATACTACAGAAAAATTCGGAACTTTACAGAAAATGTACAAATAATATAATATTATAAATATTTAAAAAATCCATGTTAAAATTGCAATTGCATGGAAACTGCATTTAAAAATTTTCATAATTACTATATCCAGATTAAGGAAACATTAGAATAAGTTTTTGAAAAATAAGTTACGAAAAATATTACCAGTAATGCATCTTAACATTGCATTTTCATGGGAAATGCATTTGGGAATTAAAATATATTTTCCATTTTCAGAATACGAGTCATGACAATCAAAGTATTCAAATAAGCTTTTGATTGTCTAAATACGAGAAATATTATCCGAAATATTGCAAACCAAAGTTTTTCATTAACATTTTTTTGTGGAGTTAAGCTTACTACACGGTGAGCCTCAGCGATGTTTAGGTTCAACTTTAGTGTCGACGAAAAAAGAACACGCAGTTCGATTTGTCAATGTCACAAAACTGTTAACAGCAAAATCGTAGCTGCTCGCATTCGCGAGATATCGCGAAATTGGTATTTTTGTATTTTCTAAAATTTTGACAATGAAGTTTTTTAAATATCTTTAAAAACTATGTATGCAGATTTAATTGTATTTATTTACAGGTCACAAAACAGATAATATCGAAATCATATCCGGCAAAATTTTCTGTTCCAAATAATCGGTTCCAGAACGTATCAAACTACCGTGCAACCGGTTCTACTTAACATTCCAGAATCAATGATTTTTGTTTGAAATTGTCCCAAAAGCAATCGTATTTTAGAGCAAGAAGTTTTTTTGAAAAATAATGTTACATTAGAAAATTTTTCGAGAAAAATCGCAAAATTAAAAAAAAAATAAAAAGTTGGAAAAAATTTTATTTTTCGCGTAAATTAGCAGTCAAGATATTGATTTGAGCAGCTTCACCACCTTTATCCACATAAAATTTAAACTGCATACAATATATCTGTCGTTTCTTGATTTTTTTCCCTTTATTTTAGACACTAAAAAAAAATAAATTATTTAATATAAAAGCTTGAACAATAATTTTGCAATTTCTCGGGAAATTGATCATCTATAATGTTTATGTTTAAAGTTTTGTCAACTTTAATAATCTCGAAGTCAAACTGCATACCACATTTTTATCGTTAATTGAAGTAAATGTTTTTACATGCCAAAAATA
Source organism: Pegoplata infirma (assembly GCA_963921195.1). Classification (NCBI taxonomy): domain Eukaryota; kingdom Metazoa; phylum Arthropoda; class Insecta; order Diptera; family Anthomyiidae; genus Pegoplata; species Pegoplata infirma. The sequence goes on along the minus strand of OY992536.1, from coordinate 55,130,410 downwards.
ACACAAAGTAATGAATAAATAGTAGTTAAGCGAGTTTTTTAGCGATATCTCGAAGAATTGTGCAGCTAGAATTTAAATGTTAACAGCCTTATCACCTTTAATCAATAGCAAATCAAACTGCATTTCGTGTTTTTTAACAATGTTAAAGAAACTTCTTTTATTAATCAAAACAAGAAATATCCCCAAAAAGGTGTTTTTCGTTATTTCTTGCGAAAGTAAGCAGCTATATTCATTTTGTGGACAGTTTTAATTTCTTCCAACCTGCTCAAATCAAACTGCATTCAACTTTTTTTAATATTTCTAAAGAACCGGTTTTAAAATATAAATAAATAATAAAAAAAATTATGTAATTACGCGATATCTCGCGAAATTTAACACCTAAAATTCCGATGTCAACAGCTGTGTGACCCTTGATCAAGCACAAGAAAAACTGCATACCATGTTTTTACGAAATTTGAAAAAAGATAATCTAAAGATAAAAAACGAAAACTAAAACAGTAAAAAATTAATTTCGCGATTTCTCGCGAACTAAAGAAAATAGGATTTTGATGCTTACTGTTTTGTGACCTTTAAATAAGTACAATTAAAAGTGTATAATCAGTTTTGGAAAATATTTAAAAAACTTCAATGTCAAAATTATAAAATATACAAAAACACTAATTTCGCGATATCTCGCGAATGCGAGCAGCTACGATTTCGCGGTTAACAGTTTTGTGACATTTAATCTTGTAGAAATCGAACTGCGCTTACACTTTTCGTCGACACTAAAGTTCAACCTAAATATCGCTGAGGCTCACCGTGACTAGCTTCGGAAAAAAACTTAAAAAATTTTCATTGAAACAAAATTTTTCTATTTTTTTTATAATAAGAAGATTAAAAAAAAAAATTTAAAAATAGTAGAATTGCATCTTTGTGAAAGTTAAGAACACGAAATAAAGGTAAAAATTTTGAACTTTAAAAATGTGTAAAAAAGATAATTCAAAATCATGAGAATACATAGAGAAAATGCATCTTAAAATTGCAATTGCATAGGAAAATCATAAAAATTCAAAATTAAATTTTCATATGCAGAATACGAATTCATATTGAATTAAAAAGGCATTCAAATAAGCTTTTGATCGTCAAAATACGACAACCATTAACAGAAATATTAGAAATCAAAGTTTTTCATTAACAATTTTTTTAGGAGTTAAGCTACCCAGGAAAATTTTTTGGAACAAATTCCTGGTTCAATAGATTCTTGAATATATTCTACTGTAATCACAACAAAATTTTCTATGTAAAAGTATTTTTCAGTACGATTGCTTTCGGGACAATTTCAAACAAAAATCATTGATTCTGGAATGTTAAGTAGAACCGGTTGCAGGGTAGTTTGATGAGTTCTGTAACCGATTATTTGGAAGAGAAAATTTTGCTGGGTAACTAGCCTCTGAAAAAACTTAAAAAATTTTCATTGAAATAAATTTTTGTATTTTGTTTATAATAACAATATTATGAAAAAAAAGTTGAAAAAAAATAAAAATGCATTCTTGTGAAATTAAAGTACACCAGATAAAAGTAAAAATTCTGTACTTTGCAAATGTGTAAAAACAATAATTAAAAATCATGAGAGAACACAGAAAAAATGCATATTAAAATTGTATCTGCATACGAAATGCATTTGAAATTAAAATTTAAATTTTATATGGAGAATACGAATCCATATTAAAAAAGCATTCAAATCGTCAAAATACGACAAAAATTAACAGAAATATCGGAAATCAAAGTTTTTCATTAGCATTTTTTGTGGAGTTAAGCTGACTAGCTTATGAAATTTTGTAATTATTTTTCAGTGGTCAAAAAATAAAGTGCTTTTTAGCTGTGATAACTAAATAATAGTGTTATGATATTTTGCAGATAAATAGTTTATGGTAAATACAACGTGTTAACAACATAAAATAAAAAAAGGAAAATAGGAGTTAATCACACTAGCTTCCGAAAAGCTCATATAATTCTTAATAAGTAACTAACACATTATATAAATTCAGAAAAGCTAAAAGGATTACATTTTTAGGAATCAGTCTTTAAATGTCAATCGTGTTTTAGGTGTATTTATTTTAAACAACTATTCAAAAATATACATTTTTATCCAATTAACTGACCTAATTTAATTATTGCAATCGTGCTTGTTTAAATTGATTCAATAATTTAAAGTTTTGAAATGTATGTGTCCGTTGTGAAGGTGCAAAATGTCATTACGTTCCGCATAATGACTGTTAATTAGTTGTCATACTTAAAAGTACCAATGCAATGGCATGCCAAACAAGTTCTGGCATAGCAAAACAAAAACAACAACAAGTAGTTTAAAATTAGGTGTTGTAGTAGAACATAGGAATTACAACACCATTTACAATGGTCTTTGCAATTAATTGATTTTCAGAGATTCATTGGAAATTTAACAATTCTATTTTAAATTCGAAGTTTTGATTTTCAATGTCATAAGACAATTTGAACTTTTTATTTGGATTTTTGTAAATTTCACTCCATGTTTGAACTCAATTGAAGTACTTAAGATAGAATATGAAATTCAAATCAAATCAATTGTTGCTTAAAGAAAATTATTGGAATTCGAAATCATGTTGTGGGATAAATAGAGATTTAATGATTCCGTTTTATTTGACCACGCTTCATTTTTTAGCAGAATATAAAATAGAGAATATAATATTCTATAAATAGAATATTCTTGTAATAAACCTAAATCGGTCTTAATGTTTTAGACCAATTGAAAAAATGATTTTCAATTTTATTTTACTTTTTATTATATAAAATGTTCTTTGATTTCAATTGGAACTTGTGTTCTTTAAAGTAAAACAAAATACCAAAGCATAATTTCTGCTAAATGTTCTAATGTTAGAGAAAACAGAGACGAAGCTGAGAGTAAGAACGAGTAAATTCGTTCACATATAATTAGCCGATGTGATTTTTCCACACTTACAATAAGTAGCAATTTTTTTCGCCTTTTCGCTCGCGTTATTTTTGAAGGAAATCGGAGGGGCAGAGGCGACGAAGAAAATCAGAATTCATTCTTTTCTACCCCGTTTGCTTATCACCCCCGCAAAAAAGTTGCATGGGTTTTTTTGAAGCAAAAAAGGCGGCGTTTAGGTTGGCTCTTAAAAGTAGTACTTTCTCAAAATTGCTCTCAGTCTCAGCTCTTTGTACTCTATTGTTCTAAATTATTTTGCAGTTAAGTTTAGTTTTTGTTTATTTGTGTTGAATTAGCAAAGTTTCAAAGCTATGTGTAAATGACTGCAATTAAAAGATGTTATAATGGTACTACATACATAGAACATGAGTACACGAATGAACACAGAGTTAAATAAAACTTTTAAACTCTCAACAAGCGGGTCATTACAAAGTAAATATTAGTTATAGTTCTATAATGACTAAAGGTAAAGAAATCGTTAAATTAAACAAAAATAAATAGGTAAAAAAAAATAAATTCAGCCTTGCCGAATGTATTGATACCCTCCACATTGTAAAAAAGGTTATTGAATTTTTTTTTTTAAATCACGAAAAAGAAATTTTGATAAAAAAAAAATTCGATCCGACTAAATTTCGTTGACCTGATATTGTTTCGTTTCGACAATTACTTAGATTTAAACTAATTGTAGTTGGACCCGACATCCCTGATATTGTTTTCTCTCGTGAGTTACTCGTTGTTACCTCAATATAGAATAAATCCTATTTAACCCGACTCACCGGATTTTGTTTCCTCTCCTTAGTTACTTGCATTTATATCGCTTCCAAGAGGAGAGATTTTGACGTTGGTTGCTACAATTATTGGACACTGTCTTAAAGGAAGGCACGGAGAGCTGTTTAATGTGCCGTCAAATAAATTCGATTTAACCCCACTCACCTAATATTGCTTCCTCTAGTTACTTACAAATTTACGAATCGATTTGACTACATCCGATTTAACCCGCCTCAGATGTTATTACTTTTTTCTCGTGAGTTACCTATATTAAGTAAGAACCCGACTCACCCGATATTGTTTCTTCTCATGACCCGAATCCAAACATTTTTTATAATTTGTTTTTAAGATGCGTAGTAAAAAGTTCTCTAAAATGCTGTCTTTGCAAGCTGCACAATTTTTTTTTTTAACACTGTGCAACACGATTTTGTATCATTGATGAGACCAAAAAAATTTAAGTGAACCAATAGTAGACCAAAACACCCGAAGGGTTTTGAAAACTTATCTTAAACTCTTTTTTATGGCCCACTAAATTATGTTTCAGAGGCGTTTTGAATAATTCTAAAAAAAAAGTATTTAATCTAATTCTGAATTAATGGCAAAATTTTGTGAAACGCAACGCGCCGCGTTGTCAAAATTTCAATACAATTTGTTGTTGTAACAAAAACAAAATACACAGAAATTTTGACAACGCGGCGCGTTGCGTTTTACAAAATTAGGGGGTAAATATGTAAAAAAAGATTTGAATTAAAATTTGATGGCGGTTCTTTTCTTAGAACATACACTCAAAAAAATACGTTAGTAGATTTACAAATTTTTTTTTGCTAATGCTAGTTAGCTAACTTTTAGCAAATTTTTAGTTGAGATTAGCATGTTAGCAAAAAATTCTTGTAAACTTCATTTAGCACATTAGCAATTTGAAACAAACTTTGAACTTATTTCTTTTGCTAAGATTTGAAATTGAGTTGACAACATTTTTACAAGATTTTTTGCTAATATTAGCAAAATAAATGTTAAATTTTTTTTATTTTCAGAAAACTTAAAATGGCGCTATCTCGGAAACTAAGCCAGATAGAGCAAAATGGAGGCCATTTTTGGTTCTCGAGCTCTCCATAGTATCGCCGGCCCTCTTCACATGTGTGGACCCTAACGGGCCCTAACTTTGGATCCAAAAAAGTTAGCATTCCCGAAAATTTTAAAATGCTCATATCTCGGTAAATATTGCCGACACAACAAAAAGTCCAAAACCATTTTTGTAGCTCTCAGCACGTAGAACAAGACCGCAAAATTGTCAAAAGCTCTCCGAGTAATATTTTTGAAGTTATCGAGTTTTTTAATTCTCAAGACCCCAATGGTCCCCTATAATCACGTATCTCAAAAACTAAGCAAGGTAGAGCGAAACGGACACAAATTTTGGATCAAAAACTATGACGATTTTTAAGGAACCCAACTAGGTCTAGGCCCATCGGGGTCTGGACCTATCGGGTCCGAACCCAATGGGGTCCTCAGATGTATATGAACTAAGTTAAAAAAAAAAAATAGTTAACTAATTATTGGCAAAACATTTTTGCTAACTTTAGCAAAAAAATTGTGGGTTCAAAATCAGCAAATTTTCTTGTAGGTTTACAAGCTTTTTTTGCTAACATTACAGTTTTTTTTTTTTGAGTGTATTAATTAACCTTCTATCACCCATTTTTGGGAGTCATTTTGGTCCTTTTTTTAAATAACTCATAGAACACCTTCTTTAAAGTGTTAAAATGTTCTACAAAAGTTTTCTGCATCAAATTTCACTAGTGGTTGTTAAAACTAAAAATTCTTGCGAAAAGTGCAAAATGCTTAAAAAAGTAAAATTGTTAATTATCATTTACTTACTGTTAAATTGTTTTTCACTAAACTCGTGTGAAATAAGTCGAAAAATATCATAAATCTGTCTCTGAGCTAAATAATGTTAAAGAACGTCTTTAGTAAGATTTGATGGCGGTTCTTTTCTTAAAAAAAGAAACCCAGTATCTTCCATTTTAAGGGGTCATTTTGGTCCTTTTTTAAATATCACTACTAAAAAGTGCACTTAAGATGTTAAATTTTATACCAACTAGAGATGGGCGCTTGTTACGTGATTGGCGTGATTCACGTGAATCACGCGTGAGTGATTTTCATTTCAATCACGTGATTGTGAGTGAGTGTGAGTTGAAAAAAATAAGAGTGAGTGATTTGTGAGTGAGTCATTTATTTTTTGCGTGAGTTTGCGTGATTAGATTTTTTCATTTGCCGAATTTTTTTTTAATTTTTTGTAAAAAAATTTTTTTTTGGATTTTTTTTTTCTTTTTGGTAAAAAAAAAATATTGCGTGAGTAGATTTTGCGTGACCCACGCGTGAGCCTGATTGAATCTGGCGTGAGTCACGCGTGAGCGTGAATAAGTTTTTTATTACTCACGTGAATGTGAGTGAGCGTGAGTAAACAAAAATTGCGTGAGTGATTAGTGAGTGATTCGGTTATTTTTTGCATGAGCGTGAGTCAAAATCTACTCACGCACCCATCTCTAATACCAACAATCTGTTTTCGGGTTTATGATACCGCAGAATTTTTAAATTTTACATTTAAGTAGTGTGACTCAAACTATAAAGGAAAATCTAGTGATTCACGTGATTCTGCATTACTGCGAATTCTGAGTTACATGCCCATGTCTGACGTGTACCTCAAATTGGTGTACCGTATAAAAATTTAGCTATTTAGCTGTTAAAACCCTGCGGGAATTTCGTACTACTATAACTTTTTTGCAACATTCAAGATAGTGTTGCACAGTGTAAATTATATTTGTTTTATTTATAATTCTTATTTTTTGTCAACTTTGATTTGCTAATACTCATTTTTGATTGTTATTACATATAAATTTAAATTATAATGTACAATTAAATGTATTTAAATAAATAAATTAAAAAAACCGATACAAATTTTAAAAATAGTGAAAGTAACTTTATAAAAATCCGTGTAACTTTTAAGTCCTTTGGCACCCACTCTGAAATTTATGTATGTTGTAGATGAGAGTTGTGGTATTCTGGTAAGAAAAAATAAAAAAAAAAAAATTAACTGCATTTTGAGATATCCTCGTTTTAAGGACTTTTTCAAATTCTATTATCTTTTTTTGTTAAAAACGTCTCCTTTTTTTATTTTTGCAAAAAGAAAGAAGACTAAATAAGCTTCAATATGGGCCCAATCCCATAAAAATCCGACAATTAATTGAAAAGTTATAGTTACTTAAATATTATGTATTTTTAATAAAACAGCGATAAATCGCGAACTAAAGTCAATTTTGATGAACTACACTCAAAATAAAAACTCTATCCAATCAGCAGAAAAATCTGCTAAAAATACACCCATTTTGAGCCATATGAGAAATCTGCTGATTTTAGCAGACGCGGTTTGCTGAATTTCTGTAGTGATAACCTGGGTTAAATCAGCAGATAAATCTGTCAAAACAGCAGACAAATCTGCTGATTTCAGCAGAAAAATCAGTTGATTTTAGCAGAAATAACTGCTGATTTCAGCAGAAAAATCTGCTAATTTCGGCGGAGAAAATTGTTGATTTAAATAGAAAAATTTGAAATTACACTTAGTTTGAGCCAAATTATATGTTTTCTGTAAAAATATCTTTTTTCAAAAATATTTTTTTTATAAAATTGGAAAAATATATATATGTGAGAAATCTGCTGATTTTAGCAGACGCGGTTTGCTGAATTTCTGTAGTGATAACCTGGGTTAAATCAGCAGATAAATCTGTCAAAACAGCAGACAAATCTGCTGATTTCAGCAGAAAAATCAGTTGATTTTAGCAGAAATAACTGCTGATTTCAGCAGAAAAATCTGCTAATTTCGGCGGAGAAAATTGTTGATTTAAATAGAAAAATTTGAAATTACACTTAGTTTGAGCCAAATTATATGTTTTCTGTAAAAATATCTTTTTTCAAAAATATTTTTTTTATAAAATTGGAAAAATATATATATGTGAACGAACAAAAACAGTCAGACATGTCTTAACAAGCACACACACATGAAGCAAATGAAGACAAACGTAATAAAACATACACACTTAAAATAAAAATTTAACCAAGGGTGGTTTTGAATTTTGTATTGCTACGTTTGCGTGCATGAACTGAAGAACTTCTCTTCTTTAAAAGCAGCAACAAACTGGCAAGCCGACAAAATTATTTTTGTGTAACATATTAAGTGACGCATTTAAGCGGGAGCTATTTATATTCGCCCACTTTAATTTTCTGATAGTGACATTTGATTTTCATTTTTGCGAGGCCGACATTTAAAAAATACTTGAAAAAAGACAACAAAAAATATCTGTTAAGTTAGCAAAATACTCTGCTGAAAATCTGCACAAAAACTTTTTTTAAACTTAGCAAACAGAATCAGTAAAAGTTCTGTAAAATTTCGGTTGTTTTCAGAAATTGAATGGCAGAGAATTCTGCAAAAATGTCCAGTTCAGCAGAAAAATCTGCTAAGAATTTGAAATTCTAAATTGAAAGCCATTTTACAGATTTTTTGACAGAGGTTTTCTTTTGAGTGTACTTATTTAAAATTCATAGTTAAAGCGAGGACTACGTGTATTTTGAGTTTTGTGAAAATTAAAATAGGTAAGGTCGAAAAAGTAGTTTTTTTGTATCCATAATTTCTGGAAATTTCCTATACGATCAATTACACAGCCCCACAACAAATAAAAATGGTTCTGACCCAGAAACTAGACATACTAATCCATATGTATTTTGACCTTCTGAATTCGATTCCGTCATCAGAGTTAAATTCTATCGTTAGGTTTTTCTGTAATTTACAGAAAATGTTCGAAAAGTGAGCCTACCTGCTTTCTTTGTAAATTTTACTAATAAGGGAAGTCTCCCTTGTCTCACTCGCCAATCTTTATGGAAATAGTTTTATTTATACAAAAAAAAATACGTGTCTAATTAATTTTCGTACTGAAGAACATATCCAAATTTCATGGAGATCTGAGGGTGACACCAGGGAGACTCTCCTTTAAGTCTTTTTTTAAATTTATTTGAAAAGTTCTGTAATTTCTGAATGGTTCTCCATATTTGTCTATGTCTTTTTTTATAAACATTTAATCACTTAAATATTTTTTTTACATTCTTTGATTATCAATTTTACTTTTCAACGACTTAAAATATATGTACAAAATTCAAGAAGATAATTTAAAAACTGTACGGTTTGCTGATCAGTTAATGTGATAAAATAGGTTTAACTTTACAAAATTCTATATATTCTACAACAAAAAAAATAAATAACACCTAGAGAACGTTTTATAATCCCAAAGGGAAATTGTTAAATAATGTATCCTAATGCTATCATATTCTGAGTAGAGGCTGTCTTTTTTTTTTTGTATTGGATACAATTGAACATACTCGCAAAATATGCACACATAACGCCAATGACTACAATAGTGACATAACTAAAAAAAATTATTGAGTTAAAGACGTAAAATCAATTGTTGTATTTACACCAGTGTTCGGCACTGACATCCAGGGGCCAATTACAATCGGCTATTAACACGTACACACAAAAAAACCCTTGTCAAATTACTAGAAAAAGTCTCGTAATCCCATTTTACCAATATTTGACAGTTTTCCTTGTTTTTTAACAACAAATTTTTGATCGAATTTTAATTTTTTTTCTGTAATTTTACAAATTTCCAACATTTTTTTACAAAAAAAAATCTAGTAAATTCACGAGATTTCTTTGTAAGTTTTATTGCGCTAAAAAATACGTAAATTTACAATTTTAATGATAAAAATCTTGTAAAATTACGAACAAGTTAGTAGTTTTTACTAGGAATCCTCGTAGAATAGGAGATATCAAAAAATCGCTTCAAAAAATTTGTAAATTTACAATTTTATTGGTAAAATAGGAGTTAGCCAAAAAAAAAAACAAACTTTTCTTGTCGTTTTACAAGTTTTTTTTTAATATAAACAACACTAATGTCAACAAAACTTACAACTAAGAGAATAAGATCATAAACAATACAAATGTTTTATTCAGTAGCATGTTAGCCTTTAACAAAGCGAATTGATTTCGTTTTGTTTTAGAAATTCACTAAAACATTCATATTTCCGCCGACATTTTTGAACTCAAAGTCTGAGCAGAGGATATACCATTCTTAAATTTAATATGTAATGGCCTTTCCAATGAAAACACATTTTTAATTTAGAACTTTAAACACTTTTTTTGTAAAATCGAGTTTTATGGGTTCCGTCACTATTGCAGTAAATGTGCGACATGTTTTCCAATTTAACGTACTCCATGTTTTAAAACAACATACACCGATGACAGTAATACCATACTTCGTTACGTTTTAAAATTGAAAACATGAAACAGTGTTTATTCACACGAGTATGTATATCGTATTGTTTTTTTGGAAAGTAGAACTAGTGACACATATTTTGTTGGGCGGTGGTATTTTTTTCTCGTGGGTTTTGTGTTGTGTATATATAATTTTGGTGAAAGAATGTCATATGCCAAATAATATTTAACCCCTTTGTATGAGTATTAGCCTTGACATTTTTTTTTTATATAAAAGTATCAATTTCAGCGATTTTCTTTCTTCTTTGTTTGTGTATTTTGGTTTACTTCATCTCAAATTAATCTGTAAAAATTGATGACAGAAATGATGCCATTTCAATTCATGGGTTAATTTAAATTAAGTTTTTTTTAAGTTAAATGAAAAAAAAAACATATTCTTTTTTAAATTGTGTTTTTTATATGGGATATTCAATGAGAACTCTTTAAAATAATAATAAAAAAAAAAACTCTTCTGAATTTCTGTCCGATAGCATGACGAGTTTTGTCTTCGCATATGTTTCATTAACTTTACTCACTAGGGAGTTTCTTAGTGTCACCCCCAAAATTTGGATGTGTTGTTTAAAATAAAACTTAAATAGACACATATTTTTGTAGCGCCCCAAACTCATTTTTAGAGGGGGTCGATTTGTACGGTGGAAAATTGTCCTTTTTTAGTTTACCTCTATTTAATCAAAATAAGCATAGGAAAATTTGTTATCAGATGAAAGGTATTTACACAGAGAAAACGGATAGGTTGTTTCAGCCGAATTTAGAGTCAACTGAATGGTTTAATTGCATCAACCGAAATTTTCGTTTGCAATTGCCGAAGCAAGTGTTAAGTTGATATAAACAAATATCCGTAACCGCAACCCAAAATGTTGGTTGTTGCATTTAAGCCATTCAGTTGGACATTACTGAAAAGTGTTTTTATTGTTAAACAAATTTTTTTGGTGTGTAATTTTTTTTTTTTTTTTAATTTTATCAACTCAGAACTAGGGCTGCCAATACCGGACCGGTATTAGAAAATCGGTATTTCGATATTGGGAAATTTTCAGTACCTAATTTTCGGTACTTTCGGTATTCATAAAAAAAATATTTTTTAATTTATTTCATAAATTTATTTACTTAAGTAAATGCACATATGTATTTACATTAAAAAAAAGATTTATAAGAAGATTCCCATATTTTTTATTAAAATAACATTTTAAACAATGTGTTATCTTCCAGACTTAAAATAAAGAAAAAAAACTTTTTTTTATGTCCTTGCAATGTTACTGCGTAATATGCAGTAATGGGTTAATATCCCAGCAAAATTTTCGGTTGCAAAGAACCGATTGTGGAAGAACTTATACTTCCCTACACTGATAGAAAAACGCTTCATATCACTAATGAATGGAATTCATTAACGTTGTTTCATTGCAACAATGAAATTTTTCATATCGAGGGCCTATATTCAAAACCCTCTATCTTCCATTTTCACGAAAATGACTTTTTGATGGCAAAATATTCAGTAAAACGGCCCTCATCTATGGTGTAAAATTCAGAACAAAAATATTTTTTTTTGCTATTTTCTTTGCATTTTTGGTTTTCTCTATTTCTTACACAATTAATTTTTCTGAATGCAAAACTCTATCTTTTCAAATAATTAATTCATAAATATTTTTTTTGAATAATTTCATCATGCATTACATGTTTTCATACTAATTTTTGCATGCTGCACATGAATTTGTCAACAAAATTCCAGAACCACGATTTTGGTCCACTGATGCTAATTTTTTCTGAAAATTCTTGTTTGACTTTTTTTAAAAATATGGCTCAAAATTTGGATGTCTTGTGTACATTATGAAACAAAAATTTTGATCTTAAAAATCCCGAAGCTGATCAGCATCTGTGGACCAAAATCGCGTTTTTAATTTTTTTACTATACTCAACAGTTTGTCAACTTTTGAGACGAATTCGGTAAAAAAATAATTTTTGTCTTTAAAATCCGCATCTGTGGACCAAAACCGCGATTTCGGAATTTTTATAAGCCGTTATCATTAATCAATTACGTTAAAAATTTAACGATGTCGTAAATGAAATCATAATAATCAATTTTTATTAAAATGCAAAACCCTCTCTCTGATCATTTTCATTCATGTACTTAATATTTTTGAGAAACAAAACCCTCTATCTATCCTCTAAAACCCCCAGTAGTGCAAAATTTTAAAAACGAATCATATGTGAGATTCAGTAGTTGATTTAAAAAAATATTGTAGAATATCGAATTTTAATTACTCTAATAATACGCGAAATAAACAGTTTTTTGGCTCTCCTGAAAAGTTGTGTTTTTTTAGATAGAGGGTTTTGAATATAGGCCCTCGATATGCTGAATTAAATTTCATACATATTGTGCAAGATATTCATTAATTTTGATTCATTAGATTTCGTAATTTCATTAAAAAATTTCATTGAGTTTGTTTACAAAATTTTCTGTTTTTTGACACTTGTCGTGTCGCGTCCGTTTAGTCTGTTAGTTTACGCGCGCAAAAAACAGCTGATCAGAGCGTGATTTTTTCTAAGAATTTTTTTACGAAATTTAAAGTGAAATCTTGTTGATTAATTATAAGTATTTATTAAACTCACGTTGTTTTAAATTATTTCGGGGTTTTACTAATGTATTAAAAGTAAACGTTATAGTAAAATTTTGTGTGAGAAAACTGAGTGAAATCTATAGATAAAATAAAAAATATAGGAAAGTGTTTTTTAACTTGGTTATTTTGTGATTTTTTCAGATTTTTTTACGAAATTTTAAATAAGAACTAAATTATTAACTAATTTTTCAGTTTATATCAGTTCGTGGTTTTAATTATGTATTACAATTTAAGGTTGGAGCAAAATTTTGTGCGAGAAAACTATTGTAAGTGAAAACAACTTTATATTATTTTTAATTCTATAAAAAGATCTTTACAATTTCATACATACAATTTTAAAAATAAAAGTAACATTTATTCAATAAAAGTATTTCATTTCAAAAATAAAAAGTAGAATTTATTCAATGAAAGAATTTCATAAGAATTAAATACTTTTTTCATTAAAGTAACGAAACATTTTCATAAAATGCAATTTATATTTTGTATGAACAATTTTCATTAATTTAATGAAACTTGTTCTTGCAATTACATTTTATGATACCCATTTCATTAATTCAATGAAACCCTTCATAGGTTCCTTTTTAACGTCATTTTTCATAACATTAATGTAGATTTTCATTATTGTCATGTACAAATTTCTATCAGTGTAGAACCTGTTCTAATTCTTGTGCAACACCGATTCTTTTTACAAAGGGATTGTCCCAAAAGCAACAGGTGTTTGTAAGCAAAATTAGAACATATTTTTGTTCTTCGGAATCGGTTCTAGAAGTAAAATTTGGAACAGAAATGAGAATTAAAGAAATATTTTGAATTGCATTAATTTATTAAATAAAGATAAAGACAATCATATATAACAAGAAATATTTACATTTTTTAACACACATCTATAATTTTTCGCCTCCAAAGTTGCATTTTGGGCCTTACAATAATGACATACCAGACCATGGATTTTCTGCAAAGAAAAATAAAAAACATAAAATTATTAGTATTTGACCCGACCCAGACAATGAAAATTTCATTTACTCACCTTTGTTTCAACATTTTTCACGAGTATATCCTGCTATTTTAGAAGAATTTCGTGTTTTTTCTTGCAAGAAAAATTTTGGGTTGCAAAGAACCGATTGTGGAACAACTTATACTTCCCTAGAACCTGTTCTAATTCTTGTGCAACTCCGATTCTTTTTACAAAGTGATTGTCCCAAAAGCAACAGGTGTTTGTAAGCAAAATTGGAACACATTTTTGTTCTTCGGAATCGGTTCTAGAAGTAAAATTTAGAACAGAAATGAGAATTAAAGAAATATTTTGAATTGCATTAATTTATTAAAAAAAGATAAAGATAATCCTATATGACATCGTATATTATTTTTTTTTACACACATACATCCTTTTTCGCCTCCAAAATTGCATTTTGGGCCTTGCAATAAAGATACACCAGAACATGGATTTTCTGCAAACAAAAATGAAAAACATTATTTTATTAGTATTTGCCCCGATCCAGACAATCAAAATTTAATTTACTTACCTTCGTATCAACAATTTTCACGATTATATCCTGACATTTTCATTGAACTTCGTGTTTTTTCTTGGTGAACACAAAAAAAAATTATATGTATTTATTTTTTATTTTTTTTGACACATAATTTTTTTTTTAATTCCTGAGAACCAAAATGTTATGAAATTAAGATTGCATAGAACAAGCTTCACAATAATATTCACTTAACTTGTTCTGAATAATTAAAGTGTAATAGTGTTTGATTACCGAAGAACCTGTTCTAAAACAAGTGTTATCGGAATCGGTTCTGAAAAATTTTCCTGGGTGGTTAACAAAAATAAATTGATATTTATTTTTTAAATTTTTTGACACATATTTTTTTTTAATTCCTGAGAACCAAAATGTTATGAAACTTTGATTGCAGAGATCAAGCTTCAAAATAATTTTCACTTAACTTGTTCTGAATAATTAAAGTGTAATAGTTTATGGTTACCGAAGAACCTGTTCTAGAATAAGTGTTGTCAGAATCGGTTCTGAAAAATTTTCCTGTGATTACTTATATTTAAAGTACTAAAAGTAAATTTGTTTAGTATTTTTTACACCCTTAATATCGGAATTTTCAAAAACCCAGCCTTACTGTATATATTTTCTGGGAGGTGAACCTACCATCAAAATATCAAGTGTCTACACAAAAAATAATACGGTATATTTTATTTTAATTAAAATTTTAATTGTAATTAATTTTAATATCAATAAAAATTTAATTGGTTCAAAAATTTTTTTCGTTAAATTTTAAACTTTACTTATTTACTTCGTATTATGCGCGTATGCGAGTGGAAAAAGGAGGCGCAAAAGTGAGACGACCAAAAGAACCGGACATTTAAAAAAAATAATAAATCGGAAAATTTGGCGTAAAAGTAGGCATGGTCAATTATTCTTTCTGTAGAAACCTTAGTTAGACTGTGGCGACCATAAAAAAGTTACCCAAATCGATCCAGCCGTTCTCCGATTTTAAATAAATCGAAAAAATCAGTCCATGTAAAACCTACTTTGGTAACCTAATCAAATCTTAAAAATTAAACCATTTTTGGAGTTACAATTAATCCCCGTACAAAAATTTTGCCCGATAATCGTTGAATCGATTGGCAACACAAATAAGGCAATTTCACTCAAACTTGGTTGATGTGTGGTTTCCACACTCATTAAAGATCTACCAAAAGACTGGTGTAGGCTCTCATACGGTCGGTCTTGACCGACTATATTTTTTATACCCTCCATTCTAGTGATAGACGGTATATATAAGTTAGTCATTCCGTTTGTAACACACCAAAATATTGGTCTAGAACCCCATAAAGTATATATATTATTGATCCTCGATCGATTTTAAGTCGATCTAGCGATGTCCATCCGTCCTTCCGTCTGTCTCTCTGCCTGTCCGTCCGTAGAAAACACGCTAACTTTTGAAATACTTTACAGAGGCTACTGAAGTTTGGCATGTATGTTGGTCATTTACCTGGTCAGGTTGGTATTGCAATCCAGCCAAATAGGTCCAGTAGTCAAAAAGTTATGAGCAAAAGAGTAAATTTTGCCAAGGGTTTTTCGCGAATTTACGTGAAAAAAAACGCGATAACTTTCGAAAGACAATAATGAGACTGCTAAAACTTGGCATGTATCTTTGCCGATCCCCAGGTCTGTTTGGGATTGAATTTCCCAATCGGTATAGTGGTTCAAAAGTAATAAGCAAATCCCTAAATTTCAGATTGGTTTCATCTTAAATGCCACGTGTTAAATAAGTTTTAAAACAATTGTTGGTAACTTTACAATGCTTTTCAAACTTGTTTAGTTTTAAAAGCATTGGTAACTTAAAAATTACACTCGAAAAAAAATTTACAGTCAAAAAAAATTTTACACTCAAAAAAAAAATTTACACTCAATAAAATTTGTTCTTTTTTTTTCCAAAAATTACAATATTTTGTGAACATACGAACGTGCATTTTTACAGTAAAAAAAAAAACATTACACTCGAAAAAAGTTTTACACGCAAAAATAGTAATTTTTCATTTTTTTAATGATAAAAATATAGTTTTTTACTCAAAATAAAATATTTCTTATCAAAATTGTTAAGTTTTTTCACGTTAGGAGGTGTACTATCCTTTAACCCTTCTGCATCCCTTGTATATGTGCCCTTCCTATGATCCTTTAGGTCAATATGACCCAACATTAAAATGTAAACAAAATTCCATGTTTTAGTATAATCAAAAATAATGAAAACTAAAGTAAATAAGCCCATCCAGAGCAATTATTAAAAAAAATAAAATCAAATTAGAAATTCAACTTTTTTTAAATTTGAGCCAACACTTAATGCAATGCATTGTGTTGGTATTAGAAAATGAATTATGAGGAGAAGAAATGAGGGAGTAGTGTTTGTGGACATTTAATTTGAATTTTTTCCAATTTTTCACACAAAAAAAACTTTTTCAAATTACTAGGAAAAGTCTCGTAATTTTAATATTTTACCAATATTTGACAGTTTTCCTTGTTTTTTAACAAACAAATTTAGATCAAAATTAACATTTTTTTTTTTTAAATTTTACATTTTTTTTGTAATTTTACAAATTTCCAAAAAAAATTAACAAAAAAAAATCTATTAAATTCACCAGAATTCCTTGTAATTTTAATTGCGCCAAAAAACTGCACAATTTTATTGGTAAAAAGTTGGTAAAATATTGTAAAATTACTAGAAATTCTCGTAAAATAGGAATTAGCTAAAAATCTAGTAAAGTTACGAAATCTCCTTGTAAATTTTATCGTGTCCAAAAATTTGTAAATTTACAATTTTATTGGTGAAAACCTTGTAAAAGTGTAGCTGACTGGGTAGACTTCTGCAGGGATTTAATTCAACATAAGGCTAGTTTGACTGATGAAAAACGAATTTCCTCTGTAGTTCGTTGTGCAAGACATTGGACAGTAGACAACGAAAGGATGTGATCTGCTGGAAAGGCTCCCATCTCAGCTGAACACTTACCGTGGTAAGTAATATCTACATAACAATGACGCATAATACTCATTCCGACTATGCTCCAATGAGTCAATAGAGCTGGATACCCTACTGTCATTGATGAGCCAACGCACTCCTTTGCACCTGATCAGATAGACCTTGAATCACCTGCCCAGATATGCGAGTTGTATTCCATTTGCGGTCGGATATAGGCGGCATAAATAGTGAGATCAGACGGAGTGTAGAAATTCTTGCACCAAGACACTTGAATGCTTCTTTCGACACTTGAAAAACATGTTTGTTCCAACGAACATCACATTGGATTTTCATGCCTAGAACATCAAGAGTTTCTGATTCCTCAATAGCTATGCCACCCATGGATACAGATGATGCTGATTCCACAAGCCGTCTGAGGGTCAACACATAACATTGGGCCTTACGAGCATTAAAATCGATCCTATTTGCAGGACCCCACTCGGACTCCAGATAATTTACCAAGTGGTGATTGATCATGCTCTTCATGACCTGCGAGAGCGTAAAGAAAATTGCTATTGGGCGTTAGTTTTCTGGGTTTGTTACCTCACCCTTTTTGGGGTAGGCGGGACCTTTGCGGGTTTCTCAAAATCCCACCCACAGTACGAGAATAATAAAATTTTGAATGATAAAATAATCAACGAGAATAATAAAATTTAGAATGAAAAACTATTCAATGAAAGCGATTTTGTTGATTCTTTGACCGACAAAGTTATTGATCTATCATTCTGAATGAAAATGACCCAATTCAATTATATTCAGAAGAAAAAAAATGGTAAAGTAGAACTAAACTTGCATTATCGCTTGTTGGGTCATATTGACCCAAAGGATATTAAATGTGCGTAAATCGTGTTTTTAAATGTGGAGGGGGGAGGAAAAACTTAAATTTTATTATTTTTTTTTAAAACCATAATTTTCGTCCCTGTAATGCATAAATTAAAGTTTCACGTTGATATCTTATAACTAAAGGGAAAAATTTTGCGTTTGAAAACCAAAATTGGGTCAAATTGACCCAAGGAGTGCAGAAGAGTTAAAAAGGCATTGTGGAGGGTATTAATAAATTCGGCAAAGTAGAATTTAACTTTTCTACTTGTTGTACTTGTTTTTTAATTGAATATGCGTTTTTTTTTTTTTTTTTGTTTGACTTATTTTTTTTTTCTGCGTAGCTTCAGCGGCTTAGACTGTGCGATGATGAAGTGAATATTGGTTATTGAATCTCTCATATGCTTTTTTCTGTTTTTGGTATGCGACAGCAATCTAGTGTCGATATGTGCCAGGCATTGAACATAATGCTTTAAAGTACATGGATTTTATACAATACAATCCTTTTATATTTCTCTATTTTCATTTTCATTTTCAGTTTTATTACATTGTTTTCAATTCCTCTATACATGTCAGTACATGTGTGTATGTTTGCGTGTGAGTGTATGTTATGACAGTTCACGCTATTCGACTTGGTTTCATTTATATTAAGTGTATGTTCGTGTGTTTGTTATTGTGTTTGTTAGCGTATGCACGAGGACTGTATGAAACAACAAATGAAAATGAAACAATATAAAATTGGTAAATGATATTTTCTTCATTTTTTTTTTGTTATTTTTTGTTCAATGCTTTTGATGCTATTGACACCAATTTTTGCGACAGTATTGAATTGTATGTATTTTACTCCAATTTTGGTGTTTTTCCTTTTTTTTTGTATATTTTAACTATTGATTGATACAATATAATAAAGAAGAAAAAAAGCAGAAAATTGGAGCAAAAGAAAGAATGCAATGTATGTGGTATGTTTAAGTGTTTCTTTTGTGTGTGTGTTATATAAATTTTTTGTAAAAGAAATCTTTATACAAAAGCAATTTTATACATATCTTCGAAATTGTTCAATCTATGGTATGTTTCATAAGTTTGGTGGTGCTGCTTTAATCATCTGTTTTCACATAAAAACAGCTCGATCTGTACTAACAGAAAAAATTGTCGATAAATGCTGACAATATGTCGCCAATAAGGCAGGTGTCTCTAAGATTAAACTGGAAATCCCTTTAATTGTGTCTGCAAAATCAGATGATATTGGTAACCTTTACAAAAAACACGTAAGGTAACAGGATGTTAAGAGATCATACTATGTGTGCAATTGAAAATTCGTTTTTGGATATGTTTTATAGGTAGACCGTATTAAATGCAACTTACAACAACAAGTCAGTTTTGATTAATAAATGATTTTTATTACAAAATGGAGATTTAAAAAAAAATAAGAAATTAAAATTCTCAATTAAATTTGACCAGTAAAAAATATCGATATCTTAAAAATAGTTGGACAACATTTTGTTGGTATTTAAATGTAGTTAAAAAAAAGTAGAAAAGTAAAACTCGACTTGGCCGCATTCATGAATACACAATGCCCTTTTTAAGTAATATTAAATTTTCTAAAATAAAAAAAAAATTAACATTTTAGTTAGAAATATTTTATTTTCAGTAAACAACTTTTTTATACTAAATTCTGTAAAAACAAAATAATACTTTTTTGTTAATGTAAAATTTGTTTTGAGTGTAAGTATTATTTATTTTTTATGTTTACAAATATTTTTCAGTAAAAAATCTGAAATTCACGGTTTCGCTAATAACATCTTAACTACTTGACCGATTTTACTGGAAATCGAATCCAACCAGAGCAGAGGAACAAAAAATATATTTATATTAAGCTTCAGCAGCCTCAGAATTGTTTTTCAAAAGTTAGCGTGTTTTTTATCTCCCAAAATCGCGAAAAAAAAACTTGCCGATTTTTTTTTGCTTATAACTTTTGAACCACTGAATTTATTTCGCTGGATTGCAACACCAATCTGACCAGGTAAATGACCAACATAATGCCAAACTTTAGCAGCACATATGTGCCAAGTCTTTCAGCGTGTTTTTAATAGACAGACAAAACCGATCGACGATCATGAATATATTTACTTTATGGGGTCCTAGACCAATATTTCCATTTGTTACAAACGGAATGACAAATTTATATATACCCTCAATTTCATGTCGTAATACCTGCCAAACGATGTGATTGTGGATAATTGTGGGAAAATATATGACAAAATTTTTCATGGTCATCTTCTGTCGGCAATCAGCGGTCAAAGTTGGTAAAAAAAACGTATTTCGATCAAAATTCATGTCCGAATTTTTTGATCAAATCCGGCTCAAAAATTCGGAAATTTTGAATACTTTATTGGAAAAATATTTAAAAAATTAAAAACCGCGATTTTGGTCCACAGATGCTGATTATTATACAACAACATTATTTTTTAATCCAAAAATTGAAAAATGTTAAGTGTGATATCTAAAAAATATTAAAAGAATATAAAAACATGATCACAGATCCAAATTTTTGGATCAAAAGCTCAAAAATTCGGAAATTTTGAATACTTTATTGGAAAAATATTTAAAAAATGCAAGACCGCGATTTTGGTCCACAGATGCTGATTATTATACAACAAAATTATTTTTTAATCCAAATTGGTTTCAAAAATTGAAAAATGTTAAGTGTGATATCTAAAAAATATTAAAAGAATATAAAAACATGATCACAGATCCAAATTTTTGGACCAAAAGCTCAAAAAGTCGAAAATTTTGCATACTTTATTGAAAAAATATTTAGAAAATCCAAAATCGCGATTTTGGTTCACAGATGCTGATTTTTATACATGAATTTTTTTTTTTTAATCCAAATTGGTCTCAAAAATTGGAAAATATTAAGTGTGATATCTAAAAAATATTAGAAAAATATAAAAACATGATCACAGATCCGCATTTTTGGACCAAAATCGCGTTTTTATATATTTTAACATTTTTTAGATAACACACTTAATTAAAAAGAAAATTAAGGTTTTGCTGGAACTCGATGAATGAAAAAAAATAATAAAATTCATCATATGGGGTCACGTATAATATTTTTAAAGATTTTTGGCGCGCTGAATCCGAATACGGCCTAAAAATTGATCTATCGCGTCAGGTTTTTAAAATATTTAAAACTTAATGCGATAGCGCAATTTCAAGGACAAATTCAGCTTCAGCGGGCCAAACACCTTTAAATTTATGGTACGTAAGCTCTCATTTTTTTTTTGTCTGGACGTTTTCATGCAAAATCTAAATTTTCTTTTTTAGAAAAATTATTACAACTCTGTCAATTATCATCCGATATTTTTAGAGTAAACCTTATCGTATTCGAAATTAAATTTTCTTTAAGAATACGCGTTTATAAATATGAAGGTTGTTGAATAAACTATAGCAGAAAAAAAAATTAATAAATTCCAAAAATTTTCAAAAAATAACCAAAAAATTAGATATTATAAAAAAAAAAAAACAATATATATCTTTCTTATATGTATAGACCAATTTAGACACATAAAAACTCACATTCTTTGTCTAGCCAAAACAGTTCAAAAATTGAATATCGGTAGAAAAGTTTCTGAGTTACACGTAATTTAGTGAGAAAAGTACACAAAACACTTTTTTTTATAATAACTTTAAATTTTGATGATGTCTGGCAAGATCGATGGGCATTTTTGTGACCTTTTCGGCGAGACCTACAAACTTCACTAGCTCATTTGAAAAGTATATTCGATTTCAACATGCTAATGTTTTTAGGCTTGGGTCTAATTTTAAAAAAGTTGCAGGACGCCACCTCAAAAAAAGAAAATAAGAATTACTGTTTTCATTTTCTTCAGACCAAAAATGTTAGTAACGTGGGATTGTAACTTGGATAATAATTTACCTCTTGGTGAATAAAACAAATATTCACCAGCTGGTGAATAAAATGTTAAATATTTATTAAGGATCAATATTTTTTTCAGCAATATTTTTTTTCATTATTATTTTTTTTCATCAAGGGCCATTCCAGAAAATTTAGTTCATTTTTGGAAATGGTGTATCAGATTAATTTGAACCTTGACATAGATAGCCCTCATAAATATGATATATGTACCATATATCGTTTTTTTACATTTGGTGTATTTAACGAATTATGGCGGGTCAAAGATTGACTTTTTAAGCAAAAGTAAGAAAAATACATCACGTTTAAAGAGCCGTAACTTCTTAACCAATTACCCGATTTTCACAAATTTAGGCTCATGTGAAAGCTGGGGTTCTTCTTTTAGAAAATATGTTTAAAATAACACAGTTTTTTTTTTACAGAAATGATGCAAAAATGCAAAAACATTTTTTCTTTTCGAATATTTAAAAAAACACATCTTCGATTTTTTTTTTTTTAATTCTGGTGAAAAATAACAGTGTTTTGTATAACATATTCAAAATTCAGAGTGGGATCTCCATGGGATCAAAAACTATTCTGTTTTAAGTACGAGGTTCTCATATTTTTCCCTTAGAAAATTTAAATTTCTAATGTTTTGAATGTTTTTCAAAATTTTAATAGTATAATTTTCTTTAAAAATTTAAATTTTTATATTGAAGAAACATAAAATTTTAATTTTCTAAGGTAAATTTTAAGAACTTCGTACAAAAACCAGAATATTTTTTGATCCCATTGGGATCCCACTCTGAATTTTGGATATGTTGTACAAAACAGTATTGTTTATCACCAAACTTTTTTTTAAAAAAATCGAAGATGTGTTTTTTTAAATATTTGCAAAAAAAAAATGTTTTTGAATTTTTGCAACACTTCTGAAAAAAAACCGTATGCTTTTGAAAATATTTCCTAAAAAAAGAAGAATTAAGCTTTCATATGAGCCATTACTTGTGATAATCGGATTACTAGTTAAAAAGTTAGAGCACGTTAAACGTCATGTATTTTTCTGACTTTTGCTAAAAAAGTCGAACTTTGACCCGCGATAATTTGAAAACTACAGCAAATTTGGAAAATCCAAAAATGCAACATATCTCATATAAACGTGGATGTCTATGAGCCAAATTCTCAGTGGCGTCCAAAGGCATGTTTCCGAACAGTGGGGCGAAAATTTTTGGAATTACCCTCAATGCTTTTTTTTTAATCAATATTTTTTTTATCAATACTTTTTTTTTCATCAATATTTTTTTTCATGATAGTTTTCATTGGAATTAAAAACAAAAAAAAAAAACGAAATTAAAATTTAAGGAGGGGGGGGCGGGCCCCTGGAGCCAAAAAACCGCCCCACCTACCTTCAGGTTTGTGTGGGTACTTAAATTAAAGGTAACTAAAAAAAAATAAAAATAAAGGGCGTTAGGTCCCAGGGCCCTTCTAGGTCCATAAAACCGTCCTGTAATGCGATTCAGTAACTTTTTAACGAATATCGATATCGTCGGTTTTTTTTACGAATATGTGATTCTATAAATTTTTCAATTAACGACAAAAATAGTTTATTTGAAATTTGTTGATTATGAAATTGTATTCAGAACCGAAAAATTTCGTTAAGTTTAACTTCAAAAAATTTTTTCTTTATAAGATAACGATTTTTAATAACAACAAAATTAGGTAGAAAAATGTTATAGAATCGATTTTAAAGACAATTTTTGTAAATATTACTTTGTTTTGCAAAAAAAAAAATAATTTTTCTAAATTATTAGAAAGTGCGTTCAACCATCCTTCGGCCGAGCATAGGGATTTCAAACTCCATTAATTAATTTAGCGGCTTTACTAAATAAAGTTTTTTTTTTTTTGTGTATCAAGCCTTTTACCCGATTAATTACTAAATGGCGAAATTATTGAACAAAAAGATACTAATATAGATCTAGGGGGTACAATATTGTTAAAATACATACCAAAAATATATATTTGCAATCGTGAGAAAATTACCTTTCATTTTAATACCAATACATACATACATGTTGGCGGGTGGGGCGGTTTTTTTTGCTACAGGGTGTCTACCGAGGCCCAGTCCCCTTAAATTAAATTTTTTTTTTTGTGTGTCATATTTTTTGCCAAAATATTCGTGCCCCGTGCATTTTAGCCAACATTTTTTTTATCAAATATTTTTTTTATCAATAATCTTTTTTCATTAAAAACTTTTTGCTTTGGTAAGATCACCTATTTATTTAGTTTGGGCAAGAGTTCAAACTTCGCAGACACTTTTTGTTTCTTTTTTAGCACAGTGCTATTATTATAATAAAATAACTTGAAAACTGTATAATAGGCGTATACTTAATGTTGTACTTGCCTTTCAATAACAATCATACGCAACGGTGCACCAATGTTTATTTTTAATAATTCGGCCATTTAGCAAGTACTGGACCGATTGCAGTAAAATCCATACAGGTTATAGCTAACGTAATTTCCAGCTTAAGTTTGGACGTTGGACCCCTTAAAAGGTCACCACCAGGGGCCCTTAAGTAGTACATATTTTGTATACAAAAACTTTAATGCTTCAAGATCAACAACTTAAAATACGTATTAAAAAAAGATCTAGAACTAGACTAAAAAATAGCCTTGTGTGTTTTGTTATAGGAAATCTCAACTTTCATTTGCTTTTAGTTTCATCTCATTCCGATTCGGAAAGTTAGATTCTTTATCACTTTGTTATTGAAACTCAATTTTGCAGGATTTCCACACATTTTAACTTACTCTTGACGTTATGTTCATAAATCAAAAAATGTACTTCATTATTATTTTTTCATATCTACCTGTTTACAAACATGTTGACATGTTAAAGTAATAAATTTATTCAATTTTTACTTGGCAAAACCTTTAAGCAATTCTTTCGCTAACAATACGATATTCCATTTCTGTGTTGGTTTATGTTTATGACTTGTAACTGTCAGTTGGAACATTTGTAATTGTTATGCAGATGTCAATATGGTTGACCGTTTAACAAGTTTTAACTTTCAATATGGCATTTGATTGCTTTATTCGATTCCCCAGGGGGTTCATCATAGAATGAACATAACAAATCCAAACACAGACACGAACACCAATACAATAACAAATAACATAATAATAATAGCATTTCAAACACATACTTTTACATAGCGTTACAACATTAACATACCAAAAACAGTTACACAATTGTTAGCTGTTTTCAATATGATAAAGTCCTTGTTAAAATCTTTTACAAAATAATGAGTGAGTAAATGAATGAATGAGTAAGTAAGTGAGGTGGAGTGAGAACCTTTGAAGTTAAATTTAAATTCCAAACTTGTACCAAGGTCCTACGTCAGTATAGGGAAATTTTGTGTATGTATATTTCCCGGGAGTTTTAAGTGACACAATGATAGACAAACTGACATAATCACAGACAGCACACATACACAGTACCCACTTGTACAAAGTTTACTGGTATTTCAATACTTACAAGGGAAGTATCTCAACCCTTATGAACCGATTTGCCTGAAACTTAAAATATATATAAATGAGACGATTTTAAGGTTGGGGTGTCTCGGCTTTTCGGCCATATCAGTGTTTCAAAATTTCGTTGTCCCCTTATGAAACCATATGGACCTCCGGGAAAATTTCGATATCTCACGAACTAACAGGAATATCGTCTAGAGCAAAAATACGTGTCGACTTAAATTTAATAAAGATTATTTCGTATTTATATGGACATCGTACCTTTATGTCTTCATATAAATACCCCCCAAAATTTTCACATTTTCATTAAAAAAGTATTTAACGAAGCCAAACTTTTACAAGGTTATGCCACCGTTGGATAGACATTAAAAAAACCTTTCTTCTCATATGTAAACATCATATAGTTTCTTAGAAAGAAATGGCTTAAAAATCCAAAAAACGATTTTTTTGTCATTTTTTGACCCATGTTTTGAACCCCTAAATCCCCGATATGGCCGATAAGCCGAGACACCCCAACCTTAGAATTGTCTCTTTTTTATATATTTTACGTTTCATGCAAATCGGTTCATAAGGGTTGAGATACTTCCCTTGTTAGAATAAATAATACATTAATGGTACACAATTTTATAAGGAATTTTCTATTTAAAACAAGATTAAAGTTAAAATACACAATCAAGTTTTTTTTTTCTTTTTAAATTATATTAGCGAAACAAGTAAAGTTAAAATACTTTAATATCCAATACTGTAAAAATGTTAAGAATATGATAAACTTTTTATATTTCAACAGATTTAAAATAAAAATAGATTTTTTTATGCAGCACAAACTTTTGTTATTACGAAAACCTACAGCCCACACTATTTAAAATTTTAATTGAATTTTAAAAAATTACCAAAATAAAGCTTTAAAATATTTTAGAAACTTTTTATATATAACACAGTGATACAAAATCGAACTTTCCAAATCGGAATGGGATGAAACCAAAAGATAACGAAAGTTGACATTTTCCATAACAAACCCATTATTTTTTTATTTCAGTGCTAGATTTATTTTTACACGAATTTGAAGTTGATGATTTTGGAACGCTGCACAGTGGTTTTTGGAAGTAATTCGGCCATTCAGTAAGTACTAGACCGATTGCTGTCAAATTTATACCAGTTATAGCTAACGTAATTTCGAGGGCTGTAGGCAAAATCGCCCAAAAAGAAAATGAAAAATTTTGCATACAAATTTGGGCCATATTTCATGTAGAAAGTTACCCAAAATTTTTGGGCACATTTTCATAGTTATTGGGCAAAATTTCCAAATATTAAATTGGGTCTTTTTTCATTACAAAAAATTGCCCAAAAACAAAATATGAAAAATTACCCACTTTTATTTTGGTTTAATTTTTTTCAAAACCTTAAAATGTCTAAACTGAAATAAAGCGCAATGAAACGGCGTACGGACATAGCGCCCAAGGTCTTATCGCCCAAAACCGTAAACGACATATCGCCCACGCTGCGACATATAGCCCAAAATGATAGGTCTAAAAATGGTATTTCTCCCAAAACAAAATTGTCAAAAAATCCAAAATATTTTTTTTGGGCGAAATGTCGAAATTACGACATCTATGATTTGTTTTGTTGTAATAAAGGTTTTCTGCGTAGCCGGCCTTCGGCCGGGCTTAGGGATTACATACTCCATGCATTAAACCCGCCCTCTCTGCAAACCAAAGCTATTTTGGTTATCAGGCCTTTTTGAGGCATAACAAATTTGGTAGCGTAAGAGGGTGGGTTTAATGCATGGATTTTGTAATCCCTAAACCCGGCCGAAGGCCGGCTACGCATAAAAACTTTAAAATATTGTGTTAAAAAAAAAAAACAATTTTGGTGAGTTTTATGATTATTTTTTTGGGTGCTATGACATTTTATAAATATAACATTTTGATATTTGGGTACTATGACATTTTTGATAATTTATATAAATTTAAAGAAAATTGTTAAAATACCCAAAAATAATGGCCATATCGTCCAAAAAATTTTGCAACAACAACTAACACACATTCTTTTTGGGTGGAATGAATTTTTTAAATTGGGCGATATGCACTTGGGCGCTATGTCCGTACGCCCAATGAAACAGTTACTACACTCAAAATAATTCTACAGTAAAAGGTTTAGTAAGTGATTTTGTACCAAAATCTACTAATAAGTTACTAATTTTAGTATCTTCAAAGTATTAAAATTAGTAATTTTTACTGGTTTTGAATAATATTAGTAAAAAATTTTAGTATTGGTTACCAATTCCTTCACTAGGTCCTTTTAGACTAAAATTTAGTTAAATTTTTAGTATTGAATACCCACGTTTTTTTTTTTTGGGTGTAGAAAAATAAAACAAACCTAAAAACCCTCCACCCTTAACGCATGTGTGAAATCAACTCTTCTGTACGGTAGCGAAACCTGACTGATGACAAGCGTCATAGCACAGAGACTACATATCTTTTGGCCGAACACAATAACCAATGCCGATATTTGAAGATTGACGTACCAAGTACCTATAAATTGCCAAATAACAAAAAAAAAGTGGAAATGGATAGGGCACACATTAAGAACGTCAAACGGAAGCATCACGAGGACAGCTTTAGAATGGAATCCCAAAGGAAGCCGACGCCCCGGTCGTCCAAAGAACTCTTGGCGCAGAACACTTAACCAAGAACTTAAAATATTAAATAAAACTTTTGATGAAATTAAAATTATATGTAACGATTGATTAAGTTGGAATAATCTTGTAGAAGCCCTAGTGGAATGAATAAAGGAAAAAAAACCCTCAACCTAAAAAAAAGTTTATCAATTTTTTTAGAAACAAGAACAAGAAACGCAGTGCTTTGACAAGCTCTGCTGGGAATCGAACCAACAAGCCTGCACTTACCGCAGAACAGTAGAAAACCAAAAGTAATGAATTAAAAACAGTTTGGAGCTGCGATAAAAGCGCCGCAGACGAAAAATTTTAACAACAAATTTTAACAAAAAATTCCGCTATTTTTTCTACTTCTTTTTATTATTTAAGTTACAAATTTTATATTTTTAACTTCAATTACTTATGGGTTTTACAGACTATATTATGAAGAGAAACGATCGGTCAAAAATATTAATAAGGATGCATAACAAATAGTATTGTCATAAAAATGTCTATCTTGGTCTTTTGCGAAGCGTGGCCGGCCTTCGGCCGGGCTTAGGAATTACCAACCACATGCCTTAAACCCACCCTTTCCGCAAAATATTTTTTTTTTGTTTAATATGTGGTTTTGGAAAAAATGTGATTTGGTTAAACCCATTTTTAATTTGGGTCATTTTTCATTTCTCTCTTGGGCTTTTTTTCGTTAATTTTGGGTCAAGTTTCGTATTTTTCTTTTTGGGTATTTGTTTCATATTTTTTGGGCGATTTTTCGTAAATTTTTTTGAGCGATTTTTCTTTGGGCGATTTTGCCTACACAAATTTCGAGCTTAAGTTTGTATGGCAGACCCCACAATTTGGGGCCCACATGTCAAATAGGGGTACCTCCACGGGTCCCTAATGTAGGAAACTTTTTTGCACATAAAGGCCTTAAATGCTTGCCAATTTGTTCTTTTTTATGTGATTACATTAGGTTTTAATATTTTTACAGGTCTAGTAAATTCCTAAAAAAACGTTCTTTAAGTAGTCGTAATCGCTTTGATTTCTGATTTATAGCCATTTCAATGGGGAAAATTTAAATTTTGTTCCGATCCTGGTCCAGTGTTTTCGGAAATCACGTCTTTTTTTCAAGCCTTAATTTTTAGTTAGCTAGACACATTTGTAATATTTTTAAACTATAACGAATAAAATATCATCTTTTGTTAAAAAGTTATACTATTTTAAACGGTGACAGGACATAATCCCCACGGACTTTACCCCCTTAACGGAAATGGGGATTATGACCGAATTCATTACGGTCATAATCCCCATAATAGTTGTGGGGGCTATGACCGTTTCCAAAACGGTCACAAATCAATGGGGATTATGTCCGTTCCTTGTTGGGATTCCGACCGAACTTTTTTCGGTCATAACCCCCATTCACATTATGGGGAGAAAGTCCAAAGCAATTTTGGTCATAATCCCCATTTTCTGTAGAGAGGGCATGGAGTTTGTAATGCCTAAGCCCGGCCGAAGGCCGGCTACGCTGAAAAACTTTTAAGTAAAAAAAAAAAATCTTTTAATTTTGAGGATTATGACCAATTAGTATAGAAGATATAATCCCAATAAAGGGGATTATGGCCATTTGTTACGTGGTCATTATCCCCATAAATCTGGGAATTATGTTCGTTTTTTATTGGGATTATGTCCAAATAATTGTCCCCACTACCATTATGGGGATTATGACCGAAATGAATTTGGTCATAATCCACATAACAGAAATGGGGATTATGTCCGTGGGGATTATGTCATGTCACCATTTTAAACTTAAAAAAAATAAAAAAAAAGTAAAACATGTGATTTTTAGCACAAAAACTACTATCACTCTTTTGTCAGATTAAAATTTTAGTTCAGAACATGAATGTTTTTTCGATTGATCTGAAAGGCAATTTCACGTAGATGATTAAAAATAAAAAAACGTGTAAAAATTTCTTACTTTGAGCTCCCCAGACTCATTGAAATTTGACCCATTTTTAAAACAATATTCAACTTTACCTCCCTGGGAAAAAAGTGCACTGCACTGTTGGGCCTACCAAAGCCAATGTATTCTTTAAAATGTGAGAAGCTTACAACATGAATAGCTAATAATCCCCGCCTTTAATATAGACGTGTCAGCAAAAATTGCAAAAATCTGGTTTTTTGGAAATTGTTAACAAACAAATTGGGAATTGAAGGATTCCTTTCATCAAATCTTTATATTTTGTTTTGTGTTACCATTTGCTATAGTAACCATATATAAATTTAAAATTTTTATTACAATATGCTCAAAAACAAAAATTTTATTGCATATCGAGGGCCTATATTCAAAAACCTCTATCTAAAAAAACACAACTTTTCAGGAGAGCCAAAAAACTGTTTTTTTCGCGTATTGTTAGAGTAATTAAAATTCGATATTCTACAATATTTTTGTAAATCAATTACAAAATCTCCCATATAATTCGTTTTTAAAATTTTGCACTCTTATAGCCTATTCACATCTAGCGAAAATATTGTAGATTTTAGCTGAAATCTGACTTAAAAATCTATGCCGTTTATATATAAATTTTTTGACGTTAAGCGAGATTTTGTTTTAGCAACCCTGTTTATTTTTGTAAACAAAAAAAAAACTCAATCGGAATTATTCCAAAACAGCATTTATCTTCGACCGGAATATGGAATTTTTTGTTTAAAGAGTGTATCCAATGACAAAAACACCAAGAAACCTCTATTTGTCCAGAGATGCTTTGTTGATACCAAGATTTCTTAACCTTTTGGTCAGTGAAGGGCCGACATCATGGAAAGCGGATAGCACATTTCTTCTATGGCTCTCAATAAAATTCAATAATACCCATATAGCTGTCATTAAAAACACGTTTGTTTTATATCTGCCATTGTTTTAGTTAAGTTTTTTGATATACTAAAAATATAACTTTTTACAAATATTTGTAATATAACAACCCTGTTTTTCATATCCCATAGTTAAATAGACTTGACACAGACATTATTATTTTTTATTATCAAACTGGTGATATTGGAATGTTTCTATACTTAAAACGCTGTTTAATATACGTTTGCATATAGATGTTAACGTTTTTAATTTTTTTTTTCTCAGTTGTCCACAAATTTTGGTAAAAATAAAAAAAAACATGGCCGTGCTGCCAATACATAAACACTGTGACGTGTCTGAGTTTTCTGTAAGCTATCGAAATGTTATAAAATCTCCTAAAAGTTATCGAAAATGTATGAGATTTTAGTAAAATCTCATTACGAACGAGATTTTACTTTATATGGGGAATCTCATTAAAATCTCATAAAATAACAGAGATTTTAATCAAAATCTCGTTTAAACGAGATTTTGCTCAGGTGTGAATTGCCTATTAGGGATTTTTTGATAGATAGAGGGTTTTGTTTCTCAAATCAAATTATGAATGAAAATAATCAGATAGAGGGTTTTGCATTTTAATAAAAATGAATTATTATGATTTCATTTATGACATCAGTAAATTTTCATTGTGATTTATTAATGATAACGGCTTATAAAAAATTCCGAAATCGCGAAAAATCTGGAATTTTGTTGACAAATTCATGTTCAGCATGCAAATTTAGAATGAAAACATGAAATGCATGATGATTTGAAACGATAGAGGATTTTTAATTCAGAAAAATTAATTGGGTAAGAGATCGAGAAAACCAAAAAAAAAAAAAAAAATAATTGTGTAAGAGATCGTGAAAACAAAAAATTCCTTTAGTTTCTATAAGGAGCGTAGGGCCTCAAATGCAAATAGCAAAAATAAATATTTTTGTTCTGAATTTTACACCATACATGGGGGCCGTTTTACTGAATATTTTGCCATCAAAAATATAGATGGTTTTAAATATAGGCCCTCGATATTGAAAATTTACTTGTTAAAATGTCGCCTAATAATTAAAAAAGGGAGTGGAGAAAGGGGTTTGGTATGTTCGGAAAAAATGTCTGGAGGGAAAAATAATGGGGTTGGCCATACATTTTACCACTCTAGGGGGAACCATGTAACCTAAAAAAAAATTTAAATAAAAAAATGTAAGAGGACCAGCTAAAGCGTAGAAAATGGAGGGTAGGATATTCTCAGATAATGTTGGTGTTGAAAATATATTGGAGGTCGGTCATACATTTGACTCATCTCGGGGCAACCCTGGGCAGATAGAGCGGTGGGAGCAAATTTCGAAAAAATTCCACTTTGTATGGGAGCCCCCTTAAGGAGTGAGTATACACTCCGCATCATAACTATAGCCGCATTGCATTTTTCGGTTTATTTAATGTTCAAGAAGTATTTTTATGAAACCTATTATGGTATATTACAGTGTTATAACAGTTCTCTTGTTTTTGTAAATTTGAGCCATCAGCTGTTTGAATTGAGAAAACGGCGACCTATAACTGTATTTCTCAGTGTTTCATAACTATAGCCGCATTTCAATAAAATCAGTTGAAATGAGTTCAAGTCAAAGTTTCGTGGCCAAATAATTTTTTTTTTTGGTAAAATTCGTTCCTCTATTAATTTTTAAATAAAATGCAACATGGTAAATTTTTAAATGAAGTCGAAAAAGGCAAAATTTTAGCCTTTTTAGAAAGTGGTTTAATTTATAGCGAAATTAGGCGAAAAATTAAGCGATCTGACAAAGTTATCCGAAATTTTGTAAAAAATAAAAGTCTTGTTATCGTTCCAGACTCCTTTAAGACTCTACTTTTTGTAGAATTGGACACATTCAAGCCGCATTCATTACCAATCTGCGAAAGAGTTTTCATAGAATTGCTAGCAGCGTTAATAATACGGCGTTGATCTCTCTCAGATAGCATTTTTTTCGACCCCCTGTTTTGTTCATCCCGTATCCACTTTTATTTTTTACAAAATTTCGGATAACTTTGTCAGATCGCTTAATTTTTCGTCCAATTTCGCGATAACTTAAACCACTTTCTAAAAAGGCTAAAATTATGACTTTTTATACCCTCCAATCACAGTATGGGGGTACACTCACTTTGTCATTCCGTGTGTAACGCATCGAAATATCGGTCTAGGCCCCATAAAGTATATATTTTATTGATCAGTGATCGATTCTAAGACATTCTAGCGACGTCCGTCCGTCCGTCTGTCCGTCTTTCCGTCTGTCCGTGTGTAGAGGACACGATACAGTCCAAAATAAAAGAGCTAGACTTCCGAAGTGTGGCACGAATATGTCTTATATTCCTAGGCAGGTTAAGTTCGGAAATGGGCAAAATCGGACCAAGGGGAAAAAAGTTCCCCCTTGGAGAACTAAACCAACCCAAGAAAAAACGAATTTTTTGCAGAGTTTTTTGTACTTTTGGTAAGCAAATGCAACATTCTTATCTCAGAAGAAGTTCAAAATCGTAAGGGGAAGGTGCCCCCTAACGTCTCCCACGAACCCCCCTCCCAAAAAAAAACGCCCCTGGATTTTTTTTTACATTTCGGAGGGTATAAAAGATTCGGTACAGCCGAATGTAACACTCTCACTTGTTCGACTTCATTTAAAAATTTACCACGTGGCATTTTGCTAAAAAATTAATAGAGGAACGAATTTTACCAAAAAAAAAAAATTATTTGGCCACGAAACTTTGACTTGAACTCATTTCAACTGATTTTATTGAAATGCGGCTATAGTTATGAAACACTAACAAATACAGTTATTGGTCGCCGTTTTCTGAATTCAAACAGCTGATGGCTCAAATTTACAAAAACAAGAGAACTGTTATAACACTGTAATATACCATAATAGGTTTCATAAAAATACTTCTTGAACATTAAACAAACCGAAAAATGCAATGCGGCTATAGTTATGATGCGGAGTGTAGAAAGTAGGTTCGTTCAGAACAAATATTGGGGTGCAAAAAATTCCCTATATATAGGGCTATATAGTGCATATAGGGCTAGTAATATTTGTGTTTCCCTACTGCATATTCTTAATAATTTCATTTTTGTACACTTTTGCTATTATTTAGTATTTCAATATAACTAATTAACAAACTTTTCACAGATATAAATTTTCTATTCCATGCCACTACCACAAACATTCAACATTTTGTTGGTTTTAGAAATATTCTAGCTTTTAAATCATAAAAATTCTTAACATTTTTCATTATGGTTTTTAATAAGCTCAATAATATTTACTAAAGAATTTCATTCAATTCTACGGGTTTCCATCAAACCACTTTATGGAGGTGTTAACCCTTTTTGTTTTGTTATTGTTAGTTGATGTTTGTTATGGCTGTTTGTTGGTTGTTGTTGCTGGTTAAGTTGTTACATTCACTTTTAGTTTTTATTGCTATTGTGGTCGTTAAAAATTGTTTATATTCTTCATTTTGCTGAAGATGATGCTGCTCCTTCATCATTGTAATTGTTGTTAATTTAGTAAAATTATTAAAAAAAAAAAATTGAAGTTCAAATTATTATGAGTTTTATCATTAAAACTTATTAATAAAAAGACATAGAAAAAGACATAGAAGAAGAGGAAGAAAGGTAATAAAGTTTATGGTTAAAAGTTTTTGTAATTAATATTAAATGCTTAATTTAAATATTTTTAATGTTATTTTGACAATTGGGTGAGTGAAAGTTAAAAAGAACGGTAAAACAGTGGTAGTACATTGTGAGGTAGAAGTGTGTACTAAGGGTGGCTCGTTTTTGTGCTTTTCTCTCCTATCAAATTCTACTACCCGCCAAAAGTGTTGGTACTCTAAGGGTAACTCACATGCAAAATATCACCCCGATTGGAGTGTATCTTCTGTCCCCACTTTGAGCCTCAAAATTTAGGATGTTTGCAAAAAAGACTCAAAAAAATTAATTACAAGTTTTTTTTATTAAAATTATTTTATTTTTTTTTTGTATATTATTTGATAGTAAATACTTCCATATAATTTTAAAGATTTTACGGTATCATTAACCCTTTTAAGCTAGTACATAGATACCAAAAAATGGCATGGGGGGTTCTCACAACACCTTTTTTTAATTTGAAAATTTTATTAAATATTATGGAAAATGTCAATACATATATTTATATTGTATTCAATTACTGAAACTTTTATCCTATTTTCACCGAATCCCTATATCGTACAGAAAAAATGCCTGCGAATTTTGTACTCTTGCCGAAAACATTAAATCATGATAATGTTTTGCGTAAGATTTGGGTGTACTTACCAATGCAAAGTTTTTTTTAGAAAAAAATAATGTTATATTACTTTGCTATTCCATGCAAAACGAATTGAAATATCAGTCGAGGACCCCATTAAAAAACCAAAAGAGCTGTACATTTCGTTAGTGAGTGCAAAAATAAGTGCAAAAAAGTGTTTTTACATTTTGGAGAGTATAAAAGATTCGGCACCAAAGAATATACCACTCTCACATGTTTTATGTACATTTGATAAACAAATGGAAAATTTGTATGCGAAAAGCTTAGACTTGGCAAAAAAGTAGTTTTGGTAAAAAAAAATGATTTTTTTTTTCACGAAAAACAAAATTATGTTAATGAACGCAAAATTTTTGGTGAAAAAAAATTTTGATGAAAAAATGTTTTTGAGGAATTTTTTTGATGAAAAGAAAAATTGATGAAAAAAAAAAATTTGAAAAAAAATATGAAAAAAAAAATTTTTTTGGTGAGAAAAAAATTGATAATAAAAAAACCAAATTATGTTAAAAAAAATTTAATAAACCCAAAATTTTTTGTAAAAAAAAATTTTGATGAAAAAAAGTTTTTGATGTATTTTTTTGATGAAAAGAAAAATTTTTTGATGTACAAAAAAATTGATGAAAAAAAATATGAAAAAATAAAAATTGTGGTGAGAATAAAAATTGATAATAAACAAGTGAGGGTGTTAAATTCGGCTATGCCGAATCTATGATACCCTCCAAATTGTTAGAATATGGGGGTTTTCGTGTCAACTGACACAACCTAGTCCTATTGGATAGTACACAATTTTTCAGCGAGATCGGTCAAGGACTCTCTGAGTTAGAGGGGGTCGAAATTTGACATTTTGGCCAAAGAGGTGTTTATTCTCATCCATGTAACTTCTTGCCTATTGTTTTTAGCAAAATGTGTCCCAAATAGTTTAGATAGCTATTTCTTCAGTCTTTCAAAAAAAATTATAAAAAAAATAAAAAAAAAAAATTTGATTTTTTTCTCTTAAAAATCTAAAACTTTTTTGACTTTTTCCTCAAATTGGGCCCTTTTTTTTTTTTTTTTGATTCAAAGGAAAGCTTATGTCTTTTCCTTTAAGATTTATCGGGTCGCTTAGTGCGATGCGAGTGGGATATCTATGAATTTTTTTTTTTTTAACTTTGGAACACAAAAAACGGTTCTTCAATTTGCACTATTAGGCGTGGGATAGCTAACCAGTTTTCGATTTCGATCCGCTATACCCTCTAATTTTTATAGGTTCGAAAAAGAAAGCACGAGCCAAAAAATGAGGGCGGTGGGGTTGGGCCATATGGATCCTCATCGGGGTCAAAATTGGGCGTAAAGAGGTAAAAATCCTCAAAAAGCCTCACAACTGCCCTAGAACTGCCCACGGAGGGGTGCAATGTGAGACCGACCTCTATTAATTTTCTGCCCCAACATTTTTCTTGAATATACCTAACTTCTATTTCCACTTCCTAAGGGGGCTCCCATATAAAATGACATTTTTATAAAATTTGCTCCTACCGCTCTAACTGTCCATAGGGTGCCCCTAGAGAAGTAAAATGAATAACCGACCCCCAATATTTTTTCAACTCCAACATTTTCTTAGAATATACCTACCCTTTATTTTCAATTATTAAGGGGGTCCCCATACATTTGTTTATATTTTTTATTAGTTTTTAAAAATACATGTTTTTATAATGTATGGGAGCCCCTTAAGGAGTGGAGATAGGGTGTTATCATGTTCGGACAAAATGTTGGTAACTAAAAAATAATGGGGGTTGGTCGTAATTTTTGCCTCTCTAGGAGGCACGGTAGGGGCGGTAGGAGCTGGTTTAATAAAACAAATTTATAAAAAATAAAAGAAATGTATGGGGACCACCTTAAGGGTTAAAGATACATTGTAGGTGTGTTTGCAAAAAATGTTGGAATTAATCTAATAATGGGGGTCGGTCATACATTTGGCTCCACTTGGGGCACTTTTGGGTAAGTTAGAATGGTAGGATAAATTTTTTTAAAAATGTTTTGTATGGGAGCCCCCTTAGGAAGTGGAAATAGGGGTAAGGTATGTTCAAGAAAAATGTTGGGGGCAGAAAATTATTGGAGGTTTGTTTTACATTGCCCCCCTCCAGGGGCGTTTTTAGGGGAGTTTTGGGGCTTTTTGAGGATTTTACCTCTTTACGCCCAACTTTGACCCCGATGAGGGGCCATATGGTTCCACCCCACCGCCCTTATTTTTTGGCTTATGCTTTTTTTTCGAACGTATTAAAATTAGAGGGTGCCCCGGATCGAAATCGAAAACTGGTGAGCTCTCCCACGCCTAATAGTGCAAATTGAAGAACTGTTTTTTGTGTTCCAAAGTTAAAAAAAAAAAAATTTTATAGATATCCCACTCCCATCCCACTAAGCGACCCCATAGCTCTTAAAGGAAAAGACCTAAGCTATTTTTTGAATCAAAAAAAAAAAAGGCCCAATTTGAGGAAAAAGTCCAAAAAGTTTTAGATTAAAAAAAAAAAAAAAATCAAAAATTTTTTTTTATTTTTTTATAATTTTTTTTCGAAAGACTGAAGAAATAGCTATCTTAACTAATTGGGACAAATTTTGCTAAAAACAATAGGTAAGAAGTTACATGGATGAGAATAAACACCTTTTTGGCCAAAATGTAAAATTTCGACCCCCTCTAACTCAGAGAGTAGTTGACCGATCTGAAAAATTGTGTCTGAACTGCTATCCAATAGGACTTACCTTGGTGCAAATTTCATCCCGATCGGAAGACATCGGTTTCAAAAGCTGTGTCAGTTGACACGAAAACCCCCATATATAAAAAAATCCAGGGGCAGTTTTTTTTTTGGGGAGAGGGCTGGTTGGTGATGGTGGGGGATAACTTCCCCATAGCAAAAATGGTAACTAATTTATTTATTATGCTTTTAGCAATTTAGTAATACCATTTTCTCATTATTTTAATGATTTTTTTTAATCCACGCCCACAAAAGGGGGCGGGCAGAAATATACTAAATTTTCCAGCCCCCTGGGTCTAAGTGTAGGAGCTAAAACTCCTTCTGACACAAAAAGGACTCATTTGTTGAACAAAAATGGCAAAAAAAGATTTTAGTTCGCTAAGGGGGACTTTTTTCCCACTGGCCCGACTTTGCCCATTTCCGAACTTAGCCGGCCTATGGACATTACACATATTCTTGCTAATTTTCAGGAGTCTAGCTCTTCAATTTTGGACTGAATCGTGTTTTATACAGACGGACGGACGGACATTCATAGAACGACTTAGAATCGATCATAGATCAATAATAAATATACTTTATGGGGTCCCCGACCGATATTTTTATGCGTTAAAAACGGAATGACAAAGTGAGTATACCCCCATACTGTGGTTGGAGGGGAAAAAAAAAATTATGAAAAAAAAAATTTGATGAAAAAAAAAAAAATTTGATGGAAAAAAAAAATTTGAGGAAAAAAAATTTATGAAAAAAAAAAAATTTATGAAAAAAAAAAAAATTGATGAAAAAAAAAAAATTGACGAAAAAAAATTTTTTTTTGTTGAAAAATAATTATGTTACTTCATCAGGCGCGGATCCAGGGGGGGGGGGGAGAATGGGATTTCTCCCCCCCCAAAATGATTTCGAAAGAAAAAAAAAAGAAAGGAAAGGAAAGGAAAAAAAGAAAGGAAAAGAAAAAAAAAGAAAAAAAAGGAAAGGAAAAAAAGGAAAGATAGAAAAAAAATGACTAGAATGTAAAAAATCCTTAGGGGATTTATGTGTGTGCTGATCATTTATGTCAGCATACGTAGCCTTAGGATAAAATGTTTCAGAATTTAAGATTTAGATGGCGATAGAGTCATAGACATTTTCTAACCGAATAACTTTTCTTATTATTTCCTATGGAAAAAGTATTAGTTTTTATAGAAAAATGTTTCAAAATTTTAGACTTTACCTTTAGAAAATATTTTGATACTTATTTGACTTCGAATATAAGCTATTTTTCAATTTAAAAATTATCTCAAATTTTATAAAAAATTTCGTATTACATTTCTATAGAAAATACCCCTCAGCAGCTGAGATTTTTTCCTTAGAAAAAATGTTTCAGAATCTGCCAAAATTTTTCTGCAAAAAAATCTCAGAATCAGATATCTTTTCTACAAAAAAAAACGTCTCAGAATTTGAGTTTTGCGAATTTTTTATAGGAAAAGTTTATCAAGATCTACTAATTTTTTTATAGAAACCATGTTTTATAACTTTTCTATAGAAAACTATATCAGCTAAGATTATTTTTTGTATGAAAAATCATTCAGAATCAGAACATTTTTCTGTTGGAAGATTCTGAGAATTTGTATATAGGAAATGTGTCTCTGAATATGTAAATATTCTTTTAAAAAGTGTCTATTAATAATAATTTTTCTATATGAAAAATGTTTCAAAATCTAAGAAATTTAAAACACTAGATGACATTAAACCCGCAAATATTTTCTATCAAAAAATGCTGCAAAAATTTAGGATTTAAGTTTTAGAAAAGTGTATAAAAATTTCTTCATAAAATGTTTTAAAACTGGTAATTTTTTAGTATCTGATAATTTTCTTTTACGAAATATTACACAGCTCAACAAGAAAATGCGTATTGGATTCTGGTTAGTGATGTAGACAGTGTTTTGAGTAATTCGCTGTAA
Organism: Pegoplata infirma; assembly: GCA_963921195.1. Lineage (NCBI taxonomy): Eukaryota > Metazoa > Arthropoda > Insecta > Diptera > Anthomyiidae > Pegoplata > Pegoplata infirma. Next base: position 55,090,407 of record OY992536.1, on the reverse strand, counting down.
AAGTGCCGAAAAAGGGCATTTTTGACCCTTTTTAAAAGCTTATAAAATAAGATGACTTGGTATCACGCTCATTCGAAAGCCTGCAATTTTTTCATAAAGGTAAGAGAAAATGTTCTAAAAATTTAATTTTCTAAAATGGTAAAAAAATCATTAGCAAAAAACCTTAAATTTTTTCAATATTTAGTTTACTTATTTACACACTGTTTTTTAACAAATTTCCACACAAATTGATACGAAAATTTTAGATTTAAAGCACTTGTGGTCAATGATTTTTTTTTACCATTTTAGAAAATTAAATTCTAAGAAGATTTAATCTTGTCTGAAAGAGAAAATTACATACTTTCAATTGAGCTTGATACCAAGTCATTTGCATGTCAGGATCTTATTTTATAGCGTTCGAAAATGATCAAAATGGACATTTTTTGACACTTTAACCGAGATTTTCTCAAAATTGTCACGTGATAGAAAAATTTGAGTGACCGTTTTGGAATCGGCGCACCAGACCCAATCAACTTTTTTTTGGTTTCATCCAAAACGCAGCGACAAACCTGAGATTTGTAGAGCGGTGTTATCTAAGAATATACGATCATAGAATTTAAGAACTTTTTTATATCAAAGTTATAGATTCTGAACATTTTCCTAAAGGCAAATATTTCAGAAATGGGTTATCTTTCTATACGAAAACTATTTTAGAATCTAAAAGTTTTTCTGTAGTAAAAATGTCTCAACATCTGTAAAAATTTTGTAAATTAAAACTAATAATACATAAAATTTTTTTCGACATATTTCAGTTTTTTATATAGAATTTTTAAATAGAAGTTTACGGGTCTTTTCGCATTTGTGACTGGCTATGACTGAGTATAGGTCCGCTTTTTTTGACTATAAACGGTCTTGCTTAGGAATTAAATCGGTCCGTCAGGATTCCCTCGTGAAAAATATTTCTTGAGTAAAAAAATACATCACCCCCCCCCCCTCGCTACCACCCAAACTTCCGAATGCATACAATTTTTTTGGCGAAAAAAATCTCCCCCCCCCCAAATGAAATTCCAGGATCCGCGCCTGTACTTCATCAATAATATATATGCTTTATGGGGTCCCCGACCGATATTTTTATGCATTACAAACGGAATGACAAAGTGAGTATACTCCCATACTGTGGTTGGAGGGTATAAAAATTTGATAAAAAAATTTATGAAAAAAATTGATAAAAAAATATGATAAAAAAAAAATTATAAAAAAAAATTAATGAAAAAAAATTTATGAAAAAAACAAATTTGATGAAAAAACAAAAAAATTGATAAAACAAAAATAATTATGTTACTTTTAAGTCACCAACTGGTGAAAAACGATGTTATTCACCACGAAGTGAATTATTATTCAAGTTACAAACCCAAGTTATTAAATTTTTTTTTTTTTTTTTTGAAAAATGGTTTTAAGAAAATGAAAATAGTAATTCTTGTTTTCTTTTTCGTTAATTGTTAGCTTATATAGTCAAACTGAGGTGGCGTCCTGCAACTTTTTTAAAATTAGACACCAGCCGAAAAACATTATCATGTTAAAAAAAAAATTTTAAATATATAATTGTTTTCTGTATTCATTAAAGACACCTTGGAGATGAAAAATGTAAAATATGTCGGATATACGTCTGTCCACTTTTTAGGAATTACGGGGGGAAGTTAGCGGATTTCAAGGAAATGTTGGTTTTATCAATAATTTGGCTTAAATAAATCTTATAAATAAAATTTTTGTGAAAATTTACGGTTTTTTAGTGTCGTGGCATTCCATTAGATAACTGTAAGTCTGTCATGAAATTTTATTGGTCTAGGACGTCCTTAATCCACATTGTCTGGGGGCCAAAAACGACCCCCGCAGAGATTCAAAGTTTAGAGCTTAAATTTTGTGCTTTTTACCCCAACTATAATTTTATAGTAATATGTTGTCTTAATAAAAATCGTTTTTTTATCACCAACTTTAAAAATTTATTGCTCGAGAATACAAAAAACCAAAATTTAAACACCGTTAAAAGGACATTCTAAACTTTAATAAAAAATTTTGAGTTTGGAAATCCATGGTGTCCTTGATAGGATAAAAGGACATTCCAATATTTTTTTAAAAAATGTTCGTTAATTTTTTTAAATTTTTTTTATGTTTTTAAATTTAAAATCTCTATTAATTTATCAACAATATTGTCACAGAAAGTTTTTTCGTGCAACTAACGGTTTCCGAGTAAAAAAGCACAAAAAAACTGTCTTGGGTCAACTATTTGATTTTTTTCTCAACAATACGAAAAAATACCACTCTGAAATTTGAACAGCATTCTAAACTTTAAAACAAAATTTTGCTTTTCGAAAAAAGGACATTAAAATATTGTTTACAAAATTTATTGTTGAAATTTTTGAAAAAAAATTTTTTTAAAAAAACTTTTAAATCTTCTTAATTTTATCTACAATATTGATTGTTAAAGTTTTTTCGTACGGCTTACGGTTTCCTAGTACAAAAATGTTAAAAAAAAACTGTCTAAAAGTCAATATTGTCAAAAAAGCGCTTTTTAAAACGCCCAAATATATGGTTTTTAATCATGTACGAAGATCTATCAAATAACGAAAATTAAACAAAATCGGTGCTCCGTCAGTTAAATTTCCCATGGATTTGCTCATATATAGATAAGTTATCAGCTCTAATACATTTTAAATTACACTACGTGACAGTTTTTTGACCAAATGTATCTGACACCTAATCTTTATGTACAATTGTCTGCTGAATCCGAATCTGAAGTCAGAATGGTCAAAAGTAGAACAGTTTTCGAGATATTCGAAAATAAGCGTTATTTGTGTTTTTAAAAAAGATGATGTCACTTAAATGCAAATATCTTCAAAACTATTCGTCGATTTATGTATTTATTTTTTTTTAATGAAAGATAATAAAATTACTAAAATAACCATGGGTCGCTTGTGAAGATTAGTCAAGAAATGACAGAGTTACAGTGGACAAATGTTCAAACTTCATGAAAAATTTTATGATTTTTTGCAATTTTGCTCTTATCAAGTTATTTTTTTTAAACCAAACAATTAAAAATTAAAATTTTTTATTACATAGGACATTAGTTTATTTCAATACGAACATTTTACGCCCAACAAGACCCAGATTGGTGCAAAAATGACAAAGCTATAGAAGATTTAGTGAATTAACCCACTTTTCATTACTAACATTTAGCTATATATATTTAGTTCTGTTTTTTAAAAACAAATCGAAAAGTGGGATAATTCAATTAATCTACTGTAACTTTGTCATTTTTGCACCTATCTGGATCCTATTGGGCACAAAATGTTCGTATTGAAATAAGCTAACGTTCTACGTGATAAAATTTAAAAAAAAATTATCGTATGGTTTTAAAAAAACAAGTTGAAAAGAGCAAATAATGGTAATTTTCTCGATTTTCTCGTAAATATCTCGAAAACTGTTCTACTTTTGACCATTCTGACTTCATATTCGGATTCAGCGATCGGATTAACATAAAGATTAGGAGTCAGATTCATTTGGTCACGACTTTGTTGAAAATTTGTGACACAGTGTTATAAGTAATCAGCTCTAATACATTTTTAATCTAGAAAATCCGAGAAATTTTTCATATAAAAAAATTCTTAGACTCTGAGACATTTTTCGTGTAGAAAAAGTCTGAAATTTTGAGACATTTTTCAGGAGATTTTTGGAGAAAAAACCTGATTAAAACCTGATTAAAAATCCGCGATTTTTTTTTTGTAATCAAGTCTACAAGGTCGAGTTCCAGCTGCATTTTGGACTTTAGTAAAGTTATTTTTCGAGTTACGAACCTTTTCGTTCTGAGAAAATTAAAACAGTAATATTTATTTTCGTTTCTTAGTCGTTCAAGTTTAAAATTAGATATCAGCATAAAACCATTATCATGTTAAAAATTTTAAGAAAGTTTTTCTCAGGAACAAATGGAACAAATTCTATGCACTACACTCAAAAAAAAAACTTGTAAAATTACAAGAAAAACTTGTAACTTTTTTTTTGTTTGCTACCTCCTATTTGACAAAATTTCCTTGTAATTTTACAAGATTTTTACAATAATTTTGTAATTTTATAAGGTTTTTACCAATAAAATTGTAAATTTACAAATTTTTTGACACCATAAAATTTGAAATAATTTTACTAGATTTTGTGCTACCTCTTATTTTACGAGAATTCCTAGTAATTTTACAAGCTTTTTACCAACAATTTTGTAATTTTACAAGATTTTTACCAATAAAATTGTAAGTTTACAATTTTTTGGCGCAATTAAAATTACAATGACTGTGATCACGTAAAACGATAGTTGATTATCGTCGATTTTTGGAGCCTTGTTGTTCCTAAACTAAACAAAATGTTACCAATTTTTTTTAATGTTTCTGGGTTAGACAACACTCTTTAATAATATAATAAAGAAAAACTTTCAAATTTCCCTTCAAAACGATATGTATTTTGATATTGTTTATGCATCGTCAATCGTTTTCGTTTTACGTGATTAGCCCCAAGGAATTCCCGTGAATTTACTAGATTTTTTTGTAAAATTATCTTGGAAATTTGTAAAATTACAAAAAAAAAAAATTTCGATTTGTTAAAAAACAAGGAGTAATTTGACAAAGTTTTTTTTGTGTATTATTTCATTTTAGGAAAAACTGGTAATCCAAACATTAACTATTTCCACAAATTTTGTTTACTTTTGTCTTATGTTTTCATTCTCGGATTAATTTGCTATTATTTTCATCCAACTTTACTACACATACAGAGATAATTAATAATTTTGATAATTTCATTGTGGTTTCAATACAATTCTTCTGCATAACATTCACAGTCGAATACCAAAGCACAACAAAAATATATACTTATTGTTAGTTATTCTTCCATGCATGACATTGTTTTGTAAAAGTGATAATAAAACGTAAAACCAAAAGAATTTTCTCATTAAGCAAATATTTTCCATAAGAAAAAAAAAGAAAACAATACTATAAAGAAACCACAACATTTGTGGCAAAATTCAACAAAAATACGTTTTTTCAAACACAATACAAATGTACACAACAATTACAAAAATAATATAACTTTCGGGTGCGTAAAAGTTTGTAAGAACAACTTTACCTAATTTTACGGATTTGATCAAGAATCTTAAATCGACCCGTTAGAGGATACATAAAGTTGAAATTTCAAAACAATTTTGTTATTTTAGAATTTTGAATTTGAACGAGTATATAAGCGGACCTTGAAAATAGTGGTGCTTTCTATATAACCTAAAATACAAAATGCTTTAATTCGGCTGCTTGTGGACACATCCGATCGGAATTTGATGCAGAGTAGTATTTAAAAAGGTGCGCTCCTTTTTTTTTATCAAACACAAAAATGTTTGCTAACATTTTTTTCGCCTTAAATTTTATTGCACAAATTTTGTTTACCAAATTTCCTTGTAAAAAAAGTTTTTTTTGCTGTAATAATATTTATACCCTACACCACTCTGTGGTACAGGGTATAATGAGTTAGTGTTGATGTTTGTAACTACCCGAAATATTGGTCCTAGACCCACCTTTAAGTATACAGATCGACTCATAATTACTTTTTGAGTCGATTTAGCGATGTCCGTCCGCCCATCTATGGGTTTAAGCACGATACAGGTCGCAATTTTCAATCAATTGACTTGAAATTTTGAAACTTAAGCTTCTTGTGGGCCAAGGACGAAGCCTATTGAAATTGGAAAAAATCAATCCATGTTAAGACCTAGCCCCTGAATTTTGCTTAAATGCCTCTAACAACCGTAATATAACAGATATCGTTTTGAAATTTAACAGGTAATGCATTTTTAATGCACAAACCATCATACCAAATTTTAAAGGAATCGGGTCAGTCCTTCTGGTAGTCCCCATACAATCCTCCCTCCCGATATTCACATAATTTCCTCAAAATACATAAAACTGAAAATATTTGATTACAAATTTATTTGTAGGTGTTACACGAGTACTTTGGTAACCTAATCGCATCGGAATACATTTGGACCATTTTTGGACTTAGTCCCCCCAATAAAAATTTCGACCGATATTCAGCTAAATCGGTTTATTGGCAAAAAAATAAACCAATTCCACTAAAATTTGATCTGTGTGTGTTTTCTACACTAAATAAATATCTTACAAAAGATAGATCCAATCGGTTCCCATTTTCCGAAAAACAATAGTGTAGGGTATCACATGGTGGGTCTTGACCGACTATAACTTTCTTACTTGTTTTACATTGTATAGTAGGGCGGGTCGATTTGTATGGATCGGAT